>CM069549.1:7840000-9322500 GCA_035773235.1 Eospalax fontanierii
TTTCTTCAGGCAATACACTCATACACATAAAATGAAAATAATCTTTAAAAAGTCTGTCTATCTCTTGGAATTTCCACAGTTACAATGGGAAAATAAAAAACATTTCCTCTGAGCGGAACCAAAGGCTATGTTCATTTCATGACAGTGAGGAAAGCGGTTAAGCTCTTTTCCAGGAAGTCTGACAGTTTCAGTCATCTCTGTCAAAGATGGCGGACAGTAAGGTATCTCTCTACCACAAAAGTGGACCTGGGTATCAAATGGCTTCCTTAAGGGAACAAGGGTTTATGATAAGAAGGAGTGGGTCATAGCTGCAAGCTGGTGTGAGAATTTTTATTTTCAGTGGAAGAATCTAAGGCGTGAGAGACCAGATGAGGCTGGAGACCCAAGGCTGACTAGCCAAGGGACTTCCTAACGATCCCCCAAAGAAGAGAAGGGGTGGTCACAGGGCAAGCCAAGGGAGTCTGATTCATAGGGAATGGTCTTACTACAAGTACAAGAAGGTTCAGGAAATCCAGTGTGAGGTCAGATGGAACCGGTTAACCTCAGACTTGAGCCCAGAGTCAATGCCAAGGAGCCTGTCAAAACTGAAACCAAGTGGTGGGCTTCCAAATAAGGCTATAGGCTTGAAACAGTCAGTGTGACAGGCTCCTTGACTTCTGTATTTTGTGTTTGGCTGCCTGTATGTGTGTGTTTCTGTGTCAATGTATGCCACATATTTGTGGGTCCCCCCCACCAAAGGCCAGAAGAGGGCATTGGAGCTGGAGTTATAGGGAGGTGAGAACCACCCACTCAGTGTGGATGTTAGTAACCAAACTCTGTTCCTCAACAAGCCCAGCAAGCTCTCCTAACTACTGAGCCCTCTCTCAAGCATCTTATCCCTTTTCTTTTAAAGGTAGGGTCTTACACAGCCCAAGATGGCCTCGAACTTACTATGTAAGGATAGTCTGATCCTCCTGCCTCCACCTTCTGAATGCTGAGATGACAGAATAATTTTGAGAGATAATACCATCCACCCACCCTGATCAGCTGAAACTCTCAGAGGGTACCTGTGGGCCTGAGTGCCCAGATGCAGCATTGAGCACAGATCAGGAAAAAGAAGGTTGGGCTGGTAGAAGGTTCATCCGTGGACAGGGGTGGTCAGGGGACCATCAGAGGCAGCTGAGGTCAAAGTTCTCCTTCTTGGGAGACAGTCCACTACCTTTGGTCCAGGAGGGCGGCCCCACACTGTATGTCAGAAGACTCCCCCACCTCACACCTGAACGTGGTGAGAAGTGAGCTCCATAGACATCACAAACGCAGGTGCCAAAGCGATACTTCAATGTCATCTTTAGAAAACCAAGAGTTTCCAGAGACACGAACAGCAGACACCCACAGACATGAAAATGTTCTTTTTGGTCTCCCATCCCAGGCAGTGTGGTTGTGGTTGAAAAGTGTACATTTTACCAGATTCTTTTAGAGCAGAAGATATGGACACTTACATTTTGACCACAGGGACATTAATTCCCCACACTCCAAGTCGGAAACATGATGAACACAAGAGCTGGTAACTGTCATGTGACCAGGGCTTCGAGCCACCCACTGGAAGAGACAGTGGGTTGGCTCCTCCCCTTCCTGTCAGTCTTTCACTTTTGCTGTGCAAGCCAGATTCAAAGGCAAAGGGGAAGGTGTTGCTTAAGACCACTTCTGCCATGGCCGCATTCTGACAGGATGTGATGGGCAAGGTTTGGAGAGAAGAAAGAAGGAAACGAGAGAGGTAAGGGAGGAAGATTTCCCCTGGGGGATGTTTTGGGTTTTTTTTTTTTTTTCGAGGCAGGGGCTTGGGTAGTCCAGGCTAGCCTCAAACTCTTTATATAGCCAAGAATGACCTCAGATTTCTGTTCTGTCTCCCCGTCTCAAGTGCTAGGATTACAGGCATTTGCCACCACATCCAGTACATGCAGTGCTGAGCACTGAACCCAGGACTTGGGCATGCTAGACAAGCACCCTACTAATTCAGCTCTATCCCCAGCTCTAGAGATTTCCTTTCAAGCTGCCCAATTTTGTGGGTGCTGGTATGACAGAAAAGGAATATCCCCAGTAACCTGGACTGACATGGAGAATTGACCTGTAGTTTCCGGAGACACAGGTTTGGTGTGATAATGACCTTGTATTAGAGCCAGAAAATAGGGGTCAGGGGACCGAGATAGCAGGAAGAAAAATGAATGGGGTCAGGATAGAGAAGGGGAGGGGAGAGAAGGGGAGGGGAGGGGAGGATGCATTCTTGGGATTTGGGGTTCTCCAGCTGGAGCCATAAGATCATCTTGCAGGGACAGTGTCGACTCTGTTGTTCTTGGGTGGCATTAGGGACCAGCAGTTCAGCCTCAAGCCTCAGTCCTTGAGAACTTTGAAGCCCAGACATGTTCTCATCTGTGTGCTTTGCAGACTGTGTGATTGGCATGTGGAAGGAGGGTGGGAGGGGATAGAAGACGGAAGTCCCCAGAGGTGGGTGAGGAGAGGAGTGAGAGAGGGAAAAGAAGGGAGAGGTAGCGTGTGGGCCATGAGGAGAGAGTAAGACGTATCAGAGACCAGGAGTGCTGGGGACGCGGGTGTCACTCAGTTCCCTAGCTGTGTGGTGGTAGGTGCGGGGTTCATCCCTGGATGGACAGAAACCCAAGAGTCCCTCCTAGTCCCATCCCCTCCCTCCATGGAACATTCTCCACAGCGAACCCCAAGAAGGCATCCTCACCCAAGTCCCTCCCTGAGCCGTCTTCCTCAGGAACACACAAGGATCAGACTTTGGACACAGATTCACCCTAGTCAGGGACATGAAACCCAACCATCTTCCCCATGAGATAGGCAGCCTCAGTCCCTGCTCTGGCTTGGTCACACTAGGCAAGTCTCATGCTCTGAGGGAGATGGGGGAAGGGTTAAGAGTGAGGTGACTACGGATACCTTCCAAGCTCCAGAGTCTGTTTCTAAGAACATTCAGCTTCTCCTCCAAACTTCTAGAGAATCTCTCTGCATCCAGTGAGGGTAGGGACGGCTTTAGTGTCTTGTGCTGCCAGACACCACTCAGCTAGACACCAGATACCTGGAGTTGGGAAGAGCTGGTTCATCCCAGGAGGCCTTCTGGAACCTTCCAAAGACTTTGCCAGGTGGAAAACCAAGGTCCAAAGAGAGAAAAGGCCTTGCTCACAATATTCAGTGGCCTATGCACGTGGCTCCAGAACTCAGATGCTGGGTCCAAAGTACCCTCCCAGCACCTCATCTGCTTTCCTTAAGAGCCCTCTTGGGACTGGAGAAATGGCTCAGTGGTTAAGAGCACTCACTGCTCTTGCAGAGGACCCAGGCTCGATTCCTAGCACCCATATGGCAGCTAACAACCGTCATTAACCCCAGTTCCAGGGGATCTGACGCCCTCTTCTGACCTTCGTGAGCATTGCACGACACTCATACACCTCCGTATATGCAGACAGTACACTCAGACACATAAAATGAATAACAAAGAGTCCTCTTGAGCAGCACAGTCTCTAAACTCGAAAGCAACCCTAGAGTAAGATTCCCTTGTACCACATAGCATGAAGCCCACCTGTGTCCGGGGGCCACCTTTCTAGCTCAGGCTGCTGTGCTGCGTATGGGTGTGAGGTCAGAGAAGCCAAGGGAATGGGATCAGTTAGAGATCACTTGTGCCTCCCAGATGAGGGTCTAGAGGCGGCTGGGGTCACGAGGGCCCTGAGCAGGGGGCTTCATAGTCTACCCAGAGTCGCTGTCATGTCTTGTTGGTTTGTGATCACCACCCTCCCCCCTGAGGCTGTTAGGAGCACACTTTCACACAGAGAGGACTCTTTCAATTATCTGTGAGAATAAAGAGGAGGAGTCTGGGAAATGGAAAAATAAATTAAGAAATCAAAACAACACTGGATCCATCAGCAATCCAAAGCCACGTGCTTGTCGCTACATCTGTGATTAGAAAGGCTGTGTGTGGCCTCTCCAAACACTCAGGGCTCAGTCTGATATTTGAGCGAGTCCCATTCCCTGAGCACACCCAGCTGGGTGGTGGGGACAGGCCTGGGAAGGTCATACGTGGGGTGGGGGTGGGAGGACAGCTGGGTGGAGGGACAAGAGGCTGTTGACAGTGAGACAAGACTGTCCCTGGTTGTAAACATCACCATGGAAACTCCACAAAGACTCGCCAGTGACCACTCTGTCCCCTTCCTCTCCCACGGAGGGTGAGAGGGAGGACACTCCTGCCCTGGCTACACGGTACTCTCCATCACCCACTCTGAGCTGCCAAATGTCCCCCGGGCCCCCACCAGGTCACTGTCCTCAAAGGGCAAGAGCATGCCATTGACAGAGAGGCTGCGCTTCGTCCAGATGTTCGAGACCCGCCTAGGGGGGCTGTAGCCACCAGGGGCAGCAGAAGCTGCAGCTGCAAAGTCCCCCATGTCAAAAGAGTGGCTTCTCTTGGCCTTCCCTTCCAGAGGCAGAGGGAGCAGACTCCTGGCACGGGCAGCTGGAGGACCCAGCAGTGGCTCTCGGTCTGAGTGGTGGCCCCTGGCCGATGTCCCTGCCCCTCTCCCCACTGGAGTCCTGGAGTCTAGGAGCTCCTCTTTCCTTTGACTCTTGAGGTCCAGGGAGGCAAAGGCTCCCATCAAGCGGTCAAGGCTGGGCTTAGAGCGAGGGGCAGGGGGTGGGAGCCTCCAGGGGCCCCGGCTCAGCCCTGCAGCTTCTCCACTGCCCAGGGAGCTGGAGGAGGAAGAGTCACAAGCCCTGGCCAGGCTGGTACTGAAGTCCATCAGCTCATTTCGAACCACCACCTTTGGTGGTGGCAACAGGAGCTGCCCAGCAGGTGCCCCGCCCAGAGGTGGAGGCTGGGCCCCATTCGTCTGTGAGTACACATTGCTGACTGTGGCCGCTGCCATCTTGCCTGGGACATCGTGGTTGCAGACCTTGTACCGGACCATGAGGATGACAATGAAGACCAGAAGTGTGGCCACAATGATGCCCCCGATGACCAGGATCATGGTGCCTCCCAGGATCTGGCTGTGCATGGACTGGCACTGTGGGTAGTCAGCCTTGGTGAAGAACTGGGCGCAGCCCACGATGTTGGTGGCTGTGAGCGTCGTGGCTGTGTCATCCCACATGGCCAGCACACATAAGTCGTAGCCCGTTCCTGATACCAGATTGTTGACCACGAAGGCTTTGTTGGAGGCTGGGATCATCCTGGAGAGGGAGGCAGACACAGAGAGTAAGGGAGGGTGGAGTGGAGGAGGGTGATGGGGAGGAGGATGCCGGCAGAAATGGAGGAGACAGATACATGCAAGACCATAGAGGGGGTGGCAGAGACAAGAAAACAGAGATGGAGAGATAGGAGAGAGAGTGGGGAGGGGGAGACAGAAGGGAGGGGAGGAAGGAGGGGAGGGAAGAAGAGGAGGTGGGATGGAGATAAATCGGGAGGAATGGAGGAAGGAAGGAGGGAGGGAGGGAAGGAAGGAGGGAGGGAGGGAAGGGAAGGGAAGGGAGAGGAGGGAGGGGAGGAGAGGGAGGCATTCAGGAGGGGCAGAGGAAGACAAAGGAAGGCAAACAGATTTGAGGCCAGAAGAGACAGGAATTAGTGGGGTGTCCTTCCCTACCCACATCTTCTGTACCCCGCCCCCCCCTCCACCCATCCCCTCACCCTGGATGACTCTGAGAACCTGGAGCACTCTCTGGGCCTTTGCTGCAGGGATCAGAACCCAGGTCCTACATTCGCATGCATTCCAGCACCTGCCCAGGAGGGGGCTCTCACTGCTGCAGGTTGTAGGGTGTTAAACAGGGAAGGGTAGAAGTGGGAAAAGGACATGCTGTCCAGAAGGGGAGAGCACGACTCACTGAAGCCTGGGGATCCACCCTGCCTCCCAGGGGGATGAGCACTGTACTAAGCCTGCCCCACCATGTCACATCCCTAGCAGACTGGCTCATCCAAGAGACCTGGGGTAGAGCTCCCTGGACAGGAAGACCTCGCCTGGGTCCTGCATCTTTGAGGAAGGATTGATTGGGAGCAATGTCCCCACATGCAGTTTTGTCCACAGTAGCCTGGGCTTCTCCTACATGAACCTTCTGGAAGCCTGGGAGCAAATCTTGATCCCGGAGACCTTTCTCATAAGGGTCCTGCATCTGCTGTTCCCAGAGATGGGAGTCTGGGCCCCTCCCTGAAATATTCCTGCCTCGCACACTGGTTCCTAGCCTCCCTACACCTCTTCTTCTCCTCCATAACCCTCCAGCCTCCTGCTCTTTGACAACAAAGTGGTTCCATCAGCTCCCATGAACCCCTCAAACCCAAAACCGGGCAACATAATTGAGATCTCAAATATGAAATGCCAAACCCTAAAGACTTCCACTTGGGAATCTACCTGGGGGATAGAACTGACAGACCTATATTGACAAGCCATCGGAATACATCTCTGGAGCTCTGGTCCTGCTTACCCATGCTGCTGGGCTGCTAGGGGGTGGAGTGGGAATCCTATTTAAAGAGAGGCCCCCAAGCCCATCTTACCCTCATCCAGCAGGACACAGTGCAGCAGAATGGACCGTGTGAGGTCCTGCAGGCCAATGCTTTAAGTCTGTCTTCAACTTCGCAGCCTCCTCTCTACCCATTTGTGAGATAACGATGTATTCTCATTTGACAGAGGAGGGAGGAATAGCTGAGGCTCAGAGAGGTTAGATGGTTTGCCTGCAGTCACACAGCTAGGACGCTAACCCTAACTTCTACAGCTGCAGTCTAGGCTCGTTCCTCCTCCGGTGACAGGTATGGGAATATGTTTTCTCATTTCACCGAGAAGTCCTCACTGTCGATGAGTGACTTTGCTCAGTGGTTAAAGGTGCTTGCCACACAAGTCTGTTGATCTGAGTTCAATCCCTGAGATTCTCATAGAGGTGAACAGAGAGAATCAACTTCACAACTTCTGACCTCTGACCTCCACACATGGGCCGTGATATGTATGCATGCATGCACAACATACTAACAATAAATAATTTTTAAGAGAAATTCTGCTTTTTAATTTCAACTTGTTATTTATTTACTTATTAATTTGTGTGTGTGCACATGGAGGTCAGAGGACAACTTTCAGAAGTTAATTCTCTCCTACCATGTGGGTCCCAAGCATTTAACTCAGGTTGTCAAGCTTTGCGGTAGGTGCCTCTACCCACTGAGCAATCTTGCTTGGGGATAAATAAATGTTGTTTTTTGTTGTTGTTGTTTTTACAAGTCCTCATGGATATGTGGCTGTTCAGATATCTACTTCCTATACATATTGGCCAGACTGTGGTGAGCCAAGCCCTGCACCACCATGCTGGCCCACAGGCATTGTGAAAGCACAGGCCTGTGAGGGTAGACAGTGTGCTCTATGTAGGACTCCTGCTACCATGCACAGCTTTCCCACACTCACTCCCCTGTCTAACCCTCACAGCAGCCCTGGAACATAGGATTTGGACTATATGATTCTAGGAGTCAGCTGGGTGTATATTGTATTCTGTAGGAATCAGAAACCCCTCTGCAGTTATTATGAACAACAGCAAATAAAGAAATAAAGAGGGTCTGGGGCTGGAGAGCTGTCTTGGTGGTTACGGGTGCCTGCTTCTCTTCTAGAGGGCCAGAATTCAGTTCCCAGTACCAAGTCAGGCATCTCACAACCACCTGTAACTCCAGCTCCAAGAGGTTCAACACCCCCTCTGGCCTGCATGGGCACTCACACACATGTGCCCCCCCCACACAATTTTTTTAATCTTTAAAAAATAAAAAAAAGGGGGGGGGCTGGAGAGATGGTTCAGCAATTAAGAGCAGTGGTGTTTCTTGTGGAAGACCAGATTCAATTCCCAGCACCCATATGGCAGCTAACAACTGTTGGTAACTGAAGTTCCAAGGGAATCTGATGCCCTCTTCTGATCTCCTCGGGCATTGCACAATATGGGTGACTTACATACATTCAGGCATAACACTCATATGCATGCATAAAATAAAAATGATTAGTAAAAAGAAAAAAGAAAAAGAAACTGGTAGGATGGACTACTCTGTGTCAGGTATTAATGAGCCTCAAATCTTCAAATCTTCTTTCTTGTATTTGCAGTACCAAGGAATAAACAGGTGTGCAAGGCAAGTGCTCTGCCGTGCCCTTACTAACACCCAGCCCTGATTTTGAGAGAGAAACTTGCCCAGGCTGCCCTTTCATTCACTCTGCAGTCCAGGTAAGACTTGGACTTACAATTTCCAAGTAGCTGAAACAACAGGCCTGTGTGGCAGGCCTGGCTTCTCTGATCTTTACGGTAAAGCTCATTTAATTATCCCAGCCATCACTTGGAGATGGACACTATTATCATATTTTTCATCATCATCATCATCTGTACTTTTACAGATAAGAGACTGATATAGAGAAAGGTTAGACCACCTGCTCAAGGAGGCACAGCCAGAGGGAGACAGAGCCAGGATGAGAACCAGGCAGTCCAACTCTAGGATCTCCAGGCATCTCAGCCCCTACCTCATCTCTTGCTTTTTTTAGGTACCTTTCCGTGGAGTCACTGGCCTCTGTGTCTCTTCTCTCTAGCCTCCCAAAAAGTTCAACTGTAATGTGACAAACCTGCCTTTGGACTGTGGCGCTCATGGAGATGTGACAGGTTACTGCTGATCCTTGGTTGGCTGCTAGTCCCAGTGAAGAAGGGTCAGGCTTGGGAAAGCTCCATGGTTCATGTGACCCATCAGAATCAAAGCCCAGAAGCAGGGGGAAGAGCAAGGGGCATCCTCTTGCTTGCTCTTGTATCTGGTGTGTGAATGTGGGGGAGGGGCTGGGGTGGAGGGTTGTTAAGGACAGTCAGAGCTAGCTGAGACAAATAGCCTGGCTGGCAAGCTCGCCTTTGCTAGTAGTACTCACAGCTTACTGGATGGGTCCCTGGCTCAGGTTCAGCTTTCTTACATAGCCCAGGACCACCTGCTTAGGGATGGCACTACCCATAGTAGGGTGGGTCCACCAACATCAATTAACAATCAAGTGACTGCCCCACAGACATG
Source organism: Eospalax fontanierii (assembly GCA_035773235.1). Classification (NCBI taxonomy): domain Eukaryota; kingdom Metazoa; phylum Chordata; class Mammalia; order Rodentia; family Spalacidae; genus Eospalax; species Eospalax fontanierii. Next base: position 7,849,020 of record CM069549.1, read on the forward strand.
CCCACAGGTCAGTCTGAAGGAGGAATGTTTCACAGCTGAGGTTCTCTCAAATGTGTCAAATTGACATCTGACATCAGCCACCACAGAAAGCATCCATAAATCAGTGGAGCCCTGAAGAGGCAGAAGGCACAATCAGTTCCGACCACCATACAGGATCAAGGGTGAGGGTCTCGATAATTTCGGCAACAGCGGAAGGTTTCTGGACATTCAGAGACCAAAAATTAGCTCAAAATCAAGCAGGTGATGAGGCCAACATGTTGGCCTAGGTTGCAGCCCCTGATTTCACCACAGCCTTGGTCCTAACACACATGACCTGCACTTTGCACTATGTGCCGTCACGCCTTGCAACACGGCGGAATGCTGGGTGAGACCCAGCACTGTGATTCCAGGCTGTGGGATGCAATGAATGGCAGCGCTTTAGCTGCACATGCAGTTTTCTTGTCCTATAGAAACAAAATGGTTTAATTATGGAAAACAAAGACTATTTTCCTACTATCGCACCCCAGCGTGTATCAAATTATACATCTTTGGATTGTATTGTGTTTGATTTCAAAAATCGTTCTTTGAGTTGCTGACTTGAGTTTCCTAAAAACTCATTAACTGAATTTTGGCTTGGGATTAGGACAGAATTTCCAGCAATTTCAGAAATGGCCTTAAACATCCTTCTGCCATTTTATATTATGTATTTATGCAAAGTGGCATTCTCAGGATTGAAGATTATAAAATGAAAATATCAATCAACTCTGAAAAATGTTGAAGATTCTCTGTATCCTGTGGTACCAAATACTCAGCCAAGATTTAATTCTTCATTTAAAAATAAATAAGCACATCCATCTCATTAGCATGCAATTTTTTTTGCTCTTCAATAAATAGTAAAATTATATATCTATCAAAGAATTTCTTTATAATAAATTTCTTTATGATTTATTATCAGTAAATGATTGATTTGTAAACTCATTGTATAGACTTAAATACCCAGGGTCACATATGAATTTCTTGAGTGAAAAGCATTTGCTAGTGCAAAAAGTTTAAGAAGTCTCAATACAATGGAGCAAAAACCGTATACACAGCAGGACTCATTGCAAAAAGGCAGTCAGGTCATGGAGGACCAAGGAATAGCAATAACCATCTCCAAGAGCAGCCAAGCTGTCAGATCCCCGATACTGCTCCAGGAAGTAGAGAAAAGTGTGGTCCATAAACAGAGCTGGTCTACGAACCCCGTATCTCCGCTCCACGATCAGACAGTACAGAAGCTGAGACTAAACGCTAAAATTTTACAGCAAATTTTCACTGGCTATCACATGTGAGCATGTGGTAAGTTTTCTGATAATGTATTTCTATTCCATTCTTCCAAAAGCCTTAACCCTCAGCAGATTGATAAGAAGCAAGTAGGTCCTTCCTGCGGAAGCTCTGAAAGGCACCAGGCTAGAAGGCGGCTTCTTAGCCTCAGCACAATAGATTCCTCGCCCATCACAGGCCAGGATAAGTCCTGCATGTCCCCCTCTGCTCTGCAGAAGACTAGCAGCCCTGATTCTCTAAACCCTCTAACCCTCAGAGCACAACCCCAGTCCCGGCAAACCGAAATGTTCCCAACATGGCTGGAGGTTCTCTGTGGTCAAAATCATCCCTCATTGAGAAACAAGGACCTACAGAATTTGGTTGATAAACAGATAGTGCCAGGGCAACCTCACAGGTTGGGGACCAGATGAATTGGATATTCGGTCTCCCTGTACCATGCCCAGCCTCCTGCCACTGCTCCCTGTGGATGACCCCAACTAAAGCTAGAGCCCATGGTCACAAAGTCTAGACTTCCAGAGCAGACAGCTAGGAGGAGGGAGGGAAGAGTGACCCTGGGGCAAGTGACAGTATCAACAGAGTCAGCAGGGTCACCTCCCAGTCTGTGAGAAATGCATTCCTGAATTCCTGGAGCATTTCTTTCCATCATCTAACCAGCAGCATCTCTGTTAGCAGAAAGCGTGAGTTGCTATTTTAAGTTAATATGCTCCAAAGTGTTAAATTTAATTAAGCTCACACGCTCTGAAACACAATTTGAAACTGTAACCCAAGAACTTATCAAAAACAAAACACGACTAAATGGCTGCTCTGAACTCCCTCCCTTCCTCCGTCCCTCCCTCCCTCTCTCCCTCTCCCTCTCACTGTTCTTCTTCCTCATAGTGAGCTCTCAGACCATAGGTACATCTGAGGAGATCTTTACAGAGAGGTATTTTTCTATGTTCTTGAGGTTTACTACATGGCTATCTGATGCCTTTTTATAGATATGTGTGTATATAGGTTTCGTATGAGTAGAGGGGAATGTATGTGAGAGAGGAAATTTATGTGGTAGGTGTTTGGAATGTCTGAAGAATATCATTTATGAGTGTGTGTGTGTATGTGTGTGCGCGCGCCGCGCACGCGTGTGTGTGTGTGTGTGTGTGTGTGTGTGTTGTTTTATGTAGTGATGGTACGTAAGGGTTTGGTCCCCATCAGCATCAGTCACTACTCTGCTCCCCTTACACCTAACTCAGGCTCCCACATCCTCTGATGCTCCCTGAGGAGGAAGCCCTGTGTGACCTCCGAGAGACACTGGCAGCATAGGCCTACTGTTCCGTCGTGGCACAGTTTGCCGCCCAGACAGGCATCTTGGGTGTCAAAGTCAAGCCTGTGGACTGAGTACAGCTAACTCTCTTGCTTCCGTGGGTTAATGGTTCATCTTTATTGTTAAATTGACAGGATATGGAGTCATCTAGGAGACACTCCTCTGAGTCTGTGAGGGAGTTTCCCTACAAGTCTAACCAAGGAGGGGAGGTCTTCCTACTCCACCCTATATACAGATGGGCTGGGGTTCTAGACTGAATAGAAAAGAGGAAAAACAGCTAGCTGAGCACCAGAACCAGTCTCTCTCTCTCTCTCTCTCTCTCTCTCTCTCTCCTTCCTGACTGTAGACAAAATGTTACCAGCCACCCCACTCTCCTGCCCCCATGCCTTTCCTGCCCCAATGGACTGTACCCTCAAACTGTGAGGGGAAATAAACCCTTCCTTCCTTAACTCACTTTTTGACAGCTACGTTGTTATGGTAACAAGTCTGGTAATAAACAGGGCCTCCCATCGCCACCCATTTTTGCCAGCCTCCCTTGCAGCTAGACCCAAGTGGTCCATTCTTCCAAACAGCATGGAGGCCTTCAAGGAGCAGGAGCACCTCTCCCACACGCTTCTTCTATTCTGCCCCTAGCTCCGGGAGGGGACCTGGCCTTGACTGTCTGAGGACACTAAGGCCATGGTCTCCACAGGAGCAGCTCTGCTTCCTAGTGTGGTGTATGGCCACGAATGCTAGACAGCATGAGAAATTGAACTCTACTGTGTTTGAACACTTTTGCTCTGACAGCGAGGGTCCCCTGCCTCATTCAGTCTACCAGGTGACACCAGGAGACACGAAACATCTGTCACATGTTGACATGCCTGAACAAGGGTGATCATATGGATTTGTGCCAGAGGAAGAAACCAATCTAGTTTCTATACTTGAAACAAAGCCTTTGCCTTCCCTGAGTTATCAACAAACATCCCAGTCTAATCTTCACTGCTCCTCCAGCCTTATCCCCTCCAACTCCCAGAACCAGACATTGCAACGACTCTGCCTCCTTTCCCCGAACAGAGATGCACCATGGCAAGAGAGGTCCAGTCAAGCTGCCTGCTTCTCAGCCCACGTAAAACAGCCTTATTAGATCAGGGAGCCTGGGGGAGGGGTGGCCTGCCTCCAATTTTCTCCCTCAGGGAAACTCAGAGGGGATGTGTGCTTCCAAACCCCAAAAGCCAGGAAGAAGGCGATGTGGTCAGTTCAGGGGCACTCATGCACACATCACTGTGTGTTCACTCTGTGACAGGCATACACTGGTCATTAGCCTTTTTATTCCTCATAGTGACTCTGTGAAGTGGGCTCAGTGATCCCCAACCACAGATGGAAAAACTGAGCCTCAAGCAGACAGACTGCTTGCTCATGTCTACCCAGTGGCTAGGCCAGGGGCTGGAGAAATGGCTCAGTGTTTAAGGGCACATGCTGCTCTAGCAAAGGACTCACATGGTGGCTTAGCATCACCTGTAACTCCAGTTCCAGGTAATCTGACACCCTCTTGCTGCTTCTCTGGGTACTGTTCACACATGGTTGCACATACATGCATGCAAACACACACACATAAAATAAAGATAAATAAATATTTTTAATAAGTAACCAGACTAGTGTGGCATGCCATGTCTACTAGGCCACAGGGCGGCGTCTTCTCTCTGGCATCAACTCTTGATATCTACATGTTCTGTCTCCGAATTCAGCCAGTCTACACACTGAAATATTTGAAGAAAAATTTCTAAACATGTATGAAAATTTTTCTAACCATGTATAGAAAAATTTCTAAATGTTTGTGTGTATGTGGTGTCTCTGTGAGTGCTACATGTGAATGTATATCTTTGTGTGTGTTCAGCTGAGTACCAGCTGGCATCAGTGTCGTTTCCTATCGCTCTCTATCTTATTGTTTGTGACAAGGTCTCCTCACTCAGTACTCATGTATTGACTAGTCTAGTCTAGACTGGCCAGTGAGTTCTGGGGATTCTCTCGTCTTGCCCTGTCAGTGCTGGGGTGTCCTGTGCTGTCTCCTATATCCAGCTTTTTACATGAACTCTGGGGAGTTGAACCCAGGTCCTCATGCTTGCACGGAAACACCTTACACTGAGCCATCTCCTTGGATATTTTTCTTGTCACTGTTCCTGAAACAAAACAGTATTCCAATTTTTCGCAAAGCACTGACACTATGTTAGGTATTAGAAGAAATGTTGGAGGAGTTGAAATGTACTGGAGAATTACACAGGTGATGTGCAAATGCTATACATTCCTATGAAGGACTTGACCTCACAGTCAAGTGGTATGTGCAGGTATCTGCAACCAATTGTCCTCAGACACAAGCGACAACTGTGCTACATTAACGTCACTGAGCAGAAAGTATCAGAGCCATCTTTTGGATAGCAGTTAACAAAACACACACATAATCAGTTTAGAGTTACAATGAGTATTTATTGATGCTTACTGATGGTAAACACCATTCTAAATATTTTACATGTGTTAACTGACTTAATACTTTTAGCAATCCTGTGTAGGAGACTTAGGTTATCCTTGGGTTACAGATGAGGAAATGGAGATTCATTAAGGTAAAGTGACTCATCTAAGGTCTTACAAAGAGGAAGTTTGTGTGTAACCAAGAACTAATCCAGGCACTTGCATTTTCTCAATTTACAATAACACTGGGTGGTACATGGAGGAACAGTGATCAGAGTACATGCAGAAAGGCCGGGAAAATGCTTGCCTTGTAAACATGAGGACCTGAGTTAAATTCTCAGAACTCACCTTAAAAAAAAAAAAAAAAAGCTGGGGCGGGGGAGCGGGATGGAGAGGTAGAGCACTGCCTTCTCTTGCAGAAGACCCAGGTTCAAATCCCAACACACACGTGGCAGCTAACAACCTCCCTCTTTTGCCCTCCATGGGCACTACATGACATGGGCGCACTCACATGCAGGCCTAACAGTTATACACATTCAATAAATAAGTAAAAGAGATTCTGTCAGAAAGAAAGAAAGAAAGAAAGAAAGAAAGAAAGAAAGAAAGAAAGAAAGAAAGAAAGAAAGAAAGAAAGGAAGGAAGGAAGGAAGGAAGGAAGGAAGGAAGGAAGGAAGGAAGAAAGGAAAGAAAAAAGAAGGAAGGAAGGAACTGAAGAGATGGCTCATCAGTTAAGAGTGCTTAGCAGCTCCTCCAGTGAATCCAAGTTCAGTTCCCAACACCCATGTCAGATGGCTCACAACTGCTTGCAACTCCAACTCTCAAGCATCCAACACCCTATCCTGGCCATACACATATACATGTGCATAACAAGTAAAAATGTTTTTTAAAAAGAAAGAAAAGGTAGACAGAGTTCCTGAAGAACAATGCCCTGAAGTTCATCTCTGAGCTCTACGTACACATGTGTATTTATGCATGCACACTAGCACACACATGTGTATTTATGCATGCACACTAGCATACACGTGTATTTATGCATGCACACTAGCACACACATGTGTATTTATGCATGCACACTAGCATACACGTGTATTTATGCATGCACACTAGCACACACATGTGTATTTATGCATGCACACTAGAGTACACGTGTGTATTTATGCATGCACACTAGCATACACATGTGTGCACACACAGAGTTTAACACCCAAGCAGCCTGGTCTCTGAGCTCAAATCCCAACTCCACAACTCACTTAACTGTGTCTTTAGCCCACTATTTTATTTCTCAGAGTTTCAGTCTCCTGTGTGTAAAGTATCTTGCAAACCTTACCTGGCAGCCATGTGAGTGAATGTTTGTGTGTGTGTGTGTGTGTGTGTGTGTGTATGTGAGAGAGAGAGAGAGAGACAGAGAGAGAGAGAGAGTAGGAGTCCACTGGTCAAGGCAAAGGAGACTGCTCGCTAAGACCATGAGCAGCAATGATTCTGTACATAAGGAAGGAACATTTAGAACAGTATCCTCAGGGAGGACCTGCCCAGAATGACTAACTCCAGGACCCGCCTGCCCATCTACAGTATCCTGCCCTTCACAGTCCTTCCTGGCCTCCTGAGAGCTCCCCAGATGCTCTGCAGTCTTGGGGACTCTCTTCTGGCTGTCCTCTGCTTGGCATACCTTTCCTACAGACCTCCCCCACTTGAAGGGGGTTCATTGTGGTATGCCTGTCCACTGCATGGATGTGCAAGGCACGCACACCCTGAACTCCCATCAGCCCCTTCTCCCTGCTCTCCTGTCTCTTTCTATGTGACACACCACCCCTCAGCACCTATGCCACATGTTCAGCAATGATGCTTGAAGCTTGTGGTGGGTCCCCCCCTGAGAAGAGTGTCCCCAAGACAAATGCCTCCAGTTGTCCTGGTCACTGATGAATGCTCTAAAGCATCTTTGTCTTGGGGTTGCTCCTTCATAACATGGGGATGGTCACTGCAGCTAGCTGATTCTATGGTTACTGGGTGGATAGAATGAAGGAATACCTACAAGCCTCGAGAACTGTGGGGGGCACACGGCTCTGTCCACCACCACCACAGCCTGCAGGGGGGCACCTGATGGGTCATCCATGGAAGATTCTACATTGTCCCACTCGTGGGAGAGGCATTTATTAAACACCTCCCCACTTCCCACCCCACCCCTGAAAAATTCTCAAAGGACAATTTCTCCTTCAGTTCTCTCAATGGTGGAACTTATACTGTGGGGTTCCCTGATGGGTTAGGAAGTGAGTTACCAGTAAACATGTGGCCCTGAGCCTCACAATTCCCAGGTCCTCTGAGGAGTTGGCAGACTGTGACTAAGGTTGCCTTCTAGTCTGGACTGGAGCAGTGGGGACTGAGCAGAGCCCAGCATGGATGGGTGTCAGGAGCCAATCTCTCCTCCTCCAAGACGGAAGGCAGAGATCGCAGAACCCCACCAGAAACTCATAAACAGGTTACCCTGATATACGCAACAGGAAAAAAAAGAGATTCTGCCTCAAACAAGGTGGATGGTCAGGACCAACACCCAAAGTTGTCCTCTGACCTCCACAGGTATGCTGTGGCACACACGTGTCCACACTAACACACAACATTCAAACATACACAAAAGTATAGTACACTAATAAAAATGTTTAAAAGAAAGAGGACTAGGTAGGTAGCTGTGCTGTTGAAGCATTGGTCATGCAAGTGTGAGTACCTGAGTTCAGAGTCCCAGCACCCTCATAAAAGCCAGATACAGGCGCATGTGCCAGTATGTCATTCTAGCACTGAAGGGTGAAGGCAGGAGGATTTCCAGGGGCTCGCCCGCCAGTCCATCTAGCCAATTGGTGAGTTCCAGGTTCAGTGAGAGACAAACCCTTTCAAAAAATAAGGTGAAGATATATAGAGAAAGACCCCTGATGTCAACCTCTTACACACACACACACACACACACACACACACACACACACACAAGGTAACAGTAGACTGTGCTATTGGAAAGAAAAGGGCACAGGAGGGGTTAAGAGAGGAAACCTGAGAGCAGAGAGAGAGAGGGACAGGCCACAGCTCTGGGTGGGTATCGAGGGCTCTGGCAGAGGCTCAGGGGCTTCGGGTGGGCGTCAGGCGTCATGTTTCCATGAAGCGGTGACAGCCAGGGGACTTCTCTGCAGCTCCAGAGCTCTCCGCACCACTGAGGCCCAGAGACAGCTTGTTTGGGGTCCCTGGAGGACCCCAGCTCTTCCTCCCCTGTGCTCACACAATGCCTACCAGGCCACGGATGACGGGCTGGGAGCCAGAGCTACTCCTGGCAGTGGGTGATTTACTGATGTCTTTATCCACAAGCTGATATTTCCCAGCTCCCAGGGCTTTGATGGAGTAAATATGACCTTTTATTCCTTGCTTTGCTTAAGACTCAAGGTCAATAGCCCAGCTGTGATCTATCAGCTGCTCCCTCCCCAGGACATGCTTCCCAGGGAAGCTCACTGGCAGAGATTCATGGTGCCAAGCTCAGCCTTTCTTGGCTGCCTGGATCTCAGTGCTGAACTGGGTCCTTGCTCAACCAGAAAAACAGTGTGCATGTGACTCTAGGCAATGATGGCTCATGGTGGGCAGAGGTTAGGTCATCCATCTCCTCCCTCTGACCCAAGCCTGCCTGTCCTGAGGGTCAAAACACAGCCTGGTTTCTTCAGTCTCCTCAGGAGCCAGGATGGCCCTTGCTCAAATGACAAGCTATAAATTAGAACAGGCCAGGGCAGGTTATCAGTTTACCCTGCATGGAGAAGGGGCAGAAGTATCAGGCAACTCTGATGGAATCATCAGGCCCACTGGGCCACCTTCTGCTGTGAATCTGAGCCTTTGTTAGGCCTCACCAGCACTGCCTGGAATGTTCTTCCACTTCTCTGTGAGTCCTCCTAAAGCGCCACCTGCTTCCACCTTATTGTGGGTGGCAGGTTTGAATCTCAGCACCCAACATAGTGGCTAACAACCATCTACAACTCCAGTTATAGGGATCCACTGTCCTCTTCTGACCTCTGTGGGCATCCACAACATGGGTGCACTTACATATATGTAGGCATAGCACTCATACACATAAAATAAGAATAATAAATGAAATATTTTTGATAAGAAAAGAAAATTATCAATAAGAAGACTGAGCTACGGTCATTAAGAGCACTGGCTGCTCTTGTAGTGGAACAGGACTTGGTTCCCAGCAAACAGCTAACAACTCTCTATAACTCCAGTTCCAGGGGATCTGACGCCCTCTTCTGGCCACTGAGAGCATCACATGTATGTGGTACACTTACATACATGCAGGCAAATGCTCATACCACAAAATAAATAAATAAATATTTTTTAAAGGAAGGCTGAGCTGGAGGTGTGTCCCCCCAGGATGTCACTATGTCACAAGCTCTGCCTTCAGTTATAACACCCTGGCCACCGAGCTGCCACCTAGCCCTGGACCACTTTACCTTGGGAACAGCCAAGGGAAGATGTGGCTTCATCCAGGGTATTCTGCCTGTGTGACACAGGGAGGGTCTAGCTCAGTCCACCTTGTTCTGGTCAGATCACAGGTAGAGTTATGCACAAGACTGAGTCCCATATGTAGAGAGTCAGCATAAACTCAACGCACATCTGAGGTGAGATCAGGTGCCCGGAGATGACCTACAGGGTATATGCCATGCCCCTCTGCCTGCCACACCTGGGCATCTCTTCACTGATAGGCTCCTGGGCTCCTGCCTTCCAATCTCCGGCCCCCTCTATCAAGAAGCCTCCTCAGGGGCTGGAGAGACAGCTCAGCAGTTTTGAGTGCTGGCTGCTCTTGCAGAGGAGCTGGATTCAGTTCCCAGCACCCACATGGCAGCTAACAACCATCCATAAGTCCAGTCCTCAGGAAATTGGATGCCCTCTTCTGATCTCCATGGGCATTGCACATGGGTGCACTTACACACATACAGGCAGTATACTTATACACATAAAATAATAAAAAATAATAAATAAAATATTTTTTAAAAGAGGCCTCCCTGGAACTCCTTGGGCGAGGTCTGGCCCCAGCCTGGCTCTCTCTCTCACTTGATATTGTCTGCCTTACACCCTGAGAAGATTTGGGCAGAGTCTGTCTGAGGGGAGATCCTGAGGGCGGTTGTCTTGGGAACCTAGGCTAAGAATGGGGCTTTCAGTCAATGGCACCCACTCTGGGGGAGGTGGGGAGGAAGTGTTTGTTTCTCTCTGCAGCTCACCTTCAAATGGGGAACAGTGGTATCTGAACGGGGTGGTAGGAGCGAGGGGCTGGCGGGTGTAGAAACACAGGACATCACAAAGAAAGAAGAAGGTGGGCGCGTATAACCTTGAACTGTTCTTTTTTTGCGCTCAATGCTTTTCAGTCTGTGAAACTGTCAAGGACGAGGTCCATTTTAAAGCCAGAAGAATCCAGAGCAAAATAGTCCTGGTGATCAAGGCACAGGTCTGGTTTCAAGGACCTTGACTTTGACCTTCCCCCTCCTGAACTCTCTCAAGCCTTTGGCCACAAGTCCATGAAGGGTATCTGGGATTGCTGCCGCATCACCTCTCCTGACCCTCTGCCTCTCGCTGCTGCCAGAGCTTCCACTAAGCCATACATTGCATCAGCACCCTCTTTTGCCCATTCCTGAAGGAGGCCTCCCCCCAGGTTTCTGCTCCTATAGATACAAAGATATAGATACAAAGAACTGTATCTCCAATGGTAGAATTTCAGCTCCTTTGGTCAGTGTGCCTTTGGATGGCATCTTCTGAGGCCCACCAGGGCCAGGGTTTGACCAAGAGGGTCTGGGTTTCAGTCTGGGCACTTATGGCCATAACCCACACCCTGCTCACTTTTGATGCCAGCTGGAAGCTCCCCTGATCCCTGCCTCGAGGGAGAGGACTGCTGACTCCTCGCCACACCCACATGGAGTTTTCCAAGCCTCTCTACTCAGATCTTCTTCCTGGCAACAGACAAAGCTGGGGGAGGAATGTGAGCAGCCTGGAGAAGCCTTGGCATGGGCTCAGCGCACACGCAGTGGCATTTTGACGAGTGGTAAAAATACCTCCCTGGTGTTGAGGGCCAGCTGCCACCTCACCACCATCTTAGCTTCCCAGATCCTGTCTCTGTGCCTGCAGCCTCGGCAGCCCCATCCCTGTTCATACACGTCCCGAGGGACAGAGCAGAATTCACCAAGCCCCTTCGCCCCAGACCACCTTCGCACCCCACAACGGCTGCCTCCGTCACCAAGGCCAGGTGCCAGCACAAAGGCACTTACCTCAAGGAAAATGAGGGGTGTCAGAAGTGCTGCCTAATGAGCTAATTAAACAAAAGCCTGAATAATGACTGGTGGAACCTGGCAGGGGGCTGGGGTATGGCTCTGTTGGCAGAGAGTTTGCCTAGCATGTAGGAAGTCCCGGGTTCGATTCCGGCATACATCGAGCATGATGGTACGTGCCTGCAATAGCAGCACTTGGGAGGTAGGGGCAGGAAAATTAGAAGTTCAAGGTCATCCTTAGATAGAGTCTGAGCCAACCTGAGCTATGTGAGGCCCTGTAAAAGAAGGCTCACCATCAGAGAAGAAGGAGAAAGGGGTGGGGCACACTGGCCCAGGGGAGCTAGGTCAGGGACACTATGAGAGGCCCCACATACATGCAGGGGCGTTTGGAGCACCTTTCTCCATCAGGAAGTGCTGTGGGACGCTCAGCTACACACGGAGCCCAAAGAACCTTCTTTCCACTCGAATCTGTTTCAGGGCCTGGATAAGGTTCCTCAGGCCAGACAGACATAACCAGGAGTCTGCCAAAAAAACCCCACATAGCTGGGTTGGGGTATCCTGCTCACTCCCTTGCCACACCTCCAGACTGCCTTTGTGATCATGCTACCTCCCCAACAAGACAAGAGCATCCTACCCCAGGGCCTTAGCATGCATCGTCTCCTCTTCCTGTCTCTCTCCATCACTCTATTCATTTCCATGCTCCAGTGTTGCCTCTTAGAAAGGTCTGTGACTAACCCCACAAAACAATGACCCCGGCTATCTCCTCCAGTACCATTGCTTTTCCTTGTCAACATTTAAAATCATTTTGTTTTTTGAGACAGGAGCTCATGCAGCCCAGGATGACTTGGAACTCAATAGATAGATAGGTGAGGATAGATTCGAACTCCTGATCCTCCTGCATCCACCTCTAGAGTGCTAGAATTATGGGCAAGTGCCATCATGTCTGTGTGGTGCTGGCGATCAAACCCAGGGCTTCCCGCATACTAGGCAGACACTCTACACCCAGAGCTACATTCTCAGCCCCACAGCTTACATCTTGTCTCTCTCCATAACCCTGCAAGCTGCCTTAAGACCACAACTTTGACTATCTTGTTGCAAACCAGGGCTGACTTAGTAAGTGACTGTCAGGTACCAAGTCCAGCCCTTTCCTCACCTAAGGCTATTTCTCCCCTCAGACCAGGTTTCTACCAGCAAGGGGAAGCTCTGAGTTAGTTAGGGCTCCACCCACATTCTAGGGACCTTTAAATCACATCCCAGACTCTGATGGCTTAATATTCTCCCTGTCAAATGGCAGTGATGAGTCACAACCTTAGGGGTCAGTGTAATGACAAACTAGAACATGCAATGGGCTCAGGACAGTGCCTGGGACACAGTGAAGGCCTCAAAAAGAGGGATTGTGTGACCAGCAGAGCCACCCACAACCTGGCCCTCTTCTGACCACTGTGATCTCCCTGGAGCAGAGATGCTGGAAGCCCAGTCCCAGTCCCAGCAGCAGCAGGAACTGTATTCAAAGTGCTGACTCACCAGCTCAGCGACTCCCTTCTCCCACCTAGTGAATCACTGGGGTTGGGGTGGGGCAGGGAGAGAATTCCTGTAATCCCAGCACACAGGAGGCTGAGGCAGGAGAATTATACCCTCAGGCCAGCCTGGGCTACATAGTGAATTTCAGACTAGGGAGGGCTGCACAATGAGAGCTTGTCTTAAAAAACAACAAAAACAAAACTGGGATTGGAGATGGCTCAATGGCTGCTCTTGCAGAGGACTCAGGTTTGATTCCCATCACCCACACAGAGGCTAACAACCACCTGTAATTCCAGTTCCAGGGGATCTGACTCCTACTTCTGACCTTTGTGGGCATTGCATATACAGGTGTACTTACATACGTACAGGCAATACATTCATACACATAGAATAATAATAATCAAAACCAAAAAAATTTAAAGAAGGAACTCAGCATTTGACTCCTGTGTACCTGTGAACAGACAGACAACTCCAACTCCAGTGCAGGCTGTAGTTTGACAGCCACAACTCAGAGGCAGCATGTGGCCTAGGGAAGCCAGGGTGCTGGGCAGAGTCACCTGCTGTTTCTTCTTGGAATGAGACAGTAAGCACACAGCCTCATTACTGCCAGAAGTTGGAACCCCACCCCTCACCTTTGGTCCTAGCCTTGGAACTTGGTTTGACAAACATGATTTAGGAGATGCCTTGTATTGGGTCTTAATTGTCTTCCCCAGTCTGCCTCTCTGCTATGGCCTTGAGAAGAGAAATGCATCCTTCCCCTCACCCAGGACACCAGAGGGAGCCACAGACGGCGGGTCTCACCCACAGCCTGAGCTTGGAATCCCGCTCAGCTTAACCTCAACACTAACCACCTTCAGAGCCATTCCTGAAGACATTAAATATCTGTATCTTTCACTTTTCTTGGTAAAATCTACCTCCTAAAGATCCCATAACCTTCTAAGAAAGCACCAGAAACTGAGAACCAAATGTTCTCATACATGGGTCTTCAGGAACATTTCACACTGAAACCATAGTATCAGGGTACAACCATCTACATTCTTCAAATTGTTTGCTAGGCAGCATTACTGTGGCAACAACTGGTTGGTACACCAAGAGCCCTCTCAGGCCACCCCTGAGCTTGATCCTTCCTGCCTCAGTCTCTTTGTTCATTGTTCCACCCTAAAACCAACATCTCACCCTGCTTACATTCAAATCTCACTCATGCCCCAAACATAGCTTGCACTGCACCTCACCTGCTCCCAGAAACACCCAGAGAAGAGTTATTCTATCTGTCAGGAAGCAAGCCAAATGGCAGGATTTGGGGGAGCTTCAGAGACACGGACATCTGGATGCTGGTGGGTGATACAGCAATTCAAGGGGTCCATGGTGCTACTGGTTTGGGAAACCTCAGGTGGGGGTCCACATGTCAGAGACCCATGGCTTCCCCATCCCTGCCTATCCCAGCTCTGTGTTAAAAAACTGGAAGGAACTAGGTCCTGTGAACGTGCCCGAAGAAACGTCAGCCATTTAGTAGATGTTTGGTACTACTCAGGTGACTGCAGCCACCAGCACGGTCCCCAAGTCTCTGATGCTGGATCAGGCCCACTCACCTTCACACCAACCAAACGTACATGCAGTACCACAGAGCTGGTTCTCTGGGTCACTCTTACTAGGGAAGAGGCTGCGCTTCAGGAGAGGGAAGCAATGGCCTGTCACCATCTCTTTATGCCTGGAGTCATCCCATCTCCAAGATGTCCCCAGTCAGAGCCCTTGCAAAGGAATGACATGCAGAGAAATTAGTCACCTCCCAAACAGTCCCCTGAGGGGTTTTGAATCTGACTAGTATCACCTTTCTGAGTTGAGTGGAATGGAAGGGACAGGGTAAGGTGACAGTGGTGTGATCTGAGGTGCTCTGACAAGGCACCCTGAAAAGTGTCTCCCTATGCACAAGCCTGCTGCGGGTTTTGAAATTTCAACATTAGACATTCACTCCTTTGGGTCTATTGGAACTACCAATTGAACTACGAATGTCTCTAACAGGGTAAACATGTTCTTTATACCTTGATCCCTCACAATACTTCCCACAGCACAGCAGATTTCTGCTTTATAGCTCTCTTGGTTTAAGAAAATGGAGACCCAGCAGACCAACAAACATAGGCAAGAAAGGGTTCAAGAACTGGAAGTGGGCAGGGGCCTCATAACAGGAGGGCTTCCTGGCCCCAGTGCTCCAGGTAGAGTGCTTCCTGGTCTCAGCGCTTCCTTGTCCCTCCAATTCCTGGTCCCTGCACTTCCTGGTCCCAGCACCTCCTAGTTCCAGCACTTCCTTGTCCCTATACTTCCTGGTCCCAATACTTCCTGGTCCTAACATTTCCTGGTCCCAGCACTTCCTTGTCCCAGTACTTCCTTGTCCCTGCACTTCTTGGTCCCAACACCTCCTGGCCCCAGCACTTCCTGGTTGGTCCCAGCACTTCCTGTTCCCAATACTTCCTGGTCCCTACATTTCAGCACTTTCTGGTCCCAGCATTTTCTGGTCCAAGTACTTCTTTGTCCCCGGAACTAGGAAGTACTTCCCGATCCCAGTGCTTCCTGGTCTTAGTTCTGTCTGGTCCCAGTACTCTTTGGTTGACTATGAAGGATACTCAAAGTTATGATTTCATTTCATCTCCACCCCAGTCTATGGAACACACATGAAAGAACCCTTTCCCATTTTACAGATGAAGAATATAAACAGTGAGAGCAGCAACAGGCTTTGCCTATGATAATCTGGGTGCGAAAGTTTACAGAACCACTAGCTACCCCCCATCTTCTCTATTTTCCTGGGGGTGCATCGTGCTTAGCTTTCAAAACTGCATTTCCCAGCCTCCCTTGCTAAATGTGTGCCCAGGAAATGTAAATGGAATTAGGACTTCTGGGAAATCCCCCACTTCACTTTCTTCCCCTTTCTCCTTTCTGTCTTTCCCTCCACATAAAAGAGAGGTTTGATAGCTCGAGGTCTGGCAGCCACTGGGTACTAAATGACCTTAAAGGCAAAAAAGGAAGGAAGGAAGAAAGAAGGAGTTTGTGCCTGGTGACCAGGCTGCCCAGAAAAGCTGACCCCTAACTCTCCCCTACTGAACTTTTTCTAAGTGAGGAGCATACAAACCTTATGATCTTAAGCTGTGTTAGGTTGAATTTCCTTATCATCTAATGTTTTATCTTCTCTGAAGCTCCTGGCAGCTTGGACCCCTTGCTGCCATGATATGCTTGGATTACAGAGAGTCAAATCCTGCCCATATTTTCTGCTAAGTGGCCCTGAGTGGCTGTTTCTGGGTAACCAAGGTTTGGGTTGGCACCCTTGTCCCCACTTCATGCCAACGTTGCTGGCACTTGGAAATACAGAGAAGCAATGATATACAGAAAATCCCGACAACATTCCCAAGGAGAGAAATTGTAGTGGGTGCCCGTGCCTCCATCCCAGGAAACTTGGGTCATTAGGAAGATGGCCCCACGTGGCAGGGCCTGGGATGGGCAGACTCAGCCCGTCTCAGCAAGTAAAGACACTGGACTCCAAGGCTGACGACCTGAATTCGATCCCTGGGACCCATGTGGTAGAAGAAAAGTGACTCCTGCAAGTTGTTCTCTGACTTTGAGTACACACATGTGCGCACACACACACACAAATAAATAAGTAAATAAAAATGAATTGCAGTCACATTTTTAAAAAGAAAGGAAGGAATGCTTCACCGGCACTAAAGGGGATGAACAATTGTGGTTCCATCCTTCCCACTCGAGGGTGCCCAATTTTTATAGTCAAATGGCATAAAGGGAATTTGTAAAAGTGTGTAATCCCAGGCAGGCTGATTTTGGTGTGCCCTCTGACAGCAATTACCTCTCTTCCCCAGCCACCAGCCCCCCAGCCAGGAGAAGCCAGATTGCCTAAGGACACAGCAGAGTTGGAGGACCTCGCTGTACACAGGTGTCAGGTCCAGTACGCTCTCTCCCTTCAGTCATTTCTACCTGCCTCCCCCTTGTTCAAGAAAGTTATAAGTGACTTTTCCAGATGGCTGGGAGTGGAGTTCTCTGAGATGTCACCAGATAAGATTCTGGTGAGATGGAGAGTGACTGACCCCTTCCATCCCGTCCCTTCTCCAGGTGGGAGACAGGCAATAACAGCAATAACAGGCAGGATCTAGAATCACCTAGGATACAAAACCTCTCGGCATGTCTTTGAGGGAGTTAGGCTTGGTTAACAGAGGATGGGAAACCTATTCTACATGTGGGCTGCACTATGCCCTGGGTTGAATAAAATGGAGAAAGCGAGCCGCCCAGCACCAGCCTTCACCTCTCCCTCTGCTTCCTGCCTGGAGCCTTGCTACTGTGACTTTCCTGCCTTCAAACTGTGAGTCGGAATACGCTCTCCCTCAAGTTGTTTCTGTCAGGTAGATTGTTGTAGCAATGAGAAAAATAACTAACTCAGCAGGTGCCCGCCAGCCCGTCTGACAGCCTAGACGCTGATGGTGCTGTGGAAGGGAGTGGCCAAGTCTCTGTGCCCGGACCCAACTCCAGCGTCCCTCTTTTCACAGAACCTCTCTTCCCCACATTGAAAAGTCAACGGCATCATACATAGTTCAAAAACAAGCCTGTAACCTGGCTGATCCCACTGAGCTCTTGGGAGCATGCTGCCTGCTCCCTGAGCCCTTCTGTGGACTGTTCCAGCATCTCATCTGGAACATCCAACAGATGTTCCTGATGGCTCTTAGAGACAAGTGTTTGTGAATGTTACTTGGACAGATAACGATAGGCAGGGCACTTAACCCCCACGTCACACCAGAGATGAGGCTTAGCTGAAATGGTCTGTCGCTGTCTCTGGGTGGGGTGAGTCTGTTCCTTCCTTCCCCTTGATCACTCCTCTCCCTTTCTGATTGGCTCTTCCATTGATGTCAGCCTTTTCCTCAAAGGTCCAGCCCTGGTGATGAGTGATGTGACTATTAGCCCTTCCAAGTCACTAGAGAAAGCCAGGTGCCACATTGTGGAGACAAAATGAGCCCACTGTCTCCAAGTGCCTGTCTGGCTTGACTGTACGCCCAAAGGGGAGATAAGGGCTTTGTGGAAGGGTGTTGGCTTATAATGGTTAGGGAAGCTATGTGATGGAGATCAGGACACTTTCTCCTGAGTCATCTGAGATTGGCCACATCTCCCCATCTTTTATCCAGGGCTAGATCCTCATGCCTTAGACATTGTTCATAGCTACCCTAGGCTTCTGTGGGACCATGAGCCTCTAGAGACCTGTGAGTGACTCCCAGCTGCCCTAATGAGCTTTCCATTGCTGTGATAGACCACTCTAATCAAAATCAAGTTGGAGAGGGAAGGTTTTATTTCTTCTTACTCTTCCAAGTGACAGCTCATCACCGAGGGGAGCCAAGGCAGGAACTTAAACAGGGCAGGAACCTGGAGGCAAGAGCTGAAGAGCCAACCACGAAGGAACCTGCTCACCGGCTTGACCTCTGCTCTGACCTATGCTCAGCCTGTTTTCTTATACAACCAAGGACCAGCTGGCCAGGGATGGCACTGCCCACAGTGAGATGGGCACTCCCACAGCACTCAACAATCAAGAAAACGCCCAACAGATATGCTCACAGGCCAACCCAATTGAGGCAAGAACCATGTGAGGTTCGATTTTCCCAACTGTGTCAAATTATCAAGTGAAGCTAACCAGGTTGGGTCCAGGTTGGGATGGATTCTCTGAGCCCCTCCTATAGTCCCTGCCTCTGGCTTCAGGCTCTGGGGCTCCGATGCCTGGGAGGTAGAACTCCCTAAGTGCAAGATGCAGGGCCCCAAATGGCAAACAGAGGCAGTGGAAGCTGTGCTGTCTTGCATAAGTGGAGTCCCAGGCTGAGAGGCCTGGTGTCACACTGATGAGGGGATTCCAGTTCTGTCTTCCCAGCATCCCTGGAGAGGGACAAGAGGCTGGGTGTTCCTGGAGCCCTGGAAATTTGGCAGCTCCCAGCTTATGATGGCTGGTGCCTAGGCCACCATGGGGCAGCTCTGAGGCCTGTTTCCCCTCTGTTCACTCTGTAGCCTGTGTGAGTCGGACTCACTAGGGCTGTGCGTGGGGAGGTGAGCACACAGAGCACATGGGAGCAGCGTGCGCTGGAGGAGAATGAAAGAGAATGAATGAAAGAGGTGAATGAAAGAGAAGTCCCCAACAACCAGAGCGGCAGTGAGATATGCAGGCACCTCATCTCTTGGGTTTCCAGAACCATGTTCTCAGTGACCCTGGATACAGCACAGACATGACTCCTTGCTGGGTTGTTCTGGATTAAACATGCTGTAGCTCTGCCCTGGCCAGGTTGACTGACTCCATAGAACCACAACCTCCCCCTGATCTGAGCAGTGTGATTCTGTGACACAGTCAAACACCCATAAGTGATAAAATGTCCTCACACTCCTTCATTATATGGTTATGACATCCTCAAGAGCAACAACTCCACATCTGTGTAAAAATTCCAGTAGAGGTAAGTTGCAATGGGTTCCGTGAACCAAATGTATGAATAATAGATAGTCAAGATAAATGATAGATGATAGATAGATTGATAGACTGATAATGCTAGGTGATAGACAGATAATGATTAAGATAGATGATAGGCAGATAGACACAGAGATAATGCCAGGTGATAGATGGTCACAGTTTCAGCTTTCAGCTTGACACAAGCCTGGAGTCACTTGGAAGAGGAAACCTCAGTTGAAGGATTGCCTCCACCAGAATGGTCTGTGGGCATGTCTAAGGGGGTGTTTTCTTGATTGCTAATTAATGCAGGAGAGTCCAGCACACTATGGACAGTGTTGGCCCAGGTAGGTGGGACTGGGCTGCATAAAGAAAGTGACTGAATATGAGCCTGGAAGGAAGTCAATAAGCAATGGTCCTCCATGGTCTCTGCTTCAGTTTCCACCTCCAGGTTCCTGTTCTGAGTTCCTGCCCAACTTCCCTCGATGACTGACTGTGACCTGAAGACTAAATAAACCATTTCTCCTCAAGTTGTCTTTGGTTATTGTTTATCACAACAAAGGAGAAGCTAAGCTAGAATAGACAAACAGAGAGACAGGATTGATGATAAATGAATAGATAGATGGATACATAGATGATAGATAGATAGATAAATAGATGACAGATAGATAGACAGATGATAGATGATTGATAGGATAGATGGTAATGATAGATTGAGGGACAGAAAGAGACTAAGGTGCCTCAGTCCCTTCAAAGGACACACTTCAAAGACTTCAGCATCTCCCTCTAGTCCCTACCTCTTAAAAGTCCACAGCACTTCCAAACACTGCCACTCCAGGGCCCAAGCCTCTACATATCCTCCTTTGAGCAACACATATACGAACCACAGCAACAGCCCTGCCTCTTTCTTGTGCGTTCTTCAGGGTAGGTAGGGGGTAACATTCTCTTAGACCTTTATACTTGCTAGCATGTACAGGAGGATTGAATGAGATAGAGTCTGCAACACTAAGCCTCACGGGTGAGGCTGCAGTAAAGTCTGTGCTGGTGACTTCTCTTATTGTCCTCTGCCCTCGCAGCAAATCCTTCTTCAAACTTTCTCCAGAGCTGTGGACATCTTTCTTCTCACAGACAGGACTGAATGGAATATCGTCCCCACTTCCTTCCTAGGATGGCAGACAAAAATCATGGTTTGCTAGCACTCTGGCTGGGATTAGCTGCCCTGCTAACAGTACTCAATATCCTCTAATTGTTTAATAGGGACTGATACTATTTGGAGAATTTTCATTTTTTTTGTATGTATGATGTGTAAATGTATTCATGTAGAAGTGTGCACATGAATGTGGAGACCAGAGTATGATATTCAACTTTCTCCTCAATGGCTCTCCACCTTATTTTGCAAGACAAGGTCTCTCACTGGACCTGGAGCTCATCAATTAGGATAGGCTGGCTGAACAGTGGGCTGGAGGAATCCATCTGTCTCTGTGTCCCCAGCGCTGGGGTTACAGACATGAGTCACCAAGCCTGTTTATTTTTTCCTTCTTTTTAAAAATTAAACTTAAATGAATGATTTATTTTTGAATGAATATTTTCCCCTCATGTGTGTAAGTGACCTAGGTATGCAAAGTCTGCAGAGGCCAGAAGAGGCTGTCAGATTCCTTGTAACTAGAATTATGGAGGGATTCTTTGCCACCATGTATGGGTTCTGGGAACTGAACTTGGGTCCTCTGCAAGATCACCCCATGTTCTCAACTGCTGAGTCATCTCTCCAGCCCCATTGCTGGGTTTTATATGGGTTCTGGGGATCTGAACTCAGATCCTCGTTCTTACACAGTAAGCACTTAACTGAGTCATTTCCTCAGTCTGTATCTGGAGAATGTTTTAAGGGATAATTTTTCTAGTCTTCACAAACAGCCCTAGAAGTCACCCTTGCCCCCTGCCCCCTGCCCCCTGCAGTAAAAATTCTCACATTTTTGAGGCTCCTAAGTATTTTGTTCTCTAGATTCCCAAACAGCCAAAAATAATGATGATGATGATGATGATGATGATGATAATAATAATAATAATAATTATTATTATTATTATTTGGATTCCCACCTTGAACAACAGCAGAGGCTCAGCCCCAAGTCTTTGCTGCCCCTCCAGGTATTTGTGAGACCCCTGGCAGGGGGCGGGTGACATGACCATACTGCTGCCAGCATGCCCGGATCATCTCTACCCCCTCAGATCCCATATTTCCCGACAACGCACGCTCAAGCCAGCCATGTAGCTGGTGACTTTCTGCTGTTCTGATTTTTTTTTTAAATCAAAGTCAAAGCCACATGACAAATTCACAAGTGACAAAAACACACTTACTTTTCAAAAGGTCAATCTCACAAGCTATCAAAGAAATGTAAATTAAAACAAGGTCCATGTTCCACCTCTGGAACTGACCAAGATGGAAGAGTACATATTCAATATTGGGAAAGCTAGCAAGAAGGGCATTATCAAGTGCCACCCGGGAGAGGATAAATAAATAATCAGATACGACAGGCAAGTATTATAATTTACTTGTTAAACCAATAACTCAATCTCAAGGAAAATCCGTTGAGGGAATCATTGGCGTTGCATCGAATGAACTTTTGTTTTGTTACAAATATATCCATCATGATGTTAGCTTTAATACTGAAAAATGAGAAACCACCTGAATGTCCAGCGAATGAAGATTGATTGGTTAACTAAGTCACCATACCACCCAGTGAAAACTACTTTACCACCATGGAGCTCAGCCAGCTGTGATCTTGAGTAGGAAGAATAGAGATGGAAGAGTGTGCTTCTGATTGGCCATAAATATCATTTTGAACTGACATAAGGCAAAGAGGTGCTTGCTAAATGCTTCCAGCTAAATTTGCATGGTGTGAGGGCAATTTGCTTTATTTCTGTCCTTCATTTTCTACAAAGAGTGAATTTTTGAGTAGAAACACACACACACACACACATACTTAATTAGTTATATATCTCTGTGTTTTGATACATGCATCCTCATACAAGTGTTTAAGTTCAGTTCTAACACTAGCTCCTCTGTGTATTTTCTGTCCCCGCCCAATCGAGGTCACAGAAGAAAGTTTCCAGTTCTGCTGTGGTTTCTATGATGCAGTGTGCACCCCCACCCCAATATCCTCCAAGGACACACTGCCATCTTCTTCCCCAGTTCTGTTCCCAACCAGAGACTGGTTAACCTGAAAGTCCTCAGTGATGGGCCCTGTAGCCGCTGACATTGTCTGGCCTGCAGCTGCCTTCTCAAACCAGTCATTCTACATGCACAAGTGAAATACAGGATTTCAAAGGGGACTATACCTCCCCTGAGCTGGAGAGATGGTGGCCTAGACCCCTCCAGAAAGGTGAGCCATGTTAACCAACCCTGGCTTCTGTCTGTGGCTCTGCCAATAAGATACACATTCATTTTCTCATTCATTTGTTCTTTAGGGACAGGGTCTCACTGTGTAGCTCAGGTTGGCTTATGACTTGTGATCTTCCTGTCTGTCTCCAGAGTGCTGAGATTACAGCTGTGCACCACCATGCTGGCTGAGGTATATAATTCTTTTATCTTTTCTATTTTTAGCGTCTATGGCCCTTGACCTTCACAGCCACTTTACAAGTACCATGAGGAGACTGGAGCCAGAGGTGGTGAGCAAGGTAAGCTCCATCTAAGACCTAGGAGGACAGCTAGGAGCTGGTCCCAGGCAACCAGAGCTGGGTCAGTAAAGGAAAGCTCTTCTCCCTCTAGGACTATGAAGAAGAAAAAGCAGAGTCTCTGGAGGAAGGAAGCTACCTGAGGCAGAAGCTACTCCAGAACTTAGGGGAATAAGAGACTAAGGCTAAGATGTATGGTGGCCTTTGATCCAGCCTAGCCTGAAGCAGGTTCTTAACTTTTCAGTGATGTGAGCCAACACATCTCTCACTCATCTATCTATCTATCTATCTATCTATCTATCTATCTATCTATCAATCATCTATCTATCTTTATCTATTTATTGCTAACAGTTTGATTAAACTCCTTGCCACCAAATGTGAATACCAAATTGGGTAGATTGGACCCATTTTACATTTTAGGAAACTGAGGCAGACCAGGAGAAGTGCAGCACCAGGCCATGATCCTTACTCCTTCTGCCCTTGTAAGCTCTTTACTCTGACTAGATCCTTCAGTCAGTAGGTTTCCCAACAGCTCTTATAAGTGCCTGGATTGATCTCAAAGCAAGGCGCTCAGAGGCTTCTAGCCTGACCATCTGCCTCCATCACCCTCTGAGAGGTGTGGTCCTACCAAACAGAGAGCCCTCCTCAGCTACCCTAGTGGGAGTCCTTTTTCCTTCAACCTGTCTTTTCTATTTCCTCTTAACTATAGCTGTGGCGCAGTTGGCCCAGGATCCCCATCGGCACCCCTGGGGAAAAGCCGGACAAGGGCACATAACTCGGAGTCCTAACCTGAGCCATGCTCCTGCCCCGGGCCTACCCCCTCCCCGCCCCCAGTAGCAACTGCGGTCCCCTCCTAGTCCATCCGCAGAGGCTGGCTCACCTGTAAATCAATACCTCGTCGTCAGAGCAGTTGTACTGCAACTGATACATCTTCACGCGGGGCGCAGATTTGCTGACGGACCACTTGACCAAGGCGGAGGTGGTGGTCACGTCCGACACAAGCACCGCCCGTTCTGGCGTGCTTTTAGGAGGCTCCCCGCCTCCACTGCTTCCCCCTCCCCGGCTAGTCTTGCTGGAACCCGTGATGTCCGAGAGGCGAGACTTGGGGGGTGCAGTGCGGCTGGTGCTGTTGCTGAGATGTGGCAGCTGGACGATAGACACTTCCACGGTGGCCGTGGCCTCCCCTGCGGCGTTAGCAGCAATGCAGGTGAAGGCCCCGCTGTCCTGAGAGGTGGTGATGAGGATGTCCAGGGTGCCGTTGTCGTACACAGCAGTCCTGGACGAGTTCCCCACCAGGCGGTCATCAGGGGCAACCCAGTGGATGAGAGGGCTGGGGTCCCCAATGGCCTTGCACTTGAGCGTGGCCGCCTGGCCCTCCAAAACGAGCAGCTTGTGTGTGTGCTGAGTGATGAGAGGGGGCTCACACACAAACTCCTCCTCCCGCACATGCCAGAAGTAGCGGCCCTTGAGGCCCCCGGGGGAACCGCAGGTCTCCAGGTCATCGTCCCTCTCCAGCCTCCGCAGCCAGAGAAGCTCGCAATTACAGTGCAGCGGGTTGCCCCCAAAACTAAAGGACAAGGGTGGAGCAAAGGGCGTGGCCGTCAGCAAGGAAGCCTGGGAGCGGGCGAAGATGGGGTCTGGGGGCAGCTTCTGCAGCCGGTTGGATGTGAGGTCCAGGCGGGCCAGTTTCTGCAGGTCTGCAAAGGTGCCCTCCGCGATGTGGTCTAGCAGGTTGTGGTCCAGGCTCAGCTGGTGGAGGTTGACCATGCGCCGCACTGAGTCCCAGGGCAGCCCATGGAGGTTGTTGTAGGAGAGGTCCAGGTCCTCCAGGGTCAGCAGGAAGTCCTCAAAGGCGTCGTCGGCAATGCCACCCAGCTGGTTGTTGTTCACAATAAGGTGTTGCAGGTTGACCAGACCCCGGAGTGTGTCCTCCCCAAGGCTAGGCAGCCGGTTGCTGTCGAGGTGCAGGGAGCGCAGGCTCTCCAGATCCAGGAAGGAGAAGGGCTGGATGTGACTGATGGTGTTCCTGGACAAGGTCAGATCCACCAGCCCCGTCATGTTGGCGAAGTCCTGGCGGCCAATGTGGATGATGAAGTTGCCACCCAGGCGCAGCTCCACCGTCCTCCGGTCAATGTCAGGGGGCACAAAGAGGAGCCCCTTGGAGGGACACAGGGTCCCCAGTGACTCAGACAGGTTCTGACAGACGCAGTACTTGGGGCAGGCATCAACCACAGCAAACGCCATGCCAAACGCCAGCAGCCCACCAAGCAGAGTCTCCATGGTCTGGTCACTCAGCCTCAGCGCCTGGAAAGGGGACACAAGGTCAAGGTCAGCAGGTGACTGCCCTTACAGAGAGTTGTGTCCTCCCCCCACCTCCCCAGGAAATTCACACTCCCTCAGGGAGCAGCGTAAATTGGCTGTGCTCAAGGAAGTGTTCGCATTTTCTCATTCAACCTCTCCAATGCAATTCTATTTTGTCTCTTCTCTTTGGTCCTAATCTCTTTACCTTTTACTTGATTCACAGGTCTTTTTGCTTATGGATTGTTTCCTATGTGCCCCAATAGCACCTGAGCTCCAGGAGAGGAGGGCTTTTGTGCTTTATGACTGTTGTGTTCCAAATATGGCAGCTTTCCAATGAGTGTTTGTTGGGTGGATGAGTGATGGTGGGTGGACAGATGAGTGGTTGGGTAGAGTGGGGGTGAATGGGGAGTGGAATGATAGAGGGATGAGGGGTGGATGAGTGGATGGGTTGATGGGTAGGTGGATGAGTGTATGGATGGAGAGAGGAATGGGTGAGTAGATGGTTGGGTGGATGGCTCAGCAGATGGACAGATGGATGGATGGGTAAGAGGATGGACAGATGGATGGAGCGATAGATGGGTGAAGGGATAAGTGGATAAATGGAGGTATGAACTGGTGGATGGGTGGGTGGGTTGGCCTACGTGTGAGTAGATGAGTTTGTAGATGGGTAGGTGGGTGGATCTATAGATGGATGAATGATACCATATAATCATTGATTCTGAGATGCATTTTAGAGTTTTCTTGTGAAGTGCAGTGTGACCCTCTTCATTGGTTTAGCACAGCATGAAATGAAACCGGACCAGCTTTCTTTAAGGATAAGGAGGCCAGGGTCTGTGCCGAACTGGCTTTGGAAGGTTCACCAGCAAGGCCAAGTCACCTGGCTTCCAGCTCTGGAGAGTTCAGGGAAGGGTCTGTGGTAGTGGGGACTGAGGGAACAAAATGTGCTTCTGAGAACTTGATGGTGCTAGGTGCTCTCCCGGGACTCCTCCCATCCACCCTGTCCCATGAGCTTCAAGAGCACCTGTCACAAGGAAGGGCTCGCCTCTATGCAGGGATGGGGACTTCCCCATGGCCTTGAAACCCACTTGGGTCATTAGTCGAGTCACCTTCTCATTGGGGTGACTTGATTCCTTTCTCCCACGACACTTCCCTACGTGTCCCTCTCCCCGGCTGGGTATGTTCTTCATGGAACTTGGCCACAATCTAATTCACTCAATATTTTGCCTGCTGACTGTCTTCTTACTGACAACAGAGCCCCACAAGAAAGAGGTTCACTTCTCTTCACCGTAACCTCACACACTGGCTAGCACTTACTGGGCACTTTTTCGTGAATGATCACCCAGGGCAGGAAAAGGATGGGAATTTTCTGTGGTTTCTGTGTCTCCTCGTCTTACAATTTTCTCACTATCCCATGTGGTAACAATTATGTACTTTTTTATGTAGTGCTATAATCAAGCAATTGGGTAAGACTTTGAGCAAATCCCGCATACTGACTCAGAACCTTCCTGTAGACCAGCATTTCTCAAACTGCCTTACAGGAGTGCTAATGAGGCTACCACAAAAGTGGCTTCAGAGTCAATAAGCTGGGGACACGCTGCCTACTCCTTTGCTCTTGTGAATGTTCTGTGAGTGTTAACAAGCTCAGAAAGGCTGAGACAGCCTGCTGAGAAAAGAGACTGGATTAAGGATTAATTCGGTACGATTTTAAAGGTTTTTATTTGGTTTGAATTTGTGTGTGCAGGTGTGTATGCACATGTGTGCACATTAATGTGAAAGTCTCTCCCTGGCACCTGGAGCTTACCAATTAGGCTGGTCTGGCTGGCCAATGAGCCCCAGAAAGCCTCTTGTTCCTGCCTCCCCAGTGCTGGGGTTACAGGTGTGTGCTGGTTGCTGTACCTGGATTTTAACATGGATGCCAGGAATCCAAACCCAGGTCCTCATGCATGTGCGGCAGGCACTTTACCAACTGAACCGTCTCCTCAGCTCTGCTCTTGTTTTTAAACCATGTGTTAATATCTGGAGGAAGTAGAATTCTATAGATTCCAGCGCAAAGGCCACAGACACAGACAAAACAGTCAGCAGACGTTTTACAGGGAGATATGTATTATATATCTATACTATATTACATATATATATATATATATATATCCTTCTAATTGGGGCTGGAGAGATGGCACAGCAATTAAGAGCACTAGTTGCTCTTGCAGAGAACCTGGGTTTGATTCCCAGCACCCATTATGTTGTCTGACAACTGTCTGTAACTACAGTTTCAGGAGAATCTGATGCCCTCTTCTGGGCATTGCAGGACACAGCAAGGTGCTCTTACACACATGCAGGCAATACACTAATGCACACAAAAACAAAAATAATAAATAGCATAAAACCTTCTAATCATAGACTTTATTATGCAAGTTTCAATTCCAGTATGGTGACTCTTTACCAGAAGCCCCTCCTATGTTTCTAACATTTCACCTGGAGAGAGTGCTAGTCTGAGAACAGCTCTGTCCAACAGAAACACAGTATGAGCCAAAATATAACTTTAGATTTTCCAGTGATCATATCTTTTTTTTAAAAAAATGACATTCATTTTAACAGCATATTTTGTTTCACCCACAATATCCAAAATATCACTTCAATGTCATCAGTACCATTATTAATGAGATGTTGAACATTCTTTTATTTATATGAAATCTTCAAAATCTGTTGTGTATTTCACACGCACTGCTAGCACATCCCAAATGTTCCTTCTCCATATGTGGCTATGAGTTCCCCTAGTGGACAGGCCTGTAAACTACTGCTGCCTGTTTTATAAATAAAGTTTTATTGGAGCTTGGCCCACTCGTTAATTTACCTATTGCTCCAGGCTTCTTTTCATGGCAGTGACAAAGGTGAAGAATGGAGAGAGAGAACACAGTCCTTCCTGCAAGTTTTCTGAGCCTTGTTCTAGAGGCTTTGGGTTCTTTTCATCTTTCTCACTGTGGGTGCTCCCTTTAAAACGTCTGCCACAGGGGTAATTCCACACAGTGCTACTCAGGTCCCCAAGGAGCAGCTGCCACCCAGCAATGTGTACTGTCACCAACCCCTCGGTGGACCAGAGCAGCCACCCTGGCCCAGGTCCCACTGAGTGTCTGCATCCTCAGCTGTCTATCTCCATCTGCTTTAGATTTCTCTGTGCTCAAACAAGCTCTGGCATTCCAGTTCCATCCTTTGCAGGTGCCTAGTACAGCAAGCAGGGAACGTTCTCCGTCATCTTTGATCAGGCACAGTTGGGGCCAACCCAAGCTGGTGTATCCATGACCTGTACTTGTTTCCTATGCCCAGCCCTCCAGATTCCTCTTGGTCATCTCCACCAGCTCTGTGTATGGAGAGGCTAACCCTGTGGCCCACCTCAGTGCAGTACGGATGGCTACCTACAGCATCCTTTGGGCCCTTCCGTCCTTGGCTCTGTCCCCTGCCTCTGCTATACAGCTGAGGTGGCAAAGGAAACAGGGAAGGTGAGACACTTGGAGACACACACCCCTTGGCCTGAGAGGCCTGACGCCCACTGCTTCAAACAGCTCTGTCATGGTAATTGACGCTAAACAAACCACATTTTAAAAAAAAGAAGTTTGTGGAGGATTAGCAAACGTCTAATGAATTCAAATGGGTGACATAATAGAACTGGGTAAATATATTTTAAGTAATCAGCATGGAAGATTACTGACAGAGAGATGACTATTGAATCTTAATTAAAATTGTATTCTGAGAACTGTCACTTAATACATTACTCTAACAGCCAAACAAAAGGCGGTTTCAACCCCAGCTTTGGAGGGAGGCAGAAGAACTGGATAAATATGCCTGATTAGAGCACATGAGGCAGGGGAGGGGCCCCGTCTGTGAGGCAGGAATTGGTCCAAAGGCTGGGAGGAGGCACTCTGACTGGGTGCCTTTAAGCATCTCCGTGTAGTGTGGGTGGGTAGAGAGGAACAAGGAGAGGGGAAGATTAGGAGGCCAGGGCTGGGACTGGGAAACAGACAGCGATGAAAGCAAATGGGCAAGGCCCAGGGATTATTGGTGAGCAAGGCTGGCAGGCAGCGGGTGTGAGATCAGAGAAAGGCTGAAGAATGAACTCTGGTATCAAATGTCAGAATCACCCTGCGGAGGTGGGGGCCATCTGCAAAGCAGGCAGGTCTGTGTCTGTAGACTATCTATTCACAGGCCCTGGAGGAGCAGGGGGACAGGGAGAGGCAGAATCAGAGGAGCTGGGTGAGGTCCCCTCGGACCACAATACCCCAAAGTTAGCCTACTCTTGGGCATTGATCCAGGGTAGGAACCATATCTCCTCGCACTCTGTATTGGATTTCTTCATGTGGTCCTCACTAGCCTGCATCCTGTAAGGTACCTCTGTGCAGTGAGAAAGGGATGCCCACACTGGGTGTTTGTAGAGCACCTTAACTGAGTGGCCTTGTGTAGTGAACAGCCTGGGCCACCATACCTCATGGCCCTGGCATCACAACCCCCATTTCAGGTATTTGCACAGTGAGATTCAAAGCAGGTTGGACCTGCCCGAGCACTCCTAGCTACCCTGGAAAGAACCAGCATTTACTCTGAGAATTGCTGGCTCCAGGCCCTACTCCAAGCAGAGGAGATGCCTTTGGAGGCTTCCGTGTGCCTGGTGTACCCAAGAAATTGGCAGCTTCCACTACAGATTGCTTAGGAACTGGAGATGGCTCAGCTGTTCCACTACATTTGAGCACTTGTGTTTTCTGCTTAGAGAAGGATCTGGAAGGAACACTGGTGTTCTCAGAAGCAGAGGGCTCACTGACTCCTAAAAGCCCACTTCTTAGGAGCTAATGGCAGTGAACATATGCACATGTGGGCACACATATATGTATGCACGTGTGCACCCACCAGCATATACACACAGGTACACACATGCACACACTCACACACATA
Organism: Eospalax fontanierii; assembly: GCA_035773235.1. Classification (NCBI taxonomy): domain Eukaryota; kingdom Metazoa; phylum Chordata; class Mammalia; order Rodentia; family Spalacidae; genus Eospalax; species Eospalax fontanierii. Next base: position 7,879,222 of record CM069549.1, read on the forward strand.
CACAGAGAAATATACTACCAGTAAAGATAGAATTGTGAAACTATGCTGCGAGCTTGTTATCAGTGTCTGCAGATGGAATTTTCATACTTCAAACAGCAGGGAAAGAGGACAATGCAAAGAACAGAGGATGGAGAGCAGAGGATGTGGGGGCAGACCAGGAAAGCGCCGATGATTGGTTGTTAAGATCTAAGACCCCAGACTTTCCTCATCTTAGACTCTCCTTTCTCTACAGCTCTCCCCAGCCTCATAGACTGAACCTCCAAAAGGGGCTCCAGACAGAAGAGGCAACATTTAGCAGATGGTTAACTAGATCTATGTGCTGTCTCTCTGCCCTGATTTCCATTTAAAAGATATCTTAGCAACCAGCCTGAACCCCCAACCGCCCCTGGAGCCTGTAAATAAAGTAAGAGGCTAGTCTCCCAGCTTCAGATAGAAAGAATGAACCCTCCAGGGTGCTCCAGGCTGGGACAGCATGCATTATTAAGAGTGGAGAGCTGGGATCCCTCCTGGAGGGAGGCGGTTGCTTGGGCCTCTTTTTCCCCTGAGGCCTCCACTTCACACCACTCACGCAGGCACCCCAGAGTCTCTGGCTCTAGTAGTGGGGAGAAAAAACGACTTCCTTTTGTTCTGGTGGAGAAAGTGTAGGTCTATGGTGCCCACAGACACCGGAAGTGAGAGTCTGGGAGCCCTTGTAAGAAGCTGGAGTGGAGCACCAGCTTCCTGGGATCCTTCCCTGACTCTGCTGATGCCTGGATAAAGATCCAAATATAACCATCTAGGCAGGAATAGGAAGACTCCAACCAGACCCTTTGACTATCAGATTATTGAAACAAAAGACACCAAGAAATTGGAATATCCTCAGGAACCTCATACTGGGAGAAGGAAAAAGACTGAAACCAGTGGCCAACCAGAGGAAGAACTGGTCTCTCAGGAAGAGAATTCACAGTTTTAATAACTTCCAGGAGAGAATGGCACCAGGATAATGAAGATGAGATGAGCAGACCACACCTTGTCCAGGAAGGCTTAACTATGCATAGCTCTTATCTGATATTTAAGCCTAAACTCCTGTCAGGATCCCAAACATGGATCTGGCAGTAGGGGGTGCTGGACCTCTTTGTTTGGCCTCCCAATATGACCACAGTGAATGAGTCTTCTTACTGGACTTTGCACTAGTTTCTTTTTTTTAATTTTATATGTATGAATGTATTGCTTGCATGTATATATGTGCACCCATGTTGTGCAATGCCCACGGAGGTCAGAAGGGGGCATAGGATTTCCCTGGAACTAGAGTTACAGATGGTTAACTGCCATGTGGGTGCTGGGAATCAAACTCAGGTCCTTTGCTAGAACAGGCAGTGCTCTTAGCCACTGCGCCATCTCCCAGCACCACTAGTGTCTTTTTAATAGGTCTATTGGATGCAGGTGGCTGAGTCTATTGCCCTAGACTCTGACTCTAAACCACTCTGGTAACACTTGGAGAACACCAAATAGAAGGGAACAGGATCCATGAATATGATTTGGAAAGGAAGAAAGCTGGGGGCAGGGGGCGAATGTCAGAAGCTTGCACCCCAGAGCACGTCCTGCATCGGTCGCTGCAGAGACACCTCCACAGAGGTGGGCACCGGCAACCTTCTGCACTTCTCTACAACAGCAACAGTCATGGGAGCCACCTTCCAAAGCCCAAATCTCCCAGGTATAAGGAGCTGTCTCTGGTCACACAGACAAGAGTCAAGAGAGGAGGAACTGATGTCTCAAACATGCAGAGGGCAGCAGGAGCCCATTTAGGGCCTGTATGAACAGCTACTGTGCAAGATAAGCAGCTGTTATCAGAAGTCAGCTATTAGGCACAGACCACATTATGCCTCTGTGTTAACTGTTAATGTATTTATGATAGCTTTTACTGTGTTGTAAGGTAGTTGTGCATTTGCCTGCCTGTCACCTCCCATTCACCTGGGAACCCTGTCTTAGCAGGGACTGTATTTTGTTCAGCTCTGAATCTCTGGTAGCAAGCCCAGTCCATGGAACTGAGGATGTACCTGAGATGTTTGATGAGTAAATCAATGAAGGACTGAGTGAGGAAGGAATGAATGAATCCGTTCTCTCATATGAACAGTCATCGTTCTTTGCACCTCTGACAGTCTGCACCATCTAATTTGCTGCAAGAGTGAGCTTGTCCCTGTGCGGGCAGGTCAGGAATGCTGGGAAAGAATGCTGTGAAGATCAGTCTCTAACAAATGCTAGTAAAAGACCTTGACTTCATTCTTAAGCGAGACATGTTCTACAAGTCTCCTAGAGACCCCCTGTGAGGGCGAGCCCCAGTTTCCCTTTGCTATCACTGACTGCTTAATTCAGCCTCTTTCCTGCTCCTTCCCCTCTGGGCTCATGTCCCCACTTTGTGAGCACACCACCCCAGTGAACCACTTACACTGAAGTCCTTGTGTAAATAATCACGCCATTTCTGAGGCCTGCAGGCCCCAGGCAAGCTTCGTAATTATAGCCCCCATTTCTTTATGACACAAAACCCATCCATGGCATTGATGACTAACAAAACACTAGCACAGTATGTGGAGGGGGACCACCACCCACACATAAATGAGAGGTAGTGACGTTCAGGTGGAGGGGCCTGGAGATATAGCTCAGCGGGTAGAGTGCTTGTCTGGCATACACAAAGCCCTGGGTTCAATCCCCAGCACTACTTAAAAACGGGTGAGGTGGTGTACATGTAATTCCAGCACTCAGAAGGTGCAGGCAGGAGGATCAGAAGTTCAGTGTCATTTTCTGTTACCTAGAGAGCCGAAGACTAGCCTGGCTACATGAGACTTTGTCTTGAAAACTTTTTTTCAAATTTTCGGCGAAATATCTGCCTAGGAGAGCTCCAACTTGGGCCGAGGAGCAGTGGCTGCTTGTCTGGAAATGCACACAGGCCTCTGTGAATGAAAGTCTGGGGGTGAATGGCAGGAGGCCCACGCATAGCGCGGTGTGAAAATAAAGAACAGAGAGACTGGAATGTGACTGGAGGTGGGGTTGGGTGCTGAGATGTGAGAGGTCGATGTGTGACAGTCTGCACGTGTCACTGAGCAAGCTCCCGAAGGGGTGCGAGGGCGTGTCGGTGAATGAAGGTGAGCGAGCGAGCCAGCGAACAGGTAGGTTCCCCTGACAGAGCGCCGCGCGGGTGAAGGAAGTTTTACACACGGCCTGGATGAGAGTGAGGCTGTAAGGAAGGGACATGGGGCAGAGCTGTCTGCTTGGCTTTGACGGAGACAAGTGCGATCCTCCATGAGGGTGTGGGCCGTCCTTGGGTTGACGACACCGAAGGAGAACAGCTAGCAGCGATCAGCATCCGTCAGGACCCTGGGCTTCTCACCCAGGAAGCAGCTCTCGGAACCGGGGCGGACCACTTTGTTCGTGGCGATGGTGGAGCATGTGGACATACAGGAACTCATGCCCCATCATCAGAGTCATTCGTCATCTCTAAAGGCCTGAGCAGACTTAACCCCCAGTACCCATCCCACCATCTCCGTACCCCATGTCCACGCCTACCTCTAACTCAAAGACTGCGCCAGCCTTGCTGACTCTCCAGCAGCCCCTCTCCCCCTGGTGACCTCTGGCCTTCTCCTGGTACCGGTCTTAAAGGTCAGCTTTCAGACCATGTCCACTCTAGGACTGAGCTAATGGAGGGAGCAGTGGGGTGGATAATTGAAAGCAACAGATAATCCAAAACTCATTTCCATCTGGCTGGGGAATGCTCTCTCTATGATTTAGGCTCCTCATTATGTTTGGCTCTGGTGAAATTAAAATTGGCTTTTCTTATTCAGGCCACCCAGGCTATAGAGTAGGGACAGGCTAGACAGCATTAAAGTTCACTGTGGTTACCACACGTAATTATGGAATAGCACTGGAGCAAGATATCAGCCTTGAAGGTCACTTGAGGGAGGGGTTGCATTTCTCTCAGCAGACTCCTTCTACAGCTCCTTGAAGACAGGGCCATGTCCCCCTCAGACTGAGGCTCCCTGAGGACTGGCCATGTTTCCCTTGGACTGGGACTCACTAAGGACAGGCTGTGTCCCCTCAGACTGGGGCTCCCTGAGGACAGGCTGTGTCCCCCTCAGACTGGAGCTCCCTCAGGACAGGCTGTGTCTACTTTTTATATCCCAATTTTTAGCCCTAAGCTCCTAGGCATGAGGTTGATATTCTTAGTGTTCTGTCCTCCTCACTGGAGGGTTCCTGGTGAGACACTTCTTATACTGGCTTCACTGGCCTCATCAGGAGCACAGACCATGCTGAGCATCCTACACGCTCACAGGCTGTGCTGTGGACAAAGTCTCATTATACACGCGGGCCTATGGGTATCATTCTGCTCTGTTATTATGTGTTTGGTGTGACATCAAGCATAGCATATTTAATCTTGGGCGCCTAATAACACTTACCACTATTAAAACAAAAATAACTTAGAAATTCAGGCTGCTTCTTGATGGATGTTTGTTTCAATATCATCTGTTTGTGGGGCACCAGGGAGGGTTCCACTGCAGGTGCCCTGTGTTCCTTCTCCAAGATCTGTCATCCTCACCTGCTGTTCAACCTGGACCTGTGGGAGGTCCAGGCACACTGAAGCAAGGCAATTTTTCAGTTGACACTGACAAACTCCCTTAGTGGATATAAGTCGCAGTATAGACAAGCTGGGATCCCACAGCAAGTAGCGTTATCTGTCATGCCCCAACCAGCTCTGGGTTGTTACCAGACATCCACTAGAGGGGCATGACATCCAGAACCTTCAAGGACAAGGACAGAGGGTACAAGGCCATCTCCAGCTTCTATGGACATAGACAACCATCACCCTAAAAACCAGATATGCCATGAACCCCTCATTCTTCCTTCCTCTTTGTGCAGGATCACTGGTGGTTGGGGAAATGGCTCAGTCAGTAGACTGATCACTATACAATCACGAGGACCTGAGTTCAGATCCTCAGCACCCACATAAAAGCCAGGCATCGTAGCATGTGTCTGTGACTCCAGGAAAAGGAACAGAGCAAAGGCTAGCGTGTCTCTAGAGCTCCTGGGCCAGCAAGCCCAGTCGAATTAATAGGACTCAGGGTCAGTGGCCCTATAACCAAAAATAAGGTGGAGAGAGACTGAAAAAGGTGCTCTATATTAACCTGTGGCTTCCACATGCACATGTGGACAAACACAAATATGTACACACAAATACCACACACACACACACACACACAATAAGCATGTGGCATGCACTCATAATCCCAGCTCTAGACAGGGATTGGACCTCTGGGGCATGCTGGTCAGCCAGCCTTGCCCAATCCATCAATGAGATACCATCTCAAAAATCAAGGCCTGGGCTAGAGATATGGCACAGTAGTTAAGAGCTTTGGCTGCTCTTCCAGAGGACCCAGGTTTGATTCCCAGTACCCACATGGTGGCTAACAACTGTCCTCGACTCCAGTTCCAAAAGATGTGACTCCCCCGTTTCTGGCCTCTGCAGGCATTGCACACACGCAGTGAATGTACATGCAGGCAGAACACTCATACACAGAAAAAAATAGCTCTTTAAAAAACCAAGGTGGACAGCATCTTAGGAATGACAGCCAGAGTTGTCCTCCACCCTCTACATGCCCCCTGCCCCCCATGCATGCATTCATACCTGCACACATACATATGCAAGCACGTGAATACACACACACACACACACACACACACACACATGCACACACTGATCTGACCATTGAGTCAGGGTCTGCTCTTGTTATGCTCCTTTCTCGAGTCCTCCAGTTCTAAGGAGAAGGAACAGACAGACTTATTGGTCAGGACCCAGGAAGAGGGGTTGCAGAGGACAGAATCAAAGGGGATCCTAAAGGAGGTTCAGGAGGGAACTGTTGGTCAAGCTACAAGCTGGGCCAGGGGAAACAAGGACGGGGTGCTGTGCCCAGCGGCCAGCAGCAGAGGGGAGCTTCCTATCCTGTCACCACTAGACTCACAGGGACAAAACAGACCTCAGCCAGGATGGGGATGCGAGGAAAGCTGTCTAGCAAGTGGATAGATACGACCTCCATACAGTGGCCTACACTCTGGGAAGAAGACAGGACTGACTTTCTGCAGATGCCCCCAGAGGTCAGAGGTCAGGGAGACTGAACAGTGGTCCATGTAGAGCAGCCAGCCTCCAGGGCAACAAAGCAGGGAGAATGAGGTGCAGAAATGATTTGGGGGAATAGACAGAAACCCACCGATACAGAGGGTGAGTCCTGTCTCCGTATAACCCTCTCAAAGGGTTGCTGGATCATAAAACCACTTGGACGTATAAGAAAAAAGAGGAAAGAGAGAAAGAGAAGAGAAAGATTAATCCGCTGGAAACAAGGCACCCCCCCACAGACTCAAGGGCAGTAAATATGAATTCAATTTGGTTTTGCCATTTACAGGATCCAGCCTTCTAAGGCTCTGACAGGCTGATCAGATAAAAGCTGCTGTTGCCACCACGATGGTGCATTTAAATTTTTATTGCAAACACCAGGCTCCATTACCCAAGGTTTGCTCTCTGCATTCCTAATCATTTCTGTCTTCATATTGGGGTGAGAGCGCCTGGACTTTTGCCTGCGGGACAGCAGGGAGGACCATGGCCAGTTCTGCGAGCCCCTTGGGGACCCTGTCCCAATTCTGCCTTAGATTCCAGCAGACCACTTCCCCTGTTTGTGCCTCAGTTTCCTCATTGGAGCAATTTGGCTGGGTGGGGGTCAGTAATGATCAGTAGTTCAAGTTCATTTCCAGGTTCAGTTTGATGAGATTTGGGTGGGAAGCAATGAAGCCACAGACCACCCCAGGCTCCCAATGTCTAGGAAGGAGAGAGCTGGGCTATCTCCCTCTCTAGGAGCAAGTCTTTAATTTTTAAAGACTTATTTTTAGTGTGTGGGGGGAGGGGCAGGGCATGATGCACAAATGGAAACTTGCAGATTGATTCCTTTCCTCTACCATGTGTGGGAATTCCATAGAAGCCTCCCCATCAACTAGGACAAGGGAATATACTTCCTGGAAGTCAGAGCATTGTGTCACTTGAATGACAGGTGGTACCAGGATTCTAGACCCTGGAGAGAGTTGTCATACAAAATATTTTGGGAAGTAGAACAAAAGTTTCAGGTATTTTGGTTGGAAAGAACTTGGATAATTTCTGATGACTTTTAAAGGAAGACCTAAGCTTGACTTGTGACCAGATTAGAGGTAAGTACACTAATACCGGCCCAGGTCCAACCACCTCAGAGGCTAAGAACTCATCTCAACTTGAACCCTGCCTTTCCTGTTTCTGGCTTGTGGGATCTTAGCCAAGCTGTTCAACCTCCCAATGCCCCTCAGTTTTCTTTCTCTGTAAAACTGACTCCTTGTGAGGATGGCCCCAGTCAATTGTACATAAATGCACTATGAAATCTCAAAACTGAGTCACCCGCTACAATTCTTATACCGTGGACCAACTTCCCAAGCAACTGGCTGCGGTCAAAGGAAAACTTTGTAAGAGAATGGATTTTCAATCATCATGGAAGCTGAGAGCTAAACTGTGCAGCATATTCATGGAACGTGGCACTCCCAGGAGACCTGAGCCATGCACTGAAGAAACGCAATTGTAGAAGGCTGCGTGGGAGGAGTTAAAACAGGCCAAGCTTGTTCCTGCCCAGCCCTGAGTCTCTCTCTGTCTGGCCAGCCCTGACCTCCAGCTGAAGCTGGACAGGATGGCTTGTGATCCAATGGAAGGAAAGGTGATCAGAGGAGAAGAGCATTTCTTAGTGAAGGAAAGAAAGAGTCAAGGGGAAACAGTGTCATAGGGGCCAGAAGACAGGAACCCAGCCTCTTCCTCCCATCCATCAGTGCAGGCCTCCCTCCACCAGCAAAGGTCCTTCCATCATCCCTGCTCAGCTCTGCTTCCACCAGATTTCTGTCACTAAGTTTCTATGTATTTATTGAACTGAATCATTTGACGTAAATATTTATGGAGCAATTGCTGTGCTGGGCTCTATACAATCTGAGCAAATAGTTTCTCTCTCTCTCCTCAGGGAATCTGTAATCTATGGCAGACAAGCAGAGAAGTCACACAGAGGGAAACACATTAACCAGCTTCTTCTACAGACAGGGAGAAGATAAGTGACAGAAAGAAAAGTCACCTAATTTTCCTTCAAACTGGTATAGCCAGAGAGGTGGTAGATGTGTTCCCCTCAACCTGGGGTGACTCAAGGAGAGGCCAAATCCCCTTCGGACCGGGACTCCCTGAGGACAGATTGTGGCCCTCTCAGACTGGGGCTCCCAAAGGACAGGCTGTGTCCCCCTCAGACTGGGGCTCCCTGAGGACATGCCATGTCTCCTTCTGACTGGGGCTCCATGGTACCATGGCCTATGCTTCCTCACCATGATAGTAATTCATCCAGTCACTGTATTTCCACTCTTTCTGTACAAGACAAAGACCTTACGTGGACCTCATTTATCTCAGGCAAAACATTCCCCACATTTTGACTCAATTCCTCCTCTGTAAATGTGAACACTTACTGCCTCTCTCCTTGACAGTATACTATGACAGTGACTGCAGACTGTGAAGTGGGCCCCAAGCTCAGTCTTTCTTCTTCCAAATTTGGTCATCTTTTCACATTACCACAGACAGATCTGTCACCGTCAGCTCATGTCTTCTTCTGTCTAAACTAACTGAAGACCTGAGATTGCCATCCTTTAAATATTTGTTCATAGACTCTTACTTTATTTTTTTTATTTGTTTGTTTTATTTTGGACAGGTTTCATATATCCTAGGAAGGCCTCAAATTTTCTATGCAGCTGCAGCTGAAGATGACTTCGAACTTCCGATCCTCTTGCCTCCATGTCCTGAGAGCTGGGATTACAGGAGTACACCAGTTTATTTTGTTCTGGGAATCAAACCAAGGACTTCCTGCATGTTAGGTAAGTACTACTCCAAGTCAGCCATATTAAACCTTTATTTTTCAATGAATTTCTCAGAAGTGAAAGACTTAAGTTTAAGGTAAATAATTTTCATTCTTATTTCGTATGTAGATGAGTTCATCATCATCATCATCATCATCATCAAATGATAAATGTTTATCAGAGCTAACTGGATGCTAATTATTTTCTTTGTAACTATTTTTATCTCCCCACTGGTGATAAGGCGAATATAGTGAGTACCTTGATTTTATAGATCTGGTGAGTGAGAACCAGAGAGGAATTTAGATAGTTTTCTCATATCAGGGTCTGCTCACCTCTCTGGATTCTTGCAGAGCACTACAAATGTTGTCATGGTCTAAGAATCCTCAGACACATCTATATTCTTCCTCACTAGACCCCGTGATCAAAATGTACACAAGGCCCTAGCCAAACAGTAATCATATTGTTACTGTAATAATTGGTATTTACTGACAACATGACTGGGTTCAGAATCACCATGGAAATTGGTAAGGCATACCTCACCTCTGGGAATGTCAGTGAGCTTATTTCTAGATAGCGAAAAAGCTCCCCTGAATGAAGGTGACACCCATCTTATGGGCTAGGAACTCAGAAGGAATAAAAAATAAAGAGGAGGGAGCCAGCTAAACACAGGCATTCCCCTGTCTCTGCATCCTGACCTGAGCGGCACGGTTTCTCCATGTCTTTCCCACCATAATGGGTCAACCCCTCTGAAAGCACAAACCCAAACAACTCTTTCCTCTTTAAGTTGCTTCTGTTGGGGGTAATAGTCCCAGCAATCCAAACACTAACTAATACAGATATTAAGCAATAATAACAACCAATAATTAACTGGGCAAGAATGGAGAGCATGTCCCACAGCTTTGGGGTGCAGAAGCCAGATGTATAGAAAGTGAGACAAGTTCCCAAACCTGCAAAAGACAGGAATGGCTGCTTCTGGGCAGTGCTCTTCACAGCAGTATCTCTAGAGGTTGGAACGTGAACCCCTCCTTGACTCTCCTCAAGTTAGTTGTGCAGAGACTCTAGGACTTGCTGAGTTGGGGTATGAGCCCAACATTTTGAGTATGATCGGGAGGAGAGGAACTGTCTACACCAGGGAAGGCAGTGAGTTTTGTGCTGTGCTATGGGACTTTTAGCCTGCTCAGCCAGAAAAGACTTTCTTCTCCACACCTCACTGCAGTCAATCCCAGTTAGAGCAAAGAACGTACCACCTGAAGCCAGAAGAGACCTACCCACCTCTGCCCAGCTGCGCCCACCATCACCTCAGTATCCTGAATTGTTTCAAATATAGAATAGGGAGGGTTCTGAAAGACAATAAAACCTTGAGTTGACTTTCCACCCTCACCTTTTAGGATGCCTAGTTTGCTATATTACTCTAAAGAATCAAATAAATAGGCGGCTTAAATCTTAATGAGTGGTTGTGTTAAATGAGGATTCCGTGATTCCCCTACTGAAGGGCTGGGATCTTGATGATTTTAGGCTTTAGCACCTTATTTGTGACGTGTTACTTGGAGAGACTGAAAGGCAGGGGAGTCTCAGAGGTTTTTCCAGTTTTTATCACATGGATGTCTCTACCTGTGCTGGATAGCTTCAGCTGTCAACTTGACATGCCTAGAAAGAGGGAACTGAAATTGGGAGATTTCCTCTATCAGACTGGCCTGTGAGGCATTTTCTTGAGAGAAGTGGGAGAGTTCAGCCTACTGTGGGTGATGCTACCCCTGGACAGATGGGGCTCGGTTGTATAATAAAGCAGGTTGAGCAGAGACCAGGGGAGAAGCTGTGTTTCTCCATGGTCTATGCTTCAGCTCCTGCCTCCAGGTTCCTGACCTGGTTTCCTTTAAGGATGAACTATAACCTCTAGGCTGAAATAAATCTTTTCCTCCCCAAGTTGCTTTTGGTCAGTCACAGCAACAGAAAGCAAACTGGCATACATCCCCTCTGACATAAAGCAAAAGAAGAAAGCTGACACCTCTGGCTTAATGTCCCTTTAGAGCACGAAACTGGTTGGATGGTCTTCAGCCAATAAAGATGAAGTGGATCTCTAGTGTTAAAGGGAAGAAGCATGGCAACTTTCTGCTGTGGTTGAGGAATAAAGAGCTCTTCCTCCATGGCCTGACGATGCAGAGCCTCCTGCTCATCCCCTCAGAGCCATTTTCTCTTTCCCTGACAGTGTACCAAGTACATGTCAAATATAGTTAATAATAGACTATTGCATGTTTGAAAATTGCTAAGAGTCTGTTTCAGGTACTATTACCATATACACGTTAAACATTCGAGGTTATTTCATCATTTAACATTGTATTCAAAATCATAACATCAACTTATGGCCCTTAGATATATGCAGTTACATATTGTAAACAAAAGAAGAGGAAGAGAAAAAAGAAGATGGAGGAGGAGGAGGAGGAGGCAGCTGCTGCTCAGAATCTCAAAATATTATTTGGCCACAAGGCCATACCAGAAAAGATTGCTATCTGGATAAGCTTCAGCTGTCAACTTGACATACCTGGGAAACAGGATTGGCCTTAGACATGCCTGTGAGACCTTTTAATTTTTTTCACTGTTGAGTAAAGTGGGAGGGAAGGCCCAACCCACTGTGAGTGAGTGTTTCTCCCCCTGGGAAGGTGGTCCTGGCTTATATAAAAAATCAGGTTGAGTACAGGCCAGGAAAGCAGCCCAGTTAGCAGTGTACTTTCGTGGTCTGTGCTTCAGTCCCTGCCTCCAGGTTCCTGTCTGAGTTCCCTCAATGATGAACTGTGATCACATATGTAAGCCAAATAAATCCTTTCCTACCCAAATTGCTTTAGGTCAGTCTTCTGTTACAGTAACAGAAACAAAACAAAGATGAAAATGGGTGCCAGGAGTGGGGAATTGTTTTAGGGAAGGTTTATAGAAGTATTTATAATTTTATGCTGGAAAAGCCACTGAGTGTTCAGAGATTAATGAGCTGTTACTGTGGATCATGAAGCGTTATACTGAGACAAATATGGATGACGGAGGCTGAGCTCATGAAGCTTCAGAGAGAAGTAAAGACTACATCAGGGCAGGTTGTGTGATATATTGTGGGTTAAGAATCTGTAGAAGTGGAGCTGGAGAGATGGCACAGCAGTTAAGAGCACTGCCTGTTCTTGCAGAGGACCAGGGTTCAGTTTCCAGCCACTACATGGTGGTTAACAACCATCCATGACTCCAGTTCCAACAGATCCAACACCTTCTAGCCTCTGTGGGTATTACACATACCAGTGCACTTACATACATGCAGGCAAAACACACACATAAAATAGAAATTAACGAATCTGTGAAGACCTGGAGATGTGGCTCAGTGGTTAAGAGTACTGAATGCTCCTTCAGAGGACCAGAATTTTATTTCCCATACTCACATTTTGTTTAAAATCTATTTGTATCTCCAGCTCCAGGGGATCCTATGCCCTCTTCTGGCCTCTGCAGACATTGCACATACAGGTACACTTAAACTCACACAGGGAAAACACTCATACACATAAAATAAAAATAAATACTTTTTTTTTTTAATTAGAATCCAGAATCCCAGCCAGGGAATAGCACCACCCACAGTGGACAGGTCTTCCTGCCTCAATTAATGTAAACAAGATAAACTCCCATAGGCAGGTGGAGAGGCCCAGCCTCCCCGATGATTCTAAATTCTGTCAAACTGACAGTTAAGACAAACCATCATAACACTAAATTTAGCTCCTACTCCGGAAGTAAGAAAGAAGGATGGCTGGACCTCCGTTCATTGCATGTCTGACCTAACACCCCACAGAAAAGAGATGAGCCCTCTTCTAATTCACTTTAATCCCTAAGACTCAGATTATGTGTGTGCCACTCATCTCCAAGACAGAATAAGAGTGCTGTCATAGACATTATTACTCACTGAACCGCCATGGCTCCTTCAAACCTTAGGTGACGTGCACTGAGGGGGCTAGATATACATGGCGTCATCTGGTAGAGGAGTTTTAGTTACTTTAACTCCTTGGTCCGCAGCAGCGAGCTTTCCGGGGCTCATGAACTGTGACAACCATATGCTCAGTTTTGTGTGGTTATCTATTTTTCTGGGAAAAGTATTCAACTGACATTCGAGTCTTCATGGTAGAAGTGGTTTCTCCCTGTGTGTGCCTTGGTTTCCTTTCCTGTTGCTGTAATAAAATATGCTGACAATTTGAGGGTTTATTTTAGCTTGTAGTTGAAGGGCACAGTGCATCACAGTGGGGGAGTCAGGGTGGCAGGAGCTTGAAGCAGCTGATCATGTCACACCCACAGTCAGGACGCAGAGAGAGAGAGCAAGATGAAGGCTTGCTGCTGCACGGCTCCCTTTCTCCACTTCCACCGTCCAGAATCCCAGCCAGGGAATAGCACCACCCACAGTGGGCAGGTCTTCCCATCTCAATCAATGTAAACAAGATAAATTCCCACAGGCAGGTGGAGAAGCCCAGCCTCCCCGATGACTCTAGATTCTGTCAAACTGACAGTTAAGACAAACCATCATAACACTAAATTTAGCTCCTACTCCAGAAGTAAGAAAGAAGGATGGCTGGACCTCCGTTCATTGCATGTCTGACCTAACACCCCACAAAAAAGAGATGAGCCCTCTTCTAACTCACTTTAATCCCTAAGACTCAGGTTATATACCTCATTTGGGGAGACTCTCCATCAGCCCTGGCTCAAGAGAAGTCAGAGGAACAACAAGGAAATCTCTGCCCTTGGCAGAAAGTGTCATCAGCTCAGCTCTGGTCTGTGTGATTAAATTACCAGCCTTTCTCTTACTGAGAATGTCTCTGAGCTGGCTGGGAAGATGGGCAGAGCTGATATTTCATTACTAGGATTCAGTGGGAGTATGCTGGTCCTGATAACTAGGCTCAGGCTTGATGGCCTGGGCAGCCTCCAGTGTGAGCTTCACCCTTGTAGGAAGACATTTGATCTCTCTCATCCCTAGTCTCATGTGTAGCTCTGTGTAGCCAAGAAAGACCAGAAGACTCTTATAGGCAATACCAAGGTACAAGGAAAGACACTGTTTTCGGGGTCTTTAGGCTCAAAGATGGAGAAGAGGACAACCATGATTCCTTTCCAGATTAAGAAGGAGAGCAGGGTCCACATGCTGCTGGTAGAACTTTCTAGAAACCATCACTCTTTCTCCTTGTCACATCTGAGGGAGTCCTCTATTAAAATGGAATTTAGGGCATGCTTGGCCATAAGAGATCACTATGACAACTCCTCTCCTACACAAATAGAAACAGAGACAGAGCACAAGGTCCAGGGGGCTTTGGAAGACTTAGGAAAGAATTCTAAGGTGGTACCCCACCAAAGTCTTTGAGAATGATGGGAGTGTAGAGTCTAGGATTGCTGTGCAAGGTGCCCTGTAAGAATGCATGTCAGAACCTTTGTAGGTCACCTCACATGCCTTTCAAAAGACAAGTTACAGCTGGTCAATGTCTGAAAGTTCAAAGCCAGGCAGACCCTGGATCAACTGTAGTGTGAGCTTATCCCTGAGCACTGCTGTGGCCCCCAGCAGTGGCCCCAAATGCATCACCCAAGCTGGAAAAGTCACAGAGCCCATGTTGTCACCAGCTGGGACTATGACATAATGTGTTGGCTAGTGTTAAGCTTGGTTGGATTCTTACCCCAAAACATTATGATGTTGTAAAAGCTGCGGTCTGTGGGGTGTGAGCAGACCTTTACTAAACATTCATTGTTGAAGAACCCAACTGTAACAAGTCCAGAAAGTCTTAGAGAGGCGTTGAAAAGCTTTGTGAAGAAATGATTGACATGAGGGAGGATCCTGTGAAGCCAAGTGCTTAAACATTAGAAAGCTGTTCTCCCCAGCACTTCCTTAACACATGAACACCACACACACACACCCACCCACACACACACACACACAACCTTTTTGAGTTGGTTTTGATATCCAGTTGATCCCTCTTCATAAACCAGTGCCCACCACCCTCCCCCAGGCATTTTCCTGGAGGTAAACTGGTCCTGAGCTGAGCATACAGGATTCCCAGCTTCCACCCTCATCACTCACAGGATTTTCATTTGCTGGGGGATGTTCCATGCCCAGGATCAGTTAGTCAGTTAGTCACCTCACCTGACCATCCTCTACAGCAAACTAATTTCCTGGTTCTCTGTTATGCCAAAGTTTAAAGCAAAAAAGTCCCCATTAAACATCCAACCACGCCTCGACACATCAGACTGAACATGCCGCCTGCTGCTCCCCAGCTCCCTGTGTGTTGCTTAACCCTGTGGCCTCCATATGACTTTCTGCTGGGCTGTATGCATCATCTTATCCTGCCTGGCACAGACCTATCTAGAATCCCTGCAGTAGGGGATGCTTAGGACCAAGACAATGGAAGGCCAAATCTATGTGTGACAAAAATGTTTTTAATATCTAAGATGTTCAGCTGCCTTCATGGGGGCGAAATGCAAATAAAAAAAAAAGTAAGCATACCTTTCTACATGGAGTTTGCAGAGGACCTGGGTTCGATTCCCAGTACCCACATGGTCTAGCAACCATTCATAACTCCAGTTCCAGGGAATCCAACACTCTCTTCTGACCTCTGTGGGCACTGCGTGACACAGGTGCACTTACCCACATGCAGGCAATACACTCATACACATAAAATAAAATAAAAAATAATAAATAAATAAATATTCATTCTGTAAGTTCTGTTTCTCTAGAGAACCTTGCCTATATAATAGGTTAGTTTCACTTACATACAAGGTATTGATACAAAGATTTAACTGCAACAGTGTCTATAATAGCCAAATATTACATATAACTTAAAAATCCACTTGCCTGTGAAATACTGGGTTGTAAAACTATTGTAAAATTGAATCATGTTTGTGAAAATCACACATACACATACCTATTACCAATCTACACATCCATCTGTCTTATATTTGTTATCTATATATCATCTATTGTCTATCTTTGATTGAATAAGCCAGAAAAAATTTTAAAGATTTTTTTTTTAAGAATTGCAAGAGGAAATCTAAGGTTTAAAAAGGACTGTTTATTATGCAGTCTTTAGTTTCTTCATTGTTTATTCAAACACATCGTTCTTACAATAAAAAGTAGTCATAAAATGGATAGCTAGAATAAATGAACATTACAATTCTCTGCCATCCTCTTCTATCACTTCTGCCTTGGAGCCCTGTTTCCTCTACAGCTGGCTTCTGGTAGTAGCTTTCTACAGTCCCTCTCTATCCTTCCTCCATGGGTGGTTGCCAGGCAGCACCAGGAAGCTACCTGCCATCCTTTCACCAAAAGAAAATCATCCTCTCTTGTCCTCACTCAATCCCTTAGACCATCAGCCACTAGACCAACCTCACACCACCTATGCAGTCCTGTGGGCTCCATGTGGTATGGACTAAGCTCCCACACCCTGGTACAGAGAGCAGATCTCTAGAAGCCAAGATTCAACCTGGACATGGGGAGTTGATTGCTCCCCAAAGGGCACTGGCCAGGGAATACTTGAGACAGGAGGTGCTTTGGTTTAATATGAAATGTCCCCACAGGCTCAAGTGTGGAAAGGTTGGTCTCCGCCTGTGCTGTTTGGGGAGGTGATGGAAACTGGTGAGTGGGGTCTAGCTGGAGGAAGTAGACCACCGAGGGTGTGCCTTTCAAGGTTATACCTGCTCTGTACCTCTCTCTCTCTCTCTCTCTCTCTCTCTCTCTCTCTCTCTCTCTCTCTCTCTCTTTCTCTCGTGTGTGTGTGTGTGTGTGTGTGTGTGTGTGTGTGTGTGTGTACATGTGGAGGTCAGAGGATAACTTGGGCGAATGGGTTCTTTCCTTCCATCATGTGGATCTCAGGGATCAAACTCAAGTCATCAGGTTAGGCAGCAAGTTCCTTTATCCACTGAGCCATCTCATTGATGACCTCCCCTCTTTCTTGATCATACTATGTGAGGTGCTCCACCACAGCTCCCTATCATGATCAACCAAAACCTCTGAAACTGTGAGCTATAATACGTCTTTCTTTAAGTTATGTCAAAGATCTTGTCACAGCAGGAAAATCCCAGCTAAGACAGGAGGAGCTCCACCAGGCTTCCCTTCCACATGCGGATTTTCCAGATACCACCTCCAGAGCTGGGCTAAACTGAGCAGACACATTTGATGAAGGCAGTGTGCTGCCTCCTTGTACAGGGGTCACCACAGAAGCACATCACCCTGTGTGGATTCCCATCCTTTTCTGCCTTCTTCCTTTCCTTCCCTCTGTCCTAGAACTAGACATACACATGTATGTTAGCACCTGATCCCCACATCAGGCTCTGGGATCTAGAAAGTAAGCTTTTGAAAGCAGAGCTTCGTTGGAGGAAGTGGGTCACTGGGGGCTTGACTCTGAAGGTCATCTCTGGTTCTCAGCCCCCTTTCTTTCGCTCTCTGCTCTCTCTCTCTCTAGGAAGCGAACAGCCTTCTTGTCCACCTACTTCTACTATCATGATGGTTAGCCTTACCATGAGCCCAGAATCAATGGAGACAAAAAAATTGGCTAAAATTGCTTTAACCATGAATCACAGTAATCTTTCTTCCTGTAAGAAAGGTATTTTGGTCACAGTAACACAAAATTAACCAATACAGTTGGCTTGGAGTGCTGACTGATCCGAAAGAGGAAGAACTGAAATACAATCCTCAGGATGTCAGGAAGACTTCTCATAGGGCCCCCAAGCTTCCCACTCCATGGATAATCCTGTTCTGTTGAGTGTGAGGGGTAGGATATATGACTTTGATAAGCCAGTACTCCAGTGACGATGTTATACCACATGGAAGTCCCAGCACAGCTAACTGACTTCATTAATGAGGAGACAACCTGGTGGGGCTGATCTCATCAGTTTGGCTCCTCAAGGAACTCTTCCCTTCCTGAAGCCTCAGAGATTGAGTGTGAGACGTCTCTTCTGCTGGCCTTGAAGGGGCTCTTGGCCATGCTGAGGAGAGGACTGTGTAGCAGGGAATTATGGGTGATGTTTAGGAGCTCTGAGGGGTTGGGGAGAGCAGGCCCCGGAGCCCTTTGCAAACAGAGGCTTCACCATACCATTGAGGTAATAAATCTGCATTGCTCTCATCCGCGAAGTTTGTGGTCATGTGTTACGCAGCAATAAAAAACTAATGGAAATCTCCAGCCACACAAATTCATTTCAGACCAAAAGGCAGAGGCAGAACCTCGGAGATGCTTGAGGTTTAAAATGGGAGATGGAGAGAAACTTAGACCCAGGACTGATTCCGGTGTTACCCTAGGTATTTCTAATTGTTGATAGTTTTATTTCCGGGGCTTGGTGCATGAGGAAGGTCACAAAGTAACCACAGAAGTGAGAAGGATGGCATAAGTGGCCCTTCGTGTTTCAGGCCCTTTAAAGGTATCAAAGCTGATGCATTGGTTGGCTTGTCTGATTCTCCAAAAACCCTGAGGGGATATTTAATATTTTCTCTTCATTTTGCAACTAAACAAAGTAAAGACAGATGGTTGAGGCTTCTCCATAGTTACACGGTTATTAAAGGCTGTGTGAGAACCAGACCTAAAGCTCAGAGTCCCTCCAAGGAAGAACATTAGAGTGAAAGATGAAAGATAGTGACTGTCTTTCTTATGCTGTTACGGTTTGAATGTGAAATGTCCCATAGACTCATGTGCTGAGCACCTGGCCTTCAGCTTGTGGCTTTATTTTAGGGGCTATGGAGCCTTTAAAGGGTTGTGGTGGTTGAATGAGAATGTCCTTCATAGGCTTCAAGTATTTGAACATTTTGTCCCCAGTTGGTGGCAGTTTGGGGAAGTCTTAGAAGGTGTGGCCTTACTGGAGGAAGTATATCACTGGGAGCAGGCTTAGGGAGCACTTACGTCTTACCAGATTTCCAGTCATACTCTGTTTCCTATACCTGCTTGAAGAAGTGAACGCTTAGTTTCTGCTCCTACTCCAGTCACCTCTGCCACCATGGTTCCCTGCCATGATGGACTCTTGCCCCTTTGGAACCATAAGCTAAATAAACTCTTCATTTTATAAGTCCCCTTGGTCATGGTGTTTTATCACTGTAACAGAAAAGTACCATAGAATTGAGGAGCCTCAAAGAAGGAAGTAGGTCATGGGGGCAGGGAGCCAGGTCTTTGATGATTTTACTTGCTCTTAGCTCTGGCCTGCTTTCTCTGCTTCTTGTCTGCTACACTGTGAATAGCCATTGCCTCAAATCCCACGGCCATTGATGGAGCACTTCTGCTGTGCCTTTCCAATGACGAGGAGCAGAAATCCCTCTGAAACAATAAGCCAAAATAAACTTTCCCTCACTTAAGTTGTTCTGTCAGGCAATTTTGTCACAGTAATTCAGCAGTAATTCACAGGTCTTAAGACTGTGCTTGAAAGGTAGCCCATCTCATGCTTAGCTCTAGTAATCTTGGCATCTGGGAGAGCACCTTTCCCACAATTCCCCGTACATGCTATTCTCTAACCAGGAACAGGTGAGCCACATGGCTCTGACTTCTCATTGAGTGAAGGATGAAACTGTTATCATCCAAAGCTTCCACCATCACAAGCTGTCCTCCCTGTTCCCCTCCTCGAATCTCTCCTCTTCCCCTTCCTCCTCCCCTTCTCACTCCTCCTCTTCATCCTCTTCTTTGTCCTCTACCTCCCCTTCCGGTCCTCTTCACTCTTCTCCTCCATCCTCTTTTCCTTCCTTCTTCCTCCTCCTCCTTCTCCTCCTCCTCCTTCTCCTCCTCCTCCTCTTCCACTCCCTTCCCTACTGAAACCTACCTGTTCAAGTTCCCCCTCCCTGCTCACTGAGTGACATCACCGTACAGAGCTGTGAATGGACAGTGGCAGTTGCATATTCCTGCCTCCAAGACAGGAGACTGTGTGTATTTTAAGAGGTTTTTCTCAGTCCTAATCCAAAGGAGGCATCCTAATTATGTGGATTTGAGCCTTTGAAATATAGGTAAGCTGCCTACTCTGGAAAACAGCCCAGCATCCCACAAGGAGGTTCTGCATACAGGATTAGCCTCTTTAGCCTCAAAATAACTGCTGAATCAGTCACATATGTAAATACTTGCTGTTACTCCCAGAGGAAGCAAGGTGGAACATGGCCTGATTGTGAGCCTTGGGTTAGGACCAAAATGGAAACATTCATTAGAAAAGCTTCAAGTGTCATGGGTCACCATGGACTGTATGCCAAACACATGTGCAAGATGTTTCCACTGCTCACCCATGACCAGCCCTCCTTTTTACCTGACAATGTCTCCTGGCCTCTCACAGGCTTTGGGCTGCCCATGAAATGTGAGCAGAAACAATGTGTGTCATGATAGCTGTAGTTTGGGAGAGTGTGGAACCTTTGGGACTTGTTGCCTAGCTGGCAGATACAGGCCACTGGGGATGTGCCTTGGAAGCTAGACCAGCCTCTGGTTTCCATTCAAGTCTGCTTCCTGGTTAGTCATGATGCGTCATACTCCCACTGCGTTCCTTCCTCACCAGGATGGACCGTTAGCTCTAAGGCTGTGAGCCCTTAAGTTGTTTCTGTTGATATTTTATCACAATGATGAGAAAAGTAACTAAACTACGTGGTCACCCAGCTAGCAACAGGTGCAGAAGAGATCTGAGCGCAGCAAACTGCAGCTGGAGCCAGGATTTATAATTACCATGTGACATGGCTTGCATGCACAAGAAGAACACGTGGGCATAAGGGACGTGTACATACCTAGAAAGTCCTTCAAATGGGAAGAACTACAAGCTCTGAAGGCCCTCTGTGGCTTTGCACGTGGGGTCTCTTTTCAGAGGGGCTCCCTTGCCAAGGATTCTACAATAGCAGGACTGAGCTTCCAGTCACTCAATGGAGATGGTGGAACAGTTCCACCAATTAAGTCAAACATCTGGTCAATGTAGCGAAAAATGAGTCACCAGGGATTAGCCATGACCCCAGGCCTCCTCCCCAGGTCCAGAAGATAGAGGAGGTACCTTCCTGATTTCTAAGCTCTGATTTGTATATTCCTTTCTGATTGGTGGGTAAGACTGGACCTATCCTTAGGCCTGCCCTTCTTTGAGCCCAGGAGGGCCAAATCTGTGGGTTCAGAAATGCACACTGGAATGACAGCTGGATTCAGCCTGCATCCAAAAAGAACACTCCCAAACCGGGTGGCAAGTTCCACAGAAACATAAATTGCCATAATAAACGCTGATTATCCCAATTACCTCTAATTGTCTAGCTATGAAGCAAGAGCATTACCATAGGAGAGGCCGATGAGGGAGAGGGTGGATTTGGCAGAATCACCCCATCCAGGAAGCTTGGGTGACAGGGAAAACTTGAGAACTGGCCCAGGAAGCCCCCCACTGAGGCCACTAAGAGAGCTGCACAGAAAAAAAACAAACAACTAAGGGGTTTCCAACTTCCCAGGTGCTGAGGGATGGTGCTGACGCGGTGACATCTTCCTGTGATGGTCCTTAAATGCTATTTTAAAAACTGGCTGTGTGTTGGAGTGATAAAGGCAGAGAATAGATATCTGTTCTCCATCATTCTGGCCAGCTGGGTCTGTGGGAGAGCCAGGGGGAGGAGGTGACTACTGAATGGTAAAATGATTGGCATTCCCTCCACCCATCATTATAATGTAGCTTTATCTCATCTGTTTATTTCATCAACCAGCGGAACTTTCCAGAAGCAAGCACTCTATACAAAGACCCTTGAAACACAGGCATTTAGATCCAAAAGGAGATGAAAACTGTATATGCCCCATGTGTGTGAACCAGAGGACCTTATTCATTTCTTTTTCTGGTAAATAATTTCTGAAGCATCTATCTCATGCCAAACACTGTCGTAGACCTTTGAGATACATCTGTGAATAAAAGAAACCAACGGCCACCACAACGAAACTGGAACCTCTATTCTAGTTCGGAGAGACGGACAATGAACTGGAAAAAGTCCACAATGGCATCTTAGAAGGTAACAAGTGCTAAAGAGAGAAATAAAACACAAGAGGTGGCTTGGCAGTTCAGAATGCTTGCTGTTCTGCCACAGGGCCAGCATTTGGTTTCTAGTACCCAGGCCAGGCAGCTCACAACCAACTGCCCTTAACTCCAGTTCCAGGGGATCTGATGCCTTCTTTTGATGTCTTCAGGCACTTGTACCCACATGTGCACATAGCCACACAGATGCACAAATAGACATATAATTTAAAAAATAATAAAGATAGGACTGGAGAGATGGCTCAGTGGTTAAGAGTACTTGTTGCTCTTCTGGGGGACCCAGAGTCAATGGACAACAGCCATGTCTGGGGGCTCCCAATTGCTCATAACTCAAGCTCCTGGAGGAGCTGATGCCTCTGGCCTTGGTGGGGCAGGTACCTGTACTCGCCTGCAGATACCCACACATATACATATAACTAAAACTAAAAATAAATGATAATAACAAAATTTAAAAAACAATAATAGAAAAGGTGACAGATGACGGGTGCTGAGGTTGAAATGTAATATTTGGGTAACAGGAAAGAAAGCCACAGAAAACCTTCACTTTAGGAGCGAGGATAAATGGGGAACCCCTCCAAAAAATGCACATTCCTTTTGTCACCACCTGTAGGAACTGGAAAGAAACGATTCACAAGGGAAAGACAGGGTTATCCGCCCTGCAGGAAGGCATTATTAGCACAGGGCCCAGTCTATAGGTGTTTGCTTTTTTATTAGCTTTGGTAAGAACACAAGTCTTGCTAGAACCTCTTAATTCTGTTACGGTATTGATTACGACAGAGAAAATGCAAAATGTGCGATTTACACATGCCCAGGTGAAACTAAAGCCTTGCCGTTTGACTAAGAGAGCAGTAATTACTCCAAAGAGCTCAGGGCACCCTGGGTAAAAAAAAAAAAAAAAAAAAGAAGGAACAGGAGCAATGGAAGAGAGAAACAGAGCCAAATGTCTGGAATGTAGATGTGATGGATGGAGTTGTGGTGTTCCTCTTGGACCCTCAGGTGAGTTTGGAGATGGAGGACGTGTGCAGCAGGGCGATGAAAGAGAGACTGGGATGAAAATTAGTTTCTATCATCCAACTTGAACCTTCTGTCTCTTCAATCACACTTTCTTGGAAGTAATATAATAGCATTTCATCTGCAACTACAGCTGGCTTTAAGAGATGGAGAGATGCCTTCACAGCTGCAAGCAAAATCCTCATGTGAAGCAGCCATCTCTCCCCGGACCATCACACTGACAGTGGACTGATAGTACCTAATTCCACCTCTTGCTGTTTCAAATCCATTGTGGACATTGTAGACAAAACACCTGTCAATGGGTGGGGCTGGAGACATTCCTTCCTGGCTCACACCATCAGTGGCTCTCCATGGGCTGTGAAATGTTTGGGCCGTTTCTGTGGGTGCTAGTGCCCAATGACTATGTCCCTGCCTGGTTTTCAGGAGAGTCTCTCCCTCTCCCCCTGTCACAGGTTGTAAACAGGGCAGCAGAATCCACTCTGTACTCCTGACTATGCTCGGTCATTTATTACCCACATGTCTTTGCGGGTATCTCTCCCTCCATCTGAAACAGCAGCTCACATTGGTGCATGGCCAGTTTCCAGATGACTTTCGGTGCTGTCCCCGGCGTTCCCCACTAGACGCTGTCTTCGCTGATCCATTCCTATTCCCATTCCGCAGCCCCAGCTCAGGGACTCTCACCACATTTGATCACATGACATCATAATTATCTCCAGGTATCTGTCCCCCCTATGAAACTGTGAAGCCACCAGACCAAGAATTAGCCTCCCTGACTAGGACGGAAGAGACCTAGTTCCCACACTGGCAGCTCTTGACCTGTTGGAATAGGGCAGCATGGGCACACTCAGCGCCTCACCTCTACGCGATCTCTAAACCCTGTGAGGGACTAGATAACACCGAGTACCTGTCACAAGCCAGCATGACGTGCCACCGTATGGCAATGGCTAGAAGGCACAGTGGAGTAATTGTAGAATGATTCTCTGCCTCAGAAGGCCCCAGCCCACCCTAAGCCCTCTTCATGATCTTCCTTAAGTGAGCCTAGAGGCTCTACTGGCCTAAGGTGGAGGCTTCCTGTATTCAAATGGCCACCTGTTATGAATTCTATTTAAAGCATCACTCTGGGCCAGGCAGAATGACTCCCAGAAGCATCGTCCGAACTTGGGTCTGTACCTCCAGAATGCCTGTCTCATGCTAGAAACGGAGTCCTCCTTGGTCCCTACTGTCCTTCTTCCCCTTGCTGGGAGGTCCTGGCAAGCATCTCAGATGACCCTGGCTATCAGGGGTCACCTGGGCTACCTCTGATTCCTACATCCAGCAGGGAGTGAAACAGACACTAAAAGATCATCAGCTGCAGTGAAGACCCAGCAAGAGAGGGATCAGTCAGGACTGCTAGACCTCCCGGAACCAACCAGGAAGGTCAGCAAAGGAAGAAGGCCGGAACCAGAGGAAGGCTCCAGAGGGTCAGTGGGGTACAAAGGACAAGGCTGAGGGCAGAAGCAAGTTATAGCCAAGCTTCTGGCAGGTCTGTGTTTATTTTAGTACTCAGAGAAACTTACTGGGTATCCAAGTTGTGCGGACTCCTTTTGTCAACTGGACACAATCTTAGATAAACATAGGAAGAGGGACTCTCAGCTGGGGAATTTCCTCACCAGACTGGCCTGTGGCCATGTCTCTAGAGCATCTTTTGATTGCTAATTGATGTAGGAGGGCCCAGGCCACAGGGAGTGGTGCCATCTCTAGGCAGGTGGGCCTGGGTCCTACAAGAAGGAAAGCTGAGCAAGCCAGGGGAAGCGAGCCAGTGAGCAGAGTTCCTCTGTGGTCTCTGTTTCGGTCCTGCCTCCAGGCTCTGCCTCGGCTCCTGCTTGGGCTTCCCTCTATGATGGATTGTAACCTGTAAGATAGATAAACTCTTTCCTCCCCCAAGTTGGTTTGGTCAGTGACTTATCACAGCGACGGAGAGCAAACCAGATTACAAATAGAGTGGGCATCTAGCCTCCCAGGAGCAGTAACGTGTCTAGACACCTCAAGTCCAGGGAGGAAGACAGTGCCCTGTGAAAACAATCCTATAGTATTTGTGTGGTGGTGTGTGTGTGTGTGTGTGTGTGTGTGTGTGTGTGTGCGTGTAGCATGCATGTGCCATAATATGTATGTGATATGTCGGGACAAAAAGGGCTTAGACAATGTCATAAATCTAAGCATTCCATCAGCTCTGACAACTGAGGAATGTGGAGGCTGATGAATGAGGAGAAGGAAAAGGAGGAGGAAGAGGAAGAGGAGGAGGAGGAAGAGGAGGAGGAGGAGGAAGACTGCCAAGTTCAGGACCCCAGGGCCAGAGCAGAATCAGACACAGGAAAGCAAGACTGGGGCTCTACATCAAAGATTGCCTCTCGAAATCCATACTGTGTGGAAAAGCACTTGGTCTCTGGGTGAAGTCACAGCTAGGCTGGGTATGTTTATGCCCAGTCGGGATGGTTGTGACACAGGACACTGTCTTGGAGCTCCATAGAGGATTGCATCCCCTGCTGGATCTCTTCCTAGCACATGCCAAGCAGTCAGGGAGGAGCTGTGGTCAACAGTATAACCCATGGCACCAGCTGGCCCGAGTTCAAAGCCCTGCTCTGCTGGTAAGCCAGAGGGAGGTACTTCACTGAATCCTTGTCACCTCAGTCCTGGAAGGGAGACCAGCGACACCAGGGCCCCTTCAGAATGCCATCTTGAAGACACAGTGCTTAAAACCACAAGTTCCAGACAAACTGCAAGCTATGACAGTGATGATGAAGACTTATTCTAATGGCCCGGTCAAGAACCAAGAATGTCCCAAAGTCCACCCAGAGATGGTTTTGTTCTGTAGCAGAGGAAGGGAGAAGCCCTCCTCCCCCAGCCCTCTGAGATAACTTGTTACACCTACTGCCAGGAATAAAAGACTAAATTTACCCAACTCTCCTAGGCAAGGAAAGAGGATGTCCAGATGTCCAGTCCCAGAAAGCATCAGGACCCCTCACTCACATTTATTTTCAATCTATTATTTTAAAATTGTGGGCATGCAAATGCCTGTATGTTATGTGCATGTGAGTGCAGGTACCTGTGGAGGCCAGAGGGGGGCGTCAGATCCCCTGGAGCTGCAGTTAGAGGCAGTTCTGAACCACTTAGCATGGATGCTGGAAATTGAACTTGGATCCTCTGGAAGAATAGCAAGAGCTCTTAACTACTGAGCCATCTCACTGTCTCTCCAGACTCAGTTTATGTTAATTAGTGAGCCACTGGCCCTGGGGTCCCCTCTACTGAAGGACACCATCACAGAGAGTCACTGGCTGGTATTGCCTGATTACAAACAGATGTCCAACCTCCTATGCGCATGGTGGCAGCACCCCCGAGGCCTGCCTGTGTCCAGAGGAGCCAGGGGGACCAGGGTGAGGTGCAAAGTCCCTCCTCTCCCCTAGGCCCTCCTTTGTCTGCTCCCCCTGCCCTCAATCATCTCTCTGTCCTCTCTTTGGTTCCTTTTGTCTGGTCTCCTCCTCAGAGTTGGATAGATGTCTCTGGGTCAAAACAGTCGCTTCCATCAACTCAGGGCCACAGTAGAAGACCCTGAGCGGGAGTCACAGACGTGACTTAGCAGAAGTGGGAGACTTAGGGGTTGCAGGGAGCAGAGGCCACTGTAGACATTTCTAGCCTGAAAGTGAAAGGATGGGGGACAGCTCTGTCTATAAAATATTTGCCGTGCAAGTATGAGAATCTGAGTCCAAAACCCACGTAAAAATCCATTTGTAAACTCATCCCTGGGAGGCAGAGCTTGGGGGATCCCTGGAGTTCAGTGGACAGCCAGCCTGTCCTATTTGGCAAGCCTCAGGACAGTGAGAAATTCTGTTTTAAAAATCTAGGTATGGACTGGAGAGATGGCTCAATGGGTAAAGGTCTTGTCATGTGAGGGTGAATACTTGAGCTCAGATCCACAGCATGCATATAAAAACCAGATCTGGTTGCTCATGTCTGTAACTCCAGCGTTGAGGGTAGATTGGCTGGTCCCAGGAGCTCGCTGGCCAGCCAACCTAGCCACAAACTCCAAGTGCAGCAACAGAAACTAGCTTAAGAGAATAAGGCAGAGACTGATAAAGGAGGATAGCCAATGTACTTCTTAGGCCTTCGCCCACTGGCACACTCACACCCACACACGCACACATCTGTACATACATGGCACACACACATACCCCCTCACCCCCCAAAGTGGATGGCACTCAAGGAACTACACTCATGGTTGATTTCTGGCCTCCACATGTACCATCTCACACACACACACACACACACACACACACACACACACACGCATGCACCACGCACTGACTTTTGGCAATGTTCACTCATATAATCGTTGTGTTCCCACAACAGCAGCAGGGATACCCTTACCGCGTCCAGATGCAGAGATATATCCCGAGGTCCAGAGGTTCCAGGGAACCCTGCCCACATGTGTCTCATCCCTGAGCATCACTTGATACTTATCTCTAGTCTTCTTCCCTTCACCACTCCCCTGCCTGAGGCTGTTACCCCACCTCCAGGCACCTCCGCGGACTGACAGGCCTGAACTGTGTCTCTCCCACAGCCTGTTTTCATGGGTTCCAAGTTTCCATGAATGTGGCTCTCCATGGATTGGACTCACCAGCCTCTCCAACCCCAACCCTCGTATTCACATCCTTCATTCACTGTATGTTGCACGCCAGCAACTCCTGCACCTGTTTCTCTGGCTGTTATGGAAATGAGTCTCCCAGGGTGAGACGCTGGAACAGGGGTCCTCCCAATGCTTCTTAGGCCTTAGAGGCTCACAGCACACATCTGCACATCCTCCCGGCCCCTGGAGTCTGGTTCCTATCCCATTATCCCAGGCCCAAGCCTCTGACCCTATTTTCTCTCCCAAGAAAGCTGACCTTCTGTCCCCCAGGCTTCAAGGCACCACTTCCCACTGAGCAGTGGCCAGCGGTGATGATAATAAATTGACAAGCAGTCCCAGCCCCGTGCTGAGGCCAGATGGCCCAGAAAGCATCTCAGATAATTAGGCCTCCTCCAGGCTTAAATGCTTTGCACTCCCAGGAACTCCTGAAAAGGAGAGGCGTGTGTCAGACTTCAAATTCAGGGAGCCTGGGTTTCACCTGCATCCCAGCCACCTAGCAGCCATGCCAGAGATTCGACAGAACACACCTGTTCCTCACACGGGAAGTGCAACAGCCAGTGCTCTTGGAGTACCAGACTTGGCTTGGACATCCTCCATGTGAGTTCATACAACTTTTGCCACAGCCCAGAAAGTAGGCACTCCTCTGCTACCCCCATTTGACCAGTGGGGGAAAACAGAGCATGGCGGTTTCCATGAGAACGTCCCCCACAGTTTCCAAGTATTTGGACATTTTGTCCCCAATTGGTGGCATTGTTTTGGAGGCTTTAGGAGGAGGCACGTCACTGGGGATGGGCTTTGAGGTTCTTAAGCCTTGCAGAATTCCCAGTCACTCTCTGCGTCCTGTGCGTGCTTCAAGATGTCAGCCCTCTGGTTTCTGCTCTGGCCATCATGCCTCCCTGCCATGATGAACTCTGAACCCTCTGGAACCATAAGCTCAAATAAACTCTTCCTTTTATAAGTTCCGTTGGTCACAGTGTTGTATCACAGCAACAAAAAAGTAACTAATCATAAGAGACATGAGGTTGTTTAAATCACTGCCCAGGGTGAAGAGTATCCTTGTGGACAGGCCACACCCAGGCTGCCTTTGATGCAAGAAAGGTTTAGTTCTCTTGTTATTTTAGACCTGGAGCTTCCAGGTAGATAAAAGAATCCAGGAGCCTGGTATGGTGGTGCACACCTTTCATTTCAGCACTCAGGAGGCAGAGGCAAGTAGATCTCTGTGAGATCCAGGCCAGCCTGGTCTATATAGCAAGTTCTGGACAAAAAGACCAGAGAGAGAGAGAGAGAATTCAGTAGATGGAGTTGAGGGAACTGCTAAACTCAAGAAGGGAGACCCCAGCCCAGGCCCCCAATATTTTCTAGGAAGGAGTCACTGTTTACTGGTCTATGCCAGCCAAGCACACTGCCACACACTGGGTGAGTTCAAGCAACAGAATATAGTCTCTGTTGTGAGCCTTTGAGTGTGCACCTGTGAGCCTGTGCATATGAGGAGGTCAGAAGACAACCTTGGATGTCAAAGCTCCCTTCCACCTTGTTTGGGACAAGTCTCTAGGTTCATTGCATTCCAGGCTAGCTGGCCCGTAAGCTTCCAGGAACTCTCCCGCCTCTGTCTCCCATCTCATCACAGACATATGTGGATTACAGGCTTGCAGCCGCTATCTGATTTTTACATGTGTTCTTGGAATTCAAACTCAGTTCTCCATGCTTACATGGCAAGCATTTTCCCCACTGAACCATCTCTGCCAGGTAAGAGAAACATATTTTCCCACAGTTTAGGAAACCAGAGTCTGAGATCCAAGGGTCGGTAGGACTAGGCTTCCTCTGTAGGCTTCGAAGGAGACTCCTTCGCTGTCCCTTCCAGCTTCAGGGACTCCTCGGTCTGTAACTGGGGCCCTCCAATCTCTGCCTCCATCTCACAAGGCTACTTGTTCAGATCCTATGTGTGACCTTACTGCTTTTGAGATAAGGCCTTGCTATATGGCTCAGACCAACCTTGACCTCTGATCCTCTTGCTTCGGCCTCCCGAGTGCTGGGGTTACATACGAGCTCCACCATGCCCTGTTTATTGCTGTTTGGTGTGTGCATGTATATGTATGCAGGTACGTACACATGTGTACACATGTATGGAGGGCTGGGGGCAACCTCAGATGTCTTTCCTCACATGTTCCCCATTTTATATTTATTTTTTGGAGATAGGTCTCTCACTGGCCTGGAGCTTGCTAAGTAGGGTAGACTAGCTGGCCAGTTAGCCCTAGGGACCCACCTGTCTCTGCCTCCCTAGTGCTGGGATTCTAAGTGCATGCCACCACACCCAGTTATTTTCTGTAGGTTCTGGGGACTGAACTTATGAACTGAGCTACCTCCCCAGTCTCAGTCTCTTTCTTCTTAGGTTATTCTCATTGAACATAGGACCCACCCCATATCCAAGATGACACCTGTCATCTTGAGATCCTTATTCTGAATAAGGCTGCATTCTGAGATTGTGGGTGAACTTACTATTTAAGGGTCACTGTTCAGCCCCTTTCTGTTTCTTAAAGACAATACCTGCAGCTCCCAAGCCATTCTGGGTATTAAAAATAATGTTGAATGTGCCACCTCTGCTGTCCCTGGCAAAATGTAGGGTCCTCAGAGGATGGCCCTGACTACCCTCAGTCAGAAGGGATTCCTGAAGGGACAGCCACAGAGCACCCCACCCATGGAGGAAGAGCCCGTAGAAGTCCGCATGACCTCAAGAGTGCTGGGCTTGGCTAGGGACCTATTTTTCACCAGCCAGCTGCAGGCCGGGCACCAGTATTAAAGGCTGGAACATTTTAAGGCTGAACGGTGTATCTACTCAGAGATGGCAGCCAGAGTGTCTAGGGACACCTGTGTGAGCTGGAGCCCATGAGGAGATCTGGAGGCAATGGGGAAAGAGAGGGACTTCAGGAGGTTGCGGGGGCAGGAGGGTGGAGATTCCATTCATCCACAGAGGAATGCACCTGGCACGGAGCACATATTAACACTGGCATGATGCTGCCTCTGTGTGCAGGGCAGGCTTACAGGCTGAGCCCACAGACGGTCCCTTCAGTTCCGGGACCTAAGTACCTCCTTGCTCCTGTGCGAAGACATACCGGAAAGAGGCACAGGAAGCAGAGACAGAGCCAGGACCCCATCCTCGCCATCTTCCCTAGAACTGAGACGGTTCTCTCTATTGTTTATAAGGGTCCTCATGGTTCCCACATCCTCAAGCCTCACCCTCAAGCTGCTGAGCCCAGCTGCATGAATTCCAAAGACACCCAGCTGAAAGGGCCTAGGGTCACCAGTGTCTCAAGGGCGCCACCTGAGAGTTGTGTGTGTTACTGCTAGGTCCCAGAGGGGCTGAACATCAGAACAGATTCATGATGGCCCCGGGACACACAGCTAATTAGAGCTGGCATTTAGAGGGACAGCCAAGGGAGCACCACCTCAGCCAAAGGTTTGGTCCCAAATCACTGAGAGTTCACTGGGCCCAGACTCTTCTTGCCCTCCTGTGGATCCTTCCTCCATAAAAAAAGTATTAAAAATAATATTTTATATTTTCATTGGCTGAAGACTGATTATAATCCAGGTTCCACTGAAACTTAAGTGTTTCTTCAATTCTGAAAGTCTAGGTCGCATTTGATGGCTTCCGAGACCATTATGCCCAGCCATGCCACCACCCTGTCTACTAAGCAGGGCATGTCCTGACCCTCTCATAACCAGGCCGTGCCAGGGCTGGCTAGACGCATACACACACTTAATGTCTCTATCTCCAGGCGCTATTTTTTCTAGGGTTCCATCAGTCTCCTGCTGGCCTTGCCAGCCTCTGGAGGCATCTTCTCCAACAAGATAGATGAGATAACACATGCTCTACTTTAGATGCAACCATCTAGAAATTCCTTTTGAACGTGTGTCACCCCAGTTGCTGTAAGTCTGTAAGTCTGAGGGGTGGGCAGGTCCCACATCAATACGTGACTCGGGGCTGGGCATTCAGGGTCCCTGTCAAAGCTGCCTTACTTAGTGAGAGCAGACTTGAGGCTTGTAGGTATCCTTGTATGCATCCTTCAAAGGCTCAGCTCAAAACTCCTGGGCTCTAGAAGGTTCCCTTTGCTCCCCCAAGGTATTCATCTCTCAACATGCAGACCTCCCACACATAGCTATACTTGGCTGTTTCCCCACCACCCTGGCAGGCCCCAGGCCTCAGAAGATCAGCGCCCAAAGATGGAGCCTTTTGCCCAATCCCATCATGCTCTCTGTGAAGGGTTGAGAAGCATTCTCAGTCTCTGCTGCCTGGGTTGGACCCCTGGGGATATCTTGGCCTTGATTAAAAAAATAAAATAAAATGGCCCAGACACTTCTTCCCCGTAATCTCTTCCACCTTCTTCATTAATTAAAATCATGCATGATGTTTGATTATGGGGACAGATTGACAGGCCGGCGGCCCTCAACCCTTGGCTGCGCCTGTGGAATTTCGATGCCTGGCTTAAGTACACAGTCATGTCAGCTTCTGAGAACAGGGCCTGTGTGTTTAGAAAGCTTGCTCAAAGGTGCTTTCAGAAGTCTGATGGTAAGAAAGGCAGTAAGTTTTCTAATTAAAAGCAGCTTCTTTCTGTTTTTCCCAAGGGTTTTTTTTGGCTCTGAGTCAAGGGATCTCCTGGGGACCTGACTGAGAAGAGGCCTGTGCTGCTGACCTTGTGGCCTGCTTCCAAGAGGGTTATCTCAGTGCTCTGTTCTCAGGAAGCCCAGAGAAGTTAGGTGTCTCAGAAGGTCATACAGCTAAAAGAAGGTGTCCCTGAACTATGAGGTGAGTACTGAGGCAAGTTCCTTCAGTGAAGATGTGGCAGGCTGTGGCAGAGGGTCTGTCACTGGGGCTCAAATGAGTCCTGGGGATGGTTGGGGACGTTTTCCCAGCACCCTCCAGCTCTTCCAGGAGCCTTTTACTCATAACAGCACGAGGGCCCATCAGCATCTGCATCTGTGACTCATCAAGCCTCTCTCTCGGGGACCCAAACACATCTCTACACCCAGGAGGAAGAGATGTCCAGTTTATCAGGCAATGCCTCCGGCTGCTGCCTGCAGGCACATGGGGTATAGCAGACATGGCGAATGGTGGCCAGTGGGAATTAGAGTTTGGGGCCCATATGCAAAGTGTCAGGGGAGGGCACGGTGGTAAGATGGAGGGATAAGTAGCCCGGAGGGCTCACACGGCCCTGTGCACAGCTCTGTGGGGCCCAGTCCTGCTACTGGCTTCTGCCGCATGGAATGGCAGATGTCCCAGTGCCCAGCAGGCTTCCTTCATCTGCCTCAACCCCTAGGGTGGGGTGTGAGCTACTCTGTGAACTCTCTGGATAACTCTAGGAGATAAATATTCCCACAAGCTCATTTTACAGCCAAAAAATTGATAACAGTATTCATTACTGCCAAAGCCACCACAATGGTTAATGCATACAGATTTATTTTTTTCTTCAGAGGTCTAAATCCTGTCTACAAAACTCATTTAATCCTTGCAACAGCCCTAAGAGTCTATACGATTACTCTCTTATTTTATAGGCAGGGAAAACGGAGGAACAGAGAGGTTGAGTCACTTGCCCACAGTCACACAGCTGGAAAGCAGCAGAAAGGAATAATCCCTTCACTCTCTCAAGGAGTTGGTGTGACTGGGGAGTCAAGGGGAACCCAGTGTGCATATGGCTGGTCACAGCCAAGTCACCCACTGGGCATTCATGACTTACATGAGGGGCTCTGGGGCTCTGAACTGAGTGTACTGTTTCTCTGACCGTTGTCCCTCTTTTTCCCATTCAAATCCAAGCTGCTCCCCTATTCAGTTCCAAGCCTGGATAATATCAGTGCACTATGGGTGGAACTGTTGCAAACTTCTCTGCTCTAACATATATGTGAATGTGTGTGTTTATGTGTGTGTATGTGTGCAAACGTGTGTATGCCACAGCCTATGTGTGGAGGTCAGAGGACAACTTGACAGACTCAGTTCTCTCCTTTCACCATATGGGTCCAGGGATTGAACTCAGGTCCTCAGACTTGGTGGCAAGCGTCTTCACCCACTAAGCCATTTCGCAGACCCACATTGGTATATTTCAGTGAACCAGGCCCTCATGTGCCTCTGTATCTGATCACACACAGAGACAAAGGGAGCTACATTAAATCCAGGACTACACTTCCCCCAATCCTCAAGCTTCTAGGGATTGGGAATGCAGAAAATCAGGAGTCCAGGTGGACACACAACTGAGGTGCTCTGAAAGTTCTTATGACCCCAAATCCAGTGTTTCCTATTATAGTAGGGTGCCTAGGACAAATGAATTACCTTCTTTGTACATGTTTCCCCTATAAAGGGAAGTTACAATGGTCCTCACCAGTCAGGATCCAGAGGCTCCACTTCTGGCCCTGACTTGGATATGTCACACAGCTCCCACCCCACCTCAGTACTGCCATCTGTAAAATGGGGAGTTCACTACGTGGCATCCTAATATCAAGAATTCTTAGAGTCTCTCCACATCTCACCATCTCCCTTTTACTTTGCCCTGTCTTGCTGCAGAATCTTGAGGGACCTTCTGGGGGAGGGGCGTATAACCCCACATCTGACCTGTCACACCATTTGGAGCAAGACCTTTGATTTCTGAATGAGGAAGCTAAGGCTTGGGGCAGTGATCCAAACCAGTGAGTGGCAAGAGTGGCCTCAGGTCGGGGGTCTCTGGCTCTTGGGTCTTTACCCAGTGTCCACCCAGGAGGCTGTGGGCTATGCCAGGGCCACACTCTCACAGAGTGGAACCAAGACTAATTCCTTCTCTCCTCTGCCCAACACAGGAGACCTGCCAGCCCTAAGAATTCATGCTGCAGCAGAATCAGTTTGGAAAATAGTTTTGGCATCAGACTTAATGTTCATTCTAGAAACTTGCTTCTAGGAAAATTTCAAGAACTAAAAAATTGATAATCTGGATGTAGGCCCAGGTTTCTCCCCCTTCTAGTCTTTGTATGGCAACTCCCCTGGCCTAGGAGGAAGGATGCAAACCAGCATTGATTTAGTGCTTCCTGTATACCTGGCTCAATAACTTATTTTTTTTCACAGCCCCCGTTGGTAGCAGTAATACATGTTTTTCAAATTTAAAAGTGGAGACTAAAATAATGAGCTCTCTCAGGGTGTGGTGGCATGCACCTTTGACCTCAGCACTCAGAAGGCAGAAGCAGATGTATCTTTGTAAGATCAAGGCCAGCCTGGTTTACATGGTGAGTTCTAGGCCTGAGAGGACTACAGAGAGACTCTTTCTCAAAAATACTATATATATATAATATATATATATTATATATATACACATATATTACACATATATATGCATACACACATACAATATAAACATACATACTATATATGTATAATATATAGCATGTATTATATATAAATATATACATATATACACACATATATGCATACATACATACAATATAAACACATATACATACATACTATATTGCATAATATATAGCATGATGTGGGGATCTTATCCTAGAGTCTTAGCACCATCAAAGCTGACCATACAACAAGAATCATGGTTTATAGTTGGTTGGTCTTAGATTTGAATCCTCACTCCTTGACCTGCCTACTGTGTGATCTCGATGGAGTTCCTAGCCTTCTCTGGGCCTCCTGTTCTCTCCTGGGAATGCGAAGAAACCAGTGTACTGTACAGAGCAGTGATTAGGAATTATCAATAACGCAGCTCTCCCGCAGGGCCCACTGGGGCATGAGCACTCTGTAGGAGTTATTGTTTGTGATTTTAAAGGGTTATCAGACTGCTGACTGGGCACTTAGCTGCAAAATCTAATTACTCTGAAATTCACAGTAGCTGAGATGGAACCTAAAATAACATCACCTATGCATCTGCAGGGGAAGGTTTTTAAATGTAGGGTGAGGATGTCTGTTGGTACAGACACATCTCACCCTGGGGACTGAAATCCTATGCTGCACAGCCGCTTCCTTTCTTGTTCCGGACAAAAGGCACCTACCAGAAATGGAGGCCCAGGACTTCTGGCATGCACACAGGCCTGGGGCACCCACAGAGGCAGGCCTCCAGACAGGCATCCTCCTCCCAGCCCCCCAGTGACTACTGGAGGCTCCCAGTGCGACCAGGTCAGCAGGGAGCAGATGCCCAGTGACTGTCGTTGGGGGGCAGCTGAGTCCCACACAGGCTACCCAAAGCCTGCGATCAACTAGCTATGAGAAGGCTAGGTGCTGCAACTTTCCCTGAATCACATGTGTGGCTGAGACATGGAAGTCATCCATACCCAACTATCCAAGCTGCTAGAGGCCTGTGGTGGTGAACCCTAATGGTGTGATTGGGGGGTCTGTGCTTCTGTTCCCCTGAGTTGCCTGTATGAGCATCTCTTGATTGGTAGAGACCAGGGCATTTTTAAGCAGAATGGGAGGAAGATACATGGAAAACTTGACCTGAAAGTGGCCCGAAATGTAATGGGGCAAAGGAGTTTCTGCTGCGGGTCACTGGCAGGACCTGCATAGAATGGGCCTGAAACACCCAGGTTCTCAAAGCAGGTTCTGGAAAGTAGAATAGGTACACCTGCATCAGAGGAGTGCCAGGCCTAAAGGTCACATGAGAATCTCCACCAGCTTCCCAGGCAAACGGATCCACATTCTCTCCATGGAGATTTCCTGCCTCGGACCTCCGCTCCTCTCTGCCTAGGCCTCTCAAGGCCCCCATTTCTTCTCCTGGCGAAGGGTGCAAAGACGGCAAATAAAATCATCAAACTTATCCTTTTTCTAAGATTTCCCTGTTCTCCAGTTGCCATAGTGACACCTGCCAGCTAATCTGAATTCAGTGCTCCAAGTTCTCCTGTGGCCTCAGCAGCCTGTCCTGACTTCCTCCTCCCTCCCACCTACCACCAAACTTAGGCCCCGCCCACTCAATCGCCACCCCAGTCCAGGCCCCACCCACCAAGCTCCACCCCAGTCAGGCTCCACCCACCCCACTTCCACCCCTGTCCACGCCCCACCTACGCCCCTACCCAGACCTCACCCATCCCAGACCCACCCAGAGCGGCTCCACCCTCTGCCCCACCCTGTCTCATTCCTGGTCCAAGGCTCAGGTGCCCTGACCGGAAGTGGAGGGCTCAGGCTGGGTAGACTTCACAGGAGCCCAGAGTCCAGGCAGATAAGTGACAGTAATGAGCTCCCGTGTGGCACAGGCCCGCCAGGGACGTCAAGGGCTGCGGGCTCCTCCACCAGCAACCTGTCCCCGCCGCTGTCCCCTGGACTGTCTTCTGTCCTTTGGAACTCTTGTCTTCTTTCACCAAAGCCCTGAGGGGCACCAGCGCAGCTCAGAGAAGAAAGTCTGTGAAGCTGATGGTTCCTCTCAGCCAGGTTGCAGGCAAATTGTTCCAGCCCACAGAATGGAACTTCCTTGTGGTGTGCAAACCTTAGACACTCCGTGAACTAGGCACTGCTGATGCCAGGCCTTTCCCTGCTCAGCCCCGTTCCCAGGCCCCCTCGCCTGTCACTTATGCTGGCCTTGTCTAAGTCCCCACTGTCTCCTCCCCCTCCCTTCTCCCTGGACTTGAACTAGCTGGTACCCGAGAACTGCCTCCATCCTGGAATCCATCCATTCTTCCTGGAAACACAAGACTTCTCAGGGGTGAAAGAAGACATTTAGTTTCCACCTTGACCTCTGTTACGGGCACAGAACCCCAGTGTCTATGGGTGCCATTTATCAGGTGTTTACTGTGTAGCCGCTCTATGGGAAGAGACTTGCTGAATCAGCTTAGCTCCCCGAGCATCCCACAACCCACAGCCACTGGGCAGCCCTCGCCATCTTCAGCCCCACCATCTCCCAGGGGGTGCCAAAGTCCAGGAGAGTCAGAAAAGAAGGAAAAAGCCGTTCTGTGATGTGGTGCTTGGCATGTGTTGCGGGGGGCAGGGACCCTTGGGGACCAGAGGAGAAGCAGTCTTTCTTTCCCCTTCTCTCAGACCTCAGGGAGGCTTGGAGACAAATTCTGTTTACAGTCAGAGCTCCAAGCAACTGAATCCCATGAAGCGTCCTTGAGCCCAAGTTCAAGGTCACACCAAGCCTAACAGCATATCTGGCTCAGAGGGAATGGCATCTTCTGTCCTATCTCACCCACAGGAGCATGGGCTGCCTCAACAGGCAAAACCAAGGAATCTTGCATCCTCAGGGGCAAGCCAGGGGCTAGCTGGCCCCTCATCACTTCTTCTCATCCCCTGGCACACATACTATGCATAATAGGAGCATGGCAGTGTAAATGAAAACTGTCCCTCATGGTGCCAACACTTAGTCTATTGATGGTGCTGTTTGAGGAGAGTCATGGAAACTTTTGGGGGTGTGGCTTTGCTCGGGGGAGCTGAGGGCTGGCTTTGAGAGTTCCTAGCTTTGTCCTACTTTCATTCTCTCTCTCTCTCTCTCTCTCTCTCTCTCTCTCTCTCTCTCTCTCTCTCTCTCTGCCTGCTTGAAGATGTGAGTGCTCAGCTATTGGCTCAGCTGCCTCCTGCCATGATGGACTCTTATCACTATGCAATCTTAAGCCTAATAAACTCTTCTAGAAGCTGCCTTGCACACGGTGTTTTGTCACAGCAATAGAAAAGTAAGTGAAAGTTTCTAGTGGGCAGATAACAGCCCTGACAAGGACAGAGGGTAGAGCCTGCTGACCCCCTTCCAAGGACACACCTACCTCCAAGGACTCTTCTCACGAACTGGGTCCTCATCTTGCTTCCTCGCTGGTTCCCTCCTCCCTAACTCTCTCTAATTTCCTCTGCTCTACTGCAGGCCAGCTAAAGAGGCAAGAGGTAGCTCCTCTCCCTGCCCCTGTCCCACCTCAGTCTACCAGCAGGCACTCCCGGAAGCCTCTCTGTACGCGCAGGTCAACGCCCAGCACACTAATGCACACATGAATCACCTCCCTTTGCTGGGGAGGCCTGAGGGTCTGAGAGGTGGCCAGCTGTGCTGTCCGGAGCAGTAAAGGCCTCACTGTCCCAAGATACCCTCCCAAGAACAGACCAAGAAAGACAAAGGTCTTAGGCTCTCTGCAGCCACGCACACAGGGCTCTCCGTTCCCACCCTGAGAACTTTGAGACTCTCTTTTTCTGGACCTAGAACTAAACCCCAGAAAATGCAACGTCTGCCCCACCTCCAGACCCTTATTTGCTCTTACACAGTGAGCACCCAGGTGAGAGTTGATAGCTGAGATAGGTCCCTCCCTCTACACTTACCCTTCAGGCTCACCAGACAGAAGCTTACAGAGTTCAGGAGCCATGAGAGAACACAGAGTCTATGGCAGTTCTGGTTACCGAAAGCCCTCAGAAGAGGATCGCAGGGTCCTAGTGGATCTAAGCACAGGCAGGAGCTCTGCATCCACTCTCCAGCCAATATCCTCTTAGGTTAACTCTTCTGTCTACAAAAGGATATCTCTCACGCAGTTGCTGTGTCTACCATCAGACCAAGAGAGCCTCTACACACTCAGGCAAGATGGTATTACAAACTAGGTCACTCCGACGCTGGGGAACTCTCTGAGGTCCCTTCTTTCTTCCTAGGTAGCACAGAAGGAAAGGACCTTCTCCCCCTCCGATGGGATATGGCTTTGACTTTGATTAAATCTCATTATTAATTTTTTCCCATGACGGAGTGGCCAGCCTGGAAGGCATAAATCCGTTCAGCATTTCAGAATGTTTACGAGGGTTGGAGCATCTTTAATGCTGCAGTTAAAACGCTAAGCTGAGCTGTCAGTTCATTAGGAATTTACTCAATATGTTGGTTGTCTGCAGCTGGGACTGCTGTCCCGGAAGGAAATAAAATATCACCAACGATGATAATGCCAGCCACTAGATAATGTGTTTCAGCATGGACAGCAGGACCCCAATACAGAGAAGTCCCCAGCCCAGAATGTTGAGGTGTTAGGCCAGGCCAGGCTACTGGCCAGAGCTGGGAGCACTTTTGGTCCCAGAAACTAGACTTCCAGCCTCTGAGAGAGGTCACAGTGAACTGTGGTGATGGCCTTGGCTTTCATAGGCCACCAGGCAGGAGCCTCAGCTTAAAAGTGGCCCCAGGGGAGGCAAGGGTTCGAAGGCACATCATTTATTTGGACAGTGATCCCTGAAAACTCTGGAAAGGGTGTAGAGGAGGTGGAGTGGAAAGAGGAGGTGCCACACAGTGTTAATATTGTCACAGTGATGGGCACCTAGAGCCCAGGCCCACTGGGGACTTCTGGGAGGCTTTAGAGCACCAGAAACAACAGCATCCACCCTCTTGTGGGCAGAGAGACCAGGATGGAACTGTTGGTTGATCGCTGTTGGAAGGTTGCTCTGGGGTCAGAGATGAAAGTGGGGTGTGCAGGAAGAGACCTGGGACCCAGGGGCCAATGAGTTTCATCCTCTTACTGCACACAAATTCATGGTCTGAAATGAAGCGGATTCCCTGAGTTTGGAAAGGGCTTTCTAGGGGACTCGGCAGGCGGCAAGACCGACCCTATGGCAGGTCCGTGCGGGCTGTGGAGCAATGAGGCGGCAAGGCATGGTTCAACGAGACTGTTCCTAGATTGGAGATGGGCACGAGGGTCAGAAGAGCTTCTGGACTCTTCTGCGGGTAGAGACTAACCCCCAGCCAGGATCCAGTTACATTGGGTTCTGCTTACTACAAGTTTAAAGGGAGAGAAAGTGAAGAAGATGACACCACGTACTTTGTGGGGAGGGAGGTGTGGAATGCTAAGCCAGAGGGGAAGTGGAGCAGGGTCCTGGAGGGGAGTGTGGAGATTGCCGAAAAGTGACAGAAGAAGCCTGCCATGGGGATGTAATGTGGTGTATTTAGAGACACCTGGGGCTGAGGAGATGGCTTGGTCCCTAAAGTGCTTCCCAAGCAAGCATGAGGACCCAAGTTTAGATCCCCAGCACCCACAGAAGGAGCTGGGCACGATGCTAGGTACCTGTAACTCTAGCACTGGGGAGTCAGAAACAGGCAGATCCCCTGAACTCGCTAGCTAGAGATACCCTGACCTCTAGCCTCTGCAGGTACAGGTCTGTGCATGCACATAAACACATACTCAAACATACACCACATATACTTAAAAAATATAGACGTGTCTCCAAATGTCAGGACTTCATTCGGAGATGGTACAAGTCACATGGGGTTACAAGAAAGAGGAAGGCAAGAAGAGAAGAGGTCCAAGACCCCCAGCTGGAGATGCAGGGCCCCTCTTGTGGCTTGAAGATGAAAGCGGACAAGCCAAGACTAAAGCTACTGACTTGGAAAATGAGAAAGCAGAATGAATAGGCTCCCAGCGGGCAGCGAGGACTTCCTCGCTCTTTGGACAGGAATAAACAGGAATAAGGTTGTCAGAAGAACTCACACTGAAGCCCGCAGGAGGGGATGTCAGGGAGCCCCATGAATCTTCCTCACAGGCTGCATCTTGCTTTGCTCCCGCCTCGCGATCCCTGCTGGCTGCTAGGTCTTTCATTCCCTCTGCTAGCTCCTCCTTGACTCCAGCCTCCTCCTCAGAAACAATCCACCTCCTTCAGGCCAATCCTTTGCAGCACCCGCCTCCCAGAACTCCTTCTTGGGACCCCCACGGGGGCCTAGCCACATCACAGCCCAGCTCTCCACCTGTTGCCACTGCTTGACACTTGGTCCTCCTTCAGGCCACCCAGAGACTGGCCCAGCATCTTCCTAGTCTCCAAGACCCTCTTCAGGTCCTAAATTCCTCCTGTACCTTGAGCAGGCATGATAGCAGGTGGCTCCCTCACTCAGTATCCCTCCCACAGCCTCAAAGTGGTGGAATCAGGTGACTGGCATAAGAGGGTCACCGTAGGATGGGACACACGAAAGGAATGGAGTGACACAGTCATACCACAAGCCCTTACTGGATCTTTGGGTGATGGCGTCTACTGGGTTCTGTTCTTTAGGAGCCGGGGTACGTTCCCCACAGAACACAGAGCTGAGAGAAGCCATTTCTTCTAAAGGTGTGTGTGCCATGCCTCTGCCCTCACACCCACTACACCAGAGACACAGGGCCCACAGAGCCCTGCTCACCTGCCTCTACCTCACTGTCCCTGGGACCACACAGTCCTCGTTCAAGTATCTGAATGCTGAAGTCAGCTTCAGGGATGGTTTGGATATAAGATGTTCCCAGACTCCTATGATGGGGGTTTGGGCCTTAAGCAGTGTTCAGAAGCAGAAAGGGGTAGGTGACTAGAAAGGTGACCCACCTAGAAGCACACTGAGTCCAGTCACAGGCTGTTAGGGGGCGTGGGGCCTAACTGCAGAAAGCTGGTCACAGGGGCACACGCTGTTTTTATCTTGCCCTCAGTGCGCCTCTCTCTCTCTCTCTCTCTCTCTCTCTCTCTCTCTCTTTCCCTCTCCCTCTCCATTTCCCTTTCCCTCTCTCAGTCTATGTCTGTACAT
Organism: Eospalax fontanierii; assembly: GCA_035773235.1. Taxonomy (NCBI): domain Eukaryota; kingdom Metazoa; phylum Chordata; class Mammalia; order Rodentia; family Spalacidae; genus Eospalax; species Eospalax fontanierii. The sequence goes on from CM069549.1 coordinate 7,921,201, forward strand.
GGCCTGAGGATAAATTTCAGTGCCATTCCTCAGGCATCTTCCACCTTTTGTTTGAATCAAAATCTCTCATTGGTCTGGACCTTTCTCAAGTCCGCTAGGCTAGCTGACCACTGAGCCGCCTCTGCCTCCCATCTTGCCGTAGCTGGGATTATAAACAGGTGCTCTGGGCCTGGCTTTTCACACGGGTTCTGGGCTCCAACTCCGGTCATGCTTGCAAGGCAAACACTTTACTGACCGAGTCACCTCCCCGGCCTGCTCCTCCACTTCTCCAGGGACAAACAGCACCAAGGGGAAAGTGGAAACCAGGGAGATGACGACACAGCCCCCAGCCTGCTGTCCATCTGCCCCGATTCACTTATCCCCTGGGACTCACCCTGCTCACCCACTCCATGCCATGCCAGGTGCCCCATGTCTCCCCACCTGCCCCCTTCTCCCCAGCTGCTCTTTACCCATTTGCCCCCACCCTGAGTCTACTCCCCGTAAGCTCACAGGACCTCCTCTCTGCTCCTCACCTGGCCCTCCCTCCTCTCCGCCCTTTGGCCCTGTCCCCAGCACTGTGAGTCTCCCCTTGTCCCCACTGGGCTCCCGGAATGAGAGGGCCACTGCATGTGCTTCCGGCCAGCTGAGGACACCAGGCCCCAGGGAAGCAGACAGCATCTTGTCAGAGTGCCGCAGGAACCAGGGAGGAAATGGGATCAATTAATTCACATTTGCCTCCCCAGATTGGAGTACAAGAGGGGAGATGGGAGTATTAACCTTTTCAAAAATGTAATTTCATAAAATCATCGCGCTCGGAACAGACTCTCTCCTTATTACTATTATTTATGGCCGTGTCCGAGCCTTGGGCTGCCAGCTGCATGTGCAGACAGAGGAAGAACAGGCAGCAGCCACCTCTGGGGAAAAGGATGCTTGAAGGCCTGAAACCCTGGTCTTGGGGCTGATCATCAACCTGAGTCCTGCAGACCCCACAGGGTGGCTTAGCTCTTTTGTAGAAGTGTCTCTACCGGAGTCCATTCTCAGGTCCCGCTGAAGACTGTCACAGCGAAAACCATCACCCATCCTGGTTGCTCCCTCCCAGTCCTGCTGACTGTACCGGGGCCAGTTCCCCTCTCCTAGGCCCACTATAGCTACTGTAGCCACAACCACGAGGTCAGTGCAATGCCTAGATCTGAGTACACTCACGGGTGTGCTCACATCCTAGAACCCCCACTCTGACCCAGAGCTGGGTCATCAAAGGACCCCAATGCAGTGACATGTTCTTCGGTTTGGAGAATAAGCATTAAGTTCCCTCTGCTGCCCAGAGTCAGATCTGTAGAGGCTCCTGCCTTCCAGGCCTCTCCTCCCTGCCCAATCCCGGCACCCTCCACCCCTCCCCTGTCCTCTTTTCATCCAGGAACATCACCTGTTGGACGGAATATGTGGCATGCCAAAACAGCCGTAAGGTGGAGAGTCAGGATGCGCATGGGGTCTTGAAGAGCCTTGTGGGTTTCTGGAAGAACTGTGGCTTTTATACTGTGGAAAACTGGAGTCATGGCGGGATCTAGGGGGAGGGAGGGTTATGAAGTGCCTTTGTTTTCATGCTCACCCATCCTCTGGGTCCTCTAGTGTCCTCCATTCTGCACCCCTTCCTCCTGGGACCTGAGGGGTCCTACCCTAACACTAACTCTGTGCTCATTGCCCACCTTAATATATGCCTGCAGGTGGGGGAAAAAGTGACTACCACCCAGGTTAAGGCCATCACCTCATAAAAAAGACCAGGATTCCTCCCTGTTATGCCACAGAAGGAATAGCATCTGAATGCAACACCCCGGCCCTAGATTTCTGCTACGACTATTTTGCTGTGTGCTCTTGGGTAAGCAGCACACCTTCTCTGAGTCTCTGCTCCTGTCTCTAGAAAACCCAGAGTTTAGACTCTGGGGTCTAAGGTCCCCTCTTAAGGAAGCATCTCTCCTCTCTTACCAAGGGAGGAAAGGGAGAAAGATTCAGATCAATGGAAATCACTGAGAGAAATTTCCCATTTGGGAGACAGGACCTCACCTGAGTCCCAAAGTTAAATGAGGCTGGGAAGTGAGGGTCCACTCCTGCCTGCCCAGGGGACCCTCCACCCTCCAACTCCCCCTCCCCATCTCTTTCTGAAATTAAGCAGGAAGCATGTGGAACCTGCCAGGTTAAATTAGATCAGTGAGCGCAACAATGTAACCAGAGACAGATCCGGCCTATGTGTGCGGTTTTTAAATACAGGTTTCTCTGAGCTGTTTCTTTCACTCAGAATGAAACACAATTGATTATCTTTAGAGCCACTTACTGAGGCTGATGGACCTTGGGATAGCAGCCTGGGGTTTGCAGAGGTTCAGCTGATTTGTACCCTGGGCTTGCAACAGCCCCACTCCCGAGGAGGGTGAGTGTCTCTGGCTAGTCAAAGATGTCAGGTAGAAACAAGGGCGCAATGCAAAGATAAAGCAAGCCTTGAGTAGGCATGGACATTTGAGGGGGACAGCCCTCAAAGCAAAGGGTGCTGGGCATTGGGACTTGAACCACAGCTAGTCAGGGATGTCCTGGGATGGATACTCCCTGCCACTGCCAGCTTATCTGGCTTTCTGCCTCAGTTTCCCAGCAGGGCACTTCAATTCCTGGTCAGGTGCCTCTTTGTACTTGGGTCCAGCCTAGAACCCTGACTTATGGGCAGGGACAGGGACACCTGTGTGTGCCTAGTTGCCCTTCCTATGGGCATGAGGCTATGCTCTATAAATATGGTGGGATCTCACTGTGCATGACAGACAGCCCCAAACCCAGCAGGATGCCCAGCTAGCTTGGAGCCCAGCCCCCTGCCTTCACAGTGCCCATTTGGGACTTAACCTGCGCTATACTGGGTCTGTGCCCCACACAGTCCTGTCCTACCCCTTCCTCACTGTAGATGGGGCCCATGGGGACCCACAATACCCCTGAGCTCTCTAGATGTTCTGGAAAGCCTGGAGCAGTGTTCCCTCCCCCATTACCTCCCCCACCCCCTCCAGTCTGGCTTTTGCCCTGAGGCCTCCCATTTGTTCTACGCCTTGACAGGGAATGAAGTCTTACATGGGCAGCCCACGCAACATCCAACCCAACCTTAAATCTTCTTGTCTAGCTCTGGGGCCAAGTCCCTGGATACAGTTGACATCTGACAGTAACCCAGTCCCTAAGGATAGACCATGTGGCTTGGAAAATCTCATGACCACACAGAGATGCCTACCTGAAGCCTCTTGTTGTGGGACAGTGAAAAGGCCAGTTGAAGTGGACCCTAATAGTTGCAGGTTGAAGAGGAATGGCCAGCTGGCACTGGAGATAGTCTTCCATTTACAACCCAAATTAGAGTTAGGGACCTAGGAGAATCAGTGCACAATGGGAGCTCGGAGCAGCTCTGCATCTTGGGTCAGGGTGGACAGGACACTCAGACCCCTCCCATCTCCACCCCTAATCACCAGGGTAACCTTGTTCACTTTTGCTACATCAGTGATTGCAAAGGAAGGCCCTGGAAGGTTCTGTGGGACTCCTTGAGGCTCTCAGGATGGAGGTCAGGGATGCTCAGATTCCTAGCCCTGGAAGGTTCTATAGGGCTCCTTGAAGCTCTTGGGTTGGAGGTGGGAGCTAAAAGCTCAGATCCTCAGTCGGTTTCCCAACTGTCCTACCTTTCCCTCTGCTGTGTGTTCCGTGCGTTAAAGGTGTCTGGAGACGATTCCTTGGCCTAACTAAGAGTTAAGTGTCTCATAGATCATTTTGAAACCCTGGGTGACTGTGAACCTCTAAGAATTCAATGACAAGCCTATGTGAGGACCTCTGTTTAGGAATTACAGCCTCTCTCTCTCTCTCTCTCTCTCTCTCTCCCTCCCTCCCTCCCCCTGCCATTTCTCTCTCTCCTATTCCCACTCTCGACATGACTAAGTTCCTTGCAGTTGAGTTGTTCCCCCCGCCAACATCCTGACTGGCTCAGCACCACACATCTTGTCCATCCCTCCTCCCACATCCCAAGACCACACCCCAGACCTGGTCACAGCTAACAGCTTCCTCACCTTGGCAAGCGTGATTTGGAGCCCCCTGCTCTGACCCTACCCCTCCCTCTGTCTCTACTCCTGTGCCATCTATTACCCAAAAGACAAAGCCTCGCGATCCTTCAGCTTCTTGTGTGCAGATGGAAAGACACTTCTACCTCCCACCACTGCTCAGCCAGACGTCATGGGTCCCTCCCCCAAGACCATCATCCCCTGAGAAACCCATGGCTTCTTCCCCCTCCTCATACTTACCTGGTGCTGCCCCCACCGCCCAGTCACCCCCGTGCCCCATCATCTGACCATCACCCAGGTCCATCTAGCAATATCACATGGCTGCATTCTCTGGTACAGCCTTTGCGTCCTGCAGTAGGGCTGTTCCCTTTGCAAGCTTTCCCATCCTTCCTCAAATCTTCCTTGGAATGACTCCCCAGCCCCACACCAAATGGAGAGACTGATGACGATAACACAGAGACCTAGCTCTCCCTCAACCTCTCCTTTACCAGCCGAGATGCACTGCCGCCCACACCCTCCATCTTTCTTTTGGCTAAATTGAAACTGAAGTGTGTCTGATGCTTTCTAAGACCAAGGGTCTCTAATGTCACCCCAGGCCTCATCTTCCAGATTCTCCTGCAAGGACTCCCCCCCCCCGCCTCTCTCAATTTACAGTGGGTAAATTGCTTGCCACACAAATGTGAGGACCTGAGTTCAGATCCCTAGAACGCATACAAACCAGATACGGCAACAAGTGTATAGTAATCCCAGAGCTTCCACAGAATGACGGGAAGGGGACACAGAAGCCTTGGGAACTGATGGGCCGGTGAGCCTGAAGTATGCAGAAACGAACAAGAGTCCCTGCCTCAAACAAGGTAGAGAGTGAGGGCAGACACCTGAAGTTGTCCTCTGGTTTCCACATGTACAGCATGGCATGCCTGTGCCTGTATTGACACAAGAGCATATATACACATGAAGGAAAAGATTTTACAAGGGCAATTCTGTGTGTGCACACTTACATATGTATCCCTATGTGATTTCTGTTGCCCTTTTATTAGTCCCCTATTTGCCTGTTCACTGTCTTTGCAGCAAAGGTGTACCATTAGCCCATCTCTCTGCTCCATCCCTGTGCCCATCTTTCTGTCATCTTTCCATGGAAAGCACTTTGATCAAGGTTACCACCAACCCCCACATCTTCCCAGAGCCAGGCGTCAACTGGCTTTCATCTTTGCTCTCTCCATCAGGTGCTCGGCACAGGCAATGGGGTCTCTTTCCCCAGACTCTCTGCCAGGTATCTAGGCATGGTCTTCTGCCGCCAGGCCAGGGTTGCTTCCTTCAGCTCCTCCAGCAACCCCAGGCCTCTACTATGCTGCTACATGCTCTGCCCCTCTGCCGTCTCCCCTGTCTCTTGGCCTCTCTGCTCAGATGAGCACACTGGCTGCGTGACTTCCAACATCAAATCTCACCTGCCATCCCTTTTTCTCCAGCTTCAGAAGAATTTCCGGCCTGCTACCTACTTGGCAGGTTCACTTAGATGTTTATTGGCATCTCAAACCAAAACAGAGGAAAACTTCCCTCTTCCGTCTCCAGGCCCCCCTGGGAGGCTTCCGATTATCAGAAATGCCCCCATTTTCACCATCCATCACTAGCCTTTTTCTTTTTCCTAGACAGGGTCTCAGATAGCCCAGGCTGAACCCGAATTGGTTGTATAGCTGAGAATGACTTTGACTTTCTCATACTCTGGCCTTGATCTCTAAGTACTAAGATTACAGCTGTGTGCCATCACACCCTGTTTTTCCTTCTTGTGGATTCTACCTCCAAAATGTATTTCCTATCCAATCCCTCCCTACCACCCTACTGCTGCTGCTTGGTCCCAGTTACCATCACCTCTCACATGGACCCTGACACCTGTTACCACTCTGACCTTCTTTATACTATGGAGATCCATCTCCACTATGCCTTCTGAGGGATCTACCCAAATTGGAACCAGGTCAGGTCAGTCTCTACGCTGGAAAGCCTGTCAGTGACTTCTGCCACACCAAGGATAAAAGTCAGGATCCCCGCTGCGGCCCACAAGACCCCTATGACCTAGCCCATGACCGTTCCACCTTGCCCTTCCCCTGCAACTTGGCCACCAAGCCCCACGCATCCATGCACTGATTTAGCCTTGGAGCTTTGTACTATGGACCCTCTACCAGCATCTTTCTCCCCTGTCCCACTCTTGTATGCCCAAGCTTCTCATTCAAATTACATCTCTAGTGCCAAATTCTCAAAGATGCTACCCACGGTCACCTGTCTTAAGGACCCATCTCACCCTCCATGGCCCCACCTTCCAAGTGTGTCTGCATTCTCTCCTCTGTCAGTGCTTTCTGCCTGCTTTGTGTGCTGTTCTGTCTCCTCCTGTCACAGTAGAATAGACTTCAAGGGCAAAGATGCTATGTATGCCTGCCCAGACTCTAACCCCAGTGTCTCAGAAGCCTTTGGCACCCAGAGATTTTCCCTAAGCAGGTCTAAGAATGGCAGTTCCTCCTCAGTTCTTGCCAACTGGCCTTGGGAGAAGCCAGTTAGCCATTCTGTGCCTTCTCCATCTATGTGAGGGTTCTGAGACCTCACCAGTCATCAGGGTTCATAAAAGACTTTGGGTTAGAATAGAGCTTTGTAGTCTATAAAGGACCATGCAAGTGAATCAGCTTCCCACATGCCTCTGCAGAAAAGAGCCTGCAGCTGGGCCTGGTTATACATGTCTGTCATCCCATCACTTAGGAGGTGGACGCAGGAGGATCAGGAGTCCCTTCCTCTTGCCATTTTGCCCCCACCTCCGTCTATTTCTTTCAGCTTCCAGCTATGCCTCTGCCCACCTCTGACCCCAAGTCATCTTGAAGTCTCCTTAGCTGTTCTAGTTGTCCATCATCATGACTTCACCAGCAGACCACTCCCCAGATCTCGCCCACTGAAGGCCCCAGCACCCATCTACCTTCCAACACCACCTCCTAGCCAGCGGACCCCAGCCAGCAGCCTTCATCCACAAGACTCTCTCTCCTCCTCCCTGTCCTTAGCTGTCTCTATCCTTCTCCAGACAGGACTCTACCTCCAAACCTGCCTTGTTGCTTTGTTTACCAGCAAGCTGTCGAAACTCTATTTCTTCTGTATTCCATTACCACATTCGCATCTAATAAACCCCTAATGCTGGGCACCATGATGTTGTGCCTGTAGATAAAAAGAGTGCCCTCACACCAGAACCAGAGAAGAGGAGCCAGGTGTCTGACAAGCCTGGGTTTCTAATTCCACACGGAGCTGTTCTGCAGCCTGGGTGCCCTAGATTTCCAGAACTCCCCGTCCCACCTCGCCGTCTTCCCCCAGATTGATGGTGGCCTTTGCAGACGGGGCCTTGGACTCCCCAGGAAGCAAGGATGATCACACAAAACAAGATCCTGCCACCAACAGCAGCCACACTGGGGATTCTTAGAAGGGTAAAGAAATGCCACCTCCCAGTTTGGGGCCACTAGAGCCATTTATCATCCGTACCATTGGGGAACAGCCTTGAGACACGGCTGACCTTGAGGAAGGAGAATTCCTCATGAGGTGCCTCTGGCTGGGGTGCTAAAGGAACCAGAGGCACTACAGGAGGATGTGCTGGAGGAGTAAGGCCAAGAATCAATTTGATAGTAGCATGTGTATACATCTGCTCAACATGTTGGGCCATATCACCTCAAGTGAAGCCCTGGGGAGTCCCAGTGTAAGAAGTGACATTGAACATGTGCATAGAAGACTGTCAGGTGCAGAAGGCAGCTTGTCACAGAGAGAGAAGCAAATAAAAGAGTCCTTATGCTACAGAATTCAGTCCCCCTCCTAACATTTGAGTCTCAGTTATATCCACGGCTGACAGAGCCTACACTGGAATCCATACACTCCAGAGAGGTTGGCAGAAAGGCCAGAGCCTGCAGCTGAGGACCTTGATATACATATGAAGGTTTTTCTAGATATTTTCCCTCCTTGTTTCTGTTCTGCCATCTACTCTGGGGTTATAGCACACCCACTTTCCCCCGTAGCTACACAAACAAGTGTGCACACTTGCTCCCAAATAAAGATATGTTCGCAGCCATCATTTCAGACACCCTGATTACAATGGCATCCTCACACACTGGCTCGCAGCTGCTAAGCTCAGCGCTGCTGAGAGGCCGTGTAGATATAACCCCGCACACTCCCTAGAATCAGTCCTGGGATATGACAGAGAAGAAAGTCAACCCAGGCCGCTGCCCCACTGACTGACATTCTGTACACTGGCCACAGAGAGGCACATGCAGGTAGACACGTCCCTCTGTCTCCTACATTCCTGCAGCGTTCCGATAAACTCCACACAAGTGTTCAGACAGTCCACAGACATTATTGGGCACCTGCTACGTGCATTTCAGGTAGCACGGTTAACAACGGACATCTTCAGGTAGGTGAGCAAGAGCAATGGCACAGTCCCCTGGTCACACACCCAGAAAGGGAAATGTAAATACAGACACAGCCACTTCATGCTCGCCACTCATGAATACACACAACAGGAATTTAAATTCAAATCACCAGGCAAGGCATTTTTATGATGCCCCAGAAAACAGCTCATTTAGAACAAGGGCCCTTCCCAAGTTCAAAGTCAAATCTGTAAATTGTCTATTTCTCAACCTGGCTGGGAGCTCCTTTGCTTTCAACATCACAATGTCTGCACACCTCCCCGTCATGTTCCTGGAATAATTAAAGTGCCAGGGGCCTCCTTCCTGCAGCCTTAGTGTCTGCCCTGTGCTGTTCTGCTCCAGATGTCCCCAGTCTACCCTCTGTTAGGACAGGAGCCAAGCACAGGCCCAGCTGCCCTGGGATTTTTGCTGAGACATTACATTACAACAGAACCCATTCCTTCCAGACATTTTTTTCCCCTTTCTTTCTTTTCCTTTTGCTTTTGCTTCTGCTTTTAAAGAATCAGAAATAACTTGGCTTTAAAAATGTGCTTTGGGCAGAAAGCAGACTCCCAGGGTCAGAGCCCAGGAGAAGATTTTGCTACACAGTTTCAGGGAAAATAGCAGGTACTCAACAACTTTTATTTTCCAAGGGATAGAAAGAAAATACAATTGAAGTAGATTTAGGGCTTCCCGAGGCTCCTCTTTGGCCGAAGCCTGTTGCCCTTCTGCACCAAGTGGCTGGTCCCTGGGACTGATAGTCTCCAGACCCCTCTCATAGGCTGGGCCTATAGGATATACCAGCAGGTGAGCATCTGAGGCAGGAGGAGCTAGGGTTGGTCATTTTCAGTTACAACCCCTCTGAGCTCAGTTCTATCTCCTCCCAGCACTTCAGTCCGGGCAGACAGCTATGGCTACCCTCATTGATAGTGCTTCATGCCCACATCCACCGCTGAGCCTCCTCACTCAGCCGTACTGCGTAACAGTCCCTTCCTTAAATCTCAGTGGAAAAAGCAATTGGACCGGAGATAATCAAGGTTGCATACAAAAAGGTTTTGAACATAAATGTTCATCACAGTCTCCATTTTTATAGTCAATTGTTTTTTATTGGCATTAATTTATCATTTGGAGGGTTAGCCTGTCTCCATCTGAGGTTAACTGTGAAGAGATTAGCTTTAGGGGACTCGTTAATCCATCTCAACCCTTATCAGCTATTCATTAAATGTAAGGACTTATGCTAAATTCTCCAGGGTTATGAATCATGCCCTCAGCTGAGCTTCTGGTTTTGTTGGAGAGGACAGTCCATCATGACAGGGTAGACACGGTGACAGGAGCATGAGGCAGCTGAACTCATACTCGACACTCAGATCGACAGTGTCCTTTATAAGTACCAAATTGTGGTTGTACACAAAGTTGGGACTAAAGATGTTCATGGTAGTGCTGTCTCTATGGGTAGAAATGGAAAGAGTCTAGATCCTCTCCTATGAGGCACTGGATCTCACTGACCACAGCTTCCAGTGTAGCTATCATGACAACAATGAACTATATCAACATTCACCACCTCTGGGGATGAGTCACTGACACTGGAATATAGATGCTCCTTGACTTAGGATGAGTTCTACCTCTCGATATGCCTATCCCAAGTTGAAATGCATTTAACCTGACTTTTTGAATATCGCAGCTTCACAAGTCTATACACTGTAGACTGTCACTATACGTTCCCCCTCGTGATCATGTGGCTCACTGAGATCCACCTCTCACTCCCGTGGTTCAACACTTCAAGGCAGTATCTATCGCCTACTTTTAGGACCAGGAAATTCCAAATTCAAAATTCAAGGTATGGTTTCTACTGAATGTGGACTGAGCTTTCTACCATCTTAGGGTTGTTGGTTTTTGTTTTTAATTGGACACTGACTTATCCTAATTCAAGATCATCTGTCTGTATGACATGCTTCTAAGAAGAGCTACAGGCCTCAAAATTCTCATAGCCTGGTACCATCAAAAATCATTCATACAAGTCTGGGAAGAGAATGTAGAGGAACGAAGCATACCAATGCATCTACTCTACTATTTTTGAATATGCGAGTTATGTGGGTTGTTGTTTACCGAGCATGTGTGTGTTCATATTTCTGCATTAAGTATATATTACTCTATTAATTAGGAAACTGTGGGGGGGGGTGTTGTTCTTTAGTTTTGAAGTGTTGTGTTTTGTTTTGAAATAAGTTCTCACTCTACAGCCCAGCCTGGCCTTAAAGTCAAAGCAATCTTCCTGCCTCCACTTCCCAAGTGCTGAGATGATAGGCTGCCACACCAAGCTTAGAAAAGTTATTAATAACACAGATGTAGTCGTTAAAACTGACATCCTTTTCAAAGAATAAACAATAAAAACAAAGTATTATTATTTTTTAAAAAGTGACATTTTGCTGGGCGTGGTGGCTCACAACTGGAATCACAGCACTCAGGAGGCAGAGTCAGGTAGATGTCTGTGAGATTAAGGCCAATCTGGTCTACATAGTGTGTTCCAGGCCAGCTGGAGCTACAGGGTCACCTTGACTCAAAAAAACAAAACAGAGGGCTGGAGAGATGGCTCAGGGGTTAAAAGCACTGGCTGCTCTTGCAGAGGACCCAGATTCGAGTCCCAGCACCCACATGGCAGTTAACAACTGTGCGTAACTCCAGTTCCAGAGGATCTGACTTCCTCTTCTGACCTCCATGGGCATTGCACAACACAGGTGCACCTACCTACATGCAAGCAATACTCTTATACACATAGAATAAAAGTAATAAAATATTTTACAAAGACATAGGTGGACCTGGATAGGCCCTCCAAAGAGATGGCCTGCAGGTGGAGTCAGACCCCTTGGAAGGGGCCCAGGGGTTAAGATAGAAGGGCTAACTCTAAGATGTCCGGGGCGGGGCACAATGATAGGGCTACTGGAGAGGACACTGGATTTGTTGAGGGAAAGAAGTTTAGTTCCAAGAGCAAAGTACTTAGGGCTCAGGCAAGGGCCTCCCTCAGAACAGCCTGGAAGCCCACTGTAGGAGAAGTCTAAGATGAATCACAGTTCTGAGCCAGTTGTTGCATGGCCCCATGAAAGACATCCCATAACTTCCAGAGTAAAAGAGGAATTGCTAGATAGGAACAGGACTCTGTCACTTGGTAGCTGTGTGGCCTTAGGAAAGGTACGTCATGGCCTGGATTCTAGTTTCTTCATCCATGAACGGGGACACTAATGAGAAGCAGAACACTCCACAAGAAGTGCTTGGTGCAGAGACTGGGGCAGACTCAGAAGTAGTCAAAGCATGTCTCAACCAATGCTCTAACCACATAAAGCCACCACCTGTCATAGCAAAGAAGTGGGCCCGGAAGGAGACTGGCCTGGTGGTGAGTCATCCTGAGGCGGGATCAAGAATCACAGGAGGTCCTATGTTGGAGTTCCCTGGAACCCAGAGCCCCCTTCCCACAGAAAGCCCCCAGAGCCAAGGACAGCAAAGGGAGGCGGAGCCATCCAGGAAGGATTATGAGTCTGGATTGTGTAGGCAGAGGAGAGCACATATATGTACCTGTGTGCACCCAGAGACACTCCACTGTCTAAGTCAGTTGGCCCCAGCTCCCTTATACCTCCATGAATCTTGGGTAGGTCTCTAGCTGACAACGTGGCAGGTCCACTCATACAGAGGAGGACCCTTCTAAAGGAGAGAGGGTCACAACTAGGTCTCCCAATCCCTTTCAAGACCTGTTTCCTCAAGATGCAAGAAGACAGCCATCTCTGTGTGACATAAAATCCTGCAACTGAAAGAAGGACACTTCTCTCCAGACCACCAGACAAAATGGCACAGTGATTTCTAAACCAGATCCCTGTCTGTCAAAAGGCCTAGGGGAGGAGCTAGTTTCTTCCCCCACCTCCCTCTCAGTAAGGCGAGGAAGGGGTGGTATGAGGCGGAGGTGGTGTGTGGTGACTCCTAACTTCACATTTTAATTTTCAGAAAGGAAATACATTTCCTCCAGCCTTTGCAGTAATTGAGTCTGGGGCCACGACTTTATCATGCAAATGGTTATTTGTGGACTTTCTGAAACCTACGTCATGGAGCGAAATTACATACTTAAAGATTTCTGAAACCATGGATTACGGTCCCAGCAGATCCTAATGATTCTCTGGGTGCCGTTAGGGGATAACGTGAAAATGCATATTTAGTGGATGATTAAGAAGCAAGCAGGCACACATGGCAAAATTCCTTGCGAAAGTGGTGATTACTCTCTGTGGGAGATGATTTTCAAATGTTAGAGATCTCACGGACTGGTTTGCTGCAATCCCCCAGCCTCTGGAGGGGGTCCCCTGATGGATTATAAACAGTCAGAGACTCCGGCAAACAGAGACACTTACAGAGACAGCCACATTGGCCCTTGGAGGACTGAATCTGCTGGCTGCTCTGCAAGGGTCTGTGAGTAACAAGTAACGGGGCTCTGAGTTCTACAAAATTCAGTCCTGGAGCTGGAGGAAGGAGGATAGTTTAGTCTTGTTTGTTGTAAAATATGATATCCTTAGTTCAGCCCCCCGAAATCTACATAAACAAAAGTCGAAGCTTGGTGGCAGGAGAGATGGCTCGGTGGTGGTTAAGAACGCATACTGCAGAGGACCTGAGTTCAGTTCCCAGGGAGCACACCATGTGGCTCATAACAGCCTGTAACTCCAGCTCCAGGGGTTCCCAGTGCCTTGCCTCTTGAGGCTCCTGCACTCACCTTCATAGAGTCCACACCCACCCACACACACACTCACATCCGCATATACATCATTAAAAATAACCCATAACTAAGATTTTTTTAATCTTTAAAAAGCCAGATAGGGTAGCATGCACCTGTATTCCAGTGTGGGGGAGCTTGTTGGGGCTCCTGCCTACCTGGGGCTTGTTGGGCAGACTGCGTACTTAGAGAATTCCTGGCCACTCAGAGACCCTGTCTCAAAATCAAGAGGGAGAGAATCTAGGAATGACATCTGAGGTTGTCCACTAGCCTCTACATGTACAAGGAGAGAGACAGAGAGAGAGAGAGAGAGAGAGAGAGAGAGAGAGAGAGAGAGGCAGAGGCAGAGGCAGAGAAAGAAAAAGACATAGAAAGAGACTGAGAGAGACACAGAGAGACACAGACAGAGAGAATGAGACAGAGAGAGAGAGACAGACAGACAAAGAAAGAGACAGACAGAGAATACAAAGTGCACTTAAGCTAAACCTAAATCCTGTGTGTTATTGTGTTATAGAACTGTGTTCTAGGATGCATGGAGCCTGGAACTGTTCTCCAAGTTTCTCTTCATTTAAACTGCATTCAGGGTCATGAGTGAAGAATACCTCATCTCTACAAATGTGAACAGTGCTGGCCTACTAGTGGGCCCTCAGGCTTGCTCCTGTAACACCCCAGAAACCACACTGCAAGGTGCTTCATCACAGTTGTTGAACCTCACTGTTCAGACCTACTGGAAGTTTCCTCTTGTAATATGTCACTGTCCCTGAAACTGGGCTAACCCATGGCTCACTAGGAGAAGGAGCCCCTGGTTGAGCCAGTGGGAATTCTTTAGCAAGGATGTTGGCTTATATACATCCAATAACCATCTCTCAATTTCTGTTCCTGTTTTACCTGGGATTAAAGTTGGAAGAAAAAGACCTCAGAGTTGTCAGATTTTATTACTTACAAAAGGAATACCTTTTGCTGTTGCTGCTGTTGTTTGAGGCAGAGTCTCATATAGCCCAAGCTAGCCTCCAACTCACTATATAATTAGGATGATTTTGAACTCCTCATCCTCCTGCTTCTATCTACCTCCAAGCGTCAGGATTACAGACATGTCTACCACACCTGGGATGGTGGGAACACCATTTTCAAATGCTAAATTCCTAAATAGAAAGTTGGCAACAACAGTCCAGGGGACGGCATTTGGGGTATCCGTCCTGCTTCCTCTTTCTGTGTGGCATGGTGTTGCCCTCAGCCCTGAATCAGGAGTAAGGAGCACGGAGCTGGCTGCCTGCTCTGCTCAGTGCAGTGTCATTGAAAGTCACTGTTTAGACCTCAGAGTCTTGACTTTCGAGGGTAGGTGGCAGAGTCTTCAAAATCATCTGACAACACATCAGCCTTGCCCTGAGCCAGACTAATATTGCCTTGGTTCAGTTCCTGATCTGAAAAGGCTGTCCCCCACGTCTTCAGCATCCTGATAAAACAAAGACGGGATTCCGAGACGGCCATTTATTGAAGGCTTTGTTCTGCGTCAAATGTGTGCTAAACCCTGAACACGCCACAACCCACTATCATCACAAGAGCTTTTCGAAGGCAGATCTCAACTTAGACCATCTGTCCCAGGGGCTGAGAGACGGAAGCTGGGTGAGCAAAGAACCAATGTGGGGCTGAACCCGGTGAACCCCCAAAGCTCTGCTGTTGATTTTGATGTTGATATCCTGAGGCCGGACAAGAAAAGATCAGCTAGAAGGGAAGGCAAAGAAACAAAACAAAACAAAACAAAAATCCTGCAGATGGTGGTCTCTACAAGAACCGGAGGACATCACATGCTTGTAAACTGGGGTAGTTAGTACAAGAGGGTGCTAGGGAGGAGGTTGAAATTTTTCCTTTTGGGACTCACAGTAGACCACTGCTAGGGGTAACCAGGGAGTAGTGAATTAAAGAAGGTGAGGGGGCCCATAAACATTTTTCCTGGTTGGCCATTATTCAGGGTCCACAGCACACGGCAGTCAAGAATCTAGAGAAGCAAGTTAATTTACTTCTAGAAACCAAATTATTGTAGTTACTGGAATTGTCACAGTTTAATCACAATGGAGGGGTGACAAACAGCATGGCCTTGGTTAATAAGCAGGTCCCTGAGACCCTATGAACTTTGGTTTGTTTGTTTTTTTGTCATCTGGAGAATAGGAAGAAAGTTGCCTCTCACCTACCTGTTTTGCTGAGGAAAAGAAAGTTCAAAGGAGAAATAGCCTAGTGTAGCGTTCGGAGCATCATTAGTGCCAGAAAGACACGCTGTGCTATTTTGATTTGTTTTTTTGAATGGCGCCTCTATTGGATTCTTAATAACTGGCATCCCAAATGTTCCAAAAGGTTTCAGATTCTATCTGAATCTGAATAGACCTCAGGCCAGTGCTTTGGTTTATCATTAGGAGGACAGTAAGATATATAAGCAAGGACTAGCAGATGAGGGAATTTAGGAGTCAGACACCCTCACCTTAACAGACCCCAAGGTGGGCATCCGCCCTCCATGGGAAAGGCAGGAAAACGGAGGCACCGAGTAGCCCCCAGCATAGCATGGCAGAGCCTCAGAAGACAGAGAAAGATGTGTATCGGTTCTACTTCAGTTGCTGTGATAAAACAGCCTGGAAAAAAATCAACTCAGGGGAGAAGGGGCTTATTTTGGCTCACAGTTCCAGAGGAACACAGTCCATCATGGTATCTAAAGCAGGAAGGCAGGGACAGGAAGCAGGTTGATCACATTGCATCTTCATGCAGAAAACAGTGAGAACAGATGCAGCCAGGCAATGGGACCTCTAAACCAGGCTTCAAGAACATACTTCCTTCAGTAAGGAGCCACCTCCTAAAGGATCTAGAACCTTCCCAAACAGCCCCAACAGCTGGAGACAAGGTGTTCAAACACGTGAGGCTACTGGAGGACATTTCACATTCAAACCAGAAGATGGTCCTCTACCAGCTGTCACCTTGGATCAGTCACCTGACCCATGGGCCCCCACATCCCCAGAACTGGATCCAACCACCTGTACAAAGTTCAAGGCACAGGGACGCTTGAGAGTTTTAACATCACTTGTTTTCCTGTCCAGTGAGATAAAATCGCTACCACGTTCAGAGAAGAAAGAAATCATTTCCAGTCAGCATCCCCTACAAGATATGACAACAGCCTACCTGAAATGGGAAATAGATAGTTCCCTGTGGGCTGGACAGGTCAGAGGTCCAGGAGGTTCAGTCTCCCCAACATGACTGTATTGTTTATAAAAACCCAAAGAGAGGCTGGGGAGATGGCTCAGAGGATCAAGTGCTTGACACTAACACATGAGGACGGCTAGAAGGAGCTCTGAGGAGTTGAAGGCTTGGCCAGGGAGGACTTGGGAAGGGTCGGGGGGAGGCCAGGTCACAAGGGGCAGCATGCCTGGCAGAAGTCTGAGTGTCATTCAACAGCCCCAGGAAATTTAGGACAATTTTGTTTTTATCTGGAGGTGGGGTTTCCTGGAGCCCTGACTATATGGAAACTATGTAGCCCAGGCTAGCCTTGAAATCTTAAACTTCCTGCACCCACCTTCTAAGTGGTGCTGAGCATATAGGTGTGCACTACCATGGCCAGTTTTTATTGAGTCAGGGTCTCACTGTGTAGCCTGGCTAGCTTAGAATTCACTAGGTAGACCAGGCTGGCCTCTATTGCCTCTTTCCTCCTGAATGCTAGAGTTACTGCTGAGTAGCACCAGGCCTGGCAATATTGGAGTGATTTAAATAGGAGAGTGATATGGTTTTATTTCAATAGGATCCAGTGGGAAACGGGTTTTTAAAAGATCTAGAAAATCCAAACAGCAGTCCCAAGGAATGCCCCACAGACCTAGATAGGAAGGGAAGGATTCCATGAGTCAAATAGTTAGAGGATTGGAATTCCAATAAGATGCGTGTATATACATATACATACATACAAATTATATGTATATATCATATTGCATATGATACAATATATTACCAAGCAAATCAGCATTGTTATTTGCCAAAAAGGAAATTCTATATGGATGGATATAGTAATACATACATGAATATATATATTTACTTTATATGTAAAGGATCTGAGAACGAACTCCTGCAAGTTGTCCTCTGGCATCCACCCATGTGGAGGGCACAGCACACACACAGAATAAATAAATAAAAATACAATGCAAAGTTGCTTCTCTTTTTAAGCATGAGCTTGAGAGCCTCTTCCATGGACAGCGCACCTGGTGTCCCTGGAAAGTCCACCCCTCATCGGCTCCCTTTCTGCTGTCTTACCTCCCATCTGCTTCCTGGGCTGTCTTCCCAAATAAATCACATCTACACTAATCCTGGGCTCATGTCCACTTCAGGGAATGAACACTAAGTTAAGCAACACACAGTAAAACAGGCAACCTAGCTGCTTTCTGCAGGATCATCAGGAAACAGCCACTGAGTGTGAACCAAGCCTTGGGGCTGTGTGTCATTAAACAAGGCACAAGAGCCACTCCCCTTGGTTCTGCTGAGGGTCCTGGATATCCCAACAGACCTTCTCCTGTCATCTGCACCCAAATCACTGAAACCACTTCAGGCCCTGAAGCGTGGCCAGGCACACGTAAATGAACCAAAATGTTCACAAGGAAACAGGAGAAAGTCAGAGAGGAAGCTCTTGACTGCTGGAGGCAGCCGGGAGGCTCTACCCACACATCACTGTGGAAAGACAAGGCAGGCGATGTCACCTGATTTAATTTGCAGGCATCTCTGACAGATGCCACCTGTTTTGCTAATTAGGAAATCACCTGGCAAAGGGCTCTGACTGTGGCGTCCACTCATCCTCTAGATGACACGTGCCAGTCCAGCCTTCCTGGCTTCTTGCCCTTCACCACCAACCCTCTTACACACTCACCCACGCTGGGCACAGCTGTCCCCATGCATTTTAGGCTCTGTAAAGATCATGCAGTATGAGGCTGGAGAGATGACTCTGGAAGTAAAGTGCTTCCCTCACAGGCACAAGGACCTGAGTTCAGTTCTCAGAACCCACGTTAAAATTTTAAAAAATATTTAGGGGTTTGAGAGATGGCTCAGTGGTTAGAAACACTGGCTGCTCTTGTAGAGGACTTGGATTAGGTTCTCAGCACTCAGATGGCAGCTAACAACCACCCATAACTGCCATTTCAGACGATCCAACACCTTCCAGCTTCTGTGAGAATTGCACACATGGGTGAACTTACAACCATACGGGCAAAACACTCACACAGACCAAATAAAAGTAATATATTTAAAAACCTAGGCATGGTAGAGGGCACTTGTAGTCCTAGCATGGGGCAGTGGATATGGGCAGATGGCCCTGGGGCTCAATGGCCAGTCCATCTAGCCTGCTTGGTGACTTTCAGACCAGGGTGAGAGACCCTGGTTCAAAAATAAGATGAATCACATCTGAGGAAAGCCAGCTAAGGTCGTCTTCTGGCCTCTACCTCTGTGTGTGGGCATGCGTATGCACATGACGCACACACACACACACATCATGGGTAACCAGGAATGGCTGGGGATATTAAGCCTCCAGTCTGAGTTTCATTTTCCATACTACTTTGGGAAAACATCATGCCCTCCCTGGACCTGATACCCACCTCTCCCCATTCATCTGAGGAAGGAGCAGGACAGGGACTGGGCAAACCTGGCACTGGGCACACCCCTTAGGCCAGGTACTCTAGGCTCCTCCCATCTCGATTAACATTTTACTTGTTGCAAGTCTGCTGTGTATCAGGCCCTGCACAAGGCACTTAGAATATAGAAGTGACTTTGCTAGGGGAGTAGTCCTGCTGCAGAGGGCTTACAGTTCCCGTTTGCGGATCATCAGTGGCTGCAAAGGATGACCCTGCATTAGGTCATTGGGTAAGCTGATGATGGAAGAGTAGGACTCTCCTTGTCGCCTACTGACAGATTCCCCATCCCCACTAAAGTCTGCCAAGGGCCTGAAATCCCAGTCTAAGTCTGTTGCATTGAATAAACACATGGGCTCCAATGGCTTTTGTCGAAAACTGGAGGTGTCTTTTAGGGGTTAGGACTGAGGACAATGACAGTGCTTACAGCACAGGGGGAGGGAGATGAGGTGAGATCGCACATGTTCTGTGACACTCCCAAATGCACACCTTCCCACTGGTATAGTCTTAGCTTTCTTAGAGAAAATCGTTAGATGCTGGACCAGGTAATGTCCTACAGTCTGTCTGCTCTGGACCCCGAATCATTACAGGGGAAGTTCTTAGACATCCTTCCATTCACTCGGTCACTTCTCCCTGTCCCATCCCGTCCATGGCCCTGCCTACCCATCTCTGGCCCTTTCATCCTGAGCACTAGCTTTGCCCATTGCTAGTCATACTTGTATGATTGCGACATAGTCTGCGCCATCACCTGGAATACCCACCCGTCTGCCCTACCACAAGCAGTGGCCCTGTGTGCTGGCGGTGGGGTTATCTCTGCTTGACTAGTGTGGACCACAGAGACAGAAAGTGAATCACTGAGTAAGGAACAAAGGCTATTAGGACAATCATTCCTCCATCTCCAACCCCTTGCCCTGACCGCATCTCCTTTTCCACACAGTCGTGGTATATTTGC
This sequence comes from Eospalax fontanierii, assembly GCA_035773235.1. NCBI lineage: Eukaryota > Metazoa > Chordata > Mammalia > Rodentia > Spalacidae > Eospalax > Eospalax fontanierii. Next base: position 7,940,985 of record CM069549.1, read on the forward strand.
ACTAGACCACACAAGAACATTTGGGAACATTTTGCATGCTGTTGTAGCCCAGGCGTTGTGCTCAGCACCTCCATGGAGTACCTCACTCCCTGTAATGCTGATATTTTTCCATTCCCTATCCATCAATGCCTGGAACATAGTTGGAGGCTAATATTTGCTCAGTATCCCTATTAAGTCAGCACTACTACAACTACCCAGAGCGGAAGCTGAGACCCAAAGGGTCCAGCGAGCTCTGCAGCTCACAGAGCTTGGTACACAGTGCAGGCTAGACTTGAGTCAAGGAACCCGCTTCTCAGGCCTCTCCCCTCACAGGAAGGGCTACTGAGCACAGGTACAAAATGGGTAGACTTGTTTCTCCTGAACCCTACAGCCAGTGTGGACACCTAGGAAATGTACAAGGAAAGCCAGCTGGCGTCATCTTCTAACGTCCCTGCACTGTTGGCCCCACGTGAGATGAGATCACTCAGGACACACTCAACCGCCATTTATACCCACTCCATCATGCACATATGGAGTGTCTACTTACTCCGGGCACGGAGGACAGATGATGAATGGAAATTTGGCTTCTGCCTCAGGTTTACATATCATAACACATGTTCTGAGTGGGTCTCAAGAGAATTGAGGCCTGAGGGAGCCAGGGGAAGGCAAGAGGCTGATAAGTGCAGGTGGAGACTGGTGATGGAGCAAAAGGGCAGAAGTGGGGAGCAGAGGCACCCTCAGGGACTGTCCTGGGCAGTGCAGACGGGAAGGGGAAGACGGAGCAGTGTTTGGTCAGAGGGAGCCCTGAGGTTTCTAACGGGAGGAGAGCTGTTTTTGTACAAGAAGGAAAGAGGAGGCAGATACTGGTTCAGAATTGATCATAGATTAACAGTTTTCCTCATAGTCACATTGGCAGCTCTTAAAACAGTGTCTGACACATATTAGGTGCTTGTACTCTGAATGAATGAATGAATGAATGTTCATGATATAAACTCCCCCAATGTTCAGAGAATTGAAATGACCAATCTGTATTGATGAGCAGTAGATCAAGATTTGAGCACTCTGCGGCCCATGGTGTTAGAGTGGCTTTTTGTACTGACATCAGCAGGCCAATACAACAGGTGTGTTTTTATGTCAGAGTAGAAAAAGTGATAGGTCAAAAGCACACACAGAGGAGCAGGTCAGCCCAGGGCAGTGGGGACAGGTTTCCCAGAGAAAGAGCAATTTGAGATCGGTCATTCAATCAACCAATGCAGTGTGCACAGACCATGCACTGTTGTAGACACTAGAGTTATTTCTCCACTAGAATGCTTAGAGGAAGAGGGGCAGGGAAGGGTATTTCAGACAGCGGGCACACGGGGCAGAGTGGTCCTGGGAACAGCCTGACAATCTGTGTGCAAAGAGTGGGTGAGGCAGAGAAGAGACAAGGTTGTGAAAGTGGATAAGCCTCTACTTTGAGGGTGGTAGAGACCCTGAATGGATTTGAAGCTGGTGTTGATTAAGCCTTCCTTTGGGTCTAGACAGAGCCTACTTGCCAGTTACAGGAGACCTGACAGCTAGCAGGAAGCAGGGAACAGGAAACAGGAAGTGGAGCCGACCTGGAGCAGTTGGGAGGTGAGGACAGAGAGGCTGAGGGGGTAGCGAGCAGAGAATGGACATGAGAATCAAAGACAGGATGACTGGGTCTCCAGCCTGGGCATCTGATGAGGATCTCGGGGGTATAAGTAAAGAAGGTAAAATTCTGGGTTCAAGTTCCTGCTGCAAGGAGCCCCACCTCCTCCTTTGAAGACCTGACTCCTGCCCTGTTGGCTCAGCCAGCTGTCACACCCAGCCAGAGCTCTTTGTCCCTCTGTCCTTCTCTCTCTACCACACAGCCACAGAAAGGTCCCTCTCGTGCCACTGTGGTGGTATGCACACTGGGAGCCGGTCAGGCATCTGACTTTGTGCTGCCAGCAACCCAAGGCAGGAGAGGGGACTTCCGGAAGTGTGGTCCGGTGACAGCAGGAGGAGGGAGGGGCTGGCTGCTGCCACACCGGAGCACCACACCCACTCCGTAGCAGATGCTCAGCCTGTACTCAACTCCCTCTGAGCATGCTCAAGAGGGCACTGGGGGAGGAGGGGGCTGAGGGGGGAATTAAGGGGGTGGGAAGTGGGCGGGTGTGTCTTTGTTCTGACCTAGGCTGGTGCAGAGGGAGTCAAGAACCAGGCCCCACAGAGAGAAGTGTAGAAACAGCAGGCAGAACACTAGGGAGAATGGAGAGAGACTGAGAGTCCATCAAGGATGGGGATCTGCTGTTGCCAGAGACACCTGGCATCAGAGAGGACCCAGGAGCCCAAGAGAAGGAGAGGGAGAAGGAGAGGCAACTGTCGAGGGGTGTGTCTCTGCTGAACAGAGGAGGAAGAAAGAAGGAGAAAGGATGGCTACAGGAAGAGCTGGGATTCTTACATCCAGTCCTCCAAGTAGCTGGGATCTTGGTGGTCCTGAGGGACAGGGAGGGAGTACAGAATGTTTACAACAGTCTCTAAGACCCCCCCCCCCTTCCCAGGGAGCACTGGACCCCCAGCAGAACCCAGGGCACCTGTGTGCCAGGGCTGGGGCAGCCAGAGAATGGGGGCTTCTTTGACAATTTGAAATGAAGTGGGCACAGCGTTCTAATACTAACAGCCTGTTATTAAAATCAAGTGCTATTTTGCAAAATGCATTTGCCAGGGAATCGCTAATTACAGGCAAGGCACAGCTCTGTGTGTTGGTGCCGATTAATCCTGAACGGTTTAAGCATTCGAATTTTATACATATAATTATCATTCGAGATTCGCAAAACAGCAACAAGATGCAAGGTAGGTGGGGGGGCGGTGATGACCAGACAGAGGTTCTGGTCCAGGCTGGGCTGCGTGGAATCATGTATGGCCATCTTCACCTTGGCCCGTCTTCACTTGATAATCTCTAACTTCTTCCCCGAATTGAATAGAGGCTGAAGCATCAGAGTGGAAAGCTGAACAGAGTTCCACAAAGCGACTCCTTCACAACAGCCCCACGGTGAGAGGTAACTGGCTGTGGTGTTTGAGGCAAAGAGTGTGTTTGCTTCTCCTCCTTGGCCTTGACTTCTGTCTGTGAAATGGACTGGTTGGAGGTTTCTCCAGGGATAAAAGTCGTGCCCCAAGAAATGAAGGGAGGAGTATTTACAGGGTTCCATGGCAGTGCCCAGACAATGGTGGTACTAGAATGCCAAGAGCCTCGGGAGGGGAGGGTCCTCAGACCCAGGCCCAGGAAGGAAGTGCCATTGCAAGGCATGCTGGGAAGGGCAGGTGGGAGAAAGATGAGAGGCAAGCAGGTGGGTGGACTGAGGGCAGGCTACTCCATCTGAGAGAAACGATGAACTCTGGCATGGACAGGGCCAAGGGCACCCAACCATCAGTATTAGTTGAGTCCGTTGCTGAGTACCAAGTGGCCTGGCTCAGTGCTGACCTGTGTGATCCTACATGAACCAAGTTCCAGCACCAGCCAAGATCACTGATGGGCACGTGAAATTGGCCATGAAAGGTTGAATCAGACACCCAAGGCCACAGGCTGGTCCTGGGGGCTTGCTAAGACCCTCTGGCAGCAGGTCAGGGGTGCCAAGTCTTCGGAGGAGTTCCTGTACATCTGCCGCTATGATAGTAGAAATCAGTAACTCAGTTGGCCTAAAGTTAGACTCAACTTGAGGCTCAGAGCTAGGTCTTCCCCAGCCTGTACTCTGTCCACTACTAGCCAACTGGATTTGTGAAAAGAAAGGCAGAAAGAGGGATCGAGGGTCAGCATGGCACTGAGTCATTTCGCTCTAGTCTCAAAAGGTTAACCACAGAGTCCCTCATAGCTGTAGCCTGCAGGGACACAGGAAGCCTTGGGGATAATATCCCCATCAGCCCCATTTTCTCAGGACCCAGGAGGGAGAGACTTATTTAATTACTTCCTTTTTATTTTATTTATTGAGAAAGAGGGTCTCATGTAGTCCAGGCTCCTGGTTGGCTTCAAACTCAATAGGTACCCAAGGATGACCTTGAGTGTCTGATCTTCCTGCCCCTGCCTCCCAAGTACTGAGATGAAAGGTCTGTGCCACCATTCCCAGTTTTAGCAAAACTCTAGAAAACTAAAACAAAGTCATGATTTGATAGTCTATCCCTCCCCAAACATGCAGAATTTTAGAAACACGGGAGGAAAGATTCCCATCAGAATAAATTCAGCCGTTCCTCTGCCTCAGCAGGTGCCTCTTAATCAGGACAGACCTGGAAGCCTACTGTGACCCCAGGAAGTCCCCACTTCCTTAGTGACTCTCCTGAGGCTTCCCGTCCCCATGGACAAGTGCAAATGCACATATATTCCTGCACAGTCACACTGCTACACAGTGATTTGTAACAAGGCAGTGTTTCAGCTGGGCCTTGGCTCCACCATGGACTCAAGTTCCAAGAACACACACACACACACACACACACACACACACACACACACAGACTTAAGGTAAACGTTTTACAAGGCTGATTGGTTGATGGTGGAGATCTGTAATGTTATATGTTGGGAGCCAAAATTATCTTGAGCTATCATAGCCCCTAAATAACCGTTTACTGCCTACCTCTCTGTCTACCCTAACATCCTGGCGACTAATAGGGAAAACCTTTGCAAAGTGCAAACAGACTCCCCGGCTTCCACCACCAAAAGGCTAAGAATGTCCTGAGACAGCTTCTACGGCCCACAGCGGAGGTATCTCCACTTTGTGTCCCATATTTCCACCAATATATTTGAAAAAGTATCTTGATTTATGACTTTCTTTGTTCTGGTACCAGAAAATCTTCATGAAAATTGTGACCATGTTGGAATATGGTATTTGGGATAACTTGAATCTGTGTTCCTGGTCTATGGTCACTATTTAGTTCCAAAATAAGCCCTCTCTTTTATAATCCTTGTGTGTGTATAAATACACATGCATGTTTGTGTCTGCTAGAGAGGGTTCGAGCATGCTATCGCATGCATGTGGAGGTCCCAGAACAGCCTCAGGTGCCAGTCCCCACTGGCAGCCCTGTTTGAAACAGGTTGTTTGTTATTCCCTAGGCTGGCTTGAGACCTTCCAGGGAATCTCTTGGCTCTGCCTCCCATCTTGCCTAAAGCGCTCTTCAGTTATAGACATGCAAACTACTGAGCCTGGCTTTTATGTGGGTTTTGTGGATCTGAAGAACTCTAGGGGTCCTCACCTTGAAAGGCCAAGTGTTTACCCACTGAGTCATCTTTCTAGTCCTAAACTCTCTCCTTTTGAGTTGAGAGTTGTGTCATCCTCCTCTGCCAAGTCAGCCACTGCCCACTGCCCCCAAATGCAGGTGCTCCTGGGAGGAAGCTGGAGCTAGCAGGCCTCCTTAGGCTTCTCTGCCCAGCCCTGCTTGTTTGCCACACACTGCTCTGGTCTCAGAAGTCACTCAGAGAGCGCAGGGGCGGCCTGCTGCAGGCAGCCTTGCTAAGCAAATTACAGCCTCTCAGAGGCTCAGATGACAAATGATAGTTAAATGGCTTGCTTTGCGTATGCAAATAAGGCCTCCTGATTTACATTTATTTGTGCCTGATGGGTGTCTGAAATGGATGGATTTGATTTGTGCTTAATCTGTAAGTGTCTAATTTATTAATCAATAAAACGTCATGTATAGGAGCAAAGGATCCCCGGTTCCAGTCCGCCTCCATATATATGTAAATAACGTAGTCTCTCAATCTACTTGTTAGGTAAATGTTAATATAAAACTGACAGAGATCCGCTCTTGCAGAATTTTATGAGCTGAGAGGGTTGAAATTTACACATGCTCCCTGCTCGCCCCCAGGCTCCTCCTGGGTCGTACCTTCCTTTGAGGTGACCTTACCTTCCCGAGGAAGAAGCCCACACGCCCCTCTTGTCCTGCACACCCGCCACGCCTCCATCCTGCCAGGACTCTTGTTCTTTCCTCCTGAGCCATAAACCTGGAAATTCAAGTCTACCCTAGACATAGTCTTCCCAAATTCTCCCCTCTCCAGCTCTGTGTTGAAATTTAGACGCTTTGGTTAAATGCTGCCATTTTTAACAAGCACATGCTTTGTCAGCAGGCAGGCACAGGAGTGGTGTTAGGAAGAGAGAGAATTAAAAAATCGTAGTCCCTGCCCTGATCCTGTAGATCCCAATAATGAGTCTACAACTGCTGTTGAAGGTAGCCAACCTAACCCCTAGGATAGGTCCTGTGATAAACATGTGGATACAGTCTTTACTCTACAGATGCTGGAAACCAGGCCTGTGTCCAGCAGGTGCACTCTGCAGAACCTGCCTGACATCCCATAGGCTCAGTGCAGAGCTGACAAGGGCGCTATAGCCCAGCTTGCTATCAAGGACCAGGAAAGGTCACTCACTCTGTCATGGTACTTCAGCCATCAAAGTGCCAGACTGAGTCTTGATAGAGTCTTCAGAGAGACTACAATAGAACTTTAGCAAAGAAGAGAGATGGCCTGTCCTTCTCTCTGGTGTCCTGGGAAGGCCCAGTGGTGCCTCAATCCTGCAAGGCAGCCTCTTGTCTCCACACAGGAGCTCCTCACACAGGGATGTTCTTGGCCCACTCCTGAGCACCCAAGGATCCCCCAGTACAACAGTTACTTATCACTAGCTCTGATCCCCACTACCCACTTTGAGCGCAAGGCCATCTCTTATCTGGGTTCCTAGTCCCTGGTGTGACCAGTTCTCTGCAGATAAGTAGCAGAATCGTAATTTGAAATCAGACCTGCCTGAGTTTCTCAAGTTCCCCCAAGTTCCCAGACATGGAAGGAAATGCCAGGGGCCGAAGCTTCCTTTTGGATCCATCCCCTCTCCCGATCCACTCACCCCAGTTCTCCCCCAACCGTCCTGCCTCCGCCCCATGGGTCTGAGTTGCAGGAACTACTCAGTGCATAGTAGCAGGTGGAAGGTAAAACAGCAGTGTCTTTCAGTTGAGGAAAGAGCAGGCGCCAACCTGGGACCATCTAACTCAGGGACCAGACTCATGAGGACAGTGGACTGCAGTAACCTGGAAGAGGCTGAAGGCCCACTCCTCAGTTCTCCTCTCTCCCTAGCTGCTGTCCAACTTCAGGTCCCTCTGCCACAGGGGAGAGCTTCAGCCTGAGCAATCTTTAGACGCCTCTGGTCCCTTTTCTATCACATGATCATTAAGTAATGTCTGTTCCGGGACAGGGTGCACTCAGAGAAGCAGAGTGAGCAGGATGAAAGAAAGCCCCACATATCTCCATCAACGTAGAAACCTCAACCTTCATCCAATAGTTATGATGAAAAAGTTGCACAGTAGGGATAAACTTGGGCTTGTCATCAAGAGTCTGTAACACAACAGGGAGGGGACTGACGGTGGGTCCCCAAGTGTGAGGCAAGTGAGATCTTGTGTGACGTGCTTCTAGACCTTTCCTTGTGGGAGGCACATCTCACACACTTAAAAGTTAGAGATCCTGCATGGCAGGAGACCATATACCTTGCATGCACAAAGCTCTGGGTTTCATCCCAAGGGTTGCAAAATAATAATTGCAATGGCAAAACTACCTCCATTTTGCTCTAGCTGACTTTCTCTTTACCCCGTTTCTGCCTAACCATTCCCATTGCAGCCAGCCATGGGAAGAACATCTCATGCAGGCAATTTCAGGGAGGACATTGTTTCCACAGTCCTGGGAAACTTACAGGTAGCCAGGTAGCACATCTGGATGGCACCTCCTCCCTCCCTGCATCTCCATGGAACCCCTTGTTTCTATAATTCTGAGAAACTTGTTTCTTCCTTAGCAAAACTTTTTATTAACTGAAGACCTCTTTGTTAACTGATCTGCCCCCGGTCTGGCATAAGGATGGTGATCTGAAGTCGCTATGGCTGTTGGCTTTGCCCCTGTATGATGTAATTGTGGTTTTACACTTTATAAACTCTGCCCTGCTTTTCCTCAGAGACAAGAGTGGTTTTGGACCTTAGTGCCACCCCGACCACTTCAGGCAACTCAGCTTGGACTCCAATCCACTGTCCTCATGAGTCTGGTCCCTGAGTTAGATGGTTCCAGGCTGGCGCCTGCTCTTTCCTCAACTGAAAGACACTGCTGTTTTACCTTCCACCTGCTACTATGCACTGAGTAGTTCCTGCAGCTTAGACCCATGGGGCGGAGGCAGGATGGTTGGGGGAGAATCGGGGGGGAGTGGAATGGAGAGAGGAAGGATCCAAAAGGAAGCTTTGACCCCTAGCATTTCCTTCCATGTCTCTCTGACCATAACTGTTGTCTATTAATAAAGGACTCCTAATTCAGCCATCACTATGTGGTGTTCCTCTGTGCATCTCACTCAGTATTTAATAATAATAATAATACTAAATGAAAATAACGTGAAACACAGGAAGCTGTTCAACAAATGTCTGGACAGCCAGAGGACTGAGGACAAGAAAGATCACAAAAGACCAGCCCATGGTGGACTTTGTTTTATTCAACTAGCACTGCTATCTATAAGGGAACATCCACAGACAATGACATGCAGAGGTCCAGAGATTTACCTAAAGCCACACAGCTAGCAAGTGACAATCAGAATTTGAACTCGGGTCTGTCTGAATCTTTCCAGTTCTCCAAGTCCCCAGGCATGGGAAGAAAAGACCAGGATGATACACTGCTCCGAAATATGAGCAAGAACTGGATTCCAGGATGATTCATTAAGTGAGCTAACCAAGCCCGACTAAAGATGGGGTGATTATGAACAGATTAAGGAGACAGAATTCCATTGTGCTTGGCCAGAGTTTGACAATCATAGGACATAAATTATCGTACTCATTAATGATCACTTAATGATGCTGTTTTAAAAATAATTAGAGCAGAGCACCTTAAGGCACTGGAAATGGTGGTTATGCTGTAGGCATGGGGCCAAGTTCAAGGAGTAGACTGGGCCAGCAAGGCAGCCCCCAGCACAGTGGGAATCAAGAGGTGCTCACAATATACGCTGTTAGTTCTTTAAACTCAAGGGCTCAGCCCCTCCCATAAAGTGGCTGTTGTTACCCTCATTCACAGTGGACAAAACAATCCCATAAAGATCAGTTATCTGACCAAGGTCACACAGACAGTTAAGGTCAGAACTGGGATTCTAACTCACTTTCTTCTGGTGTCAGAGCTCAAATATTTAAACTTTTCATCACTCTGGTGGTTAATTTTGATTGTCAGCTTGCCTGGTGATGATTAGCTTCAGCAGGCAGGCTCTGACCTAATCAATGCATCGATCTCTTTGGCCAGGGGTATCAGCTGGAGGAAACAGGCCATTGGAAGCAAGGATCCTTGAGGGTATATCTGGCCCTGGCCAATCTCTACTTTTCCCTTCTCTTTGCTTCTTGACCACCAAGAGGTGAAGAACAACCTCCACCAAAGGATCCACCCTTCTGGGATGTTCTTTTCACCGAAGTGCACAGGCCAAGCAGCAATGGACTGAGCCTTCTGGAGTGCCCTCTGGAGCTGTGAGCCCAGACAAGTCTTCTTCCCATTCAATGGCATCTGTCAGTTAGTTTGGGCACAGCATTGAACAAAGTGGCTAATACCATCTCATCAGAACTGTTTTCCTAAGTGCTGACTTAAAAGGAGTCTGGGAACTGAAGATATGGTTCGATGGTTAAGAGTGTATACTGTTCTTGCAGAGGACCCAAGTGCAGTTCCCAGCATTCCCATCAGGCAACACACAACCACCTGTAACTCCAGCTCTAGGTGATCCAATAAGCTCTTCTAACCTCTTTAGGCACCCGCACACATGTGTACCATACACACACACACACACACACACACACACACACACACACACACAAATAAAAATAAATCCTAATAATTTTTTTTTTAAAAAAGAGTCTGAAACTCAGCAGAAGCTACATCTCAACATGGCCTATTCTCTGCTAGGTAGGGTGATGAGGGAGGGCCATACAGGAGCATGGGGGAGATTAAGCTGAACTTCAGGTACCTGGGTCCCAGGGTATCCTGATGAGACAGCACCCTGTCACTTGAGGAGGGGCAGGATGATCAACATTAAGACCCCCAGCACTCAGGTCCTGAAGCCTCCTGCCTGCCTGCTGCTGTGCCCTTGGGGATCCAAGGTAGACTCTGGGAGTGCGTCATGACCAGGAAGGCCATCCAACTTTCATGTCTGTGGCTGTGATAACTGTCTGACCAAAAGCAAGTTTTGGAGGGAAGGGTTTATTTGGTGGACATTTCCAGGTTGCAGTCCATCGTTGAAGGAATTCAGGACATAAACAAAGTAGGAGCCTGGTGGCAGGAACCATGGAGAAATGACAGCTCCTGGCTCGTGCTTGGGCTTGCTCCCGTGGGCTCACGTTTGGCCAGCTTTCTGTGATAGCCCATTCTAGAGAATCGTGCCTCCCACAGTGCGCAGGGCCCTACTGCATCAGTTAATAATCCAGACAGTCCTCACAGATGTGCCCACAAGCCAGTCTGTCCTAGGTGATTCTCTATCGAAGCTTCTCCTCTTAGATGCCTGAGATAGCACCAGGTGGACAGTGAAGGCTGACTAAAACAGAGGCAGTTCATTGCAAAGGCTAAGAGCTGGTTGGTTACTGTTGTCAACATGACACAAACTAGAATCATTTGGGAAGAGAGTGTCAGTGAGGAATTGCCTAGATCAGGTTGGCCTGTCTGAGGGGTGGGAATTGTGTTGGTGGCATTAAATTGAAGTGGAAAGACCCAGTCTACTGTAGGTAGCACAATTCCCTGGTTTCCTGCCCTAGACTGTATAAAAAAGAAAGAACTGCACATAACCATGCATGCCCTAGTTCCTTCTCTCCTTGACTATGGATGTGGCTGTGGATCAGCCTCCTGCCGCTGTGTCTTTCTGTGGTGATGGCCGTTAGACTGGCATTGTGAACAGAAGTGAGCCCTTTCTTCCCCTGAGTTCTGTTGTCAGGGTATCTTGTCACAGCAACTGAAAAGAAACTGGGCCAGGAAGTTACCAGAATTCCAGAGGGGGAAGGACGGCAGAGCAGATCTGAAGTCACTGGCGAGAGGGAGGCAGGCACCTGAGAGGACTCCAGGACCTTTGTACAAACCAAGACTGAGCAGGAACAGAAAGTCCTGATGGTGACCGAAACAGAATTCGCCAGCAATTGAGCAGGAGGGATGGTTTTCAGGACCAAAGTGGCAGCAGTATAAATCAATACCGAGAACGTGAGGCAGCTATCGCCACCCAAGGCTGTGCATCTGATCAGAATGCAGCTGCGCCGTGAGCATAAAGCTTGTTCTGCAGTCGGTCAGGGTCAACACAGGCAGCAGAGAAACACAACTTCAGTTCATTTATAACAGCCACATGGGAAGAGGAGTGTCCATCTCCCTGCAGCCAATGGGCTGGGGTCAGCTATGGATGGGGTCCAACACAGACTGTAAACTTACTGAAACATTATGAAAAGTTTTTGCAATTTGGGGGTCGGGGTGGGTAACGTGATTGCATGATTCTTGAGCGTGAACTTTGTAGAAGATAACTGTGTTACAACGTCAAAAGATTGGGCAAGCACCCAGGGAGAGAATGATGGCTCAGTGGATAAAGCGCTTGTGGTACAAGTATTATGTAGAAGCTGGTGGCAAGCACAGCCGTTGCACAGGTTTCTCTCACTCTAGAGTTAGGAACAGGGGATTCCCCAGGTATCTCTGGCTTAGCTAGACTCACAGAATCCGCAAGATCTAAGTTGAGCTGAGAGGCCCTGGGAATTAACTACTCTTCTGTTGCTATTATAAAACACCATGGTCAAAAGCAAATTATGGAAGAAAGTTTATTTGGCTTATAGTTCCAGAGAAAGAAGAGTCCATCGTGGCTGGGGTAGGAGGGGATGGTAGCAAGCAGCAGGCACAGTGGGTGGAGTGGGAGGCTAGGAGATCACATTTGTACACACAAACAGGAAGCAGAAAGAGCAAGCTGGGAGTAGGGCAAAGCTGTGACCTCTCAAAGCCCACCCCAGTGATGTATTTCCTCCAGCAAGGCCACACCTCCTGAAGGTTCCGGGAGCTCCCAAATAGCACCACCAACTGGAACCAAGTGTTCCAGTATTTGAGCCTATGAGAGACATTTCTCAACCAAACCACCACCACGGTAAATAAAGCAGAAAGTAACTGAGGAAGACATCCAACCTCAACTTCAGGCCTCCACACACATTCACAAATGTGCACATATACATATGGGAACATGCACACATGCAACATGTGCAAACCACCCCCACACATTCAGGTCTCCACACATGCTCACAAATGTGCACATACACATATGAGAACATGCACACATGCAACTAACCAACCCCCACACACCCCCTAAAAAATTTCTAAGAATATTGTACCCATGTGGTAAAGGAAGGAACTGAGTCTGCTGCCCAGCTCTCCAATAAAGCACGCTGAAGCCAAAGCAGAGGACCCGATGACTGCCTATGGATTTCAACTGTGCAGGTGTCTATCTGCCTTCCCATGTTTCCATCAACAGTGATATTCCATGAAAAGCGGCAATGTGCTGCCTGGGTTCAAGTCCTCACCCCATCACTTGATGGCTCAGATTCAGGAAGGCACACCTCTGTGGGTCTCCTTTTCCCAAACCATGGAATGGGGGTTCTAACTGCACATCCCCACAGGCAGGGGGTGATAGCTGAGCCTGGCTGGCAGGTGCAAGCTCGGCCCCGGGGCCTAGGACTCCATAAGCATCCGTGAGCTAGCAGCTGCTCTTCTGGTCCTCATTTGAAGGCTTTTCTTGCTGTTGTTCTGAGTCTCCTAGCTTCGTATCACAGATGCTGAAACAGAAACAGAAAGCCTTCTCTGCTGGATAGCTTCCTTTGTCCTCAATCGGAAGATACAGGTGGTCCTCTGGGTATGTGTTGGCGTGCATACTATAAGTCTGTAGAAGATGCAGGTTCAGGAGAAAGGACAGGAGCTAAGGAAGGCTTCTGGTAGGGCCATCAGGTTCACCTCTACTGAGAGATTTGAACAGTTACTGATCTAGCTCTATTTGGGGTCACCAGGTGCCGGAGGTGGTGAGGACAGACTTCAAAGTCATTGTGGCTCAGCTCATATCCTTCCTTTATGAGCAGGTAATAAGCCCAGTGGTCAGTCATACATTGGAACAGCCACACCTCCCAATGGTACCTTTTTACATTTGTTTAGTAATTTTCATTTTGCAAGACCATGTCACAAGCTTTATCTCCTACTGTAAGAGTCACATGATCCATGTAACTGTGACTCATTTCACAAATGAAGAAATGGGCTTAGAGAGGTTAAATAACCTGCCTAAAGACACATAGCCAGAAAGTGGGACTGTGAAGGCCTAATTCCAAGTTATGTGATTAAACAGCTTTCCAGTCTTCACCACAGCCTCTGCCTGCCCCACTCCTGAAACCCCTGCACCTTTTTAGAGTGCTGGGAGGATTTTCTCCCTACCAAGTCTCCTGGATTCCTGGTTGGATTTCATTCCTCGCTCCTCTGTTTGTTTAATTTTTATTTTACGTATATGAGTGAGTGTTTTGCCTGCATGTATGTAAATACGCCATGTGCTTGCAATTTCTGCAGAGGCCAAAAGAGGGCATCAGAGTCCCCGGAACTGAGAGTTTATTAGCTGCAATGTGGGTGCTGGGAACTGAACCCAGGGTCTCTGCAACAGCAGCCAATACTCTTAATGACCGAGCCATCCACTTCTCCACTGGGTTCTTTAACGGAACTTTTACAATAGTGATCATTGCATGGTGACACTATTATAATCATTATTTACATGTCTGCCTCGCCCACTGGGGTGGGAGCTATAAAGGCCGGAACTCTGTTCATTCTGAACCTGGAGCCTCTGAGCACAGCGTTGTAATAACATGCAATACACCTGTAGAGGGCCTTCTTCGCAGTCTTAAACACCATGTGTGGTGTTTCTCTGGGCTTCCTGGGGTGTCTTAGAGAACAATGACTTGTTTCATAAACTGAGTCTCTGTTTCCTTTGGTTCTCCCTCTCTGTCTTCCTCTCTCCCCTTTTCTCTGTCTCTCTTGTCCTGTCATTTTCTTTCCCTTAACTCAACAAAATACAGAACCAAAATACATTGCTATTACTTGTTGTACCATTCGAATTTTTTTAAATCTGTTCCCTGCTCTAAAAAGTATATGAGTGGGATGTTTTCTACTTTACTTCATCTGGCTCAAAACACACACACACACACACACACACACACACACACACACACACACACACAGAAATTGATTTCCACTTCTTACTCTATACCTAGGTCATCTTTTAAAATCAATGACTGACTATTGATAGAAAAAAAGGCTCTGCTTACACTCCTGAACCCCCAAGTTCCCCCTGCCCCCAAGTGAGGTACAACTCCTAGTTCTGACCAAGTCAGCAAATGTTAGGGAGCAGAGGCCAGAACAGCCCTACTTTAGAAGAAAGGGAGTCAGTTCCTGGGTATGGGGATCTTGCACCCAGACAGAGAAACTGCGAATCAGCCCTGTACAAGGACGTCAGGTAGAACATGTGGTAGACAGAAAGAAGCGGGTGCTGGAAACCCGGTTGTTCCTGGGCTGATGTGACGAAGGCCAACGTCAGCAAGCACCAGGCGTGTGTCAGGCATTGCTATGAGTTTCTCAAGTGGACCGTTATTTGGACATAATATCAAGAAAAAAGTCTGTTCGTATTCCGTATGGATGCAATTAAAATGTTTTATTGCATTTTTATTTATTTGTGTGTGTGTGAGAGAGAGAGAGAGAGAGAGAGAGAGAGAAAGAGAGAGAGGGAGGGATACAGAGACAGAGAGACAGAGACAAAGACAGAGATTTGGAGGACAGCTTGCTTATGGAAATCAGTTCTTTCCTTTCACCAGGTTGATCCCAGGGATGGAACTCAGTTTACGAGGCTTAACAGCAAGCACCTTTGCCAGCCAAGCCACCTTGCTGGTCCCTGGGTGCAATTATTTTTCCAAATGTTTTCGTCGATCATAGGGTGCCTACAACTTTTGCTCCCATTTCCCAGAGGAGAATACTGAGGCTCAGAAGGACTCAGTCATACACCATGGAGACATTGCTGGTGAACAAAGGAGCAGGTAGTATGAGCTCGACACTGTGCCACTTTCCAAATGCTTCAAAGTCCTTGGAGTCCTGAGGCCCAGTGTCAGCTCTGTTACCTAGGCAATCAGGAAGACCAGTCACTTCTGAAGTCCATCCCTTCATTGTGGAATATCATTTGAAGAACTGGTAAGTTGTTTTTCATGTTTTGGGGGTAAAAGCTATACTAAGGCAGAAACAAACTACACATCTTCAAAGACAAGTCTACATCATGAAAGGAACTCCAGAACCTAAGGGTAGCCTTTCCTCATCCATGACTAGTGATTATGGGAAAGCAGTCAAGAAACAGTCAAGATCAGAAAACTGTGGTGTGATTCTGGTATAGATGGAACTTTCCCGTGCCTCGGTTTCTCCTCCTGGAAAGGGAGAGACACAAGAACACGTACTTCCTGAGGGCTATTTGAGAACAGAGGGGCCTGGCAGATGTTCCTTCCTGCTCTCACCCTCGGCCCCTTGTTCCTTCCCCTCCACTGCTGCGCTCTTTAGTTCCAGCTGTGTCCACCTTAGAGAGTCAGTCTTCAGAGGATGAAGAAGGGACAACGGATCCCTTGAAGGAGATCCGAGACAAATGCCAGGCACAAGCACCTGGCACACATCTTGGAAAATCCCTAGGTGAGAAATACAGTTGACCCTCTGTGTCTGTGGGTTTTATGTTTCAGGATTCACCCAACAGTGGGCAGAAAATATTGGGGGGAGCAGGGGAGATGGCTCAGTTGGTAAGATGCCTGTGTGCAAATCTGAGGACTGAGTTCAGATCCCCAGCGTCCATGTAAAATCCAGGTACAGTGATACACGTCTGTAATCTCAGGGCTGGGAGGAGGTAGAGACAGACTGATCCCCAGAGCTCACTGGGTCAACCAGTTTAGCCAAATCCATGAGCTCCAGGTTCAGCAAGAAACCACGCCTCAAAAAATAAAGTGGAGAGTGATAGAGGAAGACACCTGACATGGACCTCATACACCCACATATACATGTGAACACACACACACACACACACACACACAAACACACCTCTTCCCATCACCTCTACATGGAGCAGGTGTAATGAGCACTGGGCGTTTAGGGACCATATGAGGATGCTCTGGCATTTTGTGTGAGTATTGGGTAGCCATTTTCTCTAAGGTCAAATCTTCTGGTCTTGGAAGCTCATTAAATCACGGGACGTTCTACATGGAGATGAAACTGTTCCATCCTGCCAGAAGCTCATTAAATGAAGGAAGTAAACAACTCAAAGGGCTCAGAAAGTTCCCAAAACTGACCAGATTCACTAGATTCCTCCATCCCCAAGTTTATATAAGCTCAGGGACTCTGAGACTGGCTGACGTGCCTTAAAGAGTTGTGCTCTCTAACCTGTTGACCTGGTTGACAGTGTTCTCTGGGTTCCAGCTTCTGTGAGTTGTCACCCATGCTGGGGTAGGCTTTGGTGATGCAGTTGTCTTTAAGTCATTTCTGCCCCTGTAGGCAACGCCTCATCTATACTCCTGCAAGTCACCCCAGGACAACACATTGGTTCAGGACGTTGGGCTTGTTGGTATCCTTACTTGAGTCTGCCATTGATTCCCAGTCTGGGGTGAGTGGACTCTGTTTACGTCTCCTTAGGAATAGTGCTACACACACAACGGGACTTGGTACTTGTGGGGGAGATCCAGGAGTCAGTTCCTCTTACTCAATGGTGACTTCCCCTTTGTCTTATTGTACAAACAAGTTACCACAAGGCTCAAAGGAACAAAACAACCTACCATTGGCCCACACAGAGCCTCAGAGGTAAGGCCCATTAGTCTCCACTGTAGCTGGCTGGCCTTCCTCCCTCCTTGCAGCAGGCTTTGGGTATCAGAGTCATCTCTGAAAGCAAGAGGTCCCGAGGGAAGACTCCTTCCCTCTCCGAGGCCTTGCGTGCAATGTGATCATGATAATTTCAGATCCTCTGAATCTCGGCCACTCTGCCTATGTGTCACAGGAGTGGATAGAAGGAAGTGCCCCGTAGGAGGCACCCAGCCAGCCAGCCGATCATCACTAAGACAGCTATGATTGCTCTTCCCGAGCTGGGAGGCTGCAGCTGTGCCCTGAATGTTTGGAGATAGCTGAAGGCATCCTGAAACACAAACTGTGACCTGGACCCAAGCTCCAGAGGGGAGAGAGGGGCAGCGTCTATACCATCCCTGTCAGTGCCCTGGTGGCCCCAGGGGGTGGACAGGAACTGACTGGGGTTAGGATACATCTCCACTGCAGCCTGTCAGGGAAGGGCTGGGCCCTGACCTCATTAGCCGCCAGGGCCTGTCATCTCCCATCCAAATCCCTCCTTTTCAGAGGGCAGGACTGTGATGAAGGACCACCCCAGGGGCCCTCCTGAAGATACCCTGAGAGCTACTACCGGCTCAGCGGCAATTGGAGGGGTCTGTGGGGGGGTACAGACAGGAGGAAGGAGGGTAGGAAAGGATGCTCATTGTGCATGAGACTGACAGCCCCAGCCTCCTCCCCCAATGCCTCACTGTGCTCAGAGCTAGTCCAGTGACGCTGGAGAACCCAGGCCTGCCAACACTGCCTTTGACGTACACAATGGAGAGAAAAAAATAATTCGATTAGGGAAAGGGGATGAAAAAGACAAGAAGACAGAGGTGACCTGGTTCTACAGCTGGCTCAGCGATGCAGAAGCAGATGGGTCTGGCCAGAGTTGCAACACTAGGAAGACACTGCACTGGCCTTGGACAGAGTCTGGTGAGAGAAAGGAGGGAGAGGGTTTGAGGTCAGACGCCAGCTGCCTACGGCCAGTCACATGGGCCTGTTCTGGCACAGGCAGAGAACCAAGAGACTCAGAAGGCTCACAAGGCTCCTGTAGCAGGGAGAGCATGGGAAGAGCAGGAGCCAGGTCCTCAAGGCCTCAGTCTGAGACACAGCATGTCCTCAGAGGGCCCCAGGCTGAGGGGAACATGGTCTTGTCCTTAGGGAGGCCTAGTCTGAAGAGGACACAGCTCTGTCCTGAGGGAGACGTGTCCTATCCCCAGAGAGCCCCAGTCTGAGACAGGGCTTTGTCTTTAGGAAGCCCCCAGCCTCAGGGGAAGAAATAAGCCTCACTTTTGGTGATCTTTCACCTGCGCAAATAATGACTAGCTTCCCTAAAGAGATTCCCAGAACACGCATACATACAAGTTAACTTTCCCCAGAGTGCCATGCAACCTTCTGTAGGTTCAGAACTTAGCAGGATGACTTCCAACAAGTGGCTGGAATTTTCCTCATCTTTGTTGAGTCAGGAAAATTGAATCAGCATGTCGAGGAGAAGGGCTCGGCTTTAGCGGCAGCTCCTCAGGGAAGATTCCTGGAGTCTGTACTTAGCTGAGAAACTGAAGACCTGTCTGGGGGTCAGTTGAGCTGACCTAGAAAAACTGCTCAGTCTGCAGCCCCTACTGAGGACCCAGAAATCCAGAGAAGACCTGCCACACAGAAGGCCACTAAGAATTCACGGGTCAGGTTGGTAGCACGTCCAAGACTGATCCCACCTCCTGTTCTCTGGGAAGGAGACCCTATAAAATCAGCACACAGGTAACTCTATGACGCCATAGGTACCATGGAAGCACGTCACCAATCTGTGCAGACTTCTGTAGACCACACACTGTGAGAACATACAGTGTCCTTCAATATTTCTGGGAGTTTGGTTCCAAGCTCTTCAAGTTCCTTATATAAAATGACACTATGTGGGCTGGTGAGGTGGCTAGGCAGTTAAAGGCTCCTGCCACCAAGGCTGAGGACCTAAGTTCAAGCCTCAGGACCCACATGGTTGAAGGAGAAAGATCACTGACTCTTTCAAGTTGTCCTCTGACCTCCACACACACCACAGGACATGTGCCTGCACACACATGTGTGTGTAAAAATAATAAAAAGAAAAATGGCACAATGTGTCACTTTCAAGATTTCTGATAAAACACTTGGCATAAATTTAGAGGGGGGGTTTTATTGTCACCCATGATTTCAAAAGTTCAGTCCATGGGGTTTGACACCGTGGGCTTGGGCAAAGCACGGTGGAAGAATCTTGTAGTCAGTGAGGTCCTGTACCTCAGGACAGACTGGAGAGAAAGTGAGAGACACAGAGACAGAGGGGAGGAGGCAAGGGCAAGATGCAGCTCCTCAAAACACACCCCCAGTGACTTACTCCCCTCAGCTATACCTGACCTTCTAAAGCTTCCAGAACCTCAGAAACTAGCATCATCCTCTGGGGGACCAAACAGTCAACACACGATCCTTCTGGGGGGCAAAATTCATAGAGACCTCATACATAGCATTTGCTTATAACTCTCAGGCACCCTTCTATACATCTTAGAGACCCTCTGGGTTACTTATCATTTCCAGTGTAGTGTTAAATTATATGTAAACAGTTGCTGTACTATATTGTCTAGAACAAAACTTATGTATTGTGTTGTATAACTTCAGTTGTCAACTTGGCACCCCTAGAAAGAGGGAATCTCAGTTGAGGAATTGTCTCTATTGGACTGGCCCTGGGGTATGTCTGTGAGGCAATTTCTTGATTATTGGGTGATGTGAGAGGGTCCAGACCACTGTGGGTGGTGCCACCCCTGGGCAGGTGTCCTAGATTGTCTAAAAAAGCAGGCTGAGCACAGGCCAGAGGAACAAATCAGTGAGCAGAGTCCTTCATGGTCTGTGCTTCAGTTGCTGCCTTTAGGTTCCTGCTCTGAGTTCCAGTCTTGGCTTCCCTTCATGATGAACTGTAAACTGTAAGGTGAAATAAACACTTTCCTCGGCAACATGCCTTTGGTCAGAGTATTATCACAGAAATAGAAAGCTAACTAGGACACATATGTTCAGTGCAGGCAATTTTTTCCAAGTCTTTTTCCATGCAAGCGGGGGGGCAAATCTGTGAATGAGGATCCTGTAAGCTCAGAGTACTAGCTGTACAACAAGAAAGAGAAATGTCCTTTACTTGAAATGCCTGGAACCAGAGACATTTCAGATTTCAGAACTTTTGGATTTGTGAAAAATTATGTAGACTTAAACAGACGAGCATCTATAATTCAAAAATCTGAAATCTAAAAGGCTTCAAAATTCAAAATGTATATGTATATGTGTCTGTGTGTAGGCCAGAGATTGACTCTGGATGTGCTTTCCAATCACTCTCCATCTTTATTTTTTGTTTTGTTTTGTTTTGTTGACACAGGGTCTCCCTGTAGCCCCAGCTGGCCAAGAACACATAGACGAACCTGGCCTCGAACTTACAAAGGTCTATCTACCTGTGCCTCCCAAGTGCTAGGATTAGAGGCATACACCTCCACGCCTAGCTCCCATCTAATTTCTTGAGACAAGGGTTCTCGCTGGACCTGGAGCTCACTGATTTGGTTGGATTGCTATACAACAGGGAACTGCTTGTCTCCACCTATTCAGCATTGGGATATAGGCACTTGCCACCATGCCAAGGCTGTACATGGTTCTGGGAGTCAAACTCAGGTCTTTATGCTTGCATGGTGGTACTTTACCAACTGAGCATCCCTGTAGCCACTAAAATACAGAAGTATCTAAGCGTCGCATCAGATTTGGCATTTCAGATTTTCCAAATAAAGGTGCTCAGTCTGTATTACTGTTCCATATTTATACAGTTGCCAGAATAAAGTAAAAGGCCAAGGCATATGGGGCTGGTGACATGGTTCAGTGGTTAAGAGCACTTACTGCCCTGACAGAGGACTTGGGTTCAGTTCCCAGCATGCACATGGCAGCTAACAACCACCTGTAACTCCAGTTCCAGGGGGTCCGATGCCCTCTCTGGCCTCTACAGGCTCCTGTATGTATGTAGTGCACATAAACTCATTCAGGCTCATGCACATAAACAAATCAATATATTTTCAAAGATTACTTCACCTTTAATTTACCTGTATGTGCGCATGTCTACATGTAGGTATGTGCACTTAGTACGGTGCCCTTGGCAGCCAGTGAGCGTGGATCCCCTGGAATTGGCACTAAAGGCAGGTTTTGAGCTCCCTGATGTGGGTCCTCTGGAACACTAAATACTCTTAACTGTGGAGTCACCTTCATAAATAAATCTTAAAAGCAAAACAAAACAGAGCACCAAGACACAGCGCATGTAGTCTGCGAAGCCATCAGAAGGCTGGAATCTGATCCAGGGCATCTGGTACACTGGATGTCTGTGCGTTATCTGAATGCTATCAGAGCCCGGGAGTGGACTACTGCACAGGAGGCCCGGACACCCGTAGCACAGTCTGAAGCACACAGCAGAGGTGTCCCACCCAGGGGTGTAAGGCCCAGGGGACAAGAACCTCACATCAAGAACATTCCCCAGCCCTCAGGAATGCTTCCATGTAGCATCATCTTCTGGGCACACGGGTCCTCATGCCTGGAACCAGGACACAGCCACTGTGTCACAGCACGGTGATGTCAGGGCCAGGCACCTCTCCGGAAATCCAATCCAGGAGTTTCCTGAGAGCATGTGTGAGACGAGATGGGGGAGCCACTGTGGGGACACTCCAGTGTCCCTTCCTCCAGGGAGCCTCCCTGACTGCGTCTGCCTGCTCTTTTCTGCCACCCTTGCCTCTCTCCCAGGCCTGGACCGCACTTGATGCATATAGTTCCTGTCATGGAAAGCACCCCACCTTCTTGCCAGACTGTAAGCTCCACTGCAGGGAACAGGGACCTGGCACAGGGGTGCTTTCCAGCCTCCAGAAACTTGGCATGGAGTTAGGAATGCCAGATACTCTCCTCCTGTTAAAGACGTGGGGTCATTCCAAGTCAGGGATGAGGGGACACAGGAAAAACAGTCTGGTCATGTGACCCATCCCATCAGCTCCCTCAGCTCCCCACCGGCTATTATGGCCCCTGCCCCCGCCCCCCACCAAATCACAGGGACACATGGACTTACAGAGCCCTTCTCTTGGGCTCCTTCAGTGCCTCTGTGGCTTGTTCAGTGTGTTCAGGTCTGAGAACTACACAGGAAGGAACCCCTAACACCCCTCTCCACTGTGGCTCTCAGCTCCCCCCAGCGATGCACGGGGAGACCCTCTTCTGGGTCTTTGCTATTCTGAAGAAAGGCACAGGACAAACAGATTCCTTCAGCATCCTGAGGAGGCAAGACCCATGCTGGGGAGAGACAGGAGCAGAGGGCCTCCTGGGACAGTGGGGCGGAGGGGGTAACAGGAAGCTGGGTCCCAGCTTCTTTCTCTGCAGCACTCCAATGCCCTTCCCCCACTTAGCTTCTCCCTCTTCCCTCTGACACATCTTTCTGGAGGAAGAAGCTGCCCCAAGCCCAGCTCAGGATTCCTGCACCAGTCATAAATTATCATAAACACAATGGCACCAATTAGACAGAGACTGGCTGTCTAGGAAGAGAAATCCTTGCGCCCAGCCCTCCTGCCCTCCTTTCCAAAACAACAGGCAAGCTGCCTAGCCACAAAGCCCTGGTGCCAGAAAGCAGGGTCACTTCCTTTCCTCCTTATAGTTGTGACCCCTGGCAACTCCCCAGGGATACCACACTCTCTCCCAAACTGCCTATAGTCTCACTTCCTTGTGCAAATCAGAGCCTCCCCTGACTACAGGCCTCCCACCTTCCCATCAGGCTCGGAGATCCTCGATCCATGTCACGGCTAGGGCTGGGGACAGAGGAGGAGGCCGGGCCAGTAATGGCAGGTCTGCAGGTGTCTGACGCAGACTCTTTGCTCATTAGAAACTGTTGCCTAAATTGTTATCTTTAGAAATGTTCATGAAGAGTGCTGGAAAGATGGCTCAGCGGCTGCTTTAGCAGAGGATCCGGGTTCAATTCCCGGCACCTATATGGTTGCTAACAACCATCCATAACTCCAGTGCCAGGGGAATCTGATACCCTCTTCTGGCCGCCTCAGGCACTGCATACATGAAGGCAGTACACTCACACACAAAGATTAAGTTTTGAGCAGAGTCTCTTACTTGCTCTGACCCCATCCCTGCACTAGGCAGTCTGGAACTCTGTCCACGATCCTCCATTCCTATTGACACAAGACAGTCCTTACCACAACTTCAGCTTGTCCCCAGCCCCAAGTGCCTACTTCTGCCTGTCCCACCTGCCCTAGGCCAGACCTCTAAGGGCAGAGGCTGAGAAACAACCCTTAGCTGTTCATATCCAGAACCTTCCTAAACAGAACCAGAGGTTGCCTTCCTGCTCTGGCAGTCACTGACTCCCTTCCTCTCAACACTGCCCCAGAGACACTATTTCCCCAACTTTAATCATCTAGATGTTTCTTCCCTGACAGCTACTGACAAGGGTTCACTGTAAACCAATTCTGTTAGAGGAACAGGAAGAAATGAGACAGGAAGACAGAGAAAATAACCTCTCTCAGCAGCCTCGAGAAACAACCTCATTCTGCTTACTCTCACTTACTAACCTCCAAATATTCACTATGAGCCAGACATAGTCCCAGGAAATACGGGTGCAGCAGAGGCTAAAATAGCATCCCCCCCCCCTCAGGAGCATCCCCACAGGAGTGCCTGACACCCCCTCAGTAGCACAGCATCCAAGACTCCCATGGCACAGGGCCCAGGATCCGGGTTAGCTTAACTTCATGTTCTATGTTGGAGGGACCTTAGGTTCATGGAGGAGGCTGGGGGTCTTAGTTTTAATCTTAGTGCTTTCTGATTTACTGTAGAACAATGGGAAGGTCATCAATACAGAGATTTTTAGAATCAGTTTCCCTATCTGTGATCAAGAGAGCATAAATGTGATCAAGAGCTGCAGAGATTGCTCAGCAGTTGAGAGCAATGGCTGCTCTTGCAAAGGGCTGAGGTTCGATTCCCAGTACACGGTGGTTTACAACTGTTGTCTATAACTCCAGTTCCAATGGATCTGATGACCTCCCCTGGCTTCCCCCAACACCAGCTGTGCATGTGGTGCACATACATACATGCAGGTAAAACACTTGCACACATAATACAAAAATAAATAAATCTTTAAAAAATATTTATTATTTTTATTCTTTGTGTACGAGTGTATTTCCTGCAGACGTGTAAGTGTGCCTATGTTGTGCAGTGCCCATGGAGGTCAGAAGAGGCCATTGGATCTTCTGGAACTGCAGTTACACATGGTTGTTAGCTGCTATGCAGGTGTTGAAACTGGGTGTTGGGAACTGAACCCAGGTCTTCTGCAAGAGCAGCCAATGCTCTTAACCACTGAGCCATCTCTCCAGCCCCAAAATAAGTAAATACGAAAAAAAATGAGAGAGCATAATTGACCAGTCCTCCTTGCCTTCCTCTATCACCTCCTCAAAGACTGTGAGTGACCAAAGGGAACAGAGAGCACAAAGTGTGAATTAGGCAGACCCGGCAAGGAGAACCAGGCTGTGGTCAGGTCAGGGTCCTGGCATGGCCATGGCTGCTGAACACAGTCATTAAGAAGCAGGTGCTGTGGTTGCCGTGAGCCCCATTGCTACCTCCACCTCCAGCCACCTGTGTGAGCATGGGAAAGCCTCTTAAGCACTCCGTGCCTCAGTTTCCTTCATATATATATATATACTTCCACACACTGGACAATATTACTACCAATACAATATTCCAGGGCTGTGCATGTACCTGTTGATACAATGATTATCTAGCATTCATGAGTCCCTGAGTTCAGTTCCCAACATCATATAAATTGAGTGGGGTCGTGCACATCTGTAATCTCAGCATTTGGGATGTTGAGTCAGGAGGATCAGGCATTTAAGGTCATCCTTGGCTACAGAATGTCTTAGAGGCTAGCCTGGGTTACATAACACATTGTTTCAAAATAACACACACACACACACACACACACACACACACACACATGTTCCATGAATGTTTGGTATGTAATAAGCTGGAAGCGTTGTTGTATGGGAATTTGCTGGTGACTCTGGACCCATTCACCCTCCCACTGGGTTTCAGGGGTGCTATCTTTGAAATAAGAATGCTGATCTATGTTCCCCCAGATGGTATCTTATAACTCACATTTCTTCCCTTTGGGCTCCAGACCCCCAGGGTCTTTTACTCTCTCTCCATTGGTGTTGGGCCTGAGTATCACCCCACCCCAGATGCTTGTGTCTGGGAGGAGGAGTCAGCATGCGAGCTCTTGGATCCCATGGTTTTCTGTGCAGATCCTCTGTGACTGGTAGGGTGGGAAAGGGAGATGTGATGTCACCCTGAGGGGCTGCCAGCTGCCTCTGCCATGGTATTGTTAGGAGTAGAAAACATAATGGTATTTTCATTCTGAAAGGAAACGTCTAGTGAGGATGTGCTTTTGGCAGAGCCTCCTGTGTCTTCTCTCTAGCTGTGGGGGTACCACACCAGTATGTGGTCTTAAGGGCACACACAAGCACAGCTATCCCTCAGAGGCCAGAGGGCACAGAAGGGACCACAGTCACCCAGACAGGCAAGCTTCCACATAAGAGGACATCTAGCAGATAAAATATTCTCCAGGAGGGGCTAGGAGGGGTCTGTGTCAGGCTACAGGCGGCCACAGGGGTCAGGAAGGAAGAACATTTCTTTCTCTCTGGAGAAGACAGGGGTTTATGAGGCTGTGGACCCTGGGCTAGGCTGAGTTCTGGGCTGGTTCCTCCCCACAGTCTGAGGCAGCAGAATTGCTGTGTGCTCAGAGTAGGGCTCAGACACAGAGGCACCTTCATTCTGCCACACATTCAACCATCAGACCTGGGCCCCCCTCCCTCACTAAGAAATCCTGCCTGAAAATCACTCAGGAATACTGCTGCTGCCTAGACTCTTCCCCAGACATCCTCTCCCACAGCTTGCATATGAGGGTGCTTAGAACCCCTGACTATTCCTCATCCACCTCAGGTCATCAGAGGACTGCCTGTGCCAAAAGCAGGAAAGGGAAGAAGCAGTCTTAACTCCCGGAAGTACCCGCCATGTGATCCAGGCTGTCTGCACCCCATAGCATGGCTGTGAACCCTCTGGTTGTTCTGGAGCCTTCCCAGAATTGAGCCTGGTAAGGTCTCTGGTGGGTATTCACGAGGTCCTGGACGGACTGTGGTGGAGGGAGGGGTAGAGGCAGATGTTAACGAGCCGGAGACAGCAAAGATCTGGGAACCTCTGGTGCTTTCTCTCCACAGCTGACTCAAAAACTAAGACAGAACCTGCACCAGAGATTGTCCTCTGGCCTACACAAACACACACACACACACACACGCACACACACAATAGAGAAGGCCTGAGGTGTTGGGGCAGAGCCCAGAGGGACACAAAGTTCACAGCAAGGCCTCAGACACACTGACCACAGACACATGACGGAACCCAGTTGTCCTGAGCAGGGCAGAGGATTCTGGGAAACACCTAAGCCAAACAGGAGCTTTGGCCAGTGCAGTAGTGTCTCCAGCTTCCAACACCTACACTAGCAAAGGGTGCCCAAGGGTGGGCTTCAGGCCACATAGGGGTCCTGCTGTGTTCCCCAAATGCTATGTCCACAGACCACCAAGCAGTATGCAGGAGGACACCCAGAGGCACCCTCAACCTGTGCATGACACAGGGCCCAGAGAAACGTGAACACCCATGGTCTACAGACACATACAGGCTCATGATGCCTTTCGGGGTGGGGCTGGCTGCAGGTGCATGCCTGTCGAGTCTAGTGGGAGAATCAGGACAGCCAGAAAGAGGAAGTTCCTCAGACTGTGCAAGAAGCTTTGTCTGCGCCTGTGATTGCCTCTCCAGAGCAGGCTTGCAGCCCCTGAGCTTTTCCAATTAGGAAACCTGGGCTCCCAGAGTGGACCAAAGCAGGAGCGGGGCATTAGGAATGCAGAGCTGTGCTAGGACCAGGAGGGAGGGAGGGAAGGAGGGAGGAAGGAGGAGGAAGAGGAGGAGGAGAAGGAGGAGGAGGATCAGGAGGAGGAGCAGGAAGAGGAGGAGGAAAGGAGAGAAAGGGGAGGAGGAAGAGGAAGGAAAGAGGAACAGGAAGAAGAGGAGAGGGGGAGGAGGGAGGGAAGAGAGCGGAAGAAGAGTAGGAAGGGAGAGGAAGAAAAAGGAGGAAGAGGCAGGGGAGGGAGGAGACAGGAACTGAAGGCCATGGTGATGAGCAGATGGGTGAGTGGGAGCGCTGCAGGAAACAGCAGCCTCAGAAATTTCAGAGTGATCTGCTATACATCTGCAGAGCACTGAGCCCTCAGTCCTGGTACCTCTGCCAGCGGCCTCCACCAGCAGCGACCTCTCTCCCCTCTCAGGAGAGCAAGTCCTCACTCGGGCCACCAGCGGGGACCTTTGGCCTTTCAGCCAGACTGGGTGGAGGGATGGGGGTGCTACAAGGTCTTCTCTGACTCTCTCCTGCATTATCAGCCCCGACGTCAGCTCTACCCAGGCCTTGCTTTCTGGGCAGGTGGAATGGGCTCTGGAACCACTGGACTGGGCTCCTTGAGGCTGGGAGAAGAGCCCTGGGAATCTAATGGGGCAGCAGGAGCTGTGACTCCATAGAATCACATGTCCCTATTTCCACCAAGGGCATCTAAGGTCAAAGCCCCCCAGAAGCGGAGGTAGGCAAAGAGCGTGGGTGCAAAGGACTAGGTATCCCAGTTCCCTGTCCTGCGACTTACATACCATGTCTGTAAAATGGGCATTTCCAGAGAAAGGACCTGAGTCTTGGGGCCTCCTGAGCCTCTATCAGCTACGGAGTCCTGACAGTCTCATTAATTGTTGGTGGCGGACCTTCTGACGCGATCAGACACTGACAAAGGCCATACATCCCTTTTTTCGCCTATACAAGTCTTTGCATCATCAGCACAGACTCCAGGGAGAAGATCATCCCTCTCATCCTGGCTTTGCTACTTATACAAGCCCCATAAATCCTTTCTGGACAAAGCCTGGGGCCCGTGATAACAATACATACACAGCTATGCGTAGGTGCCTAGGTGCAGGCCTCGTTGCCAGCAGAGGCCGTGCTCGCGCTGTTCCTTGGCAGCCTGACCACAGTCTTGGCTTACACTGGGCTCCAAGCCCATGGACACCCCAGGTGTCTTGCACATCTGTGCCCTCCCCAGTCTGACTTCTGACTCCATCACCACTCTGTCCTTGCTGTCCTCTGTTCTCCACCTCCACGCACCAGGGGAAAGGCGCTAAGGGAAAACAAGCCTGTGATTTTTTTTTTTTTCCACTGTGTTTATAAATCTCTTAAGCTTGACATGCTGCTGTCTTTCAGCTTCAAGTCTATCTGGAATGTTGCTGTTTTCACAGAGAAAAATCAAAGGAAAGAGATTATAATTATGGGTCAGGTCTCAGGTGGGAAGTAACAGTAGGTAATGGGGGCTTCCCTCGCTTGGACATCTTTTGTATCCACAAAGAGCCAGGCATCCTGGCAGCATGTTGAAAAGAAAGCCAACCTGGATTTTGGCCTCCGCTTCTTTCTATTTCCTGACCTCATGAAATACAGGGTTCCCACTGAGAGTCTCCTGTCCTTGTCCTCAGCATGGCAAATGCCTGCAGATAGTTCTAAATGCCCAGCTCATAAAGCACAGAGGGACCTGATCCTGGAATGCTCATCACATCCTGGGGAGCCCCTGTCAGCTTCCTTCTAGAAAGGATTTATGGGGCAGAGGAGTGAGTAGAGAGGCCAGGAGGAGTCATTTGTCCCTCTGGTGTCTGTGCTCATGAGGCAGTGCGGTATCCCTGTACAGGAGAGAGGGAGATGTGTGGCCTTTGTGAGTTGGCCTCATCATGTTGGAAGGTTCAGCTCTAGCAGGGCGGATCACAACCTACATTTTCATGGTACAGAATAATCCCAAGCAGTGAGAGAAAGTTCCAGTTGAGGGGCTGGCTCCATGAATCACCCCATGCAAATATTATCCTCCATCTTTGGACCTCAAACATGCATCTTTAAAAGATTTATTGTTTACTTTTAATAAAGCGTGCACGCACACACATAGGCACTCAGGCACACATGTGTGCAGATACGCATGGAGGCCGGAGGGTATCAGGGGGTTATGGGACCTTGGACAGAAGTTCTGAGAACGAAACCCAAGTCCTTTGCAGGAGTAGTAGATGCCCTTAACCACTGAGCCATCTCTTCAGCTCCCCAAATCTGCATCTTTTCATAACCAAGAGAAAGGCAGATGAGTGGTGGGGTTCTTTGGAGATAGGATGGTTGGGCTAACCTTCCACACTGTTCGTACCCTGACAGGCCAGCCATCCAGTGACTCCCTTACATCAGGATGTGTGTGATTGGCCAGTGACACCTTCACCATGAGCCTGGTAGGGACTCTCTAACGGGCTCAACTGAGAAGGGAGTCAGAAACACACCAACCCCATGTCTGGGTTCAAGCTGTCCACTCCTGCAAAGAAATGGTGATTTCCCAACCTGCCTCCTCTCCCCAGTACAGATAGCTGTCTGATGTCTCCATCTCCTCAGCCTGAAACAATTGG
The DNA here is from genome assembly GCA_035773235.1 of Eospalax fontanierii. Taxonomy (NCBI): domain Eukaryota; kingdom Metazoa; phylum Chordata; class Mammalia; order Rodentia; family Spalacidae; genus Eospalax; species Eospalax fontanierii. Next base: position 7,970,407 of record CM069549.1, read on the forward strand.
AGGCTTTGAAGGTCTCACCTGGGGCTGAGTTGTTTAGGCTGGTTCTCTGTTTGTTTGTTTCTTTCTTTGTTTGTTTGTTTGTTGCTATTCATCACAAACTTTCAGTGTCAACAAGAAGCTGTGATAAAAGCTGGTCTTTGTTCCCTGTGCACACACCAGGGCTGGGATTCCTGTGGCTAAAGCATTTCTGACTGGAGTTGAGTTAACAGCTATTGGATCCTGAGTTCGCCTGCAGGGCTCTGACTGGACACTTAAGCAGCCACAAGCTCTTGCCCCCTAAAGGTCTATAAGCCAAGCCCTCCCCATTACAAGGCTCAGATTTAGAACATCGGAGGTAGAAAGAGCTGGAAGGTCATTTAGACAGGAAAGGACTTGGTGCTAACAAGAAGCAAAAACCTGCTTCCTCTCCTCCTCCTTCTTCTCCTCCTCCTCCTCCTTCTCCTCCTCCCCTCCCCTCCTCCTCCTCCTACTCCTTCTCTTCCCTTTCAAGTGCCTGGTCTCAAAGGATGGCACATCTCCTTGTCAGCAGGGCTGAGGACAACCTGCACTTTCCTGTTGGAGAAGCCTCCCTGGCCACGGAAAGAAAGTTCCAATTCAGTGACCACGTCCTCCCCACCTTCCTCCTTCTCTTCCTTTCTCTCTTTTCCCCTTCCCTTCCTGTCCTCTTTCTTTTCCTTTCTGGCTCCTGGAGTCACACCCACCCTGGGAAGCATTCAGTAACTACACTGAATGAAGATACTTCCTACAACCAATGGATTAAGTATATTCTGACCAGGTGGCCTTCATAGACTCTGTCCTAAACTTCTAGAGCAGACTCCAGAAGGGGGAGGCAGGGCCTTGGGGTTGCTGTTGATTTCTGTGTATTCCTTTATAGGGTAGTGCTGGGGCTGGGTTGGACTCTGGCCTCCCACATGCTAGGCAAATGGTCTACTGCAGAGACAGCCTGCAGTCCATAACTCCAGGATGATTTTTGAGGATCACAGCCTGGCTGGAGAGAGAGGGCCAAGAGAGGTAAAGAGCTGAGATGGTGGTAGGGTGGTAGCTTGGACTGCCAGCAAAGGGGTTGGCACAGAGAGGGGAGGCTCTGGGTACAGCTGAGGATGGACCTTTGCTGTGTTCATGAGGTCTTAAAAGTCTGGAACACTGAAGAGGTTTGTACAGAATCTTTGCCTCAGAACAGAAGGGCTACTTAGGCAGAAGGTAGAGGTAATAGCAGCCTGCTCATCTGACCCTGGATCTATCTCCCTGAAGCCACCAGACTTCTAGACTCAGATCCATTAGGGTCAGCATGGAACACAACCAGGCTGACACCGAAAGCCTGTTCTTGCCCTCTAGGTCATAGCTTTATTCTCTCTGTGCCTCACTTTCCTCACCTGCCAAATGGGACTCAAGATAGAACCTTCTTTCTAAAGACAGCTGTACATGAAATTCACAGGTAGAAAGTATCCAGTGGAATCATAAGCATCAGCTATATATATGACTGGTTACAGAGCATTCTTCTAGCTTCACTGGGTGTGGGGGATATTCTCCTGTAATCCCACAATTTGACAGGTTGAGGCCGAAAGATTGCTGACAGTCCCGGGACAGCTTGGGATACATAATGAGTTCCAGGCCAGCCTTGGGTTACAGAGTGAGACTTTGTCACATGGTCAGAGGACTGTGAAGAGGAAAAGTGACTCTCATCACCCTGTGCTGCTCTGTCTCTGTGGCTTCCACTGCACTGCAGTGGTCTGCTTTGCTTGAAGGTTTTCCCCCCTTTAGACTGAAGGGAGGAGCTATTGCTCTGCTCTCTACTCACACACAGGACCATGCTCAGAAAGGGTTAGCTCAAAATGGAATGCACAAAATGGAATGCGCAAGTGCGTGAAGGAATGAATGCGTCATAATTATAAGATAAATAAGTAAAAACAAATTTGCATAAAGCAACAAATAATAAGGATAATAAATAAATAAAAGATAAATACCTAAATAAGTAAAAATAAAAGTTCATTTTCTGTTTTATAAATGACAATAAAGGCCTTGGAGAGATGGCTCCATGGTTAAGAGCACTTGCTGCTCTTGCGGAGGACCTGAGTTCAGTTCCCGGATTATGAGCCTCCCAGCTCGCAGCCACCTGTGACTTCAGCTTCAGAGAAGACCAGCAGGAAGGAGGTGAAGGACACAAGAAGCATGCCGAGACTACCCCATCTCCAGGAGAGGGGCCCACCTCCTGGTGGGCAGCCTTCTTGGCACTGTCCACATGAATCTGGGCTCACTGCCTCCTCCACCCTTCTCCATCTAGGGGAGGAACAGCGGCCCCCTCCCCCCAGTGTTACTGGCCCAAGGGTATCTCACTATTCCTGCGGCTTCCTATGCCACACCCACACTTTCGTAAATAGTTCCTTTCAAAATAACTTGCTGGCGTATCTGCCATCTGTTCCTTGATGAGACCCTGACTAAAATATATCTTCCAGTAGATGAATCTGAAAGCACCATTTTCATGGAATCTGGCAGGCTCTGGACCATATTTTCTTTCTAATATTTACTGGGCATGTGACATTGAAGATCCTCAATTTTCCATCTATTTTTTCAAGGGGAGTAAAGTTAGGACCTACATATAGTTACGGGTTATTTTGAGGATCAGAGGCACAGAGCAGAACTCCACCAATGACAGTCATCAACAGTTTAGCATTGTCCTTAGATCAGAAGGATATGTGGCTGTCTTGTGATTTCAGTTTGGGGAGTTACATGGTTCTGGAAAGTTCAAAATGATCTGCATTTTATTCCAGTGATTGGTTAAGAAAGATACACATGTCCCACAGTCGGGCCAATCAGAGCGAGGCTCAGTACCTGTTGGAGTGTGTGTCAGTGCTCTGTTTTGATGGTGATCTATAGATGCTCACAACCTATGTCTCATTACAAGGGGGAGAAGGCTGGACTGAGGGTAAAGCCAATGCACAGACAACGAGGGAGAGGAGACGAGTGAATGAATCCATTCTTAGAGTCCACATCACATTCTTGTTAAACAAGCCAACAGAGCTTATTTTTAAAAGGGCTGGAGGGATGGCTCAGTGGTCAAGAGCGTTTGCTGCTCTTCTAGAGTACCCGACTTCAGTTCCCAGCACCATGTCAGGTAACTCAAATCTGCCTGTAACTCTAGCTCCAGAGGATCTCATGCCCTCTTCAAGACTCTGTGGGCACCTGCATTCATGTGTACATATCCACACACACATATACATAATTAAAATAATAATAAATCTTTAAAGAGTTAGATCAATTGGGTTTCTATCTGCGAGGAAGCAGTTACATCTAGCAGGTTGAGAGTTTGGTATCAGAAGTGGGATGTTAGCATCATTGACCCCTCAATCTTGGGCAGGGCTTACATAGCATACACAACTGAACCAAAGGATTAGAGCGTGCAAGGAACAAAGGTTTTCTTGTTCAGGGGTACTGAGTACAGTGGCTTGAGACTCTGGGATATGACTGACAGTCACAGTCTTTGCAGATTTGTATATTTGCAAGACAATTTCCTAGAAAATGGCAGCAAAGTGACTTGCAAAGAGAACCTTGCCTCATTTGCATAGAGATATCAACAGAGCTAGGAGCAGGGCTGTCCCTCCCAAGATCTGGCAAATTGACCACACTTGTCATGCAAGAGCAAGGACAGTTTAATTAGTATGGAGCTCCTTCCCTGGGTCCCAAACCAGTTGTCTTATAAGGCTGGACCAAGTAATATAAAAACAATCAAGACTTTTGAATAAATTGGTTATTTTCTCAAACCAACAACAAGCTTGGGTTTGAGCTGGCCCTCCGAGAGAACAAATATGTCTGTGCTAAGAGAGGCCATTGCTGCTGACTATGGCCCACAATCCATATTTCCTGAGATCATGATAATCTGGATAGTCTGCAGGGGATGGAAAAGCCTCATCGTTGTATGTGAGCAAAGACAGGCGTGGGAACCGTGGTACAACCTAAGAGTGCTATCAGCAGGGTGTATGAGTCTCTGCGCAAACGTCTCTTGAAATGAAACTCCTTCCTGGCAGTGAGGACAATTGCTTTTGCTGTAAGGATGGAGCTGGGGTACCGCCAGCAGCAAAGAACAGATCTGTGGTGCCCCCCGTCCTAAAGCCTGGACCCCTGCAACCCTTTAAGAAGCAGAGGCTATGAAACTAAAATGCTTGGGAAATAAGCAATTCAGGAAAGCCTGTTGCTAGGAGACAGTGCACAGATTTATGACTGACTCAGCAATATCTTTGGGCCACAGTTATTGGCACACAGTATTGACCGGGAAGTAAACAGACTGGAAATCTAAGGTCTTTAGAGAGAGAATTACATTGTCAAGCTTGGCTGGCAATGGCCTTTGATAGCTCAAACCTTCAGGCAGTCTCCATGCTCCCAGCTTCCTCCAACAGGTGGCATCTGCTAAAACAGACAATCCTTCGGGGCTGGAGAGAGAGTTCGGTTGTTAAGAGCACTGGTTGCTTTTGTAGAGGACCTGGTTTCGGGTCCCAGCACCCAAGTGGAGGCTAACTTCAGCCAGTAACTCCAGTTACTAACCTCTGCAGGCACTCCACGTCATGGGTGCACTTATATACATGCAGGCAACACACTCATACATATAAAATAAGGTATTAAAATAGACAGTCCTTTAATGCCCATCTGAGAGGTTCAGAGAGGATGATAGACAAGGGAGGACCACCTACCCTTGAAACTATGAAAAACCATGTGTTGCCCTCTAAGGACACCAGACAGTGGTCACAGTGTGGCTTCGCTGTACTGTTTCCATTGGGAAGAGTACAATTTTGTATGCTTGAATATTGGGGTTTGCAGTTCCCACATCTCTCACTCTAGTAGTCCATACTGGGTATCCCAAGATGCAGATAGCTGATCAGTTTACCAGTTAGTGCTTAAACCATAGGAGTGACATCTGAGTAGGAGGACAAGAACTCACAGCACAGAGAGATGCTAGACTGGGGGCAGTAAGCTGCAACTCGGTTGACATTTCAGAATGTCTCCCTTCGGGTGTGGTGAGCATATTCTATGTGTGACTAGTGGGATAAAAGTGTGTGCGGGTACAAGAGCATGTGCTGACAGCTAAGAAACAGCATGTGGTAAGAAGTCGAGGTTGGCTTCCAAAGGTCCATCATTAAATCTTCCAACATCCATGATGCACCTATTGTGCATCTGGGAAAGCTGATTCCAACTCCAGTTCCAGCATAGAGTCTACAGATGATGCTAAGCTGATCAGAGATAGTCCAGGCCACAGAGACTAACTCCAGAGGAACTTGGAGTCCAAGTCAGTCTATTTAGAGTAACTCTCAGGGATGGAACAAAGTTATGTTTTTAAGATTGATTCTATTTTTATTTATGTGCATATGTGTGTGCCTGTGTGTGTGCGTGTGTTTGTGTGCACCCCATGTGCATCAGATTTGCTGGAAGGCAATTGTGAGCTGTCTGATGTGGCTGCTAGAAACTGACCTCTTCCAACACTCACGACAGAGCAGCATTTGCTCTTAACCACTGAGCCATCTCTTCAGCCCCCGTAAAAAGCTTACTGCGTTCCAGGGATAGTTCTAACCAATGGCACATGCTGTAATGAATAACAGACACAGGGTCTCTGCCCTCTGGGAGCTTACATTCTTCATGAACATATGGCATATACATGGGAAGTCAGGAAGGACATTTGCCATGGGAGGTCAAAGCCAGCATGCAGACAGTAGGCCTCAGAGCAGTATGATGGAGCCCCAGGCTGCCTAATCTCCTGCAGTCCAAATTAAAGCTGGATTTTCCAAACATAAGAATGGAGGGAGAGATGTTCTTGATCGTCTCTTCAAGTTTGAGTTGAGTTTGTGGTGCCATTTGTTTCTTGGGACAGAATTTGTTTCTCTTTATTGTTTTGCTGGCTTGTTTTCCAAGAGCAGTTCATAATCATTTATAACTCCAGTTCCAGGAGATCTGACACCCTCTTCTGACCTCCGCAGGCATTGCATGCACATGGTACACAAGCAGGCACTGCATGCACATGGTACACATGCATGCACTCAAATGCACACACATACACACATAAAATAAATATAAATGATAAGTAAATCTTTAGATAAAGAGTACACTGCAAAGGATCCTTGCCTTGAGAGGACTTCCTGTCCAGGATTCAGTGGGAAACTCCTCTCCTGTTACAGAGCATCCTTCTGTATTTGTCCCCTGCCATTGGCCTGTCTTCACGCCCTAAGATGTCTGGTGTTTAAAGTGCTTCCTTCATTAGAATTTGAGGTATTCTTTTGACCTGACTCAGTTTCCATCATTGCTTTAAGCCCTTTGATTATTGTTATGTTTGTTTTTCCTTGCCTGTGTGGGCTTTGTTAATTTTTTTTTAACTGACTTCCAATCCACCCATTGCTTTACATAATATAATCAGTCTACAGTGGTTTCTATTTACCATAGCTAAGCCTCCTTAAATAGTCAGGTGGCAGAGACAGGCTAAACCACAAGAAGCATCTTTCTCCCAGGGATGTGGGTTAATTAAAAAATAGAAATGACCAAGGAAAGCAAAATGCTTTCCCCTACCAACAGGCAGAAGAGAGAAGAGGAGAGTGTATGCACAGGAAGATGTACAGACTCTGGCAGAAAAGATGAACTGAGGGTGTGCACTTGTTCCGAGGATGGGGGATGAATCAGGCAGGAGAGCTTTAAGAGTATAGTTCTTTCTCAGTTGTTAGATAGCTGGTGCATTAATGCAGAATTTAAGGATAAAAAGAGATGAGAATCAGATAAGCGCTGGAGTGCTCAGAATTATTCTAGGTGAGAAAACTCCATGACAGTCACTCTTGGGAGTCGTTTTTTTTTTTTTATTCTGTTTGTTTTTGTTTTTTAAAAAGCTACTTATGGACAAAGAAGACTGGAAAGAATGGGCAAATACTTAAAATGGTGCTGGCTAGGGTGATTAGAGGATGGGTGTTTTTCTTTCTTTTTCTAAAATCCTTTGAGCAATGTTGTTGTAATATAAAACCTTTAAGCTTTTAAAATAACATTTATTTATTTATTTATTTCTATACTTATTTATATACACAGACACGTGCCCAGTGCACATGTGTCACAGCACACATGTGGAGGTCAGAGGACACGTTGGAGGAATCTGTTCTCTCCTTTATCATGTGGGTCCTAGGGATCAAACTCAGATCATCAAAGTTAGCTAAAAGGGCTCTAACTCTTTGAGTCGTTTGGCTGGCCCAAGAATTTTTTTTTAAAGTAAGAAAGCAAAGCAAAAATGGTTTGGAGACTTTACCAGCTTATGTGTTATATTTGAATCATTTAATGCTTTTAGCTCTATAGGTATGATTTGCCATAAATCTATTTCTTGTTCACAGTGGTGTACTTTCCCTGGGGAATGACATTTCTAAGTCCCCTGTGGTTGTTTCTACTCAGCCACCTGTGTGAGAAGTTCCAGTTTCCACGGGTGACAGAATCAAGTGTGAAACAGTATTTTAACACACAGAACTTGGTTATTCAAAGTGTGGTCCTTGGGCATCACTGGGAATGAGACAGAAATCATATTCTGAGGGGCTGGAGAGATGCGTAGCTGTTAAAAAGCATGTGCTACTCTTGCAGACGACTAGAGTTCGATTCTCATCACCCACATCAGGAAGCTCACAACCACATGAAAACTCCAGCTGCAGGGGATCTAACGCCCTCTTCTGTCCTCTACAGGTACCTGCACTCACATGGACACACTCACACACACATACACTTTTTTTTTAATCTTTTTTTCTTTTTTTAATGGGACTAGAGGGATAGCTCAGTGGTTAGGAGCACCTTCAGCTCTTGCTGAGGCCTGGAGTTCACTTCCCAGCACCCACCACAATGGTTGACTTATGACTACCTGGAACTCAAGCTCTAGGGAATCTGATGCCCACTTCTGGCCTCCAGAGGAACCTGCAGACACCTGTACATACTTACACACACATTTAAAAAAAAAAAGAAATACATGTTCTGGGGTCCCCTCATCCATGTCAGGGAGCTGAGTAAACACCTAACACGGAACAGCTTAAGAGAGGAAAGGTTTATAGGCCCCAGAAATCACATAGGATGGGGTTCCAAAACCCCCAGCACTGCCTGACTACCAGCCATCCCCTGTCTTCTCCCACTCTGAAAAGATCACTCTTGTCCTGACTTTGTCCTACTGATCTTCTATCGCTCTTCAATGTCTGCCCAGCCAGCTTCTCTGTTTAAAGTCACCCCACAGTAAACCAGCCCACGACCTCAGTCGTCTCCATAGCCAAAGCAGGAGGCAAAGGCAACATTCTGTGTCTAACAAAACCATTTTTCCATAATGTATAATTAGCTAAAATGTGATTTTTTTATAAAAAGCCTTTGACTTGCATGGTGCTGAAAAGTTCCTCCTGACGTCCAAGGTAACCCAAACCTCCTCTCTACACTTGATTAAATCATTCTCCCGGAATTCTCTTTTGCCTGGGATGTAATGCCTTGTCAGTGCCCACCTTAGAAAAGGCAGAGGTAATGAAAAGCACTCTAAGCACTCTGTTGGGGGCCTCTCCTGCCTGCTCCCCAACATTCCTCCAAGGGCAGGCTATAGAGAGAGTGGGCTGCACTTCACCCCACCCACCCCAGGCCCCTCCAAGAGAAAGTCACAGCAGTGAGGTCACCCTGGGGAAAGTTGGAGGTTGGGCCTGGAAGGGGCAGGTGTAGGGGGAGGTGCTCTTCCACCCACTTCTCCTCTCCGGAGATGACCTCACCAGGGTGAGAAGAAGATGCCCCTGCCCTCACCAGCCCCTGCACATATGAGACGAGCTTGCAGGAAGCAGGAAATCTTCCTCAGAAATATTGATCCTGAGGGGTGGGAGGCTGCCACTCACGAGCTGTCTCAGCCCCATCCGGAAAGGTCAGAGCCAGAAGGAGGCAGAGTAAGCAAGTGCTCTCTGCTGCTCCTGGGTGGGTGCAGGAGGACCTGCCCTTGGCCTTGGGAGAGACAGCTTTATGTTCCACTCCAAGGCCTTGAACCCACCAGTTCCTTCCACATTCCCTGAACCCGTCTCCCTGCCAAGGCTGGGCAATCTCTACCACACAGGAAATCCTCAACATGCAGCAGATAGTCCACACCAACTCAGGAACTCAGGATAGCCCACATGTGATCTTGACCTTGTTTGTATGGTTTCCTATTTAGCACCACTTGCCTCACACTGTAAACCTTTTTTTTTTTTTTTGCTGATTTTCTAAATCATTAGACAGAAAGCACCCAAAGAAGAAGAGACCTCAAAGATCAAGATACAATTCTCAGGACAGCAGCAGAGACAAGGGTTCTGTTCCAGCCTTGCCATTCGTGCTTCTGCTGCCTTCTTTCCTCAGGCTCCACCAGAATTCCCCAGGTAGAAGGCTCCTCCTCTCTTCTACCTCTCATGAGGCACCCACATGCACCTTATTGGGAACCATCCTCACTTATGGCTGGAAGCATCCTTCTTTTAGATAAGTGAACAAGTAAATTCTTGCTCCAAACTCAGAAGTGGCATTAACAATGAAAATCTTGGAGAATCTGTTAGAAAAGCCCTACATGAGAAAAGGTTTCAGGATCACCATCAAATTCTCAGCATCACTCACCTAGACCTAAGTGAGCACCAGACATGGCCCTCCGTTCCTTGGACATATTAATGTTCTTCACCCTAGTGACAATCATCACAGGAAGCACATCCCACTGGCAAACTCATTTAGAGCTGGAGGGCGTATCTCAGGAGTGCAGCACCTGCCCAGCATGCAGCATGCGCAGGGCCTGAATTTAATCCCCCGCACTGAAGGGAAAATAAAGGCATATCCATTTAATAGAATTATATAATTCCCGTGAATAGCTCCTACCTATCTGTTCTAGCAAGCACCTTACTTGCATTTATGTCCTTTAGTGGCCCCAGAAAGCCATTATGAGCTGAGTGACATGGTCAGTACCTCATTTCTGCAAATAAGGAAACAGGCACAGAGAGAGATCCTGTCACCTGCCCACGAGGAAAGGTTCAGGGGAGGGTTGTGGAAAGGAGCAGGTGCCAAGTAGGGAGGAAGGTGGTGAAGGCCCTGTCAGGGGTGGACGGCCTGGGATGCAGAAGTGCTACTGTATTTTCTGTTTTGTTTCTTTCCAGTACAGAAGAGGAGCAAGCTGGCTGGTGGGGAGGAGTCAGCCTCTAAATGCTCCTCCTGCAAAGAGCCAGACTAAAGGGCTTCCTGAAGATGCTGTAAATCAGGAGTCCTAAGTCAAGCCATTACAGGGCTGTGGTTCTCAGTCCATTGTCCAGTGCGTGAGGCATCATTTACAGTTTAGTTTATTAATCCTTCCGCTGTAGATCCTGCCTAGAGCAGATCCCAGGAGGTGAAAGAATACCTAGCTGTGGGCCGTCCCACACTGGAACAAGCAGAGGGTTCCCTGGCCAAAACAGCCAGTGACAGGCAGCTGGGCCCTGGGGATAATACCAGCTAATGCCCTGCTAATAACTGGCTAATACCTGGCCTTCCACCCTGAGAAGTTGTCCAGTCTTGGAGATCAGTGAAGGATCAAAGGTCCCAGAAGGACTGTGTGTATGAGAGAGAGAGAGAGAGAGAGAGAGAGAGAGAGGAGGGAGGAGGGAGGACAGAGAGAAGGGGTGAGAGCCCCCTCTCCCCTTTGAAACTGAGCATCATTTATCAAGCAGGACCCTCTGTCCTCCAGACCCGACCACCCATTCTGGAAGTCTGCCCCTGTTTTATTTACAAGTCCCGGTTGATCCTTTGTGCTGCCCTTCTCAGTATTCATGAAGGAGAAGCTGTGTGGATGAGCCTCCCCACACTCTCTGCTTCCCAGGTCCTCACCAAAGGCAGGGAGCAGATACTTTACCCCATGCCAGGACTGCCAGCTCTCAAAGAACAGAGACCCTGTCCCTCCACCCCTGCACTGCTCTGTTTAGCTCTGGATGGAGTGCGTAGAGGAAACTCCGAAAGCATTAGTTTGGGGCAAAACTCTACGTATAATTTTCACATCCCTCATGTGGGAAGCACAGAGGTTGTTAAGTAAATGATGGGCTGAAGGGATCACTGTCTGTGTGCTCCCTGAATGAGCCCAAAAGCCTATCAGCACCACATGCACCCTTAGGGACAGTGCTCTAGCCCACAACTAGGCCACCATTACCACCCACCTTTTCCGAGATCCAGCACTCCAGACCCTATGAGCTCAAACCCTGGGGTGCTACAATGCTCTAACCATTATTCCTGATGGGGGCATCAGAGGGCGAAAATAGGAACTTACCTAAGCCTTTCTGGAAGGTGAGCAGCAGCAGGGATGGCATGGGTGGTCAGTCCTCCACTCCAACAAGCAAAGGACTCAGTGCTGGCATTGCCAGACCAATGCCCAGCAGAACAGCCTCTACACCAGCCAGACTGAAGATGCACAAGAGCAAAAGCTTCTCCACCTCATCAAGTTGGATCAGACAGGCTTTCCCACCCCAACAGATCTGCCCCATCTTGCTAAGCAGAGCTCCTCAAAGGAACAAAGTCAAAGCACAGTCTGTGATTCATTAGTGGTCATGGGATCGATCTGGTGGGCCATGACCTGGCATGCTGAACAGAACCGGGCAAGAGAACAGAGCACAGAACAGAAATAGGACAGAGGGCACTGTGCTCAGCAAGGTTGCTGTTCACAGACATTAGCATTTGTTGGATATTTGTGCATATATTTGGGCTTAAGTTGTCATGTGAGATGTATGTGTATGTGTGTGTGTATGTTCCTTACATGTATGTGAATACATGTATAAACAAATGCATGTGTGTGCTGAGGCCAGAAGACTAACTTGAGTATTATTTCTGGGATATCATCCACTTCTTTTTTGAGATGGTGTCTCCCACTGGCCTCATCAATTAGGCTATGTTAGCTTGCCAGCAAGCCCCAGGGATCTTCCTGTACCTGCCTCTCAGTGCTGGGAGTAAGCATGCAGTACCATATTCTGTTTGGGTTTTTTTTTTCCCTTGTGGAATCCTGGGGGTCAAGATCAGGTCCCTATGTTTGCAAGGCCATCACTTTACAGACTGGGCCATCTCCCCAGAGTCTAAGATGTATTTTTTAGAGTGGGTTCTTCATCAAAGTTGAAGCTCACTGACGCTGGAGATCTAGACCTTGCCTGTGCTGGTTAGTTTGGACTGACTTGACACAAATTAGAGTTATCTTGGAGGAGAGAACCTCAATTGAGGACTTTCCTCCATCAGACTGACTTGTGGCTTGTCTGTGGGGCGTTTCCTTGGTTGCTGGTTGATGTGGGAGGGCCCAGCTCACTGTGGACTCCCAGCAGCCATTCCTAGGCAGGTGGACCTAGATTGTATAAGAAAAGTAGTTGATCAAGCCAGTAAACAGCACTCCTGCATCTCTGCTTCAGTACCTGCCTTGAATTCCTTCCTTGGTTTCCCTCAAAGACAGACCAGACTGTACCCCATAAACCAAATAAGCCCTTTCCTCCCAAAGTTGGTTTTGGTCAGCCTCCTGTCATAGCAACAAAAAGCAAACTGGGACAGTGCCCAAACCTACCCTCTAATTCACTGTGATTTCATGCAGCAAATGTTATCTGTGAGTGTCTGTAATGCTGAGAGAGGCTCTGAGAAGACAGTTGATTCAGCGCAAAACTGGCTGGGTAAACAGTGAAGGGGTGTACAAGAAGGCAAAAGGAGTGGACGGTAGGCGAGTGGGAAGAGAGTATTCCCAACTCTACATCCATAACAGGAATTGAGGTTCACCTAGAGTGGAGACAGGCCATCTTACCAACACCCTGTGGTCCAAGCCAGAGGCAGGGGCTCCTAGGTGTCTCCCTGGAGAAGAAGCAGGAACTGGTCCTGCCAGCACGCTCATAGTAACCAGCTAGAGAAAGCTCTGAAAAGAACCTTGGTCTATTTTCATCAGCGCTTGGAGATGAAGGCTTCTCTAGAGACTGACTAGAAAGCCTCCATCGTACATGCGAGGGCATATCTGTATACCCACACACATACACAGCATTAATCTGAAGAGGTCTAGTGTGAGGCTTGCCGCTGGCCATGTCCTCCCAGGAGTTGTAGGTGAATCTGAGACTGACCTCATGTGAGGATACTTGTGGGAGTATCTGTGGGGTAAAGGAGCATCATAGGGATATCTCCCTCACATCTGCTTCCAGGTTTTACCTAATACTAGCTGGCTTCTGGTCCCAGCCGCACCCTCCTTGGGGTTGACTCTAAACTAACAGGTGGCCCACGGAGGGTCATCTGTTTGAAGACCTCCTCCCTGCGTACCTATAGAATGCCCACAGGAGACCTAGGTATTCCGGGCTTGTCTCTCTGCCCTGCTTCTCTGCTTCCAATCAGTTGCTCCTTGTTTAACACAGACAGCCCTTCTGTTTGTAGCCTGGATTCACAACAACAGAAGCTGGGACAGAGTGTGGTTCCCTGAGCTCTCTCTGCCTCTGGAGGTCCCCCTAGAGTCCTCAGGCTGACTGAGTACTTCTCATCAAAGAGAAGAAGTGCAGGAGCCAACAGCTGCCAAGGGCTCCCTGTCAGTTCACAACCATGTATCATGATGCAAAGATCTCGAGGGAATCAGTGGTTTGGGAGGAACCATCAGGATGAACATCACCTGTTGCTGTTTTTAAATTAAAAGCCCACCTCTTTGTGTCTCTGAGATAGGACTTGGGTGAGGCAAAGGCAGAGGTGGAAGCAGCAGAGTCCTCCACATGGCAGCCTTCCCGCTGGGCACCAGGCACCTGCCATGAGCCTGGAGACATGTCATAAGCTGCCTCATCTCCCAGAATGTTAAGAAACAAGAATAGAAATCAGGGAGCAACAATCCCCTCATAATCTCTAGCCTTGTCCTCAAAGCTCTCCCTGCCCTCACCATCCCTGTGGTTACCATGGACACCACCTGCCAGCTCATACCCTCACCTGGTTACTTTGAAGACACACACCCTACACCGTGACCACAATAGCAATCTCCACCATTAGTGTCGGCAGAACCCTGCACTCCCCCACAGCAACATCAGCTGTCTCTGCCATCAGCGCAATCCGAAGCCAGCCTCACACTGTGAACAGGACAGTCATGGTCTCCATCAGTGCAAACGGATCCCATCCTACACCATGACCAAGACAGCCACCTAAACCATCAATGTGATCGGGACCTTGCCCTACACCATAAGGGCAGCCATCTTCACCCCTCAGTGCGACCAGAGCTTCACCCGATACCAGGACCACATCAGTCTCCACCAACAACGCAATCATAATCTCATCCTGCACCGTGACCAAGACAGCCATCCTCAGGACACCATTTAACATCATGATAACAATAGCCATTTTCACCCTGCAAGCAGAAACGCACCCTACAGCATAAAAATGGCAATCTCCACTATCAACACACAATACAGCCCCACTCTATACCATGACCATGACAGTCATCTCCTCCCTCAGTGCAGTACACCACCACCCTAAACCATGATCAGAATAGACATCTCCGCCATCACTGTAATCAGAATCCCCCCACACCAATACACAATAGGGTGCATGATCTACCTCTGAAACTTCTACAGATGAGGAGAGAGAGAGAGAGAGAGATTGGTTCTGACTCAGGTCCTGGTCCTCTGGCTCTAAAAGGAAAGAATGGGACATTCTTCCCCTGGCTCCCCATTCTCCTGCAAAGCTGGGAGAAAATCCAAAACAGTGGTCCCCACCCGCTGCCTACCCACAGGATGCAGTCAGGACATGGGGCCTTCCGAGCCAAAAGAGGGAGCAGCAACAAACCCCCTCAACCCCAGCCCTAAAGGGCACGAGGGACAACTTCTTTGTTTAAAAGCCACTTGCCAAAGCTGGCTTGAATCTTGGCATCCTTTCTGTGTCCTTATCTTCAATTCCTGTTCTGAATTCCAGTTTCAAAGGGGATGAAGGCTCCTGAGCCATAAAGCTAAAGAGGACAAGATACCTTGGAGAAGGGACAGTGAGATGAGAGGAGAGGGGGTGATAGCAGGGAGAACTGACGGGGGCCCTCCCTGCTCTGTCTGCTCAGTGTGGGGACATGAATGGTGTGCAGGTTCTCGTGGATCCTCCAGACCCTCGAGCAAGTCTGGAGGAGGAAGATGCAGACATGGCCAGTGAATACGGAGATGCTTGGGCGGGGTAGAGGTGATGCCTTGAGAGCAGGCATCCCAGGGGACCTGACCTCACTGGTGAACTCTTGAGGAGCTTCAAAAACCCACAATGACACACTGTGCTCTGTGGTGCCTGGGGACAGTCTGACAAAGAGCGGCAAGGCCTGGATTAGCACATGCAAGCTGCTAGAGGAACATCCTGCCCCTCACGTGCTCCCCTGGGTGCCCTTTCTGCTTTCAGCCTTCCCCTCTCCCTTCTCCTCTCTCATAAATAGGTTTTTGCCTTTGCTCATTAACTCGGGGGGCTGAGGATATAGCTCAACAACAATCCCCAACACTGCATAAACTGGGCATAGAAGCCCATTCCTGTCATCCCAAGACCTGAGAGGCTCAAGGTCATCCCTGACTGTGTGCTGAATTTGATGCCAGACTGAGCCACATAAGACCTTGTCTGAGAAACAACAAAATAAGCAAAACCAACAATCTGCAGACTGTCTCCCACTTCAGAGAAAGGTGTACTGATGATGAAGCCTAAGTCAAAGCTTGGCCTTGGTCTTGGTCTTGGCCTGGGATAATGAAGGCTTCTTGGGAAAACACCCCAGGCATTCTCCCATGGTAGAGTTAGGACACGTGGATTGGGATTCTGCTCTGTGCACTGTGAATCTCCTGTGTGCCCAGGCAATTGGACACAGCCTATGGACATTGGGTCTTACAGCCTATCTGTACCGGAAGGCTCAGCAGCTGTTACAAACAGTGGCCAGCACACCCTGGGAATGAGAGGGGCAATAACTTCCTGTATATGAGTGCCTTCTTAAGAGGTAAGGACGTTACACATGCTCGCATTTTCCGTCCTCTCTCCATCTCTTCTCTAATACGAAGAAACGCAGTGCTAAATTAAAGCCTTCTGGACCCTCTTGTACACTGAATAGCCCACTGAAATCCCTAACCACTGCTAGGGTCTCTGGCCTAATGAATGTTTCCACCTCCACTCCTGAAGGTATGGAAACTGTCCTCGTTTTATTTCTGTTGCTGTGATAAAACAGAAAGTTAGGAAAAAGGGAGGGGGGGTTGTTTGGCTTACAATTACAGGTTACAGTCCATTCTAGCAAGGAGTCACAGTGGTAAGAACTTGAATAGACACATCTGGTCAAGAGCAGAGAGAAAATGAACACATGTATGCGCACTCGCCTGCCTGCCTGTGATCGGCTCGGTTTCTCCACTTTCATACATAGTCCAGGACTCCCCTGCCTAGGGAATGGTGCCACCTGTGGTGGACTGGGGCTTCTCACACTCATTAACATCAGTTGTCAAGATCTGCCCCACAGGCCAACCCAGCAATCCTTCATTCAGATTCTCCTTCCAGGTGAGTCTAGGGTGTCTCAAGTTGACAGTTAAACTTCACATGGGAGACACTTAGGTGGAGGGAGATAAAATGAGTCCCGTGTTACCTAGCTAGTAAGCAGCAGGGCCAGGTTGAAATTCTCTTCTGTAAAAGGAAATTAGTTACTAAGGAGCAACCAAGAGGGGATTTATTTTGGCTCATGGTGAAAGGGTGTGGCGTGGACAATGCCTAGAGGCTGTGGCTGCAAGAACATGAGGCTGCTTGTAGATCAGGAGGCAATTCTGAGACAGGAAAAGTGGAGTGGGAGGAGGGATTATAAGCCTTAAGGCCTAGCCCATCAAAAATACGTTTCCTCATTTAGGCCCCACCTTCCAAAGGTTCTACAACATCTCAAAGCAGTGTGAACAGCTGGGTATCGTGTGCTGGAATGCATGAGCCTGTGGGAAACTATTTCACATTGAAATCTGCCTCCACCGGTAGGCAGACAGCCTGCTTCCAGAAGAAAGACACAGGTCATTTTGTCAAGAGCCACTTTAACAGCCAGGGGCAGCTCTGGCACATATGGTTTCATGTAGAACAGGGAACCTGCTTGGCAGCCAGGAACTGAGGTCCAGCAGGTGTGAGCCCCATCCAGGACCAGGTGACAGAGTGAGAATGTGGAAACTGAAGCCAAGAGATGCCTCCAAAAGAGAGGTCCTATAAGCTGCAAAGGGGACCAGCCTGGAGCCAGGGAAGGATGGACTTAGTAAAGACACTTAGACCCTGGGTTGATGAATAAGAAAGCAGACCTGGAGGGAGATCTGAGCTGAAACAGTTCACTCAAGCATAGGAGCTGGGGATAGATATTTTCACCCAGGCTAGCTCAGGAGGGCTTGGAACCCAGAGGGAAAGGCCGTCCACTGGCCAGGACCTGTGGTGGGTTTCCATCAGCTCAGAGTGAAGTAGTTTGGTTGCTTCTGGGAATAGCAGCCACTAGGACTCACGCTACCCCGCCACACCACTCAGACATGCCCCAGAGGGCTAAGTCGGGAACAGAAATAGACAAATAGCCGTCTTTAGACCAACCTACCTTGGTGCTGCTGTCGCTGAATCAGACAGCTTCTGCACCCTGACCTCCTCACACCTGCTCTAGCAGGTGGCCCACTTGTCGTGCCAGAGCTTGGGGAAAAGCCAGTGGGAAGCAGAGAAGGCTTTTCAGTTAGAACTAACACTGTAGATTTGCCAGAAGGAAACTGGCCTGGTGCTTTGTGGAGGATGCTTGATCCCTGCGGTCCAGCACTGATATTCACTTAGCTACCTGGCTTGGCCATTTACCCTGACCTCATCGTCCACTCTCCCTACATCCAGGTCCCCTCTGTTTCATCGAGGTATCCTGGGTGCACATTTTTCTTGAGCTGTAGATAACTGTTTGTCTTCTCTCATCCATAGTTCTCAACTCTAGAGTTAGAATCCTAAGTTTTAAAATTCCAAAGAACTAGAGATATCCAAACCCACACAGTCAGATTCTCTTAGGAGTGGAACTTAGGGCCTGGAGATTTTTAAAGCTCCCAGGTGATTCCACTGTGAAGAACTCCTCTCTCTCTCTCTCTCTCTCTCTCTCTCTCTCACTCCCTCTCTCCCTCTCCCCTCCCTCTCTCTGTCTCCAACCTTATCCAGCATCCAGCTCCTTTGAAGATTCAGCCCCAGGTATCTCAACCAATCATCAAATATTTATTGAGTTGGGCACTATTCTAAGCACTGGATATAAAAATAATAACGATAGCTAATATATGTTGAGCACTTGCCATGAACCAGACACCATTCTAATGACTTCCATATATTAACTCATTTAACCCAAGTCACAGCTCTGTGGGAGAGACTGGGATCCTCCCTCTTGTGCCATGAAGAAACAGGGGGACTCAGAAAGGTAAAGCAACTTCCCCAGAGCCATGCAGCTGGTGGGTTTGCACAATCTGAGACTGAGCCCCCCAGAGTTAGCGCTTTGAGCCCTGTGCTCCCCTGGTCCTTCTGTATTCCACGCTTCCACAGCTCACAGGCTGCCAAGAAGCAATGAACAAGTCACCTGATTTAGTCTGTATGGGACGGGCTGTTGGGAGAGTAGCTCCCTGAGAGCTCAAACATGCCAACATCAGATGGGCGTCACTTTCTAAACTGACACCTGAAGGATGGGAAGGGAAAGGGAGTCGAGCTGAGTGCAGAGACATGGTGTTCCAGGCACAGAGCCCAGGGAGCTCAAAGGCCCAGAGGTAGGAAAGAACATGGTGCAAGATGCGTTCTAGGAATCAGCCGAGCCTGGATGGAGCAGAGGGGAGGGCACGGCGCAGGTACAAAGCACAAGGGTATTCACCTGAAAGACCTAGAGTTCAGATTCTGTCCCAAATGCAGAGCAGCAGAGGTGGGATGGGGGAAGCAGAACCACACGGGGGTGGGGGCTGTTATGACCTCTTAGCCAGAGACAAAGCCAAGCTGGAGACCCATCACCTCTTCCTGAAAGCCGCCCAGGTTTCAGGAAGCCCCCCGTCTGCAGCAGCTCCATAGTGCATGATGGATAATTCCCTGTTCATCTTTCTGCCTCCCATCAGCTCTTGGAGCACCGAGAGGACAGGGACTAAGTCTAACTGCCCTCTGTCCCCATCAAGGAGCAATGCCAGCTGTTCAGTAAACATCTGCCAACCAGAAGCAGGTGTAATGGAGGGGCACAGGGCTGAAGGACCACCTCCTCCCTAGGTCTGGGGACCTCACATACTTTGCACCAATTTCTATTCCTCTCACTCTTCCCTGAGAGCTGAGCCCCCTACTCTGCAGTCCCCGTGATGGAACAGCAATGCTGAGCTGCTGATAAACCCAGAGGCCCCACTTAGAGGGAGAGAACTGTGGTCCAAACTACCAGAAATAGCAGAATGCCATAATTCCTGGTGCTGCTGTGATTGTCTTCAGTGGCTCAGGTAGCTTGGCAGGCAGTGCCATCACCTTGTTCCTCTGGCCTCTGACAAGTACTACAGCCTCGATACACACACACACACACACACACACACACACACACACTATTGCATCCAATTAGTGTTGTCCGTTTGTACATGTGTTTAAGGCTGACTGCTGGGAAAACTCTCAGAGGACTCATCCTGGAGAAAGATGATTGTTCCTCCCCCTCAGTGGCCACTGTACTTTATTTTGGGATGGGGCCTTGTGGAAAGATCCCCCATCTGTCATGTCAACTGGTGTGGTCTTGAGTGAGCAACCATATTGTTGAGATTTCATGGGTCCAGCATCCCTGGCATGTCTAGAAGACTATCTCGAGTCAGTCATCCTGGTCCTCTGGCTCTTACAACCTTACCACATCCTTTCCTGCAATGTTCCCTGAGCCTTAAGTATAGGGCCTGTATTGTAGATATCCCAGTTGGGGGCTCTTGCCCACTCATTTTCCTAACAACATCACAAGGCAAGAACGGAGTCAAAGCCTGGCTCAGCTGTGTGGTCCTGAGCCCATTCTTTGGACCCTAGCTGCCAGCTTCCTCATTATGCACTCTGGCAGCCAAAGACAGCAATAGCTCTGGTGCCCCTTAGAGGAACTGAGGGCCGAATGAGTACATCAGAGCTAACGGTGCCCAGTTCAGGGCTGAACGCATAATAAGTGCTTCCCTTGGACACACTTTGATGAGAACATCCTGGGTGAGCATCAAGGATTTGGAGTCATTATTCAAACTACAGACCCACTCTATGCCTCAGTTTCCCCACCTGTTCAGTGAGAGAATGGTTCATCCCTATGAGTGACCCCAAGACCACCACAGAATTCTAAGGACTATGTAAGTTTAGAAGTTATAAAAGAGAAAGGTCCCTTCCAAGTAGAAGGCTGGACAGGCAGAGGAGAGGGGCCCATTCATCACCCTGACCCAACAGGCAGTGTGGGTTTTATGGCCCCTGGGGCCTAGGCCACTCTCTTGAACATCGTTCGGAATTTATAGACTCTTGTCACTGTCCTGAGCAACTCTTTTATTCAGTTGTCCTAGAAACAAGCCTGGCTTTAATAGTGTCTTTCCTGCCTGACTAGAGAAACGCAGCCAGTTCTGCACTGGGTCCCCAGCTGAGGTAGGAGGGAGCAACATACACAGAGAACCTGGTGTGGAGCCCAGTGGGCTCCTTCCATCAGCAGATGTGCAGACAGCAGGCGGGCTGGTGTGCCTCCTCTCCCTGCTGGGGAAGGGTCAGACAGTGACAACTCCATCGAATGAAATATAGGATCTGAGGCCCTCTCTGTCCTTGTGCATCTGGCCTGTCTCTGTGTAGCTGGCCCTGGGAGCACTGAGGCCTCCCATCTGCATATGAGTTCAAATAGGACTGAAGGGGTGGGGCCTGGCCTGTTTATCCTAAAAGGCAATCAGAGTAGCAGCCTGGATAATAACCCCAGTGGAACCTGATCTTCTGCTGTGACCTACTGTGTGACTTTAGTGAAAATACCCATCCTCCCTGAACTTGCGTTTTCTTCTTTTATTTCTTTACAGCAAAGATAAGAGCATCTGTGGGTTCAACTACTCCACACTGGGATGAAGCACTGAGGCTGTGTACACGCTAAAGGAAACTGGGGACATAATGCGGACGTGTCATGAAACTGGGTCACCATGGCCAAGTCTCAGGAGCATCCGAGCCCGTGACTTCATCTCTCTGTTTTTCCAGTTCCTTCTTTGGAGGAAATTGGATAAAATGGACTAATTCACAGTTATTGTGAGACTGAGATGCAATAACATCTGTAAGGTTTTCCAGGGCTCTAGAAACATGGGCAGCTAACGGAGGTGCTGTCCAGAGTGCTGAAAGGTGCAGTGAGTGGGCATCAGACACAAAGGGGCCGGCAACGCTGAAGAGTGATTGTTGTCAGTTTGGCAGAACCGAGAATCCCCAAGGAGACGAAACTCAGAGCATGTGTATGAGAGAATGGGTTAAATGAGGAGAGAAAACCCACCCTAAACGTGGGTGGCACCATTCCATGGGCTGGAGTCCTGAACTGAACAGAAAGAAGGCCAGCTGAACACCAGCATTCATCTCTCTCTGCTTCCTGACTGCAGATGCAATGTGACCGGCCGCCTCACATTCTTGCCATCATGCCTTCCCTGCCATGACACACTCTATCCCCTCAAAGTTAGCAGAAATAAACCCTTCTGCCCTTACATTGATCCCTTTTGGTTATAGAAATGAGAAAAGTAAATAATATAGGACTCAATTCTTGGCTCAGCACATGTTTGCCATGTCACCTGGGTAGAGCCGCCAACCCATCCTAGGGGACCCAGGTGACTTTAAAAACCAGAATGTCAGTTGGGCATGGTGATGCACACCTTTAATCCCAGCACTCAGGAGGCAGAGGCAGGTGGGTCTCTGTGAGATCCAGGCAAGCCTGGGTCTGCATGGTGTGTTCCAGGCCAGCTGGGGCTACAGGGAGACCCTGTCTCAAAAAAAACAAACAAACAAAAAAACAAAACTGAAAGTCCTACATCCCAGGAATTCCCTTGATTCCAACAGTTCAGGACAGTCCCCAGAGCACTCAGTACTCTTTGGAGTCCCAGTTTCCACATCTGCAGAGAGAGAGGCAACATCTCTTTGTACAATGAAAGGATGTTTATGAGTGACATCACTGTTCAAGGCTTAATACCACATCCCACATCCTGTAGCTCTTTCCTCATTCGGTAGTCAGGACAGCCCTAGGGCTGTACAGGTATGATCCTCAGTTTACAGAAGGGAAACTGAGGCTCAGAGCAACAAAAGAATTTGTCCAAGATTGCATAGCTCTTAAATGGAACTGCTGAGTTTGGAGTCCAAGCTTTCTGAGAATTGTGGTCACATTTCTCTGTGCCCAAAATCCACAGGTGACTGGTGTTCTGATGTCCCCAGCCTGTCTCAGGACCACAATGTGGGACAGGAGATTTGTGATGGAGGGTGCACAGCAGAAGGTTCTTAGGCTCGAATTTAAGCCCTGCCATCTTACTCTCTGTGTGATGTCAGATAAACTAGTTAACTTCTCTGGGCTGTCCCTTCCTTGCCTGTAAAATGAACTGAGGGGTCCCACACCACAGCATTAATGAAATGATAAGACCAGCACATGAAGTTTATTTTAGGAATGGGAGACAACTCAGTCAGCAAAGTGCTTGCCTTCCAAGCAAGAGGACCTGAGTTTGATTCCCCAGAACCCATATAAAACAAAAAATAAACAAACAAAAAATAACAGGGCAGGTGATACTCTTGTGGCATCTCAGCACTGGGGAGGCAGAGACAGGTGGATCATGGGGCTCACTGGCCAGCAAGCTCAGGCTGCTTGGTGAGCTCTAGGCCAGCGAGAGATCCTAACTCATAAAACAAGGTGGACAGCTCCTGAGGAGTGATGTCCGAGGTTGTCCTCTGACATGTACACACACACACACACACACACACAAACTACACACATACACCCAGACATACAGACATATACACATAAGACACAGACACAACTAAACCCATACACATAAACACACACACACACACACACACACACACACAGAAACACATATGCATGCATACACACATAAGTGCACACATTCACACATGCACCAACATGCTCACACAAATACACACACAGCTTGTATTAGAACTGCACTGGGCTCACAGCGAGCATCAATGCCCACAAGGCGTTATCATCGTGGTATGATATACTGTAATCTAATCATGACCTGGTCACTCCATTAGCCTCTCTGAGTGCCCGTTTCCTCGCATTTAAATGGAGACAATGCCCTACTTCCTCTCTGTCATGGGGTCCGGAAGAGATAAGCTGAGCCACAGGTACAGCTTTAACACGTACAAAGTGCTGCACATGGGGACAGAAGGAATGTAATGCGTGCTCTAATAAACACAGCGCAGTATAAACACAATACAGTAGGTAACAGGATCTAATGGGAGATAACGCCTGCATTAAGAGCCAGATTGAGAGAGACAAGACAAATGCAGAAAGACACAGCGAGGCAGAGAAAGGCCGAGAGAGGAGGCACAGAGCAGAAGGGCTGAACTGAAAAAGGGGATCGATGTGCCATGTAATTTAAAAACCAATATACAGTAAATACTAGCCTGGCACTCCTGAGTGGCAGAGAAACGGTGGCCTGGCCTAAGATAACACCCACCCCCAAAGCTGGACCAGCCACTGATGCCCCAGCTAGCTTTGCTCTAACTCATGAGCCATGTCTCCCCACCACCTTAGTTTCTATCCTGGAGAACTGAATCTGCAGGGCCTCCCAACTAGGCACAGTATCCAAGTGGATGGAATTTTACAGACAGGCTCAGACACAGCCATACATTGGGCTTGGAGCCTGGACCTCTCCCACGGTGAGAGGACACTGGGTTGGGCTTTGGTCACTGAAGTCTGACTTTGTACAGTCCAGGGAGTGGCCCCAGCCCCAGCTCTCCACTATGGCTGCTGCTGGTCCACATTTGGGCCTCCACCTCCCCTAAATCCTGTTCTTTCCCATGATCACAACCAACCCCATCATCATCCCATGTCCGCCCTGGACACTAACCCCTGGCTTCACTCCTGGAGCTCATGAAACACCAGACTATAAGTGTCCCCTTTTGAAGTCGGGGTTCCCCCATTGGGGAAGGGGTGGTCTCCAGATCTCTTCTGGGGTAACAAGGCCCAAAGCTCTTTCCTTATCCCTAGTGCTTTCCCAACCCCTCACCCCAAGAGTTCGGGACTCCCTTTGCTCGCCTACAGGGGCAGCCCTGGTACATGGTTCTGGGGAGGGTTCCAGAGATAGATCTTTCTGGCCTACTCCCTACACACTAGAGAGGTTGAGTCAGAGACCTCCTCCCTCCAGAAAGTCCCCCACCTGTGGTCTCCATTCAGCACCCCCACAGTCCTCTCTCCTCACAGTCCACATCTGGCATCCGCAGCAGGTGGGGACCATTATCCAACTCCCATCTGGGTCATTCATTATGGCTCCAAAGACTCCATACTAGTACACCTGGTGGCCCCTTCACTAACCCCACCCCCAAGTGCTGAGCTCCGTAGACACAGCCTGCCTGCTTCTCCTATATCATCCTATACAGACCTGCTCAGGAATGCAAGTTGAGCCGGGATGTGAGGTGGACTTCCTCCCACACAGGGGCTCACGTGCCAGTCAAGTCCTGACCCCATTTGTCACCCTCACCCCACATTCTCTGCTCCCAAACTGCCACAACCCCTCTACTGAACATGGCATGGGTGTGCAACACAATACAAGACCCCATTAGAGGGACAGCTTCCTTATAACCTCCCTGCCTCAGTTTACTCTCATGCAGAATGGCTGCACAGTCAATAAGGAATGTTCCTGCCTGCCAGTAAGTTAGTAGAAAGGAAAAATGAAATGATATGGATAGAGAATATTGTGAAATTGCCCCAAAGTGCTATACACTTTCAGAGGTGAACACTGGAATGGGATACCATCTAAGTCGTACAATGGTCCTTCTCCACACTTAGGACAATGACACTACTGTTTCCACAGTTGATACTTCCGCTAACTCACAGTGTCAGAATTGATCCAAGTACTTTACATACAGTATCCATTTAATTCTGGAACCCTAAGAGATACACACTAGTAGTATTCCCATTTTACAGATGAAGAAACTAAGGCACAGAGAAAGTAATCTGCTCAAATTCATAGAACCCCGTGGAAACCCTAGTAGTAGGTGCCCATGTACACACATATCCCTCCCTAAGAAGGATGCTGTGCCCACAATTTTAGTGCCTAGTTCTTTAGCAATATACTATGTTCATCTGCTCAATCCTCATTATAGCCTAGCCTTCCTAAGGACAAAGGATGGGCCTTCCTCACTTGTAACCAGTCTGTGACTGCAGGCGTAGTCCCAGACAGCCCTCCTACGTCTAGAGTCTTGCCTCTCTACAGACTTGGCTCTGTCCTCCCTGCAGTGTGATGACCCTCGTTTATCACATGCTTAGAAGCTACAATTCCAGACAAAAGATCTAGGATTTATGTGTTTTTAAAGGTCTCACCCCTGAGCTCTCCCCAGCTCATCCTTGGTGACGCACATACCCTGGCCAGGAGTAGATTAAATGGTTCCTTTAAGGCCAGCTGCCCCTAAATTAGGACCATGGTGGTCCCAATCTCTTTATCCCATTAGTTTCTATTCAGGGTGAAGGTAAGGCGCCAGCTTTGAATCAGGTGGAGAGGGATCTGGGAAAGCAGCTTGAGAATTTGTGTCTTAAGTAATCTTTACCCTCAGCATATCAGCGTTACTGTCCTAGATCATCATCAGCATCATCAGCATCATTCTCATCATCGTAATCATCACCATCAGTCACCATCAGTACCACCATCCTCATCATCACTACCACCTTCACACCATCACTATCCCATCATCACCATCATCATCACTCCATCGTCATCATCATCCCCCCACCACCATAAATACCACCCTCACCATCACTACCACCTCTCCTCCATCATCATCACCATCATCATCCTCATCACCATCATCATCACTCCATCGTCATCATCATCCCCCCCCACCATAAATATCATCCTCATCATCACTACCACCTCTCCTCCATCATCATCACCATCATCATCCTCATCACCATCATCATCACTCCATCATCATCATCATCCCCCACCACCATAAATATCATCCTCATCATCACTACCACCTCTCCTCCATCATCATCACCATCATCACCGTTATCACCATCATCATCACTCCATCATCATCATCATCCCCCCCACCATAAATATCATCCTCATCATCACTACCACCTCTCCTCCATCATCATCACCATCATCACCGTTATCACCATCATCATCACTCCATCATCATCATCATCCCCCCCACCATAAATATCATCATCATCATCACTACCACCTCTCCTCCATCATCATCACCATCATCATCCTCATCACCACCATTTCACACTTATATTAAGCAGTTCATCATAAGTGACTTTGGTTGAACCCTGAACAGAGAGAGAGAGAGAGAGAGAGAGAGAGAGAGAGAGAGAATGAGAACGCAGATGAGGAAAGGCATCAGAAACAAATCAGAACCCAGGAACCCTACCAAAAATTCCACCTATGCCTGACATCCATAGACATAGTCAGGTCATGTGCAACAGGCTAAACCAAGAGGCCATTGAGACAAAGGTTGCATGAACTGGAGACAGTTGTCTTTGCAACATTTTGTCTGCTGAGTAGCACATGGCAGGCATTCAGTAAGTGTTGAGTGAGTTCATCTGAACAAGGGAGGATGGGTGACCATAAACCATAGTGAGGGTGGGTAAAGGAGACTGGGCTGGACCTCCATACCTCAAACTATCAGACTCTGGGTTTTAAGGCTCAAAGGGGTGGAGGGACACTTGGCAACAAACAAAAGAATATCTCAGACAAAGTGCAGCAAAAGATAGACCTGGTAGGATGGAGCCAGCTGTAGCGGCTCATATCTATAATTCTAGCACTTGAAGGCCTGAGGCAGAAGGCTTGCTTTGAGTTCAAGGCCCACCTGAGCTACTTAGTGAGTTTCAAGCCAGCCTGGAATCAAGAGTGAGATTCTGTCTCAAAAGAAAACAAAACATAAATAAGAAAAGAAAAGAAAGGGAGGAGAGGAGGAAGGGTCAGAGGCGGTACAGGCTGAGACCATGAGCATAAAAAATGGCCTACTGACGAGGGACAGAGGTTGGTACTGAGAAGGCTTGCCTCCCACCAAACCCCAAAGGAAGAGTGGTCAATCCTCCCCTCTCTCCGCCTCAGTGAAAACAAATCAGAGCTGGGGCTGGAACACCAACTAGGTTGACTTAGGGTGATGCAGACCAAAAGCCAAGAAGGAGGACCGGCCATCAATCAGTCCAGAGAGGGACACATGTCTTTAGGCTCAGATCGACTGCCCAGTGAGATCTCGCTCCCAGTCCTCAGGTTCCCATCACTAGCCCAGGAACAGGATAGCCCTGTCCTCTTTTCCAGGGTGGTCCTACAGAGCAGGAAGTGACCTGTGAAGCCTGTGTGCTCATGTGCTGTCCTTCTTCACACATGGTCTGCTCATGTCCAAGTCAGCTCCCCACTGAGAGTTGGGGATGATGAAGCCCATCCCACTGAGCAAGCTTGGGGCTGTCCTTTAGACAGTGCTCTGAGAAGGCTGAAGGTAACATTTATTTGAAGTGAAAACAGAGGCATGGACAAACGGAGCCTGTGCATGTGCGTGGTGTGTTTTCTTATGTGAGAGTATATGTTCAGCTGTATACAGGTAAGTATGTGGGGGTCTGTGTTTGTATGTGTGTATCAATGCAGGTGTGTGTCTATGTATGCATGGACATACAGGTGTGGATGAGTCTGTATAACTGTAGGCAGGTGTGTTTAAACATGAATGTATGAGTATATGCAATTGTGTGTTGGAGTCAGCAAAGAAGGAAACACCCTTATTCAGCCTGTAGTCCTGGATCCTGGTCCTTCAAGACTGAACTTGGGCTTAGGGTTTGGTCCCAGAACAGACTGGGGTGGCCGGCTGAGAGAAGTAACTGGCCAATGCTGTGGCCAGAAGAAGATGGGGAAGAGGCCACAGGTCCCCAGCCTCTTAACTCTGAGGTCAAGGTGGGTCAGTAGAGGTACCTTTGCTGAGAGACTCATAAGCTCACAAGTCAAAGGATCACTGGTGGGATCTGGAAGGGTCTTGGGAGAGCAGCCAGGCTCCATTCCACAGGTAAAAACAGGACTCAGAGTGGGGGATGTGCCCAGAGGAGAACCCTAAAGAGCACTCTGTGACCTGTCCCCCCTGCCTTCCTCACTCTGTGGGCTCAGGTCACTGTTCACTTCCCTTCCTGCTGCTTGGAGACGGCTCAGGAGTCTGGTTCTTTCTCGCCAGCGGAATTGCACAGGGTTCACCCTTGCTCATCCAGGAGTCCCTGGTACTTTTTCAGGATTGCAGGGCTGATCTTTAGCCCTTACTGGGAATTTAAAATGCTTTTTTATTTATTTGCTTTTATTTTATGTGTATTAGTGTTTGGTGTACATGTATGTAAGTGTACCATGTATATGAAATGCCCGCGGAGGTCAGAGAGGACATTTGAGCCCCTGGAACTGGAGTTACAGATGGCTGTGAGCAGCCATGTAGGCACTGGGAACTGAACCCCCGTCCTCTATAAGAGTAGACTGTGTTCTTAACTGCTGATCCGTCTCTCCAGCCCCCTTGCTGGGCATTTTTAGGAGATTCCAAAGTCAAACATGATTTACCCTCATCGTCATCATCATCATCGCCATCCCTGGACACCACCATCTCTCTTGTAGGGTGTTGAGACTTAAGTCACAGCCTGAGCTGAGATCACTTCCTAAGCGTCTACCAACACTGAGGAGGTTGACCACAAGCCTGTCACACATGTTGGGTCCAGTGCATGCAACAACATGGTCTCATCTACAGCTATTCTGTAGCAGGAACCTAAACAGTAAAATAGCCCCATTCCCCGGCTGATTAGACTGAAGAGTCCTTAAGCAATGACACTGTGGAGAGTGGTTGGACTTTGGAGAACCGAAATAGGAAGTAAGTGTCAGGCAGCGGGAGGAGGGAGATCAGGTAGATTGTTTGCATCTCCAGGTTCTCATGCAGTCCAGGCTGGCTCTGCATGTAAGGTGTAGCTGACGATGACCTTGAACTTCTGATCCCCCTGCCTCCACCTCTCAAGTGCTGGCATTCAGGTG
This sequence comes from Eospalax fontanierii, assembly GCA_035773235.1. Classification (NCBI taxonomy): domain Eukaryota; kingdom Metazoa; phylum Chordata; class Mammalia; order Rodentia; family Spalacidae; genus Eospalax; species Eospalax fontanierii. The sequence continues at coordinate 7,999,515 of CM069549.1, forward strand.
CCACCACCCCTGGTCTGTACAGTTCTGGAGATTGAACCCAGGGCTTCACGCATGCAAGCTAAGCGCTCTACCAACTGACTGAGCTACGTACCCAGACTGTAATCTAAAGGAAGAAGGAGAGGCTGGCCCTCTGGGAAGGACAGAAGAGGGAGGAGATGCATTGAGGAGAGAGGAGAGGGGTTGGGAAGAAACTACAGAGGGAGGAGGGCTTCAAATAGAGGCTCAGCTTTCTGTTTCTGCCATTGTACCTGGGCACACCAGTAGTGGTGAAGGTCCTGCATATGTGGTAGAGGAGAGTAAATACAGAACACCCCAAGAATAAATGCGTTCAGCCCTAAAGAGCCTAAATTCAGAACTATGCAGTTTCTCCTATTTCAAAGCGTCTTTGTGCATACAAGGCAGCTACCAGGGTCACCCAGGCCTGCTGTCAGCAATCCCACAAAGGTGGGTGAATTACAGATACACAGGTTTGCTCTGTCATCCTCTGACTCAGTTTATCACCTCTGTCTCATCACTACAGTTCTAGGCTCTCCTCAGAGTGCTCTGGTTCCTAGTGTCCTTAACTCTTGGGAGTATTCAGAACAGCAGACCCAGCTGTGTCCAAAGCAAAGATGCCTTGGTTTTCCATTGCTTGGAAGCCAAGGCAGCCTTGATCTCCTCTGGGGAACTCTTGCACAATCTATCCTTGTCAGGAGGTCGGGTGGCACAAATAGACCCACAGAGCACGACACCACCATGCAACACCCACCCAGGGCATTACTTAACCAGCTTGGTATATTTGACCTCAATATTGTAGCAGGTCAAGTGACCCAGAATGTAGTTATTTCTGACCTCTAGCTTCTGTGTTCTTTTACCTTGACTTTCCACTCAAAGGCTAGCCTATGTTCTCGAGCATCCAACCCTTGCCTACCGCCTCTCTCCAGCTGAAACAGCAGTTCCTACTCGGGAGCCCGGATTTCGGACTTTGGATGGCTGAGTTGCTCCGAGGGATGTGGTAGCTGTCGTCCCCAGCTTAGACTTGAGGCTACAAGTGTCAGGAACCTGTGTTTTGTCATCGCCTGGCTCTCCCTGGCCCTGAATCCATGAATTCACCCCCTTCTACTCTGCTCCTGTCTGAGCCTGAAGGTGTGTGGGCTCAGTGGGGACAATATCGCCCCCCAGAGGGCAAATAAATTCTTGATGGAGAGGCAACAAAAATGAACAGAAACTAAACACTTCATCTTTTGGTCTATAAAGCCCAGGTACATGTAAAGTGTATAAAGTGAAACTGAATATTCATAGTCTCATGGGGCAAATTAGGGAAAAGATTCCATAAAGTGTCCTTCAGGGGTAATAGGAAAGATGGAGAAGCAGGAGCCTGAGGGACATGCCCTCTGCCCACTGCTGTGCCAGTCTTCAGTGCCAGCCTGCGTGTATGCACTGGCCTGTCGCTTCCCTGCCGTCTACCCTACCAGAAGTCTGGACCACACTGCTCTCCTAAGCAGCCTTGACCTCTTTTCCCAGCAGGCACAGTGTCTGCTGCCAGGTCTGTGATGTGGCCGTAAACCCACATGAAACTGATCCTTAGAAGCCATGTTCGAAGCCCCATCCCTGAGTCTGACTTTGCTCTTTTGCTGACTTATAAAGACTATGACTCTAGATATATTTGCACATGGGAGGCCAGTCCTTACAACCCCAAGTGACTCCTAACATTGGAAATCAGGCCTGGGGGAACTGGCTTCCATACTACGTTACTCGAGGCACAGGAGGGACCTCTGACTACAGCCCAGCGTTCACCCTCCTGCTCACCCCCACCATCCTGCTAATGGCTCAGAAGAGCTGTGCTGAGTGTTTGGTAGATGCCTCTAAACAGGAGTGACTGCTACCAACTTGGGGATAGGCACTGAGCCAGGCAAGAGCTGTAGGGCACACACCCGAAGTTATTCCTCCAGCCGGGTGCACAGCCAGTACTCAGTAGGCCAGGTTCACACCCAGCACTCAAGAGGCCATAGCATGAGGATCAGGAGTTGAAGGCTAGCCTGGACTACATGGCAATATTCTGTCTCAAAAACAAAAGCAAAAACAAAACCAGATGTGGTGCCAAACATCTGTCATCCCAGTACTTGCAAGGCAGGGAAAAGAGGATCAGGAGTTGAAGACTAGCCTCAGCTACACAGTGAATTTGAAAAGCCAGCCTTGGCTACACTAGACTTTGGATCAATAAAAACAAAACTTTTACAAAACAATTTTCTTTGAAGTCACCTCCCCAGCCAGTCCCAGTCAACAGGACCTAAGAGGGGAGCCCTCCGCTGCACCCCTATCCTTCACTCACAGGGGGTGGGGGTTTGCTGAAGGAGTCCAGAGTATGGGCTTTGATGCTGTGAACACTGCCCCTTCTGGGTACCCATCAGGTGTCTGACTTCTCCAAACATCAGTTTTCTCATCTGTGCAGCGGGCTGACAGTGGCGATTTCACAGCCTTGTGAGATTCAGTGAGACAGTGAACACATCATCAGGAAACATTCTAAAGAGGTCTTGATACCCTAAGAGTTATGTCAGGAATCCTCAACCCTCCTCAGATTCCAGGGATCTCCGAGAACTGAAAACAAAACCTGCTGTTGATTAGTTTAGGTGACTTTCACTGTTCTGCAATCCTTACATCCTCCTGCAGCCCCTCTTGATTTGCCCTCACTCTGCACGGTCTGGACATGGCTACCCTCTTTGATACGACCTGTAGACCCAGTTTCTTGACCTTTTTCACAGGGCCAGGCCCTCCACCTGTGAGATCATGGTTAGAGCGAGAGGCAGAGCTGGGGAGAAGCTGAAAGGGCTGCGGGAAGGGCGGGGCATATTTCACACTTAAGCCCCAAGTATGAAGGGGAACAGCAAATAATACTGTAAAACACAGAGCCTCGGCTTCCTAATAAAGCACTTATGACCATAAAACCCCAATGCACAAACACAGCAGGTAAGAAGCAGGGACCAAGGCCTCAGAGTTGAAATGGACTTCCCAGCTATGCCTGAACTTTTTCTGGAGGACTTCCTGAAAGGTGAGAGAGGTTCTACCTTCCAAATCTATGAAGGCCTTTTCCTGTCTCATCATGGGCTACTTAGTTTCTGTCAACTTGAGAGGAAGAAGAGACACCTGGTTGGACTGATCCTCAGTGGAAGAATCACCTCCATCCAAATGGCCTGTCGCCATGTCTATGAAGCATTTTCTTAACTGCTAGTTAACGTGGGAGTGCCCAGCCCACGGTGGGCAGTGCCATCCCCTCAGATAGGCTGTATAAGAAAGGTAGCTGAGCAAACCAGGGCAAGCAAGCCACTTAGCAGTGTTCCTCCATGGTCTCTGCTTCAGCTCTTGCTTTGGGGTTCCTGCCCTGACTCCCATCAGTGATGGAGTGTGACCTAAAAGCTGTAAGATGAAATAAAGCCTTTACTCCTACAAGTTGGTTTTGGTCAGTGCTTTATCACAGCAACAAAAACCAAGCTAGAGTACCTGCTGCTATCAACGGAGCATTTCCTGGGATCTGAGAAAGGGTGTGGGGCCCGCCAGGTAAATGCAGGTCAGCACAGCTACCTCATTTTATTTCATGAGATCATGGGGCTCTTGAGTAACTAACAAAAAATGTGGCAGAGTCAGAATTCGAACCCAGGTCCTCCAAATTTAACTTTTATTCCATTACATGACAAAGGAATTAGATTCTAAAATTCCACCTGTGCCTAAAGAAAAAACAAAAACAAAAGAACCTCTAAGACATCAAAATTGTTGCTTCTGCTCAGAGTCCAGTTCCACTTAACCATTTCTGGTGTATGTGTGCATGTGTATGTGTGTGTGTGCGTGCGTGCGTGTGTGTGTGTGTGTGTGTGTGTGTGTGTGTTGTGTTTCTTTGCTCCATGTCTCTGCTCTCAGTCTGGTAACTTCCACCACCAGACTGTGAGTCCCCAAGTGTCAGTCACTGCCTTCATCCTTGCCTTAGGATAGGACAGGGGACTTTCAGAAAACAATTCTAATTCCAGATTCACTTCTTAATTGTCCCTGAGTCGACAGACACACTCCATCCAGCCCCAGGCTAGGAGCTTGGAAGTTTCTAGACATCCCCCAAAACAACGCAGCAACAAAAATCAAGATTAAAAGGAACAGACCTGCTCACCCTGAAGGTAGGCAGTTGAAGGCCAGAAACACTTGATTTCACTTTGAAGCAGGATAAGGATTAAAAGTAGGTCCCTCTTCAGCCAAATCAGAGCCTCAGGTCCCTCAGCATCCCCATCTCTCCTCTACATTCCTAATTCCCTCCACTCTTCCTCCCCAGCCTGGCCTCCCAACGTTCCCTGTTCACTATTCCCCAGACTAGACTCCCCTGAGGATCACATTTCTAAGTGTGGGAAAAGAGGCCACACTTCCAAGAAGGGTAACCGACCCCAGCCTCTCTCCAACCATGGCAGGCCCCATCCTGTCCTCAGAGCTAAGGATGGCAGTTGGCCTTCCAAGGAGCACAGAGAAGCAGCACCAGAGGCTGTACCAGAAAAGCCAAGTTCAAGTCTGCTGTTTCTGATCCTCAGGGTGCGGGCACGAAGATAAGTAATTACTTTCCTTGGCAGGAATTAGACCAGAACTCTAGACTGAAGTCTGGGAAGGGACAGACGAATGGGGAGAGGCTGGGAGGAGAGACGTACCAGAGAACAGCGCTCTGCGCCAGGGGCAGAGGGAAAGGATGCGCCACATTCCAGTGTCAGCAGAAGGGCGGGAGGAGCCGGACTTCACCCGCTCAGAGGCCGGAGCTTTAAGTACAGGTCTTCCTGGCCCAACCCTCATCCTCTTCCACCTCTGACAGTCTCCACCAGCAAGTCCCAAAGCCCTCCCGACTGCGTGGCTGTTTAAAGCTTCTAGCCCAGGACACAGCACAAGACCCAGTGTCTCTTCTTCCAGTTTCACCACCCTCCCTGCCTCAGCTCTGCCAAGCTCCTGTCAGCAGCTCCAGACCCAAGTGCAACAACCCACCTAAAAGCTCTGTCCTGAAGCCTGGTCTACCACCTGACTGCACTTTATTTTCTATCTGAGCTGTGATCCCAGCCCCAGGGGTCATAGTCCTCGAGATGCCTCCTCCCCCCACCCTATAAGGCAGATAGAGGCCATAACTGCCACCTCCCTAACACACACACACACACACACACACACACAAACACACACACACACACACACACACACTGCTGTGGTCAGGGTAGAGGGTTAATATTTGCAACCATGCCTGCAGCTCCAGCTTGGAGGACAGGCTTTAACAGCACCTTCTCCCGGCAGGTGTTTGTCTATCTATCTGCAGCTGTATCTGGGTGCACTTGGCATGAGTCTGGCTCAGTTCCTCTGCAGGCTCTGCCTCTCTCTCTCTCTCTCTCTCTCTCTCTCTCTCTCTCTCTCTCTCTCTCTCTCTTCCTCTTCAGCTCTAGTCCCTCACTGTCTGGACTCCTCTTCCTGGAACCCAATGCCTCTGTCTTTTGTGTTGGGCTCTCTTTGGGGAAGACGCAGTGCAAGTCCCTGGTCTGGCCTCCTGGGAGCTGTCTGCCTACTGCTCTCCGTCCTCCCTACTTAGGCCAGCCTTAGAAGCAGGGCAGGGCTGGGTGGGAGACAGAGACTTACCAACCTGGGCATGGCTAATGCCAGTTTCCATACTGCTTCATCATGCCATTCTGTTGCCCCGAGCTGCACACACACTCACAGTCGCCCTGATCTCCCTCGGATCTGCCCAAGTCCCTGCGCCTTGCGCCTGTCCTAGCCGAATCAGCAATCATGCCTTTCTACCCTCCACCCTGCCCCTGCCGGCTGCATCAACCCCTCCCCGTGCTTTGCTCTACCCGACCCTGACCAGGCACCGAGCTCTGGGAGACCCAGCAGCTTTCGCCCAGACCCCAGCGACGGTCCTAGCCAGGCCTGACATGTGCTAGGATGCAACAGAGTGGTCTGGCCACAAAGTTATCCAGATGCTGTGAAAGGTTGCCTTGATCGGAGACGCAGAGTCTTCCTCCGGCTCCCAGCCTTGCCCAGACCCGCTCTCCCGGCTTCCCACCAGAGTTTCACCCCCGACTATCAAAACACAAGAAAGAGTAGAACACCTCTCGCGATAAGGGTGGGTGAAACAGGGTTGGCATCCGCACGCTGAGGATGGATGGAGTACCCAGGATGGAGGGAGTCCTCAAGTGAGACAGAAAAGGATGTAAAGTTCCCCTGGTCTCCGCGGGGCGGGGGTTGCATGCATCCAGGCTCCCAGCTCCCTGGATCTCTGAGACGCAGCTGCGACAGCCACTCACCTGGGCAAGGCGGCATCTATCCTCGGCGAGGAGGCAAGGCCGGCTCTGCAAGGCGCCGGGACTCCCTGGCTCGGCCACGCATCCTTCCTGGCCCCAGACAGGCTGGAGCTGAGCTCTTCAGTTGCAGCGATCCAGAGAAGGCAGGCAGATGGTGGCCTCAGACCGTCCACGCCGGGAGCGCCCTGGGCGGCTTATTCAGTTATATCCAAGGCATTTAGCGAGAAGAAAGGGAGGCGGAAGGGAGCACAACTTGTTCTCTTCCAGAATTTGTTTATACAGAAAAGAAAAGATAATCCTTTCCTAAGAAGATGCCCGTAAGGTTTTCCGGATCCAAGACACCCGGGTATCCCCAGGAACCTGCGGCTTCTTGGAATCTGGGGTCCTCAAGTTCAGAGGATCCTGCCCTGTGTGTATGTGTGTGTGTGTGTGTGTGTGTGTGTGTGTGTGTGTGTCTGTATGCCAGAGGGAGGGAGCCAGGCACTGACACTCACACACACAAACACACTCCCCCGCACTCCCCACAAGCTCACTGCCCCTCACGCGTGCGCGCACCCGCGCGCACCAGATCTCTCTCTCTCTCTCTCTCTCTCTCTCTCCACACACACACACACAATGTGATAGCACGATTGCACGCACGGAATTGGGAGGATGCTTCTGGGCTGCCTTCACTAGCAGCCTCGGCCAGCAGTGGAGACAGCTTAGCGACCAGAGGCGCCCGGGACCCGGCGGCAGAGCGCACGGTCCCCGCCAGGCTCTCCAGCTCTGCAGCCCCCAGCGGCAGCCCGCGGAGCAGCAGCGGCAGCCACCGGGCCGGCCTCGGCGCCCGCAGCCCCAGCACCCGCTCCCGCACGGATCCGCACAGTCGCCCAGCCCCGAGGGATCCGCGGTGGCGATGACGTGGGCGCCGGATGAACGGGCTGAGCTGCTCCCGAGCAGGGCCGCGAGCGCGGGGAACCGGAGGACGCGGCGGATCCGCAGCCCAGAGACCCCGGCAGCCCCTGCGCAGGTCGGGGCGGCCGGGCGGCGCTGGTGCAGCCACCTCACGTGCGGAGCCTGCCGCCTGCCGGAGGAAAACCCGACCGCGCGGGCCCTGGGCTGGGGGTGGGGATGGAGATGGAGATCGCGCCTACCCAGCCCTAAGTCCAGCTCGGATCCTGCTCCGCAGCCAGACACCTAGGACAAACTGGTGCCGGGTCCATGCACACACATTTCGACTTTTCCTGAATATTTCAAGAATCCGCCCCGGCGCACAGCACAGCACCTGGAGCACAAATCTTTACTGTACGCACTTTGATCTCCCAGCAGTCCCTGGGTAGCATAGTAAGAAACTGAAGCCCAGAATAAAGCTGATTGTCCGAGGCACGTGGTAGTTAGTACAGTCCCTACTCCAGGCCTGCTATGGGCTTAGAATCACAAGGCCGGAGCAGCCAGAGGCTGGGCGATCTTTGGTTATCCTCTGTGTCCACTGGGATATCGGCGACCAGTTCCTGGGAAGGTAGGACAGGGCGCTGGCTTCCTGGGCTCCCGGGCTCCTGGGAGGAGTGGCACATGTCTGTCTTCCCCTCTGGAGGAAATGAATTGTTGGTAATCCTGCGGCTGCTCCAGCAGTGAAAGCCCAGGGCAGGGAGCTTGTCTTAATCGTCTCTGCTCTCCTGGTGGCTCACATGTCCCATGCACCTGTCCCAGTTACCCACAGGGAGGCACATGTGGCATGTGGCTGCGTCTGCAGCTCAAGACTGGCTCAGCTGGACACAGCTGTGGCCGAGGACCCTGGCTCCTGCCTGTCTGGACACCGGGGTGGGAGCACATCTACAGAGGTGCAAGTGGCTGGCTAGTTGCCTAGTGCAAGGCACCATCCTGGGCGCGTTTAAGGAAACTGTCAGACTGGCATGCTACAGACTTCTGAAGACAAGCCCTTCCCTGGGAACCCTAAGGGGAGGAGGGTGTGGCTAGGATGAAGCTCAGAGAGGGTCAGCTAGCCCCAGAGAAAAGGAAGCTCATTCAAGAAATGAGGGATAAGCACAGGGGCAAGGGGCACAGGACCTGAAGGAGAGGAAGGGGCAGTGAGGAGCAGAAAATGTAAGGAGGTGACGGCAAGAGGGAAGGGAAGGAGCCTTTGCACAGGGCCTTCCTCCTGGCTAAACTGTGTTTTACAGATAACAACAACAACAACAATAAAGGTCAGACTACAGGGTGGAATGGAAGAAGGACAGGGATCCTGGGCTTATCTCCAAATCCCACAAGGGGGTAGGAACAGAAGGTTAGGGTTCCTCTGTGATGATCCACAGTCACCCATGAAAGAACCACAACGGCAGGGTTAGGAGTAGCCCAGAACAGAACTGGAGCTGCTTTGGGAAACCAATAAAGCCTTAGAAAGACACAATGGAGGAAAACATTTAAAGAAGAAAGACACAGCCCATCCCTGTCAGGAAGGTTTCCCACCTCAGAGAAGCGACCTTGGCTACTCCACAAGAGCCAGGACCTGGATTACAGGTAATTCAGAGCATAAATGGCTCAGTTTTCAGTTGTGCTTGCGTTAGCATAAAGGGAGTTCTGGGCTAGGCAGGTGGCTTAGAGGTTCAGTATGGCTTTTCTAGAGGCGATACGGCAATACTTTTCCCCTCAAATGATCTGGGTGTGTCAAGAGTCATTCCACCTCTAGAGACCCCTGAGCAGCCTTGGCAGATGGACAAGGGTAAGAGAAAACCAGCCTCTGGCCACCATTGCCCATGGAAAATCCACAGGAACATCATCTGGCTCATTGAGAAAGTCCAGGAAATTATCTAGAAGCACTGGGATCGCAGACCTCAGAGGTTGCCAGGGCTTTCTCAAAGGTCATCCCATCATTTCATGTTTCATGTGTGTGTGTGTGTGTGTGTGAGAGAGAGAAAGAGAGAGAGAGAGAGAGAGAGAGAGAGAGAGAGAGAGAGAGAGAGAACAAGCCATTCTAGTAATTCTCTGTTTTCTAAATAACTCTGCAGTGAACATCTTTGTGCCTCAGTCTCTTCCCTCCCATATTCTTGATCTAGCTCAGGCTAGATCCCCTGAAGTAGAATCACTGGGCTGAAAGTATGAACATTTTAAGGGTCTTTGTAAGTACTTGTTTGTTTCAGAAGTAAGACACCAAAATGCAGGCTGATAAATGTCTTCCCAGAAGGCATTGATGGGAAGTGTCCCTGCACTAGTTCACATCTCTGTGTGGTGGTGGAGGATGGGTGTGTCCCTTGCACTTCTCACAGGACATCAAGACTGCTCCCCATCTTTTAGTATGATTCCAAATCATACTAAATACAAAGAAGCATTCCCTCTCCAGTAGCCACCTGCTCTCCCAAGTACTCATCAGTAGCTTTGCCCTGTTTTCTCTGTCCCTTGGCTTTCTGGCTGGGCTGTGAACACAGTTCTTTGGGATTGTGGTTGTATTAACTCTTCCTGGGAAATCATGGAAACTCATCTCCAATGGGCACTGATGACAGAACAAATACAATTTTACAAGAGACCAATTTGGTGAGACCAAGGAGTTTAGTGGGCCTTACAGACTATGGGTAATGGGTTACTTATAGGGAGGAGAGTGACTCTTAAACAACCGTGTTGCCATAGAGTTTCACCGAGTCAAGGAGGGCGAACTCATTGAAGCTGCATCATGGAGTCCTGGTTCTAATTAATTTTCTACTTCTGATGTACTCTAGTGTCTCCCAGGATCACTTGCAGCTAGACTTAGGGAGGGATTATATCTGGAATCTCAGGTGAGAGTCTGGTGACCTTCCTCTCCTCCATCTACTAGGGAATGCCAATTGTTCTACCAGCCCAAGCCCAGAGACGGGCACCGCCCACAGTGGGCTGGGTCCTCCTACATCAATTAGCAATCAAGAAAATGTTCTACTGATGTGGCCACAGGCCAGTGTGTTGGAAGGAATTCCTCAGTTGAGATTCCCTCCTTCCGAGTGTGGCTAGGTTTGGGACAGGTGGTCAAGCACTAAGCAGCACAAGCTCTCCTACCAAATTATACAGCCAGCTGTCACTTCGTTGCTCTGTTCTAACTGCTATGCCTGCTGGGCCAAGTTAGTATCTGCTCCAAGATAGCATCATCTCATGCCCAGAGGGGAATACCATGCAATACCTGGAACACTCTGGGGCATGTGGATGCACCTTCCCTTCCTAAGTGGAACATCTGTGTCTAGAGGGGTTAGGTAGGTAGCTATTTATTAGCAGGCATGGAAGATATTGGGACCGACCTCTCCTCCCCAAATCAACGGTTTGTAAAGCCAAGCAATACAAATGCAGGGTTTTAATGGCTGGCCAGAAGACAGGGACCTACCTGAGTCTTATCTCTTGACCTGGGATGAGATGTGACATCCTGAACCTGCCAAAAAGTCATGAATGCGAGACTATAAAATCCTGGCTCCAGGGGCCCTAGATCTTACAGGGTTTTTGTATAACAGGGTTTTTCTTATGAGAAAGAGGGACCTACCATCACCCACTCCTGTAAAAGTCAATCCAAAAGGGCCTGTAAATCACCTGGTAGGGAAATGCCCTCTTAGGAGAAGCTGCTTGTTCTAGAGAGTTTAAAGTATAAAGTCTGCCTGAAATGCATATCAACACAGTGACCTCCCCTGATTATCCGCTCTCACCCTTGAGTGCGCACTTCCCTGCAGTAAAGCCTGCCTTCTACAGGACACTGTGGATCTCATCTAAATTCTTTCAACAGAGATCACAAGGACCAGGGAGCTGAGCCAGGGAAGATGGAGATCCCATAAACAGAGGTAGAGAGGCTTTTAGCTGGTAGACAAGGTGGGACGGGCCGGGCCTGGGTCTTGATAGATTCTCTAACAGCCTCGGGATGAAAAAAAGGAATTTGGTTCAAAATGCAATGAAGGGATCAGGTCAGCTGGTAAGACAGATGCCTGGGGCTAAGGGACCATGGCGTCATGGTGTGGGGGCTGTTACACAGTCAGCTCTGTAAAGAAAAGGTGCAACTTGGAATCCCAGAAGTTGCTGATGCTTCCCTCAGTTTTCCTGAACTGATGGTAACCTGGAGAGTGATTGTGGGCCAGGGGAATGAGAGGGATCCTGGAACTGAGGGGCTGGTGAGATGACTCAGCCTGGAAAGTACTTGCAAGAACCTGAATTTACTCCCCAGAATTGCATTTACATGGCTGGGGGACGGAGACAGCTGGACCCCTGCGGCTAGCTGTGCAGATAAGCTAGTCTACTTGGAGAATTCCAGACCAATGAGAGACCGTGTCTTAGAAAAAAAAAAACGAAAACAGGTGAACCACTTCTGAAGAATGCCACTCAACATTATCTTCTGACTTCTACATGCATGGACACACTCATCCATATATGATGTATCTAACACATGCACACACGCAGAGGTCCTGGCACCCAGTTACAGAAGGCCCTGAGGTCTTCTTCCATGGTCTGCTCCATGGACCATCTCCTTTGTTCTCATTTATCGCTTCCATTCACGCAGCAAACCCCAATCTACCCTATGGGTGTGTAAGACAGGGGCACGTAGGTCACTAGGGGCTGAGGTCTTGGGCTGGAGTGCACAACTGGGACTTGCAAAGTGTGGTCTTTTACTTCCTGGGCATCTTCTACCTCTCCTTTCCCCAATGTGCAGTGAGAAGCAGCCAAAATAAATTCTTATTAGTATGCATATGTATTCCCAAATTCCTTAACAGAATGACTAACACCACCTACAGCCATTAGCTGGAGTTTGTTTTCTAAATCCAGTTTGCTTTTCAGTCTTGCAACTCTGTTTACCTCTCCCTTACCTCGGGTCCAGTGGACTCCCTTAGCTGCCTCTGGCCCCAGTTCCAGGTCCAGGGAAAGGTTCCTGGGGCATCATGATCACAGGTCCATGTACCACGGAGCCCTTTGTGTGGAGGAGAAGGAAGGAAAAAGTAGCATCTCTTCCTGGAGAAGAAAGGCCCACACCAATGCTGCTGCTGCCGTTTGACATCGATAAAGAGCATCTTGGATGCTCCTGTCACTACTTTGGCACAAAAGTCATATGACAAAGATCACTATCCCCTTCTGCAAATAAAAACCCTGAGGCCCAGAGAGGTAGCAAGCTAGCTTTGAGAGTTGAAAGATGTTGACTGATGGACCGGATTTCAAAGCAAGATTTCTGACCCCTTATCCCCAGCTCCATCCAGTGTGTGAGGGAGCTCTCTAATCCTAGTCTTGATGTCCCCTGATCCACCCTGAAGTGCTGGAAATGCAGGTCAAAGAGGAGGACAGGGTGACCAGAGATGCTTCCCAGAGACTTTCTACACTGAAGCCACAGAAGTAGAGAGGCTCCTAGAATTTTCTAGACTTCAGCTTGGTGGGAAAAAAACACCGGAAGGAAAGATGGTGGACCCAGATACTGCTCTCTATGGTGACCTTAGACAACTGTTTCTCTGTCTACAAGCTTCAGTTTCTCCATCTCTAAGAGGCAATGAAAAGCAACAAAGAAAATAAATATGCAGGGGCTAGGAAGGTAGACCAGTTGGTAAAGTGATTGCTCTTCAGGCATGAGGATCTGAGTTCAATATCCAGAACCCACATTAAAAAGCTGGTCATGGGGTTGGAGGGTTGACTCGGTGGTTAAGAGCACTAATTGCAAAGGATCTGGGTTCTGTCCCCAACACCCGCATGGTGGCTAACAACCATCTGTAACTACAATTCCCAGGGAATCCAGCATCGTCTTCTGGTCTCTGTGGGCATTGCACAACATGGGTGATCTTACCAATATGCAGGGAAAGCACTCATACATGTAAAATAAAAAACAAATACAGAATTATTTTTTAAAAGCTAGGCATGGTGCCATGTGTTTGTAATTCCTGTGTTTGGGGATTGGATACAGGTCTCCAGCTCACTGGCCAGCCAACTTAGCCTACTTAATAAACTGCAGATCAGTGAGACCCTCTGTCTCAGAAAACAAGACAGGTAACACCTGGGGACATAACCTGTTTACCCTCTGGTCTCTGCATGCACATGCACACCCAATGCACATGCACCTATACCAAGAAATGCACCCATGCACACATGCACACCAGAAAGAAGACATTCAAAGCAGTATTGGTGACCACGCATGTCAGCTACTTCCCTGATGTTCTGTCGGGGAATCCTTTGTATTTTATTTTTAAACTTTTGCATATCTGTTTATTGTGTGTGTATTTGTATATATGTGTGTTTCTTTGAGGCACGTGTGTATGTGGGCATGTGGGTATACATGCAATGGTATGCATGAGGTAGTCAGAAGACAATTTGCAGCAATCGATGCTCTTCTTCCACCATGTGGGTCTCAGGAATTGAACTTAGGTCTTCGGGAATGACAGCAAGCAACTTTGCCTGCCGAGTCATCTTGCAGGCCCTGCCAGGGCATTCTTAAGGAAAATACTGAGACTTAAAGCACTGGGGGCAGTGGTGAGTGCTGGGCAGATCTGGGAGGAATCACAGCCTCCTGCTTTGTCTAGAGTGCTTACCACGACCCTCTCAGCCTCATGGGATTATCCTGAACCTCAGTCCTTCACTTATCATGAGTCAATAGCGGTAAGAACTCTAGACTGTGTTGCAGCCATTCCTGTCTGCCTGAGATGAGGATCACTTTAAATCTCATTAAGACTCATCGAAGCAGGAACTGATGTTATCTGTATCTTACAGATATAAAAGCCAAGATAAAGAGAGTCTGAGTCAGTGACTAGGTCAGGGAGTTGGTGAGGAGAAGAGCCACAATTCTAAACTTGTGTGTGTGTGTGTGTGTGTGTGTGTGTGTGTATTGTACGCACATACATACCACAGTAGCATATGGAAATCAGAAGACAACTATATGGTGTCAGTTCTCTCCATGGTCCTGGGATTTGAACTCAGGTTATCAGGCTTGTACAGCAAGCTCTTTACATACTGTGCTTCTGGCCAGCCTAGCAATTCTGATCTTGATACACTAACTCTGAACCCTGCACTGCATCTGGCTGTCTTTGAAATGCATTCAGTGATGGAGAATGAATAAGAAGAAATTCAGCAGTTCAGTCTTTGAAGTGGACAGAGCAGATTCGCTTCCTTCCTTCCTGCCCCCTTCTCACTCCTTCCTTCACGTCTCCCTCTCCCTTTTATGGCTTGTTTGAAACATATAGTCATAAGTGTGTGGTTTGTTTTATAATCCAGTCAACTGTGGAAGTACAGCCATTGTCATTTATGTCTCTGCCTCGGCATCTTTCACCAGGGAGATTTATCACCACAGGAACTGACTGGCTATAAGATTCTTTCTGTTCCTTAATCAAGCCCTTGCCTTTCTCTTTCAAAGCTACTTGGAGAACAGAGCAGGAGCCAACCCGTGTCTGGTCCTGTGTAGGACAATAATTCAATTTAATATTAAAAAAACTGCCTTGGTGTTTCCAAGAGCAAGGCACAAGGAAGAATTAAAGGAAACATTGGCGGTTGCACTGACCAACCCTGCATCTGAATAGCTCTGGTACAAAAATAGAAAGTTTGGGGGTCAATTCTTTATCCCCAGCATAGAGAGCACCCCTGAGCAGAGGAATCCGGTAAGAACTCAAGGGCATGACAGCCAGTGGGGACTTTTTGAAGGAGTGATGGCGGTTTGGTAGGGAGAGAGATGAGAGAGGAACAGAAAGTCCATTTGGAAGGTGAAGGACATGAGACAGGCCAACCAAGGGAGCAGGCGTTTCCTGGTGTAGCCAGGTCCCTGGGCAGAGGAAGCCATGGTAAGGAACATGGGCCCTGAAGACAGAGGCTCTGGGTTCCCACCTGTAAGGAAATTGTTTAAGCAGGTTAAAGACCCACTCTGCTTCCGTAGTCTTTCATTAATGATCTGGAACTAATAGGAGGGTGTGTGTCGCGGGGTGGATGAGAAGATTAAAGGGCATCAGTGCCTCCAGAATATGAATGCTACATCGTTCATTTTTGCATTAGTGAGGTTCTCTAGAGGACCAGAACCGATAGGAATGAAAATGTATTAGGAAAAGAGATTTATTAGATTGACTTACATGATGTAGTCCGGCTACTCCAGCAATGGTTGTCTGTGCATTGGAGAAGCTGAGAACCCAGTAGTTAGCTACTTAGTCTCGAGTATGAATGCCTCAGTAGTCCCAATCTAGCTCTAAATGTCTGGGGGATTCCTGGAGACGAACCGGTCTTGAGTCCACACTGAGAGGTTGAAGAAACTGGGTTCTGAAAAGAATGTAAGATAGCGGCAACATCAGGATAAACATACTTACAAGCAAGTAGCCAAGGTGGGCGGGCAATGGGTACTGTTCTTCCCTTAGACCTTATCATATCTGGGATGCCAGAAGAAGGGGCCACCCACCCTGGGGGCAGGTCATTTGGCCCAGCTTATTCCTTCCTGGAAACACCCTCACAGACCTTCCAAGAGGCATGCAACTAAGTTGACAATCAAGTTTATAACCATCACAATCGGCCAAGAGGATGGCTCAGTGGGTGAAGGTGCTTGCCTCCAAGACTGGTGACCTGAGTTCCATCTGCCCGAGACCACATGGTGGAAGGAGAGAATCAGTTGCCACAAGTCGCCCTTTCACTGCCACATATGCACAGTGGTGTCAAATAAATAAGTAAACATGTAATTTTATAAAAGATTAACCATCGCGATCTTCAAGAAGTGTTGAAGTTGTTTTAGCTCATTGCTGAGGGTCAGAAGCATCCTGGGGAATCAGAGTGTGGTATGCTGGTTAGTACTTCTTTGAACACAGAGATTGTGATCACATGTCTAGATCACATGTCAGGTAACAAGGAGACATTGTGAGGCTCTGAATGCTCTGTGTAGTGGTTTAATGGTTGATCTACTAGGAGCTGAAGAGAAGGAAGCAGTTGCTTTGGCTTTGATGAACGCCACCTCCCCCTGCCCAAGGTCTGTGTACTCTAGGCTTGGTCCCCGGCCTGTGACACTACTGGAAATGGGAGAAGACATGAGAGGTAGAGCTTTGTGAGGTTTTAGGTCATTAGGGACAGAGGAAGAAGGAGGAAGAGGAGGAGAAGAAAGGGGGCTGGGCTATATAAGACTCTATCTCAATAAAATGAAACAAGTGGAGTTAATGTCCGAATAAGGAGAAATAAGGGGGTTAAGGCTATCACAGTATAGTCACAGATGGGTATAAGAAGTAGAAAAGAGGAAAATCTATAGGCGGTAAGATATGGAATCCGGAGGTGAGGAGGCACAGCCTTCATCATGTGAAGGTACTGGACGAAAAGAATGTTTGCTGTCCATGGAGAGACTGGGACGTTGAGAACAGTGGGGAGAGAAGAGGAGGAGAGTAATAACATCTATGGTGGATGTGGAGATCAGGGGAAGACAGAACATAAAGGTCAGCAGTGGAGGGAACTCCCAAGAATGGAAGGGCAGAAAGGCAAGGTGAGCAAGAGATGGCTAGGGCTAGCACATGGCAAACTCTACCCAGCCTGTGCTCATGTTCTACCCTTCGCTCACATCTCCTCCAACTCTTCTTGCCAAGCAGAATTTGGTCAGCCCCAGCTTACACACAAGGAGACCAGAACTCAACAAAAATAAGTTTACCCTGGCAGAGGAGGTCAGGAAGGACACAGGGAGGTGGCCCACGGAGGAATTGGAGGGGGAAATGGACTTGGAGCTTGGCTTCTCAAATGTTCCTTGTTGGGGCTCATATAGAAAATGAGCTGAGTAAATAGACTGGTCTTCACTGGAGTCAGTTCCATGGGGATTAGACCAAGTGCCGAAGAGGTAATCTCAGCACAGGATGAGACATACTGAAAATACTTAACATTTGGGGGCCTGGGGATGTAGGTCCATTGGTAGAATGCTCACCCAGCATGCGTGAAATCCTGGGTCCCAGGCCAGCACTGCATAAGGGTGGTACACACCTGTAATCCTACCACTTGGGAAGTGGAGGCAGGAGGGTCAATAGTTCAAGACCATACTTGGCTACACAGGGAGTTCAAGCCAACCCAGGCTATATGATATCCTATCTAAAAAAGAGCTGGGTAGACATTGAGATGACTCATAGAACAAAGATGCTTGGAGCCAAGTCTGATGACCTGAGTTTGATCCCCAGGACCCACAAGAGGTCCTAGAAGAGAACTCTGGACAAGCAGTTTGCAGAAGGGAACACAATGGGATGTGAGCAATGGTATGGAACTATTTCTTTGTTCTAGTCCCCTCTAGATCTGGCTTGTGCATCCCAGCCCAGCCTGTGACCATACACAGCATGCTTGTGAGCTACATCATGCGAGCCAGATCTAGAGAGAGAGCTCATCCAGTATCCACGCTAATCTGTAAGTTTGGGGACCCGAGCTCAGATCTCCAGCACCCACAAAAAAGGCAGGGGTGATGGCATGCATCTGCAACCCCAAATACTAAAAGGGAAGAGACAGGTGGATCTCTAGAGCTCACTAGCCAGCTGGTCTAGCCCATCAGTGAGCTCCCAGTCCCTGTCTCAAGAAAGACCCTGTCTCAAAAGCTATGTGGTGAGATACAGAGAAGACACCCAGTATTGACATCTGGTCTCAGTTATACACACACATGCATGTGTACCCACGCACATGTACATGTACCTACATGCACACATACATATACTACACACACACACAAGCATAAGCATGCACTCATAATTGTTTAAATTGAAATCATAGTGACCTTGACCTGGCAGAGGTCTTGGAGGACAGTGCAAAGTTGAGCTGTTAGCTTTGGCCACTTAGGGGGTCAGCGGTGGCCTTTAAGAGAGTAATTTCTGCCGTGTTATGGGCATGGGAACCAGATTGCTAGTGGCTGGGACTTTGTGGGAGGTGAGGAAGTAGAGGCGGTGGGTGTGTGATCCTTTTTTGGGAAGTTTTGCTGTGAAAGGAGGCTGGAAGGTGGGATGGAAGCTCATGAGAAATAAGTGACAGAGAGACTTTCCTGAGGGTGGGAAACCCTTAGGAGTCCGAGTAAAGAGACCAGTGTAGAGGGAGCGAGACCCTTGGAGAGGGGACAGGACTTCGTTACTGACTTCGTTACTGACTTCGTTCAGTAACATAGAACGAAGAAGGGGTCTTTCTTCCTCTGACAGCAGCAGAAATTCACAGAGCACAAGAAGACATACCCTG
Organism: Eospalax fontanierii; assembly: GCA_035773235.1. Taxonomy (NCBI): domain Eukaryota; kingdom Metazoa; phylum Chordata; class Mammalia; order Rodentia; family Spalacidae; genus Eospalax; species Eospalax fontanierii. Next base: position 8,017,874 of record CM069549.1, read on the forward strand.
GAAATCTGGAGGTGGAGGGATGTGAAATATAATCTGGATCTTGTGAGGTGAGAGGTGTCGGTAAAGGAAGTGAGATTTGAGGGGAGACAAAGGTGGGGAAGCTGCTTGGGGGATGGGGTTGGCAGCCTGCCGCAGGGTGAGCACATGTTTCAGGCAGACTGGAGACTTGTTGCTCGCGTTTTCTGGCAATGAGAACTCAGTCAGGTCATGAGCTCTGTGCTCCGAAATTTTGGATTATTCATGAGGGAGTGGCGATGCGAGTCTCCTAAGGGTGACTTGTGGGGACCTGGGTCAGCAGGTGTGTAGAGACAGGCAAGCATCATTGAGCAGGGGACAGTAGTCTCATTCTGAAGGTCCCTGGGGATCAGAAGATAGAGAATGAGAGGAAGAGAACCCATTTACAACCAGAGAGATTGCGGAGATGGCTCAGCAGGTTAAGTGCTTGTCACACAAGCATGAGGACTTGAGTTCAATGCACAGCACTCAAACAAAAAGCAGTTCTTGGTGGTGTGTGTTTGTAATTTTAGATCTGGGGAGGTAGAGACGGGTGGATACCTGGGGCTCACCAGCCTACCTTACTTGGTAAGCTGCAAGCTAGGAAAAAGGATGTCTCAAAAAACAAAGTGGATGGTTCCTGAGGTTGACCTACCCCCCCTCCACACACACGCACCCCCCCCCACACACACGCACCCCCCCCACACACACACGTATATACCAGCACAGGAGAATTTGTGGCCAGAGAAAAAGAAAACCGAAAGCCCAGAGTCTGACCACTCTGATGAATGTTGTGTGCTGATAAGACTTTCCTGCCCTGTTTGGCTCTCCCCTGTTCCTCATTGGCTTGGACACTTCCTCCCAAGACTCCTTCCCAGCTGGATCTTTTCATTTTCATTTCCTCATACATATCTATGGATGCACATATACGATGTGGAATAATCAAATCAGAGCCACGAGCTTTTCCATTTCCTTAACGGTGTATCATTTCTTCCTGCCAAGAGCCTTCAAACTCCTGTCTTCTGGTTCTTTATAAATGATCAGGCGCTGAAGTCTCTCCCTAGCACTCTAGAGCAGTAGCGCTTACCTGTCCTGAGTCCTTTGGAGTCCCTCTTAAGCTTGCTAAGAGGCAGCTTTCACTCATGAAGAGGGTGATGGTGGCGGCAACAGGGTGGGCAGCTCTGAGGTTCAGCCCAGCTTTCACAGGAGGTTACCCATGTCAGGCAGTAGGGGACTCCTGGGATGTTGATTACCAAACTTTTCTGTGAACTTTGCCACCAGAAAGGGAGTCCTGAAGTTTTCAACCTCCGAGTGACAGCTGTTAGACTCCATTTTGGTTGAATTATGCCACTTTCCAAAACTACAGTAATTTGGTTTCCACAGCTTAAGTAACCTGCTTTTCTAGAACCTTGTCCTTCTCATGCAGCTAGATAATTTAGACACAACCTAATCGCAAGCACACACAGGATACTCAGCAGTCACGTAGTATGGAACGTCCCCGTTTCCCTGAAACCTGTAAGAAAGGATTCCCATCCTGCCACATGGGCTGAACTCTCCTCAGAGACCCTGCCATGCTGTCCTTTTGTCCATCTCTGTTTGGTAACTCTTCCAGTACCTCTCTAACCCCAAAGGGCAATCTGCCTCAGTGTCGCCTTTGAACCTTAAGCCCCAAACCTTTCTTCTCTTTGTAGAATAGTATCTTCTCTTTGTTTTATTTCCAAGATCTGGCCAACACCTTTGCTGTGAGTCCCATGCATTAGTATCCTATCTAAATCCTTAGAGCAGTTGCTGTTTTCCAGAGGAGACAACATCCAGAGGAAACAACAGGTGTCAGAACCCAGGATGGGAACTAACACCTGGATGGCTGAAGTCGGATGGGGAAGAAATGGTTCACGGAGAGCAAACCCAGAGAGTGGGAAGGTAAAAGGTTCTGAGCGAAGAGTTGTGACGGAGTTCATGAGAACATCACACACCTTATCCAAGACTCTCCTGGGGCATTCGGTTATTCTCACAAACACTGTGTACCAGTTACCCCTGGACGTGAGCAGCTATCTCCTGCACCTCCCTAAATCAACACCCTCTTCTGTACCCACTGGTTCCATTGGCAGCAATCAGAGGGCACTGTCTGTCACCCACCACTGCAGCTACTCTGTTCCTTACTTAGAATTCCTATCTCCAAAGAGCCCTAGAAACAAGCATCACTCTTTTGGGGGAAAGTCGTATTTTTTTTAATTAAAGGTTTATTAGACTTTTTAAGCAAGATTTCATAGACAAGTCTAAAATGAAAAACAGTCCTCCTGGAATCCTATAAGAAGTGGCACATGTGTGTGCATGTTTCTCAAGAGAGACAGCGGTTCTCCCAAGGCAGAATATCGAGACAGGGACGATTATAAGTACATGAATAGGAAAAGAAAAGGAATTCCTCACAGGAGTCTGGCTGAAGCCTCTCTCCAGCTGAGAACCAAGAACTCCGGCACAATTAACATTTGCTTAAAGCTGTTCTTTCTCCCCGGCTGTAAACCTGCAGTTTTCTAGGAATCACACCAGAAACCCCATTTACAGTAAAAGCCATGTCATAAACCCCCCGTTGCAACCTTAGTGGATCCTATTTTTATCTTATCAGGTTACAATTCCTTTCAAGTCTCCCCCAGAGCCACTTTATAAACCTCACTTATTAAAAATAGAGAGGAAAAGCAGGATGTGGTGGTGCATGCCTTTAATTCTAGCACTCAAGGCAGAGGCAGGTGGATCTTTGAGTTGGAGCTGATCTGGTCTACATATCAAGTTCCAGTCCAGCCAGGGCTATGTAATGATACCCTATCTCAAAACAAATGAACAAAAAGTAGACAGAAAAGGAGAAAGAAAACTTCCAAGCAACATCTTAAGGTGCAAATTCAAGAGCCACAGAAATATGGTTAATGCCAAGACACTTAATTGTGACCCTCCTTTGAAATGCTGGGAATATCTTCTTCTTCCCTGAGCATTTCTCTTTACTTTACCCTCTATGCTTACAATCTATATTAAAATGCCTTTTCATAAACCGCAGTTCTGCTTCATATTGGCTCATCCTGAAATTCTTTTCCACATTGAAGCCAAAGATCCAGGTTTCTCTGAGTAGAGGTCCTTAAAAGATTAAGGGAACACCTCTGTCCCTGTGGCCACAGTCATGCCTACATTGAGAGTGATCTCTGCTCCCTTCACCCTGGGGCACCTTGGGCAAGAAGAGAGGAAGGGTCACTGAGAGAACCTTGCTTGAAGTTTCTAATGTTTTCTGTGACCTCAAAGAAATCCCTTTTGCTCCTCATTCTGTTTCTCTTTTTTTTATTTATTACTTTCATTTTATGTGTCAGAGTGTACTGCTTGCATGTGTGTAAGTGTTCCCATGTCATGCAATGTCTGGGGAGGTCAGAAGAGGGCATTGGAGTTCCTTGAAACTAGAGTTATATACAGTTGTTAGCTGCCATGTGGGTGCTGGGAATCGAACCCAGGTCCTCTATAAGAGCAGCCAGTACTCTTGACCACTGGACCATCGCTCTAGCCCTCGTTCTGTTTCTCTTTTAAAATTACATTTGTTTATTTACAGGTGTGCATGTGTGTGTATATGCATGTGTATTTATGTGTATGCGTTGTACAGGCATGTACTTACATGCAGACCATGGTGTACATAGGACAGGTCAGAGGACAACTCTCAAGAGTCAGTTTTCTCCTTCCACTATGTAAGTCCTGGGGATTGAACTCAGGTTGCTGTTATTGGTGGCAACAAGTTTTCACTCTGTGCAATCTCTTCAACACTATCGCGCAATTCTCAGTACTCTTATGCGTAAACTGGAAACCATGATTCCTATCTTTCAGGAATATTGCAGGCACTAGACACAGCATAAAAGCCAGCACTAGGCATTTTATGCACCCCCCTTCTGCGGGTGTGCTGGAGGCCACAGGAAAATAATTAGGTGTAACTGGGTGTCCTGCTTTATCACCATCCAGCTTATGCCACTGAGGCAGGGTCTCTCACTGAACTGGCATGGGCAGCAGTGATCTTCCTGACTCTGCTTCTCACAGTGCCAGGTGCATACCTGACCATGGTCAGCTCTGGGGATTTGAACCAGGATCCTCATGCTTGTGCAGCAAGTCCTCTTACCCACTCAACCATATCCTGAATCCTCACGGTTGACATTTAACAGATGTCAGCTCTTGGTACTGACCTACTTTGGATTCGTCCAGACAGACATTTTCTTTTGGTCTTTTTGAGACAGGGTCTCCCTGTAACCCCAGCTGACCTGGAACTTCCTGTGTGGACCAGGCTGCACTTGATCTCATGGAGATCCACCTGCCTCTGCCTCCTGAGTACTGGGATCAAAGGTGTGCGCCACCATGCCTAGCTTCATAGAGACATTTATAGAGGGGTATGGCACATAGACTTTATTTGGGACGTGCCCTGGAATGTGGTACTGAAGAATACAATATAGAATGGGTTATCAAGCAAGTATTTTGGGTGAAATTTATTCTCACTGGCAACCCCTCAGATGCAGGATATCATGTCCTGAACTGTCATCTCAGGAAGACATGAAAATGTTCATTCACCTACTTGCTATCTGTCCTTGACACAACACTTCTAGGGACACGAACCTTCTAGCAAAATTGTCTCCCCTGGCAGGGAGAAGCCCTCAGGCTGCTGAAGTCTCAGCAGTAAGGTAGCTGTTCAAAGGTGAACACTCAAGAGATCATAGCAGGGCAGCAACAGTGATTGCCACAAGACTAATCTGAAGCCACCCTCTGTCCTCACAACAGCATCGACAGGTTCTTGTTCTGTTCCCGTTTAGCTAGTTCTCTTGTGTTGTTTCTGTGCTAGACCAGCAAATGCTATAAAACCTCCTGTATGTGCATATCTGTCTTTCTTTGAGGACTGAAAACATTTAATTTAATTAATTCATTTTGTTTGTGTACATGTGTGTATGTATGTGATGCCAGAAGTGAGCGTCAAATGTCCTCCTCAATTGCCCCTCACTTATTTAAAAAGGTTTTCTTATCACATTTGCATTTATTTTGTGTGCATGTATGGGGGTGCATGCATACCAGGGCTTACATGTGCAGGTCAGAGGACAGCTTCCAGTTGTTTCTCTCTTTCCATCATGTGGGTCCTGGAGATTGAACTTAGGTTGTCAGACTTGGCCACAAGCTCCTTTACCCTGTGAGCCATCTCACCAGTCTTTCCTGTTCCTTTTTTGAGACAAGGTCTCTCGCTGAGTCTGGAGCTTACCTATCTGGCTAGGCTGGCTATCAATCCCAGGGATTTTCCTATCACTGTGGTCCTAGACCTAAGGTTACAGGAGCTCTTAGTCATGCCTGGTTTTTTTGCTTGGGTTGTGGGTGATTGATGTCAGGTTCCCATGCTCGTGCAACAAGCAGTTTATGGAATGAGTTACCTCCCAGCCTAGGACTGGAAGATATTTGAAGGCAAAATTGTGTCTCCTCTCATGGGAGAAGCTGACACAGAAGCTGGTACACACTGAAAACATTCATTGCACATCTATAAGGTGCTTGTGGAATGGCAGTTTGGGAAGTTTTCGATGACCCTATTTTGTCAGAGGGGTGTCACAATTAAGCATTCCATACACACGGCTGGAGATTTATGTCCCCTCCTGTTTCTGTGGCAGGTGCCTTTATCACACAGCGTGTATGATTCCTGAACCACTTGCCAAGGGATTCATGTCTCAATATGATAATCTCTAAAGCCAGGATATTAGAAATTCAATTTCTAAAAGGAAGTGTTTAGGGTGCCACCAACATGTTATGATAATTATCTGAGAGGCCCTCCTTCTTCTTGAACTGCACTAGTAAGCTCTTTTTCACCTCAATATAAGAATGGCAAGAATGAAGACTATTTATGTGTCCCCCACCCCCATCCACAGCCTCCATCTCCCTTCCTCATCTTGCCAACACATGGGGAGCTACTCGGCTCTCCAGAGCACACCCGCCTGAATAAGGCTGATTGCTTTCCTCTATTTCTTTATAAAACTTTAAATATTCATCGTGCTATCAAATTAAATAGGATTCTTTGACTGTCGTTCTTTTCAATACACAAGATTCTTTTTCCTGGTACCTGTCCTTCCACCATTCCAAGCCTCTGCGGACTGAACATTTAACTAGCATCTGTTCCCCCAATGAGACTGGCTCCCAATCAGATAAGAGGAGTGATAATGAAAAGGGGAGAGTGGGCTGGGCATGCTTCTGAGACCAGGAAATTAACCAGGTGGAGGGGGGGGGGAGTGGGATCCAAGGCAGCAGAGAAAGACCTGCTGCTCCTCCCAGCTAGAAGAAAGAGGTTTGAGGGTGAAAGGCCAATGGAAAGGAGACACTGCAGAACAGGTCGAGGGTGGAACTGAAGCCTCGCATTGGTCTTATTCACTGTCACCAAGTTTAAGGGCAGAGAAATTAGCCAGCCCTACAGAATTTCAATATTCTTGCCCAGGCACAGGCAGCTGGATCAGATGACATGCCCAAGGCTCTTCTAGCCCCTCAAGTCATTACATTTCTTTGTCCCACAAAGACGTTTAACAACAACAAGGGCCCCGTGCACCACTAGGGGGGACTGAGAGGGTGGGGGAAATGTGAATATGCGGATTAGCCTGAATATTCTATAGCGTGGCATTAAATTTCAGTGCAATACATTATATTTTAATCTACTTCTCTGTCTGTGAGGTCCCTTAACAAGGGAATTGATCAGCGAGCAGAAGACTAACGTGCCAGGCAAGGGGGTCAACATCTCAGTGCTGTAGTCATTTATAACCAGCCTGCAAGTAGGATATTGGACCGCAGGAGATAGCCCTGCGACGCGGCGGAAGACCCACGAGACTGGGGTACAAGGCCGGAGCCGGGGAGGTGAGGCACCGCGGCACCGACCGCACTGCGGGGCTGCCTGGCTGCGAGGAGTTCACCGCAGTGCGGGAACAGGGACTGTGGAGTCCGTCTGTTGCGGGAGCCGGTGCTTCAGCACCACGCGGAGCCGGACAGCGCACAGCACTCTCTGGGACTCATCTGTCCTCCCTGGGGATAGCTTCCGTGGGGTGGGTGAGGCCTAGGTGAAACCCTCCTGGCAGGAGTACTAGCGTACAGGGTAAGCTCATCCAGGGCCGATCCCTCAGGGTCCCGGCGTTTTTCATTTACAAGCAAGGGTTTGTTTCCGAGGCTCCCGAAGGACCCTCAGCGTCCTGCTCTTCTACACATCAGATGCTTGTAAACCTGTACACTGGCGGCCGTCTGATTCTCAGATCTTGTTGGTCATGACGGGAACAGAATTGGACGGCGGAACTGTATCTTAACATGCATCATTTTTGGTTTCTTCCACGCTAGCCAGAAAAGAGGAGTTTGAGAAATACCGTGTTGGAACATTTCTCAGTCGTGATGTTTCTTTTCTATTTCTCTAGCCAGACTTTTCTGCCTTCATGCCCCTCCCCGTCTCCATCACATCTGTCTCCCACACTTGTACACTGCCTTACATTTTATGCAAATGGCTCCTATATTTCCCAAATTTGCAAATTATTATGTTCCAGATGCTGTATTGTCATATTTAAACAGTATGTGAACCTGGGGATGGACTCAGCTGCTAAAGTGCTTGCCTAACATGAAGCTCAGGGTTCACTTCCTATTCTTGGCATTGCTTAAACTGGGCATGATAGCCCATGCCTGTAATCTCAGCACTTGGGGAGGTAGAGGCAGGAAGATCAGAAGTTGAAAATCATCTTTGACTACACAGTGAGCTCTAGGCCAGCCTGAGCTACATGAGACCTCATCTCAAATAACCCTCTACAATTGCAAATATATACAATATGTAAGATGAGGTAGCTGTTCTCAAAGAAATCCTTATCTCCCAGGGAAGGCAGACAGGCACTTGGGTAGCTGACAGAGTGATAAGCTCCCAAAGGAGAGAGTGTAGCCAAGGACTAAGGGAAGCAGGGAAGGCTCATATCTCGTGGTTATAACTGTGGGGCAGATGGCTGCCACCCTTGGGGGAAGTTGTCACTCTCCAGAGCATGTTCTTGGCACAGGTTTCCTTGGTGTCAGGGACAGCCCTCCATCTGTATGGCATATAATATACCATTACAGAGTTATCATTCTGAACATCCATCATAGAACCTCAGAAGACATCTGGCTTGCTGACAGAACTCCCTCATCTCCTCTTCTGCACCATGGCCCTCTGTTTCCTTTCCCTCTTTGTCTTCCTTTTCACCTTCTAGGATTGTCTTTCTTCTACTAATCTGCAGCCCTCTACTTCAGCAATCCTCTCCTAACCAAGAATTTATCTTTCCTTGTTCCCAGCTGCAAGCTGCCATCTGTGGTGTGGGTTTGCAGCAACTGCTATTGAGAGGTCCTTGAAGAGATTTAGTCAAATGTCTTATCATATTACGTACACAGAGTGGGGTGTGGCTGGACTCTAGGAGAATGGCACTAGGCCCAACATGAGGTGTTAGGACCAGCAAAGGAGACCCAGAGTGCTCATAGAAGTTCCTATGAGTAACTGCAGTCAGACTGGCTAGCATTGGTCACGTCCCTGCCCAAAGGTTACAGATGTTTAGAGTCTGCCCATCATCCATCCCCATTTCTTGGCTTTGCTCTTTCTCTTTCTTGCCAGTCCACCCATTTGCACCCCATTTCTGTTCTCCTCTAGATTCGTCCTCAGTACTGTGCAACATAAAGGTATTTCCAACCTGAATTCCCCAGATCACATCTTTCATCCAAGAATCATCTTGATAGATAATCTCTGTTATGCCTTTTCATGCAAACTCCTGAGTACTTGGGGTATATTCAAGTCAATGTACGTGATTACAAAGCAAATGAATTCGTTATTTCTTCCTTGGCATTTTACCCAGTATAGAAGGTGATTGTGTCACTATCCTGAATTAATCTGAGTCCCAAGACATAAAAATGTTTTGCCTGAGGATAACCAAGTTTATTAGACCTGCATGTTCTGATCTCATTTCCACTGAGTGGAGTTTAGAATGAATATTTCTGCTGCTGCCAGGGTTTCTGATGCCCCCAATCACACTTCACTTTTGGCTTCTTTGTTGGAACACTTCAGATTTGGTGGTACCTTCCCCTCAGGGAGAAGGCCCAAGTCTTACTGTCATATCAACTTTGACATCTGATAGTGCAAACAAGAAGTCTTAACTACAGTCAAGGCTGTCCCCCACAGAACTTGGAGCACTCCACTCCCAAAAGACCTCCCCGTCGGGCCTACCATCACATGGTGGCTTCTTCAGATATGCAAGCTGACTCAAAGCCAGTTCCCCATTTCACTTTCTGTGCTATAACCTGGACCAGTGAAGAATCTACTGGAGGAATTAGACTTGTTCCTATCAGTGGGCCCAGCCCCTTCCAAGTCTGGCTCCTACTTTCTATTTGTGACCCTTTGCCCATTACATTTGGTTAATATGATAAGTCTTCAGGATAACAACTGGAAGTTCCTCTTCGCAGGTGTGGTAGTTGAAGATCACAGAGGTGCACTAACTTGTCCATAGTAACTAGTGTCCTGAGATGATAGTACAAAATGTGTGCCTTCTTCATCCAGCAAAAATGTTCAGCACGTGGGGTCTTTCAGCTTTGTAGGAAGAAAAGCCTCAGGCATTTCAAGGACTTTTTTCCTGCTGGTCTTTCCCAGGTGGATAGGTCTCATTTCCCTCTGTTTGGCTAAAGGAAGGCATTGGATTTGCAGGGTGTTAAATATGCATGTTCGTGCTGCCCAATTCTTCCGCACTCGCTGGTTCTGAGCATCTCTTATTGCATGCACCTGCATCTCCTGCCTGAGGGCTTTCACTGGTGGGAAGGACGAGCTTGGCTCTCATACCAAAAAGGCTGAAGTGCTAAGGGTTAGCACCCAGAGAGATGTTCCCAATCAGTGATGAATGGAGCTGTGTGATTAATGACCTCATCATGATCCCTTAAGCAGGATGGTTCTGGAACCCATGTCCCACACCATCTCTCAGAAGTCTCCAGTGGGCCTGAATGCCAGTTGTTCACAGGAGCAAGCTGTTCATCTGCAAACACACACTGGCTCCTTTTACTACCCATTCTCCAGGTCCCCAGGGACACTTCCTAGGCTCACACTTTGTGTGCCCATATATCTATGTGCAGAGGCTGAAGGTCCATGTTACATGTCAATAGGTCTATACCTAATTTTGTGAAATAAAATCTCTCACTTAACCTGGAACTCACCAATTCTAGCAGACTGGCTGGTCCACAAGCCCCAAGGAGCCTCCTGTCTGTACCTCTCCAGCACTGGGATTAAAGGCATATGCCACAGTGCCCAGTCTTTGCTTAGATGTTAGAGCTTGAACTCAGGTCTTCATACTTTCACAGCAACTGAGGCACCTCCCCAGGCTGCTACCCAGCTTCTGCTCTTGCACTTGAATCAACATCTCAACTTCTGTTTCTCAGAGAATCTAGTCAATGTCAATCTGCCCATGTGGGACCTTAGAGACCACCTGACTCAGCCACCCCACGAATAAACTAAATCCCCAGGACAAAAGTCACCTGGAAGAAATGACTTGTAACCACACACATCACTCTCTGTGCAGCTCCCTATCCCCCATGTGATCCCAGGCACTCACTTAATGCAGCATTAGAAATTGGGGCAACTAGATAGAGGATGGATTGAGAGGGAAAATAGAGGATAAGAGTAGGAAAACCTACACTCTGGAAATCTCATTATGATTCCCTCTTCTGCTTTGGCAGTCAAGAATTCCACAGCCCTCTGCCTGTCTTGCCACATTTGAGTAGCAGGGTTCTGTAGCACTGACCCAGGTTAATTGCACAGTTCTCTGGAGATTCTGGGACTAGAGAGGTTAAAACAAGTTTTGCTTCATGTCCAGGAAGGCCGTTCTATACTTTGTCCTTTCCAAGTGATTGCTGGGTCTGTTGGCCTCTGGCCTTGGTGCTGAAACCGACGTGGAGCTGACTAGTGGGCTGGCTAGGACTGAGCAAAATGGAGTTTGCCTGAGCTTAGAAGCTCAAAACATAACCAGAGACAGGCAAGAGCTTTGACATCACTAGTTTCACCTCCTAATAGTAAAGGTGAGAGATGGGAGGTAGGCCCACAGGGCAGATGAGACTGTTCAGTTGATGTGATTATACCTGCTATTTAAGATCAAATATAACTTGTCTTTGATTGCCTGTGTCAATGGAAGAGAAGAGGAAGCTTGTAGAATTCCAAATAGCATGTAATACTGAATAATTTCTATTTTGAGTGTAGATGGAATTTGGAGCCATTTTGGGGGAGGAGAGGGGTAGGGGTTGCAGCTGTACATTTGTAATCATGTTCGGCCCTGCTAAGCCGAGACAAGGGAAGACAATGTAGGCAAGCCAGGAAGTAGCTGGCCTCAAATTAAGGATGTCCTGTGGACCACATTCATAGCCCAAGCTGTAAAACACTCCACTGATCTATGCGAATGTGTCTCCTTCACCCAGTCCTCAGAATGGTCCTTTCTTCTTTCCCTTGTCCCTCTGCTTTCTCTTTCTCCATCATTCTCCTTTTCCTCTCTGTTCGTCATGTTTTTAAATTCTAGATTTTAGGGAGCATCATTGTGGTAGCTTGAATGAAAAATGTGCCCCAGAGGCTCAGGTATTTGAACACTTGCCCCCGATCCCCAGTTGGTAGTGCTGTTTGGGGAGATTATGGACCTTTTAGGATGTGGAGCATTGCTGGAGGAATTACATCACTAGGGGTGGGCTTAGAGATGTTATAGCCTATCTCTTTCCACTTCTAGTTTGCTCTCCCAGCTTCCCGTGTGGTGAAATGTGATCAGCCAGCTTCCTGCTCTGGCCACCTGCTGCCAGGCCTTCCCTGCACTTATGGACTTCCCCATCCGGAATCACGAGCCAAAATTAACTCTTCCACAAGTTGCTTCTGGTCATGGAATTTTATCAGCAATAATAAAGTAACACTAAGACAACCACCCACCATCTCCTTACAAGAATGGCCCCCACCTCACCCTCACCTCCTTTTTAATCCAATCCACATGCATCCAGAAAGCTCTGGCTGTGGTTCATTCACTTCTAGTCCCCCAAAGCTCTGCTGCTGAGCCCCTAGGAGAAAAGTCATGGGCTGAATATGACTAGGGTTTGAATCTCACCAGTGTTCTGGCTCTTTATCACCAACCCCCATAGGGGGACTTATACTCGGGAAGTCTTTGTGTCACTCTCTGGGATTAGCTGAGCTTCCCTGAAGGTTGTACCTGTTCATCTTCCACTCAGTAGATGGCAGGACTTTCCTGTATACTACTAAGACTGAAGCCCCTAGGCATGGATTGATCAGCCCCATCACAACACAATCCCTTCGGCTTTTCCTTCTCATGATAAAAAGGAGTCCTGTCTTCTGTCCAGGCTATTCTTTTTCTATACATTTTGGACTCTTTCTCCTTTCAGCTCTTTGAGGAATTTGCTTCATCCAAGAATGTATTCTCTTTCTTCAGCCTCCCTCCCACTGGCCCTTACCCTCAGCATAGGACAGATTCCATTCTCCACCATGTCGTGGGCTCCTCTGAACAGACAAGCTTCTTCTCTAGGCAACACTTCCTAACAGACTGACCCATATCTTGCCTTCTCCCCTCTGTAGTCATCCCTCAGTTCTTTGTATTGAGCTCCAGCCCAGTGATCCTACAGAGCTCATCTTGCTAGGGACACCAGTGACCTTGTAATGATCATCTCCAGTGAACTCCACTACTACAATCTTTTTATCAGGATCTCCTTACATTTCACATCTTGAGTGCTTTTAAAACAATTCTAATTCTTCCTTGATGGTGTGGCACTGACAATTCTCCCTCCCTCTTGAGTCATATCTCCCCAGCCTCCCAAACAATCTGGGAAACATTGGGGTTCCAGCACTTTCCTGTTTGTTGTAATAAATACCTGGCCTAAAGGAACCTAAAGAAGGACAGTTTATTTTGGCTCACAATTTGAGGTTACAATCCATCATGGTGGGGAGACACCATGGCAGGGATGTAAGACAGATGGTCACCTTGCCTCCATAGTCAGGAATCACAGAAGGCCACTTTTGTCCCTAGTAAGGTGGGCTCCATAGGGCCACTGGGGTAGAGTTCAATATCGAGTTGAGGGATGACTATAGAGAGGAGAAAAAGCAAGATATGGGTCAATCTGTTAAGAAATATTGTCTAGAGAGGAAGATGATTTGCTCAGAGGAGCCCCAAGATGGTGGAGAATGGAATGTGTCCTATGCTGAGGGTAAGGGCTAGTGGGAGGGAGGTTGAGGAAAGAGAGAGTGGGTGGATGGATGGGTGAAACAAACAGACAGGTGAGTGCTGGTGTTCAGCCCACTTTTCATTCATTCTAGAACCCTAATCCAGGATCATATGTCACCACAGGTAGAGTTAGTCAGGAGAAAGCTCACCTTCCTTAGACTGAAGAACAAAGAGAAATCTCAGGCATAGAACCAGGCATCTGGAGCACTCCAGACAAACTCTGCCAGTTTCCCAGCTTTTCTCCAGCTTTGGCATCCAGCATTCACAAGCTTTGTATTACAAGAAGTAACTGCTTCACATGCGTCTCAGGACTGACCAGCCTGTGCCTGGTTCACAATGTTCACTGCAACTGGAGAAATCAGAAGATTTAAGATAGATTTCTATGGTCTATACTTAGCTATATATCCTCTCCCATTATCTCTCCTCTCTCTCTCTCTTTTTCTCTCTCTCCCCTTTGCTTTATTGCTTGCTTTCTCTTATTTAGAATGTAATTAAATTGGAATTGTGGCCAAAATCAATTTGTGAGACAAGCATTTGGTTAGTGATATTGAGCCAACCAGGTGAAAAAAAAAAACCTCAGCAAAACTTCAAAAAGGCCAATAATCATAGTGTGATTGAAATTCAGTTCCTCTCCTCTCAACATTTCTCCCATTAACGTGGACAAGAGCTGGCATCTCTCTTGGGGCCTGGGTTTATTGTGTTTCACAGATGGTCTAGAGTGCTAGTATGCACAGCAGAGAGGCAGGCCACGGCATCCTCCAACAAGAGTTGAAGACCTCTAGTTTGACTAAGAGGTTCCTAGAGATTAGAAAGGGACTCAAGTCAGCAGGAGGGGGTTGGATCGACACAGAGCTGGGGGTGATGAAGCAGTGTGAAGAACTGGTTTGGAGCTTCCAATTCTAGAATCTGAGACTATCTTATATGAAGAAAAAATCAGATTAAGAGTTGCAGGTGGGGCTGAGGAGGTTGCTCAGTTGGTAAAGTGACTACAGCACAAACTTGAGGACATGAGTTTGAATCCCCAGAATCTATGTACACAAACAAACAAACAAACAAACAAAAACCAGGCACAGCCTATTCCAGGACTGGGGAGGCAGAATTACAAGGATCCCTGGGGCTTGCTGGCCTATCTATCCAATCAGTAAGCTCCAAGTTCTGTGAAAGACCATGTCTCAGAAATAAATAATAAGTAGTAACTAACTAAATAAATAGATAAAGGGGAGAGCAATTACAGAAAATACTAAGGGTGGAGATCTGGCCTCCGTGCTCACAGACACACAGACACAGACACACACACATACACACATACACACACACACACACACACACACACACACCTGAGCTAAAGGAAAGGTCTTCGAGGATCACACATTCATGAAACCGGAGATTCTGGAGATGGGAAATGAACTCAAACAGTCTCTATTTTGGCATCCTTTGTCCATTTTGCTGATGGGAAAATGGGCTGAAGAAGGGAATGTACTTACCCAAGGTCACTCACTACTATTTAACTCATCATTGACAAACAACAGTACACTGGGAGCTCTCCAGGAAAGGAGCAATGGGTGCACTCTCCCAGTAACCTTCATTCTGGGGCCTTCAGCATGGTATGCTGGACCTCTGGCTTTTCTTTTGTTGGCTCTTCCCAGGGTTAGTTTGGGATAGTTCACTAACAGGAGTTGAGAAAGGCATGAGTGTGCAATGTGTGTGTTTGTGTGCATGTGTGTACACATACACTCACATGTATGCACAGGCTGGGCAAGCAGAAGTCCACTTAACACCTCTCAATCACCGTTCAATACTATGGAGAAAGGATTGGTAGGTTGCTTGTATTTTGACCTTTCTTGGCATGGTTATCATTCCCGATTCTCCTTTGTGGAGTAAAGTAAAAAGGAAAGAAATTAAAGAAGGGAGGGAGGGAAGGAGGGAGTGGGGAGGAAGGGAGGGAGAGGGAGGGAGGGAGGAATAGAATCCACTTAAGATCACAAAGATAGCTTGGGGGCAGCCTGATGTTCTACACTTCTCCCAAAGCACTAGGCAAAGGCCTTGAAAGTACACAGCATCAAACCAAAATCAGGATTCGAGCTTCGGTGCTGATGTTGGGTGTACCAGCTACATCTTCTCTTTCAGCCCAGTCTCCTTATCTGTACAACAGGTTATTTTTGACTACACAGCATACAAGGGCTGTTAGTCCTACCATTTCCAATACATCTCCCAATAGCCTTGAATACCCAAGTCCCAATAATTCATTTAGTCAATAAACAATTGTACAAATAATAAAAATAATAATTATAAATTTTGTGTTTTCCAGCCGGAGGGAACACATTCAGTGGAGAGGCTCTTCCTCTAGATTCTATTTGTGGAGTTCAGAGCTAAATATAACTAGTGTGACAGGCTTTCCAAACATCATCATCTCAAATTAGGAGATGTATTTGCACTTCCTATCAACAGTCCTGTGGCAGACACTCTGACGATGCTGCAGAGATGCATGAAGACTAGTTCATCCTTGAAAATAAACCCAGTTCTTTCTCTAGGAGCAAGACCGTCCAGAGAATGCGCAGGAGCTGGTGAGCGGTCAGGAGGACATTAGAGCATATGTGAGGATTGACCCCAGTCCTGAAGTCTCCTGGACAGTCACTACTGTTTATTGAACAGGTACTTTGTGCCAGGCTCTGCACTAAATAGTTTACATAAGACTTTGAGTTCCCATGGCAACCTGGAAAAATGGCCTTTCAAGGTCACATAGGTCATCTAGTGCTGTGGACTCCCTCTTTGAGGTTCTTCCTTCCTTGAAAGAAAGCAGGTGTTCCCAACCCTGTGTTAAGTACACAAAGGTAAATGAGATACATGCTTCATACTTGTGGGCCTCCAGGTCAATGCTTAACTGAAACGTCAGGTCTATGGAGAATACATATTGACAAACACAGCAATTAGGATGAATGTGGGGTAACAGAGTGGCAGGAAGGACTTCAGAAAAGAAGCACCACGAGTTGAACCTACAAGCTCTGGAAGGCCATGGAGTCAGTGAACAGCCATCTGTGAGTGGGACAAGGGGAGCAAAAGCTGGGAGCTGTATGTGAACAGGGGAGCAGCCTCTGTTACAGTGAGGGGTCTCCCATTCTCTCTGCATCACTTGACCTTCCCTCCTGGCATTCAGTGGACCCCAAGGTCAAGAACGGCTCTGGTTCTATTCCAAGAGTGAGAAAAGTATTGGATGACCAGCACCAGGACAGTGATGTGGGGCCAAGATACCTGCAGAAAACCTTCCCATTGACCACTTGACCGCTACCCTGCATTGGAGCCAGACAGTATCCCTAAGGGGTCAAAGTTTCTCCTGTTGAAGCTGATGATGGTGGCTGGCTCTTAGCAGCCTCCTGTTGGAAGAGGACTCAAGAGATAAGAGAGTGAGTATCCCACTGTGCCTCACTGTGTGTAAGAGTTAATTAACAAAATCTCCTTCTCCACCTCCACTCCCCACCTTCTTCCTCTGCCCTCCACCTCCAGACCCCAGGACATCTCCTTGGTTCTCCTGGTCCCCGGGCCCCACCACCTCATCCCCCTTTGGCTTGACTTTGCACACTGCACCCTCCCATTTGTTTCCCCCATCCATCCTCAGCACCTCTCTTTATCTCCAGCCTTTGTCTCACACCAGGAAACAAAAACAAGCCGCTTTTTAATGTTTTGCTTCCAAACCCAAGACAATAAGACGTTCCTCTCAACTGAGGAGGAGAAGTAATAACTCCATTAGCAGAGTGGATACCATGCACTTCAATAGTCTCTGTGGATCTCCTTGGGAGCTGCCACCATCCACCCGACACAACCACTCTCAGAACAGCACATGGGATATGCACCCAGAAAATAGACCCAAGGGAGAAGAAGCAGTAAGTGTTCCCAATCTGACAGGCCATGGCTACGGACACTGTTGCATCTTTCCCCTCCCTTTAGGATGTGATGGAATTCTACTTCTCAGACAGGACTCAAGGACAGTCTCTATTATCCCTGCCCAAGAGGCTTCAGATAGCCTGTTCCCTGTCCAGGTTAGTCTGCAAGGGGCTTCCCAGGCCAGTCGCACCTCGACTTTGCCCTATACTAGGCTCCCCAGATGGAGGAGACCTAGTGCCTAGTCTCAAGGGCTCCCTGAGGAGGGAGTTCACACCAGTTCATACTCTGCCAGAGCTTCTGGTTTGATGGAAACTCTATAACCCCCACTCTGAGGACTTCCCAAGTTCACAATGGGCACAAAGTTGTCACTATACATGCAGGAAGTGCAATGCGGTAGAGAGAGTGGGGGGTGGAGGGCATGTGGTCTGAGGGACTGGAGGTCTTGCTGATTAGACCCTGATCCAATTCCAACCTTTACTGACTTCTGCATTCAGGAAGAAGAGTCCCCCCCCCCCCCCCCGGCAACCTATATAAAGGCTGCCGAAAGCTTCTTAATGTTTTCTGGCTTGTCTCATCACTTGGCAGGACAATGAGACTTTTTCGTGTGACTCTTCTCGCATCTGTGGCATTTCTGCCATGTTCCACCCCATGTCCAGCTCTGCCTCTCAGATCCTTTCTAGAATAACAATAATGGTGATACTTATAGAAGATCAGCTTCCTGCCAGCCACTGAAATAGCTCCTTACCGACGTCTCTGCCTCCGCCTGCATCTTCATCTCCATCATCTGCATCTCCATCTCTACCTCTGCTTGCTACTTCATCTCCACCTGCATTTCCATCTTCATCTCCACCTGCATCTCTACCTCCATCTCCATCTGAATCTCCATATCCATCTGCATCTCCAGCTCCATCTTCATTACATTTTTACATCCACTTCTCTTCCTAGGCTGCTTGCCAAAGAGAAGTTCCACTTCTCTGGCCTTCTCCTGCCCAGTTCTCAATGGCCACATGCGCTCGGTTTCTGGAATGTCAGCTGGATGTAAACCTAATGCTGTGGCTTGTAAACCTGCCCAGAACCATTAGCCAACACAGTTACTCTGGGACTTTTATCCATTGGACATCCCAGCACTTCAGCCCAGAGTTCCCTTCTATCGTTCCATTTCTCCAGCCTTTGACATTAGAGTACAAATCCATTTTCCAGATGGTGTTGCTGGCACAGGGAAACCTGGAGTGCTAGTTCAAGGTCACTTGCTACCCTGTACCAAAAAAGACTATGTATCTGAGGTGATTGGGAGAGGGGCTTCATATGAGCACCACCAGGCAAGTTGACAAAATACATCTTAGCAAATGTGTAACCAGCTCCTCGGCCCCCGTCACCAGGTCAGTGAGCCATTCCTTGCAGATGACCCAGGCCACTGCAGTAGTCACAGCAGAAGCCATGGAGGCAGGTCTGACACCGAGCTGACACAACTGTCACACTCCAGCCAGGGACCCCGAGGAGCCATGAGGCTGGCTGCCAAGCAATTAGGACCCAATCTTTGAAGACGGTCGGGATGCTTGCCCAGAATGCAGAGTGGCCCAGAGTTGGGAGGGACAGTGACTGCTCAGATTCCTCTGCAGCAGGGCTCATGGAGAGGGGACACTGAGAAGATGTTTCATCTTCTCGTTCTTAGTGTTGGGACATTCTGGCACAAGGGAGGGGAGAGAAGAGGGCGGAGCTGGAGACTCCTCACTCCTTGTGGTTCCATCAGGTTGTGGGCTCTGCATTCTGAAGTGAGGATATGAAGAGAAAGAGGGAGGACGCTGGGTTGGAGCTGTCAAGGAGCTGGCGTGCGGACCTAGATGTATTATGCATTCTTTTCTCCATTCACAGTTCTCTGGGACAAGCTCTCCCATCCTCCATTCGGTTCTCAGGTTTACATTATGTTGGTAAATTGCTACATTCTGTTTGTTTGTTGAAAGTGGACTCTGAGAGTGAGGAGGCCCTCCCTTGTCTCACATGTAAGCATCTTTAGGTCACGTGTCCTCCCAAACCCCCAATCCTGGAGCAGGCTACTCCTACCCCACAGCTCTGTGAAAATGGAACAGCTGGCATTTAAAAAATTGAGAACAGGGGGCTGAAGAGATGGCTCAGCAGTTAAGAGCACTAACTGCTCTTACAGAGAACCTAGGTTCGATTCCCAGCACCCACATGGCTGCTAACCACCATCTGTAACTCCAGTTCCAGCGGATCCGATGCCCTCGTCTAACCTCTGTGGACACTGCATGACACAGGTGCACTTACCTACATGCAGGCATACACTCATGTCCATAAAATAAAAATAATAAATAGATATTTTTAAAACCCTGAGAACAGCTGGATGGTGACCATTTCCAACAGAAGTTACTATTGCTAATTCATCAACACAGAAAATGCCTGAGATGAGAGGAAAGTTCTCAGTAGGGACTCCAACTGATGGCCTCTAACCAACCTCCAAAGCTGATTTCTGCTGGGTGCTGTAAGTCCCTGACTTGATCAATCAGACCACTCCAGTCATTCCTGAAGGATGTTGCAAGTACCTGGCTTGACGACGTTTTGCTATATATCTGCAACTTGCTATTTGTTCTTTTTCTTTTGCTTGCTACATGCTTAATAATCTCACCAAAACCAAAAGTATGGCTCCTATAGATCATTCTCCAGATCGAACAGAACATTGGTCATCCTCAGCTCCTGAAGGAGGTCATCTCTTCCAGGAAGACCACCTGGAGGAGGAAGAGGAGTCGGATCTCAGGGCCCTGCTCATCTTTACTCCAGTTTATTCAAGAGGGACTCCCAGTGTCTTGAGTAAAGATCCTCACCCAGTCCCAACGGAGGTGAGGGATGTGTCTCTTCAAACCTTGATCTTTTCACAGAGGGCCATATCTCCTAGGAGAGGGGTAGATTCAACTCAGTAGTCTGTCTCATTCTCAGATGCGATTGAACATTCTTGTCCTTTCACCACCTCGCATGACTGTAGCAGGCATATTGAGAGTTTTTACTTTAACAAGTCCTTAAATTCTTTCCAGTGCAATTTAAAGGTTTATTTTTTATTTATGTGCATGTATGCACACATATGTGCAAGAACTCAAGGAGGCTAGAGGAGGACATCAGATCTCCTGGAGCTGGAGTCACAGGCAATTGTGAGCCACCTCATGTGGATGCTGGGAACCAAACTCAGGCCTTCTGTAAGTAGAGCATGGGCTTTTAACTGCTGAGCCATTTCTCCAGCCCCTGCAATGCAGCTTAAACTATAATTGCCTTGAAATGCCATGAAATATTATTGAAATGAAATGCCTGTTCCCATTATTGAGCACTCTCCCCTGCCCTACTTTCACTCTGTGTGTGTACGTGTGAAACATATCACACATTTCCTCTGATTGGGCATGAACAAACCAGGTGAGGGTAGAAGGAGGTTCTCAGATTCAACCTCATGCAAGAAAGCAGGCAGCTCAAAGGTTCTATATATTTGGGGAGAAAAACAGAATAATCGGCTAATGTTCATAACAACCCTTAATTAACAAATTTAGACTACAGGTATCTTTTCCCCAAAGAGTAATAATGTGCTTGTTTGAAATGAACAAATGGGTTGATTACAATAAGCAGCACGTTGGATGTGTTGACTGAACCTGGCCAGCAGCTGGGAAATGCAAAGGTACAGACACAATCATGTTCTCCCTGCTGCCTGTGACTTTGGTGAAGGCTAACCCAAAAGACGAGTTTCAAGGTTTCACATTATGTCCTAGTTAGTTTTCGGTGTCAACTTGACATACCTAGAGTCCTCTGGGAAGAGAGAATCTCAGTGAAGAATTATTTCAATCACATTGGCCTGTGAGAGATTTTCTTGATTGATGTGGAAGGGCCCAAGCCTGCCATAGACTGTGCCATCTCTGGGCAGGTGGTTCTGGGCTGTATCAAGCTAGCTGAGCATGATCCAGCGAGCAAGCCAGCAAGCAGCATCCTCTGTGATTTCTGCTTGAGCTCATGCTGTGACTTCCCCCAATGATGGATTGTAACCTGGAAGTATAAGTCAAATAAATCCTTTTCCCCCGAGGTTGCTCTGGAGCATGGTGTTTGTTATAGCCATAGAATCAAACTGGAACCACATTCCTTTGAAATTCCTTAATACAGGTCACCAGTGGCCTTTGGGAAGAGATTTTGGTTGCAACTCTGTTACTTCAAAGCTAATCCTACTGCTGAATGTCACCAGATGACAAGATTTGATTCCCACAAATTATAGTCTCAATAGAAAAATTTTCCCAATAATATCACTCTCATATTTCCCCCAATTATTTTATTATACAAAATTTCAAATCTTTTGAGAACAGAAATGAATTTCTTGGTGAACACCCATATTGGCATCCCCTATATTCTACAATTAATGTCTCCAAATGTATCTATCATCTAACCATCCACTTACCCAGGCACTAATGTATCTTGTTTTTAGAGAGTTTCCGCGCATATTATAGACATCAGTGCAATTCACCACTAACTACTTCAGAACGCATGTCATTAGCCACACTTAAAGGTTTGAGCACTGTTCTTTTTCAGGTAAAATTTACATCAAGTGAATATATTAGTCTTATGCGTGTCATTTGACGACTTTAGTGAATTCACCCATCTCCATAACCCAAACCCCTGGAACACTACAACAGTTCCAGAAAGTCTCCTCCAGTCTCATAGCTCAGGGAGCCCCCCTCGTCACCACTCCCAAAAGGGGTGCTGCTGTGACCTTCTTTGCCCTTTCATAGTTTGCCATTTCTAGAAGCTTACAGAAACCATGATATTGTGTATAGGGAGTCTCTCACTGAGCTGTGTTTCTGAACTCCTCTGCAGCATAGTCAAATCACGGGTTCCTTCCATCTGATAGCTGCATGAGCTCGCCACAGTTAGACTGGTTACCTATCCTTCTACTGATTACCCTCTAGCCTCTTTCTGTGTTGCGGTCACCTTGAATAGAGCTGAAGGAACATTCTATACCATATTTCTGGTAGACACATGCTTTTACTTAATGTGGATAAATATCCAAGAATAACATTCCTAGATCATAAGACAGGTGTAGGTTGTGTTTTGAAACAAACTGCCAGCATCTTCCAAAGTGGCTGTACCATTTCCCGGTCCCACCAGCCATGTATGAGAATTCTAGTTCCAATTGGGCACCTATACCAACATTGGTATGGTCTGTTTTTACAAAATTTAGCCATGGGAATGGGCTTGTGGGTTGTACCATGAAGTTTTAAATTAACTTTATTAATTGTGGGGATGTACAGACACACGTATTACACATGTGGATGTCAGAGGACAACTTGCAGAGTTGGTTCTTTCCATCTACCATGTGAGGGTTCAGAGATCAAACTTATGTCCTCAGGCTTGGTGGCAAGAGCCTTTACCCACTAAGCCATCTCATCAACTCTCAAGTAATATTTTTATTTATTCTATGTTTTTGAGGCAGGGTTTCCTGTAGCCGAAGCTTGGCCTCGAACTTATTACATAGCTGAGGATGACCTTGAACTTCTGATCTTCATGCCTCTGCTCCCAAATGCTGGGTTTATAGACATGTGCCACCACACCTGGCTTTATCAATTGTAGTTCAAATTTAGATTTCCCAGATAAGAAGTGATGTTGAACATCTTTTTTTTTTCATGTAATTATTGCCCATTCATTTATCTTCTTTCACAAAGTGTCTGTCTAAATCTTTTACCTACTTTAATTGGATGGTTTGTCTCTTTATAATTGAGTGACAGGGAGTGATACATTCATTCTGGATTCTAGCTCTTTATAAGAAATATGTCTTATAAATATCTTCACACTCTGAGGCTGCTTGTTAATTTTCTCAATAATGTTTATTGGCTGAACAGGATTTGATCTTTTTACAAAGATGAAATTTTTTTCTACTTTATTGAATTTTTGTGCATTTTATATAATGCATTTTAATCACGTTTAGACCCTTCCCCTGTCTGTGCCCCTGTAGCCCCTCCCACCAGATATCATGCATTCTGTCATATATTAAGTCCTACGCAGTCTAGTTTGTGTCTCTGGATATCCTTTGGAACCCACTCAACCTATCTAGTATTGTTCCCTTAAAGAAGACCAACTCTTCCTCAACCAGCAGTGATCGGCTGGCAATAATTCCTCAGGTACAGTTGGGCCTTCTTACCCATTTCCCCAGTTCTGTGCTGGGGTTTTGTCTGGTTTGAGTTTGCATGGGTCTTGTGCATGCTGTCACCATTGCTGTAAGTTCAGATGAGCAACTTCCAAGCCACCCTGGAAAATTCTGTTCATTGTGATGGTGTACCACTCCCACTCTTCCAGTCTTTCCATCCCTTCTTCTACAATGGTCCCCGAGACCTAAGTGGCAGAGATTTAATATAGAAGTCCTATCCAGAGACATGCACTCTGGTCAAGATGCTACTTGGTCAGTTGTGGCTTTCTGTGTTGATCACCATCTGTTCCATGAGGAAGCTTTGCTTGACAGTTGTTTGTGTGTATGTGTGCACGTGTGTGTGTGTGTGCATGTGCCTATATGTGGGTATGTGCATTTGAGTGCAATGCTTGTGGAGGCCACAAGAGGGTTCCAGATTCCCAAGAGCTGGAGTTACAGATGGTTGTGAGCTGCCTCATGTAGGTGCTAGGAACCAAACTCCAGTCCTCTGCAAGAGCAGTACGTGATCTTTATCACTGGGCCATCTTTCTAGCACCCTTCCTTTTTCTCCATCTTAAGAGTATCAAGAAACAATTCCCCTGGGCTTCTGACATTTTGGCAAGTATTTTGTCTTCCCTAAGAGAAGTTCTTACAAGCAGAAGCACTGGACACCATTTGGCAGAGTTAGTGGCTGCCTCTGGGGGAGAAACCAGATCTGTTTCTTGTCCGCCATAGTCTTCCCAGTCAAAGTCAAAGCAGGCTTGTTTAGCCCTGTATCCTAGAATGAGGTCCCCTAGTCTTGGGGTCCCCCAGCTGTGATGCCAACCTACTGCATGGAGAGCATTCAGTTAGGCCTGGCTGGATAACCAGTGCCAACATGAAACTCCTGTGGTCAGCGGTGCTGTGAGGAGTTGGGTACTGCCTCTCGCCCAGGACTCTTCTGTTTCTGATCAGTCTCTGCTGTGGCTTGAATGGTGACCACAGCACTATTCATATGTTGATTTATAATTCAAATATTGATTGAAGTACTGAAGCCCTGAGCCCAAATAGGATTGTGCTTGGACATAGGACTAATAAGGAGATTATCTGAAGTCAAATAAAATCATAAGGCAGAACTAACTTCAATCCAGTGGGATCCGGGTTCTAATGAGAGGCATACCAGAAAACATATTCCTTCTTTCTCCTCCCCTCATTTTTATCTCCCTCCCTCTCCCCTTCCTTCCTTCCTCCCTCTCATTCCCTTCCTCCTCCTTCTCTCCTTCCCTCCACTCCTTCCCCCTCTCCTCGATACTCTTCCTCTTTTTGTCTTTCTGAACTAGCTCAGAGCAAACCATGTAAAGAAAAAGCTATTCTCTGCAAACCAGGAAAAACATCCTTATCAAGCACTGAGCTCTACTGGAGACTTGATCTCAGATTTTCCAGCCTCCAGAGCTATGGGAAATTAGATTTCTGTGTGTCCGCAATGGGAGCTGTAGTGTTTTGTGATGGCATTCTGAGCACACCATCCACGGAACCGTGGTAAGCTTGTTATCTTGCAAGGAGGCTGGAGTCTCAGACCCTTCGCATTGCTTGGCAAGGGGAACAGGATTATATTTTTCACGTTGGGGGTGAAGTTTGCTGCAAGATTCTTGTAGATGCTTTTAATCAAATTGAGAGTCTTCCTTTCCATTATTAATTTGCAGGGCTTTTATGAAGGCCGCATTTTGCATTTTGGGCAAATACTTTGCTATGTCTGCTGATACTCTCATTTTCTCTCTTTCACTCTGTTTCTTTAGTGAATTGTATCTATTGATTTTTCAATGTTAAAACATCTTGGCATTGCTGGAACAAACCTTACTTAGTCATGACCTGCTACACACATATACATATGACTATAATCATTTCACTAATATTTTGCTAAGGGTTCATGTTTCTATGTTCATGTGAAATATTGTGTCTGATTTTTATTTTCTTATTTCTTTCTTTGGTTTTAGCCTTAATCAAATAACGGCATTGTTAAATAAGTTGGGGAGATATGTCCCCTCCTTTATTTCATGAGGTTGTATTCATCAACCCAGGTGTCCACCATAACAAAATACCATAGATGGCAACAGAAACCACAGAACCTATCTTCTCACAGTTCTGCACAGGGGAACTTCCAGATCAGGATGTCACCAGGGTTGAGTTCTGGTGAGGGCTCTCTTAATGGCTTGCAGATTCAGTGTGTCCTCATAAAATTGAGAGAGAAGAAGAGGGAGGAAGGGCGAGAGAGATTCCTGTGATTCCACATGTTGTATGTTTCTCTACAAGGGCAAAAATCCCATCCAGATGGCCCAACTCCAAAGCCTCATTTAAACCCCATTAGCCCCTGAAGGCTCTGTCTCCAAAGACCATCACGTTAGGAGATAGGACTTCAACAGAATTCAATCCTTAGTAGGGATGAACAGAGCTGGTATTATACCATTTTTAATATTTTTATGTATATGAGTTTTTTTCAGTTCCTTTTATGTGTGTGAGTGTTATACCTACATGTATGTAAGTGCATTGGTGTCCTTCAGTACCCACAGAGGACAGAAGAGGGAGTCAGAGCCCCTGGAACTGGAGTTAAGGGACAGTTTTCAGCAGTAATGGGGTGAGTGGTACTGGGCTTCGGACCTGGGTCTTCAGCCAGTATTCTTAACTGCTGAGCCACCTACCCAGCCCCTGTGTATACTCATCCATGTTTTGCCTACATGTAAAGTGCACCTGAATTGAGCAACATTCATAGAGACC
This sequence comes from Eospalax fontanierii, assembly GCA_035773235.1. Classification (NCBI taxonomy): domain Eukaryota; kingdom Metazoa; phylum Chordata; class Mammalia; order Rodentia; family Spalacidae; genus Eospalax; species Eospalax fontanierii. Next base: position 8,043,905 of record CM069549.1, read on the forward strand.
AGAAGAGGAGGTCACCTGAAACTGGAGTTAAGGGTGGTTTTTATCTACCATATGGGAAGCTGGGAACCAAACCTGAGTCCTCTGGAAGAGCAGTCAGTGGTGCTCTTAACTACTAAGTCATCTTTCCAGCCTCTGCTTCCCAATTTTTAAATATTTACTAGAATTCACCAATGACACCACCTAAGCCTCGATTTTTCTTTGCTAGAAAGGTTTTAATTATTAATTCAATTTTCTTCATTGATATAGAATTCTTAGTAGTTATGTATTTGTTCTGGAATCAGTTTTTAAAATTTCATTATGGAAGAAAGAGAGAGAGAGAGAGAAAGAGAATGTATAGGTGTGTGCCACAGTGGTCTATTTTCAGGAGTCAATTCTCTCTCTCCACTCTCTCCACGCTTTGAAACATTTTAAATTCATTTACTTTTATTTTATGTGTATGTATGCTTTGCCTGTATGTGTGTAAGTGTATAACATGTAAGCAATGCACAAAGCGTTCAAGAGAGGGTGTCAGATCCCCTGGAACTGGCATTACAGATGATGATTGGCTGCCATGTAGGTGCTGGGAACCAAACCGAGGTCCTCTGCAAGAGCAGCCAATGATTTCAATCACCAAGCCATCCCTCCAGCCTCTCAGTTTACCTTTTTGAGGTGGAGTCTTTCTTGTCTCTGCTGCTGCTGGCTCAGGAACTCCGTGTTAATTATCCTGTCAGTACTGCCCAGCTTGCTGGAGGTGCGCTGGGACGACAGATGAATGCCACCTCATTTGGCATTTTATGTAAGTTCCAGGGATAGCTCTCAGGTCATCAGGGTTTCACAGCAAACACTTTTACCTGCAATCTCCTGAGCCTCTTGAGTCAGTTCTGATCATTTGATTCTTTTAAGAAGTTGACTCATTTAAATCTAAGTTGATAAGGTTTGGGGGATAAAGATTTATAGTTTCTCCTATCTTTTGAACACCTTTAGGATCTCTTCCAACTTCAGTGATATTTTTGTACTTTTTTCTATTTTGTTTGTGTAGTTTGGGTTTGGGGATTTCTGTTTTGTTGTCATTGTTTGTTTGTTTGTTTGTTTGTTTGAGACAGGGTCTCTCTGTGGCCCCAGCTGGTCCTGAAACTACTATGTAGACCAGGCTGGCCTTGATCTCACAGAGATCCTCCTGCCTCTGCCTTCCAAGGTGCTGGGATTAAAGGCATGCACCACTATGCCAGCTTTTTGTCTGTTACATTTTGATGGGCTATAAACGTCTCTTCTTTAAATGAACAGTCATAAAAGACAAACACATGGCTCATTTAGAAGCATTTTTTATCATTTATTTTATTTTTAATAATGTATGATACGTGTGTGTGTGTGTGTGTGTGTATGTCGGGGGAGGTGTGCATGAGAGTGCATTTGCCTGCAGCAATCAAAAGAGGGCATTGGTTCCTCTAGAGCTGGAGTTACATGTGGCTGTGAACTGCCACGTATGAGTGCTGGGATTTGAACTCAGGTCCTCTGCAAGAGTACTGCAAGCTCTTAACCACTGAGCCATTTCTCCAGCCTCTAGAAGTTATTTTTAAAATTTGTCTTTAATTCATAGTTATTTAGAATAACACTTAGTTTTCAAATACTTATGGTTTATGAATATGCTATTGTTATTGATTTCTAATTTTATTTCAGAAAGCATACTCCATATAATTCCAGTTCTTTCAGACCTACTGAGCTTTATCTTGTGGTTCAGCATATGGTCTGTCTTACAAAACAGAACATGTACCCTTGAAAGGAAAATGTTTCTTACAGCTGTTGAATGGGGTACACTGTAAATATCAATTAGGTCAAGGTGATAGGCATTGTTATTCAAATCTTGACTGCCCAAGATTTTTGCTTCTAGTTTTCTTGCTTAGAGGAGAAAAATTGAAAACAAAAATAAAAGTGAATTTCTAAGACCATTTAAAAAGCATGGGAAAGGGCTGGAGGGATGGCATAGTGGTGAAGAGCACTGACTGCGCTTACAGAGGATCCGGGTTCAGTTCCCGGCACCATGTGGCAGCTAACAACCATCCATGACTTCAGTTCCACAGGATCTGATGCCTTCTTCTGACCCCCATGGACCTTGCATGACACGGGTACACTTACATACATGCAGGCAATACACTCACACACACACAAAAATAATAAATAAAATATTTTAAAAGTATGTAAAAGGACGGGGAGATGATCGAGTGCATAGAATGTTTGCTGCACAAGCATGGGGACCTGAGTTTGGATTGACAGTCCCTACATCAAAGCCAAGCACAACAGTATGTCTGTAACCCTAGCACTAGGGAGTGAAGGCGGTAGAATGATGTGGAGACAGGTTCAGTAGCCAGTCAGTCTAGACGACACAGCAAGCAGCTTCAGCGAGAGACTCTGTCTCAGATAAGGGTGCTTGTGAGCTTTTGTCTTAGAGCATCAGAAAGAGAGCAAGTGGACATCCCTGGGAAACAAAACCAAGACATTTCTACTTGTTTTGGAACATCTAAGATTTGTGACTAAACAGAAAAGCAACTTCAATCTTGTTTAAGCCAGTGTGTTGTCAGGCCTCTTCTATACAGCAGGATGACCTGAATTCTGACTAATACTGGCTCTTTCCTGACACAGAGGCCCTGACAGCACTTGCCAGGACCGTGACATTTGAGTGGAGCCCTTGTTGCCACGCTGATTCAGGTTTTTAGCTCCAACAAAGGGAAACTGTCACCTCCACAAAGCCTGAACCAATATGTGTCCACCTCACCACAAGATCCAGCAGGTCTCCACAGGGATGACTCTAGGTGCCTCTACTAAAATCCAGCTTACTCCCAGGAGACCTTTGAGATTAACAGGGAGAGATGTCTGGGCACTGCCAGGAATGCAGGAGAGGGCTGTTGCTTCTGTTCCAATCCCAGAGCTGAGCATCCACCTGGGGGGCCAAGCGCCCAAGAACAGAGGTCCAAAGATGTAGGCTAATAGGGAGTCATGCAGATTGGGAACTTGAAGGAGGATATCTACTCTGCTATGGGTGTGATTTGTGTCCCAAAGCACAAAAAAAGTTAGCCTTCGGTGTGTGCTGCTTTAATTATCAACTTGACACAACTTAGCATCATCTGGGAAGAGAGACGCAGCAAGAGACTGTCTACATCGGATTCGCCTGTGTGCAGGTCTGTGGGGGAAATTATGTCTGTCTTAGGTTAATGTGGAAAGACCTAGCCCATTTGGGGTGCCACCATTCCTTAGGGAGGGGATCCTGAAATGTATAAAAATAAATTTTTAAAAATCAAGCTTAGTTTATGCTAAGCAAGCAAGAAAGCATTTATTTCCTTCTGCTCCAGACTGGATTTGATGAGCCCATCTCTTACAAGTTCCCACCTTGACTTCCCCCCAGTGATGGATTGTAACCCAGAACTATAAGTCAAATAAATTCTTTGTCTCCTTAAGCTGCTTTTGGTCTGGCTAGTTATCACAACAATAGGAATGCAGTTAGTACAGTCGGTATGGTAGTGTTCCAGTTATGGGACTTCAGGAAGTGTGGTCTGGTGCAGAGTAATTTAGCGCACTGACCTTCAAAGAGAAGGATGCTGTGCTCTAGGAATGAGTTAGCTTTTGTCAGAGCATGTTGTTAGAGAAAGAGTTCACCTCACATCGTATCCATCTCTGTACACTGAAGGTCCCTTCCTGTGCCGCCACCACATTGTGATACAGCCAGGGGAAACCTCGGCGGAACAAAGGTACAATGTTCTTGAACCTCTAGAACTGCAAGTAAAATAAACCTTCTTTCATTCTGAGTTATCCAGCCTTGGGTATCTTGCTATAGTCACATCATACAAGGAAGCAACAGAGAAAGAGTTGTCGGGCTACAGTCAATTCTCCAGCATAGGACATACTGTAGACGTGTATGATGGAGCTACCTCCAGTTCTGGCTCTGATGCCAAGAGCTTCGACATTGGTCACACACAGAATCACCTGGGGACTAATAACATCTCTTTAAGTTGCAGAGCAATGGGAAGGTCCCAGGGAAGTTCCAATTCATGCCCTTGTCTGAATTTAGACACAGTCCCTGAGTACCTCGTGGGCCAAATCACTTAACTTCCCTGAGTTTTACTTCTCTTCTTGAAAGAAGAGAATGCCTACAAGTTACGGGCTGAACCATGCTCCCCTAACAGACATTAAAGTCAGAACCCTGGGTGCCTATGAATATGAGCTTATTTGGAAATGGATCTTTGGAGATGCAGTTAAGATGAAATTGTTCAAGTAGGCCTTAGTCCAATGTGCCTAGTGTCCTTATAAAGTGAAATTTGGATACAGAGGTAGGCTAAGGAGATTACCATGGAAAGATCTGGACCATTCTACCATAAGCCAAGAAACTTCCAGAAGCTGGAAGAGATCATCGGAACTTATGCTGAGTCTTTAGGAGGAAAAAGGTCCTGCCCACACCTCCATCTTGGACTCCTGGCCATCAGAACTGGGAGCAACAATGTTCTCTAAAAAAGTGCTCTACTTTGCTATGAAGCCCCAGCTCCCTAAATCAATACCCTGTCTTAAGGGGGTTTTAGGGAAATGTGAAACCTCAGGTCTAATTTCTGCACTCAATATATGATGACCGCAATATTATTTTACATTCCCAGGTCTACAAGTCTTTCTACGGTGCAGCTGAGTGACCATAGACCAATGACCTTCTGTCTGCCTCCGTGATCTGTCTGTATGAGAAAAGTGAGAGGAGCACCTACTTGATAAGAAGGTGTTGAGAATAACAAAGGAACAAATGGAGAACACAGAATAGTGACTGACATGCAGTGAGATGAGGAATATGACGTGACAACGATAGCAGTGGTCATGATGATGATGGTGATAATCATGATGATGGTGGTGGTGGTGATGAGAGCAGTGATAATGATAATGTTGGTGATGATGATCATTATGATTATGGTAATATAGTGATGATGGTGGTGGCGGTGGTATTTATGATAGTGGTGTGAGTGGTGATAATGATGATGATTCTGATGATGGTAGTATTGACAGTAATGATGATGATGATGATGATGACAGTAATGACGGTGGTGGTGAGACTGATGGTATTGATGATGGTGGTGACAGTGGTGATGCTGATGATAGTGAGGATGGTGATGGTGTTGATGGTAGCGATGAGGGGTGAGCGGCGTTGACAGTAACAAAGATGATGGTATAAATTGGGAAGAAAAGATGAACTGATCTAAGTAGTGAACCAGGTTTAATGGTCAAACAAATCAAGGAACTCTGGCATTTCCACGGGATGGATATAGAGAGGACACGGGAGATGTCCAGGGGGAAGGGTCTGTACCAGAAAGCACACCATACCCCAGGGCCCTTGACTTGCAGCTACTCCCGTGTTAGCTGAGACACTGAGGACTCCTTTAGGAACCCTGAAGCTGGAGCCTGTAATTCAGTACCTGAACTTTCAGTACCTCTGGGCCTAGAGTTTGTCCTTTAAGTCCTTTCTGCAAAGTAGAAAGTACTCATAAGAAGATCACAGGGCACCAGGACACAGAAAGGTGGACCAAAGAAACTTCCCGTGGGAAAGCTAATAGACAAATAAAGAACTAATAAATCTTCCCCTGATGAGATTTTAGAGAGCAAAGAAAATCAACAGCTAGGAGACCCTCATCTCTCAGGTCAGATAAGGAGGGCAAGGAGCTGGTGACACACCACCCCTCTGCATGGTGCTCAATGATCCAGCGGAGAACAGGTGATGGTGATGGTGATGATGACAATCTGTGGGTCTTGCTGTGATCTGAGGTAGACCCCAGCCTATGGAGAGCTCGGAAGTTGGGAGGATAAATCTGCCCTTTTTTTTATTGATGTCTCCCACTCGTCCTCCCAGTGAAATCTGATTATCTGGGCTATGCCAGCAGACGTCAAAATGAAATGTTTGCTTCCAGGTCCCCACCTGAAGTGGAGGGCGGGGTGGCTGGGGCTGTCTTCTGCCTTCCTGTCAACAAACTGTCATTAATCCTCTTCTCTTACAGTCGATATCTGATGTCATTTTCTCTGCTTTATGTGGCTCAGTGACCTTCCCGTATTTTGTTCCTAATAAATATAGTTCCTCTGGGGCTGGAGCTGTGGAGGACTCTTTAATTCAGGGGGTGTTCATCACAGGGTACCAGCAAGCAGCTCCCGTGGTCAGGTCCGTGAGGCTCTGTCCACCTGTTGTCTGTAGATTTCTATGCCTGGGTGTGGTGCTTTCTTTTCTCTTGGCCAGGAATATTTTTCCTTCTTTTGAAACATGTATCTGTGAGAAGGTTCCAGCTTAACTGTCCCCAAAAGGCACCCTGGACTCCGGGGTGATGGTTCCTGTAATTGTATGTACACACATGTGCACACGCACACACATCTACCCTGGCTTCCCGCGGTGCCATCTCCCTAAGCACAAAGCTTTGTACCAAGAGGGTTAAACCCTGAAGCTCTCAACTCCAGTTTTATATGTTCACCTGGGGAGCTTTTAAAAATACAGATGCCCAGAGAAGAACTTAGCGAGCACTTTACAAAAAGAGGCTACCTAAATGGCCAATAAACATGTTCAGGTGCTCAGCTTCACTAGTCATTGGGGAAACAGAATAAACCACAGTGTGAGTCCACTCCATACTCCACAGGCTCCTCAAATGGAAAGCAGACAATGCCCAGCCCTGACTGGGGCATGAAGTGACCAGAATTCATACAGACTGTGAGTGACAGGAAAATCCCAGCTACATTAGAAAAATATTTGGGGACATCTACAGTGAGTACGTTCATATATCTGGCTCTTGCACTTTCCTGAGTAAAACCCCCAGAAATGCATCTTCAGTCTACCAAAGGACACACTCAAGAACATACATAGTGGAGTGGGGGTGATGACTACTTCAGTAAGGTGCCTTCTGTGCAAGCATGAGAATGTGAGTTCAGATCCCAGCACCCACATACAAAGTCAAGTGTGGTAATGTGCCTGCTGGGTAGTCAGTGTGTGCCTAGGGTAGCAGGAAGCCACAGGAACAGCCCATGCCAGGTAACTGCCACTCCCACATCAGTACAGACTCTGGGCTAGCTGGAGGCCATGAGCTCCAGACAGGGAGGTGGAACACCTGCTTTCTAACCTGGGACATGGAGAGCAGAAGCTGGGCCAGACCTATGGCCCCCTCAAGCCTCATTTTTCTCCCAGGATGACACAAAAGAGTTGGAAAAAAAAAGAACTGTTCCAGAGTTCCAGATGGCTCAATCGTTAAGAGCACTTGTTGTTTTTGCAGAGGACCCAAGTTCAGTTCCCAGCAGTCTGTAATCCTAGCACTGGGGAGGGAGAGACAGGAGGATCCCTAGCTCACCGGACAGGTAGTCTCGCCAAATGGGTAAGCCCCAGGTTCAGTGACAGACTCCTCAAAAACTAAGCAGAGAGGATAGAAGCACTTGTCAGTGACCTCTAGTGTGCACATGTACACATGTGAGCACCCACAGACGTACTTGTACACTCATGCACATATACACATATATGCACACACACACACATGCACACATACACACAGAACATGCATAGCAGAACTCAGTAACCCACACTGGAAGTCATTCACGTGCTCACCACTGAGAAAGAATGGATTAGGGAATATGGAACTGATAAATATTCACGTCACAGGGTCCTAGAGAGCAACAGGGAGCAACGGCTACACGTATAGCAGCGGTATTGACAACCTTCATGAATAGGATGTCTAGTCAACAGAGCTCTACACAAAGCAGGACATGCATTTCAATTCCACTGGTACAAAGGTCAAAAATAAGCCAAACTAACCCAGGCTACCAGAAATCAGGACGACAACTACTTTCACGGAATAAACGGGAGAGGCCCCAGGGCATTCTGGGTAAGCAGCCATGCTCTCTGCCTTTTTTTTTTTAATTAAAATAATTAATTTACTTGGCTTTTTTATGTGTGTGAATGTTCCACCTGCATGTAAGTCAGTGCACTATGTGTGTGCCTGGTGCCTGCAGAGGCCAGAAGGGGGAGTCAGATCCCCTGGAGCTAGAGTTACAGACAATTGTAAGCCACCATGCAGGTGCTGGAAACTGAACCTAGATCCTTTGCAAGATGCAGCCCGTGATCCTCACACTGAACTCTCTCTCCAGCCCCCACACTGTTTCTTGAAGTAGGCGAGATATGTGAGCTTGTTAGTTTGTCGATGTTCAGCAAGTTGTGCATGCTTAAAATGTATATGCTTTTCTCAAAATAATGTCAGATTTCAAGTTACTTTTACATAGGCTCCACCTTTAAAGATTCTGATTCTAGGCTGGCCTTCAGCCCCAGTATGGGAAGTTTTAAGTCTTTGTTGGTTCTAACATATGGTCTGACCTGCAAACCCGAGATTTAGGGATCGGAGATTTAAAGTAAGCACATTTAGATTAACTTTCCCACAAACTTGCTTGTATAACTTGCTGAGTCTCCCTGGACCATTTTGTTTTCAGTTTGGAGAAAGGACAGCAATTCTCTATCCTCTGCCAAGGAAGGGCTGCAGTCTGGAAGAGATGGGGTCACATGTGAGACTCTTCCCAGGGCACCTGCTGGGCAGTGAGTATATGAGTGTGTGCCTAGGGTAGCAGGAAGCCACAGGAACAGCCCATGCCAGGTAACTGCCTCTCCCATATCAGTACAGACTCTGGGCTAGCTGGAGGCCATGAGTTCCAGACAGGGAGGTTGGACACCTGCTTTCCAACCTGGGACATGGAGAGCAGAAGCTGGGCCAGTTCTGTGGCCCCCTCAAGCCTCATTTTTCTCCCAGGATGATACAAAAGAGTTGGACAAAAAGAACTGGTTAGAGTTGTGGAGATGGCTCAGTCATTAAGAGCACCTGTTGTTCTTGCAGAGGACCTCAGGTGAGTTTCCTGCAGGCACTCCAGTTCCACGGGATCCAACGCCCTCTTCTGGCCTCTGTAAGTACCTGCATACATGTGGCATATGCTCATACCCAGACACACATACACATAAATAAGAATAAAGACTATCAAAAGTCAGGGTTCTGCCTAATTTCAGAGAGTGACTAGAAAGGACTCCAGGGCAGTCTGGGTAACCAGCCATGCTCTGTAACTTGAAGTGGGTGTGACTTGTGTGGGTGTGACAGCTGTTCCATCCAGACTGACGCTCAGGAGAAACCATGATCAGCGTTGGGCAGCTGCTACAGTTATGGCTGTGGAGACACACTTCCCTTGGCTACGTTACCCCAGCCCCAGTGTCAGAGGGTCAGTAGTGGTGTACAGAACCATAGTGCTTCACCAAATGGGACAGGAGTAGATCCCCTGGTGGCCTCCTATGGCTCCAGGATCACACAGTACTGCTGTTTAAATCACCAGTTCTATCAACCAAACCGTCCTCTGCTGTTTGCTGGCCTCCCGCACTTTGAGAAAGGGATGAAGAGGGGAAGATCAGAGGAGAGGGGCCTGGAGTCATCTCTGTCCAAGGACCTTACTCAAACTCTGACATTCTTGATTTGATGCCCCAAGCCCAAACTGGAAGAACTTCTATTCTGGTTGGTTCTGCCAGGATTCACCATCCCCACCATCCCCCAGATAGGTTTCAGAGGCTCTACCTAGATGGGAAGCCCAAAGTCCCATGAGCTGAACTGAAATGTTCTAGCCCAGGAAACAGGCAAAAATGGAACAGAAGAAAGGCAGGTGCAGATGTTGCAAAGCTGTTCTGCCTTGAGGAAGTGTCACCCCTTAGCGGGGATGGGAATGGGGAAGAGGGCCAATCTGGGAAGTCTGTTGCTCCCCCCACCCCGAGTTCACTGAGAATTCTGTTCCAATATCACTCATCTGTATGTTTTAAGACTATGCCAGCTCGGCTCCCAGATGGGGAAGTGGAGACAAATGCATGTGGGGGATGCCTGCCAGTCAGGCAACAGGGACAGATGTCGATGGGGGGGAGAGTGAGCCCTTCCCAATTACCTTCAGTCAGGAGACGTGGGAGGCGATCAGAGATGTTAATACTCTCCTCGAGGCCTTACTGTTGGGGCTGGAAGGGAGCTTGGGAGATGGAGAAGAGCCCATTCCATTTAGTGACCATCCAGGCATGTTCTCCAAAGTCCTCATGCAGTCACAAGCAAATGAATTTGTATAGTTTGCTGAAGAAAAAGAAAATGACATTGTACCATTTTGGAGTCTACAAATATTTTTCCTTTCTGAAAAGGAAAAAAAAATTCTCCTTTTACTCTGGCCATCAAAGCCTCTGTCTTTATCAGCTATGAGAAGCAAAGTCCATCTGCCTTTAAATGCTATTTACAGTCTTCACCCTCAAGACCTAGAGTGTTTAAGTTTAAGGGTTTTAAACACAACAGGGGACTTTATGAAGACCTACCAGAGATAAACAAGTACTCCCTGAAAGTCAGCAAACATTTGGCTCATATTTGCTGAGCCCTCTGTGTGTAAGAGAGAGGAAATGCAGAGAAATGAGGTTCAGGGAGAGCAACAGAGCAACAAGACTAGAAAGACAGAAAGACAGCTGCACACACGCACAGAAAGAGCTGAGGGCCAGGAAGGAAAGGCAGCTGGCAGCAGACGTTGCAACAATATTCCATGAACAAGTTAGAAATACAGGGCTGAGGAGCAACTCAGTGGTTACAAGCACTGGCTGCTCTTGCAAAGGACCAGGTTCAGTTCCTAGCATTGCAAGCACGAGGACCTGAGTTACATTCCTCAGAACGCTTGTTAAAAACTAAAAAGAAAGAACAAAAACTGGACATGGTAGTTGTATCTGAAATCCCAGCACTGGCAAGGTGAAGACAGGAGTTTCCCTAAAGATTGCCCATCAGTCAGTCTAGCTGAATCAGCAAGCTCTAGGATCAGTGAGAGACTTTGTCTCAGAAACTAAACTGGAGGCCTAGCGGGATGGCTCAGTGCGGACGGTGCCTGCTGTCAGCCTGATGACTTGAGTTTGATCCCCAGGGGCCACACCATGGAAGGAAAGAGCTGACTTTGCAAGTTGTCTTCTGGCCTTCATACACGTGATCTGGCATGGTCACACATGCAAACATGTACACACACAATAGATTAATGAATATTTTTCAAAACCGGAGAGCCTCTGATAAAGACATCCAACCTTGGCCCCTGGATACTGCACTCATGTGCACACACATGCACAAACATGTACACACATACACACAAAGCTGGGACATAAAGTTGTTGAGGGAGAGATGTTCCTGTAGCTCTCCTACTGTGCGCAGAATAAAACAAGGAACCCTGGAGTTATAGAAGTGCCCAAATAGAATTTCTGCCCTTGAGAGCTTTGCTGGGAGATTTTACAGCATTTTTCCAGTGTCTAGCGGGATCCAACGAAGAGAGGGGTTTACATAGACGTGTGGTCAGTGTTCCTCCTACTTGCTGTTTCAACTCCTGCTTTGTGACCTCATTTCCTGGCCCAAGCCCAGAGCAGACCCAGCAGCCAGATTCCAAAGGCCCCATGACAGTAAGTAATGCCTGAGAGACATGCATCCACAAAGAGTGACCTGAGGCCTGTCCTACACAGTGGCCCGGTTCTCCGGTGTTGAAGCTTCACGTACGTGGCTCCACTAGAGGCTTCCTTCCTCTGCTTCACTCAGCCTTCCTGACTTCTGACTCAGGGACTCACCTCCCGAGTAAACCATTGGCATCCAAGTTTGAGTCTAAGGGTCTGCTACAAAGGGAACCCGGCCTTACTGGAGGGATCACAGAGCCCCAATGTGCCTATGAGACAGGCAGTGTGATGCTCTCCACCGCGGGAGAGGAGGTACACACCCTAGGAAGAGCTTGCACCTGAGACACACTCCAGTCTCACTGCCTTCAGTTCCAACACCCGGGTTTCCTTCCATGACAAGGTCAACACTACTTTAAATCTCATTTCAGAGCTGGGAAGCTCCTAGATGGGCATGTGATGCTTGGGCAGAGGCCAACAGCTCCAGAGGGAAGATGATGACTGTGTTCTGCTGGGCGCCTTTGGCCCTGGTGAACATTGGATCTGGGGACAGGGACTTCTTCCTGCCTCTCTGCACTCCAGAGCAATGTGGGAGTTCACAGGCATGGGTAGCTCTTCTTGTCTGTTCGCATTCTCTCCTCCAATATAATAGATAGTTCTCTGTTGTTTGCTCCCTTTTTAATTTGGTCTTTTTAAGACTGGAGCTCCCTAAGGATGGGCTGTGTCCTCTTCAGACAGGCGCTTCCTGAAGACAGGCCTCAGAGTAGGGCTCCCTGAGGACAGATCATGTTCTTCCACTCCCCGTTGAGACCTCCCTGAGGACAGGGTTCGCCCAGGATGTACTGTACCTCCCTTAGACCAGGGGTTTCCAGAGAGAAGGCAATATCTCCCCTTTCTACCAATTCAAATTGTACTGATAGGTTCAATCTCAGGAATTCTTACAGCAGACATGCCTTTGGGTGCAGCCTGAGTTGTTTGTGAGGAACTGAGAGGCCCACGTACTGAGAATGTCCTCATTCTGTTACGGAACTTTTCACTTGACTTATTTATAGGTGTCTATGCTGCAAGTTCACCGGCCTTGGCATCTCCCATGTTTAGGGATCTCTGTGCTAGAAGAGGTGTGGGGAGAGGAGGGAACCGCAAGAGAGGCTCAAGGGAGCGTGCTGGACCCTGAGGCTTCCAGACCTCAGCAGAAAATGTACAGCCCAGTGCAGTGTTCCTAATGTGCAAAAGAGAAAGTCCAGGACACCTCCCAGAGGAGAAAAGACAGCTCTGCCCAGAGGCCTCACCTGACCCAGATCAGGAGTGGAAAGATGCATTTCTGCTCTGGCCTTCTTTCCTGCGGCAGCTGATGTGTCTGGGCTCCTCTTTTCTCCCTCCTGCCTTTAAAGCCTGTCCCAGTCCTCAGGGACCTGTTTCATCCGAGGACGGACTTCCCTACTGGGGAGCCCTCCCTCCTCTTCATCTTCCTGTCTTGGATGGATACCAACTGCCAGCCCTCAGCACATGCTTTCCCCAGCCCAAGCCCTGTCTGAGTAGTCCACACAGCACTCCTGTCCTTCACAGCAGTCCGATGAGGAGGAATTAGTGTGATCAACCCCGTGACTTTACAGAGGAGGAGAGTGCAGCATAAACAGAGTGGCCCAGTCACATGCTCGCCCATTAGTGGAGGACACCGGAACCCAGACTATGAGCTCTGGATACTGAGCAGTACCCTGAGTGAGAGGACTGGGGTCACACCTTACAACGCTCCTGGGGAAATACACCAGCCTGCTTGGTTCTCTGATGCTAGAACAGCACCTGCTACATGTGCCTGCTCATAGGTGCCTCTATAGGTGTCTGTTTATGCATTGCGCAGTTGCATATGTGTACCTGCCTCTGTGTATGTTTATGCCACTGCATATATCTCCCTTTATGTATGTGTGCAGATGTATGCTTGTGACACATGTGTGTGCTTCTGTGTGTGTCTGTGTGTGCTACATGAGTTCTGGATAGAAGTCGTTGGAGTAGCATTGGTCCGGTTGTGAGCCTAAATCCCACTGCAGCTTAATCATGCTTGACAGATTGATTAGGAGAGAAAGGTCCTGCATCTTTATTACAGCAGACAGGATGAGGTATCTCCACTTAACCTCTTCAGCACATGGGAAGGCGGGCATGCAGGCAGACAGGGCTGGGAGAAAGGGCTGTCCATGGAGGGCGCTGTGGATACCAGTGAGCAGACAGAAACAAGAATCTGAGGGTGAGCACCAGAAAAGACAGAGGACTCAGGGAAACAAGGACTCAGATGTGGAACTGTGGCAGTGGGGTTGGCTGGTGCTGTGGCTCAAGGAGCCCAGGTGCTCAACATCCTTGTGTATTCAGCCACCTCTCCACCACCAGGAGCCTAGGGCTGTTGGGAGAGAATTGGAGCTGGGAAGTTTCTATTTTATGCATTTCCTTAACTTCACAATTAGAGCAGTGGACATCCCTCTTGGATGTTCAGAATATCCGCTTACCAACAGGCAAAGGATCTCAATTAATACAATTAATAGGCTGGGCATGATGGGGCAAGTCTTTAATCCCAACATTTGGGAGGCAGAGGCAAGTGGATCTCTGTGAGATTAAGGCCAACCTGGTCTATATAGTAAGTTCCAGGTCATCTGGGGCTACAGGGAGACCCTGTCTCAAAAGGACCAAAAAAATTCCAAATAACAAAATGTCTGAAAAAGGAATAAAATTAATTTTGCTGGTGAGGTGACCACTCAGATGGTAAAGCATCTGTAAGCACAAAAGCTTGAGTTCAGTCCCCAGAACCCATGTAGAAAAAAAGCTGGGCATGGTGGGAAGAAGCTGCTAAACAGTACAGGGAGGAATCAGGAAACAGGAAGGGCCCTGCAGCTCACTGGCCAGCCAGCCTACTCAAGTCAGTGAGCGCCGGGTTCAGTGAGAGACCCTGTCTCAAAACATAAGGTGGAGGGGCTGGAGAGACGGTTCAGTGGTTAAAAGCACTTGCTGCTCTTGCAGAAAACCTGGGTTCAGTTCCCAACACTTCCATTAGATAGCTTACAACCATCTATAACTCCAGTTCCAGGGGATCCAGTGCCCTCTTCTGGCCTCCTTGAGCACCTGCATGCATGCAATACACGGACACACACACACACACATACACACACACACATACACACACACACACACACACACACATACACACACACACACACAAATAAATAAATCTAAAAAATATGAGATGGAGAGTGACTAAGGAAAACACCTGACATCAGCCTATGACCTACACACACACACACACACACACACACACACACACACACACATGTCAGAGTGGTTATGTTTGAATACTTGGGAGCTATTAGTGATTTTCTTCTTTTTCTTCGACTTCCTCCCCTGCCCTCAAAATCAACTTCGGGAATCAGAGTGGGACAGACAGCAAGGAGAGAATAATGCTTCAGACACATGGAAACCTGCTTCTGGCTGCTCCTTTTCACCCTCTCAGGAGCCAGTTGACATGGTAGCAAGGACTGTAATCCCAGCACTAGGGAGGCAGAGACAGGAGGATCCTTGGGTCTTGCTGACCAATTGTTCTACCCAAATCAGTGAGCACTAGGTCAAAAAATAAAGTGGCTTTATTGAAGAAGACAGCCAGCTTCAACCTCTGCCCTCTACATGCACACACGTGTGTACAAACATAGAAATACAGACATATACACACACACCAAAAAGAAAAGCAAAACTAAGATGCCAGAGGCTATATTCATTCCCCTTCTCTCCCAGCCGTTATGGTAGTATGTTTTAGAAGCTGTGCACCGTGAGCTATCCACAGCAGACTGAATGCAAACAGCTATGAGAATCCAGCTGTCTCTACTAAGCCAGTCGTGGAAAAGAATTTCAAACACAGAAGACAAAGCTGCTATTCTTACAAATTTATTTTGCAAAATGCAGGTATTTCTATTAAAATACTATTTGTGTTAATACACAAAGGGTCTGCCATGATTTTAAAATAACAAAGAACCTGAAATTTTCCCAGTAGATAAGACAGAGCAGATGGAACTCATTCAGAGTAAAAGCTTTTTGAGCCCCTAAAACTGCCAGGCAGTTAGTTGTTAAGGGATCAGAGACTGAAAGTTTGTAGAATTGATGATCTGGTGTGACAACGGTTGGCTAGGGTGATATGGTGGGGCTGTGAACTAGCCTGGGATGGAGACAGGAACATGGAAGCTGGGTCAGCCAATTAGAAGAGCCTACAGCAACAGGTGTCTGGACTGAGCTGGGCTGAGTTTGATGTTACACAGAGGATTCACACCTAGAAGATTGTAACCTTCTTTTCCCATTGATTTAGCATCACTCCTGCAATGCCTACTTTGTGAATGAACAAACCACATGCCAAGTGATAGAATCCTCTAGCCATAGAATGGGGAAATAGCTCAGTGGGTAAAGTACTTGTCATGTAAGCCTGCGGACCTGTTTGACCTCCAGCACGCATATACAAAGCCAAAGAGGCAAAATGAGCTTCTATATGCAGTGCTGGGGATGTCAGAACAGAGGGATTCCTGGAGCTTACTGGCCACCAACCTGGCCAAATTGAGTCCCGAGTCTCAGTGAGAGGCTCTGTCTCTAAAAACAAGGCAGGAACTGGAGAGATGGCTCAGCCGTTAAGAACCCTGACTGCTTTTGCAGACCTGGATTCGACCTGTAGCACCCACATTGTAGCTAACAACCACCTGTAATTCTAGTTCCAGGGGAATCTGACACGCTCTTCTGACCTCCATGGACGTTACATGACGGGAGCACGCGTACACATGCAGGCAATGCATTCATACGCACAGTTATTTTAATGTTAAAAATAAAAATGAAAGCAAAGTGGATGAATACTGAACAATAATACAAGAAGATGATGTCTGATTTCCATATACACGTATGCACGCACCCACACATACACACACGGGTGTGTGCGTGTGCTTGCGCATGCAGAGAAGTAGGCAAGTCCAAGCATTGAGGATGGTGGAATCCAAGGGCATAGCTCTGGGCTCCTGAGGGTCGGCCAGGCAGCTAGGCAAGAGCAAGAAAGGAGACCAGAGTGGAGGGGGGGGTGAGGGAGATGGGCATGAGGCACTCTGACTCAGGCAGGGATGTGGGTGCTTGTAGACATAGCTAAGACAAGGACACAGAGAAATGCCTTCATTGGTTTCCTCTATAGGTCATCACATCTACGCCCTTTTCTTGACTTCTGTCCCCCAGAGCTGGTCCTTGGCACCCATCTGCTATATACCAGTTTCCAAGTCCACCAGGGGAGCTTGGGAACTGAGACTTGACAAACCCTGACTCATCCCCCGACCCCTCCTGATGCTCTGTGGCTGTTTATACACAGCCCATTGCAACATGGCACAGGGGACATGGCTTCACATGGATCGCAGAACACTATGCTTATTTGGTTAACCCTCAAGATACAGAAGAGGAAACTGGGCCCAGAGAGGGGATGTGGTTTTCTCACGCATAGATATTGGCTAGGAATTGGAGGAAGGGACAGCATACTGGCCTCTGATCCACACCAGACTCCTTCTCCCACTACATATGCTGGGGCCAAGGAGAGAATGGATCCACCACCGCACAGCCTTCTCCAGAGGATTCTGGGCACTCAATCAAAAGGGAGTCTCTCTCTCTCCTCACTGAGTGTTTTTAAAATGCTCTCAGCACTTCTGCTGCAATAAATACCTAATAATTTCTGCATATTCTGTTCTTTGTCTCACAAAATAGTGCCTGGAAATGGTGCTTATTTAAATTTGTGCCAAGAAAGACTCAGAAAAGACCTGTCACACGCCACAAGTGCTGTTGACTGACTGTCTGTTGTCAGGAGAGGAAAGCTACCCCCACCTCCCGGACTGACAGGTGGGATTCAATGCTAGCTGTGAGGACACTGGATGTTCCCTTCACAAAAGCTGTGTGGGATGGGAAGAAGGAAGGGAAGAGATAGATACAACAGTGGGCACATCTGGATATTAATATAAAAATGTGTATCTCACAAGTCACCAACCATATGTATGCATGCTCATATACACACACGTGTTCAAGCCTGAGGTAGATCCTGTCACTAACGTTCACAACCAGCCCATGGTCTCTGTTCTAGTTTGTTTCTCTGTTGCTGTGATAAAATACTGATCTAAACCAATTTTGGGAAGAAAGGGTTTATGTGGCTTACACTTCCTGATCACAGCCCACACCTGAAGGGAAGTCATAGCAAGAACTCAAGCAGGACCTGAAGCAGAGACCATGGAGGAACACTGCCTACTCACTTGCTTAGTTACCTTTCTTATACAGCCCAGACACAGCTGCCTAGGGAAGATACTGCCCACAGTAGGCTGCACCCTCCTATACTAATTGACAGTTAAGAAAATGCCTTAGATATGCACACAGGTCAGTCTATTGGAGGAACTTCCTCATTTAAGGTTCCTTCTTCCCAGATGACTCTAGTTTGTCTCAAGTTGACAAAAACCAATCAATACAGTCTCCAAGGTAGTTCCCTCAGAAAGGTCCCAGAGCAAAGCAGGGATGACAATAATTACACCCACTCCACTAAGTGAGCCTTCTCCCAGTCTCCACTTTTGTACTGTGGCCACTGCCTTAATGTGATTGGCTCCTTGACGTCAAGATGTGGCCTCCATTCCTGCCTTTCACTTGCCTTAGGCCACGGCTTATCTTACTTGACCCTCAGTTTTCCCATTTGTAATTCAGGACTAGGAAGGATCCTTCTCCGAGCATGTTAGTAATTAAACCTCAAGGCCCTCTGTAGCCTGACCAGCTTAAGAGCTGGAATTCACTCATACTGTTTTCAATTTAATTTAATGTTGTTGAGATAGATCCCATATGCACTGACCTGTAGGAGGACTCCAAAGATGGACCTGAAAGAAGACAAATGAGAAAGGACTGTGTGAAAGAAGAAAGAAATGAGAGGGGTCTCCTGCCCCTGAGGGAGTTCCCACCTGAATGTCTAGAATGGACCGAAGATACTGACCATCTGCTAAGTTATATGAAGAGACCCTGGAACATGTCCCCTCTGTCTTCCTTGCTCTCGGCCCCTCCTAAGTCATATAATAATTCTGAATGCAAAGATTCCATCTCCTGGCATGAAGGCTGCACAGAGAATTTTCAGTCTGCAATCAACAAAAACTGTCAAAGGCTAGGGACCAAAAGAGAGATTTCTGAGATCACTGCAAAAGCCAGAACATTAAGTATTGGGTTAGGAATACTCTCACTTAAAGTGGCTGGCCCTAAGGTCGTGGTTCTGAGGTCCCATGAGCTGAGGACCTACTATGTGTCATGTTAACTCAGAGTTTAAAGCACATTGAGAAGCTGGGCATGGTTCCAGTCAGAACTGGTTCAGTGAGTGGGCATGGACTAGCAGTGATCAAGGCTGGCCAACACAACTCTCAAAATCATATAGCATTCTAGATAACCTGTCTAATCACAGCAGGACCCTTATCTCCTCTAAGAAGGATTCCTGGATCCATCATATCCCCTCATTCTGTTATAGAATACACAACACAGGGCAGGGACTTTAAGAGGGCCTCGAGGGTTGACTGGGAACACTGGAGAATTGTCAACTTGTCAACTACTTCTGGTCCAGGGCAGAGAAGACTGGTCAAGAGCACTGAGAGGGGCTAGAGAGTTGGCTCAACACTTAAGTGCACACACTGCTTTTGCAGAGAACCCAACTGGGCAATTCAGAACCATTTACAACTCTATCTCCAGGGAGATCTGGCACTTCTGGCCTCCAAGGGCACCTGCACCTGTGTGCACAAGCCTCTCACACCCGTGTGCACATGCCTCTCATACACACATTCACACAACTGAAAATCCTAAAGGCAAATCTTTACAAAGGTTAGTTCAAGGTACAAAAATGGTGTGAGTTACTCTTCTTGTCCTCATGATTTAAAAACCTGATAAAAGCAATTTAAGCAAGGGGAGGCTTATTTGGGCTGTAGGTTCAAGGCTGTTGTAAAATTTTCTGTGAGGCCAGAGTGGCGTTCAGTCCCACCCTCCTCTCTTCATCCCTAATGAGATATAATTTCACCAAACTACAGTTTTGGAAACCAGTTTATTCGGGCTTACTTACAGAGCAATTAGTGGCTGGGGGAGGCCCTACTGAGACCATACAGCAAATTTTACATTTCCACAGGAACCCTGTGACCTGCTGCTCACAGCCCAAGATAATGATGGCACTAGTCTCCTCACAGCTTTTTTTCCTTATACCTTAGTTCCTCCCGCACATACAGCTCAGGTCACTGGCTGGTTTGGGAGGGGTAGCTGACTCTTCCAGCTCCTCCCTTCCTAAGGGACACCAAAAGTTCTGTTTGTTTGTGTTGATCCAAGCAGGCAGGTGTGTCTGAACATGCAGTCCATTTTGGCAGGCAGAGGACCAATTCACACCACAAGGCCATATACCTTCCCAAAGGTGGGGAAGGCATTGTGACTGGAGTGGTGTGGCCCAAGGCAGCAGAAACTTAAAACTTAATCACATCCTGTCTGACCAGGAAGCAGAAAGAGCTTGATGGTACCCAGGGCTGGGCTTCACTTTCATGGCTCACCCCTAATGACTGTCATCTACACCAGCTAGGCTCATGTACCAAAGGTTCTACAGTCTCCAAAATAGTGTCAACAGCTGGAGATCAAGTGTTTGAACATATGAGCCTATGGGGGACATGTCACACTCTAACTCTCCCAGTCAAGTTGGTGTTCTAGTTTCAGTCTGTTGCTATAAGAAAACACTCTGACCAAAAACAACTTGGGGCAGAAATGGTTTATTTGGTGCTCATCTCCAGCTTGAGGGAAGTCAGACAGGAACTCAGCCCAAGGAAGGAACCATGGACGAGTGCTGCTTGTTGGTTCAATGTTTGGTTTGTTCTGGTTCATGTTCAGCTAGTTTCCTTCTGCAGTCCAGAAGCATCTTCCCATAAATTGGTACCACCAACAGGAGCCTGGGCCCTCCTGCATCAATTGTCAATCAAGACAATCCTTCACAAACATGCTCACAGAGCAACCAGATAGAAAACTCCTCAGTTGAGGCGTCTCTCTTAGATGTCTCTAGGCTGTGTCAAGTTGACAATTAAATCTAACTAGGACAGTTGGGCTGCATTTCCTTTGCTCCAAAAAGAATTTTCTGGTAGGGTTGGTAGAAAAACTCCTAGAAGAGGAAACCACCTATTATTATCCAAGACTCGTGACAAGGACCCAGTGCATGCATCAGGATTAAAACTGGAAGACATTTCCATTGTTGGGATTGTACCACCACAAAGCAATGATGTCATTGTTTTGACAAAGAGGAGGGATTAGCATTTGTGAAGCCCCTAGTGTGTACCTTGATTGGCTGGTTGCTAGGCTGCCTGAGGCAGTGGAAAGATGCTTTGGAGACCTGATTATTGTGTGTGTGTGTGTGTGTGTGTGCACATGCACACACAGATATGGAGGCCAGAGGATAATCTTGGTTGTCATTCTTCAGGAGGCAGGGTCTCTCTGACCTGAGCTCACACTGAGTGACCAGTGTGCCCCAGGGCACTAGTCTCCCCTCCGAAGTGCTAGCATCACGGCCTTGCACCAGGCCGCCTTGCTTTTCCCTGTGGGCTCTGGAGATAAAACTCAGATTCTCAGGTTTGCAAGGCAAGCACTTTATTGACTGAACGATTCTCCGGGGCCTATTACTGTTCTTTATAGAAACAGAGGAACCTGTGACCTATTCAATGTTCCAGCTAGTAATGGTCCATGTCAGGATTTGAACCCAGACCATTGGAAGGCCAATCAGATGATAATCTCTTTACTTCAGCATACTCTCTGTCTGGAATTACATAACCCTCATCAAAATAAAAATGAGCAAGAATGAGGGTCTGGGTCGACAACTGTGTGAACCCCAAGTCTGCCAGTTTCTCTATGCATGCTCACCTTTGGGAGAAGACTGCTTCATAATTCACGAAGATGGAGGTGAAAAAAAAATGCTCCCCTCCAGTCAGTCCCTTGTCACTCCCTATGACGAATGTTCGCACTCCTGCTCCTGAGTCACACACACCATTTAATAGTATAAACATTGATTCTTGTACTTCATGTTTACAGCCACTGTTCTAGCAGGGTCCTCAGGCAGCTCCGGTGAGTCCATTGCTTTGTCAACAGAGGAAATCATGTAGACTGGCATCGCATGGCTATCCTGGGGCTAGACTCTTGCAGGCCACTGGGGGTACTGTTGACATAGAATACCAAGAAGTGCTGAGGGGCGGGTGTAGGTTTCCAAGGGGAAAGGATGAAATACTTTGCCTTGTCCTATATAATTAACATTCAGCCTTAAAGAGGAGGGAGATGCCAAGAAAGTAAAAAGGGTTGGGGTGGTGGGATGTGTCTGTAATCCCAGCACTGGAGACTGAGGCAGGAGGATTGTGAATTCTGGGCTAGCATACGCTATGTAGTGAGAGCTCTGTCTTCTAAACAAAAAAGAAAAAGGAATTGAAAGGAGCCTTAGTAAGAGCCTATTTATTTCAAGATATCATTGAAACAGAAAATGGATAAAAGATATGAAGGGAGGGAGCAGGAGAGATGGCTCAGTAGTTAAAAGCACTGGCTGCTCTTTCAGAGGACCTGGGTTCAGTTCCCAGCACCCACATGGCAGCTAATAACCATCCATAACACTAGTTCAAAAGGATCTGACGCCCTCTTCTGACCTCCATGGGCATTGCATGACACAGGTGCAGTTACATGCATGCAGGCAACACACTCATACACATAAATAATGATAATAAAAAAAGAAAGCAAGGGAGCAGAGGTTTTTAGGAAGGGTGGGAAGGGATGAAAGCAAGTCACAACTGTCTTTTCTTTCTCCTTCCTTTTAAATTGAAATTGGAAAGGAAAGTCTTCATTCATCATGTTACTGAACATGGATGGCTCTGACCGATGACCTTGGAGAACTGGCTAGGGGCTCCAGCAGCCAAGGCAGCTCCTGGATTGATCTGGAGAAGTAAGCCTCTTTTCTTTGGAAAGGGTCTCATCAGACAACCAGAGAGGGAGGAAGGAGAAAGTAGATGGATGGGATCCACTTCTATAATCAACTTCTAGATCCACTTCACCCAGGTCTCTCTCAGCCCAGCACGTGCCGAGCCCAGCTTCTTCAAACCTGTGGGAGCAGAGTGTAGACACAGGCCAGACAATGAGCTCCCCGACCCCTGAGTGTGATGAGTGTAGATGGAAGGCAAGCAATGCAGGCTGCTCCTTTAGAGCAGGGTCTCAGCCTTGTCCCTAGTGACCTTTGGGGTTAGGCAGTGGTGTTCAGCAGTGTCCTGGCCTCTACCCACTAGAGGACAGTAGAATCCCCTTGTCTGACAACAGACCACATCTCCAGACATTGTCAAAACTGCCCTGGGTGGAGAATTCCTGCTCCAGAGGCAGCTTTTCTCCTGGAATGACCTCCTAAGAAATGGTCACTTCCTTCCTAGGCCTCTGGTACTTCCATCTCATTGCTGGCCCCTGTGTATAGCCACTTGTCTGTCTCTAAGTCCTCCGAGAGAGACAGCTTGAGGAACATCAAAGATAGATGCTTTCCTTCTGCCTCCAAGGTCCCCTGTCCCCCGGTCAGCCCAAATTCCTCTGCATAGGTGAGGAATGAATTAGCCTATGCTCTAGACACTGGGAGGCAGGAATAGAGAGAGAGTTTCTGAGGCAGCACAGGCCGTGGGGATCCTCCACCTCTAGGGACATGGGTCACCTATGGGAGCAGAAAACCCCTGAGAAACAGCATCTTCATGTGACCAGGGCCTCATGATCCCTGAACCAATGCTTTTCCATGTACACGATAGGACACTGAAGTGGAACACCTCTGGGGTCTCTGACTGTCTTAGTTGCTGTGATAAAATACCCTGACCAAGGCAACTTAGAGGAGAAAGGGCTTATTTTGGCTACAATCCCAGAGGGAGGTAGAATCCATCATCGTGGGAAAGGCATGGTGGCCAGAGTGTGAGGGTGGCTTGTCATGTTGCATCAGCAGCCCAGAAACAGAAAGAAACCAGGACGCGGGTCTAGGCTACATACCCTCAAAGTCCACCCGCTACCCTGTGATGTACTGCTGCCAGCAAGGCTCCCCCAAACAGCAACACCAGCTGGAGTCCAAGGGTTCGGATGCATGAGCCTCTGGACGTCTGCTTTGATGAATTTTAGCAAAGCCTAACGTGACCTAACGTGACCTGAGTACCTAGTTAATCGTTTTATTTTTATTGTTAATTTTTTGTGTGCATGTGCGTGTGATGTACATGTGTGCATGTGCTCATATGTGTGCATACGCACATTGAGGGCAGAGGTCACTGTCTGGTGTCTTTGTTTCATTGCTTTCTACCTTATTTTCGGAGACAAGATTATTTGCTGATTCAGCTAACTAGCTGTCTGGCAAACCCCGGGGACTCACCTGGCTCACTTCCCCATGCTAGAGTTTCAGGCCTGACTTTTCAGGTGGATTCTGGGGTTCTGAACCCAGTTATTCATGATTACGTGGCAAGCATTTGAGCAACTGAACCATCTCCCCAGTCCCCTCTTCAATGTTTCAGTGTTTGATACTAACAAAATGTGAGGTTTACCTTGCCCAATGCCCACAACCACCGGACACAACGCATTTCTAATTTCTGGTTCTGCCACTCCCCTGGGTGGTCCATTGGTCTGTTTTGGTTGCTCCCCAATCCCTCCTCTTCCTGTCTCCCCATTGGCCTCTCTCTCTCTCTTTCATCCCCCCGCCTGCCCATCTTTGTGTCTGCCACTGTCCCTGTCTGCTCGGGGTGCTCGCCTCTCCTGTTCATCATCCCTTCCGTGTGTCAGTCCTAACCCTTGGACTCTTTCCCACCAGTCACAACCAATTGCCATGGAAGCGGAGCCCCGTCAGGAACATTATCCGCCTGTTCAGACCAAAGGGGTTTTCTTTGTGCATTTCCCTGTGATTCATCTTCAGAAGGATCGATCCCTCCACACCCTTTCTACATCTGCTTGGACCTCTAGTCTTCCTGCAACATCACTGTGATTGCTAGTTTCCACCCCTCTTGGAAAAGAAAAAATCACTGCAGGTGGGAAGAGATCCTGCTCAAGGCTGAGCTAAAAGCAGATCCTCAGAGCAAGAAACCAGTGCCAGGACAATGGGCCTGGGCCCCAGAAATGCAGCCAGCATCCAGCCCGCCTCCGCCTCCTCAGGGAGGGCCTCTCATCTGCTTCGTCCCCTCACCGTCATGATTATTTATGGAGTTGTAAAGTATCCTTCAAGCAGCTCATTCTTCTCAACAAGCTGTAAGAGAGAAACTGCGGGCCCAAACTGGGTTGCTGGGGAGGAGGTGGCGAGGACCGGGCAAGAGAGAGAGAGAGAGATCCCCTTTATCCTCCTCCGCTCAGCCTTTCAGGCTGACCTTGAAAGTGGAGACTAGTTCAGATTCCCCACGCTGTGTAAATCTTCCTCTCAGAGCTGTGTGCTCAAAGATCAAGGGAAGACATACAGAGGCTTGCTGGGAGGGGCAGCAGGAACCTGTCTAAGACCTGGGCATAGACAGAAATGAAAAGGCATGAGCTGGTCTTGCCTCTGTCTCTCCCCCACCCCCTCAGGACTGAGGTAAGGATGGGGCATTCCGGTGGTGGAGCAGGCCGGCTGGACCTGGGCCCCATACACCCCATTCTCAGGCCTAGGTAGGCTGTGGTGACTGCACTTGCCACTGGGACAGAGAGGAAGCCCATTGCAAGTGACTGAGGGAGGGTGGAGCTTTTGGAACCAATCCAGGGGTGGCTCGAGGCTTGCTAAGGATTTCTGGCGATGGTAGTGGCGGGCAAGATGTACAGGATTCCTCTGAGACCTCCTATTCTGAGACACAGGTAAACCCCAGGTATTTAGGAAGGGCAACCCCAGCTGTGAGATGGTGTGGCATCTGGGTCTCATGACAGCATCCTTGCCTGTGAATTTTGGTGGGTGACTACCTCATTAAATGCAACAAAGTCCAAAATGGAAGGGAAAAGAGCTGAGAGGTGTGGAAGGTAAGCCGAGCAGTGATGAACTAACCACAAGCACATGGCAGGCCCTCTGGCTTCCCATGTTAGAGACAAGCACAGTCCTCTGTGACCTGGAATGGCGGGCACGACAGACTTGGAGCTTCGTATGATGCTGAAGCACAGAGAAGGATTCCTGACTCCAAGTACCTGACTCTGAACCCTGGCCTTACAATCAACAAGCTATGTACTTCTGGGCAGTTCCCTCTATCTCTCTGTGCCTCAGTTTTCTCATCTGTATGATAGGACTAATAATAGAAACCTGTCCCCCTAGATTTGTTGGCTAATAAGATAATGGGTCAGTGTCTCACATACTACAAACAAACACTTTTATTTTGATAGCTCTTACCAGCACACAGAAGACTAGAGTTTGATTTCCACCAATTCCAACACAGATCTCAAAACAAGTGTTTTATTTTATCAAGCTTTAGTTTCTTCGATAGACTGGTTCCTATCTGTGATGACTGATGACTGGTCTTGTCAACTGGATGTGATTTTTAATCAGCCCAGATGACAGAGGACATACATCCCGGCCAATCTGTACAAGTGTTTCCATAGAGCTAGAGAGATAGCAAGAACTCTCACGAAGGCTCCTGGTTCAGATCCCAGCACCCACATGGAGACTCGCAGCTATCAACGCACCAGTTCGAAGGGAACCAGCAGAATCCTACATTCTCTTCTGGCCTCCACAGGCATTGTACCACGTGTGGAGCACTTACGTAGACGCAGGTAAAACACTCAGACACGCAAAATAAAAGTAAATAACAGGGCTAGAGAGATGGCTCAATGGTTAAGAGTAGTGGCTGCTCTTCCAGAGGACCTGGGTTCAATTCCCAGCACCCACACGGTGGCTAACAACTATCTATAACTCCAGTCCCTTTTCTGGCCTCTGTGGGATTTACATGGCAGGGGTTTCCTTACATGTATGCAGGCAAGATACCTAAATGGATAGATAACTAAATAAATAGTGTTTCCACAGAGCGTGATCTGTGTGGGGAAGACCCACCCTCAACGTGGGCGTCACTTCCAGTGGTCGGGGGAGCTTGTCTGGCCTTCTTTCCCTTCTTTCTGAATGTCTGTCATGGCTGCCTCCATCTTTCACTGACATCAGAACCCAGCTTCTTCAGCCTTCCCATGGTGACAGAATATTAATGACTCCAGGGAGTTTCCAGCCTTCAGCATCAGAGTGGGACTACTGCTACCCCTGGCTTCGTGGAGCGAGGAGCTACCAGGTTCTCAGCCTCTCCAGTGCACTGGATAGTCGTGGTCCGACTGCTCAGCCCCTGCTGTGTAAGCTAATCTTAATAAAACACACACACACACACACACACACACACACACACACACACACACACATTCTATTCACTCTGTTCCTGGAGAGAACCCTGACTAACATACCATCTCACTGGGTTTTTGTGGGGATGGTATACGGACATAACTTGGCTAATGACTGCCAAGCAGTCAAGCAAGCAAGGGGACCACTTCTGTATGGGGGATGGGGAGCAGAGGGAGAAAGCTGAGGAGCCAATATCAAGGTTGAGTGGAGGAGGGACCAGGCCTACTTCACAAGGCATCCAGGAGGGCTTCACATAGGTGTGGTTTTGTGAAATC
Source organism: Eospalax fontanierii (assembly GCA_035773235.1). Taxonomy (NCBI): domain Eukaryota; kingdom Metazoa; phylum Chordata; class Mammalia; order Rodentia; family Spalacidae; genus Eospalax; species Eospalax fontanierii. The sequence goes on from CM069549.1 coordinate 8,070,966, forward strand.
ATCTTTGTGAGAAAAGGGGACTCACTGCGAGAAACCCTCGACCATGGTTGACACTAAGTGCCACAGATCTACAATAAGAAACAGCAGGCCTAAGCCATGAAGCTGTCCTCCTAGGTCTGCAGAAGAGAAAGCCATGTCTTCAGAGCATATATCTGGGACAGTGCCCTTATGTCCTTGAGGCAGTCAGGATCTACCATTAACTGTGTTCGTGTCTGCTAGGTGCTTTCTCTTTCCAGGATAGGATACATGGTCTTGTGGTCTTAAAATCAGGCATGGACCTATGATTTGCTGGCAGCTTGCATGTGATGGGTGAAGAAGTAAAGTCACCGATGCTCGACACCAATGGTCCTTTTTCCGCGGAACCTTGGAACCCTTGGTCTAGGTGATACCTCTCCTCAGTTTTGTCCCTGTGTGACTCAAGAAACAAATTCTCCTTCCATGTTGTGTTGAGCATACAATAAAAGCAAGGAGCAAGCCATCTTTGTGTGAACGTGGAGATATGAGGGTGTTTGTCTCTGCCACAAAACCTAGCTCACAAAGTCCCGGAATACACAGTCTCCACGCAATACACATTTGATTCCGTGATCCGGTCTACAGATGGAACCTGGATCTACTTGCCCATACTTTCCAAGGCAGCCACAGTGACACTGGGAGAGGAAAGGGTAAACAGCTCACAGAATGCACACAGACAAGAGGTCCCAAGCTTGGTGCGCCCAGCCTTGGGCATGCATGCTGCTGGCTTCAAGACATGCTCGGCTATTTTTGCTCCTACCCCATGGGCCTTCTTCTCTGCTCCTTTTCTAGAGGGGCTCTTGAATAGCAACTAATATTTACGTGTAATTATATATTAATGAGCATGTGTAATTGTTATATATAATTAATCAAAGTATATATCAATAATTATATAATTAAGTGAAGTAATACATATTATTGCTAATTATATGTACTAATTTACTTAATTTTTACCAATACCACATGAAGTAGATGCTTTTTTCCCTATCTTCCAAACAAGGCAATTTGAGCACAGAGAAGTTGAGTAGCCTTCCCAGAATCACACAGTACATTAAGGTCCAGTGCACATGGTTCTACAGCCCTTGCTGTACCACTACAGACCTGGTATTATGTTTTCCTTGGAATCTGGTCTGCCTGCAAAGGATCTCCATATCTCTTACCTTTGGAAGGCTCTGGGGTGGAGCCACCTCAGAAATAGATGCCCAGTTCTTGAATATGCCTCACTGTCTGTGGCTAGCGGTTCTATTCTCTCTTCTTACGGAACGTGTACTCGGGCAAGGCTGTGCCACGCCACACAAATAGTCTGCTTGGTCTGACTTTGGATTGTGACAGTTCCCTTCCTTCTTGCCAGTGACTATTTTAGGACTCAGTATGTAATCCTTCCGGCCAATGAGATGACAAGGAAGCCTATGAAAGGGCTTCTGGAACATCCACCCACCTTGATGCCTGGGAGTTAGGCAGCCATCTTGAAAGTTAAGGGAGGACATGGTCACCAGAGAAAGGAAGCAGACGGGAGATTCCTGGGGCTTTGATGACCTCACTAAGCTTTTACATGCTTGCAGTCTCCTCCTTTGATCTCTAGTTATGTGGCCTGAATAAAGCTCTGCCAGTAAAACCACTTCTGTTGTCAGACCTGGTTGCTTGCTTGTTGTCTGAGACATTGTACTAAAGCTGATTCTTACTGCCTTATTTTTTTTCTAAACGAGGTGGAAAACAGGATCAAATTAGCACTGCAGCAGCCTAATCTCCATCCTTAGACTGACCACCGTGGCAGTATCTGAGGCTGGAAGAGTCCTTCAGCTCAGGTCCCACCGACTAGCACACAATCAGCTCTGACTCATTTCACATCAAAATATGTTCACTATCTCCTTCAAATGCCTCCTCTTTACCCAGGGAGCTAAAACTCCAATATCACCCTGCAGACAGCTCTCCAAACAGAAATGATAATAGGTAGAGCTTAAGGAAGCATCTCCACAAAGCCCTAAGCATTGATGGGGAGTCAAAAGGGACTTTATACCTAGGGTGGGAAGCTCTTTGGCCAATGAGATGACAAGGAATCTTGCCAGGGGCCTGTAGGGAAATCTCGCCTTGCTGCTTGAAAGTTGGGCAGCCATCTTGAAACCTTGAGGGAAGGCATGGTGCCTGGTAGAGTGGACAGACAGCAAAAGCCTGGGGTTTGATGACCTCTCTGAGCTGACTGGGGAATCATCTCTCCTTTGACCTCTAGTTATGCAGCCTAAACAAACCAGTGAGAAGAGGAGCTTCACAGAATACAAGCCAAGTCCCTGTGGAAAGCCCCTTTGCGACTGTCCCCAAAGCCTGGCAGTGCTGTTTAAGGGTTTTAAGACTGACAGACATGGGATTTTCATTCTTGATTCAATTAACTTCCTAAACTTGCACACTGCACACTCTTCTATCTTGGCTTCAACAGATTCAAGATCAGAATAATGGCAGTTGCTCTCCCCTAGCACAAGATAATTCAGAGAACTTGGGACGGGGTAAGGCTCCATGCCAGACTATGATAAGCAAGATGATCTCCCCTAGAACAATTTGGAGACCCTAAGGAGAGCCAGCTCCACAGAGAGGGATGGTTGTATCCCCTCAAAGATAAATAGTAACACAGAGAGAAGAAAGCCCTCCCGCCTCACGTAGCAAGGAACAGACTGCAGAGGACCTGCATCTGTCCCTGCCTTGCTCTGACTGGAAGAAGAGCTCACTGAGGGTAGAAGCCTAGAACATCTGGTGAAACTGCCACAAGTCAGCATGAAATAGTAGGCTGATCAGGTTTAGAGGCCACAGACATTAGGAATGTACCTCAAGAAGCCTCAATTTCTCCATTCTGGAGGGCAGACCTCCTAGCCCTCTGTGATGATTCATTGTGACTTGACTGGATTGAGGAATGACTAGGAGTTGAGCAAGCACCCCTCTGGGTGCGTCTGTGAAGAGATTTCCTGAGACCATTCGATCCTGCAGGCTTCGGCCTAATCAGTGGATTAGTCCCTTGATGGTGCCATCATACAGAGGTGTTGCTGGAAGGTAAAAAAAAAAGGGAGGAAGTAGGGCTTAGCTGGAGGAAGTGGCCAGGGGCATGTTCTTGGAGGCTGCATCTTGTTCGGACCTCTTCCATAGTCCTGTCTCTGCTTCTTGCCTGCTCTCGTATAAACAGCTCTATCCCACTGTGCCTTCTGCACCATGATGGACTGACACCCTTGAAAGAAAGAACCCAAACAAATAATTCTCCCTTGAAATTGTTCTGTCAGGTCATTTGACCACAGTGACTGAAAAGAAATCACTATACCTTCTAACCCAGGAGTATGTGGGCAGCTGGTGATGTGAATGTGGGGTGATGGGTAACCAGAGTTTCACTTAACTAACCTATTCCAGGCTTGGGCTGACCCCCGCCATGGATCTGGCCAGCATGTGTGGAAGGAGGAGGGATGTTCTGAGCAGAGGCATGAACACAGTGGCTCATTTTCAAGCCCAAATCCCCACTCTAATTGAGTTTTGCTGAAAAGCCCAGTGCAAGCACTTTTCCTGCAACTTTGCCAGCTTTGAGTCTTGCCGATAACACAAATGGGAGTAGCTTCTGAAGATGGATTGCCAGTGTTGGAGATGGCACAAGATGGTGCAGATGAGCCATTGAGTCTGGCAGGTTCAGAATTGGCTCCACGATGATCAGGTTACAGGCCCTCGCCACTGTCCTTGTTCACACCCCTAGTTGACAGATTATCTATAATCCTTCACTGCAAGATCACCCTGAGGGATAGGAAGGCTTGGCACTACCATGGTTGGGGACCACTTTTCCTTTTAGACAGCTAGAACTATAGCAGGTGTTTTGGAAGCTGCCACCACACTGGGCAGATGAGAGGGCTCAGCAGGTAGAGGTGTTTGCTGCCAAGCCTCACACCCTCAGCTCAATTGCCATATCCCACATGTTGAAAGAAGACAACCAACTTCTACAAGTTGTCTTCTGACTTCTGTACATGTGCCATAGAATGCACACATACATACTAAAGTGCTTTAAAAATGCATGTGGACAAATCCAGTCAGCTCACTGACAGTCATCAGCATCTTTTCAAAGAAACCCCCTTCATTTTCTGCAAGTAGATGCTTATCTGAAGAAACTTCCCAAAAACTTGAAGACAAATCCAATGAAAAGGAAAGGTTTCTTTTGATTCCAGTGTCCATTCTGGATGGTTCTGGATCAACCCACCTCTCAGTTTCTTTTTTAGTATTGCATCTTTTAAAATGAAATCTTTAGGTATGAAACACCTCCTTAATAGTTCAATGGGCACCGTGTATTCACCAGTTTACAAAAGAGAGGCATTAGAGCTCTAATGGAAGTGCTTATAAATGCTACAGTGCTCACCTCCACCACCAAATCCAGTGTTAATCCATTTCTATACAAATATTCAAGCTCTTGCTAGAATATATCCAACTTTATAAAAATGGTGTATTATTGCAGCTTATGTAATCTGCTTTTTAAAATTTTTATTTACTTATTTACTCTGTGAGTGTGTGTATGTGTGTGTGAGAGAGAGATTGCATGCCTGTCACAGCACACCAGTGGAGGTCGAAGGACAACTTTTGGGAGTTGGTTCTTGTTCTGTCTTGTTTTGAGTCAGGCTCTCTCTTGCTGTATCCAGGTTAGTTGACCCTTGAGCTTCTGGCCAGGTCCTCTGTATTCTCCTCCCATGTCACTGTAGGAGTGCTGGGATTATAGCTGCATGTAAGATGGCTCTTTTGTGGGATTCAGAGATTAAACTCAGGTGGCTGAGCTTTAGCAGTAAATACTTTGACTCACTGGGCCCTTCTATTGCTCTTTTCTCTATATCTTCCATTTGGGATGTGTTCATGCTGATTTGTGAAGCTCTCTGCCTCAACCATGTTTTCAGGATAGATTTCTTCCCATTGTTTCTATTGCAGTGAAAACCTACAATGAATATTCACATTCATGTCCGCTTGAACCCATGGAAAGATACGAGGTACATGCCCAGCAGGGGAATGATTGGGGAGTCTTCTCCAGTCACTTCAGTGAGGAGAGGAATAAGAGAGGAGAGTGCTCCCCAAGTGTGCCTGGTGGAGAACATGTCTATGTGGCAGGAGCTCTTTGCCCAAAGACAGTGATGTCTACTGGAAGGAGCCGACCCATGGTAAAAAGAGCCAGAAGCTGTGGCCATCGCTTTCCTGTTCTCCTAAGGAAAGTGCAGACATAGAAGACGTGCTGTATGGGGGAGCTGTGAGTGCACGCAGCCAGCTGAGCAGTGCCCTTGCTGTCCTTGTGACCCGAGCATTACAGCGCCTACAGAATAGCTCACATGATGGTCAGAAAAGACTACACCACACATGGATGGGTACATATTCACAGTCAGGTAGGGCCCAAGGGTGCAGACGGAGGTTGAAGCTGAGAGACAAGCACCTAGTCTCTCACCACTGAATCAAAGAATAGCCTAAAGGTCTGAAAGGGAGAAGCAAAGCGTGTACTCCGTGTGCATTTCTGGGAAAGGACTTAAGAAGATGAAGATGATGTTTGATAATTAGGAGGCAGAACCAAGCCAAAAGAAAAGTCAAAGGAAGGCATTTAGTAATCTTTTTTTTTTGCAATAGCAAAATTCCTCCTCTGCAAGTTTGAAGAACAAGGCAAACTGAAGCCAAAGAGTGAACAAATGGAAGCGAACGGAATTTTAAAAATTAAGAAGACTGGATAGAACGCTAAGCACTGATAAATGAAGCTTAGCCACTAAACCCCGAGCAGATGACCACCTCTGCAGAAACCAAGAATTGTGCTGTCCTTGACCTTAGGCTGTAACTCCTGGCTGTCCAGGCTACAGCAGCACTGGGGACAGCTCAGATGGGGGCAGATGTTTCCGGACATGCTAGGAGGAGAGTGGGCAGGGCTTCTGCCCTCAGAGGCAGAGCAAAGCTGGCAGGCAGGAAGGCATGGTCGTGGGTGATCATGGTGTATCATGGGCATCCGGTGAAGGAGCAGGAAGATGGTGAGTACCAGGGTCTGAGTGCCAACATCATGGGGACAAAGACTGGAAGAGGGAAATTCTAGTTTCTGAGCCATTTCCTGGAAAGAGCTAGGCAAGAACTGGTTTCACTGGAGGAAGGATGCAACCTCGGGGCGTAGAGTCAAGTCAAACCCTGGGCTGCCATTTCCTGCCTGGGTGTCATTGGACAGGCTGCTTCCTCTCTGCGCTTCTGGTTTATCACGCAGAGAACCGTAGGTGGAATTGGCGCATGGTAGGTTACACCAATTCTGCACCTGCTACGGAGCAGTGCAGTCCTGAGAGCTTTTCACACATCCTCTAAGTTTGGTGGCTCTGTTTATTTTTAATTTGTTCATCTTCATTATGGCAACATTCCTACTCAACAAGAAAAATAGAAGCCAAAGGACTAACAAATGTAAATAAAACAAAGAAATCAGGAAGCAGAGGAATGGCTCATTGGTTAAGTGCTTGCTGGGAAGGCATGACTACCAGAGTTCAGATCCTGGCACTCTAAAATTCCAAGCTCAATGGTGCACATTTGTGATCCAAGCACTTCAGAGGTAGAGACAGAAGGAGTCCTGGGGTTTGCTGGACAGACAGTCTCTGAAAATGGATGAGCTCCAGACCAGTGAGAGACCTTGTTTCTAAAAACTGAGGTAGACAATTATTGAGGAATGTACCCAGTATTGACCTCTGGCCTCCACATACGTGCACACACACATAAACACACACAGTATACACCAGAGAAAGAGAGGAGAGAAAGAGAAGAGAAGGAAGGAACAGAGGAAGGGAAGGGGGAGGGAGGGAGGGAAAGAATTAGGGTTCAGGGTTGTAGCTTGATAGAGTGAATACATGAATCCCTAGGTTCAAGGTTCAATCCCTAGCACCTCATAACCTGGGCATGGTGGAGCATCCTAAGATTCCATTACTTAGGAGGAGGAGACAGGAAGATAAGAAGTCCAGGGTTAACCTTGGCTACACAGCAAGTTTTACACCATCAGACAAGGAAACTGGAGCACAGACAGATGTTTCCTGAATTTTTGAGAGGACTTTTTATGTATAACAAATGAAAGCTTCACACAGACAAGACTTTGGCCATCTGTGATTTCACTATGGCTGCTGAAATGGAGCCAGGGACCCAGAACATTGCCTACATGGGGCCTGAGCACAGGAATGAATCAGGGACTCCATCATGCCTGGGATTCAAGAAGGGCAGGTGGCAGGTTGCAGAAAGAAGGAAGGTCCAGAAATCCGTTATTTCCTTCATCTCTGCACCTACTGAGAGCCCCATGGGCCTGGCATGTACCAAGCATTAGACTCTTGATTTCTCCTGCTGTCTTGCATGTGCCTACAGAAGCAAGATGGTAGTTTATCCACTCAATTTCAAGCTTCAGAGAGGTGATTAGGCCTACCTAGATGGCTTGTGGCAGAGCTGGACTTCCAATAACAGCAAGATCCACTCTGACCTCTCAGTCCCTCCCTGGTTATCCTGTTCCCTTGTAGCATCTCTGCCTAGATTTCTTTGGACCTCCAGCTCATCTGTATCTGTCTTTACCTCCAACACAGCCTGACCTCTTGTGACTTCCGTGCTGGAAGACAGGCCCTTGGTCCCTGACATGAAGGCTTGCAAAGCCTCCCCACTAATTCTCTTTCCTAAATACTTAGACCCAGATTCAGGGTATTTCAAACTCCATTTAATATGAGTTAATCTAGGCCTGGAGAGATGACTCAGTGGTTCAGAGCATGTACTGCTCTTGCAGAAGACCCAAGTTTGGTTTCCTGTACTGACATTAGATCAACCACTTGTAATTCCAACTCCAGGGGTATCTGATACCCTCTTCTGGCCTCCATGGGCACCTGCCCTAATGTGAGCGTGTGTGCAAACACACACATGCACACACACAGAGAGACATGTACATATACATAATTAGGGAATAAAATACATTGAAAAATAATAAAATAAAATATAATAAAAATGACTTAATTTGATTCTATTAGAGCCAACCTTTCTCCCTAAGATAATAAGAGCACACTAGGCCCTGCATGAAAATTGCCCTATTTGTAATTTTATATAGGATCCCATGCATACCTGCACCCTAAAACATGGAAAGTCTGATATGACAGCCCAGAGACACACAGCCACAGGGTCACATACAAGAAACACACACAGAGCAAATAGGAGAAAATAGGCCTAAACTCTACACATCACCTTCACTGACTTACAAGTATACTCATAAACACATATGTACCACATGTACACCTGGCCCAAGCACACATTAACTCCTACTACACCCTTAGGATTCCCTCATGGGATGGGAGCCACTGGCAAGCCTTGACTGACCCCACATACACACATCTGGAGAGGGGTCCTGCTGCCATCTCTTTCTCTTAAGATGAAGGCAGTGGACCAGGGCTCAAGGCAGCTGACTTCCCAGCTAAGGAGGACCTCTAGGCTTACCAACCCACACTGGCACTGTCCGTGGTGCTGGAGCTGAGAAGGAGAAAATAGGTTTGAAACTCACATCTGAACTCCCAGCTGCAGCCCACAGTTTCCATTAATCTCTGGCTCTGGCAACCAGATCTATTTATTTCCAGCAGAATAAATAATCGATAAGAGTTGATTTTCTAAAGAAAACATTCTTTTGTGCACTCTGGCGTGAGAAGCAGATCTGGGTATGAGTCCCTGCCTCTGACCGGGTATCAGAGATCACTCTGCTCTTCTCATAGATCACTGGAACCTATGGGAGAGCTCTCCTCCACTTCAAGAAACCTGCAACATTAGAAGCCCTTACCTTGATCCCAAGAGAGGACCCGCAGTCCTCCTGATCTTCCTGGGGAAAGAGGAACAGATGGATGCATTGTGATCTTTTACAAAATATTAGTTTTATTTTTAATTATGTGTATGTGTATCTGTGTCCATATGTGGGTATATGCATGTATGTGCAGGTCCCATGGAGGCCATAAGAGGAAGTTGGATCCCCTGGAGCTGGAGTTATGGGTGGGTGTGAGCCACCTGAGGTGGGTCCTGGGAACCAAACTTGGGTCCTCTGGAGTAGAAATATGAGCACTTAACTTCTGAGTCATCTCTCCAGACCTCATGATTTCTGCCTTTATCCTTCACCTACCTCCAAGCATACCTTTTTGATGGTTTTTCCAATTGTCCCTCTTATAATAAAAATTTTTAATTACATTCATTTATTCATGTGTGTGCATGCCTACAAATGTCACAACACATGTGTGGAAGTCAGAGGACAACTTGCAGGAGTCGATTCTCTCCTTCCACCAAGTGGGTCCCTGGGGATCAAACTCAGGTCCTTATGCTTGACTGGCAAGCATCTTCATCCACTGAGCCATCTCGCTCTTCCCCTTCTTGTAATTTTGATGGAACAGTCATACTAGATCTCCATATAGAGCCATTAAAGTAGCTGAGATGGTTCTCCCGGAAGAACTAAATCTCAAATTCTCAGAGGTGAATACAGTGACTGTCTAGATATCCCAGCCCAATTGTGTGGGTCTCCAGGGAGAAGCCCTCATCCTAGACGGGGGCAGAGAAAACACTGCTGTTCCAGCAGTGGGTTGAGTATAGGAAACTCTAGACCAAAAGGGAGTAACAAGGAACTCAGCAAGAGCTATCAGGTCTCTGGAGATTTATTAAAAGTAGGAAACTGACCGACATTCATGGTCTCCAACAAGGCACTTTCTGGAGAGCCGCTGGGACAGGCTTCCTGCTGCGCAGTGCTGATTTAGCACCGCAGGGCTCTCACTAATCAGTTCCTTGGTGGGCTGAGAGTTGAAGGGAAGCAGAGGAGTGAGGAATAGGATGTGTGGGCAGGGCACTGGCAGGTGAGCACCCTATCAGTTCCCACTGATGTACCCACTGACAGCTCCCATAATCTGGCTCTGGGACGAGTCAGCAAAGTGTGTCTCTGAGCCTCAGTCTTCGGTTCTGCCAAATGGATAAATCCTATCTTAAGAGGATAGGATGACGGTTAGAAGAGTGTTGGTAAGGAAGGTGAAGCAGGAGGTTCCAGGTTCTCGGTTAAAGTGAACTGTCAGGCAGGGCCACTTTGCTCTCTTTTTGGACTCTCTAGGCTTTTCTAGTCCACTCTGCTTTCTCCCACAAGATTCCAGAGAGGCAGCACTGACCCACCCCACAGCAGAGAACCCAGCAGAACAGATGTTCTATGGAATACTGACCACAGATCGGGCATGGTGCTAGACATTGGTTTAAAATGATTCCATTTAACATCATTCTTGATATCCATGGCTACATGGAGACAGTGGCTGGAAACAATCACTTTTACTTGACTTTCTCATGAGTCTGAAGATCAATTCGGTTCCGCAAGGGGGAGGGGCCCCGGGCTTGCAATTCTCATCAAAAACGATACCATGGCATCATCCTGAAGGCCCCTGTGACATGACTGAAGGTCAATGCTGACCATCACAAGACCTCACTGGAAGCCTATTATGGAATGTAGTCCTCTGGGTAAAGCAGCTGCCATTTTCATCAGATCGGCTGTGCCTGTTTGCAGGGGTTTGTCATGGGACCTGTTGGCCACTGGCACTTCGTCATAGAGTGAGGTGGGACCCTTGCTTGTTATTTCAGCTGTTCCTCCCAGCAATTTATATGCACTTCTGTCCTAATTGTGCATGGCCTTTGGGGATCTCAGGAAGATGTTAGCTTACATTGGCTGGGGAAGGTTAAAAAAAAAAAGACTATATCTATGCAGCTATGGGGAGGCCATCATCCAGCTCAGTAAAGACTTTCCAGTGCCACTGCCTTGGGAGTCACTCACACATCTGACACTAACCCCTCACCCATGCTCTGTAAGGAAGCCCGATGAACTCACTGGTCCCCAGTGTGAACTTCTGTGGAATAGTACTTTGATTTGTTGTTGGAACATTTTAAATTTTTTAATTTTATGATTGCATATATGTAAGTGCACCTGTATCATGCAGTGCCTGTGGGAGACCAAAGAGGGCATGGGATCCTCTGGAACTGGAGTTACAGATGGTTGTTAGCCACCATGTGGGTGCTGGGATTTGAACCCGGTCTTCTGCAAGTATAGCCAGTGCTCTTAACCGCTGAGCCAACTCTCCAGCCCCTATTTTTGGGACCTTTTGAAGAGGAGCATATACTGCTTACATCTTCCCCAGGGAATAATTCTCATGAGAGGAATGGCTGGTAATAGTTCCATGGACTCTTCGTGTTCTGTAGCTCCTCACATACAGATGTCTGGTTTCCAAGAGGAAGTGGAGAGATAGAGACAGAGAGGCAGGCCATGACAGAGAGGGAAGTTGCCAAGAGAAAGTTATAACCTTTTTATGACCTAGCCTTAAAACAGGCAGCTGCTCTGTTTTCATTAGAAGCAGGTCACTAACAGCAGTTCAAAACTTTGGGGTGGGGACGGGGGAGGAGGGGGAGTGGGATTCCATCTTTTAGAGAAGACAGAAGAGCTTAATAGTCATAGCCAAGCACAGTAATCCTAGAAAGCCTTCTTAGATTTACAATATACAAATGGAGAAGGTGAGGTTTAGCCCAAGAAAGCCTCGGTTTCTGTTTGACGTTTTTAATTAACAAGGTGATATGTGGTCCTATTCTTAGAATATACCTCAGTATAGTTGGTCAAAACAATGGAGCCTTTGGGAATCTTTTATTTATTAGGAGAGCTATAGCCCTACCCAAGGGATCTCCCAAGTTTAGTGTGACATACCCCTACCCTCAGGGACTCCCCTCCAGTCTGAGGGAGTCAGTGCCTATCTTTAGGGAGCCCCAGTCTGAGGAGACAAAACCTGTCCTCAGGGAGCCCCCAATCTGAGGGAGACAGTGCCTGTCTTTAGGGAGCCCCAGTCTGAAGAGACAAAGTCTGTCCCCAGGAGCCCCAATCCTAGGGAGACACAGCTGGTCCTCAAGGAGGGAGCCCCTAGTGATAAAGAACTCGATTTCAGTCATCACGGCCCTGGCAATAACTGAGCAGATCTCAGTTTCTTCATATTACCTTAAGCATGAAAATTTTTGTTCTTTTGACAACCAGTGGCATATTGGAGACAAATTCCCTGCATGAGGGGACTGGAGAGCTGGTTCAGTGATCCAGAGAACAAAAATTCAGTTCCCAGAACCCATGTTGGGAGGCTCACAATCATCTAAGAGTAACTGTAGCTCTGGGGATCCGATGTCCTCTTCCGGCCCCCAATAGGCATCAGCATACACTTACACAGACACATACACACATAAATAAAAATAAACCTGTAACACCGGCTATGGTTGTGCATGCCTTTAGTCTCTGGAAGTAGAGGTAGGCGTATCTCTGTGACATCAGAGCCAGCCTGGTCTACATAGTGAGTTCCAGGTGAACTGGGCTATGGGAGACCTATCAGTCCATTCAGTCCCTACAAAACCCTGAGCTGTCTAAAGAATGTGTCACAGAGGGCAGGTCAGATGATGGAAGGCTCCAGGGTTTCTAGAGAATGGGGTGAATCATGTGGGAATTGGTAGGAAAGGATGGAGATTGCAATTCATCCTTTAGGAAGATGCCCGGGGTCTTCATCTGCTACCTATACCTGTCACTCAGAGATCTCTGCATCTCTGAAGCAGGTAGAAAGTAGAATCAGATACACCTGAGTTGAGACTAAGGCTAGAAGCCATAGTTTCTGGAATGAGAGCAATGTTTTCAGCAAGGCACGTCTTCCTTTAGGGCCTCTTTTTCTCACTGTAAATTGTTGATAAGTCCTACCTTGAAGATCAAGCTGTTACTGTGATAAAACCATCTCCACAGGTGCACACCCACCCGTGGGGAAAGAGTGCTGTGTACTGCTCGTGGCAGTACTGAGTATTATTCCCATTTTATGAAAAGGGAAAGTTAATGATCAGGGATACGGTGAGACTTGTAGATATTATATCAGAGATCCACTCAGACTTTTAGCGTTCATTCGCTCATAGATTGAGCAACTATGCTCTAACGATGCAGGCGTGATGCTAGACTCTGGCATGAGTCAAAGGTGGATATCTGTTCTCTGAGATAATAGTCTGGACTGAGAGATACAGAGATGATCACAGGTGTACAGGGTTTGGGGAGCAGCAGGGGAGCCCTAGAGGGAACCCATCAGGTCTGGAGGCTGAGGGAAGATACCTTGGAATACACCAGGTGCAAGTTGGTGTTTCTGGGAAGAGATAGAATAAATGAAGTTACCAAATTGGAAAAATACATGATGTTCATCTGCTGAACTACAACCAAAGATAGGCTCTGCTTCTCCCTGTGGGGAACAAGAGACTATTCTACTGAGGAAGCTGAGGGAAAGGAGACTCCCTTTGGGTCTCTGTGCATAGCCTGGGCGTTAGGATGGGTCAGATAAGCAAAAATCACCAAGTCACTGTGGACCAGTAAGTAGAGACATGTCTTGGATCCCCCGAACCTACTCTGAATGGATGAAGACTCCTCTCTTATTAGCACCCTGACTAGAGGCCCAGACAACAACTGTATTTTCCCTGTGATCATTCATTGCATACTATTTGCCCAAAGTCTCCCTGTCTGTGCCTCTGTTGTCTTATCTACCAAATAGGATCAGTAGAAGAATCCCTATCATGGATTGCTCAAGAATGAAAAGAGTTAATATGTGTAAATGGTTGGAAGAGTTCCTGCACAGAAAAATGATCAACAAACGTTACATGTTATCATTATGTGGTGACCAATTGCCCCACAGAAGGGGTGGAGTCACTGACGACCCCCTGGCAAAATATGTGCATAATTTTTGGCTGGAATGATGGAGATGATGGGAATGTTGTAAGGAGTTTACAGTGGCGATGAGAGCCAGCTCCAAACATGATGCTGAAGTTGATGATGGATGATGAGGATGGTGTATTGCTGACAGTGATAAAGGTGGTGGTGGCTGGGTGATGATGATGGAGGTGGTGGTGACACAGGTGGTGATGCTGGTGCTGAGGTGGTGGTGATGGTTATGAGGATGGAGATGGCGATGGTGGTAGTGATAACAATAGTGATGATGATGGTGGTGCCAGTGATAGTAAAGGTGATAATGCTGATGCTGAGGCGGTAATGATGATGATACAATGGTGATAATGGTAATGATCCGATGACGCTGATGTTGAGGTGGGTGGTGATAATGGTGTGGATGATGATGGTGATAGTTAGATGGTAGCAGTATTGATCACGTGTGTAGCAGGGTGATGGTGGTTATATGATGTTGAGATGGTGGGGAGGGGCATAACTAATGGCAGTGAATTCACCAATGGTGGCAAGGATGACGTAAGTTATTGTGATGGCTCATCTTCACTGTCAACTCCATTTGAGGATATCTACGAGACACCTTTGGGTGTGTCTCAGAGGGTATTGCCCGAGAGGATTAACTGACTCTTCCTGAAGTAGATGGCACCATCCAAGGCTTAGGAGGCTCAGACTGAATTAGAAACAATCTTCTTTCTTCTCTCTCTTCTTTCTTCTTTTCCTCTTCCTCTTCCTCTTCCTTTTCTTCCTCTTTCTGTTGCCGTGCTAGTCCTGTCATGATAGACTACATTTCTTAGAAATATGAGCCCAAATAAACCCTCTATTTTGGTTTTTTTTCAGGTATTTATTTGGCCATAGTGATGAATAAAGTAACTAATACTGTGATGGTGATGATAAGTGCCTGTATGTTTTTCTTCTCAGTGATGACAAAATACCCAAGGAAATCACCCTAAAAGAAGAAAGATTTATTTTAACTCATTTTACCTTGGAGGGTTCAGTGCATGATCATGTAGCACCACTGTTGTGGGTTTCTGTTGAGGCAGAACATCATGGTGAAGAAATTCAGTGAAGACAAAGTGTTCACCTCCTCATGGCTGGGATGCAGAGAGAGGCGAGTGTGGGGAATAAGGCCTCCCAACACAACCCTCTCCATAGCCTTGCTATGATGGCTGTTAGGTCTCTCTTGACAACAGGCCCTTCCCGGAGGCCATGAGACCTTGCCTTAATGTACCTGAGCAATCTTGCGAGCTCTGTGTCCCTAACCAGTGATCTGTGGGACGTGTAACAAGTCATGGGACCAGGAACTTGTGGTCTGCAGTACAGAGATATGCTTTAAGGTTGTAATATGCTGTTTATAAATCAGACATGACTTACGTCATGGGGCTTGCCTCTTAGAGCTGTTTTGTTTTTGATAAATGCTTAGGATGGCCCGATCTTATTCTGTGGCCTGGAACCTGTGGATAGCTTGTTCTGATCTGCACCTGTGCCTTGGTCTGGAAAATCCATGATGTACTCCCTTTGTAATGCCAAACTAAATTGTTCTGAACCAGGTACCGTTACATGCCCAGAAACTTCCTGGGAACCTGAACTTTTTACCCCTTGCTGATTTGTATGAATCTTGTAACATTGTATGGGATATATATATGGGGCTGAATTTGCAAGTAAAAAAAGGAGCTTCCTCAATCCCGAAAGAGAGTGTTGCGTGTTTCTTTAATCCCGGCGCCCCTCGCAGAGACTTGGACCCAGGGCCGTGCAGGCACGGCAGGCGAGAGGGAGGAGGCTGGGACAAGATACCTCCCATAAAGGCAAGACCCCATGACCTACTTCCCACAACTAGGCCACACCCCCTAATAGTTCATCCTTATATGAAATTGCAATGCATTTATCTATTGATGAAATCAACATTCTCATGATCCAGTCACTAACAAAGAGTCCATCAGAAGAGAACCAAGTCTTCAACACAAGAGTCTTTGGGAACATTTTATATCCAAACCATGGAGAGAAAAAAGGAGGAGGGAGAGTTCAAGGAGGAGGAGGAGAAGTCTCATATGAAAGGAAAACTAAGCAGACTGCTAAAGCCTCTTTGACTCATTTCTCTTCCTGTTGTATTAGAACATATATCTTTTACCTGACTTCTGAAGGCTGAGACTGTAGTTCAGTGGTAGAGTGTTTGCCTGGCATATGCAATACCCTGGGTTTGATCCCCAGCCATGAAAACAAACAAATAATTTAATTTGACACCTAATTTCCCTGGGTTTAGAGACCATCACACCTTCATTGCAGCTAACTACACACTTTGTGATGGAGTTTTGCCTGATGCCATATGAACAGAAAAAAATCATTCAACTCTCGAAAACGATGCTGCAAGGGAGGAAGCAGTCTCTTTTTCCTTCCTTGTCCCATTCAACAGCATGCAGATGCAATGGATGGAGCTCTAGCAGCCATAGCTGACCATGAGATAATTCTAGGAATAGAGACTATGGGTTGTGGAAGAGCAAGAAAACCTGAGCACTACGTAAGACTTTAATGACCCAGGAATGGCCACTTCCACATTTCCTAAGAGAGAAAAATAGCTCTGTCTTATTTAAGACACTGGCTTGGATTATTTGTTTGTTTTCTGTTATGGCCGAGTAAATTTAATTCTAATTGACATCCACAGACAGAAACAGGTCCCCCAGGCCTATACTGTTCACCAACATAGATGCATTCCGATATTTTAAATTCAAGTCCAGTGTTTTTAAACTTAGAATACTTTTTGTTTACACAGAAGGCTGAATTAAGACTTCTGGAAAGACAGAAGTCCTCCCAACCTTGGGCTGCAAGCCTGCCTAGACAAGTGAACTACTGAACTGAATGGCAGCTGTCCCTTTCAGCTAGGGATGGGTCCTTCTCGGCAGAACCAGCCTGAGTTGCCATGTCTGGCATGGTCATGGGCTGAGGTGTTCTCCAGTAGGAAAAGATCTATCTCAAAGCAAAAGCGAGGATGAGAGCACAGAGTCCTGAGCCATAGAACTCACAAGTGGAGGAAAGTTGTGTCTAAGACAGAGACACACTTGTCTGGGCTCCACAGCACATCCGCAGCTGAGCACACTGAGAATCGTGTATCCCAGACTTTATCTCCATGAAATAAGTTCCTGTGTCTTTGCAAGTTTGTCCAGTTCTTAAATTTATTTAAAAGAGGGGACTTTGGAGATAGCTTGGGTCAGTAAAATGCTTGCTCTGCAAACACAAGGACCTGAGTTTGATCTCCAGAATACACGTGAAAAACTGGTGTGGGAGAGTGAGTTTATAATATAGCGCTGGGGAGACAGAAGCAGGTGGATCCTTGGGGCTCCTACCTGGCAAGCTACAGGCCAGTGGGAGACCCTATCTCATAAAACAAGGTGGACAGCCCCTGAATGTGATGCCTGAGGCTGACCTCTGACCCCCATATACATACGAACATACACACACCCCAAAATTAGTTTTTGGCCTAGTGTGTCCAAATACAGGCAATGTATATATAGCATCCACTGACCCTTCTGGATTCTAAGCTTCAAAACATTTATGGTGGGGACGAGGCTTCGGCCTCATGGTAAAAGGCGTTCTGTTCAGTACCAAGTGAGGAACCCCTTTTGGTGGCAGCCTTAAGTATCCATTTTCAGGGCTGGAGAAATGACTCCACTGCTCTTTTAGGGGACTGGAGTTCAGTTCCCAGCACCCACATGGGCAGCTCACAATTAACTGTAACTCCAGCTTCAAGGGATCTGATGCTGTCTTCTGGTCTCTGCCAGCACTTGCACACATATGCACATACACAAACACACAGAGATACACTCACACATACACATACATAAAATAAATCTTTTATATAAAATGTTTCATTTTTTTTCAAATTTTGGTATCCTCACAGAAAAACAGATATCTTAGTTTGTGGAATAGAATGAAGAAATAGTTGGAGCTTCTTTGTCTTTTTGAGACAGGGTCTCCCTGTAACCACAGTTGACCTGGAACTCACTATGTAGACCAGGCTGGCCTCAATCTCACAGAGATCCACCTACTTCTGCCTCCCGAGTGCTGGGATTAAAGGGGAGCACCATCACCATGTCCAGCTTCAAGAAATAGTTGTTGAGTAAATGAATAAATGAATAAATGAAAGAATTAAATCATATGTTCAGGGCCTTGCACGAGCCCCAAGTAGCTCATCTTCTCCCTGTCAGCCCCGTCTTAGGAACTGAATCACAACACTTTTCTTTCTTCCTTCCTTCCTTCCTTCCTTCCTTCCTTCCTTCCTTCCTTCCTTCATGTGTGCATGTACGTGGATATCTGTGTGTGGGGACACGCACATGAGAGCAGGTGCGTGAGGAAGCAAGAGGCATCAGATCTCCCAGCAGCAGGAGTCAAACAGGTGGTTGTGAACCACCCAACATGGTTACTGGGAATTGAACTTGTGTCCTCTGGAGGAGCAGTACATGTTCTTAACCACTGAGTCATCTCTACAGCCCACCACCACTTTTAAATGGGAGGGGTGTTTGGGGCCTGCTTGTTCTAACTACACCCCCTACACTCTGGAGACTTGTGATCCAGAAGAGCCCAGGAATCAAGGAAAGTTACCAAGCAACCACAGCCCTCCTCTGGGGTCTCCCTGTGTATGGTCTTTGCTGGTCCCTGGTGCTCCATTCCAGCACTTCTGTGGCCAGTAGGAAATTGCATCTCTATTACGACTCATGATTTGTCTCTACAAGCAGCAAAATTAACTAGAACAGCTAATTAATCAGAAAAATGTGTAACATCTCTGTTATTTTTAATTCCTCGCCCACATTAATGCGTTATTGGTTTACGTTAGAACTCATTTGGAGCCCAATTCCTGATCCCCTTATCTCAGGACTGCCAGCTAGCTCTGGCCTGGATGTGGAAGAAGTTGTGCAGCTGATTTCCCAGCCCTTCAAATCATCTCTAAGCACATTAGAGTCACATAAACAGGACATGTAATGAGACAGCCCTGTTCGGCGTTGATACTTTTAATTACCAGACTGAGAAAGGCAGAGGGAAGGAAGGGAGGCCAGAAGAGGGCCTGGAGAGACTCACACATCTGACACAATGATGTCTCTTCCCTGAGTGCTTTCCTTGCTTCATGGGCACAGGAAGATTGCAGTGGAGACAGGACAGGACACTGGACCGACATGTGCCATAAGCGGGTTGAAAGCACACAGCAGTGTGGTTTTAAAGTGAGAGATTTGAGTGTTCTAGTTTGCTTTCAATTACTGTGACCAAACACTCTGACCAAGACCAGCTTGGGAAAGAAAGGGTTTATTTAACTCACATCTCCGAGGTCATAGTTCATCACTGAGGCAGCCCAAGGTAGGAACTCAGGGCAGGAACCTGGAGACAGGAGCTGGAGCCCAGGCCAAGGAGGAACAACACTGTTTACTGGCCCCTGCTCAGCCTGCTTTCTTATACAATACAGAACAACCTTCCCAGGTTCCCCAACTCGCAGTGGGCTGGGCCCTCTCACATCACTCAGCAATCAAGAAAGTGTCTTGTAGGCATGCTCACAAGTCAATCTGATAGAGGAAATTCCCCAACTGAGGTTCCATCTTCCCAGTGTGTCAAATTGACAACTGCAGCTCTCCAGCACAAACAGTACAGGTTCTTAATGGCTGAGCCATTTCTTGAACTCTGCTGTGGAGGGATTTAAAACTTTTTTGTTAATTAACTGAGTGTGTGTGTGTGTGTGTGTGTGTGTGTGTGTGAACAAAGGTGTCACACATGGAACACAGCATGCATGTAGAAGTCAGAGGACAACTTCTCAGGAGCCTTGAAAGTTCACAGCCATGTTCCATTTCCAGTTTCAAGAGCTTTGTTTACTGCACCTGCTTAAAGATGTAAACTCTCAGCTTTCTGCTCCGGCTGCCTTCTGCCATACCTCCTGGTATGATGGACTCTGATCCCTCGGGAACCGTGAGCCAAATAAACTCTTCTTTCTATAAGTTGCCTTGGTCAGGGGTTTTATCACAGCAGCAGAAAAGTAATGCACATAGCAAGCACGTTTGCACAATGAGCCACCTCCCCTCCCTTTCCCGTTTCTCTTGCAAGAAAACGGATGGAATCAGAGATTATTGTGTTAACCGAAATAAGCTTGGAGGAGGACAGGGGACAATAGGGGTGGGAAGGGGGATGAAAGGGCAGTGAAGACGCGAATATGATCAAAATCCAATATGTGCATGTATAAAAATGTCATCCTGAAACCCATCACTGTGTGCAATGAATGTATGCTAATATGAAAAATAAAGAATGTTCCAGAAGCAAACAGCCTCCAGAGTCGGAGACATGCCTCCCTCTGCAGTAGAAGTTGGACATTCTGACACTCTGTTTTAATAAAACTCTCATCTCTCTGGGACAAAAGCTTTACTGTGTGTTATCAAAGGTGGAGCTCCCCAAGCTCAGATCCCTCTGTCAGGTAACCCACCATAAGTCCTTCTCCACATCACCTGGTAGGAATTAGGACTGTCTCAGAGAACTTGAGTGAAAATTCATGTTTGATAAAGTAGGATGAATTTGCTTCTGCCATTTCAAAATGGCCCATCACACCATATGTACCCTCGGAGATGTGCAAGCTAGCTCCAGTCCCCTGCCTGGGCTCTTCCAGAAGACAGAAAGGCCCAGGGCTTTCCCAGGTGGAGGTGGAGTCTGCTGTGGTTGACCAGAGTCCTGTGCAGGAGGGCTCCTGGAAGAAGAGCCAGTATCCGGAAGGAGGCACATCCAAGAGACCACTGTCTGGGGGTCCCTGGTGGCCATGGACAGCACTCATCCTCATCCTAAGGAGCGCACGAGTCCCAGCTTTGCCTCGGTGCTTTTGACCCCTAACTAGGTTATAAGCCCAGAGAATCTACCACATCTTCAAGCGCCTCCAGTCTATCACAAGCCAAACAGAGTATTCAACTTATCATAAACCAACAAATGTCAAAGCTGGGGACTGTCTCTCATTCAGGGAGCCTGTGGTTGAGCTGGGGACGGAAGACAAATCATATTAAAGCTCAGTGTTGGGGTCATAATACCCTCTTTCTGTTCCAATCTACACCTCCGTTCAGCCTGCCCTGGTCATCCACCCACTTCTAGGGACGAACCACCCCCTCCTCCCACCACTGGACCATGAACCTGGCCTTCCTCCCACACACCCTACATCGCTGGGGTGAAGAAGAGGGGTGAACCTGGTTAAGCATTTTCTCAGACCGCATCCCGCTCCCCCAGACTCAGAACTATTATTGGTAAGTGAACCAATTTTCTCTCCTGACATCTGTAGCTCTTAGCAGTGAATATATTCGAAGAAAACCCTTTCTGATTACTTGAAATCTTTCCTGCAATTTGATTCCTGATATTTCTCTTTACTCACCGACTGATTCTTTTAACACATTACTCTGCCCATCTCCCCCATCAACACACACCATTTCAGATATTTGTGGCCCCCTTTCCTACACGCTGTGTGGAGAAGTAAACCAGCGGGATGGGGGCTGGCTCTCCCTCACCCTCGGGCCTTCTCATCAATTCCAGCCTAAAGTCACCCCATTGCTCAGCCTCGAGTCTCACCAGCCAGGGATGGGATGAGGATGGTGTCTCAGGAGAGAGGGGTCTCTTTCTCTGCCGTCTACCAAGAGGCCCATACACTACCCCCTGCTTGTCCTCGTGATTATTTTCAATTTCTTCCAGAACACTTAGCGTTCCAACCTCAGCATGAAAAGAGACTTTTCCTCCAGAGGGAAAAAGCACAGTTTGAGGATTAGCAATAACACCAGCGATCTTGGTAACAATGTGGCTTAGACTGAATGTCTCAGACTCCTCAGCTGCTGGGGGCGGGGGAGTGGAGGAGGGAGGCTGTGTAGCATGCTGAGCCTCAGGGGACCCTAAAGATGTTGATGCGGGGTACCTTCCTGTTGTAGCGTTGGAGGCAAGGTGGTAATGATGCCAAGGGCACTGCCCTGAGCCTGGAATCCGGGTTAAACCTGCTGACTTCTCCTGTCTTGGCTGTGACTTACTGAGTGAGCAAACACTCCCCCCATCCCAGTGAGTGGCAGTGAGGCCTGCTGCCTTGTCCCCACAGACCATCCTTGGTGCCCCTTGATCCATACCTCCTTCCAATGTCTTTCATTCATTCATTCATTCATTCATTCAGGAAACTTTAGTTACTGGGCCTCTGGTGAGGTCCAGGAGGATAAAGAAGAACAAAAACAGGATTCCTAACACTTCATATAGTGTTAGGAATGACCATGTCTATGACTATGTGAAAATACAGTAAGCCAAAACCCAGCAGACTGTGACTGCTGGGTGGACATCAGCATCTTCTGTCCATTAAAGGAGAGAACTTCTATTCCTGTTCCCTCCCATGAAGATCATCATGTAGCCTTAAAGCTTCCTGTTCCCAGGACAAAGGACACCAAAAGGCTCTCCCTCTACCCCCAAAGACCTGCCTGCCTTCAGCCGCCTGCCAAGTGCCACTAGATGCTTTTTAAACGGGCTAATTGAGGGGCCAGAGAGGTGACTCAGCCATTAAGAGCACTGACTGCTCTGGCAGAAGACTCAGGTTCAATTCTCAGCACCCAGAGGGTGGCTAACAACTATTCCTTCCAGTTCCAGGGGATCCGACGCCCTCTTCTCACCGTCACAGGCATTGCACAATACCAATACACTTACACACATGCAGGCAACACACTCATACACAAAAAATGAAATAATAAATAATAAAATGGGCTAATTAGTGGGTTCTCCTCTACGTGGTGCCTCACAGGACACCATCCTCTAGAGCAGGTCTTCAGTGGACCGTGGTCTCTTGATTGCCCTCTGATCAGGCTTGGCTCACAAGACTCAGGTCAGATAACAGACAAGGAGGCGATGAGGCAGGGAAGGGCCGTTTAGGGGCATCCAATCATGCAGACCTGCCCTGAGCTTGGGAGTGGAGTCCAGCTGTCTCTCAGGCATGCCACGATGCAGACTGGGCTCTCAGGCTGGAATGAGGTCACCCATTCTCCTCAGGCCACGCTTTTGCATCACTAGACTCACCCAGTCCCAGGTTCATCTGCTAATATAACAGGAACAGGACTAGGGTGGTGTACTATTCAGAAAGACACACAGATAGAGGGTAGGAGGAGCCCAGTTCTTTTCCACCTTGCAGGGAGGAGTGTCCTATGAGAAGAACAAAACTTCCAGACACCGACTGTTCATCGTAGCTCTTAAGACAGTTTACACCTAGTAAGCAGGAAGATTTAGGAAGATTTGCCTCAGTGCTCTACAAGCCAGCATGAACCCAATCTCCCCATCTCATCGACAGGGAACCTGAGGCTGAGACAGAACAGGTTTACAGGACTCAGGCAGCAAGAAAGGTTAGCACGAGGCTTCCTGCCAAGGTCTCCCAAGTACAAATCCGGTCCCTCCTACATCCATGCTGCAGCCTAAGTCCCTGCTTTCTCCAATCCTCTCTACTGGGAAGAACTCTGAAATACAGGGCCGCAGGAGGGAGGCCCAATGACAGCGGCCCATGGGGCATTCTTTTCTCTGAAAGACAGAGGAGCTGGTGTCCCTTTCCTAGGCTGGTCTGACTTTAGCCAGGAAGCCTCGGGTAGAGAGTCAAAGGGCGACCTGCATAAGCTTTCTGGGAAGCAGGAAGATGAGCAGCTATGGAGGTCACGTGGTCTGACAGCAAGGAACTGCTACTGGAACTATTACTGTGGTGATTAATTAGACTCCTTCCACGTTCAGCTTCTAGGCTCCTGCAGCTTCTTGTCAAAACTGCAGGGCTCAGCAAACTGCAGGGTGCCAACCCAGAACCACCATCCAGACCCACCAGGCTGGGGAGGAAGAGTGTCTGACATGCAAATGGTGTGTGCCTGGGCACAAACCATATCTGCCTGGGTGCCTGGCAGTGGGAGTCAGCAGTCTACTGCACACAGCAGGGTAGGGGACCTCATCAGCCCATGGAACCATCTACTGAAGACCTGTCACAAGCATTCGGGGAGTGAGTCCTGAGTAAGCCCTGTCTAGCTCAGCCTGCTTTCTGTTACTGCTTCCAATTGACTTCGAAAGTCTCAGAGGTCACATAGCAAAGTGAATCTATGGTAAGACTCCCACTAGCCTTGCTGGAGGCAGGATGGCTGATGTGAGGGTCAGGATGATAACAGCTGCCTATATTGTTTTGCAGCAACTCAGAGGCAACTTTTGTCTAGCTCAAACTGGTCAAAACCGTTCATTTTCACAAGGGACCATTGCAAATGTGGATGGGTCACCTCTTGAATGAGAAGAGGCTGTAATATACCACCCTCAGATAACACTGCCATTTTCTGAGCACGCATCTTTGTGCAGAGCTGTGAAGATTGCTCGCTTCATTTTGCCCATGCAGTAAAACATCTTGTTGCTGTGTGTGTATCATATGTTTGTGTGGGTGCTCGTGTGTGTGCACATGAATGTGTTTGGAGGCCACAGGTCAATGTCAAGTGTCTTCAGGTCAACGTCAAGTGTCTTCTTCAATTGTTCTCTACCTTTATTTTTATTTGTGTGTATGGGTGTATGCGATGTGAGTGCAGGTGCCCATGGAGTCCAGAAAAGGGTGCCAGCTCCCCTGGTACTGGAGTTACAAGCAGTAGTGAGCCAGCCAATATGGGTGCTGGGAACCATATTCCTGTCTTCTGCAAGAGCAGCAAGTGCTCTTAAACACTGAGCCGTCTCTCTATTCCCATTCATCTTACTTTTAAAGACAGTGTCTTTTGCTGAAGCTAGAAAGCATCAATTTGCCTAGACTGGCTGGCCATCATACCCCAGGTCTGTCTCTCCCTGGTACTGGAATTACAGGCACATGCTGCTACACCTGACCTCTTACATGGGAGATGCAAACTCAGGTCCTTAGTGCTTGTGGGACAAGCATTTTACCAGCTGAGCTATGTCCCCAGCCCTCACCCAGCTTCTTTACCTAACCAACATCCCTAAACCATATCCCTGAGGACGCAGATGTGGGGCTTGCTTTCCCGTCTCAGTGCTCACCCCCTCATGAAGGGCATATGGTACAGAGGGCAAAATGATCCTGGCTCTGTCTCACATACACTGCTTCCAGAGCGTTCCTGAGTTCCCACACCTCATCCCTGCAATAACTCCAGTTTCCAGATGAAGAAACCAAAGCCAGGAGAAGAAGCTGTCCAAGGTCATGCAGTGTAAATTAGGGGTCGGAATAGGGATCTGCCTACTCTCAATAGTAAGAGTCGCTCTCCCCCATGTTTGAACCTGGGAAAAGGAGGGAGTACCCATAACCTACAATCCGTGATCCCCCAACCAAACTCCTTGACGTTAATGTCCCTCCTTGCGGGGGGAATAAAGCATTCAAAGACCACCCCCCGACACACTGGATAATCCCACTCCTCCTTGCAGCCCCCACCCAGGACACACACACTGTTCTTGTTTAAGATGAGAAGAGAGGATAAATGAGGTCATTCTGGCACATTTCCCAAAGACAAGCCAAAAAAAAAAAAAAAAAAGTACCCACACACCCACTTGCAGGTGTCCCCTGCTTTTTCTCTTGACACAGGCTGTATTTGAATACTAGATCACAATCCTCATAGCTCCTGGCTCAACCCATCTCCCATATTACAGTTTAATAAACTAAATTTCTTACTGGAGTTGGGACCAAGAGTTCAAGTCACTCTGAAAATAAAGAATGGAAACGTTGATGTCAAATACAGAACCCTCCTCCCCCTGGAGGCTCACTGGTCCTGACTCATGCATTTGGTCTCATCCTACCACCTACAAGCCCATCCTGGAAGAACAGAAGCAAAGGCTAGCTATGGGGCAGGTGTCCTGAAGAACGAGAGGACATCCCTGTCCCTCAGGAACCATCTGCTGAAGATCCGGGAAGCAGATCCAGGGCTGCTCTGCACATGGCGCAGACTTGAGAGATGGAGCTGGAGGTCGAGAGGGAGGCAGGAGTGCTTTAGAACCCAGAGGAACACCTGACATGTCTGCAATGGGAAACCTAAGTATGCAAGGGGAGAAGGAACAGCCCAGGAGAAGTACAGCCCAAGGTGGCCTAGAACGCTGTCTGGCCAGTTAGGCACAAGGTGACAGTAATGGTCATCATGTAATCTCAACGATGATTCCGCATGGCCACGTAGAGGTATCAGTATCCACTTTTGGCAAATGTGGAAACTGAGGCTCAGGGAGGCCCAAGTATGCATACAAGGTCTCTGACCCCCAGGTCTGGGAAAGCCCCCTCTGTCATGCTGCCTCGTGGCTCAGTTTCACTAGCTGGCACTGAGGAAGGAGGAGAGAGTGAATCCGGGGGAAATCCAGGCCACTGGGGGCTCAGTGGGGTGCCTGGATCACTCTGTGCACTTGGACAAAAGACCGAAGCTCATGAGATTGGCCCACCAGGTTTTCCTATTGGTAGTACAACAGCTTTCACACACCCATCTGAAATGAGAACGGGGTGCCTTAGGAATGCCACAGTGGTGGCCTAAGTGGCTGCATTTCCTTAATTTTGAGAAGAGGGAACCCAAGTCAAGGTGTATGAAAAGCTGGTTTCCTCTGAGGCCTTCTCCTTGGCTGGCAGATGTTTTGAAACTTGTGTCTCTTCACAGGGAAATCCTGTGTCTTGTGTCCATGTGCCCTAATCTTTTATGATGAGTCAGACTGAATAAGTACCTACATTCAAACCCTTATTTTATTCACCTCTTTAAAGGTCCTGGGTCCCAACACAGATATAGGGATATGAACTTTGGCATATGGATTTGGAGGGATATGATCCAACTCCTATTAGTCCACTCTTTTAGAGCTCCTGCCAAATTTATGTCATATGCCCAATACATTCACCCTGCCTCAAAAGACTAAAAGTCTCCAGGGGTGTTCAACCTTCTGACTCTGCAACACAATGTAGTCATCTATATGTTGGGCTGTATTCATAACTGTCCTGAGATGTATGTAGAACTTGGGTTGCTGGAGTAGATGTCTGTGACTTAACCCACTCTAGCTCCGACTCTATGACACAGATGTGACCAAGCCCCAAACTGATGAGACTGGGCGAAAGTGAAGAGTGGTCCAAAGAGAGGGGATAGATAGTACTGGGACTTCATAAAGATGAAGGTACGAAAAGGAATGTGATTACAGAGTCTGAGGGGTTTTGAGTCCAAACTTTTGATAGGGCTGGCAAGGGTGCTCCAAAAGTAGGTGGCCAACACTAAGATCTCCCAGGCAGGCCAGCACCTGCCCGCCCTCCAGGAGAGGCTTGGCTCATGAGGACAGGGCAGGTAGAAGGACCAGGAGGACCAAGAGGTTGTGTAAGTCTCTGATATGAGGGAGCTGATGGTTCTGCCTCCACATAGGAGCAATCTGTGAACATGTATATGTGTATCATGTACGTGTGTATGCATGTGTGTCTGTGTATGTATCAGTGGATATGTGTATATATGCAAGTGTATATGCAAATGTGGGTGTCTGCACATGTATGCATGTGTGTATGTATATATATGTAAATATATATATGTGTGTGTGTGTGTGTGTGTGTGTGTGTGTGTGTGCAGGCATTGTGTGCCTCATGTATACTCATGTGCGCTCAAATAGCATCATTTATTCGGATCCTCTGCATCCACAGCTTAGAGACACGGAGGTTAGGATGATAGACCTGGAGACTAGCATTTCCATTTAGATATTTTTGCGACACATTTTGCTGGAGGCAGATGCCTTTACCTTGGATGGCACCTGGCAGCTTTGTGCCCTGATCTCTAGAAGGTGAGAGTCACTCAGAGAGGGCTCTGATGAAAGGGTTACCCTTAGACAAGGCTTCCACACATAAGGGAATGGCATTCAGGCATTTCTGGGAAGCCATCAGAGTCCACCACATACAGAGTCAACCTGATTCTTGGGTGACCTTGAAGTTTCTAGAGTAACAGGTCCCTCACTCCCTTGTTTTCCACATGAGCACCACGGTGGAGATAAGCCATTGTCTTGAGATCTCAATAAGGGAGATGCAGGATCTTTTATTTCAACAAGTCACAGTGTACTGTGGTTACCCAGATGTCCTTCCAAAGGGGAACAAGACCTCTTGAGGGAGGCATAAATGCTTCGCAGTTCAGCAGATACCTCACCTAAATAGCCAAAGATCCCAGAAACACACCTGGAGTCTTCACATCAATTTCTTGTTGCATCCAGGAGAAAACTGACAGCAACTCTGACTGAGCATCTCAGGAGGAGAGAACTGTTGCTGGGTGAGGTGATTTGGGAGAGTCTAAGGGTGCCAGAGTTAACCTTGGATGGGAGGCTGTGATGGTGAGCTTTAATTTTCTGCATGACACAACCAAGAATCGCTTGATAAGCGGGCCTCAATGAGGGATTGTCTGCATTATGTTGTCTATAAGGGACTGTCTTAAGTTAATGGGTGCGGGAGGACCAATCCACATGGGCAGCACCGTTCCCTAGGCAAGGGATCCTGAACTGTTTACATGTAGATAAATTGAGCTGAGCACAAGCAAGGA
This sequence comes from Eospalax fontanierii, assembly GCA_035773235.1. Classification (NCBI taxonomy): domain Eukaryota; kingdom Metazoa; phylum Chordata; class Mammalia; order Rodentia; family Spalacidae; genus Eospalax; species Eospalax fontanierii. The sequence goes on from CM069549.1 coordinate 8,099,193, forward strand.
AACACACATTTATTTCTGTCTGTTCTCGACTGTGGATGTGATATGCCTGTCTCTCGACTCCCCCCTGCCCCCCAATGATGGACTGTAACCTGGAATTTAGGGACAAAATAAGCCCTTTGTACCGAGTTGCTTTTTGCCAGAGTATTTTATCACAACAACAAAAGCAAACCTAGGGCTTTCAGAAGGGAAGTAATCTTATGACTGGGCCTCTCAGTAACTTGGACCCACGGCAGGAGAGAGGAGCAAGGCTAAGGCCGCAGATGGCAAAGCGGTGACAGTCACCAACGCTAATGGGGAGAAGGGGCGTGGCATCTTATGGTTGGAACTGTGTTTGCAGTTTGCCCACATTCAGATGTGATTATGCAGTGGACGTGCTTCTGTCTTGCTCCATTCTGGGCACCGGGGCCCTTTTCCATGTCAGTGTACTGTGAGACCCATTCACCCACCAGAAGAGCAAGGGCCACTCTGAAATATCAGTGGCTGCTTCTCCCTGTGTCTGCACCCCGTCACCTCCCCGGCCTAGGGAAGTTGGGCTGTGTGTGCCCTGTGCTGGGGAAGGACAACAGACCCTCAAGCTCACCTTCAATCCCCCAGCTGCTGTGGTGGGTCCATCAGGGCGTTCCAGTGTCCTGGGACCCTTGCCAGGCATGGGGTCTGCCTCTTCCTCTGGCTCTACTTCCCAAAGATGGACTTCCCTTCCCATCCTTATCCACTGCTCTTCCCACACTAACATGCACCCTGTCGGAAGGACACAGCTCTCAATGTACCTTGGATTTGGTCTCATACTATGGCTATGATGCCTACAAAGGTCTGCCTGTCTCCCGTCATGGCCCCTTCACCCTCTCCCCTCCAGTTCTCAACCTAGACCACCCTTTACAGAAGAATAATGGGAGGTGCTGGATGATGTGTGAGATGCTGAGGTCGATAGTGTCATGGTGTTGATTTTGATTATGGTAGCCACGGTAACAGCCATCAAGAAAACAGCAACAGCAGTGGCCAGGGGCTATGTGTGGTTTAAGGCAAGCAGGGTGACTGGTGATGGTGGGCCGCACTTGGGCGTTGTAGAGGTGATACTAGGTTGGTACCAGAATTCATAGCACCAAGGTCAGAGAGTCAGGAACAGTGATGACTGTGATAAACATTAGTCTATTAGTTGAAAACTGTAATGTCATTTCACAGAGCTCATAGCCCATTTCTTTCCTCGGGCAAGAAAGCGCCACACCAACACTCTCAAGTTGCTCATGGGCACACGGTGGTGTGGAATGAAGTCAGTGTGACAGATCTCCATGGAGATTTGTTCTTCACATCGGCAGCCCTAGGCTCCCCGATTTCCAGGACACACAGGTGGCCACTACATTCCCAGAATCCTCCCCACACTCACTGATAGGCACCGACATCTGTGAAGCACCTGGGGAGACACTGACAAGGTCTGTCATATGCAACCATGGACAATGATGGACATGGGAGAAAGAGCTTGCTGCCCCCGAGCTCTGGCCGACCCAGAGGGGAGAGGCTCTGCACTGCGCCAAAGGCTTAGACTACAGCTCTCAGAAGGCAAGATGCAGGAAGGTTTGGTGGACTGAGCCCAAGTGAGAAGTCAGGAATGGAGCCAGATCAGACTGCTTCCCAGCAATAGGTTATTTATACTCTCTCTGCTACAGTTGTGCCCTGGCAGATCCTGCAGAGTTGAGGGGACTGGTGCCTCTTCCACACACCTGTACCTTCTGGTCTGTTTCCTCCCAGAAAGGCTGTTGCACTCCACACTGGGAGAACCTGACCAAACCCCATAGAATGTCCATAACTTTGTCCCTTCTTAGGATACTAAGGCTTCACAGGCCTTGAGGTTTGTAAAGGGACTTGGGAATCATACAGCCACCTGTGAGATGGATGCCATCTAGAAAATCAGCCTCATACGTTCCCTGAGGGGAGTCTTTTCTCTAACAGTCAGCAGGAACATGGAAACCACTCTAGACTTTCCTAACAGAGAGAACTGAATAGAGGAAGTTGATTGGGCTGGTGCAGGAACTGCAGAGAAGTCAAAACAGGAGCATTGGAAAGACCAGATGTAGACAGGAGCAGCAAGTGTCTGACCTTCAGTGTAAGGGACGGAATGAGAAATGAGATTACCAAAAGCTAAACCACATTGGATACTGGCCCACCTGTGCACATTCATTGTGCTGGATAGTCTTTGTCAACTTGACGGAGACTAGAGTCATCTGGGAGGAGGGAAGCTCAGTGGAGGAACTTCCTCCGTCAGATTGCCTGTGAGTATGTCGGTGACACATGTTCTTAATAGATAACAGGTGTATTCGGGCTCAAAACTGTGGGAGTGCCATCCCTATGCAGATGGGCCCGGGCTGTATAAGAAAAGTAGCTGAGCAAGCCAGAAGGAACAAGCCAGTAATCAATGTTCCTCCGTGGTCTCTGCTTCAGGTTCCTGTCTTGAGCTCCTGCGTGGAAGTCAAATTGAACCCTCCCCGCCCCAAGCTGTTTTGGGTCAGTGTTTTATCACAGCAATAAAGAAGCAAACAAGTTGCAAAGGAGGCTGAGAAATGCAGTAAGTAGAAGGGTGGGAACTTTGGATTGAATGTCTTTGCCTTCTCCAGAATTTAAGTTAACACTTAAATTACAATACAGCAGTATTGGGAGACGTGGCTTCTGGGAGGACACTGAGTCACAAGGCTCTACCAGATAGAAGGCAGATGAGGTGGCCTCATTTTCCTTTTTTCTGTTTTGTTTTGTTTGAGACAGGATCTTACTATGTAGCCCTGGCTGACCTAGAACTGGCTATGTAGTCCAGGCTGGCCTCTAACTCATAGAGATCTGCCTGCCTCTGCCGCCTGAGTGCTGGGTTAAAGTCATGTGCCACTACTCCTGGCTGATTAGCTCATGATAAAGAAATTCATCTCTTCTGCTCTTGCATTTTCTACCATACAGAGGCACAGCATTCCTCCTTTCAGAGGCGCCAACACTCCAAGTACCATCTTTGCAACAGAGGCAGGATCCTCTCCAGAAAATACGTTTGCCTTCACCTTGATTATGAAAACAAAATTTCCACTGTTTCTGAGTCACCCAATCTGTTGTAGTCTGTTTAGCATCTCAAGGAGATTAAGATCGAATATGTCTTAGTTATTTTTGCCTAACTGTGACCCACATATTTGAGAGAACAGAAAGGTCAATGTTTGCAGATGGTTTCAGAGGTTGTAATTCACAGTCCTGGGCTTTGTTGATTCTGGGTCCGTGGTGAGGGAAAGCATCATGGCTAAGGAAGAGAAACCTCACGAAGAACACAGAGCAGAAAGACCAACGTGGGAGCTGGTGAGAGAGATAAGCAGGTATGGTAGTTTGAATGAGAATGTCCCCACAGGCTCCAAATATGTGAATACATTGTCCCCAGTTGGTGGTGCTATTTTGAGAGGATTTGGAGGTCTAGCCTAGCTGGAGGAAGTATGTCACTGGGGGCAGGCTTTGAGAGTTCATAGCCTTGCCCCAATTTTAGAGCATCTCTCTCTCTCTCTCTCTGTTTCCTGTGAGTACTTGAAGATGTGAGCATTCCGTTTTCTCTTCCGCCTGCACCTGCCATGCCTACCCCACTATGATGGAACCATAAGTCAAATAACTCTTCCTTCTACACATTGCCTTGGTCATGGTGCCTTATCACAGCAACAGAAAAGGAATGAAGACAGCAGGTAAAGCTCCTGTCAGTAAGCCTGAAGACTGAGTTCCATCCCTGGATCCCGCATGATTGAAGGAGCGAACCAACTCTTGCATGTTGTCCTCTGACCTTCACAAGCATGCTTTGGCATATGAGTACATGCACATGCATACAAGCATGTGCACACACACACACATGCACACTCAAGATCAATCAATCAACCAATCAATCAAAGAAAGGGATCTTGAGGAGCAGATACACCCTTCAAAGGCATCCCTCCAATGACTTCCTCCAGTGAGGCCCCACCTCCTAAGGTTTCTGCAAACTATAGCTGCTAAGGAACAAGCGGATGACATTTCATATTCAAACCATAAAAGGAAGAAAAAATTCAAAAGCTCATAAGCATTGACCACTGTATATTCCAAACTGGCGGAGCTGAACTGTTAGGATCTCAGAAGATCAAGGACAAGCAGTTCTTCCAAATATAATTCAAAGCTTTCTAAGAAATGCATGCAGACCTAGAGGGATGGCTCGGTCAGTAGAGTGCTTACTGTGAAAGCATGAGGACCTGAGTTTAATACTCAGAATGCACATAAAACAGTGGTCATGATGGCACATGCTTGTAATTCCAGCATTGATGGGGCAGAGACAGGTGGACTTCTGAAGTTCACTAGCCAGCCAGCCTTTCTGAATCAGGAAGCTCCAGGTCAATAAGAGACCTCATCTGGTAAACCAGATGAAATAGAGTTCTGAGAAATGTCATAGGACATTGGCTCCTACACTCCACATGCATGCACACATACATACATGGGCATGCACAATCACGAATACACACATACATGCACACACACACAAGATACACAGAGTGGGGCAAGTGGACCAATCTCCTGGAGACTGTCTTTCTGCCAGGTAGGTTTGCTAGCACCATACCTTGATATCACACTTACTGAGTCTCACACAGAGCTAGCCACTGGCTGTCTCCTCTCTATTTCACAGTACAGACGAGCAGAAAGCGATCTGCTTTCTGTCACCAGGGATATCCCTTAGTTGCCCCCTTCTTAAGTATTCCCCCAAATTGCCACTCAGAACAATTGCTTTCTCTCCAGGAAAGCAGCATGAGAGGCAATGAGAGAGGACAGGATGGTTGCGCGGATGGAGGCCTCTCCACATGGACCCAGAGACTGATGACATCCATCCCTGATGCTCCAGTGGGAGTGCTGAGTGGCCTCTGCAGCCTCCTAAGTGGCTGCTCTAATGACAAGGACTCCACAGTCAGAAGCAGCCCCTTGCATGGTCACGTAGTTCTGAGAAGACAAAACATTCTGATATTAATCTGACTCTCTCCCATCTCTCCTGTCTCTCTCTTGGGGGTTTCTCCAACTCTTCCCCAAGGAGGAAGTGACTTGGAGATGACAAGTGTGTTGTTCTGATATGATTACTTCCTGTCATATACTCCCAGTCCCTTCTATTTGTTTTAATGGTTTTCCTGGTAGTCTGCATCCTGGTCAGTTCTTTCTGAACAAACGGAACTGACCAACATCCTCTGTGTGTGTGCGTGTGTGTGTGTGTGTGTGTGTGTGTGTGTGAGTGTATGTACTGTTTACATGAGTGTGCATGTATATGGAGGGCAGAGATTGATGCAGTGTGTCTTCTCCCACTGTTCTACCTCTGTTTTGAGACAGGGTCTCTCAGTGACTTGGAGCTCACCAATCTGGCCAGGCTAGCTAGCCAGCCAGGGAGCCCCCGGGATCCTACTGTCTTTGCCTCCCCAGAGCTAGGATGACAGGTGTGTGCCACCATTCCTAGAGCTTTTATGTAGGTTCTGGGCAGTTCCTCATGCTTTCACATAAGCAATTTACCAATTGAGCTATGTCCCCAGACCTCCACCGCATCGTCCTTTTTAAGACACAACACAAGGAACTGGTCCTACTCTCCTACCATCTGATGACGTCCATGGTCCATGGACCCCACCCCCAGTTGGTTCAGACTTTATCTTTACTGTTGCTGACTCTACTCACCAGAAATGGGGACCCTGAGGCTCAGGGAAACCTGTATAGGACCCAGTGATTCAGAGTTGTCAGATTACAAAGGTTGCCTTGGTTCTGCTCCACTGACTGTTCCCAATGTAAAGATGACTAAGGTACTTGTAGCCTGGGGCTCAGGAAGCACAGAAGTGGGAGATCCTGAGGCACTTGGTCCTCAAAGAAAGGATCCTGGGGCCAAGGCCCTTTCTCCATCCAAAAGTGTATGTGTGCCTTGCTGCCCAGGGGTGCTCCAACTGCCCTCGCTAGTCAGTAGGGTGGCTCAGTGACCCAGCATCTTCCTCTGACAAAACAGTCAGGGAAGCGAAGAGCATGGGGCATCTCCTTCTCACTGTCAGGAAACCCTGAAACAGAGCCTCGCTTTCCTCATGTTTATTTCAATGTGTTTTTGGCAAATAGCTTCAGTAGAAATGTTCAGCTCTGACTGGAGCCGAATTAAGCCCTCAGCTGTTGCCAGTGCCTGTGACAGACAGGAAATCACGTGCTAATAATTCATCGGAGGTGTGTGTATTTGTGTGTGTATGTGCGTGCAAGGCAGCCTGAGAACGAGGCTCATATTTCTCATTTATAGAGCCTCTGATACCATCTGACAGGAATTCGTTCTTAAGTGAAATATTGACAGGTTTACTCTGAAATCTTAAGCGTGCCTCCTGAATTGCTGTAATTAAGGCTGGCAAAGCAGGGTGGTGACAGAGAGGAGACCTGGGCTGGTGATGCCAGACCTCAGAATACAGGGCCACTCGTGCACACACACACACACACACACACACACACACACACACCCTGTGCTGGGTGATTAACAGTCAGCGGCCTTGAGCAGAGCAGATTGTTGGACTCAGCCATCCCAAAAGACAGCTCTGGCTCCTGCTCCCAGCTCCTGCCCATGCTCCATCAAAGTCTCTCCAGTCTACTTCATGATAGTGGTCAGGGGATCGTTTCGGTGACCATGTGTGTTTATCATCTGTTGACTCAATGCTCTGGAAGACTGAGAATCAGAATCAGGTCTTTCAGACAGGAGATGTTCAGCCAGGGGGAGATCCTTAGCACCTCACTCAAGAAGGATGCCTAGGGCTCTGCCCATGCCAGCCTGTGTCTCTGGGGACAGGCTTGCCAGTGACCATGAGTGGAAGTGGATGTTCATCTAGGGCCATTTAGGGTGGGGATGCATTCCTAATTTGCTTCCTTTTTTTTTCCTTTTGGTCTTTTTGAGACAGGTAGCCCCAGTTGGCCTGGAACTCATGCGGATCCACCTGCCTCTTCTTCCTGAGTGCTGGGATTAAAGGCGTGTGCCACCGTACCCGGCTCCTAGTTTGCTTTCTATTTGCTGTGATGAGACACTCTGATCAAAAAAAAAAAAAAAAAAAAAAAACTTGGAGAGAAAGTGGTTTATTTGGCTTATACATCCTGATCACAGTTCATCCTTTAGGGAAGCCAGGACTGGAACTCGGGGTAGGAACCTGGAGGCGGGAGCTGAAGCAAAGACTATGGAGGAACATTGCTGCTGGCTTGCTCCTCTGGCCTGTGCTCACAATGCTTTCTTGTACAGCCCAGGACCACCTGTTCAGAGGTGGCACCATCCAGTGGGCTGGGTCCTTCCATGTTACTCAACAATCAAGAAAACACCTTCAAGAGGTGCCCATAGGCCAATCTGATAGAGGAAATTCCCCGGTTGAGGGTCCTTCTTCCCAGGTGTGTTAAATAAGCAACTGAAGCCAACCAAGACAGGAAGTGAAGAAATAGAGCTCAGACTTCGAGGGGATGTGAATGGGTCAGGGAAGACTTGAACTCAGGACAGGGAGGAAGAAGGTTCTGTAGGCATGGTGATTATCATAACAACCCTCGCTCTGCCTGCTGGGGAAAGAAATTTCCCTTTCCTTGACGGTTCTTGTGTATTATTTTTTCCTCACCTATCTCTCCTCCTTTCTCTTCCTTCCTTCCTTCTTCAATCTGGCCCATCGTACCCAGTCCCCTTCCCCTCCATCTCCTCCTTTCTCCTTTCTCTCTTTTTGTAGCCCCCTTCACAAGCAGAAACAGCAGTAAACATTTATCAGAAAGGTTTTAATTAAAACGTTAAACACTCGACTGCAGCCCAAGCCACTTTCCCAGTTCTTCGTCTATCCTAGCAGCAGTTCATTATTTAAAGTAAAGCAATGCCATTTCTGCACCACATATGAGAGATTAACATATTAATGGAAGGTAATTATTCCATAGCCCCGCAGAAGATGCAGTCGGCTGTCCCCAGAGCAATGGGTTAACCACACCTGCCCACATTCCCCTGTCCTTCCAAGACCCCTAAGTGGACACAGGTGGCTGGAAACTCTTCATTCTGAGAACTTTCCATCCTAATCAGGAAATGACAAGGCTGGAGAAGGAGAGAAGCTGGAGCAAGGTGTGGTGTCTGGAAAGCGTTCTAGACAAGGGTAGGTTATGTGGGAAGAAACGGAAACTCCACATAGCTTGGGGAGGGCCGTTGAGTGTAATCGCCAGTGAGTGGTTGCCAGCATATCGCACATCACACACACTGGAAGAGAATGCTGTTGTCTTCCAGATTAGAAGGTTGGCATGAGCAATGGGCCGGGATGGGAAGAGAATTCGGACGTGGAGGGGGTTGTGCTGGAGGGGCTGAGTCCTGATTGTATGCATTCACGTATTCGCCTCCGTGTATATGTACGCACAAGTTCATGTGTCCATACACATGCATGCACATGTGCATGTAGAGGTCAGAGGTCAACACTGGGGTTCTTTCTCAGTCACTCTCCACCTTACTTTTGGAGATAGGGTCTCTCACTAAACCTGGAGATGGTGGATTCCACTACTGGCTGGATTATAGGCGTGTAGTAGTGCACTCAGCACTTTTCCCATGAGTTCCGGAGGACTGAATTCAGGTCCTCACATTTGTGTGACAGACGCTTCACTGACTGAGCCATCAACCCCAGTCCTCATCCATTTCCTCATTCGTTCATTCACTGTTCCTTGCACATGAGCAGTGTGCCAAGTGCTATGTATGTGGGACACAGATGGAAATGAACAGCTTCTGGTATCCTCCAGCAATCAGACGTCCCACTAGCTACATGCACATCTGGTCTCTGGTCAGTTTCCCTGAAACAGTGACTTTATGTTCTTAGCACAATTAAAGTAGAAGTCACCAGAAAGATGGTAGCTGTGGAAGCCTAATGACCAGGACCATGTATCTCCTCTCTCTGCATTTATTGCTAACCCCAAGACAGAGAGGCTTAGAGATCCCAGCATCAGACCTGAAGGTCTTTGGTGCAACTCGGGTAGTCCATATCTCTCCTTGTGTAGCTGGGAGACTGAACCCAGAATGGGAGCCACACTGCCTCCAAGCCACATAGTTTACCTTGGGATGAATTTGGGACCTGAACAGGACAAATTTCATAGACACATTTTGACGGATATGATGGTTAAAAGTTTTATTAAGTTGTGTGGGGTGTGTGGGTTTGTGAGCATGGTTGTGTTTAGTGCATGCTCCCAATATGGAAGTCAGAGGACCAATTTGGGGAGTCTAGGTGGTGCTTCAGGATCCTCCATCATGTCGGTCCCAGGGATTGAACTCAGGTCATGAAGTTTGGTGGCAGACACTTTTTACCAACTGAGCCGTCTTATTGGCCCCCTGGTGGTTATTATTGATTGTCAACTTAACGGAATCTAGAACCCTTTAGGGGAAACACTTCTAGACATGTCCGTGGGAGAGTTACTGGATTGTGTTGCATTGGAACAACCAATTCTTAATTCCATAGGCTGGGGTCCTGGAGTGCATAGAAAGGGGAAGGCAAGCTGAGCATTCCTCTCTCTCTGCTTTCTAGCTATGGATGCAATATGGCGAGCTGCCCCAAGCTCGACCACCTGCCTTCCCTCTGTGCTGGACTGCACTCTCAAGCTATGAACCATAATAAGCCCCTCTTTAAGTTGCCTTTGGTCGGGTATTTTGTTGCATCAATGAGAAAAGTCACCAATACAAGGCAAACGTGGTGTTGCCGTAGGAGTGCACCTGCATCAGAAGCCAGTGGAAGCCAAGGTTCCATCAGCCCAGCAGTGGCACAATGCCAGGCACCCAGCAGGTGCTTTAGGGCCTTGCTTGATCTTAACAGGGACAAAAGAAAGTCTGAGCCAGACCACTTTCCCAGAGTCAGCCTGGCTATGGGCCTGGAGGCCAGACCTCAAGCCAGAAATTATGGTTCAAAGGCTTGCAAGGAAAATGTTTGTACCTAGGATTTAATTCTCAGACTGACTATGTATATGTGTGTGTCTGTGTGTCTATGTGTCTGTGTTTGTGTGTGCGTGTGTGAGAGAGAGGGAGAGAGATAGTAGGAGAGAAGAAGAGACAGAGAAAGGTCTTCATAAAATAGTGACTATATTTTGGGGTTGGGAAGTGTTAAGAGGTTGGTTTTGTTGATGATCGAGCTCAGGGAACTGCAGTGGAGTTGGAGGAGCTAAACAGACTCCAGTTCACCTCATCTGTAAAATGAGTATAAGAACGCTTCTCCTCATGCTGAAGAGATGGTTCAGTGGTTAAAAGCACGTACTGTTTTTGTAGAGGACCTGACTTTGTTCCCAGCATGTATCAGGTGACTCATAACCACCTGCAACTCTAGTTCCAAGTGGATCTAACACCTCTGGCCTCTGCAGGCACCTGCATGCATGTGCACAAACTCCCACACAGATACACATAATTTAAAATAAAATAAAATCAATACATAATTAAGAACAAAATCTTCTAAAAAAGATACCTATCATCTCTAGAAGATAAAGAATGAGGCAAGCATTAGAGTTGATAGGGAGTGTGGACCAATGAAACAGATCCACGAAAGATGTCACTTTGGGCCACTAGGACTAGTGCCACCACCTTAAAAACAGTCACAGTTCAAGCTGGGACTGTTAGAATGTAGAAGGGACTTCTGTTTATCAGGGACCAGTGACCTAGGAGCTTTAGAAGCAGGCAACAAACACTTTTGGGGTTATTTCTTTTTAAAATAATACTTTTATTAATTATTAATTTCATACAATATAGTGAATCGTATTCACCCCTCCCCATCTCCTCTCAGATTCACTCCCACCTTCCTATTTCCTCTATACAAATGTTATGTCCTCTTTTTATCTTAATGCCCATTTGTGGCATTTGTGCCCATTTGTCTAATTTGTGTTCTCCAGATACTCCTGGGTGTGCAGCCATCCCAGAAGCATGGTCAGCCTATCAGGATCACACCCTTTCAAAAGAACTGACCTTCTCTCTCTTGGTACCTTTCAATTGCCAAGAACTCAGCTAGGGGTGGGGCTTCATGTTCACCTCCCTGCTCCATCCTGGGATTTTGTCTGACTTGAACTTAAACAGGTCTTATGCATGCTGGCACCACGCTGTGAGTTCACAGGTGCGATTGCCCTGTTATATCTGGAAAACAGTTTTTCGTCGTAATCATCCACCACTTCTGGCTCTTACAGTTTCTTTCATCCCTCAGTTCTGTGATAAGCCTTGAGCCTTGAGGGAGAGGAGTGATACAGATGCCTCATTTGGGGCCGAACACTCCACAGTCCCTTATTTTCTGTGCATTGACCAGTTTGAGGTCTCTGTGTTAATTGCAATCTACTGCAAAAAGAAGCTTCTTTGATGAGAGTTGAGAGGTACACTAATCTATGAGTAAAATGATAAGTTATTAGGAGTTGATTTAAAACTATGCTCATTTAACAGAATAGTAGCAGCAGGCTTCCCCTAGGGTCTATGACCTGTCTAGCCACAGGTTCTTGGCCCCAATAATGGTGCCAGTTATGGGTTCTTTTACCATTTATAGGCAATCCACTAATATAATCACTCACCTGCAGAGTCTTGGGAATAAACACATATTTCACCATGAGCCATTAAAACTGAAACGTTCAAGAGGGAAACACCATATCCTTCATGTTCACATTCTAATTTACTCATACAACATATCTGTCTCCTGTACTCCATACATCTGACTAACATGTGGCAGGGGAATCAAGAAGAGTCCAGGAAGGGTAAGGTGCTTGTTTACTCATTTTACTGAGAAGGGCACATTGAATTTTTTCTTTTGAGACTTTCTGCTCTCAGGGAACCTATAGCCTGAGTGAGATACAACCTGTTCTCAGGGAGCTCCAGCCTGAGGGCCTGTCTTCAAGAATCACCAATCTGAGTGAAATACAACCCATTCTCGGGGAGCCCCAGTCTGAGGGAAACATGACTTGTCCTCAGGAATGCCATTTGAATGGGGCACTATCTCCAATGACCCCCATTCTAAAGGAACGCAGCCTGACTCTGAGATACTGCACATTTGATGACAGGCGTGTGAGGGTTACAGAGAATACTCGGAAGCATTTAAGAGCTCTGACGTTAAGCGCTATTGTACGGACAGCTCTGTGCACTGCAGAGTGATGGCATGTGGCTTACATCAAGTTCACACTAGGACTCCAGGCTGGTGCCCAGTTGCAGCCCATTCTGCAGCCTGTCCACACTCCCAGTCTCATGCTACGTTCAGGCAGCACATGGTTACAGACCTTTCCTGCATCAATTAGTATTCTAAACATGAAATTAATTTGTCCTACAAATATGAGAACCTAGTAATTTGTTTCACTTTTATTTTTATTGTCAGATAGGATTCATTTTCTACATGATTTTATGGTTGGATAGGATTCATTAGAAATTTTTCCCCAACTTGTTCTCTTAAAAAAAAAGTCTCTCATCTGCACAGCTTGTATTGGGTTAACCTTGACTTTTCCTTTGAATATTCTTTTAAGTCCCCATTCCCACCCAGGGCGCATCACCATAGCCTCTGGGGCTGTTCCTCGGTTTCACTTTAATTTCCAACTCCAAGAACCCGGTATGGACGGAAATACATCTCATACAAGCTCCCACAATGGGGCCTTTGCTGAAGGAGTGATCGAGAGTCAACATGGTCTATGTTCCGTTCCTTGTTTTATTTACTGACAGCAGGACCCTGACTCACTCAGAATAGCAACAGTCGGTCATTTATCTAACATCCATCCTGGTCAGGTGCTGGGCCTGCTCATTTAAACTGGCTATCTGTTTTCTCTGTGTACGTATGCACACTCATGGGTGCACACACATGGGCATGCACACATTCTTGTGTGGATACAGGCGTACAGGTGTGGAAGTCAGAGGACAATCCAAGTATCAGTCCTTAGTCACATTTCACCTTTTAAAAAATGATTTATTGGATAGATGGCTTAGCAGTTAAGAGCACTGGCTGCTCTTGCAGAAGACCAGGGTTCAATTCCCTGTGCCAACATGGTGGCTAATAACCAGCTGTAACTCCAGTTCCAGGGGATCAGATCCCTCTTCTGACCTCTGTTGGTACTGCATGGCTTGGCATTGATACGCTTATATATAGGTAGGCCACACGCTCCTATACATAAAATAAAAATAGTAAGTAAAATATTTAAAATAAATAAGAATTTCTTTATTTTTTATTTTATGTGTATGAGTGTTTACATATATGTGCACTGTGTGTGTCTGGTGCAAAGAGAGACAAGGAAAAAGCATCAGATCTCCTGGAACTGGAGTTACAGATGGGTATGACTTGCCATGTGGGCGCTGGGAACTGGACCCTGGTCTTCTGCAAGAGCAGTAAGTTCTATTAACCGCTGATCCACTCCTCTGGCCCCATATTCCACCCTTTGTTTGAAGTGGACTAGCCTGGTACTAGCAGGGACCTAGGTCAAGTTGACTCTCTACATCACTCCATCAACAGAGGCCCCATTGTAGGAGCTTCTATGAGATTTATCACCTGGATGGCTCCGAGGTTAAGAGCACTGGCTGCTCTTGCAGAGTACCTGGGTTTGATTCCCAGCACCCACACGGCAGCTAACAACCATCTGTAACACCAGTTCCAGGGGAATCCAACGTTCTTCTGACCTCCTCATGAACTGCATGACATGGGTATACTTCCATATAGGCAGACAATACACTCATACACATAAAATTAAAAAAATAAATAAAATATATTTTTTAAAGATTTATCACTATCTGGACCTGACTCTTGGCGTCCAAAATTAAAAGTGAAATCTGTGAGCTTTCAAGGATCCACCTGTCTCCTCATCCCATCTCAACATCTCTGGAATTACAAACACGTACCAATGTTCCCAGTTTTTTAAGTGGGTTCTGGGGATCTAAATTTAGGTAAGCACTTTATAGACTGAGCGATTTCCCCATCCCTGGCTACGTCTTTTGTTCTCTTTTCTGCCTGTTTCCTCCCCTCCATCACGTTGCTGAGCTCAGACCCTGCGGAGGGTAAGCTGAATAAAGCCCTAAACATTAGCCCCAGCTGACCTTCAGAGTTGGCAGCACCTCTGCCTGTTCCTAGATGGTGCCTTCTCTAGTTGCCTGCTCTCTGACCTCAGCTGCTCTCTCAGAATAAGCTCCCTGCAGATGTCCCCTCCACTACTCAAGGAAGAGAATTGAGTAGAGTCTCTCCCACCAGACTGACACCTCCCTGAGGACAAAGGCAAAAGCAGCCTCCTCTGCAAGGCACACGCTACCTGCTCTCCATCACACAGGGCAAGATCAGACTGTACTCTCCTTGCAGGCAGGGTCGTGCACACTTTGAACCAAGGTTCCCAGGAGCTGAATGCCAGCGTTACATTTCCTTCACTGGCCTTTGTCACCACGTTCCATTTTCACACTGAACCCTTGCTTCTCTTTTTATAACACAAACCCTGATTATAATTAATCATCACATAATCATCTATTTAATGTCTGTCACCCGCTCTGGACTACGAGAGCCAGTCCATTCTGTTCACTGCTATTTCCTAGCACATTATCTGGTACACTGAGGTCTCCAATGAGTATGTGCTTACAGAGGAGTCGATAAAAGAATGATGCCTGCCAGTTGCACATTCGCCTAGCGGGACCCGGAGTCAGCGTGCAGGATTCTGCAAGGCTGGGGCCTTTTCTATGTCATGTTGCATGGTTCCACATGGCCCTTCCAGTGGCCCTGAGAGGGGCACCAGAAGGCAAGGGATTGGAGACTGTAGGAAGCATGACCACCTGGATCTGCCACTCACCACACTTCTCACTAGCTGGGCACTTGAGATGAGTTGAGGTCATGATTTCTCTGGACCTGTGCATCTGTCAAAATTGAAACCATAACAGCACCTGTTTCATGAACATGACTCTCATAACAAACATCAAGTGCTTAGGAGGGTGTCAAGAATACAGTAGGCACTCCATTCGTACTGTTACCATGACTACCAGTATCATCCATATACAGATGAGGACCCAGAGACCCCAAGGGATTAAATAACATGCCCAAAATCCAGAGCTGACCAACGGTCAAGTAAGGCCATGGAGTCTGGGTTTAGACCCCTAGCCTGAGACCTGTTGGCTACCAGACTTTTTCCCTTCTGCGTTAGAATTGGGCCATGCTGATTAAGCAGCATCAGAGTTCTTGGGAAGAGATAAACCAGGTCTGATATTCCAGCCTTGGAGAAGCAGTGAGGTCTTACTTCTGATGGACAGAAGAGGAAGGACAAGAACAAAGTCAGGCAAGAGTGGAGTTCCAGCGTCCAGAAGACTACTGTGTTCTATATTGAGAATTACTATGTCTCAAGATGACCACAAAATCCTAGCTGATCTGCCTCCCTCTACTCTTTGGACTGAATACCTACCTGCCTCTAAATGACACAGATCTCTGCTCCCTTTTGCGCCAAGACCTCTGCATTTCCTACAACAAGAAGAAGTCCCAAGAAAGTTGCAGCCGCAGTGGCTAATGAGCACACTATGATTGCTACTTGGTACTTCTGCTTTGGAAGTGTCAAGCGGTAAGCATTTCCTCCAGATCCTGGGAGTGCTGGAGAGAGAGCATCGAATCAGTCTAGGTCCTGTGAGGAAAAGGAACCAAGAATAAGAACGAAAAGAGAAACCTGTGTGTGAAAATAGGGACAGAGGAGGCTGAGAGAGCACTCCTGCCCACAATGCTGCTCTGACACCTGAAGAGGACTGGCAAAGACGAGCACCGGGACACTGCACAGAGTAAGGCTCACGGGCTAAGGCTCATGGGAAGCTTGAGCCAAAGGCAGAAATCTCCATCTCGCAAAAATGGCTCTGCTTTGATGTCCCAACCTCAGCCCAATCAGTCAGCAGCTAGAGGGAGCCATGGAGAAGTCTGTCCACAGCCCCAGTGCAGTGGTGGGTTCAGAATGCACCAACAGGACTGTCAGTCAGCTGGGCTTTTAACAGAAGATCTGCAAAGTCATTCTCCTGGCTAGCAAAGGCCAGATTCCTGCCTCTGGGCAACTGCTTTCTGAAGCCTTCAGGGCTGTGATGGTTGATCTTTACTGTGAACTTGACTGGATTTGGAATCACCATGGAAACACATCTCAGGGTATGTCTGTGAGGACATTTCTAGAAAAGTTTAACTGCAGAGGGAAGACCCATTCTAAATGTGGACAGTACCATCTCATGGGCTGGGGTCCTGGACTGATTAAAAAGGAGAGAGGGAGCTGAGCCCCAGCCTCTATCCCTCTCTGCTGCCTGACTGCAGATGTAATAGAATGGTTACATTCTATTATGGTTCTGTGGTCATGACTTCCCACCATAATAAAATGCACGCTCAAACTGTGGGTCAGAACTGAAATTGCTTTTGACAGATTTTTTAAAAATATTTTATTTTTATGTATATGAGTGTTTTGCATCCTGTATATAAGTGCACTGTGTGCATTCAGTGCCCAGAAGAGGGCATCGGATCCTCTGGAACTGGAGTTACAATTATTAGCTGCCATGTGAGTGTTGGAACCTGAACTTGGGTCCTCTGCAAGAGCAGCCAGTGTTTTTAACCACTGTGCCACCTCTCCAGCCCCTTATCAGGCATTTTATCACAACAACAAGAACTGTAATTAATATAAAAAAACAACACTTTGCCTATCAGCACCCTGTTAGTAAGATGCCCTGAGATTTCCTATATGAAGTACCCTAGCCTAAAACTGTCAGTGATGCATTTCTTCTGGTTAGCAGTCAGCATCTCAAGTTCTTGGGGTCACCTGTGAGAAAAGCCAGGGAAGTTTTTTCTCTGGAGATAATGATCTCTGGTTGAATGTGGTTGAGGAGACCTTCCAGCCCTCTGTGTCTTAGCTCCAATTTCTGTGTCGTGATGGGAATCTATTTAGGTCAAGACCTGTATGTACTTAGTGGGTCTCAACAGCACTCAACACCAGCCACCACTACTCTCCCTAGGGACGTTTGTCTCAACCCCACAGGCCCATGTCTCTGGTCACTGTGAGGCTCAATAGCAGATGGCCACTGGAAGCTACCAGTCCATAGTGAGGCTCCCTACAAGCCCGCCTGTCAGAAGGGCCTCCCTGTCTTCTCTCCCTTCTCTGACCTGATGCTTCCTGGCAGACACACTGTTTCTGATGCGGCCATAATTTGCTGCTTACATAAGGAGCATCTTCACTGGTGGTGAGTTTCTCACTGGAGAGACTCCAAATTAATAATCTATTATTCATGCCAGCCACGGTCTCTGCACAGACAGTGTCAAAGAAAAGGAAAGCTACTCATAGAGGAAAAGAGAAGGAAGGCGTCTGCTTAGGATCCAGCAGGGTCTTAGAACTGATGTTTTCTAAAGGCACAGAGAACAGATCCTGAATGGGAGTCACCCACCCAGCAGAGTCCTTCAGGGTGTCTCTGGGGAGTTTTCTTGCTTTGCTTCCTGCAGTCCAAGGTCATTAGAAGAGGGAGAGACAGAAACAACTTGAGGCTGGAGAAGCTTCAGGGAGTTCACAATATGTGGGTGAGTCACGTGAGCCTCAGACGGGCATTGGAGGAGTTCCCAAATGATGAGCTCCTTCTTCGCACGGAGGAGGGGCTGCGAGAGAAGACATTCAAAAAGGGAGAACACACTGCCTTGTGCACAGGGCTCCTAGTCTGAGTAGATGCAGCTCTGTCCTCAGGGGTCTCCAGTCTGAGGGAACAGGGCCTGTCCTCAGGAGCCCCAGTCTGAGGAGACACAGCCTGTCCTCAGGAAGACCCATTCAGAGGAAGACACAACTTATCTTCAGGGATCCCCAGCCTGAGGGGAACACAGCCTATCCTCAGGGATCCCCAATATCCTCATAAAGAATAGTCCTGCCTTCAAGGCTCCTAAGATATACTATACTCAGATCTTGTTCCCCCCCACAGAAGTTTTTCTGTGTATAGTAAAGGAATAGTTCACCATTATGCAATTGAAAGTAGGAGGTAAGGATGAAGAGACATAAAGGACATCTAGAACACCCCTTGAAAACATGATGGAGTCATGTGTAGGAATTACATTTTCACTTAGTGGAAATAATGCTATGGTTTTCAGCTGAACACAGCAAAGAGGACATATCCATTTAGTTCCGATCCCTCTCAAAAGTCTAAAGTATGCGTAAAAGAAGGAATAACTAGAGATAATTACCAGTTCTAAGAAAATTTTTTAAAAGTCCAAGAAAGAAAAATGGTTTCATATGTAGCTCTTTCATAAACAGTACTTATTCAAACATAAATGCTAACGAAAATATACTTATTTTTAATAAAAAACATGGGATGAAACTGTCTTGAGAGGCTGGTAGGGAGGTGACTGTATCAAAGTGGTGTGATGGGGGCACTGATACAGATTGCTAAGTGTTCAAACTTGACAGTGTCTATAAGTCAATGGATAATGTCTCAAAGTAAAACATCAAGAGCCAACATCAGGAGAATCAGCTGGGGTGGGGCTCAGCCGACAGAGTGCTTGCCTAGCATGCATGAAGCCCTGGGCTCTTTCCCCAGTATCCGGGGAATAAGTTGGGTGTGGTGCATACACCTGCAATCTCAGCCCTGCGAAACAGGCCACCACCACAAAACCTACAGATGTAAGTACCACAAGAAACAGCTAAAGAAGGAAACCCGAGGAGCGTGGTTCTGGGGATGGTTTGCTGCGGGGTACTGCTCTATCCCATTATAAATGATTTGACTTAAGTATGTATAAGACTCTGATAAAAATCAAGATCAACAGCGTTGTTGATGGAAAAGATGCTCTCAAATGTCTGCTCTCTGGCACCCAACAGGTGCTGTATTAATTCACTCAATGGATAGAACATCAGAAAGGCATCCTAGGTAGACCAGTTGGCAGCTATTGAGACAGGCTTGCTTAAAGATGGCAAAAATGCTACAGCTTTTCTTGCCCCAGCACACACTGGGCAGGTGGAACAGAGCAGCAATGGAAGGAACTGGCTTCCAAGTGGACACATCAACTCAGACATTCACCAAGGGAACAGGCCAGGGGCTCAGGAGAGAATACTGTTTTTTTTTCAGTCTTTTATGTCATAAAGAATCAAATTATTTTTGTCTACATTGTCTTTCTTGGTTCTTTTGGGCTGGGTCATTTATGAAGGATGCCCATAGGTATGATGGCTAGCAAGTTCAAGATCAAGATGTCAACAGGTTCTGTGTCTGTTGATTGCTGTTTCTCTGCTCCATAAATAGCACAGTCTTCATCTTGTCACCGACTGGAAGGGACACTCACACCATCTGTGAAAGTGAAGCCCTCATCCAGACTAATAGTTTTTTAAAGGCCCTGCCTCTTAAAGCCGTAGCAGCAGAAATTAGCTACCAACATCTGGAGTTTAGGAAGAGCAAGCATTCAGATTGTCCAACAGATGGACTGAGGTTTGGAGAACTCAAACATGAAGAGAAGGCCCTTTCAGTCCAATAGCCTTCTTGTCCTTATATAGTTCAAATAGAGCTTGGAGAATTAAACATTCAAAAAACAAATGTAAGTAGGTCCAGAGAGTTAACCCAAGGTGGCTCTTGGAAGTCACTTAAATAATGGTCAACAGAAATATTCATAAATCATCATGCCTAGTCCCATAAAATTGAATTAATTTTTTTTCCTTTGGTGTTTTGAGACAGGATCTCTTTATAGCCCCAGTCAGCCTGGAACTTGATATGTAGACCAGGCTGGCCTCCATCTCACAGAGATCTACCTGGCTCTGCCTCCCCGGGGCTGGGATTGAAGGTACACACCACCATCCCTACCTAAATTTATATTTTTTGAGACAAGATTTTATTATGTAGCCATGACTGGCCTAGAATTCACTGTGGAGACCAGATTGGCCTCAAACTGGTAGCAATCCTCATGCCTCTGTCTAGGTGTGCACTACCATGCCTGGTTTGTAAATTGTTGGCATCGAACCCAACATGCATGCTAGGCAAGCACTCTCTCAACTGAGCCACATTTCCAGTCTTGAATTTTTAAACTTTCGTCCTGGTTTATATAATCATTCCCCATGGGATTCTCACATCCCATAGCAGGCTAGCTCTGGTCGTCCTTAATCAGTCAAGCTCCACGCTCTACTTCTCAATGCATACTGTTCTGTAGACATCGGGGAAGCCTGGGGGGGCGGGGGGGGGCGGTCTACAAAAGGATGCCTCTGAAGTTGAAGTAGGTTAAAAACAAAGATTTGTTTTCTGCTCATAGGACATCCTCACAGGGTCAGCAACTCTCCAGGGCAACTCTCCTCCACCCCGTTTTGATCTCAACCTCTGCTTCCATGGTTACCAGGGCAGGCGAGACGGCACTGGGGACCCTTGCACTGGCCATTAAATGATGCTCACTCATCACTTCCAACTGACGCCTGTGGGCCACGCCATGGTAAGACACATGACCCCATCTAAAGCAACTGTAGGACATGGCGGAATGTCATTTTCTCCTATTTCCCCAAACAGGAAACTCTGATGTGGATAAACACTAGTGACACCCTCCCCACCCCGCATGCCCCCCTTGCTGCTCTTGCTGAATCCCCTTAGCGCCCGCTGAGGCTTGACTGAACCCCATGCCCTCCTCCAGGCACCCCTTGACTGCTTCTTCCTTCCCAGAGCCCCTTGTGCCTGGCCACCACCAACTGTTCTCATTATCTGTAGGAAACACTTGGCACTTACAGTTCATTAAGCATTTTCAGAGTCTTTACATTTTCTCCATGGTGAATAATTTAATCTCCTGGACTTTGGGCAAAGTAACAAGAGAGATCTGCTGTTTGGGCCTACAGAGAAGAATTTAACAGCAAAGTGGCGGAGGGTAGAAGCCTGCGGACACACTCCTTGACTTTAGAGCTCTTGTGTTCAGCGCCCAAGCTGGGGGTTAAAATTACAAAGCTACCCTGGAACTTTGAAAAGATTTTGTTTTCAAAAAGTTCCACATCCTGAGAAGCTTAGACTTAAAAAGGGAACACAGGTTAAGAGAGTCGGGGATCTCTACAGGATGCTGGCCTGAGATCCACTAATTGTAATGAGCCATGAGTAAGAAGGACTGAAAGGGACTGGGGTTTTTCCTTCCACAAGAAGCCCACCAAGGAACCTGGGACTTTAAAGGACAAGGACAAAGCCTGGGAGGTGAAGGGTGAAGGAAATTGGCACAACACAGGACCCCTGACTATGGAATATTTTGTCCCCCCAACCCCTATCCTGAGAGCATCTGGTTCTATACCAGGACCTACATTGCCCACACACATACTCTAGTACCTCATCCCCCCACGACCACCCTGGCTAGAGTTTGGAGAAAAGGCACAAAGCAGGCAGAAACAAACTTCCTCCTGAAGCTGCCTCGTAGGGCCTCTAGAAAACTCTGACCAGCTCCTGCCTCCTCCCAACCTTCATTCCTTCTCCCTTGCACAATCTCCTTCCATTCCCGCAGGAAGGTTGCTGCCCCTTGCGGTGTTTTAATAAATGCTGTGGAACAACAGGAGGTGTCCCCAGCATTGTGGGCAAGCTTGTGAGGTTTGGAAGTAAACACCTGAAAAGCCTCAGGAAGTCCCTGGAGAATATCAAGTTCACTAGGCCCCTCCCTCTCCCAGACTACTGAGAAACACCCTGTGGTTCCCTAAAGGGCAGAGACAAACTGAGCAGCCTTGAACTACTTGGAAAGGGCAGTCTTTAACTCGTCTTGCTGCCTCTGATGTGTGCAGTGAGCAACAGGTTTCCTGTTTTCATGAGCTGTCACCAAGCCAGGGTGGGCTTTTAGTGATGCCTCTGTCTATGAGTCATTTCAGTTCCTGTAAGAAACCTTCATCCACGTGGGGAACGAATTAAAGTGGCCTCATCTTAGGCTGGGTCTCCATCTTAAGGATAGCTCCCCCAGTTTGCCAGCTCCCCTTGCAGGTTTCCAGTCACAGCCACATAGCTGTTCATTAGGCAAGCCTAGGCATGTCAGGCAGGAAGAACATGTTGCAACCTTATAAGGAATAAATCAAAAACTTATTGGTCCTAAAGATAACAGCTAGCACATGCGATAGCCATGAAGACATTCACCACCAATGACAGTCCTATTAAACATCCTCCAGTTAGTTTGGACCATGCTTCACACGTGCAGGAATCCTTGTCTGATCATGTTGCAGCAAGACATCCTTGCTGTAAGGGTGGCCAATCTGACAGTTCTGTCCTCACTCCATTGTACTATGTTTCAGCTTAACTTATAAAACACAAGCCTCTAAAGGGCTGGGAAGATTGCTCATTGGTTAAAGTAGTTTCTGCACAAACATGAGGATTAAAGTTCAGATCCCCAACACCAAGGAAAAATGCCCAGTGAGGTGGCGCATGCCTGTAGCCCCAGCATTATGGGTAAAGACAGAATGCTCCCTGGGGCTCGCTGATCAGTCAGTCTAACCAAATCAGTGAGCTCCAGATTTAGTGAAAAACTCTGTCTCAAAAAAATGTGGAAACAGTTGAGAACAGCGGTTAAGAACAGCGGTTAAGAATACCATCTACTCTTCCCGAGAATGCAAGTTCAGTTCCCAGGACCTGGTCTACGGTGGCTAACACCTATCCCCAGCTCCAGTTCCAGGGGAATCCAATCCCCTCTTAAGGTCTCCATAGGGCATTGCATGTACACAACACACTTACATACATGCAGACAAAACACATGCACATAAAAAATAAAATAAAATAAATATATTTTTTAAAGAACACATTTATTTTCCAACAGTTCCCATGGCTTGGAAGCCCAGGCACAACTTAACTAGGTTCTCTGTTCAGGGTGTTGACCTATAATCAAGATACCAGCCAGGGCCAGAGTCTCATTCAAAGGCTCTACCAGGAGAGGATCTGCTGCCAAGCTCACTCTGGGGTCTCTCATAGGACTTGGTTCTTGCATAACTGTTGGACTGATAGTCATAGCTCTTTGCTGGGCATGGCTGGTGGAAGCCCATAGCTTCTTGTCACAAAGACCTTTCAAGCTCATTTCATCAGGACACGTTCAGGACTGAGGACAAAGAGTACCGGCAAGATGGAACACAAAGTCCCTGTCACGACCACCACCTTTGCCAGGTCCTAGAACCAAGTCACTCACTAGGTCTTATTCATCTCAAAGGGGAGGTGATTACATAGGATGTGGATCCAGGGACCTGGATCACTGTCAGAAGCTGTTGAGCACAGAGCTGGAAAACATTTGTTGCCTCCAAAGGTGGCTGTGCTTCAGATGAAAGGGACAAATCACAGAAGCTTCTCGAAAGCTTCCCAAGGGTGTCAACTCTCAGGAGATGAGCATCCTTGATCAGAAGATGCCCAAGGTGCCATCCATCCAGCATGCCACAGTCCCCAGATCTTCAGACTCCACAAATCTTAATTCAATTAAGCTGATGGAACTACATTTCTCTGCATTCCTGGAAGGTTGCCAGATACACCATCATATAGATCCATTCCGCATTCCAACTGATGGAGGCAACGGGTGGCCTTCTGCCTGGCTCTCCATTAGCCATGCTGCATGCCCCACAGGCCTGGCAGGGAAGCAAAGTCTCAGGAAAGAAGGAGTCTCTGGTGTGTCCACTTGTCTTCCTCCCATCTCCTCACCTCAGTTACTCTGGAGGTTGAATGAGAGCCTGGTACAAGCAGCCAGGTAGCCTGGCATCAAACCCTTAGCAAGATGAAAGGCCCTTCGGAAGTGCATAATTCAGAGAGCAAGCCCTGCATACAGCATGTGATTAGAATAAATGTGTGTCCCCGAAGCGAACATGGCTCTGCCGTAGAGCAAGCTCCCACCAGTTCCCCTAGGAGCCTCTCTAATCTCTTGTCCCACCACTCATTTCCCTGTGAGTGACAGCTCAGCAGAAGCCCACCCTGCAGGCTCTGTTTTTCAAACGGCACCCTCTCCACGCCGAAGAAAAAAGAGTCATGTGAGAGTTTGGAAAGTCAGAGAGGTCTCTGAACTTTGGGGGAACTTTAGGAATATGGGAGGTCTGTGTAACTTAGTGTGGGCCCTGGCTGTGTCCTTAACAGTTAGGACCCTCTGAAGGAGGCCCCTCTCCTGTCAGGCCTTGATGTCCTCATTCCCTCAGACACAAAGGTTGAATTAGAAGTCTCCCAAAGAAACATCTACAGATCTTGTTTACTGACGTTCTTACATGTCTCTAGAATGAGCAAGGGAATCTGGGGTCTCGAGGTGAATTAAGATATATTTGGTTCTGAGGAAAAGCTGTGATTTGAATGAAAGTATTCCTTCAGAAATTCGTGTTGAAACTATATTCCCGTGACAGTTAGTTTTAATTGTCAACTGCCTGGGAAGGGAGTCTCAAAGAAAGATAGTCTGCATTGGGTTGGTCTGTGGGCATGTCTGTGGGTAAATGTCTAGATTAAATTAACTAACCTGGGAAGACCCAGCCCACTCTGGATAGCACCATTCCTTAGGCAGGGGTTCCTGAAAGATAGGAATGGAGAAATCTACCTAATGGAGCTTTGATGAGGTCACTAGGGTACAGTCCTATGAGCGGATTAGTGGCTGTTATCTATTCCCTCTTATTCTGCTAAGATACCTCAATAACCAGCTCATAGGAGGAGAGGTTTAACTAGGCTCACTGTTTAAGGGAGCACGGTTCATGGTGGTGGACACTCACTCACATCTGGGCAGACCAGAAAGCAGTGAGGGGGAACAGCAGTGCTCAGCTGACCTTCTCACTTTGCCTTTTTAATCAGTCAGTCCAGGGCCCCAGCCCATCGGATGCTGCCACCCACATTCAATGGGTCTTTGCTTTTCAGTTAAATTCTCTCCAGAAATACTCCCATAGTCATGCCCAGAGATACATCTCACTGATGTTTTAGGCATTTATTAGTCTAGTCAAGTTGAACCGTCATAGTGGCTTAATAAAAGGAGGGTGAGACTCATCTGGCACAGTGCTCTGTCCTGTCACGATATTGTCTGCCATGCTTTGACACAGCCCAGGCCCCACCAGATGTTGAGGAGTTACTGACCCCGTGTTCTTAGACATCCCAGCCTCCAGAACTCTGAGCCAAATATACATCTATTCTTTATAAATTACCAGTCCCTGGGTATTTTCTCATGGCAAAAGAAAATAGACTGAGATGGGATGTGATTTTGATGTATATAGATTAGAGGAGCACACTGAGGAATAAGAGGCAAAGCAAGAAAAGAGTATTTTCAGGGCTGTTCAGCATCGCAGTTCACACAGGTCAAAAGCCAAGCTGTTATACTTAAATGTGACTTCTCCTGGTTATGAATGGAATTCAGAATAGCAGGACTGTCCTCCGTAGCTCATATGTGAACATCTGGCCCCCAGCTCATAGCAACATTTGGGAAGGTTATGTAACCTTTAGGAAGTAGAACATCAATGGAGGAAGTGGGTCACTGTGGAGAGGGCCTGGAGGTCTTACACACCCACCCACTTCCTGTCCGACTTGTGCTCTACTTCCCCACAATCCATTCAACATGACCAGCCACCCACTTCCCATGGCTGCTGCTTACTTGGAGACCAGGGTCTTAGGAGAGGCTGAGGTTGGGCAGAGGCTGACAATAGAATGGAACAGAAAAGGAACAGGACCCTTTAGGAGGAAGCCATGCTTTGTCTGCCTTCTGGAAGGCCTTCCATGGAGATCCAGACAAACACAGACACAGCTGGACCAGTCTTATCCCTCCCACATCATTTGGAATGTCTCATAAGCATCTCTCATGCAAATCCACTCCTGCTGGCCACAAGTGTTCTTTGCACTCAGAACAGTGGTGGGCATCTCCCTTAATGCTCCCCACCCCTGTTCATAATCAATCACTCAACCATTTCCTCTCTCAAATATTCCTTGGGCGTATCCATCTCTCCTGCTTGCCCCAATCATCCTTGCTGGAGGAGATAACTGCAGTGCTCCCCTTACTCAGTGCGCACGTCCCGTCTCCGTCCCTCTTTCTCCAGACTCCTAGTCCTGAAGCCTGAATGAGCTTCCTGAAAACTGGCTTTCCTAAACCCCCTGGTTTAAAAACTACTCAGTGGCTGTCACATTTTTGAGTAATGTCCAGGCTTTAGCATTTTCTTCCAGGCTCTTTCATGGGGCTGGAGAGACAGCCCAGTTGGTAAAGTGCTTGTCTTGGTCTGAGTTAGATTCCCAAGACTGTCATTTAAAAAGTCAAATGAAGAAGGAGGGAGGAGTGGAGGGGGAAGAGAAGGATAGAGGAGGAGGGGGAGGAGGGAAAGGGGAGGGAGCAACATCAAGTGTAGTGATACATGCTTATAATCCCAGCAGGCGAGGTGGGGTAGGGCACAGACAGGTAGATTCCTGAGGCTCAGGCTCGCTGGCCAGCCAGTCTAGTCTACTTGTCTGTCAAGCTCTCTCCAGGACAGCGAGAGACCCTGTCTCAAAACAACAACAAAAATCCCAAACCAAACAAACAGGTGGATGACATTTGAGGAATGGCACCTGAAGTTGTCCTCTGATCTTTATATTTACAAGGCTCCTCACGACCTTCTTTGCTCCCCTGAAGCCTTCTAACTCCCCGTCCATTTTCCATGTCCTACATCCTCCACCAAATATGATCTCTGAGCTATCCTTCCAGTTTGGGTTGAACCCTGAGCCTTCTCATCTTTAGATCCTCAAAGGTGAGGTTGACTCCTTAGTTCCCAGCCTCCCCTGGTTTAGCCGTGGTAGGCACTTTTGGGGCAGTGACTTGGGGGCAGGCTGGGAAAGGGGGTGTTTCTGAATCCCTCCCTGCCTCACGGGCTCTGTGGCTGCTCACTTTCCGGCTCTGCCCTGCTCAGATGCATTTACTATGGCTCCGCTTTCCACTGATGACCCCGCATTCCCGTCCACGCTTCCTGCTTCCTCTCCCCTTCTAGCCCAAGAATGATAGGTGCTTCCTACTGCTCCTCATTTCCAGTCAGCTGACCCTGTCCCTTCCTTATCTGTTAGCCAATTTCTGGAATGAACTCACTTTGAAGATGAGGACTTTAAAGTGACTTCATTTCCTGCTTCCATCTATGAAGCGCAGATCTCAGGATGGGTAATCCTGACGGCCAATTTGACAAGACATAGCGTCATGTGGGAGACACACCTCTGGGTATCTCTGTGAGGATGTCTCCACAGATCTTTAACTGAGGACGGAAGATTCACCCTGAATGTGGATGGCATCATCCCATGGTCTGGATTTCTAGACTGAATAAAAGAGAGAAAGTAAGCTGAGCACCAACCTTCATTTCTCTCTGCTTGCTAACCACAGATGCAATGCAACCAGATGCCTCACAAGGCTGCGGCTGAGACTTTTCATCATGAGGGACTACAGCTTCCAAAGAGCGATCCAGAAGAAGCCCTTCCTTCCTTAAGCTGATTTTGGCAGATATTTTGAACAGTGACAAGAAAAATAATGTACAGGTCTCTAGACTGGAGGCCAATTGTCAAACAAGGGTATATAATGAATTCATGAATGCAATTACAAAAAGACCTTAGGGACTGGAGGAGTGACTCAGTGGTGAAAAGCACTGGCTGCTCTTACAGAAGACCTGGGTTTGAACCCCAGCACCCACATGGCGGTTAACAACCCGATCCAGGGGATCTGAACTCCTCCATCCTCTGCAGGCATTGCACAATATGGGCACACTTACATACATGCAGGTATAACATTCATCCGCATAAAATAAAAATAAATACATAAAATTTAGAAATACATAAAAGAAAAGGTGTATTGGCTACTTTTCTGTTGCTATGATAAAACACCATGATCAAGGCAACTTATAGAAGGAAGAGTTTATTGGGCTTATGCTTCTACAGGGCTAAGAGTCCATCACGGTGAGGGAGGCCTGGCAGGAGTCAGCCAGAGCAGAAAGCTGAGTTCTCACACGTTCGAGCAGGCACAGGAAGCAGAGCGAGTAAAGCTAAAAGCCGGTGAGGCTATGAACACTCAAAGCGTTCATACCAGCCAGTATGTGCTTCTTCTGCAAGGTCACATGTCCTAAAGGTTCCTTGCCCCGCCCCCTCCCAAAAAAACCAGCACCACCAACTGAGGCCAGTGTTCAAATATGTGGGTCTTTGGGGGACATTCCTTATTTAAACCACCACAAAGGGCTTACTTTGACTCGGTTTGAGAGTGTAGTCCTGCCGAGGTGGAAAAGATATGACACAGGAGTGTGAGGCAGCTGGCCACGGTGTGTCCTTCCTTAAGTTGATTTTGTCAGGTATTGCGTCACAGCAATAAAAAAAGTCACTACTACAGACCATCCCTAGCATAGCCCCCATGTCCACCCTCTAATCCGTCCCTGACCACTGCAAATTGTCACGCACGATTCCCACGTGTCTACGGTCTAATCTGAATGCACTGCGACAGCAGGAACTGTGTCTGCCGGCTTGCCATCATGCATCATGCCCCACTGGTTCTTTTAACAGTGCATGAACACAGTGACTGATTAACACAGAGCAAATGAGTGCACGCGTGGAGGATCAGGCTTCAGAGTCAAGTTTCTTGACTATCTCTCCAGCTATCCAGTAAACCCATCCTCACTTTCTCAGTCATTTACATGGCCCTTCTCCAAAAAAGAAAAGAAAATCGGGCTGCTGTGTCCAACCACATCCAGTCTGTTTCCTCCCTTTATCAAGCTGGGACAAGACACACAGGGTCAGCCAAGGCAAAGGTCCTACCTACTCCCGCTTTTGATTTCTGTGGCATAGCTACTGGGTAGGGGGCTCAGCCTTCACTGGTGACCAGAAGAGAGACAGAAAGCACTCGATTGGAGAACAGAATGTAGTCAGAGCCATGTTGTGGTCCTCATAAGCAACCTCTCCTCCTGGTGACGTGGGGTGTGGCTAGGGACAGGTGCAGGAAGAACAGAGACCTTGAGCTGTCTCCCTTTCTCCACAGTCTGAGCCCCTGAATACTGCCCTGCAGCCCAGTTTTACTGGAGGTTGGAGAGAAGACTCTAGGCTTGTCTCCCAGATGAGAGCGGGTGGGAGGGTCATCCCTGGATTGGCTGGCCTAGCAAGGGAGAGACGGGGAAAGCGGGGAAGGGGCTGGTGGAAAGAAGAAAGCTCAGGCACCAGCCCAGGACAGCTGCTGTGGTCTGAGCTGCAGGTTTCCTCCCCGCCCTCAGCCCACGCACACATTTCAATGAGCGCCAAGATCTGGGCAGCAGCAGGAGCCAAGGATGGGCTGCAGAACATCCAGCCTGGCTTCCTTTACCCCAGAAGCCGATTGGCAGCACACACAAGGGCGATCCACAGCAATGCCCTCCCCAGTATGCAGCAGAATATGCTTCTAGAACCCGGCTGAGAGCAAGCAGCAGAGGGCTGCAAGACTCTTAGACAAAGACTCAGGATCCTGAGGCCCTAAGGGTCATTTTCCATCCCTCTTTGAAGTTCAACTTCAAAGATTCCAGTCCAGATAGAGACCTTTCTAACTCTACAGTGGGACTGAGGTGTCTCAAAGGGTAAAAGGTGGGTGACCAGATGTCTCAGCAGAGGACAGTCTTAAATGGGAGAGGATCTGGACGGTGTGGAAACCCCTGCTGGCTGGCGATCTATCTTGGGGTCCTGGGTCTCTGCATGGAATGATGATAGGAAGCCTAGGGCAGAGGGAATCTGAACAGTATGAATAAAGGCATAGATGAGGAGCATGAAAGATCTGTACAGCTGGGGAAATGCTAAACATGTCCACTCATTGTCTTTACTTCTTAAAACCCTCTCAAGGGGCTGGGGTGATGGCTGAATCAGTAAAGTGCTTGTTCAGATCCCCAGCATCCATTTAAAGTGCCAGGTGCGCCACATACCTGTAATCCCATCCGTAAAGAGGAAGAGATGGGAAGATCCCTGAGGCTTGATGGTCAGCAAGGCTAACGGACTCAACAAGCTCCAGGTTCAGTGAGAGACACTGCCTTAGAAAGTAAGGTGGAAGCTGGTGTGGTGCACAACTTTAATCCCGACCCAGGAGAGGCAGAGGCAGGTGGATCTCTGAGGTCAAGGCCAGCCTGATCCACATGGCCAGTTCCAAGCCTACCAGGGCTACATAGTAAGAACATGTCTCAACCCCACCCCTGAAGAATAATTAAGGTGGAGAGTGATTGATGGAGACACACACGCATGTGCACACATAGATGTGCCACAGACAGACAGACAGACAGACAGACACACACACACACACACACAAAGCCCTCTCTAGTGCCTACTCTTGTCCTTATTTTACAGCCCCAAAGAATTGAGGCTCGGAGAAGTAAAGAGACTTACCAGGGATACGCAGCTAGAAGAGTATCCCCGCTAGGCCTGAAGCCAGTTAACTGGCCTCCAAAGCCCATCGCCCTTGCAGTGACATCTTTGCCCTATCTCAGAGGGTACTACGCTGGAATCAGGCTTAGGTCACAGCTCCCCCATGGTCTGTAGAGTGCTGATGTTGGGGGTTTGGATTCTAAGAGTCTGAGTCTGACTGCCCTTAGGCCGTCACTCAGGTACCTAGGGCCCAATCATCTCACCTCAAGCTCCTAATTCCTTTCCTGATCACACTTAGGCTGAGGTTCTGCTTCTCCTGGGATGCTGCAGCCTCATGGTGACTCAGAACTTGAACAAAGCTCTGTCTTAGCTTCAGCCCTCACTGTGTCTACTGTCCTCTGGGTCATCCCCTGCTTCTGAGCATCTTCCACACAATAGACACCGTAACAGGGAGATCTGCTGTGCTGCCTGTGTTAAAACTAGATCTAGAATTACTTGGCCTGAAGAAAGCATCCAGATTCTTTCATTTGGATTCCAATCTCACCCTCACTGACCACATCTCTCCCCACACCCCAAGCCCTGCCTACTTCTTTGAATCCTCACTACACAGAGTGGTGACTCATCATCCTGGACATCCCTCTGTGCTCCCACTCTCCTCCCTCTACTGAGTCAGCTTCCTTGCAAGCATGGGATGCTTTCCCTTGGCAGAATGCCATTGTTCATGCTCAGTTCTAATGTCAGGATTTTTGTGAAACTGTCCTGGCAGCCTCTGGCAATTTGGGTGATGATAATGTTGATGGTGGTAATGATAATGACGATGACGGTGATAGTGGTAGGGATGATGATGGTGATCATGATGGTAGTAGTGATGTTGCTGATAGTGGTGTGGTGGTGATTGTGATTATGAAGATGGTGGTGTGGTGGTGATGGTGAAATGATGATGGTGGTGGTGGTGGTGATGATGGTAGTGATGATGATGGTGATGGTGGTGGTGATGGTGATGATCATGATGATGATGTTAGTAGCAGTGATGACATTAGCGATGGTACTCAGGATGGTGAGGATGAAAATAATGACAGAAGTTCTGGAGAGCATGCGCTGTGCTGTTCATGCATTTAGCCCTTTCTTCTTCATAACCACCTGACAATGGGGTACAATCAGTAGCCCCAGTTTATAGAGAGAAAATAGGTGCCCAGGAGGTTTGGTAGCTTACCCATAGACACATAGTTAGTAAGGGGACAAGGAGCCAAGACCCACCTACAGATATACAGCCCCCATCCTGTGCTCTTGGCACCTCATGGCCCTTCCACACAAGGAACACTTGGGAAGTAGGAGCCAGGCACACCCCTCTAGGAATGAATCTCACTTTGTCACCCAGGCTGGAACTGGAATATCCTCTGCTCATCTGTGAGCTCCTGGGGTCACAGCCCATCTTGGGGAATCTCTTCGGCACTAAGGACAAAGATGAGCAGGGCTTCTGTAAGGAAGAGCAGATGAAGGGACACCACTGAGGGTGCTGAGAGGCCCCTTTCCTGCTGTCTTCCGGGTGGGGTGGGAAGGGAGCAGGGGAGTCGCGGGCTCCGTGAAGAGCCTCAGTGAGGACGGCGGTCACAAGTGGAAGCTATACTTCCCCTCGGGGCAGGGGCTTCGGGGCAGCAGCAGGGCTCACCCTGTCCTTTCTCCCAGATCCCTAAGTCTCAAGCAAAGCCAGTGGGCTACCCCTCACCCTGTGACTCCCTGTTCCAGCTCACAAGGCATCAATGTGCCCTGTATGCTTCATCTCACACATCTCTTTCTGTACAAGAGGGGCAGATCTGGGACTTACAGAGGTCAAGAAGGAGATAGGCGAAAGTGCCATCACCCAGCGTCCACTTTGAACCCATCAGTCACATCCACCTGCCCTCGGAGTCCTTTGCCCACCAACCTTGTCAGCCACAAAGGAAACCTACCCTCCCCAATTCACAACCACGCATCACACCAATCCCCAGGTCCTAGGCATCTCTGAAGGCCCCTGAACCTTCTTCCTCTTCCCTGCCATCAGGACCACAACTCAGAGCTCAGCCATGCTGGTCTGAGACCAAAAAGCCCATTAACCCTTACTCAGTGCCAGAAAGTATCTGGTTAATTGCCCCACCACCCACCCACATCACCTCCTTTCCCACCATGGCACATGGTACCATTGTCATACAGGCACTGTGTACCCCTGTCTTCTCCTCGTCTCTCCACTGCCCCTGGCAGGTGCACCTCCCTGGGGAAGATGGCTCAGCTCCTCCAGGAAATCTTCCATCCTGTGCTGGTCCTGCCTGCAATGGTCCTTGAGAATCACTCCACCGCATGTACTCAGTGCATGTTTCCCACTGAGCTGTCTGAGTGTGGGGACCTTGACTTATTAATATTCCCTCTTCCTGTCCCTATCGAAGTTCCCAGAACAGAACTTAGTGGGAACTTGGGCAATGTGTCTTAAATTGAACCAAAAATATATCCTTGAATCGTCCTTTTGTAAATAGGCAAACTTCCAAGCCTACCACTACAGGGCTGCTACAAGGAGAGAGAGAGAGAGAGAGAGAGAGAGAGAGAGAGAAAGAGAGAGAGAGAGCGCTTGTGAAGGGCTTAGTATGTGTTCAATAGCTGTGCAAGGTTATCCTTCCTATGATTGCTATGATCCAGGTAAAAAGTACTAGATAAAGCATTTGGAAAGTCCCAAATAGGATTTCAGCAATTAGGGTGGCCTTGCCTAAGTCTATTATCCTGTCTGAATCAGTCCCTAATAAATGTTCTATCCACTATGTGCTTCATTTCCAGCGCTGACTGGCTCCCTGTATTTAGCCCCAGCTCTCTCTTACTTCAGCACAGATAATTAAGACTTTGCAGAAAATTAACCATGTACCTTGACTTATGAACAGTGCATTATGAACACCCTATTATATCAGTAGCCATTGGGGGATCTGCTGCATGGGAAACTCTTCCTCCTTCACACTGAGCTTTCTCCCAGGCTCCCAACACATGACTAAATCCAGAAATAGAAAGAACGCTGGGGAGACTGTTTAGCAGATAAAGCACTTGCTGGGCAAGCGTGAGGACCAGAGTCCAGATCCTCAGTGCGCATATAAATCCTGGGTGTTAGTGGTAGCATGCTTATAATCCCAGCCCTCCAGAGGCAGTCTCCCCAGAGCAGGCTGGATAGGTAGCTAGACTAGTGGATCAGTGAGCGCTCAGTTCAAGTGGGAGATCTAGTCTCAATATACTAGGTGGAGGGCAACTGGGGAGAGGGTTAACGTCAATCTCTTGTCTCCACATGCACACATATGTACTACACATGAATGTTCTTGCACACACACACACATTGTGCCCAAACACATGTGAACATGCATACATACATGCATACACAACACATACACACATGCCAAAAAAGTGGAAACAGGGGCTGGGGATACAGCACAGTTGACCAAGTGCTTGCCTAGCAGGCATGAAGCTGTGGGTTCCATCTCCAGCACCCCATAAACCAGGCATGATGGCACAGTCCTGTAATCCCAGTACTTGGGATGTGGAAGCAGTAGAGTCAGAAGCTCAAGGTCACTCTCAGCTACATAGCAAGTTTAAGGCCAGTCTGGCACATACTTATAATCTCAGAGTGATCCCAGGACCCTGAGTTCAAGGCCAGCCTAGGCTGCACAGCAAGACCATGTTTTGTTTTTTAAGTAGAAAAAAGTAAAATCAAAGTACAGCCCTTTCTATTGAATACTTTAAATAGACTTTGTTTCATGACAGATAAACTAGTTTATTCTTCGTTTCTCACTTTTTGTGGACTAGTATGAATGAGTATCCCATGCCTTGGACCAGGAGTTGCCAGTACAGCACCATGGCACACCACTGTAAGATGTCCATGCAAAGTACAAAAGCCTTCGGTGGTCAGATTCCTGGCCCAACCAGCTCAAGCCCAAGCCCCACTTGGAGAGGAAATAGCAAACCCATGGCAGAGTCGGATAGCATCTCATCAAACCCAGGAATGCAAGTTTGTGTTAAAGCCACCCGCTCTCTCTGAAATTCAGTCACTACCTCAGGCTACAAAAGAAAGCGTCTGTAACTCCAACGGTACCATATTGCTCATTCGTTCTGAAGAAAGAAGCCTTTTGGTTCCAAGAAGCTACTGAGGGGTTTGAAGGCAGTTCCCACCAATAAAAGCCAGGGAAGACCGAGAACTACATTACCCAGAAATCCCAGCGCTCAAGTCAGCGCAGCCGGGTGGCTTCCATTCTGACTGTCAGAAGTCTGAGCTACTGAGTGGGCAGAGAGTCTCTTCTGAGCGCTAATGGCCAATCAGAGCAAAGAATTAAAAATGGTACCATATGTCCCACCAACAATTCGACTGGGAGTGGGGAAGAGAAGACGAGTTTTTCAAAGCCTGCTTTAGGAGAGAAGATAATCCAAAACAGCCTACCGCCAACTACTGCCTTAAACCAGGGCCAGGCGAGGCCAGTGTAGGGGGCAGATGCCCAAAGCCACCCCTCCCACCACGAGAGTATTTGGCACCTAAGACGGGGAGAAAAAGATGCTGCGTGCCCAAGGAACCTTTGCTTTAATGAGGGGGACCCCACCCCTCTCCCCAGGAAACTCCCAGGCTGATGGAGTCACACCCCTCGCTTTCAAGAGCCGCTAGTCTAAGGGCTCCCAGGTGAAGGGGAGCTGCAGGTCCAAGCTGTCTCACGGCCTCTGCCCAGCTCCTGCACTTCTTGCCAAGGTGCCCTCGGCGGGCCAGCTGGAATCGGCTTGTGGCTGTGATGGACACAGGAGGCACTTGTCCTTCTCGCTCCACTGAGCCACAGGTCGGGCTGACTCAAGAGACAGAACGGGCAGTTCTCACACCAGAAAAAGAAAAGCTGCGCCAGAAAGAGCCGCCCATGCAGCCGAAGAGTGCAGCCTGAGCAGGTGGCCTGCCAGGGGGGACACTGGTCAGCCCTTTGCCCCCAGAAACACGCATTCTCTTCCTCCTACCCCTGAAATGTTATTTCCTATTTTCTCTCCTCTTTCAAACATTGTTGCTTTCTCTGTTCGGGAAGCTGCCCATTTATGTCCCACTGTGGCCTCCCATTTTGCACAGGACTGTCAGTGACACCGGGTTACAGAAGACAGGGACATTATCCCATGTGACACCACCTTCTCTTGGGCATCTTCTAGGTCTTTTGACTCGGAGGTACTGGACACTCCCAAAATAGGACTTGGGTCTCCCCCATTTGGATCTCTTCTCTTCCAGTGCATGAGGTGCTCCCCAAGTCTGGGATCTTTATTTCCACCATTGTTGGGAGTCTCCACAGGGTGGCATTGTCACGTCCAGGGTATGTGACATTAGTCCTGCGTTTCAAGACCAACCCCACTGCAGAAAAGCAGGGTTACCTTAGATAACACTTCCTTTCTCTGAGCTCTCCGCCTCCTTTTCACCTATTTTCTTAAAAATAAATTTTAGGCCAGGGATGGTGGCACACGCCTTTAATCACAGGACTTGGGAAAGGCAGAGGTGGGCAGATAGATCTCAGTGAGATTGAGGCCAGCCTGGTCTACCCAATGAGCTCCAGGCCAGCTGGGGCTACACAGAGACCCTGTCTCAAAAAATAATAGATAACAAATAACAAAAATAGGTTAACATACAGAGCAATGGTTCCCTGGCAACATCTTTGTACACGTGTGTCACTCTGCTGTTCATTGCCCTCTCCCAAATCTGGGGAGCTCCCTCTTCCTCTAGTTAGACCCCTCTTTCCCTTGATCCCTAAAGATCTCTTCCTCCCCTCTAATGCTCCCTTTCCAGTTTTGTGAACTGCAAACACACACACACACACACACACACACACACACACACAGTTTGTTCTTATCTTTTACCATGTATGTACACATGTATGTTCCTGTGTGTGAATGCAACAAAGCACCTGGGAGGTCTGGGGACAATCTGAGGTGTCGATGTCCACTTTCACCTTCTTTGAGACAGAGTCTCTTTTCGCTACTGCATATAGCTGGTTGGCCAGTGAGTTTCTCCTGTCTCCACCTCTCATTTTGCCACTGGAGTGCTGGGATTACATATGCACACTGCTGCATCTGGCCTGATGGGGATATGAGAGGTGGGGGAATCAAACATAAGTCCTTACATTGGCACAGAAAGAGCCTTACCCACCCAGCCTTCTCCCCATCTCCCAAGCCTTTGTTTTGTTTCTCTGAGGCAGGGTTTCATGGTAGCCCAGACTGGTCTCAAACTCATTTTATAGCAGAGGCTGGCTTGAACACCAGCTCCTCCTGCCTCCACCTCCTGAGTGCTGGGATTACAGGCACTCACCACCATACCTGACTCTTCTGAACCCCAGTTTCATCACAATATGACACAATAAACATTCTCTCCCAACTTAAATGATGGGGAAACTAGCAAGCAGCAAAGAGCCTGGAAATGTTCTTATAGTTGCTGTTGCTTAGCTGGGAGTTCCTGGGGTGCAGCCTAGACACAGAAGTCACATTCTTGAAGTATAAGAGCAAATCAAAAGTGAGCTACCTCCAGAATGCACTGAGGTCCTTCCCTGCTAAGAACTCCAAATGATATAGAAAACAAGGTCACAAGGTTCAAACATCTGCAACAGCCAGAGACCACATCAGTTTCTTTCTTTGCTGTTGTTTTGAGACAGGCTAACCTCAGACTCTTGGAAATGCTCCTGCCTCGGCGTCCTAAGTGCTAGGGTTACAGGTATGTACCACCTGGTCCTTCTGAAAGGATTCCTTTTTTTCAGTTCTGGGGATCAAAGTCAGGGCCTCATGTATGCTATGCAAATGCTCTGGAAACTGAACTAAATTCCCAACTTCACTGTTTCAGTTTACACTAAGGTTAATGCACTTCTGAGTGCATACACACACACACACACATCACACACATCCCATAACAGGATCCCCCACAGATATGTCTATGAAACAAAGCTGTCATTGCTGATTCGAAGGATATCAGGAAGAGTTGGACAGCTGGGTGGGTGACCCCTATTAATCCTCTCATTTTTCCTTTAAGGCTGGTGTCATTGTTAGTAGCACCTTAGCTTCCTGATGTAATGGCAGCACGGACAGACTCATGTGTCTCTGGGGCCTGAGTCTCAAGACCTCTCACCCTTACATATAACCACACACATACCTCACACTCAGCTCTTCACCAGTCCACACTCACACACATGCCTGACAACCCATCAAATCAGTGGTACCCAGTGACCCTCCCAGTTCCTCCCTGGCAAGAACTATCAACACCTTCCTATGCTGTTCTGAGGCTCATGGGTCCCTCCTGTCCTCAGACCCCCTGAGCCTAAAAATTTGCTTCCTTTGCCTCTTCCAACTTCAGGCAAGTTGCTGAGATGGGCTAGTCTTTGTTCAGGCTTCTTAGAGACAGGCAGATCAGAAGTCTTAAATCACCTTATTGAGTGTCCAATGTTAAATAAATCTTTGGTGGGCACCTTCTTGCTGCCTGCTGAAAGTTAAAGAAAAGGGCAGTTTCACAGCTGAGCCCTAACACGGGGCTCATGAAATCACGTCCCATTCCGGTTTATCAGAAACCATTACTGGTCTCTTAAGGAGAGATGCACTGTTTTGTCTGCCACTAAAATTCTTAGCAGAGTGTACACCAGTATTATCCAACGGACCCAGGATCTTCCAGTTACTAGCAAATCCCTGGGTTGCAGAGGCCTCAGATGGGGTGCAAACCATGAGAGAAGTTGCCAGCACTGTCTGCATAAGTGCAGCTTCCTGGGTACAGTTTAGGAGGTGGGATATGAAGGTTAATATCAGTTGTGAACTTGACAAGATAGCTAGAGACAGGCGTCTGGGCATGTCTGCTAGGGATGTTCTAGATTAGGGTTACTGAGGCAGAGAGATCCACCATGTCAGCTACCATTCCATTGACAGGGATCCCAGAATACATAAAAAGGGGAAACGAACTGAGGACCCACGTAAAAAGCTGGGCGCCGTGACGTGTGCTTGTAACCTCAATGCTAGGGAGAGGCAAACAGGACTCCTGGGATTCACTGCCCTACCAGCCCAGCCTAGGATCCAGTGAGAAAGTTTCTCTCCAAAAACAAGATGATGACTCCTAAGGAACGACACCCAAATCACTGTATGGAAGAGAACTTCTCTGGAGAGTCAGTGGACTAAAAGCAAACTCATGTGAACTAAAAAGAAACCTCTGGAATCTGGAGAGAAGGCCATTTATAAATGAACAAATGGAAGAGAAATATGGCAACCGTCACCAGCACTCTTGATAAGGAACAGTGAATCAAACTGATGGCAAATGAAATCACGAGGACACCCAGTGTTGATGTGCAAGTCAGAGCGAGGCAGTGCCAACATCCCCTGATCAACTCAAAGATGTCATTAGAGACCCAGATTCTTTCTTTCTCTCGTTTTACGTGTCCTCAGCCTTCTGATTCTTCTACTTACTGTCAAAACACAGCTGCCGCAGCTCCAACCATCACATCTTCACATACCTGCTTCTTAATCAGAAAAAGAGGACTTTTATAAAAGGAGTTTCTCTTTCAGAGAGATGGCTATCACATTAGAGAAGAATATCTTTCCCAGAGTCCCCAGAAAACATCTTCTACCTCAGTAGTGAGGTCTGAGGCTTAAGGGTGCACAAAAACATAGATAATATCCTGTTACTGAGTTCATTGTCGGTGAGAAGAACAGAAATTCTTTTAGCAAGAAAGGAAGGTAACAGCCATTGGGAACTTATCAGTCATCTGCCTTGTATACAATAAGCATCATTGCCTAACAGCAAGGCATTAAATACAGAACTAGGGGAGGCTAGGGAGATAGCAGAGTCAGTAAAGTGTTTGCCTTGCAAGTACAAGGACCTGAGTTCGATCCCCAGAATCCACATTTAAAAAGATAGGCCTAGTTATAGGCACTTATAAACCATTACTGGGGATGGGCAGAGGGGTGGATTCTCCACTCCCTGGCTGGCCAGTCTAACTCAGTAAATTCAAGGTTAGCGAGTCTCTGTCAGTTTCTCTCTGTGTCTCTGTCTTTCAGTCTCTGTCTGTCTGTCTCTATATCTCTCTACCTCTCTCTCTCATACACAGAGAGAGAGAGAGAGAGAGAAAGAGAGAGAGAGAAAGAGTGAGAGAGAGAGATAAGTAACTTTGCAAATCTCTTCCCCTCCCACTGGCGTATCTATGTTCCTGCTTTTCTTCAGACCGTTCCTTCCTTCCAGTTAACCAAGGCTCAGAGAGAAGGATCTATGGTCTAATTGATAACAGAAAATCTTCAGGTCTCCTGACTCTTGGACCCAATTTGAATCCATATCAACCAGTGTTTTCCACTGTGAGGTCCAGGCAACACTGCTTATCAAGCCCTTCACAAGTCAGAAAGAGCTGAGTGCTGAGATAATACTCAGTCTTCTCGGGGTCATTCCTTAGTCCCACTGCCACGAAAGTCCCCCAGTGGCCTGCAGCCACAGATGCAATTTGTTAGCATTTAACTCAGTAGTTCCTCAAATATATTTGAACACAGAATTGTCACCTTAGGGATCCTAGTCCCACTGTGGGCCTAGAGTTCTGAGAAACACCCTTTGGGAATCCTGCCCCAAGCAGGGCTTCTGACCACTGCACCCACAACACAGTCACCACGCTGTACAGAACCATCTGTGGAGATGGTAATTAGCCTAGCACATGCTGCTGTGCGTCTGCTGTGAGCGACTACACGTTCCACTCAGGTGGTGCAGGCTATTTGTTTCCTTCTCTAGTTAATAAAGAAGTTTATTTTCATGTGCTCATTTAGGGATTGTAATCACTTCCGAGAAAGAACAAGCACGTGTCACTGGGAAGAATGAGCAGAGTTTGGACACTGTGCCTCAAGCACTGCCTTAGTGCCTGGGAACATTCTTGGGACTAGACAGAAAGACAGCTGTTTTATCTTCACAGCTGGAAGAGCATATTTCTCCTGCAGTCATGGACTCTGGGTTCAAGAGGCACTGCCTAGGCAGCACAGCAGGCACATTTTGGGATCTGCACCAGCAAGTCCAATGTGGAGGACAGAATGGAGACTCTGGATGGTCCCAAACTCTCCTCTCAAGATTAGCCTGCAAAGAACAGGGCGCAAGGGGACAGTGAAGGCTCAGAGGATGCTCCCCTCTGAGTCCAGAAAGTAGGAGTCCAGGAGAGTTCCTCTCCAGGGATGTGGTCCAGAGAAGAAATGCAGGGTCTGACAAATCATAGAGGAAAGGAATGAGGAAGTTAAAATGTCAGCATATGACAGTTGCCATGAACACCGCCAACAGGCTTTGCTCCCTGAGCTGGTAACAACAGAGAGAGGCAGATGGGACTGTCCTCCTGAGATAGGAATATACCACCACGCCTGGATGGACGTCGTCTCCTTGACAAAGAAAGAGAGAGGGAGATGGGAAGATGGGAAGAAAGAAGTGGAAGAAGTAAGACAGGACAGGGAGGGAGAGGGGGAGAGAAAGGAACTCACTATTTCTAAAACTTTCATTTGTATTTTATGTATATGAGCTTCTTTCCTACACGTATGTACATGTGTGTGTTTGTGTGTGATCTGAGTGTACTCATGCCACAGCAAACATGTGGAGATCAGAGGACAACTTTGTGGTTTGCCCTGTCCACCTTTCTGTGAGTTTTGGATCCAGCTCTGATATCCAGGCTTGTGTGGCAAATCTACCCACTGAGCTATCTCAAGGGTCCCTATTATTTTTGTTGTAAACAAAAGTTAGTGTTGTTTTAGATTCCCAGGAAATGAGAAGAGGAAGGAATGGGGCTGGAACTAAGGCCCTATGCATTCAGACCTTCAGCCTGGTTCATGGCTATTGTAACATAAAAGATTTATATATGAAAGGAATTACTAACATCATGCCACTTTTCATAGCAAATGGACCAGTGAGATGGCTTAGCAAGTAAAGCTGCCTGCTGCCAAGTCTTACGACCTGAGTTAGAACTCAAGGTACTACACGGTGAAAGAAGAAAACCAACCAAGTCCTAGAAGTTGTCCTCTGACTTCCACGTACAAGGACACACACACAATAAATAAATAAATAAATGTAATTTTTAAAATATTTTGTTTTTATTTTATGTGTATGAGCGTGTTGCCTTCATGTACGTAAGTGCACCCATGTCATGCAATGCCCAAGGAGGTCAGAAGAGGGTGTTGGACACCCTGGAACTGGAGTTAAAGACACTGGTTAGCAGTCATGTGGGTGCTGGGAATTGAACCCGGGTACTCTGCCAGTGTTCTTAACCACTGAGTCATTGCTTCAGCCCCAAGTAAATGTAATTATTAAATGTTGCTAATTGTGTTCGAATTCCTATTTCTCATCTGTGGAAAAGTTTCAACCAGACTACCTGCCAGGAGCTGAGCAGATTGGGGAAAGCACTAGATGGGATTCAAGACATGGCTAAGGCCCTGCAGGAATGGCATCTCTGATCTAACGCTGAAGGACTCCTTCCCTGTCCAGGTCCTCATAACTTCCAGTCCTTATACCCTACCTCAGGTACGGCGATACAGAGAGACAGTAAATCACCTAGAGATGGCGCTAGAACCTGAGATGTCTGACTCCTGCAGCCCACACGCTTTAGAGAAAGACCCTTGTCAGTAAAAATGGAGCCAGGTCCTTCAGCTGTGGGAGGAGGCATTATCATCTCAGGCCCCTAATCTACCCTGGTCCTGCTGAGGAAGAGGTACCCAGAGGCCTGGCCATCTCTCTCACCCCACCCTGACTATACTCCGTGGTCCGTCTGAGTGTCCTTGACCGAGGCCTGGGAGAGGGACCTGAGAGGGTGACGCGAGCCCTCCCATCATATCTAGAAGAGGCCAGACCAAAACTCATGGAGGTTCCCATGGCTGGGCTGCCATAAGAGAGTTCACACCGAGGAAGACAGTTATGGGAGGACCCACAACAAGGAAGGGAGGCGCTGAGGGCTGAGGCAGGAACGCTGAAGTTCCTAGGCCCTTCTTAGTAGCACAGGTTGAATGGCTTTCCCATCTCAAACCCCCAGGAGCACACTGCAGACATGGTGAGGGGTGGTCAGTTCCAGGTGGACCTTACAGGATCCAGGAAGTCCCCACTCTTCTTCTTCTTCTTCTTCTAGTTCCTCTGGGAAAGAAACAGGTGTCTCCTAGGAGTGCTGGAGAAGTCCTACACACTGGAGACTGGGACAAGGAGCTGGAAGCATAGTGTGTGGATCTCCTCACAAGTACCCCATCTACACGGACTGCCCTGCCTCTCTTTCTGTGGTCTAGGGTATGCTTGAGGGGGGGGGTGACAGCAAGGAACAGCTAATGGTATATTGCCCTGGACAGTGAAGGGTATGACTGGTGCCACACCAACAGCAAGGAGGTGCTCCCACCGGATCCCACAGCAAGGAGGTGCTCCCACCGGACCCCACAGCAAGGAGGTGCTCCCACCGGACCCCACAGCAAGGAGGTGCTCCCACCGGACCCCACAGCAAGGAGGTGCTCCCACCTAAAGCCGTGTGCTAGGATCTGAGTTCTAACCCTCCTTCCGCTGCTGTATCACCCCAGCTTCTCCTGGGCTCCCCCCATGACTGGGCAAATAAACCAGATTTTTCCTAAGCTTGGAGCAGATGAGTAACTGGTAACCCAAGGGAAGAGCCTCCCCTGTGGCTCCCAGCACAACGCTGTGCAGTTGGCTGGGGATGGTGAGCCTGGGACACCAGATCACTCTTATACTGAAGGCTGCAGTGCCCCCGTCCGTCCTGCCCCGTCCCCCTCCAAGTGCATCCCCAAGCCACATA
Source organism: Eospalax fontanierii (assembly GCA_035773235.1). Classification (NCBI taxonomy): domain Eukaryota; kingdom Metazoa; phylum Chordata; class Mammalia; order Rodentia; family Spalacidae; genus Eospalax; species Eospalax fontanierii. Next base: position 8,142,096 of record CM069549.1, read on the forward strand.
CTTGTCCTCCCCAATGGCTGGCATTTATCGAGCGCCCACTATGCATGTTCTGGGCAGACGGCCAAACATTTCACACACTATCAAACAGGCTCTCGGCTGCATACCGCAAAAACCAAGCCTGGCTGGTTCACACAAGAAAAGGCTATCCGTAGACTCATCCTAAAGAGTCTTAAAAGGCATGTCTCAGGGTCACATGCTCAAGAACCACACGCAAAGTGAGGCTGCAGATGTGATCTAAACCTGGGCTTCCAGGACGACCCTGGGCTTGAGGCTGTCACCATGATGCTACCTGGACACTGGACACCAAATGAACCACATAGTCACTGCTGTCCTGGAAACACTTCAAACAGCTGCATCAGCCAAAGGCTACAGGGTCCCTGTCCTCTGTTGTGGAAGGTGGGATCTATTTGCCCACTCAGATCTGGCACAGAGAGACTCCTCCAGACCAGGGAGAGGATGACAACACAGAGGAAGACTCATGTCCACTGCACACACGGTCTTATATTCCTCCTTTAAATCATGAGAGCAGGGACGTGGATGTCACCCGTTCATCAGTTCAGCTACAAGGGTCAGAAATGCGAGCAGAGACTACAGAGCTAGTCAGGGATGAGAGGTGCCTGTGGAGGACTTAGGGTCGGCTGACTGCAAAGCGAGCCCCGTTCTGCACTGTAATTCCCCTAAGCCTCCTGTCTCAGTGCTGCCAGGAGACTGACACCAGAGTCTGCAGCAGGAGAGAGGGCCAGGTGGAGCACTGGGTTTCTACGCACATCTGTGTGCATGTATGCAGTGTATGTTATATGAATGTGTGTGTGTCCAAGTGTTTGTGTATGTGACTGCATGCATGTATTTGTATGTGTGAATAGTGTGAAGATGTATGTCTATGTTTGTGTATGAGTAAGTGTGTTTGCTTGTGTCTGTTATACACTATGTGTGATGACTAATCTTAGTTGTCAACTTGACACACCTGGGAAGACGGAACCTTAATAAAGGAATTTCCTCCATCAGATTGGACTGTCATGTCTGTGGGGCATTTTCTTAATTACTAATTGATTTAGGGCCCAATCCACTGTAGGCAGTGCCATCCCTAGGCAGGTGGCTGGGGCTGTACAAGAAAGGCAGCTGAGTACAAGCCAGAAGGAATCAGCAGACAGTGTTCCTCTGTATTCTCTGCTTCATTTTCTGTCTCTGGATTCCTGCCCGGGCTTTGCTCGATGATGGATTATAACCTGTAAGCCCAATAAACCTTTTCTTCCCCCAACCCGCTTTTGGCCACGGTGTCTATCATAGCAACAGAAACCAAACTAGGACATCCATGTGCCTGCATGTTCATGTATATGCATGTATGTTTCTGTACAAATTGTGTGTTAGGTAAATGTGTATATCTGTGGGCTTATGTATGTGATTATGTGCAGTTTGTCTATGTGTTGATGTAAGTCTCTGTGTGCGTGCATGTTCGTGTGTGTGTGTGTGTGTGTGTGTGTGTGTGTGTTCTAGGCAGGATTGGTTAAGGCTGTCTCCCTGACTGCCCACTGAGAACATCAGACTTGATCCTGTAGTCTGATGGCCCCGCCCTACCCATATACCCATTACAGGCACGTGTGTGCCAGCATACCTAACAGGCTCTAATGTCAGAGTCTGTGGAAGTGACCAAAAGTCTCTTTAAAGAGGATGCAAGGCAGAATTGACATGCTCGACCCCTAAAACCCAAGCCGCTCCTGGCAACCCGTGTCTACACTGGCCCGTGAGCCACATACACCCATGTCCCTTCTCTTGGCAGCAGCAGCCCTACGTGAGCACTTCGGGCTGGTGAATGGGAGTCAGGTGGGCTCAGAAGGATCGGGAGGGAGGTTAAAAGGACTTCCAAAATGGATCCCACTGGCCCATAAGCTTCATATCTATCTTGTTCCGCTCCCTGCTCTAAGATGACAGTGTCAACCACTGTCTGTTGAACAGGTGGGTGGTCCCAGGAGAGAGTGAGTGGGCTGAGTGAGTGAGTGAGTGAGGTGTCTCACTGACAAGGTCACAAAGCCCCAAACCAGGGTGCTGGGGGCATGCCACCTCACTACAGTCTGGTCTTCCAGGCCACTCTCTCTTCTAGTCCCTCTGGAGCTGGCTACGGCTTTGGCGTTGATTCTTACTTCTGTCTGACCTCCTCCTCCTGATCTCCATGCACTCATTTATCGATTGAACTGCTCTTTCAGAATTCCAGATCTGCCCTGGAGTAGTTACTTTCTATTACTATGATGCAAACACTGACCCAAACCAACTTGGGGAGGAAAGGTTTATTGGTATAACATCTGCTGGGTCACAGTTCATCACTGAGGGAGCCCAAGGTGGGAACTCGGGTCAGGAACCTGGAGGCAGGAGCTGAAGCACAGGCCATGGAGGAACACTGCTCACTGCCTTGTTCCCCTGACCTATGCTCAGTCTGCTTTCTTATATAACACAGGACCATTTGCTCAGGGGTGGCTCAGGCCACAGTGGGCTGGGTCCTCCCACATCACTCGGTAATCGAGAAAATGCCCTACAGACATGGCCACAAGCCAATCCAATGGAGGAAATTCCTCAGTTGAGGTTCCTTCTTCTCAAGTATGCCAAACTGACAACTAAAGCTATCCCACACCTGTTCAAATTCATTTCTCTAGGAAAACTTTGATTCCCTCCATCCGTGCGAGGGAAGCTCAGCAGGGCTAGAAGCAGCTATTGTGTATACAAGAGGCTGAGGACAGGGAAGGGAACAGAAAGAAGACAGATTTCCTCTCCAACACCCTTAGTTGGGACTCAGGACACTTTGAAATTCAAACAACTACGGGCCTTGGTAGGGAATTGAACTTCAGTTTTCCTGACGGTCAGTACAACCACACAATAGGCAAGATTCCTAAGATGCACAATAGAAGTTACTACTACTGTGTCTCCAACAGGTAGAGCTTCTGCAGTCTGTCACCCAGATATCTCAGCCTCCATTGCATATGTAATGGTTGGAAGTCCGAAGGTACCACAGTAACTATGGGCCCTGAACCTCAATGCCACTTCCCCCTGACACTGCCTGAAGCCCCCTGCAAAGGAAAGCAGTGATTCTAGGCTGGAACGCAGATGCACTTGCTGCTGGCCTTGCTACCTCCAAGCCAGCCTTACAGGTTTCCACATTCTCTCTCTTCTTCCTGCCAGTCCAAGCCTTTTCTGGGGTCTCCAGGGGAAACCCCATCCTGTGAGGAGTGGGACAAAGCTGGTACCGGGGCCCAGAAGAAGGCGGAGTGCTAATATTGGGTTAAAGCAAGCAATGCAGGTGCGTGGAGGAAATGAGACTGGAGCAAGGCTACAGGCTTGGTGACAACTTCTAGAGAAACTCTACTTACTGGGCATTTGACATGCATTCATTCATTTCACCCTTATCTTAACTGATTCCTTCTCAGCTGAGTCTGGTTATCATCCCCATTTTCTGAGGAAACTTGAAGAACAGCAGTCAGATCATTTTTCACATGCCACAAAGCCAGGTTCAAGTGGTTCTCACTTGAGGTCTGGGCACCTTATCTATTAGCTGCACTGTGTCCAATTTAGAGTTGGGCAGTCACAATTCATAATGCTAGGGGATGAGAGTGGAGCTTGGTGGCCTGGCAGACAGGCAGATGCGATCCCCCTGTGGACTCCATCTCCTCAAATCCACCCTGACATGAAGAACATGAACAGAGCAGAGTATATATGTGTATGTGCTGGGAGTCACCCTCAGTAGGGATAGTCCTTTCCTCATTCAGAGGAGAACAGATTCCAGAAGCTGTGAGCAGGGAGAGGTGGTATCAAGTCTGAGAGCGTGGTTTAAAGGCTGCATAAAGTCACCTCAATGCAGGAGGTTATGAAATGAGCCTGGAATGGAGGGTCCTGACTTTCAGAGCCCTCCAGAAGGCTGTCAGCTGGCTCTTCCATTTGATAAAGACTTATATATTAATTTCATTATGTGTATGTGTAAGTACCTACATGTATGTATATGTACCATGTGCATGTACAATGCCCACAGAGTCCAGAAGACAGCGTCAGATCCCCCAGAACTGGAGTCAGCAGTGGTTTGTGAGCCACTTGGTGTGCATGTTGGAAAAGGAACCTGAGTCCTCTGCAAGAGCAGCAAGTGCTATAAATGGACTCTCTCTCTCTCTCTCTCTCTCTCTCTCTCTCTCTCTCTCTCTTTCTCTCTTTCTCTCTTTCTCATCTTCATTTGGAAGACTTGAACTCTGAAATGGAGGAAGCCTAAAAGTGTGGCCAGGGAGAGAGTGTCAAATTCAAAGAGAGGCGGAGCCACGGAGACACGGAGAGGGAAACGTGGCCTGTTGGGGAAGGTGTGGAGGATTGACGCTAGCAGAACCAAGGCCTGAACACCAATGCAACTCTTGCATAACTGCACATCCTGTGCTCCCCATGGGCCGTTTGCAAGGCCCTCAGCCCCCACGTGTCACTATTTGCAGAGCTCAGAGCTGTTTGTAGAGCTTGTCATCACCTGTGTCACCATTTGCAGAGCACAGCACTGTTTGTCCTTTCTAGAGGCCCAGTTGCCTTTGCAGAACTGGGACTTACTAGGAGAGGGCAACATTATTTGTGTTGCTGACGACAATGCTTGTTACTGACTCTGTTAGTGTGGGGATAGGGGCAGAGCTCATCCTCCCTGTCCTTGCCGTTTAAGGGGCCTGTTGGTCGTGGGAGGTACCGTCTCTGTTGATGGTCACAGCCTGGCCATGCCAGAGGCTTTGTCTGCAGCACTCCATGCCCAGGTCCTCACTGGTAGAGCCTGCGTTGGGTGGAGTGACAGTATGTGCTTGAGCTGCCTCGACAGCAGGCAATTGTTACCCAGGGCTGCTCTTTCTGAGCCTTCTGCCTTTTGGCTGCACAACCTCCATTAAAGTTTGCAAAGCCTGCTGCTGTCTGCCTGTGTTTGCAGAGCCTCTCCCTCCCAGTGACGTACTGCACATCTGGAACCCTGACGCATCTTCCTCGCTGGTGGTCACAACCATTTTTACAGGCTAGCTCTGACTGCTGACCTCCACCTTTCCTTTCCCTTGATGGGTTACCATCTAGCTTTACACATCCCCAGTATCCTGACTGGTGTATGTGTGTGTGTGTGTGTGTGTGTGTGTGTGTGTGTGTGTGTGTATGTGCACATGTAAACACAGGTGCATATATCAATGTGTGTGCAAATATGCGGAGGCTGGAGGTTAACCTCAGGCACCATCCTCAGGCATCACCTTTGTTTTTTGTTTATTTGTTTGCTTGTCTTCTTTTTTGAATCAGGGTCTCTCTAGGCCTGGATCCCACTAAGTAGCCTGAGCCTCAAGGATCTACCTGCCTCTATTGCCCTAACACTGGGATTATAAACACATGACATCACACCCAGGTTTTTATTTGGGTTCTCAGACTCAAACTCAAGTCCTCATATTTGCAAGGCAAACACTTTACCAACTAATCCATCTGCCCAACCCCTCCACTCTACCGCTTTTAAACACTGGCCGTTGGGAATGTCTAAGCCCCCAACGACGGCCTGTCCCCTGTGCTTTTCCCTATGAGTTCTGCAGCCTGCTTCTCAAAGCTTAACTGGTCTGGGGATTGCAGGCTCTGTGATGCTCTGGACCAGGAGCACAGACACACTAACAAAGGACCTGATGTTGGCAGCAGGAGAAAGAATGACTCAGAGAGAGCTGAGCTGTCAGGAGAGATGAAAGCGTTGGGAGTCTTCATCTGATGGGGCTTGAAGGCTGTCGTCAGGAGGGAGATGGCTCCTTATGGCAAAGGGTATAATTAATTAAGGGTGAGGTGCAGCCAGGGCAGGCGGCTGGTATAAGTGATAAAGTGGCACCGTGCAGCAAGTCCCCGGTGGTGACAGAGATAAGGGACAGCAGTCATGGGCACCAGACTTGTTGCATTCAGTGCCAGGAAGCAGGCTGGGGTGCCTTCAGAAACAAGGTCCCAGGCCGCAGCATTGGTGAGTGAATCTCTGCTCTTTTTATGGACATCAGACCTTGAAGTTCAAGCCCCTGGTGGGAAAGCTGAAAATACCCATTTTGTTATGGCTCATTTCTCGAAGAGAGAAATAGAGAAAATGAGCGCGAGTGTTGAAGGGGAAAGATCGAAAGGAATGTAAAAGGAGAGTTTAAAAAATAACATTTTGAAAGCCTAAGAAATCTATAGACAGTTGGAAATAATAAAGAAAATCTTTATTGAAAGCCAGGGGGGGAAAATGTGTGCTAAGGATCAAAAAGATGGGTTTCTGGAAAGGAGAAGGAAAAAAAAAATCTCTGCACAGCTAACTAGCAGAGAAAAAGATTTCCTGTAAAGAGAAAGGCCGTGCTTAAATGTATACGATTTATGCGATATATTTACATTTTAGTATTCATTATTTATTATGAGAAAAGAAGGTTCAACCTACTTGAAGTCAAATGTCTTGGAAAAGCATGGGGATGCCCCATGGCAACAGCCCCAGCACAGTAATAAGGGCCCTTTCAATAACCTCAAAGTGGAGGAACCAGGTGAAGAAGCAGCATTCAGAGCCCAGTACCAAAGGTGGGCACAGGATGAAAATAGACCAGTAGGTGGTCCCAAAGAATCCATGCCACGCAGGACAGCAAACACTCCAGACATCTCCACTTCCACAATGTCTTTTGATGGTGCACGATGTAAGAACAGGATCAAGGGTCAAGGACAATGGGAGACCTTCATTTAGGGTCTCGGGTTACTTTTTTTTTTCTCTCCCATTATCTTAGTTGGTGTCATTATCGTCATCCAGCCTCTGGAATGGGAAGGAGGGAAATTTTCCACAGCCCCATTTCATAGATAAAGAAGCTAGGGTTGAACTGGTTTAGAGGCAAGCCCATCAGGTGAGTCATGTTAGTGCAGGAAGCTGAGCCCAGGGCTGCTGCTCCTGAGACCCAAATTCTTGGCAGCACCATGCTATGACTGTCTGGGTTCTGCAGAAGCAGGTCCTGCAGGAAGTAGATGGACTCAGGTAGATACTTTGGGAGATGATGGATACACTGGTAAGGTCATAGGGTAGAGAACAAGGAAGGGGAGGAGCTGATGCAGGACCAGGCTGGTAAACACTGTACCTGGGATCAATCTTCGGGGATTTTCCAGCAGCAGCATAAAGCCTCAGCACTGTCCCCTGAAGAGGCACTCCTTTCTGTGTTCCATCAAGCCCTGCTGTAATTCATGAGAACCTCCTGGATAGACTCAGGGGTGAACTGTGACACTATACCTAAGACAGGCTATTTGTTTCAAACACTGCCGCATGAGTAGGCAGATTCCAATCATGATCGTTCCTAAGAAGCAGAACCATATTGTAGGAGTTAGCTGTAAGACAGATATTTCCGAGCCTGCATTTTGCAGATGAAGAAATCGAGTTCCTGAGACATTAAATAATTTGCCCAAAGTGACAAAGCTGCTGTGGGGGAGCTGTATTTGGTCGCTGTACTTTTAACTTTAAATCCTATGTCACTTGTAATAGACAGTGATCCCCAGAGAGCCAGAACCAATAAGAGGGAGAAATAGGTAGAGGTAACACAGACAGAAATGATAGAGATGATGTGGCTCTGGATGCATAGGTGTAGATGTTCTACATGTTCCTGGTATAGATCATATACACATAGACAGACTTGATATACATGACATAGATCCTGGTTTAGATTTATCAGGGGAACTGGTTCACACAATCATGGAAGCCCAGTCATCCTACATTCTGCCTTCTGCGTAACAACAGGCACAGAGAAACTGATGGCCCTTTCACTTCTGAAGGCCACAGAAGCAGATGAGGCCATGGTGTCAGTCCTGTCTGAGTCCTAATGCCACACACAGTGTCACAGTTCACCTGTGAGTGTATTGAGGAGGTTTTCATGAATTACAGCAAATCTTAATGGTTCATTTATGTCACATGCTGAATAGAATGCAGAATGGGTCGCCTCTCCAAGGGACCATGCCAGGGCTGTGTGCTATGTTCTGCTCCCCCAGGATCTCTGAAGTCTAAGTGCAGGAGAAGATGGGACCCAGCAGCACCAGGGAGCAATTCTCCCTGCCCTGATCATCTGTCGATTATTCAGTCCCTCTGTGGACTAAGGGCTGCCTACGTTGCTAAGGGTGGATTTTTTTTTTAGATTTATTTTTATTTATGTGTGCTGTGTGTCTGTGTGAGTATGTGCACGTGTGTGTGTGTGTGTGTGTGTGTGTGTGTGTGCATGTGTGTATGCAGAGGTCAGAAGAGGCACTGCAATCCCTCAGAGCTGGAGTTACAGACACTGGTGAGTCACCCACAGCGGGTGCTGGGAAACAAACTGGGATCATCCAGAAGAGTAGTATGTGCTCTTAACCACTGAGCCACAGTGGATTCTTTACTGAGTTTTCTCATGAGAATGCAAATTCTTCCAAATACATCCAGACTGTGTCACCAGCAACCTGGGCATCCCTTAGTCTAGTCAAGCTGACACTAATACTCTCCAACACCTCAGCTTTTCCCATACCCCACAGAGATGGGCTTTGCAAGCATGAAATTGGGGAATGTGGGGAGAGTCTCTCCCCACATCCTCTACCAAGCATCTATTCTATTGGAGAAGAAAGACAGGGAGGGAATAAAAAAGGGCTGAAAGATGACTTCCTGGAAATAAATTCCAGCTGAAATAAGAAGAGAACGTGGGGTTCCTCTCAAACCTGTAAGGGTGTCCAGGACTGAGCTGTGGGCTGGGAAACTGTGTGCCTGCGCTAAGGGTTTCTGGTGGTTGAGCAGTCTGTGAGGGAGGAATACTAGCAGAATCTGACCCATAGAGACAGTGGGCTGGACAAGCAATTCATAACTTGGAACAAAATGAACATGGAGGGAAACCCATCCATGGCTGAGAAAATATTCAGGACCCTCCATACGGCCGAACACCCTTCGCCCCAGGCCCCTGGAGGCCCCCTTGCCTCTCATGCCTACAACTCCTTTTTGAAGCACTATGTCCAGCCTTGGGTGGCAGTAATTGGGGGTCTTTTGTTCCACACAGTGCGTGGCGGGCTCCTGAAGTGGCAGAGCTCCTTTCTCCAGCCAGGCACATGGGGTTTGGTCTTTTTCGTTCATTTGAACATGCACCTTCCAAAAGGGAGGGGTGGGTAAGGTGCAGGGAGAGAGAGGGAGATGAGCTGACAGAAGGGAAGGGAGCAGGACTGAAAGCAAGATCAGAGTACTTGGAGAGAAAGAGGCAGGCTGACTCCAGAGGAGAGACAGGAAGTATAAAAACACTTAACAATGTCTGAGAGGCAGGAGGAGCCCGAAGGAGCAGCCAGGAGACAGAGAGGCAGGATGGGAGAGGATGGAGATGTGATAAGAAGGAGAGCAGACAGATGTGGAAAAGCAGACTCAGGAGAGAGAACAGGGAGCTGGACAAGGCCAGAGGATCTCTAGCTCCTGGGTCCTAAGGTAACTCTACCTACCAGCCCAGAATGCTAATTAGATGCTGTCTAGAATAACTTGGGAAGCTCATTGCTGGGGTCCACGAAAGGGAAGCAGAGCAAGGCAGGGCAGCGCTTAGCAGCTGTCTGTCTGTCTGTGGGAGGGAATGGCAAAGGGCTCCGCTCTGATCCTAGGGAGAAAGGGGAACCATACATGCAGGGGGCTGTCAGAGGGGTGTGCAGACATCAGGAGTCACAGGAGAGCGGGTCAGCTGGGCTGGAGAGAGCCCTGATGGACAAATCTAAGAGATAAAGGACTGAGAGAAGCGTGCTCAGAGCTGGGAGGGGTTTCTAGAGACTGGACAGGCCTAGCCTCACCTTCCTCAGCTTTTGGTTACTTTTTATTCTTTAATTTAATATAACTTTATTGTTTTGAGGCAGGGCCTTGCTGTGTAGCTCAGGCAGACCTGGAACTTGTCACAATCCTTCTGCTTCATTTCTAATGCTGGGATTACAGGTGCATGCCACTATGCCTGGCTCACAGCAGTTTAAAAATTGTGTTTTTATAACAGGGGGTAGGAGGCACATGCCACAGTTCATGTGTGGAGGGAAGGGGGCAACTTTGTGGAGTTGCTGCTCTCCTTTCACGTTTACGTGAGCTCTAGGGATCAAACAGTCAGGCTTATTCAGCAAGCACCTTTACTGGCTAAACCATCTCCCCGTCAACTCCCACCCCAGCAGCTTTTGCAGATCTAACCAACCTGTCAGTGGCTTCTATTCTGCATGGGCATCCCTTTCTCCAACTTCATCTCGCCCATCCTTCTGGGTTCATTAGTCTTTGGTCTCAAAGTCTCTTCTTGCTCCCCAACCCTGACCCAGCCCTGGTTGCCCAGTCAACTACAAATGTTCCCTGAGAACACTATGAAAATGAGAATGCACTTTCCTCTGAGGACAGGCCTATCCTCTCTCTCCTCCTGGAGTTCACCTATGGATCATCCCAGGTTCCGTGGCCAAGAAAGATCTTCATACTGGGCCTGCAAGTCCTTTGTGGGCAGTCAGGCCTTGGGATTGGGATTGTGGGCCAGGGGCTCTCTTGGGGGATCTAATGGGTATAAGAACAAGAGGTAGAAACTCTTAGGCAGTTTAGGGTAAAAAGACCCCAGAGGAAAAGTGACCAGTTCTTTCGTGGCTAAAAGCTAGAAATGTCTTTAGACCTGCCAGTACATTTGTCCTTGCCTGAGGTCAAAGATGCCAGAACTATCTAAGCAAAAAATGTCTCTGGTTCCACCAGAGTTAGAAGCTGGGTATGCCAGAAAGGGTTTTTTTTTTTTTTTTCTTCTTTTCCCTAAAAGAGTACCTTGCTCCTGGAAGCCATGCTGAGGGTGTGACCAGTCCCTCGAGAGACCTGGACACCTGGACTGAGAACTGGACAGAACAGCTCATCTCCCCAGCTCTCCTTACACTAAACCCCTATTAACTCCCAGAAAACAAAGCTCAATGGTATCCCATTCCCCGGGACCCCTGTTCTAATGCAGGCGCTCTGCCTTCTCTCTCCTAAACTCCCTATAAGAAATCACTCTTTTCTAAAAACCTACTCTCTGTGGTCTGTAAAATTCATTCTTCTAATTCCCAAGACAAGAATGTTAAAGCTTCTGACCTGAGGAGGCTTTGGTGGCCATTGAGTTTAGGAACCCTAGCCTCTCAAGCTAAGCACAAACAGAACTGGAACAGGTTCCATCTCTCTTGAAGACAGCACAGTGTTCCCCTATCAGGAAGGCGGCCATTTCCTTTGCCTCTCCCATCCCTGGTTTCCTAAGAAAGGCCTTCTGCTCCTGCTCTAGCCAGCCTGACAGTTTGAATGTGTAAAGGCAGGGGAGCAGAAGGCTCTGAAGTAAATTCCTTTATCGAGATTGAGGGCAGAGAAAACTACAAGGTCTTGAGGTCCCCAGAGACCCCTAGAAGGTGAGACCTCAGCAGGTCTGTGCTCCGGCTGCCCTCTGTCCTCCATCTCTGCAGCCCAGCCTCTACTGCAAGAGAAGCTGTACAAGCCTTCCATAGGTCAAACTGCCCAGCCCTGCGTCTCTGAGTGTCATTACGTTCTGGACTTCACCCAGGACCACCCAAATTGAATGTGCACATGTAGGCACATGGATGAGTGTGTGTGTGTGTGTGTGTGTGTGTGTGTGTGTGTGTGTGTGTGTGTGTTGCAGTCTTGCCTGCCCAGGAGGCATTTATGCATACAGGACCCTGTAGAGATAGCACACTTCATTCATACAAACCTAATTAGGCATGCGTAGGACACCTCAGCAAGCCATAGGCTGCTCTGCCCCAGGCAAGGGGGTGGTGCTAGGCACACAGCACAGCTAAGGAGCTTTTGATTTGACAAATAAATTACATTTCTTTCACATTAAAGAAAAGGTTTTGAAGATTCAAAGCCTCGGGTCAGGATGCAGTGACCACCCTCTGGGACAGGGGCAGGAGGTCAAGCTGTCTCCTGTCTTCTGTTACTGTGTGTTGGTCTTCTTCCTGTGAGCCTTGAAGGGCACTGAAAGTCACAGGTACATGAGACTGAGACAGGTCAATGAGCTTTGTAAGCCACCATGTGGCCAGGACACAGAAAGGTGACCCCGAGTTCTCTATGCCAGGCTCTGAGCACTCCTCCAGCTCAGTGGCTTGACCCTAGACCTGTCTCCCTGGAGGCAACCTTCCTGTTCTTTCCTTTAGGTTGTTCTCCAAGAGTCTTGTGGGCTACCCACTTCATTTGTCGCTGATAGTGCTGGTCCTATCTTCTGGAACATTCCTGGAGCAAGGAAAGGATACATTTCTAGGGTTAGGTAGACGACAAGCAGTGTGGCACTTGGCCTGCTTGTTAGCAGGGTTACCTGGGGAGGTCGGAGGCCAGCAGACCCAGGACCCGCTGGTTCTCCGTCAGGCTCATCAGCCTCCTCTCCTGGAATTGCCAGTGTTCTGACAGGATGGTGTGGTCCACACCAGTGAGTGTTCAGCTCTAACCCTGTGCCTAGACCACACCCCTGCCGGGCTTCTGAACTACTTGCTAGGCTCCAGGACACTCCCCAGCCATCCCTCCAGGATAGCTATTAGTTGCTGTTAAAAGCCACTCACATTGACTTTAAATGCACTTAAATCTTTGGAAATGGACAATTTTCTGCAAAGGTCCCAGCGATACTCGGACTGGTCTGTGCTGCCCATGAGCCCAAGAAGGCACTGAGGCAGCTCTGGAGGGAAGAAGAGAGGGAGAGGAGGAAGAACCTTCTAGATGGCAGACCTAGACCCAGCTAGAAGAGTCTAGCCCCTGGGACACACCCCCTTCCCTCCCACCCAACCGCCTTCTCTCCCCTTTATCTGATGAGCATGTATGATCACAAAACCACAAATCATCAGGCTTGAGAACAGCTTAGAGATTACTCAAGCTGCTATTTCACAGGTAAGAAAATGAAAGCACAGAGAGGCAATGAAACTTGCCTAAAGGTACCCAGCTAGTTAAGGGGAGGTCCTTGCCCCTAGTCTCACAATCTTCCCAGGTTAACTTCAGAAGATGGGTCATTATTTATAAAAACTCGGCCTCTGTGTCAGGACTGCTATTTTTGGTAAACTTCTATTCGTACGGCAAAGCACAGATGCAATATCACCCACTCTTCTGGTGCTCATTTCCTGAACCCACAGAACAGTCCTAGGTCCTCACTGGGCACTTACGTGTCTGTCTGCTTTTGTCCTTGGACCATGGACTTCTTCCAAGAGGAGAATTTTGGCCAAGCAACATCGCCTCTGGATTGATTGACATTTCCAGTGGACATGTGGAGGGGAAGGATAGTCTAAACGTGCTCAGGACTCAAGGTTAACTTCCTGGAAATCTATCTCAGACAAGCTATGGTGACCCCAGAACACGTGTCTCCAGGCATGTTTAATCTATAGTGTCATTCCACCAGGGATGGACATACCCAGAGAAAGAATGTTCCGAGGAGGTGTTGGGTGATATAACAGGGCTCCTACGCACCAGGGGTTAAATAGAGTCCCAAGCCTGAGCCCCTGACGCTGGTCTCATCCACCCTCTATTCCTCCTAATGTGAGTTGGGGATGACACACACCCCAACAGGTACAGCCTAGTTCCAGAAGCATGAAACCCCAGACAGAATCAGAACTGGGGTGTGAGATGTGGCTCAGTCACTAAAGCGTTTGTTGTACAAGCATGAGGACCCAAGTTCAGATTGTCAGCACACATACAAAAAGCTGTGTGCCACAAGCTCTAAGTGACATCTCTACAACGCAACCTCTATACCTAAGGCTCAGGGAACATCACAGAAGAGGAGGTGGGAAGATTAAAAAAGCCAGAGGAACAAGACACCCGCGGCTAGACACGATAGGAAAGCTGCGCCAATGAAATCTCCACAGCATCGTAGTCTAAGGAGAGCTGCACAATGACAACATCAGTTGACATGCCAAGGTGGATGCTATAATATACTAAGATGGTGGAACTCTCAAGGGGGACCTACCTCAAGATGAGGAGATGCAGGCAATCAACAGATGCTAAAGGAGGAAGAATCAGTTCTCTCCAGGGATGAGCTCTCTACGAGATCTGATCCCAAGTGGGCGTCTCTAAATACAGGTACACAGGAACATCACTGAATGGACTCAATGCATTACGTATGTGGATATCTATCTACACATGCATATCTACAAATGTCTAAATGTATATGTATCAAGAATCATCAAGGGAGGAGACAAGAAATCAAGAGGGAGTGGGCGGGACACGGAAGGAGTTGGAGAGGAGCTGGCAGGGTTGAAAATGGGGACAAGAATATACTCACGTATGATGGTCACACACACACAAAAAAAACGCTTTTTAAAAAACTGGGCACAGCGGCACGTGTCTGTAGTCTCAGTGCTGGGGAGGCAGAGACAGGAGGATCCCTGAGGATCAACTGGCCAGCCCCAGCTTAGCCAAACCTGCTAACTTCAAGTTCACTTCAAGACCCTGTCTCAATAAAAGTAGAGAGAGATTGAGAAAAATACTTGACCTTGATCGTTGGCCTCCACATGCATATGCTTACATGTTCATGCACATACAAAGAACAAAAAAGAAATCAGGACTGAGATGTGGGGGAAAATATAAGATCTGAGAGGCCAGCTTACGATACAGTTGGAAAAGCTGATGCCACTCAGCTGGCAAGGGAGAAAGGTCCCTGGTCCTCAGGATGCTCCAGTCTCCCTAAGGCACAGCGGATGGAGACACAAGGAGCAGACACAAACATGGACTAGGGTCCACTGAAATATAGAATAGACCTCTGTCTGAAGAGCAGTGGGCAGCAGAAAGAGAGGACAGAGGATGAGGAGACAGAAGGAAGTGTCCCGACTGCCTCCAGCTACCCACTGAAGCCCATGCATGCCCAGCACGTGACTCCTCTCTCTCCCCCTCTCTCTCTCTCTCTCTCTCTCCCTGGCAACCCCCTGCTACTGAACCATGCATGCGTGTTTCTGTTTGGCAGGAGAAGGGAGGCAAAATGAAAATGGGACAGGACATTCGGAGATGAGCAACTAATTTTCTGTTAATGGCTGGTTGCTTGGAAACCCAGCTTCTCTCTGCCTGTTGCCCTCCAAATTGGACGGTGGAATTCTCAGTGTTAAAACACCTCCCATGAAGCTCAATTCTGTGATGGTCGGACCTGTCACTGCCCTCCCTGCCTTGTGGAAGAACAGATCAGAGCACAGAGCACACAGAATCAAAGCCCTGGGTGCATACACAGCCTGCCAGAGTTTCTACCGGACCCATTCATGAGCAATACCACACACGCATGCATCCATATGTGCTCATAATGCACATGTGTGCACACAGAAATGCTCACTCCTATAGGGCAATGATAAACCTCTCAATCTGCATGCCCATGCATGCCAAGCATCTTACTATGGGTTTTATATTAATATCCCCTGTTTTTCCTCCCTGTGGCTTTATGAAATTTATCAGTATCTTTATTTTTATACAGAAAAGCTCAGAAAATGTGCACAGGGATCTTCATTCCCATGCATATGTCAGAGGTCACGCGGGGGAGGACTTTTTAAATGTAGGTGCATGCATGTGTGGTATTGCTTGTGGCTGAGTCCAGGAGAGAATCCAACAGGTTAGAAATAAGGAGCCTATAGTCAAGGACCTGTTTTGTCCATCCAGTCAGCCCTAGGGCCTGAGGGATGTCCTGTTCTCTGCCATCCTCCACTGGGGCCAGTAAACCTGGGACAAACTGGTTTGCATCTTTGTACAGAGACAGCACCTCACATCCAGTGTCCCTTCTTTCAGAGCCACCATTGATTTAGATTGAAATCTGCCACCCACCAAAAGAGGCAATGGATACCCTCATCCTTCTTGATGTGGGGGAAGAACAGCAGAATTCAAGAAGTCACAGGGTGTGACTCCTACAAGAGACTTGAAAGGGCTTAAAAGAAAAGACTAATACCTGATATGTCCTACACTATGATGCATGGTGCTTTGTAACTCTCTCCCACCTCGAGGTCTGATCATGGTTTCCATGGTCAGAAGACCCTCTCTCCTGTCAGAGTTCATTTCTGAAAGGTCAATTTCATGGTACCTCCTTCTTACAACTCTCTTTAGACTTTCTACAGTCTAACCGCCATGAAGACATTCCAGGCAGAAAGTAGAAAGAACTGTAGAAAGTCTAAAGAGACTGGGACGTGGAGAGCACCTAGGCAACCTCTTGATTAGTTTGCCTCCTCTTTTCTGTGTGAGAAAAGCAACTTCTGACTTATAAGCCACTAGCTTGCTCTGCATCTGGGTTTCTAGCAGACAAGCAAATGCAGTATGAACAGGTACAGCTGGTCTCTAATAGGAGAAGGTATCAAGGCCCCTAGTGTGCAGAGGCCCCCTCAAGAGAAGGGGGAGATGCAGTGACCCCATCGACCCTGTCTTTGCATCTGGAACCTTCCAGCCTTAGCCAGCACCTCCGTAACTTGTCTTCTGGCAAAGGTACACCAAGACTCAGACCTTCCCACCCTTTCCCAGTGGGCTGTGCCAGTATATCTTCCACCTCCCTTCCTGTGAGACCTGAGACCTCCCTCAGCAGTCATAGGCACAGCTGTGAGCAGTGGACCAAGCCAAAGCATCAGTCCTTCATAATTCAGGGCCTAAGACTGCTATGCCTCTGCTTGGTCCTCTAAAGCCAAAGACGGGAAGAGAAGGGTAAGGAAATGCTGGGGGTGGGGGGAGGAATGGTCAGTCAGGTGAGCAAAGGACACACCGAGGAAGCCCGGTGTGATAGAAGATTTTGGGTGTGGAATGAGACGCCTTGGAGAAGCCAGACCCCAGGCTTGTAATAAGGACACCTAAGTTAGAAATGCAAGTTCTGTCTCTCACCCAGAAAATGAGGGGGTTCCATGGGCCAGCTCTGTGATGGTTGCTATCGATGGTCAACTTGACAGAATCTAGAATCACTTAAGAGACAAGCCTCCGGCCATGTCTGTGAGGGAGAGTCTAGATTATGCAAATAAAGTGGGCAAAGACATACCCGCCATGGGCTGGGGTCCTGGACTGCATAAAGAGGAGAAAGAGAGCTGAGCACCAGCCTTCATCTCTCTGCTTCCCGATTGCAAATGCAGTGTGGCCAGCTGCCTCACACTCCTGCCCTCATGCCTACCCTGCCATGATGGACTTGATGGACTGCACCCTCAAACTGTGAGCCCAGATAAACCCATCCTTCCTTGAGTTGCTCCTGGTCAGATGTTTCAGCACAGCAATGAGGAAAGCAAGATGCACAGTCTGAGACCCTTGTCATTCTTGACACTCTGTTCTCATGGTCCCTGGGTTAAAGAACATGCTATTGGGTACACGTGAGACCTCGTCACTCATCCCCAGGGGCCTGCTCGGTGTCCCAGATGCCCCAAGCCAATTCCTATGCCCTCAGCTTTGTGGGAGATGAATTCTTTGCCTAGATTGCGAGTCACCCAGATAGTCATGAATCTTGAACATCGTTCTGTCTTCGCTCTCAGGTACCCTCTTCAAGAGGGCCTTTCACCTTGACACTGCTGTGGAGAGCACCCCAGCCATCCCCATCCTCTCCTGGGTTCTGGCTTCCCTCTTAATTAAGACTTATTTGCTTACTGAAGATGCTCTTCCTCCTGACAATCTGAGAGCCAGGTAAATAGAGACTCACCTGTCTGGGTGCATGGCAAGACCCCACTCCTAACATGGCACTTAGTAAGCATTTTAAGGACAGCTAAGCAGCTGACCAACTGAGAAGTCACAACCTCCACATCTCATACACACACTTAACATACTCGAAGCACACAGAGAGATACATGTGTGTAGCTTTATGTGTGAAGTCAACTTCTTTTTAAAAAAAGTTTTTATTATTTTACGTGTATGAGTGCATTGCCTGCATGTGTATAATTGGACCTGTGCCATGCAATACCCAAAGAGCTCTGAAGAAGGCATCAGATTCCCTGGATCTGGAATTATAGATGGTTGTTATCTGCCATGTGGGTGCTGGGAACTGAACCTGGGTCCTCTGTAAGAGCAGCAAGTGCTCTTAACCACTGAGCCATCTCTCCAGTCCCAAAGTCAAGTTCTAATGCACTGTTCTTCAAGCTCTTAGAAATACTGCACAAGGCCAGGCATGGTGGAATATACCTGCAGTCCCAGCACTCTGGATGCAGAGGCAGGCAGATCTGTGTGAGTTCCAGGTCAGTCTGTCTACATAGTAAGTTCCAATCTAGCTGGAGCTACAGGGAGACCCTGTCTAAAAGTAGTAATAATAATAAGATAAAATAAGGCAAAACAAAACAACACACAAGGCAGAAAGGCCATGCTAGAGTCTCACTCTCAGCAGATGTCAGTCTGTATAACCAAGCACATGGGGCATGGCTGTGAAAGCTAATGTTTGAATCACACAATAAAATATTTTTATTTATGTGCCTTTATACTCCTTCTACAATAAAAGTAACAGTATTTTCATGGATGCTTTCTTATTCTGCCTGTAACTCTCTGCTACATCTGGTTTTACGTGCGGCTCCATTAATAATGCTTCCAGGAACACAGAAGAGAGGGAGAGAGGAGAGAAAGGAAGAGAAGGAAGGACCAGGAGAGAGAGGAGGAGAGAATTTACTGTTTGCTTACTCTTTATTATGTGGGGTAGTGCACACACCTGGAGGTCAGAAGCCAGCTTTTGTGACTCAGTTCTTACCTTCTGCCTTATTGAGGCAGAGTCTTTCTTCTTTCTGCTGCCCCGTACACTCCAGGCTAGCTCATGAGGATTTACTCTTGACCTTCTGTTCTAGTCTCATTCTGTTTCTGTGATAAAACACTCTGACCAAAAGTAACTTAGGAGAGGAATGGGTTTATTTCCTTTGACAGGTTACTGTCTGTCATTGAGGGAAGTCAAGGGCAGGAACTCAGGCAGGAATTTGAAACAGAAACCACAGAGGAATCTACTGTCTAGTTCACAGTTACTGCCTTAACTAGCTTTCTTATACAGCCCAGGGCCACTTGCCCAAGAAGTGGTGCTGCCTGATGTAGGCTGGGCCCTCCTACATCAATTAACAGTCAAGACAATCCCCCATCAACATGTCCACAGGCTATTCTGATCTGGGAAATACCTCAACTGAGACTCCCTTCTTGGATGATTCCAGGCCGCATCAGGTTGACAGTTAAAACTAACAGGGCACCTTTTTACGATGCCACACAGCCAGTGGCCACCTTCAAGGGCTGCTCTCCATCTCCCCCAAATGGGGGAGACGAAAGGAGACTGCACAAGAGCAGAAAAAAGAATGGAAGGAAGAATACAACGTGTTCTTAGCACGTAGGGAAACTCGCTGCCTTTTCTGCTCTTACTGATGCAACAACAAAGACTAATTACTTCATGTTTGCCCACAGGAATGAGAGTTGGATCAAAAGCATAAAGTTTCCTGCAGGTACAACTTTTCTCCTTTCTGGGTAAATATTGGTATTGTGTCACAGAACGCAGTAATTTATCTATTTTGAATGCTCATTAACAGCTGTTAAACTTTATTATTTATTAACAGACGAATAATTCATTCATTTTTTTAAAAAATTAAATATAGAACCACTAATGGATTACATTTAAATAATTAAGTGTAGGATAAGTGGAGAGGGACCCGGAGGAGAGCTATGTTCTGCAGCACATTTCAAGGCTGAGAGACGCAGGCTACTCATGAACAGACACCTCGGTGAGCAGAGAGCGTTCACGAGGTGAAGGCAGTGCTAACTAAGCAGAGGGGAGCCAAGGCTGAGTTCTGGTGTCACTCCGTCAGCTCTGCACATCTGGGTTAACTTGTGTATCTCCCCTGGTCAGGTACTGTTGTGCCCCTAGGGACTCCCATGAGGGACCCCAAGGCAGTCACACAGAGGAAAAAGAGAAAGCAAACGAGCTTTGTCATGGACCTCATCTATCCGAGCTATCCCACCCCAATGCTAACGTCTGGCATTTAGAAGACAAGCTTTTCTGAGTTGACCATTCTGAATTTGACCCTTGACTGCCAGACATATGAAACCACATGATTGCATGAAGAATTTCAGAGCAGGGCCTGGAGAGATGGTTCAGAGTATGTTAAGGTACTTGCTGAGCCAACCTGAGGACTGGAGATCAAATCCCCAGAAACCCATGTAAATGTCAGATGGGCACAGTGGCCACCTGTAATTCCAACCTCAGGAGGAGGAGACAGGGAATTCCCAGAGCAAACTGGCCATATTGGTGAGCTCTGGGTTTGATTGAGAGACCCTGCCTCAATGAATAATGATTCCTGACATCAACCTCGAGCATCTACAAGAAGGCTTACAAACCCACATGCCACGTGTGTCCACACACATGTGCACCAAACATATGAAAATGGAAAAAGAAAAAAATTAAATGAAAAAGTTAATTAAAAATTTTAAAAAAATAAAGTTTTGGAGTAACTTCAACCATTCTGCTCACAGTTCTCCTTATTGTTTGTTCTGATCTACATGAGGCTGCTATACCAAAGTGCCTGACACTGGATGGTTAATAAACAATAGAAGGTCAAGTCCCACAGTTCTAGAAACAGAATATTCTAGATGAAGACAACAACAGATCCAGAACCTGATGAACCCTGCTCTCTTGTTAACAGAGAATGACTCATGCTGTTGCTAAAATTCTTCGTGAGCTATGGCAGCACCATCCAGCCTGCCCTCCTCTAGTCTCTAATGACACAGCACAGTATAATGTCACCAAACTATAGCTGGGGAAGCCAGAGTTTATTTGGGCTTCCTTACAGAGCAGTGGGGGACTTACTTACAGGAGTCAGGGAGGCTCCTCTACTGAGGCCGTACAGCAAATTCTACACCCTGGCAGGTTCCCTGTGACTTCCTGGAAGCTTCTGCAAATGGCAAAGCGTCTAATCTCTCCCTACCTTTCTCTGTTCATACTCTTAGTCCCTCCCCTACATACAGCTCAGGCCACTGGCTGGTTGGGAGGGGTAGCTGACGCTCCTGGCTCCTCCTTTTCTTATTGAAGGTCAACAAGTTCATAACTTCGGCCAAGCAGGCATCCCCAGGCTTGGAGCGAATGTGCTGTCCACACCTAGTCCAGTTTGCCAGGCAGTAGACAAGTCCATGCAACACAAGTTTTCATAGAACATTACAGGAGATAGGAGTCTGTCTTGAGTCTTACTCAAAGACTCCACCCTCATTAACTAATCATCCTCCAAAGCCCCTCCCCCGAGTACCATCCCTTGGGGAATTGCATTTCCACATGACACAGACATTGAGATCACACCACCAGCTCTGCCCATTTTCATGTGTGTGTGCAAGAATTACTTGGAGATCTTGGTAAAATGTGTATTTAAATTAGGGTGGGCCTGGGTGGTCTGCCTTTCTGATAAGCCAGTGCTGTTCGATGAGTCCAGACCCTTGCCTGGGGTAGAAAGGACCTGTGGGACATGGTCCTTTCCTTTCCCCTGGGGTCCACACTCTGTCAGACACAGTTCCTCTCTCAGGTCTGGCCATTGCTTGTGAAGCTGTTCCAGCTGGTTGTGAGCAGGATGCGTTGGACAATCCCAAACTCTTAAATGGATGCTGGGCACAGGTACCTGAAACCAGTTAAGGCCAGATCAGAACCTTACCTCCCATTCCTAGATATGTCATGAAATGAGTTTGAATAAAAACTGAGCACAAAGCGGGGGAGGGGTTACTAAAGGTTGCTAGGGGAAGAGTGACTAATTCCATTGTTTATACATGAAGCTTGGTGCAGGAGAGGATCCTAGGTTGCAAGGTACATTTTTAGGAGATGGGTGTGTGCACAGACCAGACCAAGGGGAGTCCTTGGTTACTAAAATATTCCTAAACTTGCCTGCCTCAAGATTAGCATATAAAGACTCAGGAGGCAGAGGAAGCTTTGCTCTCCACACCTAAGTCCCTCTCCCACCAATCCCATGGGAGTGAGCTTCCTCCTTCAAATGCTGAATGTACTGACTGTCCCTTTCTCCTGTCTTTCCCTCTCCTGCAGCATCAAATGAGCTAACACTCTCAGGCACCTGACACGACACCAGGCTCCCATCAGGGGCTTGGTAATTAGTTAAAGAATATACAACATGATTAAACATGATCTGAGGGAAGGTGGAGGTGAGGCAGGAGAATAGGGACCAGAGCAGGGAAGAGGTTCCAAAGATTAACATATGAAAGGCTGGGAACTCTTAGTCCACCTCGGCTTCCTGCAACCAAGAGAGCACATTCAAAAAAACCTCATGTTATATGAACTTGGGAGAGGTGGGTACTGTGGTATGTAAATGGACCATAAAGAGTCATGCAGCCCCATGCCCTTTGCTGTCTTAGAGTCAGGCAACAGGCCAGTCTGGCACGCCTCCAAGAGCCTCTGTAACTCTCCTTTAATAAACCATCTCTTTTCTGTAATTATTCATGGGTCTCTGCTCAAATTCACTGTTAAGAGGCACAAGAACCTGGAAACTCCCGTGGCTACCCATCATACAACTGTGACAGGCCTCCAGTTTCTAGCCATGTGACCTTGAGCTGCTCACCCAACTTCTCCTGGCAACCATTCCTTCATCTGTAAATTCAGAAAATGCCTAGCTCGAAAACTTATGGACTTAGAATTGAGGCAGTGTAGAAAGACAGGAGAAATTATGAAGGTATGTGTGAAGATGTGCCCCTCCCCGCCAGAGTTCTGCTGAAGTCTTTCAGCTGCTCAGAGTCAAGAATTTCAGCACTGTTAGTAACATTTGCTTAAGGTCTTTCTGCCTCCTCAGCTATAAACATTCAATTCTCTGGGAACCTCACCAGAAACCCCATTTACAGTAAAAAGACAAACCTGATAGCTCTGGTTTTATCTTTTCAGATTAAAATCCCATCCAAAGGAGCAGGAGAGATGGCTCAGCTGTTAAGAGCACTGGATACTCTTGCAGAGGACATGACAGCTAACCACTGTCCTAATTCCAGTTCCAGGAGATCCAATGCCTTCTTCTGACCTCCAAGGGCATTGCAGGACATAGGTATACTTACATACATGCAGTCAATAGACTCACACACATAAAAACAAAAATAATAAATAAAAATTAAAATCCTATCGAAGGCAGCTTGAGATCAAAAGAGGCAATGGAGGGATGGCAAAGTGGCTCCGCAGGTAAAACTGACACCAAAACTGACAACCTGAACTTGAACCTAGAACCCATAGGGTTCTGCAAGTTGTCCTCTGACCTCCACACAGGTGCCTTGAAGCACACACACACACACAAAAGCACACACTCACACACACACATACACACCTCTTCCCTTAGAAACCCATTGAACAAGACTAGAGAGTTGGTCAGTGGTTCAGAGCACTGGACCCAGGTTTTCCAGTCACACACATGGCAGCTAAGAACAGTCCATAACTCCAATTCCAGTGGAATCCAGTGACCTCCTCTCACCTCTACGGTGACACAAATGTACTTAGATATATGCACGCAATACAACCATACACATAAAAACAAAAAAGAAAACCCATTAAACAATTAAATTCCAAAAGCTTCCAGAATCCTGTATCAAGTTATCTCTGGGACACCTCACTGATCATCTTCTTTGAGAAGCCTACACCCATGCCTTGAATGTGTCTCACTTTCTTCCCAAATACCTTCCTCTTAACCCTTAACCCTTGCTTAAAATCTTTAAAAAATATCTTTTAATAAACCCCAACTCTCCTTCATATTGACTCATGCAGAAATTCTTTTATTTTTGGAGGGGTGATAAGGCCAAGGATCAGAATTTACCTAACTCCGGGTCCTAAAGATCAAGGGGGCTCTTTAGGCTGCTGTAGGAGGCAGCTTGGAGCTAAGCCTCCGTCCATCTCCCTGATGCTGACAGGAATGAGACACTATGTTAATTATATTTGTGAGTCTAAAAACTCAGCAGAGAGATTCAGTGGCAGTTACAGTTTGATTAGCTGGTCACTAGGATAAGCCATCTTCACACCCAAAAGATCATAGGAATCTCCAATCTGTGACTCCAGAACAAAGCCAGCATCTCCACTAGAAGATCCGCTGGGGGTGGGACGAGCGGTGCTGGAGTGATGGTTCAGTGGTTAAGAGCCCTGGCTGCTCTCGTAGAGGACCTACATGGTGGCTAACAACCATCTGTAACTCCAGTTCCAGGGGATTCAACACCCTCTTCTGTCTTCCATGGGCATTGTATGACATGGTGCACTTACACACATGCAGGCAATACACTCATACACATAAAATAAAAATAATAAATAAAATAGTTTTTAAAGAAGACAATCCACTGGGAAGGTGCGGGAAGCCTTCCCTCACCCCCTATCACCAACCCCCTCTCCAGCAGCCTGAGCCATGCCAGCCCTGTCCGTCTTCAGCACAATGAACACTGTAGCATGGTCCTGAATTCCTGAGTGGGTCCAACAGGCTTCCTCCAATCTCTAAGACACACTGGATTGCATCTGAAAGGGTTTGGATGTTCTCTGGGGTTTGCTGTCTTATTCATTTGAAAACTCCTTGAGTGACACCTGCTGTGAGTCTTTCTGAGGCAGCATGAACAGGGATGAGGAGTCAGATTTCAGGTGGGTCCTAGACAAGTGTTCATTTTTGTCACCTCCGTGAGGGACACACCCTCAGCAGGGGATGGCAGGGAGCTAGGGGAATCAGCTTCACTCCACCTCCACCACAAGAAAAGAGCATGCCTCAGGCAAGTTCATGAACCTTGCTGCCTCTCTTTTCTGGGGCAGTGAGTTAAGAACTGTACCTGTTCTTTGTTATAAGCATAGATCAGGGTCTGGCGAGCACCTGCTGGGATTTCCCGGTTCTTATATACTAAAACAAAACACTAGACCAGGGATGCATACATAGTGATTAAAAACAGGGCGGTCATTAAGACAGAGAGCGAGCACTTCTGAGCAAGGAAGTGGACTAGACAGCTGGGAACAGTTCGGAGCTGAAGAATGACTTCCTTGCAGGTTGGAATGTTTGTTGCAACATCGCTTTAATCTGTGTGTGAGCAAGTCAGCATTGATGTGGAGAGATTTCCAGGACTTTCACTGTCATTAATTTATTTCAAATCCTAATCTTTTAAGTCAATGTGTGTGTGTGTGTGTGTGTGTGTGTGTGTGTATGTGTGTGTGTGGTGTATATATGTGTATATATGACTGCAGATGCATGAATGCCACAGTGCCCATGTGACAGTCACAGGACAACCTTGGGTATCATTCCTCCCTCAACTTCTACATTGTTTGATAAAGGTCTTTTGTTGTTCAGCCCTGAGTAGATCAGACCCCCTGGCTCACAATCTTCAGGGGACTTTCCCCATCTCAGCACAGGAACCTTGTGATTACAAGTGTGTGTAGCCACTCCTAGCTTTTTACATGAGTGCTAGAGATGTGAACTCGGTTCTCATATTTGCATGGCAGGACTCCCAGGGCTCCTAAGGACAAAAAATGAAGGTGAGACCAATGAGACCTGCAGCTGTCATGTTATTACACAGTATTTCAATATTGTAAGGTGTGAATGAGACCCCCAACAGTTTCGGACTCTGGAAGAAACCTGGAGCCAGAGCTTATCTAAGCCTTGCAAACCGGTTCCAGATCCCAAATTCCTTGGCAGATAAGCAAGGAATTCACGAACAGCTCTGGAAAAGGACTACTTCCTGGACAGAAGCTTGCCTGAAACATCAATCAGATGTCATGGCAACCCCCCTCCCCTAAAAGCCAGGAAGGGACTGAAGGTTTAAAAGGTTTTGAGGACTTGGACAACGTGCTTGTACTTCTGGGGCTTGTGCTTGGGCTTGTGCTTCTGCTTCTGCTGCTTGTGCTTCTGCTGCTGCTGGTGCTGAGCGGCCAGCCCGGTTCCCCGGAGCCCCAGCCCCAAGATGGGGGTGAGGGGGTTAGCCTCCCCCATCTCTTCGGGGAGGCTAGCCCCCAAGGGGGGCTAGCGTTCCTCCACTCGTGGGTGCGGAGGAGCTAGTCCCATCTGGTCTTCTCTCAATAAAGTCGGGTCCTGTTAGCTGCCAGCGGAGTCCGGTCCCTTCTGTCTGCTGCGTCTCTCGAACCCTGAACCTGACAAATATTATCAGTTGCTGGGACCTACTTCTCCACCACCCCTCTTCTACATCATGGATTTGATGCTTTAAAACTTTGGTCATTGAAAATGGCCAGATCCCACAGCCTGAAGAAGTTATCGCCTTGCACTCCCTGCAACTGTCTCCCCTGTTTAGAGAGTTTAAAAGACCATGTTGTGTTATGGCCTACCAACCCCTAGTTTATGGTTCCTGGTTCCCCCTTGTTCTTTGTCGAAACTAAATCGCATGGTATGGAACTTCCTGCAACCCACAGAAAGGATGTATCAATGTCAGATGTTTGCCTTTGGGGATTTCTCTAAAGGCTCGGCTCTGGGACCTGTCATGCTGTCCACGGTAGCTATCTCCTTATATCTCTTAATGAAGCTCCTCTCCTGATTCCAGGAGGAGCCTCCTCCTTCCCTGCAAGGCCCCATCCTCATCATGTCGTCTCTGCTATTATTAGAAATAAAACAAGGACCCCATCAATATTGCACAAAGAACGTAAAGACAAAGTGAAAGTAAATCGCCAAGTCAGATTTTACTTTTGCAAATGGTTGAGTGACCTGTGTGGACCGTCAGATCCAACAAGTACACACAGGACCCAGGAGCTTGGTGTGTGTGTTTGGAGGGCGGGGAGTGGGGGATTTATCCCCAAGGTGGGGAGTGGGGGATTTATCCCCAAGGCAAGACAACTGTGTCTTTTCCCCATTGGCTGGGTTCAAACCTCAGGTTTTTCTGGGTTGGCTAGTTTAAAAGAATCAGCTGGAAGGGAGAAGAGCCCCACTACTCCAGGCCATCAGACTCAGGAATGCATGGGGCCTTTTCTTAAAGAAAAGTCTAACAAGGTGTGGTGTGATTAAAAGATTAAGATTCTTTCTCAAAAACCAAGTTCCAAGTTTTACAGGACTTGAAGGAAAAGACTAATATTGAACATTTCTTACGTTATGATGTACAATATCTTTGTAACTCAATTCTCCCCTCGAGGCCTGACCGTGGTTTCCACGGTCAGGAGGCCCCCTCTTCTGACTGAGCTCATTTCTGAAAGACAAATTTCATGTCAGCTCCTTCCTCTGACCCATCTTTTTTATTTTTTTCTCTTCCTTCAATTGGGAGACTTCAGGACCTGCAGGGGAGGGGTAGAGAAGAGTTGTGGGCGCGGAAGATATTGACGCTGGCCTGTCTTTATGCATCTGCTGAAGAAAAAGGGTTAAAGTAGTTGGAAGTGCCAACCTTCCAGAGAAGGCAGCGGCCCCTTGCTACATGAGCCCGTGGGGAACAGTCCTGGGGTTATCCCAGGGTAGGATATTCATGGCCCCTCATTCTAATCATATTGATTGGAGTGGGAGAGTTGTCAAGGTCTGGAAAGAAAATTTACTCTGGGTAGAAATCTTGCCTCCCCTGAGGTAGGATTCTCTTGCCTCTCCTGAATTGTGAAAGGCAGATTCAACAAATTCCTCAGCCTCAGAAACTCAATTTACATATAAATGGAGACTAGGAACTTTGAGAGGGAAAGGATGTTGGGAAAATTTTAGCTAGAGAATAAACCCACAGGGAAAATCCAGAGGAGAAGAATCCCCAAGGAAAGAGGATGACTGAGAGTTGGATCCTGAGATTAATTTTCTTGTGTCATCTCAAAACCCCTTTGAAGAATCCCCAAGGAAAGAGGATGACTGAGAGTTGGATGCTGAGATTAATTTTCTTGTGTCATCTCAAAACCCCTTTGTGCCTCCTGCACCTGTGTTTTTCCTGAGACATACCCTACCTTTCGTGCCCTGACGGTGGTAAGGACAATTATAATGGGGTCAGTGCTGTACCAACTGCTGCCCTGAGAAGATCCTCTCTCAGTAAACTGGGAACAGCACTGTCACCATCTCCACCTGACAAATGAGGAAACCGTGACCCCAAAGCAACGCACCAATGCCTCCGAGGGAGGCAGCTACTGTTCAGAAACTTTGCTTTCTGTTGCTCTGATAAACACCGTGACCTAAAGCGACTTGGGGAAGAAAGGGTTTATTTAACATTACAGCTTACAGATTACTATCAAGGGGAACCAAGGCAGGAGCTCAAGCAGCAACCTAGAGATGGGAACCAAAGCAGAGGTCATGGAGGAATGCTGCTTACTGACTTACTTCCTCCTGACTTGCTACCTTTCTTACACAGTCTAGATCTATCTGCCTAGGGATGGTTCTGCCCACAGTGGGCAGGGCCCTCCTACATCAATTAGCAATTAAGAAAATGCCTCACAGATATGCCCACAGGCCTGTATGATGGAGGAGGTTCCTCAGTTGAGGGATCTCTTTCCATGTGTCTCTAGTTTGTGTCAAGTTGACAAAAACGAACCAGCATACACTGCACCACATGTTGCTGCCTCCTTGGGTTTGAAGCAGGGAGAAAGAATCAAACACATGTACCCATGAGTTGTAGGAAGATTAACTGGGGCCCAGCAACTGAGAAAGGTCAGTCCTTGGACTGCCCAGAATGCCTTGAAGATTGTGCAAACAGAAAAATTAGATGCTTATGACGGTCAAAGAAAGATCCACTGCTTCTGAGAATTCTCTCCCCTTTTGTAATAAAAAAGCCCCTGAATCTGAAAAACAGGGCTCCTGAGTCTCCAGCTTGCTGGAGCCTGTCAGCACTCTATGGAGTACACTTACACACTTCCAATAAATCTATACTTTTGCCATCGCCTTTTGGTGTCCCGTTCAGTTCTTTGTTTGAGGCTAGTAAGGACAGAAAACCTCTGAAGACGCTCCCCGGTTACCGGCTGACTCCACTTGGCTTGTGTGGAAGGGGCTCCCCAGGTTGGGCCTGTGGGTCTCAGGCCTGTATTTACCAAAGTCTCTCCAAATCCTGCATCTCCTGCTGCTGCTGCCTGGAGGCTGTTACCTGCTTACTGTGCTCACTGTCTGCACAAATCCCTCCAGGGAAGCTGAAGACTTTAGCAAATAAATGGGTGAATTAAAGAAGGATGTGGCTTTCATCTAGCTGATTTAGAACTTAAAACAAAACACCAACTTCCAAAAGCCTCACAGTCAGTACAGATGTTCTTCAAATCAAAGGGGAAGGTGGGACTCCCCTCCCTCCATTTCAATAGCCAAGTAAACCAAGAGGCTCACCTCTAAGCCACCTGCTAAGAAGTTGGTTAGAGAAAGCTGAGTCCAGCGGTATCTGGCTGACTAGTAGGCAAGGCTTTACTTTGGTTTTGTCTTTAAGGACACTGATGTCTTACCCATCAAGGTTATTCCTGTTTTGAAAACTCTAGTTGAGATGATGAGTAATAAGACTTCCTCTTAATCCCTCCCATGGGCCTTTGCCCACACCCCAACCACGCACCTCTCCAAACATCAGAACATGTAACTGCACTCCAGAAATTCTTGCCAATCTAATGGTTGATTCTGTTTGAAATTGGGTCTCCCTGCTGTGGTCCAGCATCCATCAGGGGCCCAAGACACTTGCAAACACAAAATGTTTGAGCCAGAAAAGATCTTAGAAATTCTTCTGTGCAGCTGGTATAACCTCAGCACTCAAGAGGTACAGGAAGGAGAATCAGAAGTTTAAGATCATGCTGAGCTACACAGAAAATTTCAAGATAGCTTAGGCTTCATTAGATCCTGTCAAAAACGGAAGAAGGAAGGAAGGAAGGAAGGAAGGAAGGAAGGAAGGAAGGAAGGAAGGAAGGAAGGAAGGAAGGAAGGAAGGACTGGTAAGATAGCTCAGCAGCACTTGCTACTCTTATAGAGGATCAAGTTTTGTTCCCAGCACCCATATCAGGTGGCTCACAACCACCTGTAACTCCAGCTCCAGGAGACCCAAGGCCTCTGGTCACATGCACATATCCTCACACATATACACACACATGTACATCAGAACAATGCATCCATCTTTGGAAAATAGTCTGTAAGTTTCTTATGGCACCAAATATATGCCAACCTATGATCCCACAATTCTAGATGTTTTTCCAAGAGAAATAAAAGTGCATAACTCAAAGAGATTTGTGGAAAACCACTCATGTGATTTTCTTAATAACCCCACACTGGAGGCAAGCCAAATATTTATTAGAAGCAGAATGGGTCACCAGATCGAGACATAGATAGATAGATAGATGATAGATAGATAGATAGATAGATAGATAGATAGATAGATATACACACACTCAACAGAGCAAACAGATAAGCTATAAATTAATGCAGTGCAATGTGGATGAGGTCCAAAGACATTCTCCTGAGTTAAAGAGGCGTTGCTCAAAGGTGGAGTGCTGAGCAATCCCATTTGAGTAAGCTCTAGAATAGGCACAGTTAGGTGTGTGATGTGGAATGTCAGAACCGTGTTGTCTGTGAGTTTGAGCACCAGTCAGCTGACAGGGATCACAAAGGAGCCATGGCTAGCTATGACACGGCTGCAGGGTACACGGCTGCAGGCATGTGTTAGTAGTACAGTATGCTGAATGTTTAGGGTACAATCTGTCATTCATATTTCAAAGTACATAGGAATGAAATGGGTTTTACATGGGACAGAAAAGGGGTGGGACTACAAAAAATACGTAATAAAACAAATAGAGCAAGATGTTCTCTGTAATGGGGATGGTGGGTGTCCATTGTGCAGCTTTTATGCTACTTTTGAAAAAAATGTGCAGTAATTTGGAGCAAAAAAAGACACGAAAATGATGAGGATCCACTGTGGCTTCACACACATGGATTTTAAGGACCCCTGTGCTAGACTACCCCTGTCCACCCCTGCAGGCTCATTTCTCCCAGGGCACACCTTGCTCTCCTTACTTCCTGGGTCCCATGCTATGTACCACTTCTGACTACCCTGATGAGTCTCTAGAAAGATCCACCTCCTTTTAACTCTCAAGGGATACCTCTGGTTTCCTTTAGATCAAGAAGTACCTCTCTGGGTATCTTCTCTCTTTTTCCCATTGGCAGCCACAACATGAACTGTGTGTGTGTGTGTGTGTGTGTGTGTGTGTGTGTATCATGAACATACGAGGAACTAACCCTAAGTCCACCACGTTAGTTCTTGGAGAAACCATTCCTGTCTGCCATAGAACTTACTCTCCGTTCCATCATGTGACTTATCTTGTTCACAGCCTCTGCCTCAGGAGATCAGCACATTCATAAAGGCAGGACCACACCCATTTGCACACACCAAGGCACGTGCTCAGCACAGTGCCTGTTCATTACCTATAAGATGAATGACTGAATGACTGTTCCCAAGCAGTCTTGGAAGCCAATGGAAGGCGTGTTGAGAATATTGTTGAGACGTAATCTTTATTGTCTTTTTCCTTCTCTTTTCCTTATTTTCTTCTTTTATTTATTTATTTTTTCCACAGTGCCAGTTCAGAACAAATACTCAGAAACCACATGCTGAATCTAAAATGAAAACCACTTTAATGAATCTTAACAGAAAACACAATGTATAGTCTTTCTCCCAAGATTACTCACTTTGTTGAATAAAAGAATTTCAATGAGAAAATTGATGCAGTGTTTTAGCCACCAAAATGTTCCTGGTTGGGCATTTGAAAAGCGGTAGAGAGAGTATAGGGCAGCTTTCCAGTTCTCCATCCCTTAAGAGTCAGAGGGCATTAGAATCCCGAGGCTCATCAAACCCGCTTGCTTGCCCCTGTTGTGAGTAGACACATCATCATGCCCTCTTTGTAGGTGGTTAAAACCTGGCTCCGAGAGGTGAAGGACTCTCTTTAAAGTCAACCACAATTTCATAACGAAGCATGCATAAGTGGGCTCATTTAACCCATGGAATATTTTCTAGCCATCCACCTGTCCCACGGGTGACACCAGGGCAGATACAGGGCACACAATGGCACTGGGGGGCAGCCTCTGGTCTCTATCCAGTTTGGAGTCACTCTTTCTTTTGCTTATAGAATCTTCCCTCCAGATAAAGAGAAAGAAGAGTCAATGATCCAGATTTTTTTGGTCTGGATTCCCCAGAAGCAGGTCCTGGGACAATGTCATTGTCCCTATAAGTGCCTATTGACGAGGCAGTGTTATTTGGGAAGCCCCACAAAGTACCCACGAGGAAGAGGGGGCAGGAACGGAAACTAGTAAGAAAATAAAGCGGGTTATAACTGTGGCTGACTGGGATGTGAGCCACCCGGGGATCGCAGAGACTGTGGAACCTGCTTCCAAGCTGGTTACTCAGTCACCCCCTGGTATGTATTCTGTGTTAGGGGCTGTGGTGGTTGCTTTTAATGGTCAACTTTGTGGATTGTCAGGGTGCCCTACCACCAGAGCTAGGATTACAGACCTTCCCAATCCTCCCACTTTCATGTGGGTGATGGGAATCTGAATGCTTTTGTGGCAAATACCTTACCAAATGAGCCATCTCCCCAGCCCCTAGAAAGGGTATTTTTAGGATCATAATTTCCACCACGAGTGAGCCCACTGTATCCCGATCCCTCAGGGCCTGGCGGAATCTAAGATTACTGTTTAAGTTCTCAAAGGCTAATTCATTCTCCCACCAAATCCCTAGTGGGTAGACAGCTTTGCCCGGTGATTCTGTATGGCAGGGAATAGACCTTATGACTGATAGCGAACTTTATAGTCATCAAAGGGAAGGCTGGACTGGCAAATTGTAGAGAGTCAGGAAGGCAGAACAGATGTACATGAGGGTGGTAGAAACGGAAAGCTCCCACAGAGCACCCATAAATGCAAAAGAAATTATGTCGCAGCAGGTAGGTAGAGAAGAGCAGATCAGAAATCCCTTGTGAGGGATACTGGAGAGATGCAGAGTATTTCAAAGTCTTCTTCTCAGAAGATCTGAGCAGCTGGCCACGCAGACTCTAGGCCTAGATGTAAAGCCAAGACCAGCAGATAACCCCTAAGAGAATTCTACTCTAAGCTCCGGAGTTTTCCAAAGGAGAATTGCTGAAGTTAATATGTGATCCAGAGCTGCAGAGAGCAAGAATGATGTCTATTCTGTCTAGCCCAAAATTTTGTACAGAACAGATTCAAGATGGTTTCCGAAAATACTTACGGAATAAATGCATAGACGAATGAATGCGGCCGCCCTTACAGAGTGTGAGATGAGGTTCGAGGAGTCCGTATTCAACACTGCCTTCTTCCCACTCCTTTCCTTTTTTGATACAGATACAGATACAGGAAGCAATAGCTTTGAGGAGGATCACGCCCGCTTACCATGCCAGGGTTACAGTTTGTCATCAATAAATATTTGTTAAATGAACCAATGAGTTTCTCACTGAAAAAAGGAAACAGTAAACATATTTACCCAAGACAAAGCCAGTGATGTTAAGAATACCACCTATAAAATCAGAATAGAAGTCTTCAGAGGGTAAGGGCTTTCTCCCTTCTAGACAGGGCTCACAATGTGAAGCTCCCAGAGGACAGGCTGTGTCTCCCTCAGACTGGGGCTCCTGAGGACAGGCCATGTCTCCTCAGACTGGGGTTCCTGAGGACAGGCCATGTCTCCTCAGACTGGGGCTCTCTGAGGACAGGCCATGTCTCCCCAGACTGGGGCTCTCTGAGGACAGGCTGTATCTGAGGACAGGCTGTGTCACCTCAGACTGGGGTTCTTTGAGGACAGGCCATGTCTCTCAGACTGGGGATCCCTGAGAATGGGCTGTGTCTTCTCACTCCAGATGAAGCCCACATCCTGGGATGAACATGTTCCGTACAGTATCCACATCACAAATATTCTCCTTCCAACAACTCCTTCTGTTGACAGCTCAGAAAGCCTCTGCCCATGTCACATCCACGAGAATTTTTCCCATTTTGATCCTGAATGTGTTGAGTATTCATAAATACAGGGAGGAAATAAAGCAGAAGAGGAGAAAAAAAAAAAAAAGGAAAGAAAGGCCACATTGTGGCTAAGTTCATTCCAGCAGGGGCTCTCAGCCTGGAGGGAACATTCTAATGCATGCATAAAAACTCATGAATAATTATTTCTGAGAGGCTCAACATTTTAAATGCTAGATTTTTTTCTCCTCCTCAGAAGCATATCACTGCTGTTTATGAAATGCAGAAGCCCGACTACTGAAGGTGATTAAGCTGGGTTCCTAAGTAAAAGGAGGAGCAGAGAGGAAAGTTGGGTAGAGATGGTAAACAGGTGGATGGGCCTCCAGCAGTGGAGAAGGGCCACGAGGGACCCCTGCAGCCAGAATCTCGGGAGCAGTGACACATCCATATTGTGTCTGATGTGGACTACAGCGTCCCTTCTGAAGGGACATGGAGCCGGTGGCTTCAGTCCTCACCAGCTGTGATAGACAGAGTCAGGTGCTGTGCTGAGGGAAAGATACTAGATTAGTCGGGGTTCTCCAAAGGAGCAAAGCTAACAGAATGAATAAATATTTAAAAGGGGATTTCTTAGAACGGCTTGCATGCCACGGTCTGGGCAGTTCAACCCTGGCTGTCTCACACTGGAGAGGCCAAGAGTCAGTAGTTGCTCAGATTGGAGCAACAGCCCCCTCTGTCTCAGCAGGCCTAGAGAATGACCAGTCTTCTATGTTGGAAGCCAGAAGAAGCTGATTCTAATAACAGTGAAAGAATGCCACAGCAACGGGCAAAGGACAAAGGCAAAGGGCTGCCTCTAGAAGGTGCCACCCACATCCCGGGTGCATCTTCCTGCTTCAAATAATCTGATCAAGAAAGTCCCTTACAGGGGTTTGCCCTGGTAACTTGCTTTTCTGTTGATCCAGACTCAGTCAAGTTGACAACCCAGATTAGCCATCACAGATACAAAGCCAGCTGGTTATTCACCCCAGAGCTCCTATCAGGCTGGGAGACATTAAAACACAAAGATCTGGGAGTACTAGCCTTTGTGATGAGATGCATGTACACTGTTCCCTTCCCAAGTTATCGTGTATGTGTGTGTGGGTGTGTGTGTGTGTGTGTGTGTGTGTGTGTACTTACGTGGGAATGAATACACATTGTACACATGTGCTTAGAGTTTATAGCTTGTCTTCAAGTGACTTCCTCAATCATTCTCTACCTTATTTTTTTAAGACAGGGTCTCTCACTGAACCTGGAGTTCACAGATTCAACTGGACTGAGTGGTCAATGAGGTCAAAGGACCTGCCTGTCTTCTCCAACCTCCAGCTCTAGGATTCTAGTACATCACCATGCCCAGCTTTTTACATGGGCATTGAATGTCCAAACTCAGATCTTCATGCTTTTATGACAAGTACTTTGCCAACACAGCCATTTCCCCAACCCCGTAGTTATACTATAGAGGGTCATTCACAAATTCGCTTCAAGGACTGGTGGTCAAACTTTGATTAACTGATAGGACAGCTGTAACAACCTAGATAGTACTTCCTTCACATTGCTTGTGTCCTACTATCAATCACAAGAAAGTGGAAGGAGAAGAGCCATTACTTCTGTTTTCTTCCATTTCACATCAGGGAGAACAGGGTTCAGAGCCATGAGTGACTTGTCCCTGATATTCTGTTCTTTGGAAGGCCCCAGGTGTCTGGATTCCTAGGCAGTCCTTGTCTATGATACCTGCACAGTGAGACACAGTGAGACACAGTGGACGTGTGAAATTGGACAGCATGTCCAGTCCCTGATACAGTGCACCTCAGTTGTAGCCACTCAAGCTGTGTTCAGTTCCCCATCCCTCCACCCTGCTCTGCCCACACGTCTCCTGGGTCCTTGGTTATATTGGTGTCACTCTGACCCATATGTAGGCCTCAGTGTGGTTGCTTTGAAGATGAGCATCTGGCCTCTTCAGTAAGCAGTTTGAGGACAGATGTCACAGCTTATGTGTCTCATATATCCTTCACAGGACCTCCGCTGGGCACAGAAAGAACACATTAGAATGAATCTAGACACAGAATCCTAATGACATTGGTAAACATATATAGGCCCTTACTCTGGCCTGGGCCCTGAACTCATGGACTCTCTGAGCTCAGTTTATTCTCCCAGAAACCCATCAGATAGGTGTCATTACCCTTAATCCCAGGGTACACAGGGGGAGCTCGGGCATACAGAGGTTAAGTAAAATTTCCACAGTTACACAGACTGGAAGCTACCAAGCACAGGTCATTGGGCTTTGAGCCCTCTCTCCTAAACTCTCTGATAACTAGTTGGTTTTCTATGTCTATGCATCCTGC
Source organism: Eospalax fontanierii (assembly GCA_035773235.1). Classification (NCBI taxonomy): domain Eukaryota; kingdom Metazoa; phylum Chordata; class Mammalia; order Rodentia; family Spalacidae; genus Eospalax; species Eospalax fontanierii. The sequence continues at coordinate 8,178,122 of CM069549.1, forward strand.
ATCTGTGGCTTTCGCCCACTAAGAGTCAAAAATACTTAGGGACAGAAATCATGTCTGTACTGAACAGGAACAGGCTTTTTCTTCATTATTCCTTCAACAGTTCAGGATGGCGGCTATTTACAAAGCACTTACATAGTATTAAATATTGTAGATAACAGATGATTTACAGTATGCAAGAGGATGTGTACAAGCTGCATGCAAATGCTGTTATTATGTCTCAAGAACTTGAGCACGAGAGGATTTTGCCATCAGTGGGGCTCTGGGAATCAGTCCCTCACAGATATTGAAGAACAACTGTACTGCTTTTCAGCATAGGAGTCATGAGTATATGCTCACATCTGAATATCTACCCATTCATTCTTTCATTGTGTGTGTGTGTGTGTGTGTGTGTGTCTATGCTTGTGCATAGAGAGGTACGTGGAAGTTAGAGATTGACATCAAGTACACTCCTCAGTGGCTCTCCACTGTATTTTCTGTGACAGGGTCTCTCACTGAACCTGGAATTCCTCAGTTGGGCTGGCTAACTGGCAAGCTCCAGGGATCCACCTGTCTCTGCTTCCAGAGTGCTGAGATTACAGATGCACACTCCCTCACCCCCCACACCTGACTTTTTGCACAGGTGCTGGGAATTGAACTCGGGTCCTTGTGTTTGTGCAACAAGCACTTTGTGGATCGATCAATCTCCCCAAATGCTTATTCTCTCATTCTTAAATTTGACATATTTCATTGAATACCCATTGTCTTAGTTTCTTTGATGAAACACCTTGATAAAAGTAACTTAAAGGAGAGTTTATTTGACTCATAATTTCAGGTTACAAGCCTTCATTGTGGGGACGTCAAGGCAGCAGGAACTTGAAGCAGCCAGTCACCTTACATCTACAGTTAAGTGCAGAGAGCAGTGAATTAATGCATGCATGCTAGAGTGCATCTGACTTTCTCCTTTCTTACACAATCCGGAATCCCCAGTCCCAGGTATGGTGACACCCAACAGTGGGTGGGACTTCCCACCTCAATTAACATAATCAAGACAGTCCCCCACAGACATGGCCACAGTCCAGCCTACTCTAGATTCCTCATTGCAAATCCTTTCTCAGGGGATTCCAAACTGTGTCAAGTTGACAATTAAAACCACCCACTGCACCAGCTGTCTCTAGGACATTAGGCTAGTGCCCCACAGACACCTCAGCTGTCACTTCTAGATGTCAGCATGGATGCTGTTGTGACTCCACAGTTAAGAGAGGTGGTACTACCTTCCCAGGGACTCATGACTGTTGAGAGGGAGGACTGAGATTTCCGCCTGAGTGTGGTGCTCCCCCATTTTATTCCCAGGGACTCATGACTGTTGAGAGGGAGGACTGAGATTTCCGCCTGAGTGTGGTGCTCCCCCATTTTATTCGACATCTGCTTTCATTTAGCAAACTCAGCTCCTAGCACAGAGGAACGTGGTTACAGAGCCTGTGGCAGAGAGGTGTACCAAAGACCACGTATACCAGCATGACCCCTGCTAGGGTCATCACTGGGCCACATTAAACTGACCCACAGCCATTGCCGTCTTCTAACACCTGTGGGAGTCAAACAAAGTCGCAAATACACTTCCTCAGCATACTCAGAGGTGCAGAGAACCCACATCCCTTTCTCCTCTATCAGCCAGTTAGCACTGTCTTAGGTGCACTTGTTTCTGTGGGTAATGGAGAAGGTAACGAAGTCTTAGCCCAGTCTAGTGCTCTAGATTTATTTCAATAATTTCAGTCTTTTAAATAAGTCGTTCAACTTCTTGTCAGCAAATGCTGCTCTTCCCAGTCTTCTGCAAAATGATTTGAATCTGCAACATCCCTCTAAGTCTCATGTGTTTTAGGCTTGGTCACCAGCTTGATGGAGCCTTAGGAAAACCAATCAGGTTATAAGTTCTCTGACTTCATCAGTGGGGTAACTTATTGAGGAATTCCTACGTTGGTGTCTTTATTGGGAGATGGAGACGATTAGGCTGTGTGGCTTCACTGGAGGAAGCAGGGCATTGTGGGTATGCCTTTGGAGAGTTTACTTTGTCCTTAGTCCCTCTTGGCTTCCATCAGATAAGTAGCTTTCTTGGGCCATGTCCTGGTGTTCTTGTTACTTTTCTCTTGCTGTGACAAAACACTGACCTAAACCAACTGAGGGAGGAAAGGATTCATTTCATCTTACAGCTTACAGTCCATCATCAAAGGAAGCCAAGGCAGGAACTCAAGGCAGGAGCCTGGAGGCACAAACTGAAGCAGAGACCATGGAGGAACTCAGCTTACAAGCGTGCTTCTGGTGTCTTGCTCAACTATCATTCTTATACAGCTCAGGCCCACCAGCATAGAGATGTACCCCCCACTAAGGGCTGGGCTCCCCACATCAACCATCAGTTAAGAAAATACCTCACAGACGTGGCCTCAGATCATTCTTATGGAGGTAATTCTTCTATTGAGGTTCTTTCTTCCCAAAAGACTCTATGTCAAGTTGACAAAAACCAACCAGCCTATCTGGTGTGGTGATGCTCTGCCTTACCACCCCAGGCCCAGGGCAATGGAGCCAGCTGACCATGGACTTAAAATCCTGAAATAATGGGTCCAAATAATCGTCCCTTCATTAAACTGTCTCAGGTATTTGTTATATTGATGAGAAATCTAATGCATCTCCTCTCTTCTCCTCTTCCTTTTTCTCATCTTCCTCCTCCTCCACCCATTCCCCTTCCACCAAGTGGCTCAGGAGAGTCATGTGGAACTGGATGAGGTGTATAGCATAATGCAGTGTGGGCCTTAGCCAGACCACCTGCTATGAGGAATAAGGGAGTGGCTCCTGTGGATGTGGCACTCTGCTCTGGCCAGGCTTGACACCAGCTTCCGTTCTGCACCTGGATGATCTGCCTAAGAGACGGAATACTGGTGGCTGCAGTCAGGAACCACCCCATAGGGCAACTGGCTAACCAAACCCATAAAACCCTTTGCATTTCCTTGAATAAATGGGTTTGTTGTGGCTTGTCCTCCACATGCTTCCACTCAGCTCCCCGGTGTCTGTGTCCTGACTCAGCGCCTCTCACCCCCTCTTGGCAGAGACCCTGCGTCCCCCTCGGGCTGGCCCCGAGCAGAGGGATGGCAACACTTCATCATCCTGAGGACCCTAGGGGCCTTCTCTTAATTCTCTAGAAAATCCCCAAACATACTCACTTCACTTCAGGGTAAGCAAACTTCTGAGCTCTATCTTAGATACACAGGAACCAGAGGTGCCTTGGAGACCCATGTCATGCCTTCTCTCCACCAGTGGCCTTCAGTACACCCCCATACCCTGGGCCTCCTCAAGTCCTAAATGTGAAGGGGACAGAGTGTCTCTGTGTCTCTTCATGCATTGCTCCTCAGGAAGTTCAGTCAGGAGAAAACCAAAGACACACAGGTCCTAACTGCCTCCTCTGTCCCCAGCTCCTTCCTTTTCCCTCCATGGCCAAGAATGAGAGCATTAGGGCCCTTCTTTCTCCATTTTGTCTCACGGGACCTTCTCTGTGGAAAGCCCTATGAACAAGTCCTCTAGACCTAATCGCCCAACAAAGCATTGAGTCTGAGAATCTCCACAGGACTCTACAAGGGAGAGAGATACTCTGATATTCCCTGGCTGTAGAAGGAAGTGCTATGCCAGAGATAAGCCTGGGGTCATCCCCACTAGATTCCCAAAGCCTGACAGACCTGTTCCATGGAGTCTTTGCTCAAAGTAGAGATATCCTCTCCTTCCCTGGTATGACATATCTCACACCTCAGCTTCAGAGGAACTTCATTTTGTGAAAACACAATTGACAGGGGACTAAATATATACGTTTCATATTTGTAAAATATCACCCCCACCACAAATGGGTAGCTATTTAGAAACTATAAAGCTGGAAACAGAGGTAAGAGATGATTGACCTTATCAAGTCATCCCATTTCTATTGGAAATTTCCAGAAGGTTATTCCTGCCTCAGTGACAAGAACAGGGTAAAATCAGGAGAACGAAGTTCTAATTCTAGCTCAGCAACTTTAGGCAAGTCAATCTTTCTATATGGGTGTCAGTTTTCCCTTCTTTGATATGACCATATATTAGTTCCTTTTCTGCTGCTATGATAAATCACCAGGACCAAGGCAACTTACAGAAGGGAGAATTGACTTGGCTTACAGGTCCAGAGGATTAGTGTCTACCATTGCAAGAAAAGCACGGCAGGAGACAGCCAGAGCAGAAATCTGAGAGCTCATATCTTCAAGTACAAACCGGAAGCAGAGAGAGAAACTGAAAATGGGACTTGGCTATCTACCCTCAAAGCCCACCCCCAGTGATATGCTTCCTCCTGCATGACCACGCCTCCTAAAGTTTCCATGAAATCCGCAAACAGCACCACCAAATTGGGACCAAGTATTCAAATACGTGGAGCCTAAGGGGGACATTCTCATTCAAACCACCACGGCCGATAAGCCCTGAATTCTAGATGTCTCCGTAGGTCCCAGAGGAACCAGAGGCCCTGCCAACATGCACAGTGATAGCCCCTGGCATAAGTCATGCCAAGCCTGTGCCAGGGATGGGGATGCTGGAGGATCAGGAGCTTTGGCCCCATGTGATGACTTTCATCAGTCTGACCAGAGTCCCATACGGCCCACATAGTACCACGGGCTCCAGGCATCCTTGCCTTGCCTTTGTAGTCCTTTACCCTTGCAGTCACAGACAAGAAGCCTCCCTGATGTTCCAACTCTAGGTAAGTCATAGCCTTCACGTCTGTCCACAGTGTAATCTCACAAAAAGCTGGGGGACACTGAGGTGTCAATGGGCATTTTCTTTTAACTTCTAATAAGATAGTTCTTATGCATTTTATTTTTATTTTATGTGTATGAGTGTTTTACCTGAAAGTACGTAAGTGCACTTGTATGTGCAATGCCCACAGAGGACAGAAGAGGGCGTTGGATCTTCCGGAACTGGAGTTCCAGATGGGTGTAAGCTACCATGTGGGTGCTGGAAACCGAATCTGGGTCCTCTGCAAGAGCAGCTGGTGCTCCTCATCACTGAGCCATGTCTCCAGTCCCTTGAGGGGCATTTTCAATGAGAATACGCCACATGGGCTCTCAAGCCTGTGGCCACACAGGATTAAAGTCGGCATGGAGCCATTGATAGTACGGACTGGTTTCCTTCCCTTGTTTTAGCTCCGCCTCCCGCCATCCTCCCCCCACCCCCAGCCTGTTGTTTCAGAGAACTGGACAGCTTCCTTTTATCTCCACCTTGAGTATTTGGAGCACTAATTAAGTTCATTTCAACCTTCTGATTCAAGAGGCCTTATCAGGAATACTTAACTTGTGCAAGCAATATGTGGAGCAGGGCCAGCATGGGGCCTGAATGCCAATTGAACTTCAAACAAGGTTTCAGACAGAGCACATGGTGGGTCGTCAGGATACTCCCCAGAGCAAGGACTGAAAGAAACTGCTTCAGCCTTTCATGACCCAAAGCTCTAGGTCACCTGGCAGATGCATGTTCAGCAAGTGAAGTGTAAGGAATTAGTCAGGAAGTGCTTCAAAGACTCATTCTGGCCCCCCATGGATACTCATTCCCCCTGGCCCAGTGCAGCTTTACAGGCTGTGCTCTGGCTTTTTGGGGCACACTTGGTAAGCAGGGGAGAGGGTTGACCAAAGCAGATAATGATTCCTAAGAGGTAAAGAAAGAAGGAAAAGACTTTAGCCTGGGAACGCTGAGACCCAGGTTCTAGTGCCTCCTTGGCCAACCCAAGTAATTTGCCTCCTTTTGTGGCCTCAGTATTTACCAGTACTAGACCCAGTCAGCACTGTGACCCGGTGATGTAGGGAACCCTTGATTCTAAGACATCAGGACCATCAAAGGCTGGGCAGAGCTGCAATCCCTGAAATTTTTAATCCATCAAGGGTGCTGCCATTGATCTGTTAGCTAGCAGAATCTGTGAAAGATTTCACTTCTGAGAAGGAAACGAGCCAGGGACATAGCTCGGTTGATAGAGTGCTTGCCTTGAATGTACACAGCCCTGAGTTCAATCCCTAGCACCTCATAAAGCAGGTATGGTGTGGCATAGTTAGTACTCAGGAGGCAGAAGCAGGAAGATTAGGACTTTAAGGTCAACCTTTGGTTCTACACCGAGCTGGAGGCCAGCCTGGGCCACATGACACCATCAAAAGAAAAAAAAAAAGGCAAATAGAGATTCTTTAGCTAAAAATTAATGCAAACCATTGAATCATGTGATCTATGTACCTTTCCAATTCTAATAATTTTCGCTTCTAAAATCCTAAAAATAAAAAATTCTGGTTCAATGATCTCTCTTAGTCCTCAGAGGTAGGGACCCTAAACACACTATATTTCACTTCTCAGTCTGTTTCTCTGAGGTCAGGTAGGACCCTTGTGCAGGGCATTAGGCTTTCCCATCAGTCACATGCATGTCCTATGATGCTGGCAGAGTCAGTGAGGATACCTGAGGAGAAGCTGGGGAACAGTTCAAAGAGCTCATCTCTGGGGATGATCATAGTCACGAGGCCTAGAACCCACACTTCCATCAGTTCCAAAAGCAAGTAGAGCCTATAAGTGATGAGGACCTCTAGAGCAGAAAAGAAGTGGATGGGCCACTCAGGGAGGACTTCCAGAAAGAGGAGTCCAGGCCTATAAAGTCAGTAGAGAGGACAAACAGCATACCCACTAATGGATTCTAGGATTCTGGAGACAAGGACCCATCTACCAAAGAAGGTTTGATGTAAGACATCAAATCTGATGATTCATTTTTAAAGGTACCTCAACCCACTCAGGTCCAGCTACAAATGAAGAGAAAACACCAGACTCTCACTGGTCTAGTTATTCCTGCATCCAAGCTCTGCTTAAGCTAACCCTCACCGACCCAAGCCAGAAATCCAGAGCAGAAAATAACAGTCAAGATTGCTTGTACCTGATAAGCTTTAAAATAAATGGGATGTGAAAGATGGAGAAAAGATAAACACAAGCAGAGGGGGAGAAATAAGATGGAGACAGCGTGTAATTCTGAAGCCCCTGATTACTCCTTAAGAGGAAAGGAGAAAGGGGCTTGCTGTAGAGTTTAAAACTTGCTCTCTGTATTCATGCAAGGCACGCCTCTGGCTTTGCGAAACTGTAAAACGAACTGCCTTTCACTCTTCTGAGCCTCCAGTACTCTTCTTATGAAGAGAGGATCTTTGTTTTTCACACCTGGCAACTCTGAAACATGCAGATTCTCCCCCAAATCTTTAGAATAGTCTTTTCAAACTCCTCTGAGACCCCAAACAGGGTTTAAGACTCTAAGCCTAACCTCTGTCCTCAGACTCTGTAGGAATGTGAACAAGGAAGAAAAACATCTAACCCAGGTTCAAGCTCCTCTGAAAGATTCTGAAGCTTTAAAGGACGGAAGGAGAACAGGAAAGCAGTGAAGAGTTGACCAGGCTAAGGGGGTTAAGAGAGGGACCAGGTTCAAACAGCAAAGACCGAGGCTCAAGCCTGACGATCCTGTGACAAACAGCCACAGCCAAATACACAGCAAGAGAGACGGAGGTCTCTGCTGGGCTGACCATCTTCAGTGGGGCCCTCATAGCTGCGCCCTGCCCACCCAGCACACTCAAACAGGATCCCCAGCGGGCTCCCTGCTTACCAGTGGGCCACTGCACTCCAGGGACAGAGATGGAGCACGAAGGAGAATGAGGCTTTAAAAGGTTTTACATTTAGGGCTCAAGGAGGACAGTAAAGTGGATTGTCTTTGGAGGTAAGAGGTTGCCCTGGTCTGCCTTCAATCGCTGTGACAAAACACTGACCAAACCAACTTGGGGAAGAAAGGGTTTATTTGGCTGACATCTCCCAGGTTACAGTCCATCACTGGGGGAGCCCAAGGTAGGAACTCAGGACAGGAACCTGGAGGCAGGAGCTGGAGTCCAGGCCATGGAGGAACGCTGCTTACTGGCTTGCTCCCCTGGCCCAGGCTCAGCCTACTTTCTTAGACAATAGACAACAACCTGCCCGGGGTGGCACCACCCACAGGAGGCCATGCTGTCCTGCAGCACTCAACAATCAGAAAGTACCACACAGACATGGCCACAGGCCAGTCCAATGAAGGCAATTCCCCAGTTGAGGCTTCCTCAGGTTGACACTCAGGCTATCCAGCACAGAGGTTTACTGGAAGAGTGACCAGTGCTGTGGACAGACAAAAGGACCACGCATGGTGGGGCTCTGAGGAGAGCTCAGGCCCTCGGCACAGTGGGAGTCCTTTCTTACAGGTTTCAGAGGAAGGAGGAGTTTCCATGGCACCTGACTGATGATAACCTGTAGAACATTTTTCAGTCAGGCTGTTGCTAAACAGACTATGAGGGCAGGGAGGGCAAGAATCTAGACAAACTATGACTTTCGTTTTGGAAACCAGATGACTATAGTTTTGGTAATTGCAAGTCAATCAAAATGAAGGAGCTTTGGAAAATGGCTGGGCCCTGGCTAACGAACCTCTGCGGGGTCCTCTCTACCCAACAGCTCCGGTTTTCCTAGGCAGTGCTTACCTTGGCACTTCACACCCAGAAACTGGAATGATCCTGAATAAAGAATCATCCCCTGCCGTTTCTCTGTCCTCCCCTTCCCGTGAGTCCTTTATAAAACTACCAGTTCCCCACTTTGTGTTTGGTTTGTGTCTTTCTCCTGGCCCCTGTGATCTGAGCAGTCTGTGCTTTGGCTCTGGGTCACCAGAGCCCGGGGCACTTTATCCGGGGCACTCTCTCTCTCTCTTCCATCCCTCCCTGGCATTATTTTGCAAAATTCAGACTCTATTCTTGGTGTTCCTGTCCCTCTCGTTACAGACAGGGGCACAATTTGCTCACATTAAAGAGTAAAGATGGTATAAGTGTTTAACTACTGAAAACACAGCCCTTATCCTGAATTGCATTGGTGCAGGGTTGTTTTGAGCTGAACCAGGTTGATCAAAGAATTAAGGAAGGATTAAGCAACCTGGAAGGCGCCTGCTAATCTGGCAATCAGAGGAACCTGCGCAAAATCATCTTGCTTCCTTTCTTAAAATGTGAGCATACAATAATGGGACGGCTGGCTCTTTTGTTAAGCAGAAGATCAGGAAAAAGCAGGTCATGCCAGTGATCATATCCAGGTAGAAAGGAGAGGAAAGAAAGAGTTAGACACTCCGTAGAAACAAGTCCATTGCGAGGGGGACCCATGTGCTTTGAAGCCTTCTGGAATGATCTTTCAACATCTAAATCTATTTATTTTTATTCTAATGGCATTTAAATTAATTGATTAAGTTAGTGTGAGGGGTGTGGTGTGTGTGGATATGGATGTGTGTTGGCATGCCCTGGATGCTCATGTGGAGGTCAGAGGACAACTTGCTGGAGTCAGTTCTCTTCTACCATATGGGTCCCAGAGACTGAACTCAGGTTGTTGGGATTGGTGGCAGGTGCCTTTACCCACTGAGCCATCTTGCTGCCCCTCATTGTCTGAATCTAGCTCGAACCTCACACTCTTCTGACGGCCTGTATTTCAAGCTCTTTCCACAGTTGGTCCCTTGAGTGACTGGAGAGTCATTGTTGAAAGCCCGTGCTTTCCTCTCAGACTCACTCCTCAGTAATATGCTGTGTAGGACACAAGAAAGCATCTGGTTTGCATCAAACCTCAGGTCCCGGGATCAACTCTTTTTTGTGTATACGTGTATGTACATGTTTTTGTGTGTGTGTGGAGGGCGTGGTCCACAGGTAGGAAGCTAACAGCAGGTGTCTTCTATTGCTGTCTACTGCTAGAACACAGACCAGCTCCTTTAGGACAGTGGTCACTGTTAAGGAGCCTGATCCCTGGAGCCTGAAGATACAAGTCCATGGCCTCTGCAGCTCTCTCCTTGGGATAAAGAATGAAGAAGCTGTGTGGTAGCCTACCAGCAGCACCTGCTTTACAGTCCTAACCAGGTCCTGCCTCCTCTACACTCTGTCACATTGGCTGTGTTGAACTAAATCATGTGATGTGAAACTTCCCCCAGCCCTGCAGAACTTATATAAAAGGCTGATGTTTCCTTTGTTCTTGGGATCCATTAGAGGATTGCTCTGGAGACTTTCTTTGAAGAGACTCCCCTCCCCTCCCCCCATGGAAGTGCGCTATTTTTCTCTCTCCCTCTCGCTCTCCCTCTCCCCCTCTCTCTTAGTCTCAGTCTTAATCTCTAGGTTTTAAAGGGAAGCCTTTCCTTTCCTTTAAGCCCCATTGTGTTTACCTCCGGCGTATATTGTACCATTTTCGGTCTAATGCTTTGCCTCCCAACTTGAGGTTCCAATCATGGTGTCAAAGTCCATTCTCTTTATAAACTGCATCTTCTAAAGGGAATTCTGTGTCGGCTTCCTTTCACTGACAGATACTGCTGCTGTTATCACCTTATTATATATTTAGCATCCCCTTTTAAATTTCTTTTTAAAATTTTCCTTTTATTTTTTATCACCTTATTATATATTTAGCATCCCCTTTTAAATTTCTTTTTAAATTTTTCCTTTTATTTTAGGCATAAGTGTTTTGCCTGCATGAATGTATATGCACCATATAGGTGCACTAGAGGAGGTCAGAGGGGCATCAGATCTCCTAGAACTGGAGTTACAAATGGTTGTTAAATACCACATAGATGCTGGAAATCAAGCCTGGGTCCTCTGTCAGAGCAGCAAAAGGCTCTACTTCTGAGCCGTCTCTCTGATCCCCAATTCACCTACATATTGAGAGATCTCACACTGAACCTGGAGCTTGTTATTTTGACAAGACTAGCTAGCTGGTGATACCCAGGAATCCTCCTATCTTGCCCCATTCCAAGGACTGAAGTCTTACTCCACCACACCTTGCTTTTTACGGACATGCTGGGATCCGAACTCACGTCCTCATGCTTGCATAGCAAGCATTTTTCTGGCTGAGACAACCCCAATCCTCTCCTTTTTGACTCTCCCTTTTCTCATTTGTGAAATGAGTCATCGGAGATGGCCACTGTGGATAAGGAGATGGCCCACCTCAAGCCTGGGACATGGTGACTTAATCATCCATGCTGTTACCTTTCATTTCCTCCCTAAGTGTTACAGGCTTAGGTATGGGTCTCAGGGGCATCCACTGAGATTTCCAGGTTCTTATGCCTAGGAACAAAGAATCGAACCTGGGACACACAAGTAGAGACAATTTATTGCTGTAGAAAAAGGCACCGTGGGTAAAGGTAACTAACCAGATGACTGAGGAAGGTCCGAAAAGCCTCAGACCACAAACATTCTTTTTATGGATCTCTTACATAGTGTGTGCTTTCTCCTGCATTTAGAACCATGGAGGGGTTTCCAGTCTTCCTCTGACAACTGGCTTCTTTATTTTATTTTATTTTATTTTATGTTTATGAGTGTTCGCCTGTTTGTATGTATATGTACCATGTGCATGCAGTGTCCTCAGTGACCAAAAGAGGCCACCATATCCTCTGAAACTAGAGTTACAGTTATGAGCTGCCATGTGGGTGCTGGGAATTGAACCTGGGCCCTCTGCAAGAGCAGCGAGTGCTCTTAACCACCGGGCCACCTTTCCAGCCTTCATACGGCTAATGTTGATGTTTCTCTGTCCATGACCACAAGAGTAAAGTCGCTCTTGTTTCTCACCATGTAGGTGCATCGGTTTCTGTATGAAGCATCTGCTTCCACTTCTGCATGGACACACTGCTCCATCAGTTCCCAGAAGCAGAACCTTGCAGTCTTTCTGTGTTCTTTACAGAGGAGCACTCCCCAGACTCCACCTGCCCCAGGGCTGACCTGGAACTGTAAGCCAAATAAACCCTTTCTTCTTTAAATTGATTTCTGTCACGGTCTTTATCACAGCCACAGAAATGAAATTAGAGCAGTTGGCTTCCCAGAATCCTCTTTGAGCCACGACTGTGCTCTTTATTTCCAGCAAAGCAGATTCGAATATCTCAGATCCAGCTGCATGCAGTGTTCCTGTGGCATGCCGGGCTCTCTGGAGCTTGGCCCTCCAGTCTTCTCAGCTCCTCCTGCCATCACTCTAGGCTGCTTCCGGACCTCTGAATGCTCTGGCACTTGCCTTTCACCTAGAACACTTCTACTCAGACTTTGTAACTCAGGAAGACCAGCACTTGAGGAAGCAAGTGAAGTCTTCCCTGACCCACCTCCACTCCGTTCCTGGGCTGGCTCTCCCTTTGTTTATAATCTTGTACTGTTTTGCATCTTTGCTGCACAGACACCTGGCTCCCTTACCAGACTGCAAGCCTCAAGAGGGCAGGAACCATAGCCGTGCCCTCTCTCTCTCTACATCGCCTCTGCATGGAACAGTGGATGGCAAGCTAAGTGCTCAGAAGAGTCTGTCACATGATGGTGTGCTAAGTGCTCAGAAGAGTCTGTCACATGCATGAGTAACTAGTTCCTCCTCATTCATGAAGTTTCTCTTTCTGAATGCTTTCCCGTTCCTAATCCCCACCCTCAAGACTGCAATGCTTTGTGTTGCATCTCTCTCTTTCCAATGAAGACCACTGCCTCTGCTCAGCTTCTGTTGTCCCCCTACCCCAGAATTAAGTCCCCTGTGTCAGTTCATCTCTCAATAATCCACTGACTGTATTTAAGACTTTATTTCCAGACACTTCAAGTTCTGTACAGGTCACTAAGCTCTTTCATATGCATTATCTGATTTGGTCCTAAAATCTTGTAGGGAAGCTGGAGCATATGTGTCAATAAATAACCCAACTGCAGAGATGTTTTCTGTAAAGGAGAGTTATCCTAAAGACTCTGGCAAAGAACATACCTTTCAAATTCGAATTGCGCAGGCTGGTCTCACACGGGGTCTGGGAAGGGACCCAGGAGGCTTTCTAGTCTTTTTGTCTCTTGGTCTTGCTTCTCTCCATCCCTGCTCCCATTCTCCTCTATATAAACCACATCAGCATCATGTTGAGGCTCCGTGGTACTAACTCCAGACCCAACCCTGAATGATCTTTATACTACAGGTCCACGCCAACTTAGTCCTCAAAGTGACCTCACAATTCAAATTCTCAAGAGAAATTCTAGTTTTTCGCTAATCAGCCAGGCTAGGAGTTAGTCTGAGTCACCTACCCTGGTACAGTTTGCTGTGAGAAAAACTCACATTGCCTGCTGCACGGTCGTCATCAAGACCAGGACAGAGGGCAGTGAACTGAACAAACAAGGGGACAGTGTGTTGTCATGGATACGAAGATCAGTGCTTGAGTGATGTCTGTGCATAGATCTGAGCTGCATTAATTACTACCTACAATCTGGGAAAACACTCCACCTCTGTGAACTTCCGTTTCCTCTCCTGACAGTGAGGATAATGGGCACATCATCCACACAGAGTTGTGTGGCAGTGAAATGGCAGTCTCTGGGAAGCATGGGGCACAGGATGTGGTGACGGTTTGATTGTGTTGGCTGCTCATGTCTGCTGGAAGATGGTACCATGAATTTCCTTTGTTAGTGAAGCCATTAAACCCATGAATCTGCTCGATCATGGGTCACAAGAATCCATACATAGAAAGAACTTCCCCAGGGATTCTCGGTGCCTGATTGGTTCATCCAGTCCAACTCCTTCATTTACAGGTGGGAAACTGAGGCGCAGAATATCACACCATGAGCTGATATTTGATACAGAAGCCTGATTCCCTGTGACTTGTCCGCAAGGGCGGCTTCAGGTCCCATCATGCTTCTGATCTCTGGGCTCAGTACCAGACTGGATCTCTGGTCGGCTGTGTGCCGATCTAGTGAGTTAGACCTTGTACTTTAGTTTCCTCTAGTGTAAAACCTGTCAACAACAAGTAGCTCATCACCTCATTGAAAGATTAAAGGAGTTGCAACAGATGATGTTTTTAGAATAGTATTTGGTATAAAGCTCCACATAGTAGCTTTTAATTTTATTGGCAAATCTGTATTTTCTAATCTCTGTTTGGCCAGTAGTTACAGGAGAGCGATGCCAAAAATGTACCCTTGACAAAGCATAAAATTGCAAATATGAGAGAGATAGCAAGCACATTGCAAGGAGACTTAGTGATCCTGACTCCACACACAGTTTTGAATGAGATCACGAAAAATTCATGTGCTCAGACTTCAGCCTTCAACCTCAAATAGAGCCAAGCCTCCTATCCCCGGATAAGCAAAGAATCATGGACAACCAGTCATTTCAGGGGGAATCCTCCAAAGGTAGGCCATGTCTCCGTCAGACTGGGGCTGCCTGAGGACAGGCTGTGTCTCCACAGACTGGGGCTCCCTGAAGACAAGGTCTTGCTTTCTTCAATCTGAACTCCCCTGGGACAGATCATTCTTCCACGTCCACATGGAATTACAGATGCATCTGGCACCCACCTTCCCATCACTCCTGACATCAATACCCAGGGCAAGGCCTCACCTGGTAGTCTGGCCATTTTCCAGTCTCAAAGTGAGAAAGATGAGAACACGTATCCATGGTACTTCCTCCCACTCTGATTGCACTATGCTATATCTTATGTGTTTTAATCAGCCTTTTAAGTTTTACAAGTGTATCTCAAGGCACTCTGGCAAAAATTCCATCTTTGGAAAGTGCAATAAATAAATAAATTCTTCCCAGGCAGATGGCAGCCATACCTTGAGATAATTCATGCAAACCTGCCAGTTTAACACCACTCCACTGTCATCTGGGAGAGGGCGTGTGTTCAGCTGTCCTTTTTGCCTTTTGAGGTCCCCACCCTTCCAAAGCTGTAGTCTTGGGGGTCACTCTGCTCTTCGCATTCTTCCTCTTCCCCTTCTCCTTCTCCTGTTCCCTCATTTCCTTCCCTCTCCTTTCCCTTCTTTTTTTCTCCCTTTCTTTTCTTTTCTTTTCTTTTCTTTTGTTCTCTAAGTAGCCCAGGCTGGCTCCAAACTCGCAGTCCCCCTGCTTTAGCATGCCTCGCCCACCAGGATCAGTCTCCACACATTCTTTATGGGCCTTGTGCTCCAGACTTGCTCTGCCCAGTGCTCTCAACAGGAGAGCTCATTGAGCAACATCTTGGCCTTGTGACCAATTTCCATTCCCCGGATAGTGTTTGAAACTTACTGACACAGGGCTCTGGTTTCCGTTGGTCAGGCTGGATCTTGGTATCAGTATTGTTTTTGTCATTCTCCCAGTGATCTCATCTGACATCCAGAAAGAGGAACCACCTCTAAAGGAACAAGGAACATGCCTGGGTTCTGCCATTGCCATTTGTTAGACATCTGGCCTGGGTGAATGTGGGTTCTGTGGACACTGAGATCTGTCCTG
The DNA here is from genome assembly GCA_035773235.1 of Eospalax fontanierii. Lineage (NCBI taxonomy): Eukaryota > Metazoa > Chordata > Mammalia > Rodentia > Spalacidae > Eospalax > Eospalax fontanierii. The sequence goes on from CM069549.1 coordinate 8,193,365, forward strand.
CTCCCCAGGGAGGAGTGCACAAGCTGCGCCATTGAGTACTCGTGTTGTCGCCTGTCCATGAGCCCCCTAGATGTCCCACAGTTCCACTGTAGATCACACTACTCTGTAACCAGGGTTCAGGAATAAGCCATTCCATCTTCTGAAACTCTGGTTACTGCATCTGTAACGGAGTGACAATGTTTGTACCTCCTTGGACAGTTGTGTGGATTAAGAGGTGTGATAATTTGGGCTTGAGAGATTGCCCAGTACACAAACTGCTTTCTTTGTAAGTGTAAGGAGGACTTGAGTTCAGATCCTCAGCACCCTTGTAAAAACAAGGTGTGAGAGTGGATACCTGTAATCCCAGAACTATGGAGGCAGAGAGAGGAAGGTCCTGGGGACTTACTGATCAACCACTCTAGCCAAAGTGCTGAGATTCAGGTTCAGTAATAGACCCTGCCTCAAAAAAAAATTAAAGTGATGGGGCTGGAGAGGTGGCTCAGCAGTTTAAAGCATTTTGATGCTCTTATGGAGGACCCAGGTTTGGTTCCCAGCGTCCGGAGAGTGGTTTACAACTATCTGTAACTCCATTTCCAGGGGATCTGGTGCCCTCTTCTGGCCTCTTCAGGCATTGCACACATAGGGCACTTAATGTTTATGCAGGAAAAAAAACACACGTACAATAAAAATAAATAATAAAGTTTTAAATTAAGGTGGAGCAATAGAGGAAGACATCTCAGTGTCAACAATTAGCCTCCACACATGGTCCCAGGTACAAGCACACCTGTATACATCACACGCGCGCACACACACATCACACATTTTTTAAAAAAAGATGTGATTATTATTCTTGATTGCCAACTTGATTCAATTTAGAATCACCTAGAAGACACACCTCTGATGGTGCCTGGGAGGGTGCTTCCGGAGGGGCTTGACAGAAGGGGAGACCCACCCTGAACGCGGCAACAACATCCTATGAAGTGGGGTCTCAGAATAAATCTAGAGGGAAAAGGAGGAACTCCAGCAGAGTGCCCGCCCTCATTTATCATGGCTTCCTGACTGTGGACACAAAGTGACCTGTCACCTCAGGTTCCCATGACTCTGTGGTCTCTGAATGCTGGGTTGTAGCCTCAAAATGCAAGCCAAAATAAACCCTTCCTCCCTGAAGTTGTTCTTGCCAAGTATTTTGTCACAGCAGCAAAAGTTTACCAGTTCGAGAGACAAAATTCATTCCTCACATTGCACAATTCTTTTGTTGATGTATTTTATTTATTAGTTGTATTTTTATGGGGATGGGTGTGTTGTCTGCAGGTTTATAAGCGCATCGATGTTATGCAATCCCCTCAGAGGACATCAGATCCTCAGGAACTGGAGTTATGGATGGTTGTTAGCCACCATGTGGGTGCTGGGAATCTGACCCAGGTCCTCTGCAAGAACAGCCAGTGCTCTTAACCTATGAGCCATATCTCCAGTCCCATAGTACACAACTCTTAGGGAGTACGTATTCACTCTGTGGGTACATATTCACCTGTCCACCTGTACTAGGGCTTCCTCTGCTCCTTGGTCATGTTCCTGAAGCTTGGCAGGAGGTCAGAGGAGCGAACACTGGCACCAGGAGCCCAGAACGTCATTGAGCCCAGAGCTCAATTGTTCTGTGACCTTGAGTGTGTCTCCTGACCTCTCTGAGTCTCTGACCACCACCAGTTGCTTTGCCTCCTTTCTGGGTATCTGTGGTCCTCTAGATCAGGAGGTCACTTTGCTGATCACAGCAACCACACTAGACTTCCACTCAGGGGCTGGCCAGCAGAAGCCAGTCATGTGTGCTCTTTGAATGAAAGAGAAGCACACAGATGCAGCTCTGGAGAGAAAAGTCCCTTAACGCTGCAGCCCCTGGAGGAGCCATGTTCTAGCATACACAGCCTGCAGTATGGGTCAGACCCAGGCTGTTCTCTTTCTACAGTCCACTCTGGGTCAAGAGGCTTGTCTGTTCAATCGTGCTATGGCTGAGAAGTCATTTCCATGGGGCATTCTGCCAGGATAGAAATAGTATTGGGTAGAGCCTCCTGCCCCAGGTCCCAGGAACCAAACTGGCCAGGTCAGCTTCTTTCATGCCAAAAGAAAGGCATGGGATATGCTTTCGAGGAGAGGGGCAGGAGAAGGGATGAAGCGAGTCCCTAAGCTTTTCAATAACCCATCTCAAGGCAGGAAGTGCTTTCTGTCCCACCCCCAAGCCCACTCCAATCCTGCTATTGTATCACAGGCATCTGAGGCATAGAACAGCTGAGACTGTGTGTTCCCCATACACACCCAGCACACAGCTGGGGCTGTGTGTTCCCATCACCAGACTGTATCACTGCATAAGGCCAGCCCAGTGGCTCAGGGTCAGAGAACACAAGGGTCAAAGCTGAATTTTTTCATGTATGTGTGTATGTGTATATGTGTGAGTGTGAGTGTGTGCACAAGTACCATGGCATTAGGCATCAGTGTGGACATGAGCAGACAACTTGTGGGAATCCATTGTCTTCTTCCATTATGTGGGTTCTGATGATCAAATTGAGGTCCTCAGTCTTGGCAGAAAGCATCTTTACCCACTGAGCCATCTCCCTGGCTGATTTATAGCAAAATATAATTCAGCCACAGACAACACAGTGTTACATCTTTCAACCTTCTTTTCTCCTCTCGCAGGAGGACAAGAATACCCACTACGTAAGATCGATGCAAGATCAAATCATCCGTGATGCACCTAATACAGTGCCTCAGCCACAGCGTGTGCATGGGAAGATGATGAGGTGATGGTGGTGGTGCCATAAACATGTTATTAATGCCTACAACACCTTGAAGGTAGAAGTATGTCATAGCTCATTAAGTCTTCTCTGCACCCAGCTTCCAGTCTAACACATCAATGAGATGCTGAGGAACAGGAACACTCGGGGAGCTAAGTGGGAGAGGCCTGACTCACCGGCTAGCACAGAACATGACACACATCTTTTTTTCCACTGTCCTTGTAGATTTCTTCTCCAAAATGCCATAACTAACCAGGTACCCTCAATGTCCCAATCTCCAAGTATCTTCTGGGCAGTGAAAGTGCCCCCCCCCCGCCTTCTGTGAGGAAAGCCAAGGGGCCAATGCCATAAGGGTAGGCGTGTGGAGAAGCCCAGGGCTGCTGCTTGCCGTCGCCTGGCAGACAGGGGCACAATTAATACACAGTGCTCGCCTTTCATTAAGCCGTCACGTTTATACCTGACTTAACTTTTCACAGTCACTTAAGGCGTGTGGGAGGCTTTCTCTGCCGCCCCAGGCGTGACAAGTGCAGCAGGGATGGGGAGGTTGGTGGAAGGTGGGAGCCAGCAATGACCAGTTCCCAGGAGCCGCTGGAGTCCCGCGCTTCCTGGTGTGTGTTAGGGGGCCAGAGTTGAATCTCTGAGCATCAGGACGTACCAGGAAGGAGGTGAGTTTCCAGCTGGTGCCCTGTCCCCCTGAGCTGATGTCACAGGAAGGTGGAAGGTACTGAGTTTGTAGTCCAGGACAGGAAGAGTACAGGCTGTTCTGGGTGCAGTAAGCATGTTCTGAAGTGTGCCAGCTCTCCAGCTACAACATCCTGGGGTTTCCTACCAGGCTGGGTTTTTGCAGCCCTGATTGGGGGATACCTTTTTAAAGAGAAAGGGGCCCTGTGCCCTTTACGCTACATTTGGAGCTAAGGCAAGACACAAGCAAACACATGTGAGTATACACATGCATACACACACACAATGCACACAAACACATACATATGCATATGCACACATACACACATACATATACATACACATATGTACACACATGGAAACAAAAATGCACACTGATATACATGTATGCACACGTGCATGCACACTCTGGTGCTCAAGGTAAGTGTTGGCTTAACAGTGCTCCTCTTCCCCTTCCTCCTCTTCCTTCTTCCCTCCTCCTCCACTTCATCACCTTCCTCCTCTTCCTTCTCTTCCTCCTCCTTCTCTTCCCTCCTTCTGATCTTCTCCAAAGAGCTCCTCCCTTTCCTTCGGCACCCCGACCCCCGAGATCATTAGATTGCTATGATTTTCTAGACACCGTCCAGAGGTCCACACTTGCTCCCTGGCTCCTTCTGGGAGCTGGGCAGCATCGGGTACCTGTTACCAAACACCAGGAGAGGGTAGCTGCCCCCATTCATCTCCTGAGCAGCCTCCCTATGAGTCATCCCACCAAAATGTTTTCTGAGACTCAGCCCCTCGAGGATGCTAAGTCTTCCTGTCCCCACCCAAGCTCATTCAGAGAGTGTTCCTTCTCCTCCTTTGCTCCCGCCATGCAGCTCAAGACCTTGGGGTCTCCTTGTCAAGTAGTCCTCCTCACAGCTCTTGTGCTGGGTATTTGAAGGAGTGTGGATAAAGGAAAGCAGTGCCTGCCAGTTCTCTTGAACTTACTTGGCTATCTTTGCCCTCTCATAGTTTAAAATCTAGTGGGAGGAGGGGAGACAAGTCTTAGAGACACGGCTAGCACTCTGGGGATGACGAACACTCTAAGTGATGAGTGATACGGGGTGGAATGAGTGTTCAGGACCAGAATCACACCCATTGGAAGAAGAAACTATTGTGGGATGGCTCTGAGTCACCGGAGGTTTCTAGAGGGACGTGGGATTTGGCTAAGCCTTCGTCACAACCTCCATTCAGCACATCACATGCATAAGATCCAGGACTCAGAACCAAGGGCTTGACTTCCCCCATCTCATTTAATCCCCACAAGGCATGATAATAACCACCTAGCTTACACATGAGTATCCAAGCTCAGAGAGTCAGAGAGCCAGGGTCACAAGGCTGGAGGGTAGATTTTAAGCCAGGCTTGCTGATTCCTAAGCCCTGGGTCTGAACCTTAATGCTTTAAGGCCTCCTTCAACCTTGAAAATACACATAATGTCCTAAGAGGATGACCAGAACGGCAGCATTGTTAAAGAGACAGAGCACATGACAGGCTGGAATCAGGTGCCAGGTCAGTGGGAATAACTTGGGTGGGTTTCTAGGCTATAGAACAACCGTGTCTCCCCAGCCTTACACTTTCTTTAGTTGAGATGGGAGTAAAGGACGGAGGTCTGTTGCTAGGTAGCTATTCAGATATCAGCAGGTTTTAAGGCCATTGGGATAGACCCTTCCCTTGTAACGAGAAGATTGTAAAACCAGGAACTAACACTACAGGGCTCCAGTTACTGAACAAGAGTAGGATGGACATGAATGTGTAGCCTGGGTGGAGACACAACATTCTGAATGCACAAAAGATCATAAGACTGCTTTCTAGGGGGCTAGAGAGATGGCTCAGTGGTTAAGAGCAGCGGCTGCTCTTGCAGAGGACCCCAGTTCGGTTCCCGACATCCACATGCAGCTAATAATCCCCAGTTCTAGGGGATCCAATGTGCTCTTACACACATGCAGATAAAACATTCATATACATAACATAAACCAACTTAAATTTTTTTTAAGAATTACTTGTCCAGCTAGACACTTTCCAGTAGAAAGCAAAGACAGACTATCATCCCCTCCTTAAAGAGTTAACCCAACCACCTAAGTGGGAAGATGTCCCCAGGAAGCTGTCTATTCCAGAAGGTTTAAGAATTTGTACAAAGCCTATCTAAAAACATAAATTGGACCCAATGGTCTTGGTCACTGGTCACTCTCACCCTGTGAGAGTGTCATCCTTCCCAGTGACCCTGTGGCCATTGTCCACGCTCCACCCATGAGAGTGCTTCCCTCCATGATGGTCCATTTGTCCACTGTCCACTGTCACACTTGGGAGTGCCTCATTTCAATCTGTAATAAACTTGCTTGTCTTCTCATTATGCGCTATGTCTCCTCTGAATTCCTGACACTGAGATCACAAGGGTCAGGGAGTCAAAGGGAGGCCGGAGTAAGACCCTGGTAATGCTTTGCTTTCCCGGGACCACTTCTGGAAACCCAAACCGTCTTTGGTAAAGGCAGCTTGTTTTCCTACAATCCTGCCGTTAACTTCATCATTGGAGATTCTCTGACCTGCTCATCCAATATCTTCTACTCAGTTAGAATCAGTGAACATGTGCCCAACAGAAAGCACTGGAAATTATTAAGGAATATCCTATTGAGAAGACTTTAGTCTAGTAGGGGCAAGAGACCAAAATTCCAGAATAAATGGTCAGTACAAAACAAACTGTGTGGTCTCTCCCCACAATGAACATCAGCCTAGAAGGAAAAGATATGCCAGTTGAGAACACGGAAGGTCACAGAGGTGGGGCAGTGTAGTTTATGCTTGAAATTATAAGCAGGTCAGTGTTTTAGAGCACAAACTTGGAGATATAGAGTGGCAGGAGATGATGACAGGGCCCGGAGGACAGATAGGGACACTTTTATAGTCTATATTTTATGGACACATATGGACTTCATGTTGCCAAAAGGAATCTGCACATATACACTGTAAATAGTCCAACACACACATACTACTGACGGCTGGTTTGTTCAGAGTTTAGCTTCAACCGAGATGCTACCTAGATGCTGTCTCAAGAGGAAGGCAGGACTGAGCAGCCTTGGGAGCATGCAAAGACCTGCTGGAGAGAAAGGGACAACACTGAACGGGACACACACACACACCACAGAAAGAGAATCTCCAGCACCATGGATGTCAGAGACTAAGTTGACCACCTGACTGGAGGGACAAGATGAAACTTTGGAATGGTTAACCGCCTTGGTTTGGATTCCCTACAAAATGTGTTATCTGGAGATGGGACAGGAAAGGCAGATATTCTGGGATATTGGCTCTCTGTATCCCCAGATTGCTGGCTCCCTGAATAAGCACAACTTAGAGATTCAATTCCTGTCTCTGTTCACTGGCATCCATGGTGACAGACAGCAGGGACTTCAGTATTCCAGTTAAAATGAAGCTGATGGATCCTGTGGTACTAGCTCAAAGGCTTGGGCTCGGTCCCCAGTAGGACCACAAGGCTATCAGCAGAGTCCAGTCTGGCTCATTTCCAAAGCATCACTCTGGCTACAAGAATCATTTTCACTGGGTAAGATTGAAATAAGTAGAATGATAAACCCACAGCTAGATTTCACCCAAGATGTGAAAAGAACCCACATCAAATCATTGGTAGTCAGTCAGACACAAGAGAATGGGGTCCAGAAATGTTTCAAAAAGGGACAAGGGGACTGGAGCCATGGCTTAGCAGGTAAAAACACACATTGCCCTTGAGGAGGAGCTGTGTTCAGTCCCTAGCACCCACGTGGAACAGATCACAACCACCTGTAACTACAGCTCCAAGGAATCCAAAGAGATTGGAAAACTGAGGAAGAACATGGCCCTCTGCAACAAGTCTGTCACTCTGTCACAATTAAGGAACTTGGATTTCAGGTGCCTTTCCAATTGACCATATCGGCAGTCTTGAAATTTGGTTATTTTAGTGATACATAAAGTTTTTCCTTGGTTAACACATTTGAGTTTAATTCCAATAATATTTCCATTAAGAACCTGTAATTAAAGCAGCTAATGAAGATCAGTAATTCACTTAGCTAGATTTGAGTTTAAAAAAAACACAGGAAAGAGAAAAAATGCATTTGTGGAACTCAAATTCCACTCTACTGTTAAACGAACATTATGATTTTTTTCTGGATATCTTAATTGAACCTCATTTTTAACAGGAATATTAAACAAAAATTAAATTAAGCAAGTAATTTCCCTTTTAGAATTAAAAAAATAAAAGAATAGATTTGACATGTAAAAGCCCTGAAATACCCATTAGCAAGATGGGGTGAGTCAGGTTTGCAGACAAATGTAGTATTCTGCTTAGGAGCTGGATATGATGAGCTTCCATTCTGAGTGGCCCCCACATACCAGCAGGTTCAGGCCCCATCAACACAAAGTTCTGTGTGTTGGAGGGCGGTCTCCAGTCTCTAAGGCTGGTACTGTTCCTGATCTGATCCAGGAGAGGCTGGACTGGTGAACACAAATCAGGACTTGTGGGGGAACCAGCTCCAGTAAACAGTGAGGAACAAGCCAGTCCAGGTACAAAAGGAATCAGAGACGTAGAAAGTTCAGTTCACACCACTGAGCCTCCCGTGGGTTCCTGAACAGGGATTATTTGCTGTGATTCACAGCTAAGGAAGGTATAGCCCAGAGGAGCCCCAGATCTTTCTGGATCCATAGGGAAGAGTGGTCATCTGGTCATCCAAAAGGCCCTGGGACAAAATTGGATGTGCTGGAGATTCCTGGAGAGAATCAACACCAGCATGAGATGCTCATGTGTATTAGGTTGTGGGAGGGGGGCAGGGGTGAGGCCAGGCTGGGATTGCTGTCAGACCTGCCTGAGCCTACGGTGAAATAGAGAAGGAAGGCAGCCCCCCTGCCCCAACCCCACATCTTAGACTGCAGCCAGGACCCTGTTTCAGGAGTGGGCCTGTCTTGGCAGCAAATTCACACTCAGGCCTGGCTGGGAACACAGTCGCAGCTTGTGCTACAGGTTGCTCTCTCGCCCCCTCCCACTCTAAGACCCTAATACCACAGCCTCAGTGCTTTCTTTCCAGACCACACGCTTCCTTTGGCTCTGGTGGACTTGGTGACGAGGGCATAATTTGGGAATCAGGTGATTTCAGGCAAGAGATTTGAGAGCTGGCCCACTAAGGCAGATACTCTGGTGAACAGGGTAGACGGAATGGGAGCCCAGCCGGGTTAAGGAGCAAGGCGGGTGGAGATAGGGACAGAGGGTCGGGAAGAGTCCACAGGAAGTAGAAACCTCTGTCACTGGCTTAGAAGAAAGAAGAATGAAGACATCCTTAAAAATGGACTGGACTCTAGGAAGGGCTTCATGAAACCAGGCAAAAGAAATCAGGCAGAGGTTAAATCTTAAAACTGGCTTACCCAAAGGAGTGGAGAGCAGCAGTTAAGAGCACTGGCTGCTCGCACAGAGGACCCGGGTTCAGTTCCCAGCATCCACATGGTAGCTAACAACTGTCCTTAACTCCAGTTCCAGAGGATCCAACACGCTCTTCTGGCTTCTGTGGGCCTTGCACGATTCGGGTGCACCTACATACATGCAGGCAATACACTCATATGCTTGAGTGGCCTGAGAAACAGAGGACAGCAAAGCCAGGAACCCATCTGCTAGTATGGGAGGGGCCTCCTGTGCTCTCCCCTACCCAACCTGCCTGAGCCACTTATCACAGGCAAATGAGGGAGGGGGCTGCCTGGACTAGAGTGACGGCAGTGGGGAGCCTAGGAGGGGACCCAGTCTAGCGTTTGAAGGATTTGCTGATAGATCAGAGGTGGCAGGTGAGAGGAAGGAGGAATCTCCATAAATGGAGAAGCATAGTCAGCTCAGCCCTCTGTCCAAGTCCCCCATGCACATGTACACACACACACACATGTGTACACATGCACACACTCACAAACATGCACATACACCACACACATACATTAAACACATCCATGTGCTTATACATATGAACATACACACATATATACACATACATATATACATCTACTCTTGCACACACATGCATGTGCATACATGCAGATGACATGCATGCACACACATATGAGTGTGCACACAAACATGCATGTACATAAGATATACTTGCACGCACACATATGCACACACACACACACACACACACACACACAAAGCTCCTGAGGTTGCACTCCACAGCAGTGATACCTCAACCCCACTCCAAGCCTCATCTCAGGAGAGGCATCTAGGCAGATGAGAACACACCCCGAGCCCCACGTTCATAGCTTCCTCACCAGGCCAATGCTCTACTGGGCTGAGGAAGCCCAGTGACTCATTTCAGCCATGCAAGCCCATAATCTCACAGCTGATGATTACTGTGTTATCACAGGCTCGTAAAGTCCCCACGTGGCCACGAATCATGGACACTGTGCTGGCCAGTGCCCAATACTTTGCCAACTCCAGAGGGTACCTGTCCGAGAGACAGCTGCTATGGTTCTTCTGCGGTCACCTTCCCCACCACAAGGAACTCCACTTGCTCCCTCTGGAAACAGGGGATGTCTCCTTCATCTCCCTCCCCTGGCGGAATAGAAACGTGCTAGAGGGCTCTTGGTGAGAGCTTAATGGGTCTTGCAGCAAGGGGCAACCAGGCCGGCCTCCAACTCACTATGCAGCCGAGAGTGACCTTGACCAGCTGATCCTCCTATGTCTGCCTATCCAGTGGCTGGGATTACAGGCATGATTCATCACACCCAGTTTATGCAGTGCTGGGGATGGAACCCAGGACTTAAGCCCATAGCTGGAGTTCTGAACCCAAAGGCATACAATTTCTGGGTTGCTGGACTAGTTATATGTCCTTGGACAAGTCAAAGAACACCTAACCTCAATATCCACATTTGCAAAATGGGTATTGATGAGATAATACCTGCAATGTTTTGGAAACAGTAAATAGATAGTCTTACATTGCAGCTTCTGTGAAGCCAAGGTCCAGGGTCCACAGAAACAAGGTCCAAACCAGACATCTAAAGGTTGGAGTGATAGAGAAGCTCAGAGGACAAAGAAGGCAGAATGCAAGGCAGGCAGGTGGGAAGTAAGGACAGAAACACCCAGCACTGCAAATGAGTAGTTCTGGCCAGCTGGGGCCCCAGGCAAGCCATCCTGCATGGAGGATGTGGTTTACACAGTGCGAGGCCTGGGAGCCGGCAGCCTTGGGCCTCCACCTCTACCCGGTAATCGATCAGGGAGGGAGGTTAACATCTGCCATGCTTCTGTCTCAGGAGCCTCTGGAGGCTGGCAAAGCTCCGGCTGTCTGTTGGCACAGATGCTCTTCAGATCTTAGGGTGCTGTGGGAAAAGGAGCCTGGGAGTTCCAGCAGAGAAAGAAAAACTCGTGAAGAGGGGAGGCTTCAGCTAGTCTTGGGTCCCCACATCTTAACCTAAAGGCTTCCCTTTGGGAAGTCCCAGAGTGGTTCTAGAGGAAGAAAGGGTGTGTTTCCACAGGGGCTCTGTTTCAATTTCTAAGCAAGACAAAGGAAACTTTTTGCAATCTGTCCCCAGCTCCCTTCAGAACAGAGGTGCTCAGCCCTGGCTGCCGCCTGCACTCCCAGGGGCCTGTTTAGACACACCCTAGCCCAATGGATCTTATCTCTTGGATCAGAGTAGAGAATGAACACTTGGTATTGGGGTAAAAAACCACCCAGTTGGTGCTGCTGCACAGCCATGACTGAGAACCTTTGCCTTCGGGTCTTAGAACCCCACCCCTAACCTCTACACCCCTTTCTTGGTCTCCCAGCTCCTGGCTATGTCCCTTGAGTGGCTGGATTCTTGGGTGGTAGTGTGCGTGCCTGTGTGCTGATTTACCGCTTTATTAGGGTTTCCCACAGGTGGATGGTTTGAGTGAGGACGGCAAATGATGGTGTATACCATGGCCAGTCTTCACTTCTGTACTCCCTGAAGTTTACCTGTCACAAGTCATGTCAATAAATGTGTGTGTGTGTGTGTGTGTGTGTGTGTGTGTGTGTGTGTGTGTGTACTGAATGTGTGGAGCTCAGAGGACAGCTTTCAGAGTCAGTTCTCTCCTTCTACCATGTGAGTCCCTGGGATGGAATTCAGGCTTGACAGCAAGTGCATTTATAAGCTGAATCATGTTATTTTGTTTTTATGTGTATAACTGTTTTGCCTGCGTGTGAGTATACCCATGTCTTACAATGCCTGCAGAGGCTAGAAGAAGGCATCAGATTCCCTGGACCTGGAGTTATAAACAGTTGTTAGCTACCATACAGGTGCTGGGAACCAAACCTGGGTCCTCTGCAAAAGCAACCAGTGCTCTTAAGCACTGAGCCACCTCTCTAACCTCCCCAAGTCATCTTGCCAGCTCTCCACCTCATTTTTTGGGACAGGGTCTCTCACTGACCCTAGAGTTCATCAGTTCACCTAGATTGTCTAGAGGGTCCTCTGTTCCCCCTGCACTGGAATTTCAGGCATGTGGTGTTCCATCTAGTTTTTTATGTGGGTTCTGGGGAGATCTAACTCAGACCCTCATGCTTGGCAAGCACTGTACTGACTGAGCTATCTCCCTAGTCCCTAAAGTGAAAACCTTTCTGCTGAATGAAAAGACAAACCAGTGTGTTCATCAGGACAACGCTGTGTGTCTGTACCAGGAGACCTCATTTCTCAGGCCTAGTGATGTCAGATGTTAAGAAGAAAGAATGTGAAATATTTCCTTATTTGGCCTTCAACACAGGCAACCCTACAGTTCCCTCTTCCTCTGCCTTGACAAACTGAAGCCACATTGACACAGCCACACAATGGAGAAGGCAGTCCAGTTTCTCCATGCCCTTTAGAGAGAAATAAAATTTTATGCATGACTATTGAGATTTGTGAGTCAATGTGCTACAGCAGCAGTCTTATCAACCCCGACTGACAGGATGCTTTGGGTTACAAGAAAGAACACATGACTCATGGGGCAGGGAAATAGAATTTTCCTTCTGCCATTTTGGTGAGGATTCTGAGAGTTGAGTGGCAACTTCATAGTAGGAGGATTTGAAGAAGGACCCAGGCTCTTCCTTGCATCCCTATGTCAACATATTCACATTACATCTTCCTTCTTGTGTGCATAACCATGTCCAAGACAGTGGGGAATGAGGAAGTGAGAGCCCCATCTTCTCCTTCTTTAAAATATTTTATTTTTAATTAACATACATGTGTGTGTGTCTATGTGTGTGTGTGTCTATGTGTAGGTATGTCCTTGTCTGAGTGCCTCACAGAGGCTAGAAGAGGTGTTGGGTGTCCCCAGAACTGAAGTTATAAGTGTAGATTGTGAGTCACCTAATGTGGATCCTGGGAACCAAACTCAGGTCCTCTTCAAGAGCAGTCTGCACTTTTAATCTCTGAGCTATCTCTATCTATCTATCTATCTATCTATCTATCTATCTATCTATCTATCTATCTCATATATCTGTCTATCTGTCTGTCTATTTCATCTATCTATCATCTACCTATCATCTCTACCTATCTTGACTTTCTTAAAAGATAACAAAATCTAGGTCCTTCCCAGAAGCTAAGCAGACTGTCTCTTGTATCTCATGTGTAGAATTGGCCCCCACAGCCAACACTAGCTGCAGAATGCGACTAGAAGAGCTCAGCTAGCATTTCTCTGTTTTATCTTGCAGAGCGGATGGTGCCAGCTGGAAAGGGCCAGACTTGGTTGTCTCCTGTGTGCCTGGGCACAGAGACACTGCATGAAGCATGCCAAGCCAGAGGTGGGAGGTTCGCCTGCAGAACTCTGATCATGACTGTTGTAGTCAAGCCTAATTACTAATTGTAATTTATCCCTCAGTTGGTGATTTGGGGGAGAGGCACCTGGGATTCATTGCTGCTTCCGAGAGACAAGAGGCACAGGCAGGATCATTTGTTTGATTTCTTCTTTCAAAAGATCCTTATGAGGCATGTCTTTTATGGCTGCGTGCTCATTATATGTCAAATGCATTCAAGTATTCTTGATGTATTGCAAGGAGTCTGATTTTTTTTTTCTGCCAAAGCACTTATGAGAAAAATACTTACAGGTAAAACCTGGTGATCCTATGAAGTGGGCTTTGCTCTCTTCCAGGGAAGGCTGTGTTGGGGATGGGGCAGTACTTGGAGATGGGAAATTGGCTCTGTTAGTATTGGCCAGGTGTGAAGGTTTGGATGCCAATGTCTCCCATAGTCCAAGTATTTGAACACTTGGTCAGTGGGTGGCATTGTTTGGGGAGGGTCATGGAACCTTTAGGTGATGTGGCCTTGTTGGAAGAAACCTGTCACTGTTTCGGTTTCTCTCTTTGCTTCCTGTGCCTGCTTGAAGATGTGAGTGCTCAGCTTCCTGCTCTGCCATGTGATGATGGACTTTTATCCCTATGGCACCATAAGCCAAATAAACCCTTCCTTCTGTAAGTTTCTTGGTCATGGTGTTTCGTCACAGCAGCAGAAAAATAACTAATACACCAGGCAACCTGTATGATCCAGGGAGATGATGGCCTGGACACTGTGATGAGAGGAATTACAGGGCCAGGTTTCACCCTGGAGAAATGTCTTCCCTACCCCAGATAACTAACTCTTTCATGATGTCATCTCTTGGTCACAATGACATTCCTCCAAATTCTGTATCATAGGCAGAGAAAGCTAGTGGGTTCCTCGAGGCCTCTGGGAGGGCACCCAGGGAAACAGTCAGCTGACTGGGTTTTGCTTTTGTTGTTACTGTTTGTTTTCTTTTTGGAGGCAAGGTCTTATGTAGCCTAGAGGTCACCAAGGATGACCTGGAACTTCATCCCATTGCCTTATAAGGCATGCACCACCATGGTTTAGGTAGTACTTTAGATTGAACTCAGTGTTCTGTGCCTGCTGGGCAAGCACTCTATCAACTGAGCTGCTTCCCTAGGCCACCAGCTGGTTGTTAAAACACTGGAATAATGTTCTAGCAGTTGGTAACCAAACCAGCTGCCATCCTAGGCCCCCTGGGGCTTTCCTTGTTGCTGCCCCAACTTCTCCCATGGGTGTCATCACCATGCCCTGGTAACTAGAGGGTTAATCTCTGGTGTCACTGGGGATCTTCCAAGTCCCTGCTCCTCTGCTACTCACACTGGCTGTTAAACATTTTCATTGTTAGTTCCTCCTAGTTGTAGTCCAAAATGGTCCATTTTTGAAGCTCTTGTTTCAACGGAAATAAAAAGAAAATTGAGAGTGAATATTGTATTCTGAGCCATCATTTAGCCATATCTGTATTCCTAAGAGAGCAATATTTTAAAATACTATCTTGCCAAATAAAAACATAGCTCCAGCTAGACGCCCAGTGATCATCTGCAGCTTTGGCCCTTGGAAGCCCATTTCTAGGTGCCTCCCTAGTAGTTAGAGCACCCCGATTGAGAATCAAGGATCCAAAGTGCTGTTGTCAGAATGTCTCCGCCTAGTTGTGACTGTGGCAGCTAGAAGGGCAAAGCCAGTTCCATCAGTCTGTGGTCTGTACCTAAATCTGAATTTGGGCAAAACCCATCCCAACTTCCTGCCAGCTGCTCAGCTTCCTATCCCACCACCCCAGCCTAAAAGGGCTCATTTTCTGTCGCTCAAATTGGCTCATGTCTTTCCATCCCTGAACCTCCATTCACGTTGATTCTGCTTTGTCACTCAGCACGGGCACCACAGTCAAGTTCAACGCTACGAGGTCCCCTTCAGAGCAGACCAAGGGGCTGTTACCACTTCCTTTCTCTTGTTTTTGCACTATTTTGTGGCTCCCATCCCTTTCTATCCAGAATTGGTTCTTTACACGCATCTTGTATGTGTTCATGTGTGTACATGCCTGGCCTGTGTACGCACATGTGTTCCAGTTCCCTTTCTATTGCTGTGACAAAACGCTCTGACTAAACGGAACCAGGGGAGGAAAGGGTTTGTCTGGCTGACACTTCCTGGTCACAGTCCATCACTGAGGGAAGTCAAGGCAGAAATCTGAAGGCAGGTCTGCTTGAGGTTTACAAAACTCAGAGAGAAAAAAAAAGCCTACCATCTCTAAAATTTATTTTACCCTTCAAGAATATTGTTTCTTCACTTTCATTACAGTACCTGACATTTGTTAACAATTACGGATGAATTTGAAGTAGTCAGTTTTCAAAAGAAAGAAACAGGGAGGAGAGAAGGAAGGAAAGAAAGAAAGAAGAAAGGATGTCATTTTGACAAAAGAATTCAGTAGTCACTCATAATTCAGTGTAAATTTGTTAAAGGAGATTGTCAGATAATGGTACCCGTCTATTTAGGGGTCAGCAGTACAGATGCATTAAATTTCAAAGGAGGAGATGTTAGTGCATATGGAAGAAGAGCAGACCTTGGGTGAGATATCCTTGCCGGAAGTAGAGTAGGAGGAGGCAGGAAGGAGTGAGAGGTAGACCCAGCACCCAAAAGGAGATGGATATCAAAAGGGACTAAAGAAAGGACAGAAGGAACTGTGAAGAATATTTTCATCCTCCTGTCTGGCCTGACTGCTGCTTGGGATGTGAAGACGAGGCAGAGGCCACAGTCACTGCCTTCCAGATGTTCCAGCTGTGGAGGTGGTGATGCCCTTCCATCTGCAGGGAGTGTGAGTCAGAAGGTCAGGGAACCACTGCCACTGGCTCTGGTTTCGTTCTTCGCTGTGATGAAGGGCGTGATGCTCCCCCTCAGAGCCAGTGCGCAGAGCAGGTGTGACAAGGGGTTGCCTCGAACGCCAGTGTATCTATCAGGGTTCTCTAGAGGGACAGGATTGATAGAATGAATATTCGGATTAAGAACAGCCGAATCACATCTGAGAGGCTGAGAGCCCTGTAGTTGCTCAGTCCATGGGGCTGGATGACTCGGTAGACCCAATTTGATGCCAGAAACTTGGAGCTTTCCTGCAGAGCCACTGTTGCTCAGTCAATGATGGAAGCTGAGAACACAGGTCCTGATGTCCTCAAAGGAGTCAGCAGCAGCAGCAGCAACGATGGGAAAAATTAGCATGGTGATGAGAAAGAAGGCCAAACGAGCAAAGGCTGTGAGTAATCTCTCCTCCACCGTGTCCTTTTCATCTGGGCTGCGACCAGAGAGTGCCACCCACCTTTGGGGTGATTCTTCCCACGTCAGTTAAGATAATTAATTCCTCAATTGGGGTTCCCTATTCAGGTGATTCTGATTTGGGGAAAGTTGGCATTAAAACCAACGACCACAGTCAATGTCTTCCAACGCTCCTCTCCTTGTTCTCCAGGAAAATGGGGTGCTTCTAAATTCTGCCCATTTCTTTTTAAATTTTTCATTTAGTTATTTGTATTTTAGATGTGTGAGTGTTTTGCCTGAAAGTGTGCAAGCATACCATTTGATAACTTAATAACCACTGTGTAGGTGCTGGGAATCAAATCCAGGTACTTTGGAAGAAGAGTCAGTGCTTTTAACCATCTCTCCATCCCCTAAATCCTGTCCATTTCACTAAACAGTTGTGTATGTATGTGTGTGTGTGTGTGTGTATGTATGTGTGTGTATTGTGTATAAATGCATGCGGAGGTCAGAGGTCAAGCTCAGTTGTTGTTCCTCAAGCACCACCCACCTTGATTTTCAAGACAGGGTCTCTCACTGGCCTAAGCTCAGCTAGTAGGCCAGGCTGGTTGTTCAGAGAGCTCCAAGGATTCCTCTGTCTTGGTGGAGGAACTGGGATTGTGGGCACAGTTCACCATGCTTAGTTTTTTATGGGTGCTCAAGATTGAATTCAGGTCCTCAATGCTTATAAATCAAGCATTTTACTAAGAGTTATCTCTCCAGTCCCAGTTATGTTTTATATATATATGATTTTGCTTTGTTGCTGTTTTGAGATACGGTCTCATGTAGCTCAGGCTAACCTTAAATTCTCTATGCAGCTGAAGATGACCCTGATCTTGCCTCAGGTCCTCAGGTGCTGGGACTATAGATGTCTGCCACTGTGCCCTGCTAAAAACTATTTTCTCAAGGACAGAAAGGCAGCCACTGGACTGAAGAACACCATCACCCCTCTTCTACTTCAGCTACCACTGTCCTCCACTTCATAAAGTAGCTCAATGGTCTGGACACACAAGAACTGATCAGGGGGTCAGAGTTCTGAAAAGCCCTAGAGAACATGCAGGTCTGTGGGCTCTTTTGGCAGATGAGAAGACTAAGACTCAGAGGAAGGCTCACCAAGGTCATACATAAAGTTGAAGACAGAGACACAGCTAGAAAACAGACTTTCCCTGTGACGATTAGTTTTAATTATCATCTTGGCCCTATCTGGACTCTCCTGGGAGGAGAGTCTCAGTGAGGGATTGTCCAGATCAGGTTGGCCTAGTAAGCATATCTATGAAGGATTGTCTTGATTACTAGTATTAATTGAGATGGAAAGGCCCACCAGCCCACTGTGGATGGCATCACTCCCTAGACAGGAGGTCCTGGACTGTTTAAGTCCAGAGGGTAAGAGAGTGGAGCACTGAAGAGTGTGCATGCACTCATTCATCTCTGCTCTTGACTGTGGATGTGGTATGACTAGCTGCTTCAAGTACGGTTGCCTTGACTGCCCCTTGATGATGGACTCCAACCTAGAACAATGAGCTCAAATAAAACCTTTCTCCCCAAAGTCGTTTTCTGTCATAACATTTTGTCACAGAAACAGAAATGGCACTAGGACACTCCCCCACCCTCTCAGGCCCTGGCTTCTGTTGTAGAGTGGTAAGCTCTATCAAGTGCTGGATTGGAGTGTCTGCCTATGATCTACGACTCTGGCGATCCTGAGTTACTGCTGTCTGGGGAAAAGGCACCATGTATATCCTTTAGCACTGAGGATGCTTTGGGTTTTGAGTAACAGGACCATTCATTCCAACTGGCTTTAAACAGGAAGACTGAAGGCTTCTACCACGTGGCAGGGACCCAGAGGAGTATCACCACAGCTGGGCCATTATGTGGCTCAGAGTTAGCCTGTTCTCTGCCTTTCCATAATTGATGATTGATGCAGGAGGGCCCAGCCCACTGTGGGCAGCACCCTCCCTAGGGAGGTGGACCTGGGCTGTATAGGAAAGCTAGCTGAGCATGAGACAGTGAGCCAGCCAGAAAGCAGGGTTTCTCCATGGTTTCTGCTTCAGCTTCTGCTTGAGTGTTCCTTCAGTGATGGACTGCAGACCTGGAATTATAATCCTTTACTCCCCTGAGTCGCTTTTGTTCAGAGTGTCTTACGAGAGCAACAGACAGTGAAGCAGAAAAGTAAGTATATGTGAAATATACAAATAAGACATAATATGGGAATGACTGGTCCTTGGTTAATGTTAGATAGAGGTAGATCCTAGTTATCTTCTAATTCTTTCCACATTTCATACACACACACACACACACACACACACACACACACACACACACCACAACCCATATGCTTAACATCACTGCCTTGGAAAACATCATTATTCAAGAGTATACCTGGATTTTAAAAACCTGGAGACTTCACATATGCCAAGCCTCCCAATTGTGAAGACAAACTTCTCTCCATTTTCCATGCTGACACCTATGATCCTACCCAGCACCAACTTATCTGAAAACCTTTCCTAGCAGCTCCAAGCAGGCACCCTTCTCTCCCCACTCCACCCTCTGTCTTCAAGTCCTTAGTGGTCCCTGGCCTCCCATAATTGTATCTTTTTCCCTTCCTGGACTGAGATCATCTGTAATTTGACCTTGTCTTTGAGCTCACCTTAGGAAACAATACAGCACCTTTATTTGAGGCAGGGTTCTGTAGAGGAACAGAGCCCATGGAATGTATACATGATCTAAACAGAATTTAGTAGAATGTTTTATAACCAAGAGGGACTGGGGAGTCCAACAATGACTATCTACATGCTGAAGAGGCTGAGGACCCTGTAGTCCTGATCTGATGCTGAAGGCCTGGAGGGTTCCTGCAGAGTCACTGGTCTCAAGCCCATGTTGGAACTCAAGGAGGCTAGAGTCAGTGAAGGATTCCACAGCAGCAGAGGCAGAGGTAGATGCACTCACCAGCAAAACATGAAGGCAGGCAGGCAAAGACACTGATTTGCCCTCCGCTTCTTTATACGTGGGCTACTCATCAGAGAGTACCACTCACTCTAAGGAAGTATCTTCCTTGCTCAGTTAATCCTTCCTGGAAATATCCTAACATACCCACCCAGAGGCAAGTCTTTTCATTGATTCTAGGTCTGAGAAAGATGATAATAAAGTTTAGCCATCTAGCACCCTCCATAGAACATCTCATGGTTATAGAGCCACACAGAATTAGATCAAAATACAGTGTCTGCCTGCAAGGACTTTACAGTCTAGCTGGAAACAGAACAGAAGCATCTAAGACACTTGGGCATCTGAGTGCCTCCAGGAGCCCAGCCTCCAACAGCTAAGCTTCCTCCATCTCTCCCACTCCTCGTCTTTGCACGGGCTGTTCCTCTCACCTTCAGGTCCCATCCGTCATTGACACTAGCTCCTTTTTGCATCTGGTAAAATGCTCTTCCCCAGTCAAAGTCCCTCTTGATAAAGCAGCAGCCCGCCCCAACTCCATTTATCACAACACTCTGCACACATCTGCCTCTCTGGGATGCCTCAGTGCTCCTTGAGAGCCAGGATGGAGTCTTTCTGTGAGAGCAGCCCAATCCCAGGGCAGCTTAGTGAGTCTCAAACACTCAGTGTGTGTTTGCTAACCAAGCAAGTGAGTGAGTTCACGGACAGCCCCAGAGTACTGCAAAGGATTTGTGCTTGCTGTCTTTTGTCCCTGTCTCAGAACAACACCCCTGGGACCTTGGTGACAACAGACTGGGTTCCCAGGTTATCCAGCCTGGGAAGCTGAGTGGGGATGCTACACTGGTTGTAGACGCCAGGCACACTGGCTGAGAAGATAAACACATAATTAGCACAATCCTGCCCAGTGCTTGTCCCTGAAAGGGAAACTGCGGTGAGGAGGGACGTGGAGTGGAGATTACATGTGCCTCTGGGTCAGGCAGCCCGGCTAAGATGCCAAGAAAATTGTTTTCAGAAGTATTCCTCGGTAGACAAGACCGGTGCAGGCTTTGAGTCTTCCAGGACCCTGCTGGTGACCCCACTCACAATGCCTGCCGCATACCCCGGAGCTCGTTTCTGCACGTAGCTCCTGGGCCCATCTCATGTCCTCATGTGTCACTTTAACCAAGCCCAAGATGAGTGCTGCAGGGACTATGTTGCCCGTATCCCAGGGGAGGAAACTGACCCAGAGACGTCAGAAGCCTTGCAGGGGCGCAAGCCTATAATCCCGGCACCTGTGGGGCTGAGGCAGGAGGCTCACCGTGAATCTGAGGCCAGCCTGGGCTGCAGAGTGAATGAAGCTCAGTATCAAAAACAAAGCAAAACTAAAAGCCTTGACCAATGGCAGGTAGATAGGAAGGCCAGAGCTCCAGATCCAAGGCCAGAACGTGCATGAACTGGTTTGCTCAGAAAGAAATTTGAATGCCAAGAAGTCCTGCCTTTCTGGTTTCTGGTGGCATAAGAGTTTGTCATGAAAATCCACGGTCTTTGAGCCACTGATCTTCTGTCTATCTTTATGTACGGGGAATGGACGGGAGGGAGGGTACAGAGGTGGGAGAGGCTGCACTGAGCATGCTATGTGCCCATTTCTGTCTGTATGTTACGCATGTGTGTCAGTGAAAATGTGTCAATGTGGTGTGTGTATGCATGTGCCTGTGCCTATTAATATCTTCCTTTTCTAAGTGTATTTTTATGTGTATGTGTACATGTTGGCAGGTACCTACAGAGTAACAGGTAGTTGTGACCCACCCAGTGTGGGTGCTAGAAACTGAACTGTGCAAGAGCAGCAAGTACTCTTAGCTGAGCCAACTCTTCAGCCCCAGTCTCTGTGTCTATGTGTATGAACTGTAGAAATGTAAAGGTGTATGTTGTGTTGTGTCTATGTATGTGTGAATGTGTATGCATGTATGTGTATGTCTATGCCTATCCATATAAGTCTGTATGGGTTTGGTATATGTGACTGTGAATGTGCATGTTTGTGACTGTGTGTTCATGTGTCTGTGTTTGCACATGCCTATGCTGGACTCAGGGAAGAACCAAAGCATCTTTCATGCCAGAGGCATGTTCCGTGGGCAGTGATGGAGTCCTCCCATGACCTCCAGTGTCAGTATTCCTCCTGAGTGGTAACCAGGCACTCTGGCATTTTTAAAAAGCCCTGTTGATGTCAACATTGCCGGTTTCCTTCTGGAATGCAAAGGGAGGAGCGAACAAAGCTGCTGTATTGGGTCTTCCATCATTCTGTCACCTAGGTTGTCCTCTTCACTGAGAAATGGAAGACTCCTCCCTGGTCACCCTGGCACCTCTATGCCTCCTATCACTCTCCAGCTTTTCTCTTTCCTTTTTAAATGTTGGTTTATTATGTTTATTTTATGTGTTTGAGTAGATTGCCTGCATGCATCTAAGTGCACCTGTGTCAGTGTCATACAATGCCCACAGAGATCAGAAGAGGTGTTGCATAGATAAGTGGTTTCCTCTCTCTCTGCTGCTAGGGATAGGCTTCCAAATGTGACTGACATCCAACTAACCAATGACTTAAGGGGGGAGGTCTAGCGGAAATGCAGACAAGCTGGGGAGGAGAGAGACAGGCATGGTGCCAGGGCACCATTCTAGCATGCACGTTCCAGAGGTGGAGGGAGGGCTTATGATCAAAATGCAGTCTCCGCCATTCAACGCCTCCATCTCTCTCTCCCCAGGGATGAATCCTTTGTAAGTAACCTGGAATAAATTAACTTCTCTAAAAGAGCATTCTCTGTCCGCTCAATCAGTTCAAACCTGAGGGTGGGGTGGGCCTGAACGCTGGGCCTTAGCATGAGATTCATGATACAAGAGGACATAGGATTCTCTGGAACTGGATGGTTGCCAGCCACCATGTGGGTTCTGGGAACTAAACCTCAGTCCTCTGCAAGAGCAACTAGTACTCTTGACCTCTGAGCCAACTCTCTAGTGCCCCCTACCACACCACCCTCTTCTTATTCAGGAGTTCACTGTGTTCATGGACACAGAGCCCAGCCTCAGTGCCCCCACTATATTTGAGGTGATTCACGTAATAATATATGACACAGGTATACTTACAGACATACACGCAATATACTCATACACATAACATAAAAATAACTGTCACAATAATTGTCAACTCTGCCATAGCTGAATAGAGAGAAAGCCTCCTGCAGGCCTTGGAGAATTCAGCCACGTGCAAGAGGACTAGGCAGGTTTTATGAACCAAAGATGATCTCCAACAGCAACCAGCAAAAAAACAGGGACCTTGACCACAAAACCCTCAGGACAAGGACTCTGCCAGAAATCTGAATGAGTTTGGCAAGCTTCAGAAGGAGTACAACCCAGCTGACACCCAGGTTTCAGCCCAATGGGACCCTAAACAGAGAGCCTAGCTAGGCTAGGCATAGACTTCCAACCCACAGAAACTGAAATAATAAATCCACGTCATTTTAACCACTGGGCTTTTGCTAATGTTTGGCACAATGGAAAATGAACACATCTGATGTGGAAAAATAACAGGAGCAATAGATAAAACTGAGTGGAGTCGATTTTCGATGTGCAACCTCAAAGCAAGAATCTACCGTTATCCGTGTTTTCATGCAGTGGCTAAACTGGGGGGCCAAGCCCACTGGCTGCAGTTTGAAGGCTTGTTTCTCACCTGGTAATGTTTAGGAGATGATGGACACTTTAGGAGGTGGGGCCTGCCTGGAGGAAGTAGAGCACTGGGGAAGGGATTTAGAAGGTCCCACCTGGTCCCAGGTCCCTTCTTTACCTTCTACTTCCTGTCTACTATGAGGTAAACAGCCACTTCTTCCACACACTCCTGTCTCTATGATGTTCAGCCTCATCATGGACCCAGAATCAATGAAGCCAAGAACTATGAGCTACATCCCTGAAACTGTGAGCCACAAAAAAAAATTCTATAAACCAGACAAAACATTAAATACATTAAATTAGTTATTAGTTCCTACTGACTACTTTGCCCCCCCGCCCATCCCCAAATTCTGCTTTCCCAGACCACTCAACATTCCACAATCCAGTCTGCACTGGCCAAGGATGAAACAAAGAGCACTTTACTGCCCAGAGGGGGCAGTCTGTATCACCAAGAAGGGAACAGACAACCATCTCCCTGGGAGAGGGAAGAGAGTAATGTTGTGTTCCTTTTAAATGTTTGAATTTATGAAAAGGATTAATAGCAATTCACTAGCAAGGGTGATAGAAAGGCAGCACTCCCATACATTGTTAATATGAGTATAAATCGGACCAGCTTTGCAGAATACAATTTGGCAAAAGCAAGTCAATTGTAAAATAGGCATTTCCTTTCATCTAGCAATTCTTCTTTTAAGAATTTACCCTGCAGAATTTTAGCAGAGGGCCAAATTATATACGTTGAAGGGTATTCATTGCGGCATGGCTTGCCCTAGGTAAAGAAATTGGCAGTGCTTATCAATAAGTGATCAGCTGAGTAATTTGTGGTACGTTCATACTGAGATACTCTTCAGTCACTGAAAATAATGAGGTTCATTTATATCTGGTGACATTTCTATGTCGTTTCTTTGATATACTGTTAAGGGAAAAAGCAAGTCACAGAGTTACACACACAGTGTATCATTTTTGTTAAAAGTAATTACATATTTATATGTTAAAATATGCATAGGAAAAGAGAAAAAATATAAACCAAATTTTCAGCTGCAGTTATTTCTTGAGTTATAGGAAGGCTTCTGTTTTATATATCTGTTTCGGCATTATGTTGTGGAATGGGAATTTTCTTATTATACATTTCTGTATTGTTAGAAAAATTTACTGTGTACATTCATTAATTTTATAATCAAGCAAAGCAATAAATACATTTAAAAAGTCAGATTAGGGAACTGGAGAGATAGTTCAGCAGTTAAGAGCACTGGCTGTTCTTGCAGGAGACCTGGGTTCAAATCCCAGCACCCACATGATGGCTAACAACCATCCATAACTCCAGTTCCAGAGGATCAGACGTCCTCATCTGTCTTCCTCAAGTATTGCATGACATAGGTGCACTTACATACATGCAGTCAGTACATGCATACACAAAAAGGTAAAAATAATAAAATATAATTAAAAATCAGATTAAACACCCTTTGTGGGAGAACTGACCTGCCTACCAGGCTCTGAGCTCACAGTCTAAGATAGGCTTCCAACAGGCCTGGAGAGCAGCAGCTGGCCACCCAGCTGAAGGTTTTCTACAAAGAGTCACGAAGACTACTGAATTCACTGCACTGAAGACAGGTCTGCCCTTTCTCAGCTTTTGGTGTGATCTCTTAACACTTGAATAGCATGCCTGGTAATACTATCTTCATTTGATTGGGTGTTCTGATCACTACACAGTTTAGTAAGATGATTTATTGGTTTATTTATTTATTTGTATTTTATATGTATGTGTTTTGTCTGCATATATATAAATGCACTGTATGCATGCAATGCCTTAGGAAGCCTGAAGTGGACATCAGATCCCCTGGAACTGGAGTTGCAGATGGTTGTCATCTGCCATGTGTGTGCTGGAAACTGAACTCTGAGGTTGACTTCTGACCTACATACACACACACACACACACACACACACACACACACACACATTTGTGAACATGTATACATATACACACAAGAAATAATTTTAACCTAGATTTAAGCACAGTCATTAAGGGAAAGAAAGAAAAGAACTTAGGAGAAGGACAGCAGCCAACTGGGATAGCTAAGCTTGGTTGTTAATTTGACTAAGATGAGAAAGACTTTCTTCATTGGATCATTTGGAGCTGGAAGACCCACCCTAAATGTGGGTGTTGCCTCCTGATGGCCGCCCGTATAAAAGGGGAGCTTTGCTTTTGCCTGCCGGCTTTCTCTCTCACTTGTGAGTTCATCTATTGCTATGGCATTCCTCCACTGATAATAGAACCAACTTCTTCGGATTCCATTGTAGACTGAAGACTAGCAGACCTCCAGGAATCCTCCAGGCCCTTAGTGCAGACCGGGATTGCTGAGGCATCCAGCCTCTCGGATTGAGCAACTGCTGGATTCTCAGCCTTTCCAGTGTGGCACAGGCATTGTTGGACCACTTGGACTCTATCCTGTAGGCTAATTTAATATATATATATTTATGTATACTATATGTAATATATATTTTATATATATATATTCATTTGATGAGTTCTGCTTCTTTAAAGAACCCTGACTAACACACCATCTAAGACATGAGCACAGACTACCAAACCCAGATGCTGAGACCGTGACTAGGGGTAAGTCACAGGAGGTATGCACACTGTAAGTTTTAAGGGAGGACAGAATTTCAGGGTCAATGTTGTATTCTCATGCTCTGGAGAGTAGCGCCTCTCCTTTATGCCTGCCCTCACCACCTCCTGTGTCAGCCTGGTCCAACTGAAGCGGTCAGCCCCACCAGTCTCCATGCCTTTCTCTCCTTCCCCCTTGAGTCACAGGCCTTCAACCATATTCACCTTCTACCTTTTGAAAAAGGGTTTATCCACACTGGTGTCTTCCTCTGGTGAGTACTTTTTCAGCCGATTGGACTCGACTCACACATTATTCACCAGCCTTGAACATCATCCTGTCCTCACCCAACCTACGGATCCCATGAGGAACTCCTCTAGAGCCCTTGAGTCTCAGCTTACACAGTACCTTCAGGAAAGTCCTTCCATCTCTCGTGGTAAGTCAGATGAACTGCAATATACTCTCCCACAATATCCACCCATCCTTTATAGCACATTGCACAATTCTAATTAATTATTCGTGCAAGTATTGGGTCATTGACAACTGGTCTAGATATGCTATAAGGTTAACCGTATTGGTCAGTGATTTGGGAGGAAACATATGGTGTGTTATCCAGGGTAAGCAATTCTGATAGTTTGAGGTGCCCTCACCGTAGGAAGAGTAAAAATCCATTCTTGGGCTGGAGAGATGGCTCAGCTGTTACGAGACTTGCTGCTTTTGCAAGGGACTTAGATTCGGTTCCCAGCACCCACATGGCAGCTAATAACTGTCCATAATTCCAGTCCAGGGCATCTGATGCCCTTTTCTGGCATATATATAAAGTTAAAAGAACCCATCCTTTCTTCTAGGTTGATGGGGCAGGAGGAAAGACTGGCTGGTGGTATCTGAGGAGCACTGTGGCTGTGCTAGTGTAACTGGGCTGGAGCCTTGGGCAAAAGAACATAGATTCCACAAGCCCGCAAGATCAGCAAGGAAAAAATCTAGGGAACTAGACATCCCAGGCTTTATCCCTTCCTCCTCTTCAATCTTCTGCCTCTGATCAGTGGCCACACCTTGCCAGATGCAGACCACACATCAGCCTGCATGGCCAGAGCAGGCTGGAATGGGGTTGGAAGGATCCTGGAGGGATCTTTAAAATGACACCAAAGCAGGTGCCATACCTGCTTCTCCCAAGTTCTCTCCTGTAAAGCCCAGTTCCTAGCAGGGAGTAGGAAGTCAAAAAATACTGGTGTTGAATGAAAGAATGAACCCAGCCAGAAATACTAAGAATTGTGTGCCCCCTCAGAAACTTGTGCTGAAATTTAATTACCATTATCACAGTATTAAGAAGTAAGACTTTAAGTGGTGATTAGGCCAGGGGCGCTTTGCCCTCCTGAAGGGATTAAAGCTGTAATTGCAGCAGTGAGTTAATGATATCGAGACTGAGTCTGACCGGATCTGCTCTTTGTCCTGCACTGCTGGCCTGTCTTCTGTCTAGTTAAGATGCAATGCAGCAAGAAGTTCTCAACACTTAAGTCAGTCTCACTTGTGTTTTCTCATTTGTGGGTCCTGGACTTCAAGCATACAATCCATGGGCACTGATGATATCAAAGCAGAAGCAGACTCTGGGGGTAACAACGGGGACTAATGGGGCAGGGAAGGGATGGGGAGGGGTAAGAACAGAGTCGGAGAAGGAGGCAGAATTCGCTCAAAATATGTTATAGTTGCATGGGCTTGGTGGCCTGTGCCCTTAATCCCAGCACTTGGAAGGCAGTGGCAGGAGGATCGCTATGAGATCGAGGTCAGCTTGGTCTACCTAGCGAGTCCCAGGCCAGTCAGGACTGCATAGAAAAGCCCTTTCTGAAGAAGAAGAAGAAGAAGAAGAAGAAGAAGAAGAAGAAGAAGGAGGAGGAGGAGGAGGAGGAGGAGGAGGAGGAGGAGGAGGAGGAGGAGGAGGAAGAAGAGGAAGAAGAGGAGGAAGAGAAGAAGAGGAAGAAGAAGAAGAACAAGAACAACAAGAAGAAGAAGAACAAAAATAAGAAGAAGAAGAACAAGAAGGAGAAGAAGAGTGAGAAAGAGACAGAGAAAGACAGACAGACAGACAGAGGGAGACCTCACCAGATGTGAACCCTTAGCCTTGAGCCTTCAAACCATGAGTTGAGCTGAATAAACTTCTTTTCCTTACAATATACTCAGCCTGTGCAGGAAACAGAATCAGGCACTTAAGTGGTTCCCAAGGGCGCTATGAGATCAGATGACTCCAGGTGGGTTGAAAGTATTCCAGGACCATAAAGCCATGGACAGGGAGGACAGGGACAGGGGACATTCTCATTCTGACTCCTGTTTCTCATGGGAGGCTAGGTTCTGCTTGAACTGGGAATTAACAAGGTTCCTGGTATTTCTTAGCCAGCCAGAGTACAGCCAACCCAGAGTCCAGCTGATCCAAGAGCCTGACTCGATAGTTTCCCCAAAGAATGAATTCATCTCCAAATAGAAAGAATTCTTGATGAGAGCATCCCTAGAGCACACAGTCACTTTATTTTATTCTTTACTGAGTTAAAAACAAAATAATGACTTTTTTAGGAGCAAAATGCTCCCAATTATACCTGGGGATGAAAGTTTAATGCAGCTTTATTAAACTTTAGTAGAGAAACTGAAGAGCAGTGGTCTCCAGGCAGCCGGCAGAGCCACCTCCTTCCCGTAGATGTTTTGGTTTTGTATTAAGAAAGTTGTCACAAGTCATTTGGACTGGAGCATGTAGTTACAGACTGCCAAGTGTTGATTAATTAAGCCGATGTTTGGATTAGTTCTGCCTGATGATTTCATTAGGGAAAATGACTGAAATGGAGAATAAGGTAACCAGAGAGAAAGAGAAGCCTCATGGAGGGAGACGTCAGACCAGGAGGCCCACCTGGGCTCAGCAGCAGCTCTGTAAAGGTCTTTTCAAGCATCCCAGCAACTAACAGAAGCAGTAACACAATCAAGCGCCACTGAGGAAAGGGAGTCTCACTGAGGGACTGTCTAGATTTTGTGGGCTGGTGGGCATGTCTGTGGGGGAGTATCTTGACCGTGTTCATTGAGGTGGGCAGCACCACTCCCTAGGCAAAGGATTCTGGACTGTATGACAGCGGAAAAGGAGAGCTGAGATCCTGCGTGCACGCATTATTGTGAGTTCCCGGTTATGACTGTGCTATGACCATCTCCTACAAGCCCCTGCCACTGTGACTTCCCCGCTGTGACGGACTGTGACCTGGAACCATGAGTGAGAACAAAACCTTCCTCCCCTATGTTGCTTTTGTCAGGGGATTTCATCATAGCAACAGGAAGCAAGAGTGTGATGGGTAATTCATACACATTTCACGATTGGCATTGGTTCTTCTGACCCAGCCTTTGGTCTGGGTGTCTCTGTTGGACAGATTCTCCAAGTCAACCCTCCAAATGTTCACAAAGCCTTCAGAAGATCCCCAGCCACTCTGAGGTGATCATTCATGGAACCTTGAAGAATAACCAGGTGACATCTGACAGGGAAAGCTGAGGAGTGGGAATCACACTCTTTGTCACTCTCTGTCTCTCTCTGTATCTCTCTCTTTCTCCCTCTCTCTTCCTCTCTGAACCTATCAGAAATTTTGAGTGAAAAACAACATTTTCAAAGGAGCAGGAAAACGTTTTTCCCAGGCACAAGGGAGTCAGCATTGATGAAGACTTGAGTTCACTGCAAATGTGGTGTGATTTTCTACAAATTCTACCAGGGGCAGAGGAGATGGCTAAGCCAGTCAAGTGTGTGCCGTGTAAGTATGAAGATGAGAGTTTGGATCCCTAGCACCCATGTAAATACTGGGCAGACATGGTAGCCCATCTGCAATCCAAGCATGTGTGAGTGAGGGGAAGACCAGGAAACCCAGGAACAAACTAGCTACTGGGATCCCAGTTCCGCAAGAAAGTTTGCCTGAAGACGTAAATTAGAGAATGATCTCTGAAGACTTCTGACCTCTACATGCTCACAAATACACATGAACCCATACACATAAACCACACAAATGGACACACATATACACACTGACACAACACACACACACACCAAAAGAAATTGTATTTTGCTATGATCTAACTCAAATAATAAAAGGTTTCAGCATTTAAAAACATTTTATTACTTTTATCTTATGAGTTATGAGTGTTGCGTGTAGGTGTGTAAGCACACCTGTGTTGTGCGATGCCTTCAGAGGTCAGAAGAGGGCACTGGATCCCTTGGAACTGGAGTTACAGACTGTTGTTAGCAGCCACGTGGGTGCTGGGACTCAAACCTGGGTCCTGTGCAAGAGCAGCCTGTGCTCTTGCCTGTTGAGCCATCGCTCCAGCCCAGTTTTGGCATTTTTAAGAGCTTACATAGATGCATGTAGTTTCTTTTTTACTTGCATAAGCTGAATGCATCCAAACCTGAAACATCAAGGGTTAATGTTCAGCCCTGAGCTGTTCAGCTAAGTCACAAGAAGGACAAAAGACACTGCTCTTACTCTTAAAGATCTAAACTGTGTGCAGAAAAGTGAGCTCTTTGTGCGCCGTGTCTCATTCTCCCTGTCTGAATTGACTATTATCTTCCAGCTACATTGAACTGTTCCCAATTCCTTAAAGTGCTCATGGTCTATCCACTGCTCTGCGTTTCCACTCAGTCCCAGTGTGTGGAATCTTTTCCTCTCAATCTCACCATCCCATCCCCAATCACTCGGATGACTCATACTAACCCTTCTGTTGTGAAACGCTGTCTTCCAAGAATAACCGCCATTATGTCTTTACCGGAACCTCTGTGATTACCTACAAGAAATCCTCAGTATCAGGCCTCCTCATAGCAGGAGGGCTTAGAGTAGGGGGCATTGAACCCTCACCTGAGATTCCAACCTCTGTCTCTTACTCTTTCCTGTCCCAGTGGCTATATGTGATTCTGCCTGTCTGTATGTGGTTCTGCCTGTCTGTAGGAGGCGTTGGAAAGTGCTAAATACATACAATCAAAGGTGGTCCCCATCTATGCAGCTTTAGGAAAGTCATCATTCAAGCTGAGATGGGATCTTCTGACGGCTTGGCTTTGGGGCCACCCACGCTCCTGTAAGTAACCCTTCACCCACGCTCCTTATGCAAGCCCAGTGAACCCATTGGTTCTCCAAGCTGGACCTGGATGGAATCATTACTTTGGTTTACGGCTGATGCTTTATCTGGGGTGAGAAGACATTCCTTCATATTTCCCCAGAAAAAGTTCACTCAACATCTTCAGGTTTCAGCTTAGTTTAAATGTCATTACTCCCAGAAAGCTTTCCTCCATTAATCATAGACACCAGACAATATAAGATGCCTTCTTCCTATGTCCCATGCCTCTCCAGTCATAGGACTCATCACATCACCTGTCGCTACTTATTTGGGTAACCCTCCTCCCCTCCATTTCATGAGCACGAGGAGAAGATATTTGCCAGACCTGCAATAACCTCAGTTCTGAGTACATGCTGGAGGCCTAACAAGTAGAGAGAACAGACAGGAAAGAATACAAGCCAGGCATTTGAATACCTTCCACCAGGAACCCAGCAAGCCACCTTCCATCTCCTCATCTGTGGACAGGGAAAGATAGAGCCGGGAGTTGCCCAGTATCCCTGCTCTCTGGGACTGTCTGGGATGATGCCAAAGGACAACCCACTCACATCTCCTCTGCTCCAGGCGAGGCAGCATGCTGGACCAAAGAGGATGATGTTCCGAGGATTGGGCTCTTGTGTTTGTGTGCGTATGAGAGTGTGTGTGTGAACACATACATGTGGGAGTGGATGTACACATGTATGTATGGTATGTGGGTATGTGTGGAGGCCAGGAGGTCAATCTCAGATGTTGTTCCTCAAAAATCAGCCACACTGGTTTTGTAGAGGGGGGGGATTTTTTGGTTGTTTTTATATTTTGAGACGAAGTCTCTCTTTCACTGGGATCTGCAGCTCACCAATTAGGTTCATGGCTGCAGGAGGATTGCAAGTTTAAAACCAGTTTGTGTTTCTGAAGTTCAAGGCCAGCGTAGGCAATTTTTCCATTTCAGGAAGGAAGGAAGGAAGGAAGGAAGGAAGGAAGGAAGGAAGGAAGGAAGGAAGGAAGGAAGGAAGGAAGGAAGGAAGGAAGGAAGGAAGGAAAGAAGGAGGGACAAAGAGAGGAAAGGAAGGAGAAAAGAAAGCGGGGAGAAAGGAAAGGAGAAAATCAAGTTGGGAGCTGGGTATAGTAGGTGCCTTGTGCCTCGGATTCTAGGACATGGGAGGCTGAAGCAAGAGGCTTGCCATGAGTCTGAGGCTACAGAGCGAGGCCTTAACTAAAAAAAAGATAGACAGGGGTGTAGCTCAGTTGTAGAGTATTTGCCTACTAGCACTCACAAGGCCCTAATTTTGATCCTCAGCAACACACAAACTCTCTCTCTCTCTCTCTCTCACACACACACACACACACACACACACACAGAAGCAGTGGAGAGAAACCCACCCTCAATCTTTTCTCTGGTTGCCTGGGAATCCCACCCATTCATAGAGTTTCTACTCCGAAAAATAAAAGCAAACAGCAAAACTTTGTCAAAGCCAGGTGATAGAACCGCAAATTGCAATTAGAAAAGAAAAACAAAGACTTATCAGAAGCATCAAACACTATAAACTGGAAGGACCCTCCTTCCAGTCCTGCCTGCTCCCAGGTGCCACGCCTGAATTCCAAACCTTGCAGAGGGCAGGCAGAGGCCCACCTGGGCTCAGCTTTGACCCTGCACAGAGGTGTAGAGTGGACATCCATCAGGATGGCATGATGACTCCTCTACATGAGTTCTGCCCCCAAGACCTTCATTCTTGAAACGTTTCTCTCAGTTGGCCAGTCAGACCAGGGCAGAATTTAGGAAGGCAGCACCTACTCTTTGGCATCCCACCCCATCCCCAGCATCCTAGGACTGACCCACACCAACCTTCAGGTGGGTTCTTCTCCTTACTTGTAAGTACTTTTTTACCTGTGTCTGAACTGCGTTGTCCTAAACATTCCATTGGCCTGCCTGTCACCCATGTTTCTCCCCAACCTATGGAATAGGCTTAATCCTCTCTGTGGTGGTTTGAATGAGAAATGACCCCATAGACTCACATATATGGGAATACTTGGTATATGGTCCCTGGTTGGTGGTTTGTGGAGGATCGTGGAAACTTTAGGAGGCCTGGCATCGGGAGAGGAAACGCCCCTCTAGGGTGGGCTTTGAGACCCCTAGCCCTGCCCTAGGTCCAGTTTGTAACTCTCTCTGCTTCCTGTTTGTCACTGAAGACATGAGCTCTGAGCTGTTGGTTTCTGTTGTCAGGCCTCCTGCTGCCATGCCTCTTCATCGTGATAGACTCTACCCTCTGGAATGATAAACTGTTTCTTCCATAAGTGGCCTTGGTTGTGGTGTTTTATCACAGCAACAGGAAAGTAACTAATACACTCTTCATCCCACAGCCAACCCTCTCCAGACCAACCTGTCTGCTCTGATAGCTACAAGTACAGGCCCTGGTTTTAGGAACCTGACTCTGCTACTGGCCTCTTTGGATCACAAACATGTCACTGGTCTATTCAAAGTCTCGTCTTTCAAATGTCGTTGTCATAACTAGCTCAATGCAGTGGTTGAAAAAACATTGTTATTTGGTCCATAAACAGCCTACTCAGAGCTGAAGTTTGACATTGGGTAGAAGTTTATGGTTGATTGTATATTGTCCACAAAGACATGGTCATCTTGATCCCTGAAATTCATGACTCTGTCATCCTACTTGACAAAGAAACAAAAACAAAACAAAACTTCATAGACTCCATTCAGTTCAGAGTCTTGAGATGGGAGACCTGGTAGACCCTATGTGACCTCAATGTTTGTATCGGGGGAGATGGAGGATCAGAATGAGAAAAAGCATCCTTGTGAGGGAAATAAGGACTAGGAGCCAAGGAGTGCTCAAAAAGTCCGGGATACATGTCTCCCCAGAGCCCCCAGGGGAAACCAAGTCATGAAGATGCCTTGGTTTAACACTTCTGCCCTCAGAGCAGGATAACACATTCAAGCTGTTTTTAAATGACATGTATATATTTATTTGCAGGGGAGGGAACAGCATACCATAAGAAGTCAGTTCTCTCCACCACGTGGGTTCCAAGGATTGAACTCAGGGCATCAGTCTGGCAGCAAGTGCCTTTACTTGCTGAGCCATTTCTCTGGCCCAGATTCCAGCTATTTTAAGTCACCGAGTGATTCATCCTGACTGTCAGCTTCATGGGATTGAGAAATGCCTGGGGATTAGTGAAGCTCAGCTCAGGGCATCTGTGATGGCATTTCCAGAGACCTTTAGATTCAGAGGGCTCTGATCTAATCGATAGCTTAATCTCTTGATGGATTCAAAATACCTTTACACGGTTGGGAGGTGTGAAAGGGGCAGAGAGGGGGCACAGGGGAGGAAGTAGGTCGTGGCCTTGAGGCTGCATCCTGCCCTGGCCTCTTCTGGTATGCTCCTTGTCCCATTTCTTTCCACCATGAAGAAGCTCTGCTTAGCAACAAGCCCAGAAGCAGAGCGTCAAGTGAGCATGAATTGGACCTTCTGAAGCCATGAGCCAAAACTTCTGTCACGTCACAGGAATAAGAAAACAAACACGCCAAGTGCATAGGAACTTGTTACGGCCCAGGTAGGAAAGGAAGGCATTGCTCAGTCCTGGGCTCTGGGCTTCTCTTCTGTATTACCATCGCTAGACTACAGGGCTGTGCCTCCAAACGGTCACACTAGCAGCCCTATTTAAAATACCCCACCAGTGATGCCCAAGAGACAGGGTAAGATACGAGGCTCCCGAGCAGGTACTCTAGGTTCAACCCTATGGCACTTACCTCTTATCCACTCACTGTTATCTTCAGTAATGATACCATTCATTTATTTAAAATATTTACTTTTTATGTGTATCTGTGTAGGTTTATGCATGTATACAAGTGAGTGCCTATGGAGGCCAAAAGAGGATGCCAGACCCCTGGAGCTGGAGTTATAGGCAGTTGTGAACCACCCAAAGTGGGTGCTGGAAACTGAACTTTGTCCCTCTGCAAGAGCAGTAAGTATTCTCAAATGCTGAGCTGTCTCTCTAGTCCCTACACAAACAAGTTAAGCACACATTTTTCTCTTTGTTTTTCTTTCTTTCTTTCTTTCTTTCTTTTTCTCTTATTTCTCTGTCTCTCTCTCTTTCTCTGAGAGAGTCTTTCTGTGGGGCCCTGGCTTCCCTGGACTTTGCTATGTAGATCAGATTTTCCTCAAACTTGGGGCAATTAACCTGACTCTGCCTCCCAAATGCTGGATTATAGCCACCATGCCTGACTCCAGTTTCTTTATCAGTAAAATGAAGATGATACCTAACAGACAGCTATACAGATAAAATTGGCTGATAAAGAATTCTCCAAAAGGTATGGCACTACGCTAATGTGTCTTTCAACTTCAGAAAGTACACATGCATTCAGGCATCTCTGTGCATAATTTCACTTTTCCTTACAACTCCATGATGGGATGGACTCAATGCAAATATGGAAATCCTGATACTTAACTTGATCGGCCAATGGAGACATCAGACCTTCACCTAACACTGACACCCTGGACCCTACCACTCATTTGCAAAGCAAGCGGATGGATCTAAATGGTCTCTAAAGGGACCACTATCCTTTGCTTGCTCTCTTCCAACTCTTAACCCTCATGCCTCAGCCTCTTAAGTGCTGGGGTTACAAGCTGCATGCACCACCATGCCAAGCTACAGACCGATATTTGTTGCGTGGAAGTCCCTTTTCTGTACAACATTGTCCAGCCTGGTCAGAGATAACACTTCCCATTTTTTGGAGATCAGATTAACAAAGAGATAGGAGAAGGTTCTGGAAAGCCACAGATTAAAGAGAAAAGTATGGATTCTGGGAGTTAAGGGCATCTGTGCCCTGTGTTTGAGCCTTAGCTCAGAGGGAAGGGCTGTATATTAGTATGATCCAGGGAATGCTCCAGAATTCTGTCCTTGGGGAATGATATATTTATTTATCTAACATGAATCCCTGTCACTGAAGGTCTGAGAAGCAGAAAGAATGCTTACTTTCTTAGGGCACACTAGGTGAAGTCTAGATTCCCTTCCCAGGATACCACTGAGCATATCCAGGTACCTAACTGAGGCATCACCACTAGAACCACTTCTAGGTGCTTCAGGAAAGAACCTACCTTTGAACTAATGGCCTCTAATCCTGATGCTTTTCTGGCCTGGACTCTGGAGTCCAGGAAGCCTGAAGCACAGGTCCTAGAGCCAAGGTGTCCTGGCAGGACCCAGCCCTCACCTGTGACAGGTGAAGGAAGAAGCTCGCAGTGTGGAACCAGAAGCAGCAGGCTCACCTCTGATCAATGATCACCTGCCATTATGCAGGGAGCTACTCTCCTGGCCAGGAACAGAGGGAATTGATGGGCACCTGCTCTGGGATCTGATAAACAGCACCCCAAGACCTCATGAATCAGCACAGAAGACTGAAAATTAATGATCCAGAGGTTACCTCGCTCTGTACACCCTGTGGTGACCTCACTGTGTTCCAGGTCCTCTAAGTGGCACAGAGGCAGACATAGTAAGGGACAATTCCCTGCCTTCTTCAGGGTTATGCTGGAAAGTGAATGGTTGAGGACAAGAGTCTCTATATGTATGTGGTTGTGAGCTGTGACCAGACAGCGGGGGGACTCTGCATTCCTATGTGACTCATGAGGCTCCACAGATACATGCTGAATGAATGAATTTATGAATGAGGGAGGGAGGGTATGAATGGATACATCAATAAAGACATATGTTCACCTGAATGCTTCCTAGGACCCCAGGTAGGCAGGGATGACAGAAGCTTTATCATCATTATTGCCATTCAAAGAACAGGGGCTTTCCAGTTCTCACCAGGATCACCAGGGAAACTGTTAAACACAGATTAAAATAATAACTTACTCATCTCAACCCCTCCCTTTAGGCCAGGCACCTATCTGAGCCCTTGGTATCTGAACACGTGTTATCTTCACAATATCCCTTTGGATAGGTATTCTCCTTAGCCACAGTTGACAGTTTCAAAGCTGACTGTTGGGAGAAATTAAGTTACTCGGTGAGGGTCATTCAGCTTGTAAGAGGTAGATCTGGGACTTGAACCCATGCAGTCTGACTTCATTGCATTATTACATACTGTAATGGTTTTTAAATTATTATTATTATAGTTGTTATTATTATCATTTCCCTGTTGTCTGTGCTGTACATCGTTTCTGGTTATTCTAGGAGAAGCTTGCTGAAATTTCCAAACCAACACTATTTAGGAAAAGTGAACATTTCCCAGGCCAGAAAGCAGCCTTTAAGACCCCAGCTCTCTGTGACAGAAACAATCAGGAGGCCTGCTCTCCTTCCAATCTCCTACTATTGAAACCAAAATGGCCACTCTCGATGCTGACTTCTGCCCAATATGTCAGACAAGGAGGCTGTGGGGAGATGTGGCCTGCTACCAGTGCCAGGACACCCCAGCCAGAGTCACTGGGCTGAGAGGGCTTCAGAGGCAGGGAAGGAGGGTGGGT
The DNA here is from genome assembly GCA_035773235.1 of Eospalax fontanierii. NCBI lineage: Eukaryota > Metazoa > Chordata > Mammalia > Rodentia > Spalacidae > Eospalax > Eospalax fontanierii. The sequence goes on from CM069549.1 coordinate 8,230,656, forward strand.
TGTCCTTCTTCCTGAAAGGAGGTGACTTAGAGGCCAGGCCTTTCACTGCTGGGCTCTGGGGCAGTGGCCGTCTTGAGACTCCCTGAGTGCAGAAATGTTCAGTGTTCAACAAATTCCCATCTAACTTCAACTAGTTCCTACCTCTAGTCCAAGCTCCCATCTGGAGAGTGAGCCAAGCAGGCATGCGTTCTTCAGGTCCTAGAAACCCTATGGTTGGCCAAGTGGGTCTCCTGAACCTCCAGCTTCTACTTCAGCTTCTATGTTCCCACCCCTCCTCTCTGACCACCCCCTTTTAACTGAACTCCTAACAGCATCCAGGCTGCCCCGCCCTCCCCAGCTGTCTGCAAGCGCTAGTCAAGAGTTTCCAACATGGTGCCCGTCCAATATTCAGCGGGTCGCGCCCCTACCAGAAGGGACCCAAGTGTTTCTTGCTTTTCCTCTCTGGGTCTGGCTCTTCTCTCACTTACTAAAGAACCTCTGGGTCCCCTCCCACAAAGTTCCCTAGGCTTCCTTGCCAGATCAAGCAGGTCTGTGCCCAGATTTCACCCTCCCGAGAGTACCCTGGATGCTTGCCATCCCCTTCAGGGGCCGTACCCTTTCATCACACAGCACAACTGAACTTGCACCCTTCTGACTGAATACAGTACTCACATTGTCCATACTACGGATATAGGGTACAGTGTGTCTATTATTGTTATGGGGAGCTCTCCAGTTTCCTCTGGTCTTGAATCCAATAGTTGTTTGGACAAGGAGACCACAGGAATATATTGAGAGCACTGAGGTGACCAGTATGCACTCTAAAGGCAACTGAGGATGTATCAAACCAAATCCAACAAGCTTGAGTCAGTAAGCATGCCCACTCCATCTGCTATCACCATGGGCTGGCAAGGTGTTTAACAGTCACTGAGGCTGGAGGAGGAGGACTTATGGAAACAGAAGATCTCCCTGGGAACAGGAGTCAAAGAGGAGGCAGGGGACTGCTCTATACTGAGAGAGACCAAGCCCACTCTCGAGTCAGGGCTTTGGGAAGCAGAAAAGAGGTGTGTGGAGCTCCAGCTTTCTGAAAGGCAGATGGGGTACAGCTCCTGTGCTTTGCATAGACCCCTCAGGGGTCTGGATGAGTGGTAAGTTGATAACAGAGTACTGGGAAGCAGAGGAACACTGTCTCTGAGACAGCAGGCATCTGGGGTACATTTGTTCAAAAAATCAATATGTAATTCTAAGCAGATTTTGTACCCTCCAACCTCCTATCCTTCAGAGAATTTGAGCAGAGGGAAACAGAAAATCTTCCATGAGTCTGAGATGAAAGGGCAGGATCCCTCTGATCCAAGGACGCTTCCCAGACGCTCCCCAGAGAGGAAGGCCAGAAGTGAGGGACAGGGAGAGCTGCGTCTAGAGAAATGACAATGACAAGCAGGCAGCATGCAGGCTCCTGACCCTCAGCACCCTGGGTGCACAGGGTTTATGACAGAAATCATAGCCCCATGGGTTCAAGGGGATGCTAGGGGCTCAGGGAGGTGTTTTCTTTTATTTACTCATCAAGGACCAAGGCGCAGTTGACTGGCATGGAAGTTTTCATAGAGAAGCACAGCGGTCGATACAGAGTATTGGAAGTTGTATGTTTCTGAGGTTAGAAGAGAGGGAGGATAAACTGAAACTGACAGACTCCTTTATGAGGGAGGCGGGAGGCTTATTGGGAAGCTGAGAGAGACTGGAAGGCTAAAAGACCCTAAGAATACCCAGATGCTCCCATGGTCTCCTGTTCCTATGTTGACTGCTGTTATACAAAGCGAGTAAGACTTGGGCCTCTGACCTCAGCATGTCTTTGCCCCAGTGAGTCTGATGACCCCAGAAAGGGTCCCTTGGTTCCTACCAGCAGGATGGTAGTGGAGAGAGCTCTGGGAAGACCAGAAGCAACTCTCATAGAGGATTTGGGGACAGACCTTTGATCTGTGTCTTCAAGGAGGTACAGCTTGGAGTGTAAAGGGTTGATTAGGGAAGTGGTCCCCAGAAAATGCTAGAAGAGGACAATGTACAATAGAGACGTGAAAGACAGTGAAGGGTACATTATTAGCACAGGTGACTAAGGCCCCACTAGGGAAATGTGGGTGTGGGCAGCAAACAGCAGCCTCTGAATTATTCCCAGGAAGGCACATATTCGGAATATTTGTCCACTGACTTCTACAGGACACCGAAGAAAGTGATACTACATTCCCCACAGAGGCCATGCAGCATCAACAGGAAGAACAGTGAGGCTACTGGTCCTGAGCATCAACATGGAAAGGGTAAGGGCAGACGGATGAGTGACAGCAAAAGTGTCTGCCATGGACTCCAACAGAGCAAGGGGTGGCGCTAGGAACAAGGGGTCTGCATCTGCCTAGACACGGGGAAGGACAGGGAAGAGACGGGGAAGGACACCCCGAAAACAGGGCGGAGAGATTCCGACCAGAAAGGGCTGAGTTAGGAGGAGTGATGATGGAGATCCAAGGCCAGCTACTTCCTTATTCTCATCAAGTCTACATTCTATAAAACTGTAGAACCACAAATTCCTGAGCATCCAGGGCCTGAAGTTTGCTGAGAAATGCATACCAGAGAGCTGTCCAAACCAACGCATCCCATTCATGGCCAAGTCAGCACTGGAAGACAGGACGGCCTGAGCTTTCCCCTGGGAAAATGTAGCTTTCTTGTTAAGGGTGTGAGCTCTTCGGGCCAACCCACACCCCAGCAGAGGGGTCACATGCTCAGTGTCCTTGACACCTCTATGCTTAGAGAGAGAAAAGAAGAGATTCATTCCTGGGGATGACTCCAGGGGTGCTGACCATGAGGGAATATTGGGACATCTGTTCCTCCCAGAGGTAGACTCATCCTGGGAGCACTATTAGACACTTATGCCTTGGTTGGGGACATGATAACTTTAGGTTCCATTGAGGACATGCAAAGTAAGACTACATCAGGAACTTCCAGAGTTCAAACCCCAGAGATCCATGGGGTCCCCAAGCCTTCCCAGAGTGCACAGTTCAGGGGTCTATGGATGGGTAGGTAGTGAGAGGAGCCTCAGTCTGGCTGCAGGGATATCTGAGGCTATCCGAATAAGCCATCTGTGCAGGGCACTGTCACACCCTGATGACCCTGAAGGTGACAGCCGCTCAGTGCTGGCAGGTGTTTGGAGCCCCACCTCCTGTCCAATTCCAATGTCTCAAGGTGGTCAAGCAAAATCATTTATTCCCTCACTTATTAACTCACACATCTGTTCACTGACTAAATATTTTCCCTCAGCTGCAGAGCTACAGCCATAAACAAAGCCAACCCCGACCCTGTCTCGGGAGCTCTAAGGGTATGGAGAAGGAAGCAATAGCCAATTAATACTAACAACATCTGGTGTGCCTGCGTTCTGTAAGGAGAAGAAGACAGGTGAGGAGGGAGAAAGGGACGGGTGTGTGCCGTGGTATCTGGGATCTCTTCACTGATAAGGGTGATCATTTCGACACACTCCTGAGACCATAAGGGGTAGACGATCCCTCCAGATATCTGGAAGAAGGCTCCAGTGAGAGGGAATAACAAGAGCCAAGTCCTGGGGAGGAAGGGTATGTGGGACAGCAAGGACATCAAGCTGAGCACTGACTCTCCACATCCCCTTCCCACCCTCTTGACCCTCTCTCTGCCTTCTGACTGTGCTGTGGACCCTTTTGTGCTTAGAAAACAGGAGACGAATGGCTAGAGATGACAGGCATGGTTGCATATAAGCACATGCTTATAATCCCAGCGCTTGGAGGCCAGAGGCAGTGGTTCACAAGTTCAAGGCCAGTCTGGGCTATACGAGACACTATCTCAAAAATAAGAAAATATGACTACAGATGAAATTAGCTCCTGTAGTTTGCAAAGTCCTCAAATACGTGTGGGGCCTGAAGAAAAGAAGATGCATTGCTGGTCACTAGAAGCAGAAAGATACAAAATAAAACGAAAAGATGGCTGCTGTCCTCCAATGGCTTGTGTCCATCTAGGCTATTCCTAGATGCATTAAGTCAATCATTGAACAGCTGGTTCCTCTGAACTGCACTGTTGGAGAAGTGGGTGGAGGATAATATAAAAAGGGGCTATTTACAAATGTGTGGGCAGGGTAGGGTGGTCCACCAGGGGTCTGCAGTCACAGGTGTGGTCAATGGCCCTCAGGAAGTGGGAGAGAGAAGTTGCCAGAACCTAGAAAGTGACAGTGTAGAGGACTGAGTGCTCTGGAACAGCACTGGTGCTGGAAGGAAAGGGGGCGTATTAAGCAGACCTTCATGCTGGCCTGACTCTGCTCCTTCTCTCTAACCTGAGGCTGGGCCATCCGGAAGCAAGAAGGCTACAGTGGTCTGCAGCGGTCCTCACCAGCCAAACAGTCAGCACCTCCTGGACAGAGAGCAGACAGACAGAATAGATGTGGGATTGAATCTAAAGGGTAAAGGAACAAGATTTTGTATCCATATGAGGGAGAGGCAAGAAGGAAGAGGAGGCAGGGGATGGGGGATGGATGGACGGATGGATGGACGGACAGATGGATGGACGGACGGATGGATGGATGGTCCTCTAAATACACATGCATACACACGCATATGCTTGTCTGCATATATAAATACACACAGTGGAACATTAAAAATGTTACTTCATAGTCTTATTTCCTTCACAAATAAATGCCGGCCTGAGGGCTGGGAATTCCTAACTGTAAAGAAGCTCAGCTATTAACCGGCCTACCCTGCCTCACGGGACACTCCTTCAGGGAGACGCTCAGCTAATTAGGCTAACAAGTGCAGCCTTCTCATTTAGCGGCCTCCCTCTGCTTCTCTGTCTTCTGTCCTAATGAGCTCACAGTCTGGCTTGAAATGGGAAGTAGAGGCAAGAGAGTGACTGTGGGGCTGCCGTCTCAGTCTGGGACGGTTCCCTGCCAGGAAAAGAGGGGCTTCATCCACGGCTGTCAGACCTGGACATGCATGAGTTACCTGTAGGCCTCTAGAGCTTACAGTTGGTTTCAGTGAGTCAGGGAGAGCTTGATATCTGCATTTCTGGAAGGTTCCTGGATTGTATGGATGCCATGGCTTCTGAGTACATGTTAAATAAGTTTCCTGCGAAGCTTGAAGAGGGAGTGCGTGAACCAGAGGGGAGAATTGGTATCACTGCAGGCAGCTAACCATAGGAAGCAGAATGGGATCTATCTCCCTAAGTCTGCATTGCTCCTGCCCCTGCCCGTGGGCCTAAAACATGGCTGACTCCTCAAGGTTTGTTTCTGTGACACTATGATGTGAATATAGTTTGTCTTCTGAAACTCAAGACGACATTTAATTCCCATTGTGAGGTGCTAACAAGTTGAAACTTTTTTTTGTTTTTGCTTGCTCTGTGTGTGTATGTCTGTGTGTGTGTGTGTGTGTGTGTGTGTGTGTGTGTGTTATTGTTACTGTTATCGCTGTTGTTTCAAACAGGGCTCCACTCTGTAGCTCAAGCTGGCCTCAAACACACTACGTTGCCCAGGCTGACTTCACACTTGCATCAATCCTGCCATACCACAGCCTCCCAAGTGTTAGGGTTATAGGCACGAGTCACCATGCCCAGCAAAGGGACCGTAGCCCAGTAATGCTATTGGGTGATGATCAGCATTGGATAAAGTTCTCAGAATGCTCTTGTCTTCCCCTTTGCCCCTATTATTGAATCCTGGAGTTTGTGCTGGGCAAACACCTGCTGAGGCCAGCACAGGGAGGCTGCCACGAGACTTCTGAATGATGTGAAGCAAGCATGTGGTTCAGTCCCACACGAGGTCAGATTTCTTCCTTAGTCCCCCATCCAAAAACTGCTGGCGTCTCTGTCAGAGAGAAAGCCTGGTAAGGCAGAAGGGAGATTTCTAATTCTCTGTAATTTTTTCTGAGGGCTTTGCGATGGGGATTTTTCTGTGCAATTTCCCACGGGGAACAAAAGAGATTAGAAATGCAGGCACTTCCTGCGTGTCACGTTAAAGGCCTGACATGGGACCGGTGAGGTTTAGAAGTCTAGACTCCATGTGGAGCAAGAGAATTCAGAGACTGTGTACACAGGACCTGAGAGGTACCAAGCCCCACATTCCCAAACAGTAAGGCCTTCAGTGCTGGATCTGGCTGACAGTCTGACTATCCCATCACTCTGCTAGTCCAGCTGCCCAACCCCATCCAGGCAAAAAGTTTAGAGTAGAAAATTACTAACACTCAAGCTTTTCCAAAAATGTGAAAAATTCATGTGCCTGAGAAGCTTTAAAATAAATAGTATATAAAATAGAGATGAGCCCCACACATGGTGTTTGTTAAGAAACAGACAAACTATGGCAGAAGGGAAGAGAAGACCCAAATGACGTGTAAGCTTGTACCCTCCTGATTACTCGGCCACTGAGGAAAGGGAGTAAAGGAAATTGTGTTGGTTTGTTTTTTTTTTTAATGTTCCCTGCACTCAGTCAGTGCAGCCATTCTGGGCTGATGCCTAACTCTGCAAAGGCAGAAAATAAACTGAGTCTCTAGTGCTGTTATTATGAGGCGAGGGTCCACATTGCTCACAGAGCTTCACAGTTAGCTGGTCAGAGAGTAGTCTGGTAAAGCTCCAAGCCTTGGATCAGCATAACCTTTTAGATACAAAGATAGCTGTATATCAGACTTGCCTCAGGCAAGGGATTCGAACTTGGGAACTGAAAACCAATCTTCTCTGCTGAGATATGAGTCAGAGGATTTTTGCCAGGGTTACAATGCTTTGCAAACCACAAAAAAATTATAAGGGCGTGGCCCATATATTTGGAAAACCCAAGATAAAACTTGATTATTAATACACACCATTGATCTTTTTTCAATTATCCATGTTAACAGTAACTCCAGGATTAAGCCCATGGATCTCCAGGCCTGCAGAGTCCCCGAGGCAGCCCTCCTTAACTACAGCTGCGACTCCCTGCCCCTCCCCTTCTGTGCAAAGTAAGATTCATCCCCTTGTGGATGACGAGTACTTTCAAGCTCAGATATCTCCTAAGAAGGGAGCTTTTTTAAAAGAAGGAGTTATTGTGTTCAAACTCAATCAGTGCCTGCTCAGTGGTTCTAGTGCTGGTCTGTACAGCCTGTACCCGGGAGCAAGGGAACACAAGCCTTGCAAAGCCCAGAGTTCTTCAGTGTGAGGAGAGGCCAGCACTGCTGAGTCCTCTGAGGTCGGCCCTCCTTCCTGTTAGGCCGTCCTGTTCTTCATGACTCTGAGCAGAATGAGAAGGGGACAGTAGATATCCTGTGCAACCCTGAATAGCAGTCACTTTTCTTGCTGTGACCAGAATCTTGACAGCAGCAGAGCTTAGTTTCGTGCATAGTTTAAGACCATCAAGGCAGGAGAAGGCACAACAGACTTCATGACCACAGGAGTGAGCATCTGGGACTCCCCACGTCTGGGAGGACCAGGAAACAGAGCAGGGAATGCTATTCTGGTTTCTACATTTTCTGGATTTTATTCAGTCTGGGACCCCAGCCTATAGGATGGTGCTGCTGGTGTTCAGGATGAATGATCCCTCCTGGGTTAAATGTCTCAGGAAACATCTTCACAGACACACCCAGAGATGTGTCTCCTCAGCAAATACAAATCCAACCAAGTTGACAATGAAGACTGGCCAGCACACCTGGATACATATTTAGTTATAGTTTTACCAATGGAGGATCCTAGAAGGGACCAGAAAATTCTAGACTTCCCTACTAAAAAGACCTGGTTGGCTATGAGAAGCCAATAGTATCGAACTTGGCAAATAGCACGTGTCTTCTCCATCTTCTTCTTCATCCTCTGCATGCCAGCCAGATTCCCAGGATGGCATGACAGCCACATAGCTCTCCATCTGTGGCCCCAATCTTCCCCAGCACCAGGCTCTTTGGAGGGATAAAGCTTCCCCTTTATTAAAACTCAGATTCTCATAGGAAGTTCTCCTGTTGGGTGGCAACTAGGAGACAAATCTTCTAGTCACAAGACAAAGCTCTGGTCCTGAACGCTGAGGGCTTCTATTAGCTACCAACTGTAGATAGGGTAAGGGACTGGGGTAGCGTACACAGGAGCAGCCCCAGAAGACTTGAGTATGCCTTCTCCATGTATTATTAACATCCAGCATCCCTCCAGCTCACGCTCACTGATCCTGAAGGATGGGTGAGGCTAGACTGAACTTTGGCATTCAAAGTCCTGTGCTTTGAGGTTTTGGAGGAGTCTAGTTGACTAACCACACTTCAAAATAAAACTCCCAGGGTCTGTTCAAGGTTACAGCTGAGGCTAAGAAGCTTCTTCTACACAAAGTATTTGAATAAATTTCATTTTGAAATGCCCTGAACAAAAGCAACTTAGGAAAAACCAGGTTTATTTGGCTTCCAATTCCAGGTTAGCCAAGGAGGCAGGAGCCTGAGGCAGCTGGTCACATCACATCCACAGTCAAGGGCATAGAGAGCAGCCAGAGCATGGTGGCACACGCCTTTAACTCCAGCACTCAGCAGGCAGAGGCAGGAGGATCTCTGTGACATGGAGATGTACAGAGTAATCTCCAGGCCAGGTGGGGCTACAGGGACATCCTGTCTCAAAGACCAAACCAAAACAGAACAAGAACAGAGAGAAATAACTTATCCTTGCTTGCTTACTTGCTGGTGTTCAGCTCCATCTCTCCACTTGTGTGCAGTTCAGGCATCCCATGCCTAGGAAGTGATGCCTCCCAGACTAACTAGGCCAGGTCTTCCTGCATCAATTAACTCAAGACATAACCCCGTAGACGTGCCCACAGGCCAACCCAGTGTAGACGATCCCTCTTTCAGACTCTCTTCCCTGGTCACTCAAGGTCGTATCAAGCTGACAATTAGAGCTACTCAGCACAGCGTTGATTTCAGTGTAGGTGGTGAATGGAAAAAGTACTCAGGTCACATCTGAGAACTAGGACCAGAAGGCTCAGGGCAGGGTAGAAATAAGAGCAAAGGTCTCAGGGTAGATGAGGCCTGGTGTCAGGTCTGAGACTACTAGGAAAAGGTGATGCTCTGGATGGAGCACAAAAGGAGGGTGTGAATGTGTGGGTGCTCTTCCTTCACGGCGGGGAAGCGCTTTCCTCAATTTCCTTTACTAAGGAACACATAAATGATGCCAATGGCCGAGTCATCAGAGTGGTCCACAGACGAAGAGACTGTGGAAGAAATGTGCATGCTGGTTCACAGATTTGACAGACAGTATACAAGATGCCAAGCCAAATTTGAATTTGAGGTAAATAAAAAGTAATATTTTATAAGCATATCCTATGCCATTATTTGTTGTTTATGTGAAATTCAAATGTAACTGACTGAGCATTCTGCATTTTTTATTTGCTAAAGCTAGCATCCCAGAGGCCAAGCAGGCAGGGCAGCACAGCAGTCATGCTCAATGCAGCAGGTAGGGATGGCATCAGAGCCAACTATCACAGCGGAGGCTGGGTCCCAGATGTGTCCCTAGTTACACAGGAGAGAGTGGCAGCCTACTGGTTGGTATAGCCTTATCGGTGTGAAGCGCATGTGCAATTTTAGATTTTCTAGTAGTCAGGTTAAACAGGCAAAAAGATAGAGGAGAAATTCCCTTTAGTCAAACAGTTTTAACCAAAATATTATTCTTGCAGCCTGCAACCCTAGCAAGTACAATGCGGTAGTTTACACCGCTTTTAAGGTATCAGAATCTGATATGTGACTTGATCCATCTCATCTCAAATGTTCAGTAGCCTTTTACCCACAACGCAGATCCTGTGTCTTCTGGGATACATTCAGTTGAAAGTCCAAAGCTTTAGGGGTCCCCTAGTGATGTCAGGAATACGGGGTGCATGGGAGTCGAGCAGTTAATAATCTCCAAGGCAATATGAAAACTACTTTGTTATGTCTGTTAGACTTTCCCTAGCCGTTCAACTCATAGCTTTAGGGTAACCCCAGAAATGGGGGAGACTGGACAATCAATACAAGATGCAAAGCAAGGTTTGATTCCTCTCGGGTGGATTTAGGGACTGGACAACAGCACCAAGACCCCAGACTGGGGTCTGAGTCAATGAGGAAAAGACAGGAAGCTGGGCAGGTGACTTGCAGACTAAGCGAAATTAACACAATGATTATTCTCTAATGACTTCCATGGCTGACCCCAGACATCACGGCCTCATCAAGGATATATGAAATGGGAACCACCAAGTGATGCTGTCCGTAAAGAACCAGGCAACATGGTCAGTCCGGGGTTGGCCCCTGCCTGAAGCACTACCACAGCCCACTGACCTCAGGAAAAGGGGGTGGGTGAGTGCCCAGCATGTTCTAAGAAATAAACTCAGAGTAATCAGGTCCTGTAGGAGGAGCGAGCTTCATTCTGCTCCAATCGCACCTTCTAGAACCACTAGCTCCCGACACACACCTCCGCCCCCATCTCCAGCAGATGGTAACGGAACAGACGGCTTGTCCACCCCCGAGAAAGGCAGCCAGGGAAAGGAAAGGTCAGGTAACATTACGGAAGAGAGGGCAGAAGGAACGTAAAAGCCAGAGGAAGGCACGGAGGACTGTCCTCTGGGCTGCTGCACTCATAAACTCATAACAGCTATGATCATTTGTACAAGACCTTCAGAAGGCTGGACCCATAAAAAATTGACCATCATAACCCCTGACCAGGAACGGAAGGAAGGCCACCCTCACCGAGGGTTCCCCACAGTCCTTCAATGGCAGATAACAACCAAGGATAAAGCTAGTTCGTATTACCCAATCATGGCAGGAAATCAAGCTCTTCCTGGGGACAGTCCCAGAAATCACTGGAGAATGGGCCCCATTTGTCTTGGTTCTTTTTAGTGTTTCAAATGCCTGGTCCCTTTCTCATATATCATAGAAACTACACTGGCCCTTAGAGGGGGTGATTTAACAGTCCATTTAGGGCTGAACACTCCACAGTCACTCATTCTCAGCACTCTGAGTCTGTGAGTAACCAATGCCCATTACAGAAAGAAGCTTCTCTGTCCAAAGCTGGCAAAAGCACTAATTTGTGAGCATAAGCATGAACATTCAGAAGGCAATTTGATGGGTATGATATTTCTTTCCATTTAACAAAAAATAATAGTATTTCTCCACTAGGAAAGACCCGTGAGTGGAGGGCAGTAGAGTGGTCCTACCTGTCACATAAACCTGAGCCCTGAGGAAAATGTGTATTCCTATCTTAAGGAAGAATGCTGGACCAAAGTTGGCACTAAAGAGTGGCTCCTAATGTGAGACAGGAGGAGAAAGGCAAAGGAGGGTGCAGAATTGCTTCAGGTTGGAGAGGCAGAAGCTTGCAGTCATGAGGTTTGAAATTATTTGATAACAGATCTGTGTAGTTGGTCGTGGTGTTGGAGACTGTGAGGTGGTGTGGCGGGGGTGGGGCCTTTGTATGACCATACACAGGGAAGGTATAGGGAAGAAGGAAAAGGAAGTTAGCAGGCAGCCATAAGCACAGGAAGCAGATGGGTGGCTCAGTATAAAGGCTGGAACTTGGAGGCAGAGAGTTTGAAGGGATCAGGCAGTCCCCTGACGATTAGGCATCCTTAAACTAAAAAATGGCAGGTAGATGGTATTCAGATGTTAAGCAAGAGGGTTGGGCTATTGTGCCATGGTGGAGTATTTGCTTAGTATATATAAAGCTCTGAGTTCTATCCCCAGCACCACACACACAGACATAGACAGACACAAACACACGTACACACATTAAACCTGGTGGTCTCCAGTGAGGGAGGTCGCCAGAAGTCTGAGAGTGTTACTTGACCAGGACTCTAGTTTGGTCAGTCAGAGACCAGATCTTTAAAAAATGAGAGACTTGCTGGTCATATCAAATGTGGGTTCCTTCATGGAAGAAGAGTGCGGACTTCCCTCAGCCAGGTGCCAAAGTTTACAGAAGAGGAGAGAGTTAGGGTCTGAAGAGAAAATGGAGAGCTCAGTTTCTGGAGGCACGTCAAGGTCTGAGTTTAAGGCTTCCCTGGGGCAGGAAGTAGTGCAGGTCACATGGCTTCGGGTAGGCAGGGCACTGGGACAGTCTTTAGCAAGGATTCTGAAGGGATGATGGATGTTCCCTCACGGGGTGGAGAGAATACAAGACAGGGTCTAACCTTTGGGGAATGTAGAGAATCTCTCACGGTGTGAGGGTAGTAGTCTAGAATCGTGTGTGGCATACTACAGTTATGAAGTATGTTTTAGACTCATTGAATATGATGGATTCTCTTTCCCTGAGGGAATGGGTAGAAAGGCCAAGAAGAATTCAGTTACATGAGATGTGAACCAGAAAAGCCTTGGGGAGTTCATGCATGGGAGACTTGACCAGAGTACAGGTCTCTTATTGCTTAGGGCTCGCTACTCAAACCACTTCCTTATCTTTATCTTAGAAGTCTTTACCCAAAAAAATGCACTTTCTCATAGTGGAAAGAGACAGACAGATGGTTAAAGTTTGAGTTAAAGTGACCGAGCCAGAAGTCAAAGAGGAGGACATGGAGCAGGTGGGGTGGGAGGATAAATTACACTATGTAGACAGACTCCTCTAATTAGCACCAAATCTGCTATCTCTATGAACACCTCTAAGCTTGGTGTGAATGGCTGTGTAGTTTCAGGTTGCTGTGGCTACACCCTTCTGGATTCTTGAGCACATCTGGAACTCTGAAGGTATCAAAGGGCTATAAGTGGGAACTATATTTGTCCCTTTTTTAAGTACAAATGCTTTTTAGCTCAATGTCAGCTTTCCTTAGAAGACTGGAATGATAGCCGGGCTCCCATCACCGCCTTCTAGGGTGCTTCTTCTTCTACTTGGAATCTTTGCAACCGGTAGAGTCTACTAGCGGTTGTCGTGAAAGCTTGAGCACATTTTATGATTTATGGTTTAAGTGTATACGATTTTCTTACATTAGAGCTCTCAGAAATTACATGAGCTCTTTCTGCAAGTGAGACCCTTTCTCTCTCTCTCTCTCTCTCTTTCTCTCTCTCTCTCTCTCTGTCTCTTTCTCTTCTCTCTCTGTGTGTGTACACAGGTGTGCACAGGCATACATGCAGAGGTCAGAGGAAACCTTGAGTGTCAATCCTTGGGAGGAGTTCACCTTGTTTTTTGAGACAGGGTCACTCATTGGTCTGTGGCTCACCAATTCAGCTATGTTGACTGGCTGGTGAACCCTCAAGCACCCTCCTACTGTGCCTCGCCAGAACTAGGATTACAAGTGCTTGCTGCCATACTGACTTTTTTTATATCGGTTATAGGGATTGAACTCAGATCCTCATGCTTGTAAGTCAAGTATTGTGCCACCTAAGCTATCTCCCTACCCCTGTAAGTGAGCACTTGCTACTCATAGAGACCACTGGATAATTCTCGTGCATGCACACGAAGCATTACTGATGACTGTGTGTCTTATAGCCACTATAAAAGCTTCCTAGAATATGCTTGGCTCGAAGTTTCCAACATTCTGGCTATCTGGCTTTTTTTCTGGATCAAATCACAGAATGGTCTGGTAGCATCAAAATGAAGAACAAATCTCCTCTAATATAATGCTAATCCCTGGGATGATCTGTCCTAGTTGTTGGTTAATAAAGTGGGACTTTTCTTTTATTATGGCAGTTTTTCTCCAGTATATAATAGCACAACCTTTGTGCCGCAAATATTTAACTTCTTCTATCCCAAGATAATAATTTGTTGACTTTTGGAAGCAATGCCCAAAACAGTCTAAGAGATTTTCAAGGCTGTACCCTAGAGTTCCTGGGCTACACATGCAGCTGCTGGTGTGATAGCATACTCAGCTAATGGCCACATAGTGGCTATAAGAATTCCAGAGCTTAGACAGAGTTTAAACACCTTAGGGTATTATGTGAAGGGAGGGAGGAGCCTGAGAACCAGGGTCAGTAGATTGCACGGTGATTCATTTACATTCCCTATAAACACTCAAGCATGCATCTCAGTCTTGTAACCATGCATTGCAATAAGTGATCTATAGACACATCAAATATGATGACTGGTGTGGTGGGGGGTCTGAGGAGATAGTTCACTGGGTGAGGATCTGCCATGCAAGCATGAAGACTTGAGTTCAGAGCGCCAGAACCCAGGTAAAGCTGGATGTGGCAGCACGTGTCTGTAATGCCCATGCTCTCATGGTGAGATGGGAGGCGGAGACAGAGAACCATCATGGAGTAGCTAACCTGGTACACACAGCAGGGAATCAAACATGGCAGAAGGCAAAATTGTCCCCTGACCTCCATACATATGCCATGTGCACATTCACCCAAAGATTTAAGAAAACATGGTAACTGCATAAACATGATGTGAATAAATCATTCTAAAGTATAATCGCTTTCAGTCAGTGCTCAGTCAGGAAACCAGATTCAATACCAATTCATTGACAGAAAGAATTTAACACAAGGAATTAAGAGAACGGTGAGCTGAAAGGGGAAGAGGAATGCTACAGCCTTGTCTGTCCTTCGGGCTGCGATAACCAGGGGTGAGGTTGGGCTTGAAAGCTCAGGGAAGGGTCTCAGCCGCTCTGAGAAGGCTCTGCCATGTGGCTGGTGTATGTGTGTGACTTGGACAGCCCAGACTGGGCTGGTAGCTCTGAGACAATGTGGTGAGGTAAGTTTGGGGACCAAGTAAAGAGGCAGATGCAGTAAGCAGGTGGGGTGAGTGACAGTTTAAGACCTGACGGCCAGACTCAGGGCAGGAAGTAAGCCCTGCCTTGTCACAGACAGCTCCTAGGTGTCTTTTCCTACCCCTGAGTGCAGACCTAAGCAGGAGCGCACCAGAAAAGGAACACTGCAGCTTACAGAGCCCTAGCCCAGGCTCTCAAGGGTATGATGGTTCATATTGTCACCTTGCAGGATCTAGAATCACCTTGGAGACCAACTTCCGGGTTTGTCTCTATATCCAGTTAATTTAATGAGAAGACCCACCCTAAATGTGGGTGGCACCATCTCATGAACAGTGATGTGATTCTTGACTGCATCAAAGGGCACAGCGAGCTGAGCACCAGCATTCATCTCTCTCTGTTGCCTGTCAGTAGATGCAGCTGCCTCACACACCTGCCGCCACGACTCCCCCGCCATGATGGACGGTGTTCTCAAACTGTGATCCAATGCGGATTTGTTGGGTACTTTGTCAGAGCATGGAGAAACCAAGTAGATAAGACAGGATGAGAGGTAAGAGCTTAATAACCCAAGCAAGACACTGCATGGACTTGAAGTCTCAACCATAGGCAGGGCAGGGAAACAGCAAGTTACAACACTATGTCCCCTTCTTATCAACCTTACTTAAACTTTGAATGACCCAAAGGCTTTCTTAAATCAAGGGATTAAATGATTTTGCCCATCCACCATTTCAAAGTCAGATTTTGTTATATATTTTTATTGCTCCTTCAGTTATATAAGCAATTCTTTCTATGAACAGGGGCTAAAAATATTCTGAACCCCAAATTCGTACAAAAAGATATTCACTGTGGAGATAAGGAAAGACAATCAGAGTAAGTTCATTCTTAAAGGCACACCCAGCCAGATCTTGGGCTTGGGATGTGTGTGTGTGTGTGTGTGTGTGTGTGTGTGTGTGTGTGTTAATGTACAGTCCCTCTCTAAAAGTTTTACTTTTGTTTCTTTAAAGATTATGTGCATTCGTGGGGTCCCAGGATACGTGTGCATGACTTCCGTCTCCCACGAAGACCAGGAGAGGACATTAGATCCCCTGAGCTGGAGTTAAAGGCAGGTGTGAGCTACCTACCGTGGGTGCTGGGAACTGAACTCAGGTCTTCTGCAGGGGCATTAGGTGCTCTTAATCGCTGATCCATCCCTCCTTCCCCCCAACTTTATGTTTGTGGAAAGGGGGCTACGTTCAGTCTGGAAATGACAACCAGCAAGACTTGGGTGCTGACAAGGCGGCTGAATTGTCCTTTAGAATGATCTGTTCTGCCCCCTCCCAGTACTTTACCACTTACCTAAAAGGAGACAAAATAACAGGCTCTTTTGTTTTCAGTACCTATAATGTGCATTTTCCAGATTTGTTTGGGAGTGCAGCTGTGAAATCTTTTAGTACCGAAATAATTCTCTTCCTTCCAATTGTGAAGTGTTCTCTGAACGCTGTAATTGTTCCCCACTGCAGTTCTTACAGCGGCCTGTTGGCATGCCAATCACCTCTTCTTCTTCCATCTCTGATTGTTCCGTGCTGCGTTCACACCCAGAATGAGCCCTTCCAGCTGTTGAAAGATGTCAGCATATTTATACGAACCACTTCTTGCCTCCCATGGAAACGTTCTGAAAGCAAAGAGCCTAGGCTAGTCTGTGTCTCATTCTGTGAAGACAAACCTGGACTTGCATTTATCTTCTTCAGGGTCACTCAGGTATTAAGTGCTGTACTTCAAGTGGATCTATGAGGACAGAGTATTGTTTGATTTTTACTGGAAACTTGGTGTGTCCATTCTGTCCAGTAGAGAATAAAGATCTCTGAAAATCTCTTTTGGAAATAATAATATTTGGCTTCTAGTTGGTTTCTCTAAGAGATTATAGATGGCAGTGTTTCTGGCCAGCACAAATCCACTCATTATTTTAAAATGATTTTTCAAATTACTCTTTGTCTTAAGTTTGCAAGTCTATTTCTATAAGTCCTGAAAATATCCATCAATTTTCCTTCATTAAAAAGAGGGCTTCTTGGGGCTGGAAAGATGATTTCATAATTAACAGTACTGACTGCTCTTGTAGAAGACCCAGGTTTAGTTCCCAACAGTCATATTGGATACCTCACAACCATCTTTAATTCTAGTTCCAGGGGATCTGATGCCCTCTTCTGGCCTCCACAGGCATTGCATACATGTGGTACACTTACATACACATAGGCAAAACACTCATATAAATAAATTAATAGGCAGGCCTAGTGGCACAGGTCTTTGAGCCCAGCATTCAGGAGGCAGAGGCAGGCAGGTCTCTGTGAGTTCAAGGCCAGTCTACATAGTGAGTTTCAGGACAGGTGAGGCTACAGGGAGACCCTGTCACAAAAAAAAGACCAAAAATAAATAGAGAGTCTCAGGGTTGGAGAGATGGCTCAGCAGTTTAGAGCATTTACTGCTCTTGCTACAGACCCAGGTTCAGTTCTTAGCACCCACATGATAGTCCACAACCACCTATAACTCCAATTCCAGGGGATCTAGCACCTTCTTCTGGCCTCTGTGAGAACCAGGGACATGTGTGGTGTATATGTGCACAAACGCTCATAAAATTCTAAAAATTAAGAAATAAGAGATTTTTCTAGACTTAATTGGAATCATTAAACTACTTGCTAATGGGTTGAATTTTGTCTTTCAAAAGAAATGTTGAAGTCTTAACCTCAGTACCTATGAATGTGACCTTATTTGAAAATTGGGTGCTTGCAGGTGTGATGAAGGTGAATATTCTTTCCCAGACAGGGAAAGGGTTCGCAAGGCCATATCTGTACCTGAGGAGATACTGGAATTTGGTAACTCCTACAGAAAGGAGAGTCAGTTTTATTCATGGGTGTGAACACTGGTGATTGACCATACTCCTATGGACGGCCCTACACCCATGCATACACACACAGCACTGATGGGGTACAGTGGGTTACTTTTTTTTAAAAAAAGCAGACATAAAGTTGGACTGGAGATATAGAAGGAGGACATGGGAGGAGGTAGAGAGGAGGAGTGGGGTGTGGATATCATCACAACGCATTGTATACATATATGAATTTCTCGAAGAGTAAATAAAAATATTATCTTCCCAACATGAATGCTAAGGAGAGGTCTTATCTGGGGAGACTGGGTCTTTAATCCAATGGGACTACTGGACACAGGACACAGAGGAAAGACGGCCATTGAAAATGGCAGTCAAGACTGCCTACTAGCTGCAGGAGGCCTGGGCTGCAAAGCTGGAAGAGGTAAGACCAAATCCATCGAGACAGTATAGCTCTGATTGTGGGCTTCTCATCTCTAGACTATGACAGAATACGTTTCCTTATTTTCTTTCAGCCACTTGCTCAGTGGCTGTTATAGCAGCTGCAAGCAACTGATACACTCCCAGCTCTAGCAAGCAGAACAACCAACACAATGGGCCTCCTTCACTGACATTGCCTCTGCTTCCTTCTGAGCCCCTTAAGTACTGTGTAGTCTTCCTGCACTGTCAAGACACAGGGGTGGGAGATTTGTAAGTATACTCCTTGAAGAACGCGCTCAGGGACCAGTGAGATGGCTCGGTGGGTAAAAGCACTTGCCGTGAAACTCTGATGGCCTAAGTTCGATACCCTGGAAGCTACATTTTTTTTAAAAAAGGCTGAATATGGTGGCTTGGGTCTGAAATCCCAACCCCAGCGTTCCTAGTGAGAGATGGGAGGCAGAGACAGGGCAATCCACTGGAAATTGGCACACAGTGCAGCAGCAGAAATAACAAGAGAGACATTGCCTCAAAAAGAGGGTAGAAAGAATTGACTCCTGAAAATCCTCTGACCTTAACATGTGCACCATAGCATGCATGCCCCCACACACTCATACACACAATAAATAAATAATTCATTTTTTAAAAAGAACACTCCCAGTTAAAGCACTACTGCGACCGTGGGTGGGGAGTGGAGGCTTCTGGAGCCAGTGCAGCCTCAGAACATTCCTCACTGGTGTGTTATATAGTTGTTCCTTCCAAATTGAACCCTTCCCTCCTTGCGGGAGGCCCTTTAAGACACAGGAAGTGAGCAAATCTTACAAGGTTCAGGGAATGAGTAACACCTAACAAGATTCATACACCTTCCTCCCCAAGGCTTTAGGAGCAGTAACAATTGCGGGATAGAGGAGTCTGGCAGAGCTGTCTGTAGACCACACAGAAAGCTTCATGACGCTGGTTTCCTGAGTTGTCATCATCCATGCCGGGGTGGGCTTTTGAGTGAGGCAGCAGCTGCCTTTGAGTCATCCACGCTCCTGTAAGTCACCCGCATAAACTAACTTTCACTCAGCTAGACTCAGGTGGGATTGTCTCTTTGATCGGTCGTGTAGTCGGTGTCCTCTTTGGGAGTGAACAGACATTTATTCACATCTTTCCAGAAGAAGTTATATAGCATTCTGATATAGCTCTGGAGGTAGAGGGCTGTCCTGTTCAGAGCTGTCCTCTGACAGACTGATGACGTCTTCCTGAGCTCAGCTGTGCCCACCTGCCTAAGATCATCAGAGCTGGGTGTGTTGACTGTGTTGACTGTTCAGGCTTACTCACAGCATGGAAGGAGGGGCAGGGAGAGTCACGGAACCTTCACCTGAGAGTCCAGTCACACCTCCCAATTCGTGATGAGCAATTTGGTCCTAATTGGACATAGCCTGGGGAGGGACTGGAGTACAGAGGCTGAGGAAGACTACGGGAGGTTCCCTCTATTTTGTGTGGTTATAGAGAAGCCACCATCCATGTTTGGCTGAAGACTTTCTGGTGCAGCCACGAGAACACTCACATTCTTATAAGTAAACCCTCACCCACTGCTCTATAAGTAAGCACAATAAATTCATTGGTTCCCCAGAGTGACTTTTGGTAGGACTGTACCTTGGTTTGTCATTGGGATCAAGGGAGGAGGGCTGGACATTGTTTATACTTCCACCCCAGAAGTCGCAATACTTACCCACTTAGTTGGGTCACTGCTGTGACTAACAAGGAATTCACAAGCAAATGACAGAAACGTAACCTAGTGCCAGGGCTTTGTAATCCCATATCTCATTTCCCAAGATGGTTATTCTAGAGCAGAGACCTGGGGATGCTCCAGGCTAACTCTCTGGTGAAGGTGTAGAGATTTCCTTAGCCCTGAAGAAACACCATTCCAGGTCTGGCCCTCATCTATGTATGCCCTTTGAACCCTCATTACTCTGATTACCCCTCTCTCCTGGTATGCTAGGACTATCCCACTGGATAACTCTTCCTTTTTACATGTACATGTGCCTTGGAGTGCTCAAATGCTGAATAGATCTGTAATTTCACAGTTAAACGTATACTAGGTCATTCCATGGTCCAAACCAGGACATTCTTTCTTGCCGGTGGAAAAGGAGACTCTTTAAAAAGTTATATATATTATATGTATATAATATATATAATTATATATATTATAATGTATATAATATTATATGTATATAATATATTATATGTATATAATATAAAAAGTTATATATATTATATGTATATATATATATATGTGTGTGTGTGTCTGTGTGTGTGTTGTCTATACGTATCTGTGTGTCTGTGTATGCCTGTGTGTGTCTGTGATCAGTGTTGTCTATGTGTGTCTGTGTGTGTGTCTGTATGTGTGTGTGTGTCTGTGTGTGTGTGTGTCTGTGGTCTGTGTTGTCTCTGTGTGTGTGTGTGTTGTCTATATGTATCTGTGTGTCTGTGTATGTCTGTGTATGTCTGTGTGTGTCTGTGGTCTGTGTTGTCTATGTGTGTCTCTGTGTGTGTGTGTGTGTCTGTGGTCTGTGTTGTCTATGTGTGTCTGTGTGTGTGTGTGTGTCTGTGGTCTGAGTTGTCTATGTGTGTATGTGTCTGTGTGTGTGTTGTCTATGTGTATCTGTGTGTCTGTGTATGTGTGTGTGTGTATGTCTGTGTGTGTGTCTGTGGTCTGTGTTGTCTGTGTGTGTCTGTGGTCTGTGTTGTCTATATGTATCTGTGTGTCTATGTATGTCTGTGTGTGTCTGTGTGTGTCTGTGGTCTGTGTTGTCTATGTGTGTCTCTGTTTGTGTGTGTGTGTGTCTGTGTCTGTGGTCTGTGTTGTCTGTGTGCGTCTGTGGTCTGTATTGTCTATATGTATCTGTGTGTCTGTGTATGTCTGTGTGTGTCTGTGTGTGTCTGTGGTCTGTGTTGTCTATGTGTGTCTCTGTTTGTGTGTGTGTGTGTCTGTGTCTGTGGTCTGTGTTGTCTGTGTGCGTCTGTGGTCTGTATTGTCTATATGTATCTGTGTGTCTGTGTATGTCTGTGTGTGTCTGTGTGTATGTCTGTGGTCTGTGTTGTCTATGTGTGTCTCTGTGTGTCTGTGTGTGTGTCTGTGGTCTGTGTTGTCTATGTGTGTCTGTGTATGTCTGTGTGTGTGTGTATGTGTGTGTGTCTGTGGTCTGTGTTGTCTATGTGTGTGTGTGTGTGTGTGTGTCTCGTGTTTGTGCAGCTGCCCAAGGAGGCCAGAAGAGGGCACTGGATTCCCTGAGTCTGGAGGCCAAGGCGGTCGGGAGCTCCCAGTGTGAGTGTCAGGGACTAGTCTCCAGTCCTCTGCCAGTGCTCTTAGCTGCTAAGCCACCTCTCCAGACAGATGTTTAAAAAAGTAGAATTCTATAACTTCCTAAAATATATGTTAACCAATATTGACTTTTATTATACTGGTGTACCTAAGAGATAATTCTGTTCCAATTTCTTTGAAATGACATCTTTTCTAAAAATTAAAATTCACTTTCATAGAAGCAAAATAAAATCTTTATATTGACATTTCGATACTTGAAAATAACAGCCGTGGTTGCTTGCAGACACTGACTGCCTGATTTCTGAACACAGAGTATAACTTTTCCCTTCTTTTGATCTCCCTTTCTGCACGCTGGCCAAAATCCTAAGCCAGCTTTACCTGATGCTTTGGGTAACCCTCCCCCCCTACATCTCACACACACACACACACACACACACACACACACACACACGCACGCACACACCACACAATGCAGTTGCTTACAGATTCCCACTGCCGAGCCTCCTGCTTTGACCTCTGACTCACAATGTATAACTTTTTCTATTTCTCCCTCTTCCATCTCGTCTTCTGCTGCTGCTGAGAATTCCGGCCTGCTAGCCCTGCTGGTTTTTCTCTCAAGTATCAATATAACTGTCCTCTAGTTTTAAAAAATAAAAATAGGGGGCTGGAGAAATGACTTGGCAGTTTAGAGTACTGGCTGCTCTTGCAAAGGACCCAGGTCCTGCTCCCACAAGGCAACTAACATCTGTCCTTAACTCCAGTTCTAGGAGATCTGACACCCTCTTCTGGCCTCCATGGACATTGCGTGCACTGTATGCTTAGATATATACATGCAAGTAAAACACCCCACTCCCATATATAAATCTAATACAATTTAATTTAAAATAAAAAATAAATAAAATGGATATAAAGAGCAAAATATCAATAATAATTCTCTTTGCTAACATACATGTTCATATCTGTCAATCAGTTTCATAGCCATCGCCTGTCACCAGGATTTTTCTGAAGAATGTTTGTCTAGGATGCTATTTCTAATATTTAGCCTGCAATCCAAAGTTGCTTGTTCTGATTAACAGAATTGGAATAGACGAGTCATGGTTTTATTTAAAGATTTATTTATGTGTATGAGTGTTTGCTTGGATGTATAGAAGCACACCATGTGTGTGCAGCACCCATGGAGTGCCAGAAGTGGGCATCAGAGCCCCTGGAACTAGAATTACAGAGGTTTGTTAGCCACCATGTGGGTATTGGGAACTGAACCTGAGTCTTCTGCAAGAGCAGCCAGTGCTTTTCACAGCGGAGCCATCTCTCTATCCCCTAGCCATGGCAGCTTTAATTGGAAAAATAAACTCTCTGCAGATACTAAAGAACCAGGATAGGTCAGAGCACATCTGCTGCAGGTATGGGCGCCTCAGTTTTATTTTTTGAAATGAAAATGTATACATATCAAGTCATACATTTTCAAATGTATATTCTTTTTTACCACTACTGAGGTTCTTTTCTTCAAAAAATATTTTTCCAAGATGAAATTGGCTAATTAAATGTGTTTCTGATATCCCTGATGCTTCTTTTTGTAAATGTAAATGCTTCAAAATAGTAGACCTTGATTTCAGTCCTTTCTGGTACAGGATATAAATATGCCCAACTAAAACTGGGAGTCCTACAGCTGGGTATGTAGCTCAGTGGGTAGAGTTCTTGCCTGGCATGCACAGAACCCTGCTTTCTCTCCCATCACCTCATAAACTGAGCGTGGCAGCACCCACCGGCAATCTCAACATCCAAGAGTCAGAGGCAGGAGGATCAAGAGCTCAAGGTCAGCCGGGGCTACAGGAGACCCTGTCTCAAAACACCTAAAATTTAAAAACTATAAAGTAGGGCTGGAGAGATGGCTCAGCAGTTAAGAGCACTGGCTGCCCTTACAGAGGACCCACGTCCAGTTCCCAGCACCCACATGGCAACTAAAAACTGCCTATTAATCTAGTTCCAGGGGATCCGATGCCCCCTTCTGACTTCCTCAGACATTGCACGGCATGGGTGCACTTCCATACACATGGGGAGTACATTCATACACTTAAAATAAACATAATAAATAAAATATTTGTAAAACTATAAAGTAAAAACAGGAGTCCCATCAAAGTCATCTTTAAATGGTAAATATACTCTGAAGCACAGTTGTAGAACTTAAAAATTAAACCTTGACAGAGCTATTAAATTTTGACAGCATGTATCTGAATGGAGGAGATAAAACCATCCTGTTCCTAGATGGCATCATTGCTGTTTACATAGACCATTCAAACGAATCTGCAGAAACAATCCCGGAATGTGAAAGCCTCAGCATGGGGTCAGGTACAAGGTAATCACATGAAAATCCATCAGATTCCTAAGTCCACACACAAGCATTGGAAATCAAAGCTTAAAACACAATGCTTTTTGTATAAAAATAAACAAAAACCAGTGACCATATTTTCAATAAATACTCTTTCATGTAAAAATTGCTATTTATAATTGCTCCAACAAAATGAAATGTTTCAGTATAAATCTAACCAAACATCTGTGTGCTCATAATGACAGCATGCTGGTAATGGAAACCAATGCAGATCTGAACACGGGAGTCACAGTGACTGGGAGCACCGCACACTGGGAGATTCATCACAGTAAAGATGTGACTTCCCTTTAAATTATTCCCTGGGTGACTGCAAAGCCTATAGCATTCCTAGAAAGGATCTGAGGCCACAGGCCTTTAGGATGGGAGAAGGGAGAACCATAACTCCAGTTTGAGGGCATTTTAAAATGGATTTTTTTGTCCCCAGCAGTAAGTTCCTCCTAAATGTAGCCCATTCCCCCTCACAGGAAGCAGGTCTCACTACACTACAAAGAGCAGAGGAGGCAGGAATCCCCATTCTTACCCCAGCCAAGAGCAGGAACCACTGGGTCACCCTAAACCCCAACAAAATCCCAAACCCTTAGAGACAGTTGTTTCCCCAGCTCTGGAGGCCAATTCTCCATCTGAGACGTCTATTGCGCTTGCCAATTAAAACTCTTACTTGGCACTAAGCTGTTTTCCTGTCTTTTAATTCTTTAACTGACGGAGAAAAAGAACCCACTTGCTAGCCAGTATCAGATTTTTTATAGACACAGATAAGCTTATTTTAAAATACATATGGAAGGTGAAAGGACTTAGAATACTTAATGCAATATGAGAAAGATTTTATTTATTTTATCTTATGTGTATGGGTGTTTTGCCTGCATGTATGTAGGCACACTGTGTGCATGCAATGCCTGAAGAACCCAGAAGAGGGCATTGGATCCCCTGGAACTGGGGTTAAGGACAGTGTAAGCAGCCACATGGGTGCTTGGAACTGAATCTGTGCCCTCTGGAAAAGCAGTAAGTGCTCTTAACTGTGGAACCATCTTTCCAAACCCCCAACTGACTTATCAGATATGAGAAGGAATTCAATGGACGAATGGTACCTGCTGTCCTAGGCAAAAGAATATACTTTGACCTAAACATCACACCTTATATGAAAGTTAATCGAAAATAGATCAGATTTCAATGTAAGCATAAAAGCATAAAGTGTTTTAGGGTAAAGCATAAACGTCTTTGAGACCTGAGCTAGGTGAAGAGATCACAGATGTACTACTGAAACGAGCCATAAAAGGAGAGGAACTTCAGGAGCAGAACTACTTGCTCTATTAAAGATCCTGTCGTTTAAGAGAATGAAAAGAGGGACTAGAGAAATGAGTCTGCAGTTAGCAGCACTTGTTGCTCTCCCAGAGGACCAGAGTTTGGTTCCTAGCTCCCACATCGGGAGGCTCACAATAAGCTGTAACTCCAGTTCTAGGGAATCTGATGCCTTCTTCTGGCCTCCACAGGCACCTGAATATACCTAACACACACACACACACACACACACACACACACACACACAATTAAAAATAAAAATAAGCCAGGTATGATGGTACATACCCTTAATCCCAGCATTTGGAGGCCAGAGTCATGCAGATCTTGTGAGTTTGAGACCAGCTTGGTCTACATTGTGTGTTCTAGGCTAGCTAGGGCTACAGTAAGACCCTGTCTCAATGGAAAATAAAACTAACCTTTTTTAAGAAGTCGATAAGAAGAGAAGCTATAGATGGGGAGAAAGTATTTGTAAATTACAGACCCAATGGAGTTTCCATATCTAGAATCAATAAATAAATAATAAAATATTTAACAGTAAAAAGAAATTCTGACTACAAAATGGGCAAAACAGATGAACAGAAATTTCCTGGACAATGATGGACAGATGACAAGTAAGCACAGGGAAAGATGGTCAGTATCATTAGTCACTGACTGAATGTCAATCAAATCAAGGAAAGCTGGGCACTTGGGAGGTCAGAGGCAAGAGGATCTGGAGTTCAAAGTCATCCTTAGCTACACAACTAACTTGAAGCAAACCTGGGCCTACCTAAAACCCTGTCGCTAAAAGACAAACCAGAGGCTGAAAAGATGGCTTAAAAGTTAAGAACACTTCTTACTCTTGCAGAGGACCTGGGTTCGGTTCTCGGCACCCACACTGGGTGGCTAACAGCCATCTGTATCTTTAGCTCCAGGGCATCTGACAGCCTCTTCTGGCCTCCAGGGTACGTGCACAAGTACATCTATACAGGTATACATGTATATAAAAATGCATCTTTTAAAACAACAAAAACAGAAGCCAGCCATCAGGAAAATGCAAAGCCACCAGCAAATGAAGTGTCCTATTACCCAGTTAGAATGACTAAAGTCAACTCTGGCAAAGACACAGAAGGGCATGAGTGCTCAGACACTGTGGGTAAGAACATAAATTAGTACAGCCAATACGGAGTATACAATTCCAAAAAGAAAAGGAAAAAAAAAAAAAACACCAGAATATGGCTGCCACACAATCTGGTAACCCAACCACCTGGTGGACATCTGAAAGAACCAAGATCAGTTAGTTAAAGAGAGGTCTGGGCTCACATGTATATTCTGTCATCGTTCTCAGTAACCAAGGTATGGGACCTGCCTAGCATGGGCAAAGGAGAGATAAAGATGATGTGAACTGTAGACACACGGGATGTGAGCAGTCGCCGAACAGTGAGATTCTGTCCTTCACTGAAACCGCATGAAACTGGAGGAAGCTGTGAGGGGACACGGGTCAGGCACAGAGAGACAGAGTCCACAGACTTGCACTTGAATGTGGAAACTGACAGAATGATCTCAAAGAAGTAGTGGGCAGGAGAGTAGTCACCAGCGCTGGGGGAGGGCGCAGAGGATCGGCACGAAAAAGATGGTGAGCGGGCACACGGGGTTTTGGCAGGATACGAGGAAGAACTAATGTTTCCTAACCATGGTGGACAATGGTTAAAAATAGCCAGTGGAGAGAATTTGGAATGCTTTTAATATGAAGAAATGATGAATAGCTAAGAAGATGAATATGTTAATTGGCCTGATCTGATCACTGCACATTAAACACAGATATGTTGTATTATAAGCCAGCTGTAATGGCACGGACCTATAATTCCAGTCCTTAGGAAGCTGAGGCAGGAGGATTGCTGTTATTTCCAGGACAGTCTGGGTTACAAATGAGACTCTGTCTCAAAAGAAAGAGAGAGAAAAGGAGACAGAGGAGATTGGGGAGGGAGAGGAAAAGCTAAGGGAGCAATATCACATTATAGTTCATAAATACATACGATTAAGGAGTGACTCAGTTTCCCCACAGCCACATCAGCATCTATTGTGGGCCCTTGGATGGGTTCAGTTCTCCTTCCCTTTTATAGGGTGAGAATTCTACGTCTTCCTGTTTCCAAGATGTATTTTAAACTATTGCTCTTTCTGTTGTTGTTAAACATGGAAGTCTTTTGGCATCCTATTGAATACTTTAAAGTTTCCCAACTGAATTTTAAAATAATCTTAAATTTAAAGAGCTTGATTACAAAATTTCAATAGATTGTGAGAAATTTCAGTTGGTCTCTAAAATTGTTCTTCAGAAATTTAAATATTGCTAAGAGCTGCTTGTCAGGGAGGAAAGAGAAAGGTACACCATCCTGAAATATTTTATTGTATTCAACATAAGCTTCATAGCAGATTTTAATTCAGTTAACTTGAGCTGAATGCTTGCCAATCAAAAATGCTGGGAATCACAATATCTATACCAATCAGTAGAACAGTTGGTCTTGTTTGAGTCCCTGGGGTATGCAGGGCTGTGTGTGTGTGTGTGTGTGTGTGTGTGTGTGTGTGTGTGTGGTGTACATGTGAATCAACCATATTCTTCCTCAGATGTGGTCCACCTTGTTTTTTCTGAGGCAGGGTCTCTCATTGATCAGGAACCCCACAATGAGCCATTATGCCTGGGATTCTCAAAAGTATTTTATTCATTATTTTTATTTTATTCATATGAGTGTATTGCCTACATGTATGTAAGTGCATCTGTGTTGTGTTATGCCCATGGAAATCAGAAGAAGAAGTCAGGTCCCTTGGAACTGGAGTTACAGATGGTTGTTAGCCGCCATGTCAGTGCTGGGAACTGAACCCAGAAAGAGCAGCCAATCCTCTGAACCCCTGAACCTTCTCTCCAGCCCTAACCTGAGATTTTTTTCTACAGGCCCCAGAGGATTAAACTCAGGTCCTTGTGTTTACATGATATGCTGGTTAGTTTCAACTGTCAACTTGACACAGCCTAGAATTACATGGAAAGGGTCCCAGTGAGGAATTACCTAAATCTGGTTGATCCACGGGTTTCTCTATAGAGGGTTATCTTGATTGTTAATTGACCAAAGAAGACCCCGCCCACTGCAAGTGACACCATTCCCTGCCTGGGCCCTGGACCATAAAAGAGTGAAGAGGGTTAGCAAGCAAGCGCACAGCTCTGGTGTGCTCACCTCTCTCTCTTCTTGACTGTGATGTGACTGGTTGCTTGAGTTTCTGCCTTGACTTCCCTGAAGTGACAGACTGTAACTTGGAATGTGATCCAAATACACCCTCCTCCCTGCACTGTGTCCTGTACAGCACATGGAAATGAAATTAGAGCATGTGGCAAATGCTTCACCAATTGGGTCATCTCCCCAGGCCAGACTGGCCAGCTTCAGAAATGTCAGTTGAATTCATTAAGTGACTTCATTTAGGAGCCTGCGTTTTGGGGTGCTCCCAGGGAAAATGGCTTCTGATGACAAGAACTAACGGGGAGACAAATGATGTCACATCCACCGTCTCCTGACTGTTCCACATCATTGGTAAAATGGATTTGGAGCATTCTCTGTCCTTGGACTCCTTACTGAACTATGTGAGAGCACAAGGCACACAGTGTGTTCACGAGGCTGCTGTGAAGTGCATCTCTTCAGCCTTGACCATGCATTCGACCACAATGGCGCCCAGTCCCCAGGGCATAGGCATGCAAAAGGCTTCCTGTTCCCTCCTCCTTTCAACTTGACAGCTCCCAAGTTCAGTCTTGTCAGCCTTCACTCAGATGACTACAACATCATTCAAGACTGTGCTAGAAGAACTGTAAGGTGTTTGTCAACACAGATCAGCTTGATGAAGCTGGTCTCTAGTAATTAAAGATGTCACACAGCCTTGATAGAGTAAAGACAGAAAATCCAGGCCTGTTATTTTCAAGACAAACTTGACAAGCATCAAGCAGCAATCACAGAAATTCAGATAAAACCACATCCTGAAACATCAGACTGCCTGAGGGGGGAACCCACTTTGAAACTGCTAGAGGGGAGGGATTGCTTTTTCTTCTAGAATAAGGTAGATAAATCTCTATGCTGATTCCACAGTGTTGCTCATTGAAATTCAAAACTGAGAAGACTAAGTCACTTAGATAGGATGAAGAATAGCTAATTTATAAAATACCCACTCTTCGCTCTCCAGTGCTTGGAGGATGGAGAATGAGCTCGTGTAATATTGAAGTCAGGGTCATGCAATACCTTTGGTTAGAAGAGTAATCTGTGCTCTGTCACCAAGAGGAAAATCCAGTGTCCTCACTAGGTCCTCTTCCATGATTAAATATTTCCTGGTCCTCTCACCTTAGTTTACGATTAGGTAGTACTTGGCACTTTGAGGCAGTGGCCAACTGGAGACCCAGAATGCTCTCTCAATCACGTAGATTTCAGTTGTTGCCTGAAGTCTACCCTCAAGCCAGGTTGCCCTCCCTAAATTAAGTTGCTCAATATGGCTCTGATGATTATAAACGAAGACTCTGACATTTTCTGAAAAGTGACAGATGAACAGGGTCTGAGTCAGCGGTACCCTTTCCAGGGTTTACAATATACATATACAGTGATTTTTATAGTCGGTCTAGAGCTATTAGTGAATACGTACTTATAAGAAAAGGAAAGCGTATTTTTGCAGACTGCTTTTCTTCGACACCCCATGAATCAGATACTCCCACTGTATTAGTCAGTTTTCTGTTACTATAACTGAATGCCAGAGACTGGTTCTATCCAGAAAAGAGGTTTATTTAGTTCAGAGTTCAAGATGCCCAAAAGGCCTGGTGCTAGTATCTGCTTGGCCCTGGTATCCTAACAAGAAGCGGAAAGCAGAAAGTCAGAGTGAGGGGTGGGGCCAATCATGTTCTTTTTCAACACACTTTTGTTGGCTAGTGCCCATCGTTCCAAATCTGGGGGCATTTTAAACACTGGTGTATGTGAAGGCTGCTCCCAGTGTGGGCACAACTGTCTACTGATTATTTGGCTTCAGCTCATCTGGCTCTGCCCAGCAAACAAATCAAAGAACACTGAGCACATGTTTATCTACTGAGGCAAGAGACCTGAGGTCCATTGCCAGCTACAAATGGACCTCACAATGCAGCCAGAATCAATTTTCCAGAAAATGCCTGAGATGCCCATGTCTCTACAAAAACATTGCTGGAAGGTTTCAGCTGCTTGATCAGTCAGGGAAGCATCAAGAATACCTACATGGAATGTCACCCGCCAGGAATGCCCTGCCAGGTCTCTTCCAAGGCAGGCATCCACAACCACACTCATCCTCTCTGTTGGGACACTCTGCTCAGATCCTGGTGGGCTGCTCCTGGGGACAAGAGGTATCTCAGACTCAAAATGGTATGTGCCTCAGTGAAGCATTCTGGTATGAAGTTAAAAAGAAAAAAAAAAGCCACACTCGAGTTACATACGTTACATAGCTGGTCAACTGATTAAAATTTCTGGTCAGGAGTCAAATTAGGTCAGGCTATTTTTTTAGTCCTATTAGTATCTACTTCCTTTCCACCACTGAGTGACCTAACATCTCTATAAACATTAGATAAATACTCATATCTGTTCGGAATGTGCAAACAGACCACTCTGCAGCCACCAACTCAAAGGCTTAGAATGTCAGCTAACATCTGAAGCCAAGCCCAAGCTGGCCTAGAACTCGCTATGTAGACAAGACTGGCCCTGATCTCACAGAAAGCTACCTGCCTCTGCCTCCTGAGTGCTGGGATTAAAGGTATGGGCCTTAAGCACCTTGGTTGATGGGGTTTTTTTGTTCTGTTACTATGCAACCTTTCTGAATCTGTTACTACACTGGAACATGGTATTTGGAGTCACCTGAATCCTTGCCCCCAGGCTATGATCACTCATATTGAGCCCCCCAATACATTGTTACTCCCTTTGAGGTGGGAGCTGTGTTTCAGGGTCAATAGAGGACTGCCAAGAATTAGCAGGGTGGAAACCTCAGTATGAAGGCATACTTAAGGATGAGGGCCACCTGGCAATACCTACTGAAAATTCAAGCACACAACGGAGTTCCACTCCTGAGCATTTACCTGAAATACATGTGTTCTGACATGATGCGTGCGAGGAGTAATTAATCAGAGAACTGCTTAGAAAGGCAAAATAGTAAAAGCAATGGAACCCGCAAGGGATGGATTAGATTACAGTCATTCACACAATGAAACACTACACCTCAAGGAAGAATGAGGAGTCACTTCAGGTACTGTAAAATTTGAAGATACAATTGATTCAGGAAAGGGAGGTTGAGCAGCAGTAAAAGCAGTTTCATTCACAGCAAAGGGACGGGCGTGGCTGGGGACACGGCCCAGTGTGTAAAGTGCTTGTATGAGGACGTGAGTTCTGATCCCCAGCACCCTCACAAAAGCCAAGCATGGCAACTCGTATCTGCAGCCGCGGTGTTGGGATGTGGAGACAGGTGGATTCTGGGGTTCTCTGGTCAGCAAGTCTAGGTAAAACTGTGAGCTCCAGGTTCAGGGAGAAGCCCTGTCTAGAAAACTGGGAAGGAGGGCTGGAGAGATGGCTCGGTGGTTAACAGTGTGTACTGCCCTTGCAGAGGGTCTAAGATCGGCTCCCATCACCCACATGGGGCAGATAACAACCACCCAGCTCCAGGGGATTCAGTGCCTTCTTCTGGCTTCTGTGGGCACTCACACACATGTGCCACACACACACACACACACACACACACACACACACACACACACACCAGCACAAACCCATAAGCATGACACCCAAAGCTGACCTCTGACCTCCACAGGCAAACACACTGGTGAATGCACATAAACATGTGTACACCACACATGCACATACAAAAAATTATTCTTAAAGGCTGTGTGGGCAGACAAGAACATGTTTTATTTTTGCTTGCACATTGCTAGGGATTTTCCACCTACACAAAAGAAACAATCGGAGTGTCCTCCAGGGTGAGAAACAGATTGCTACGGAGGTTTTTCACGCGCACTTTTTTTTTTTTAATAGCGAGATCCCCATTCAAAGTCTTAACCTCTTAATTACACATTTATCTCTTCCGAAGGAAATATTTCGAGTCGGGTTCTGACATGGCTGTCCCATGGCACCTAAAGTGTCAATGGTGTGCTTTTAATGGAGTTAAATGGGAGTGTGATCAAGTCTGAACTTGGAGTTTCTGCTTAGAGTAGTGTGGCTACTGCAGATTGTATTTTCCTCTGCTCAGACATTAACAAGGAAAATGTAGAATTTTACTTTCTCCCCACCCCCCACTCCTTTTTGCCCCCAATTCCCAACCTCGTGACTTAAATGATGATTCTGAAGAATGAGAAATAAACACAACAGCTCTGTCCTTGTATTCCCTGATATTAAGTGGAAACTGGCAGGAGCCCTATGCAATTGCCTGGAGCTATTTTACTCAAGTTATTTCTGCCCACCAGGCTTCAGGCTTTGTGCTTAAGCAGCTTCTCTCTCTCTGTGTCTGTCTCTCTGTGTCTGTCTCTCTCTGTCTCTCTTTCTCATTTCTTTTGAGTTCAAAAGAAGAGTACTACGAAAAAAGCATATAGATATTTTTAGGACACAAATTACTGGGCATACTTTATTAGAAAGTCTTACCAGTGAATTCAGTTTACTTAGTAACATGTATTATTAGAAAGAAATATAAGGTATAGATCTACTTAGAAGTAAGTTCTAGGACTCTAGTTAAATATGAACTATATATATATATATAAACGCAACTCCTTACTCTTGAAATCAGTATGGATGGTTCCTGGCATGCCTGGTCCAGAGATACATATAGCATACATAATGGCTTTGTGTGTGTGCACATATATACATTTTCCTATGTGTGTGGAGGCCAGAAGACAACCTCTGATGTCACTCCTTAGGGGCCATTCATTGTGTGTGTGTGTGTGTGTGTATGTGTGTGTGTGTGTGTGTGAGAGAGAGAGAGAGAGAGAGAGAGAGAGAGAGAGAGAGAGATGGGGTGAGGTACATACAGAGGTTAGAGGACAGCCCCATGTGTCAGTCCTTGCCTTCTACCTTTTGAGACAGGGTCTCATTGTTCGCCTCTGTGCTGTGTGTACCAGGCTAGCTGCCCATCTTCCATCTCACAGGCATTACAGACACATCCTACTATGCCCAGCCTTACATGGATTCTGGAGATTTGGACTCAGGTCCTCTTAATACAGCAAGCACTGAGCCAACTCTAGCCTCTTCCCATCTTGCTTTTGTGAGACTCTGTCTCCCACATGGAGCTGGCCAACTAAGTTAGGCTACCAGGCCAGTGAGCCCCAGGGGTCCACCCACCTCTGCTTCCCTAGCTCTGAGATTACAACCGTGGATGGCTTTTTATTAAGTTAGTACAGGGGATGGAATTCAGCTACTCATGTTTACCAGGCCAGCATTTCACCAACAGAGCTACCTCCCCAGCCTGAGAAGGGCCCTGCTTGCTCGAACACCTCTAGCACCTACATTCCACAAAGGTGCTATTTTAGTTTGCTTTTCTGTGGCTGCGATAAAACACTGACCAAAAGCAACTTGGGTGAAGAAAGGATTTATTTCTGTTTACAACTTCCAAGCCACCATCCATCACTGAATGAAGGCAGAAACTCAAGGCAGGAACTGAAGCACAGACCATGGAGGAATGCTGCTTACTGGTTTGCTTCTCTGGAGGCTGTGCTCAGCCTATTTTCTTATACAATCCAGTACATGTCCAGGAGTGATACCAACCATAGTGGACTGGACCCTCCCACATCACTCAACAATCTAGAAAGTACCTCACTGATGTATCCACAAGGCAATACGATAAAGGAAATTCCTCAATCAAGGTTCCCTCATCACTGGTTCAAGTTGACAACTGAAGCTAACCATGACAGGGTCCTTATTCTGCTCACCCCATCCTCCCTAATTTATGTGCTTCATTGAGGATCCCCGGATTATGGTATGTATGGGCAGAATGCATAGACTGTGAAGTATAGATCAAGTACAAATATCATGAGTTTGCCTAGAATGCTATTCAGTAATTTGCCCAGACTATTAAGAGCAGATACATGCAAGTAGGTGAAAATAACTACAAAAGAAATTATCACAAGTAACTCTGATCCTTCTGAGATATATTCTAGATATTTCCTGGTGAACTGCTACAACTTTTGTTAAACCTTATTCTTGGGATTTGGAGTCTTATTACTGAGTCTTCAGACATGGCTGCCTCAGACTGGCTTAACATGTTCAGTGGTTTCTATATCCCACCACTGTTGTTTGGAGCTCTAGGTGCTAGTATAAGTGTCCGCTCTCATTTCCCAGGCTTAGGGGGAGTGTGGTACCTACAAGTTGAGCCTTACATTTTTTTGAGGTAAGGAAATGAAGGCTTTTGACTCTGGACACTGACCTGACTCTAGATTGTATGAGATTGTTGAGAGTTGGGGGCCTGCATCAGCCTGCTGGGGAGGGAGCACCATCAAGCCCTCTAGGAGTGGTATTGGGCTTCTAAGGCTCCAGTTCTAGCAGTCGATAAGGCAGATCATATGCTCCCCACACAGGGAAATGTAGCATCCTTTCTGAGGACTGAGAGTGACTGATAGCTGGGCTCCCATGAAGAGATAGGCTTTGAGGTAAAACAGGAAAAAAAATCTCTGGACTGAATTAGGATATCAAAGACATACCCTGCTGTATAATTAGACTGACTTCTAAGAACCAATTTTAGCAGAAATATACATGTAAAAGAATGGTTCAGCATCTTGGTCACCTGTGGCACTGGGAGTGAATCAGCTTTCAGTGGAATGAAAGTTCCCCAGGTCAGCCTTTCTGAACCCTGCGTGAATGCTTCGCTTTCATAGAATACTCAGGCACGGTCAGAGTGAATGCTGGGTTTGAGGCAGGGGAGTCTTTGTCTACCCTGTACCAATACTTCAGGAACACTTCCCCTGTGCGACCAAAACTCTGTCATTTAGCACCATTGTAAGCTCTGTCCTGGTGACTTATTATACATTGAGTCGAGAGACTCCAATGTGGTAGTTGCCTGTGGCAAGCTCACTACCGGGCTGCAGAATGCTGCATCCATGTAAATATTTCACAGGATGGCTGTTAGGCATAAAGGGGATTGTTTCACAAAAGCCTGCCAGTTCAGTGGTCGATTCCTAGAGCCATTTAGGCCTCTGGTAGAGACGGACCCTAGAAGTAACTGAGCTCTGATGTGCACCTGCTGTTTCCGGTCTCCCATCTCCTCTAGCCCCACTTCCGCTTTCCAGCGTAGGTACACTGGGCTCCTGTATCTGCTTTCCAGCTAGCAAGGCTGGCTTTTTGCCACCTCCAAAGCTCACATCTGTGGACTCCAAACTCAGCCATAGGAACTCTGGCTAGAGACCAATGTAAATAGAAGAGACTAGATCCATTCGCCCTAAGCACACCGAACCAATCTTCTTCGCTGTTGCTCCGGGTGCAGCTCGCCCAGTGGTGATGAAACAGAGGATACAGAAGGGAAGAAGACAGAGAGTTTAAAAGCAAAGGACCGATGAATGGCACCTTGGTGCGGAGTTCTGATGTGTTAACTGGGGGAACAGCTGCAGCTTCCAACAACCACTTGAAAATGCACACATGTGGACAGCACTGTGCAGCCATCTGTGAGCTCACATGGAGCATGGGCACACTGAGTCTTTCTGAGCAAATGTTTGGTGAGACATGACCCCTGCTTCTAGGACACTGAACTGTCATCGAGGTGGACATGAGGATATGGCCAGGGACATCATATTTGTTAGCTGAGATATGGATCCAGTGATTATAGGTTCTTGTGTGCCCATGTGTGAGTGCACGTGGAGACCAGGAATCAACATCCAGAATCTTCCTCCATCGCTCTCCACCTTATATTTTAATATTTTATTTATTATTTTTATTTTAAGTGGTATGAGTGTATTGACTGAATATATGAAAGTGCACCTAGGTCATACAATGCACACAGAAGTCAGAAGAGGGCATCGGTTCCCTGGAATAGGAGTTACAGATGGTTTTTAGCTGCTGCCATACTGATACTAGGAATTGAACCCAGGTCCTCTGCAAGAGAAGCCAGTGCTCTTAAGTGTGGAGCCATCTCTCTAGTCCCTCCACCTTAGTTTTTAAGACAGGGTCTCTCACTGACCCTGGAGCTTATTGATCAGCTACACTGGATGGCCAGCAAGCTCCCATGAAACTCAAGTCCCCAGGCTTGTACAGCAAGCATTTGACTGACTGAGCCAATCCCCAGCCTCTGAATCAAATGATTTTGTAAGCACTTTCTCTGTAAATAGATGCACAGGAAGTTGCAAAGACCATACAATCTATCATGTGCCCTTCCCCCGGTTTCTATGAAGGGCCTCATCTTCCATAACCATAATACAATATGAAAACCAGGAAATATATTGGCACAGGGTAGCCATAGTTTTATGCCATGCATCACATGGCTTGATGGGAACTGCACTCAAGACACAGAGCTATCTCACCCTGCAGAGTTCTCCTTCCTCTTCCCCACCACAGTCATTACCACATCCCGTCACCTCTGGCAACTACTAATTTGCTCTGTATCTCTATAATTTTTCCATTCTGAAAATGTTATAGAAATGGAATCACATAATATGTGACCTTTTGAGGTTGGATTTTTATGTCTGAATTCCATTTGGTGATAATTTGTTAAGAAATTTTACATCTATAGTCGTGAGGGATGATGGTCTTCCATCTTATTTTTTTTTCATACTCTCTTTGTGAGGTTTTAACAGTATCGCTTGTTAAATGACCGAGAAAATGTTTCCTCCACTGACATAGTCTGGAAGAAGCTGTAGAATTAAAAATTAGCATTCTTTGCCCATGTGGTAGAATTTGCCAGTAAAACCACCTGGATCTGGAAAATTCTTTTTTTTTAAAGGAATTTTAACTTATGAATTCCATTCCTTTATAATTATAGGGCTATCCAAATTACCTGTTTCATTTTGGGGAAGCTGTGCTTGTTTGGCAAGGAATTGGTGTATTTCATCAAAGTGGTCATTTTATTTAGATTCTTCAAGCAACTCTGTTTCTCTGGTTGCTGTCCACAGGGTCCCTGATACCCGTTCATCTGCCTTCTCTCTTTCTTTGTTTTTCAGTCTTTCTAGAAGTTTACTGATCGTATTAACCTCTTGAAAAACAGTTTTTGGTTGGGGATTTTCTCTGTGGTTTTTCTCTATTGTTTTCTGTTCTCATGACATCATCGATTTCTGTACTTCCTTCCACTGTTCGTTTATTCTTTTTGCCTCAGTTCTTGAGACAGGAGCATAGATTATTGATCTGAGACTTTTTCTCTTTTCTACTGTGATTTTTAGTGCTATAAATTTCTTTTGAGATTGGCCTATCATGTTTTGTTCTTTGTTTTTTGTTTTAATTTGCCTTGAGACTTTCTCTGATTCTTTACAATGTGTTGTTTGAGTTCTAAGCATCTAGAGATTTTCATTTTAGCTTTTGTTTTTGATTTCTCTTAACTCCATGGTTGTCAAAGGACTCACTTTGCACGCTCTTTAAATTTGTTGCGCTTGCCTTCGTAATGTATCATGTGATCTATCTTGAAACATGTTCCATGGACACATTAGAATATATTCTCTTCTTGGTGGGGAGAGCCACACATACGCACAAGCACACACATATACGCATGTGCACACACATGCATGTACATGCGTTCGAACCTGATACAGAGACATTGCCCATATCGGCTTGAGTCTGACTATTCCAGCAGTGTAGTTGTTGGGAGAGTCTTTAGTCTCCAAGTATGAATACAAATTTCTTTGTTTCTCCTGCGAGTTCAATGAGGTGTTACTTAGCTTTCGGTTGGTTTTGCTTTTTGGTCCACACGCATTCAGAGTCTCAGCATCTTCTTGAGACAGTGGCTGTTTCAGCATCACTGAATGCCCCTCTCTATTCCTGGTCATTGTCTTTGCTCTGAAATCTGCTTTCTCTAGAAGGACTGTGTCTTATGATACTCATTTAATTAACATATGCATGGTGTCCCTTTTTCAATCCTTTGTTTCAAATCTACTTCTATTGTTATATTTGAAGTAAGTTTCTTAGTTATGTCGTACAGCTGAGAAGTCATATACTTTTACCCATTTGGCCAATTAATCTGTTATTTATCTCTTTGTTTTTCTTATAATTATTTATTCCTCTGTGTGTGATAGTGTTGGAGATCAGAGAGTAACATGTGAGTTGATTCTTTCCTCCCACCCTGTGAATCCTGGGGATTGAATTCAGGTCTTCAGGCGTGGATGCAAGTGCCTCTACTTGCTGAACCATCTTTCTGGCCCTATTTATGTGTGTGTGTGTGTGTGTGTACAGGTGCACACACACACAAGCCAGAGGAACACACTGGTGCCCTCCTCTATCACCCTCTCCCTTATTCCCTTGAGACAGGGTCCCTCACTGAACCTGGAGCTAGGCTGGCAGCCCACAGAACCAGACAGTCTTCTTGTCTCTGCCCCAGTGTGCTGGAGTTCCAGATGCACATGTTCGGGCCCAGCCTTTAACAGGAGTGCTGGGATTCAAATTCAGGCCTTCGTGCTTGCTCAGCATGTGCTCTTACCCACGGACCATTTCCCAGTTTTTACATGAATGCTAGGATTCGAACTCAGGTCCTAATGCTTCTGCAGCAGCAAATACCTTAGCCATCTCCCTAGTCCCAAAGAGTTTTATGTTTGTTTTATCTGTAATATCCAGGACGTTTAGTTGTTCTGAGTGGGGAAACTCGGGGAAGTGCATCTACTCTGTATAATCTCAGAATAGGAGTGATGACTATGGACCTTCAAATCTCCCAGCCTTGCTTCTGGTCTGTCAGTTAGATAGAGCCACCAAAAAGTTATTGGTGAAAAGCAAAAGGGGACACGTCCCTCTCTGCGTCCTCATCTCTTCACGTGCCTGTCTATTACTTCCTGCATTCCTTTTCTCTTTGTTGTAACAAAATACCTGACACAAACAACTTCAGGGAGGAAAATTTTATTTTGGCTCACAGTCCAACATGGTGGGGAGGTCATGGCAGCCGGAACTTGAAGCAGCTGGTCATGCTGTATCTATACACAGGAAGCAGAGAGTGATAAAGGCTCGCTCAGCTCACTGTCTATTTTGATTCAGTCTGGGACCCCAGACTATGGAATGCTGCCACCCACAGTCAGAGTGGATCTGCTTACCTTAATTAATCTAGTCTATAAAATTCCCTGCAAATATACCCCGAGGTTTGTTTCTATGGGGGGGTGGCGGCTAAGTCCTGTCATGTTGACAAGATGAACTGTCACACACACAACAAGTTCTTCCAGACGGATGATTTGTAATTACTCTTCATCCGGAGACCTCCACCACCTCACACGCATGCTGGGCCACACAGACTTCTGCTCACCAACTACTGTGTCCTACAGAAGTCTTTAAGGAGGATTTCCCAGTGTGCTTCTGTGAGACATTTAAAACCTAACTCATCAGTTTTTTGAAATCTTGCTCATTTAAATTGTCACAGCTCAAGAGTCCCGGGATTTAAACCTTGGAAAGGGTACGACTTGTCAGCAGAATTTCTGTGTTAATTTGTAGAGAGACGAGGAATATTAAAACCTATTCTGTGGAAGTCAGTAGAGAAACTGCAGACGGACACATAGGCAGATAGGTAGTTAGAAAGTCACATAGGTACCTAAACTTTTGAGACCTTGGCTTCTCCCCTGTCCTGCCAGGGTCTCCTGCCGGCTGGAGTCTGAAGAGTGTAAGATGATGGGGTGGGAAATCCCAGCTGGTAGTCAAGCTTAGAAAAATCAAGAAACAGGGACAAGACAGGAATACAAACTGAGTAGACACAGCGCAATTTATGAAAGGCAAACAGATATCCTCTCCCGAGGTACAAATGCATTCTAGAAAAAGTACTTCCTATATGTTTCATCTTTGTCCTTTATCACTTAGGCTACTGGAGATGATACCATTGGTTAAAGTATTTCCAGAAAATGTTTGTTCATACATAAATTCGTTGACATACAGTGACTGGACAAATTGTTCAGATCTGTTAGAAGGCAGTAGCATTTTCAAAGTTATTTATGATTCCTACCCACTATTTTTTTAACACCTAAGAGCGTTCTTTTTTTAATACCTAAGGGGGGTTTCCTTCTCTCTCAGGCAGTCTTTGAAACTTGCCTGTGAGAATAGTCTCTGATGGGCTTTTTGCATATGAAAATTCAAAGGAGGCAGAGGAAACCAAGCCAGCATGAGAGAAGCCTTGTGAAATACAAGCCCCTCCTTGAGATGGTTGAGGAATTGAAGAAAGGAAGGTTGGCTCTAGAGAGCCTTTCCCCACGGGGCTCATGGAATGATGTGGAGAAGGACTGAGTAGGCCCAGCATTTCCTCTATCCTAAAAAAATCCCTGCCAAAGACTATTTAAGGGTTTTCTTAGGTCATGAGGGAGCCAATGCCAATCAAATGACTCTGTAGAACCGGCAGTATTTTGACTTTTTTTAGACAAAGTGTCACTATGTAGCCCTGCCTGGCCTGGAACTCCCTATGTAGACCAGGCTGGCCTCTAACTCACAGGTTATCGCCATGCCTGGAAATTTTGACTATTTTATTATCATTTTTTGCAGATACTGGGCATGCTCTGTGCTCTCCCCCAAGACTCTCTCCAGGGTTCTGAAGTCAGAGTAAAGTTCAAATACAGGCTGGGGATATACACTTCTGAGCAGTCCTGGTCAAGGTGAGATCCTGGCCACCTCCTGCCACTGACCCCTCCTTGCCTGAACTTCAGTTTCTTCCTTAGGGTGGTCTGATAAGTTGTTAAAGCTGTGTAGAATCTCTTTCTGGGAGATGAACTCCCTCTCCAGTCAGGCCAGGGCCCCTTTTTCTTTTCCTGGCATAAGATTTCTGGGGAAATTCCCATTTCATAGGTCCACTGTGTAGTCTGATAGCTTGATGAATATAAATGTCCTTCTAGAATATGTTCGTTTCTGCCAGGCCAGCCATTACAGGTGGGGCAAGGTACATAGTTATTTGAGCTCTGTATTAGGCAGTGCTGTCAGAACTGACAGGATACATATATATTACAACAGGAGGTGAATTAGATTTTCTTCCAGTAGGGGCTGTTTAGTACAATGATGGCTGTCTGCACACGGGAGAGGATGAGAATCCATGAGCTACTGAGTCCACAAGGCTGGGTACCTCGGCAACCCCAATCTAGCACTGAAGGCCTGGAGGGTTCCTTGAGAGATGCTGACTTTCAGTCCACATTGGAAAGCCAAAGAAACTGGGTCTGAAGCCAGTGAGAGGTGGTGGCAGTGGCAGAAGCAACAGGGTAGATGCATTCACCAGCAAGAAGCAAAGGCAAGGTGCTCAAGCACTGATTTCCCTTGGGCCTCTTTGTATCTGGGCTGCTTCTGGAAGATTCCACCCACTCCTGGGGAGGATATTTTCCACTCAGTTTATCCTTCCTAGAAATGCCTTCACAGACTCCTCCAGAAGTGTGTCATGTCTCTAGTTGATTCCAAATCAAACTGGATTTGGTTGACAATCAAGTTTAAGCATCATGGCCTCTACGGCTGAAGGACAGTGAGCAAGAGATCACAGACAAACAGTAGAGCCTATGACAAGTGCTTCTGTGGTTCTGACAGAGCCAAGACTCATGAATTAGAGTAAGGAACAGCAAGAAGAAGCTGAGCAGACATCTGGGGGCCTGTGAGGAAAATTGGGTCAACTTCACCATGAGATTTTTATTGACCTTGATGGAGTGATAAGGAACTGGTAGCTCACTATGAGGCAGGATGGAAGGGATACTTGAGTGGAGCTAACGGAAGCCCAAGTTTGAGAATGAACTGCTCTCCTTGGGAGAGGCCCAGAGGTGGCTTTGAGGAACCTGAGCAGTGTTCCCAGGTGGAGGGTGGGGAAGAGAGAGGTCCCATTAGTGGAAGAGATTCCACAGGAAGAAGCCAGGCAGTGCACAGGGGGAAGGAAGCCCCCCATGTTCAAATGAAAGGTGAAGAGTGGCAGGCCACCACGAAGAGACTAGAGAAAACAGATTAACATATGAAGTTCTCTCCTCCATCTATCTGGCTTCTTCAGAGGAACCCACAGCATCAGAGGACATAAATGGAGGCTGCTCGTGTAGCAGGGACAAGGTGAAATGGGATTCAGTCATCGCATTTCTCTCGGTGAGGTCTGCCACAGGCAGAGATAAGCTGGGGCCAGTCACGTGGAGAAAGGGCTGCAAACTGCTTACTGGGTCTGAACTGGGTCAGCGTTCTTGCACACTGATGGCAGGCAGAAGGCTACACTGGCCTCTGCTGGCCTTACAGACCCCATCCCCACGTGGGAAATGAATCCATCCACATTGCCTTCTTGCTGTTGCTGCGCTCAGCTAGCTCTCTTCTCTCTCATGCAGTTGAGGGCCGCTCACGTTCATGATGGATGGGTCTTGCTACCTCAACTAACAATCAAGACAATCCCCTAGAGACAAGCCAACCTGAGCTAGATAATTCCTTATCGAAACTCTCTTCCTGGATGAATCTAGGCTGTTATGTTGACAGTTAAAACTCACCCTCACACCTGGTCTTTTTAGGTGGGTTCTGGAGACCAAATCCGAATCCTCTGGCTTGCAAGCTGAGCACTTTATGGACTGAGCCCATTTTCTGCTCTCAATAGTGACAATCCCCAAAGCTCTCTGCACTTTGAACTTTCACCTGCATTATCTTATGTGATTCTGAAGCCAGTCTCGTGGGATAATGGGCCCGACTGTCATAATTATTTCCATGCTAGGGACTAAGACACAAGCTAAAATCTAAGCAGCTGGATGACATTTGGGGACCACCCCAACT
Source organism: Eospalax fontanierii (assembly GCA_035773235.1). Classification (NCBI taxonomy): domain Eukaryota; kingdom Metazoa; phylum Chordata; class Mammalia; order Rodentia; family Spalacidae; genus Eospalax; species Eospalax fontanierii. The sequence continues at coordinate 8,273,352 of CM069549.1, forward strand.
CAGACCCTGACTCTCCCATTATAATCTACTGCCTTCATTTCTTTTCCAAGATGTAGCCATCCATAGGCCCTCTTTATACTCGGGGTCACTATCCAAAGCAAGACAATGAACCCCAAGATGAGTGGCATACTAATTTCCCTCTGAATACTCATTAAAATAAGGGAGAAGTCCTTAAACTAAATGATTTCCTTGAGATGAACCTCTGTCTCACACTTGGTCTCCTTGTTGCAACTTCCCTCTGAGACAACAGAGGCAACCCCACAACGTTATTTTTCAAGCTCTTGGCTGCTGTCCACAGCAAGAAAATAAATCACATTGCATCCCAGCCTGGTGCTCACACATACAGGCACATAAAACAAAAAATAGTATCACAGGAGAATGCTTAACCTGGCCTGTGACACCCACTATTTTCTATTCTGTTTTTTAATGCTTGTGGCGATCCACTAAATTGATTTTATGACCTAGCAATAAGTTGCTACCATGATCAAAATAAATTTAAAAAAAACCATCCTTTACAACAGAGTCTCACCACACTTTGCAAGCCGAACCTTCTGTTTTGTTTAGAGCAGCAAAGGGAGGAAACGGTGAGGCTCAGGCTCTTGGGGCTCGCTAGGCTGAACAGACACAGAGGATACTGTAGTCCCCAAGGTTGCTGGACTCAAAGTAGGGGCTCCCCCATGCCAACTGTGAAAAAGAATGGTGAGTCTCACTATGGTGGTTTGAATGAGAATGTCTCCCATGAGCCCCAAACATCGGAATGTTAGGCTCCAATCAGTGTCATTGTTTACAGAGGTCTAAGAGGTGGGGTCTTGCTACACAAAGCAGATCATTGGGGAGGGCCTGGAGAGTTCTTAGCCTGACCCATTTTGAGTTTCTCTCTCTGCTTCCTGTGCCTGCTTGAAGATGTGTGTGTGCACTCAGCTTTCTGCTTTGCCTGCCTCCTGCCACGCCTCCTGCCGGGGTGGACTCTTATCCCTCTGGAACTCTAAGCCCAATAAACTCTTCTTTCTATAAGTGGCCTTGGTCATGGTGCTTCATACAGCGACAGAAAAGTAACCGATACACTGTTGTATGAATTTTTTCCTCTAACTGGCAAAATGGACCTCGCACGCTCGACCACAGTGTAAACAAAGCTGACAAAGGAGGAAGCCCACAGTCAGCTGCCCCTCCCAACCAACCAGTGACCTGAGCTGTATGTGGGGGTGGGGGGAGGGACGACCATGTGATTGAAGGAAGCAGGGAAGGGACTAGCCCCTTAGCCTTTTTGGGCAGCTGACAGCGGATCATCAGGGCCCCCAAAGAAATGTAGAATTCACTGTATGGCCTCAGTAGATCCCCTACTTGCTAACTGCTCTGTAAGTAAGCCCAAATAAAACTCTGGTTTCCCAAACTGTAATTTGGTGAAATCATAATTCGTTCACTTTGTTGTTACAGTCCTAGAGAGGAGGGCAGGGCTGAACACCGCTCACGCCTCACAGAAAGAAATTCTTAAGACATACACCTACCTACTGTGGGTGTTGGGTCACAAATGCTCCCTCCACACCCCACAGGGGATGACTGAGATCATACTATATACTTCATCACCCTCTAATCACCCAAATAGACTTCAAACTTTGGTACCTACAGGCCAGATATTTACCACATGACATTTTTAAAGGACTATTTTATCTTTTAAAGACTAATTTTTTTGTATATGTGTGCAGGTCTGTCTGTGTATGCACATGTGTGGGATACCCTTGAAGGCCAGAAGAGAGTGTCAGATCCCCAGGTGGTTATGACCTTCCCTTATGGGACTGAAATCAGGTCCTCTGGAAGAGCGCAAATGCTTTTAACCAGCCCCCTTTAAGGGAATATTTTAAAGCTTTCACTGAAGAATCTTTCCAAATATGCCTGAAATGTCACCATCAGAAATTAGTGTATAGAGACAGGAGAGCTGGCTCCGTGGTCAAGAGCACTAGCTGCCCTTGCAAAGGACCCATATTCATTTCCCAGCACCCACATGGCAGCTAACAAATGTCCAAAACTCCAGTTCCAGGGGAATTCCACTCCATCTTCTGACCTCAGTGGGCATTACACAACACAGGTGCACTTACACACATGCAGGTGATACACTATGGCACATAAAGTAAAAGTATTTTTTAAAAAATAAATGTATAGTGTGTGACATATGTGTGTGTTTATGCATTTCGTGCATATGGATGTGGCATGTGTGTGCCATGGCACATGTGTGGGGGTCAGAAAACAACTTTTGTTGTCAACCCTCACATTCCATCTTGTTTGAGACAGAGTTTCTTTTCTTAATTTTTAAAATTACTTTTATTTTATGTGTATGAGTATATTGCCTGCATGTATGTAAGTGCACCCGGGTGTTGCAATGCCCACAGAGGTCAAAAGAGGGTATCGGATCCCCTGGAACTGAGATTATGGACCAGACAATTGTTAGCCACCATGTGGGTGCTGGGAATCGAACCCAGGTCCTCTGCAAGAGCAGACAGTGCTCTTAACAGCTGAGCCATCTCTCCAGCCCTGAGGCAGGGTTTCTTTATCTTTGCATTGAGTGTACCAGGCCAGCTGGCCCATGAACTTCTGGGGACTCTCCGGTCTCTGCTCCCATCTCTCCACAGGAGCACTAGGATGACAAACACACTGCATCATTTTCCCGTGGGTCCTGGGGATTTAAATTCATATTCTCACACATATACAGCCAGTCCTTTGACCCACTGAGCCATCTTCACAGCTCTACCATCAGAAATTTTCACCTTGCATTGAAGTATCACCATCCCACCATTCTTCTACATGTCATGTGCCCACGTGGAGTTTTTAGGGCTTTTCCCATGTAAGTTCTAGAATTTGATTCTATTCCAAGGGAAACTGGAACCGCAGGTGTCAGCCTTCCTTATGACTTGGACCACTCTATCACACTTGGTAAAGCCATGAGGCACCTGCTCAGAAGACTGTTTTTACACTTCTCAAGAAAGATGTATGGAATTTCAAAGCAGATCTTCATACACAGAAACACACACTATTGTTTTAAGGATTTTGTTTTGATTTTTTCTTTTCTTTTTGGAAACAGTATCTCATAAATCTTGAGCTGACCTCAAACTTGCTGTATAGCCAAGAATGACCTTGAACTTCTGATCTTCCTGCCTCCACCTGCCAATTGCTATGGGTTTGTGTAGACATGCACCACCACATCCAGTCTATATGGTGCTAGAGATGGAATCTAGAGCCTTGTGTATGCTAGGCACTCGGTCCCCAGCTGAGCTACGTCCCTAGCCCTTATGCTAAGTTCTTTTAAATTGTCAATATATAGGGGGTATTAAAATCTTTTTTAAATTTGCAATGCACAGACATGTATGTTTAAGCTACTAAGTAAAATCTAGAAGTAGATCTAATAAGCAAGTTAGAATAATTACAGCAACTGTTATTAATAGATAATACTCCAAGATATCTATCCTAGTTAGCTTTCTATTGCTGTGATAAGGCACTGACCAAAACCAACTGGGGAAGGAAAGGGTTTATTTCAGCTTTTGAGTTAGTCTATCCTGGAAGCCAAGGAAAGAACTCAGGGCAGGAACCTGGAGGCAGGAGCTGAAGCACTGACCATGGAGGAACGCTGATCACTAGCTTGCTCTCTCTGGCCTGTGCTCAGCTTGCTTTCTTACAAAACCCAGCCCCACTTGCCTGCTCTAGATATCAGTGTCCACAATGAACTGGATCCTCCCACATCAATTTGCAATTAAGAAAATGCACCCACAAATGTGTCCACAGGCCAGTTCAATGGAGGAAATGCCTCATTTGAGGTTTCCTCTTCCCAGGTATCAAGTTGAAAACTGGAGCTGTCCAGCATAGTGTTTGCAATCATTGCAGTGTGGTGTGTTAGAGACGGATGATTCCACTCCTAGTAGGGAAAGAAAATAAACTCAAGTTCTGGGAAAGACTGGGGTTTGTTGCCTTCAGCAATCCTAACCTGTTTTATCCTTCCTTCCAAAGTCTGCACATCGGGGGCTAAACCTAGGCCTGTGATGTTCCTCGTGCCTTCCAAACCTAGCTGTTCACCTGTCCTGTGGTCAGTACCACTGGAGGTGTCCATGGACCCATTCACAGATCGTGTCAGGTTATTCTCAACAGGGGGCATCCCCATCATCACAGCCTCTGCTATATGAAAGGGCTGCCTCAACCAGCTATCTTGGGGCAGGGAAGAGAGATGCTTTCTGTGACTCTGACAAGAGCAGGTTAAGATGTTGGACACTGGGTGCCTATTTTACCGTAACTGACTAACAGTGGTAGCAGAGGAGAAAGCCTGGGGCAGGAGCTGCATCTACTTAGGCTGGGAGAGTAATAGCTTTCAGGGTTATTCTAGGGAACAGGTATACCTCACTCTGAGTGGGCTTTGTGTCTCCCCAATTAGCCATGTGACTCCTCTGCCTTCCATCACATCAGCACCTGAGTGAAAACATAAAGAATGAGACTCCTGTAAAGACCACCATGGATCTGCTCCAGCTCAGCCAGAGGCCATTATGAATCCGGTGATCTGGGGTCTGTCTTGTGTGGGAGAGGGTTGAGGGTAAGAGTGGCTAGTAAAAATCTTTTCTGCTTCCTTCCTCTGTGGAATTAACTCATAATCTTTTATAATGACTATGGTCTTTCTTAGTGAAAACATAAGGCCTGAACTGCTTCTTCTGGAAAAGACCATGAAAGCAGCAATTGGTGTGTGTGGAAAGTGGCTCGCTCCCTCCCTGGCCTGGGGAACCCTCCAGAACGTCTGCCTTGGTGCATGACCACCAGCTCTCACTTCACGGATTTGGGAGTTCTGTGTTTTCACAGGCAGAGACTGACCATGCAACACTGTATAGAAATAAGTTCCCAATGGGCAAAGGGTGGGGGTGATTGAATACATATACACTCAGATTTAAAATGGACACAACCATTTTATATAGCTTCAGATCCTATATATAAGCCCCTTTATATAGCTTCAGATCATGTGAGTTATTCAGCCACTTTTCTATGCCTTTTCTGTGAAACAAGGATAATAAATAGGACCAGCTTTGCCTAGTAGGACAAGGATTAAATACACTGACATGTGTTCAAGTGCTTAGAATAGTATATAGCACTATAGAAGTCTTGGTATTCATCAGTCTGTACCTTAGTACAGGTTGTACAGCACACAACTCAGAAGACACCATTTATATAGACTCCAGTGTGAAACGTTGCCCCAGAGTTCTATAATGTATCCCACACAACTGTCCATAATAGCCCCGAAATAACAATCCCCACTTTGCAAGATTATTATAACAATTATATTTAAATGCGCGTAAAGTACCTTTTACATCATAGATGCTATGATTCACAGCCAGTGTTATTATTTATAGTGGGAGAGCTATCTGGCTGTTTAAGGGCAATGTTTGCACAAACGACTTCCTCCTGTTGAGCAGACTTGCACAGGGAATAAATGCAATTAAAAGACTATTGAGGAACTGTAAGTAGATGAAAGTACGTTGACTATTGTGGCGAGGTTACGCTTAGCCCATCAGTGTGGAGGGGCCTCAGGCCTAAGGGCATCTATCTTTGAAGTATCAGAACTCCAGACTCTGCACACCTTGAACTTGGGCCGTAGAAACACTGATAATCCTTTTATTTATTTTTTGGTTCCTATCAGCTGCCAGGAGCTTCTCTTCCCATTTTACCACATGGGCTTGCTATAGTTAATTAGATAACTACATCTCTTACATTAGTTAATCTTTAAATTAGTCTCCACCTAATGAAATTTTGGGGAAGCCCCACAGGCTCTTTGATGAAATCTGGAAGGCCCTTTAGTCTCATCAACCACAGTTTTTAGAAATTATTAACTTAAATAACATCACAGCCAAAAGAATCCATGGAGGATGAATTCCTTCTCAAGCGCCGTTCAGACACACAGTCCCTCATGCCGGAACCAGAGCCTCCGTCCTTCTTCCTTTTGAGCTTTGATTTTTCAGTGTTATTTCCATAAACGTCACTATTTAATCACTCCCTAATAATATGCCATTCCCCCCACAAACAACATCCATTCCAGCACTGTGAGATAAGTCCTTCCCATTGGGGTATTTCAAGTTTGGCATCTCAGCCAACAGACATGATGTCTACAAGACACAGAGGAAAAGAGGACACCGAGAAGGACACGAGGCAAATGAAATAAACAGAACAGCATTAGAGATGAGGGCCTTAGGAGACTGTGGAGTGAAATCTTCTTTTTTTATAACTTTGAAGATGAAGCCCCAGGTGGGACAAGCCACTTGCTCAAAACAACATAATTAATTGGTCCCTCTATTGGGCAGGGACCTGATCTGATGAAAAAAGAGCTTCCTCTGGCCCTTTGGGACAAGGCTGAGTGGCTCACCCAGCATTGGCGGAGAGTCCCTGCCAGGCAGAAGCCCACTACTGTCACCACAAAGGATCAGAACAGAGGCACAGCCCCCCAACACACACACACACACACACACACACACACACATCTAGGACTTAGGACCTCATACCCAACGCTAGGGAAGACGTTTTAAAAGAGCTAAGCATGTGGTGTTCATCCACACTTACCCAGAACTTGGAGGTATGAAAAGGCACCCCAAAGGGACAGGCAGCTAGGAACTCACACACAGATTCACTTCACTGAAGACCAGAGTCAAGGCAACGGGGGCACCTGGGGCAGGCGTGGGGGCGTGGGGAAGTCATCCACAGCAGTTGCAGTGGGAAGGACCGGCCTCCAACTCTTCATGCTCATGGAGCCAGGGAGACAGACATGCACAGGAGCCACGGAGCCGGGCAGAATTTAGAAGCCAATTTTAACATCGATGGTCACCTTGACACATGTGGAATCATCTAGGAGACAAACATCTGGACGTGTCTATGAGGGACTTTCTAGCTTGGGTTAACTGATGTGGGGAGACCCACCCTAAGTGTGGGTGGTACCATTGCAGGGCCTGAGTCTCCATCTGAAGAAAAAGGCTGGCGGGGTGGATCAGCCATTAAGGACACGTACTGCTCTTTTGGGAGACCGGAGTTTGGTTCCCATATCCAGCTCTGTAATTTCAGCTCCAGGGGAGCCGATGCCATCTTTTGGCCTCCTCAGGCACCTGCACTTACCCGCACATATGCCCAGGCACACACACATAATTATCTTTTTAATTTAAAGGATACAGCAAGCTGAGTGCTAGCCTTCATCTCGCTCTGCTTCCTGACTGCAGACGCCACGTCACCAGCTGCCTCATGTTCCTGCCATCCTGCCTTCCCTGCCATGACGAACTGGGCTTTGAACTGCAACCCAAATTAAACCTTTCCTTCCTTAAGCTGCTCCTCAGGCATTTTATTCCAGCAACAAGAAAAGCCTGTGAAATGGGGCTTGTACCAGAACCCACCTCATCCCACAGGACAGCCACTGCCACCCATTCTGAGAGGAAAGTGCCTGTTTGTGTGACCCGTGTTCGTTTCTGTGTGATCTCTGTACATCTCCTGCATGCTCAGGACCTGACTCATCCCAAGGTCTAGGCCCGTGTTCCCAGCCTGGGGCATTTGCTGAGAAATGAGTTATTGAAATACCTTCCACCTCTGTGTTCACTGTAGACAGGAAAATGGACCTCATTCCTTGAGGGAAGAGAGATGGCCCCAAATCATACGGCGTCCTCTCTGCTCTGCAGAAAGTTCCTCTCTTTTTCTCTTTCATTTTTTTGAGACAGGGTTTCCCTGTAGCTCCAGCTGGCCTGGAACTCACTACACAGACTAGCCTGGCCTTGAGCTCACAGAGATACACCTGTCTTTGCCTCCCAAGTGCAGGGATTAAAGACATGAACCACCAAATCTTGCTCACTCTAACTTTTTTATTCATGTGTATATGTGTGCATATTCATATGTGTATGCACATTCATGTGTATGTGCAGATGTGTGATGGGGTAACTTCATGCTTAAATACAACAGTCCCTTTCAGAATGTTTTTCCCCAAATAACCAGCCTTCCTCTGACAATTTTTCACTCTACTAATCATCGTCAACATTTAGAATGTCCGGTTTAAAAAAATGGGTCTATTTGCATCAATGTCCTTGTATAATTCCTGTGTCCTAGTGTTTTCAACATTGGAAGAGTATTAAGAAAATGTAACAAATAATTAACTGAAACTCATTCTCTAACTGAAATAAAATATAAACGCAAAGCCCAGGTTAGCATCCTGATCTCCTTTCTCTCTGTCGCCCAACCCTAACCAGAGTCAAGAAATTGGGTTTCATCATTCCTACACATATGTGTTTCTACTTGATGGATCATTCTTTAAATTTGATTTATTAGTTTTGTGTGCCTGTGTGTGCATATGTGTATGTGTGGACACGCCGTAGCATACCTGTGGAGGTCAAAGGAAAACTAGTGGAAACTGGTTCTCTCCTTCCACCCTGTGTGTTCTTGGGGTTGAACTCACGCTTGGCAGCAGGCATCTGACCCACTGAACCATCTCTCAGGACTCATTAACATACTATTCTTTACAGAGGGGCGCCCCTACTGCACAGGGGCATAAAACGACCACACCAGCTAAAACCCAGCAAAATGATCTCAAAAAACAATGAAAAAAATCATCATTTGATAATATTTACTGTAGCTCAGTTGGGTACTTTACTAGCATGCATGAAGCCCTGGGCTCTATCCCAGCACTAAATAAAGCTGTGGGTGGTGGTACATGCCTGAAATTCCAACCCTGGAGAGATAGAAAGATCAGAAGGTCAAGGTTATCTTGGCTACCTGTTGAGGCTAGCCTGGGTTACATGAGATCCTGTCTCAAAAAAAAAAAACTTTAAAATTGATTGTCTAAAACATTATAAGCCATTTTACTATAGGTCAATTTTACACAGTAAAATCAATGTTTTAAAATATTAATTTTATCTAAATTCCTTAAGATAAGGCACTGGAAACATTGAGCAGGAAGGTGTTTTATGTCTCTGCAAAAACCTCACGGGCAGTGTGTGCACAGGACCTCCCTCCTCCTCACACAGAACTTACAATATAGACAGACCATCTTTTCTGTGCTTGGCAAATTATTGCAGTCCTTTCTAAGATTGGATCAATTTCCAGCTTTTTATCCTTTGCTCTTCTGATGTCCTACAATATCCCCCAGAGTCCTTTTAATGTGAAGCTTTTGCTGGTATCACTTCCTCCGGGACATCTTCATTCTTCTGTCACAGCCGATTTTCTCGTTCCTGGAGCCCAGTCGTGCCTCACTACATTCTTCCTGCTGCGGATCCCCAGTCTCTCCAGTGGTGGCCACATCCATATCCACATCTCCAGCTCTTCCTTCTAGAATTTCCTCGGCATCCCGTCTGAAGCACTCCTCCAACACCACCCCTGGGTCTCTTCACTAAGCCTTTCCTCTTAGCAACTTCCTCTTTAGAGAATTCATTTTCATAAAGCACCACTTGGGTTTATGATACGGAGATACCCGAGCTGAACGACTGGTGTGTGAACTGAGCTTCAGACTCAGTGACCAAAAATTTACAGACTGTGAAAGGTGCACCTGCTACTACAGAGAGATGGGGAGGGAATAAGCGCCATCAAAGTCTATGTTTTGAGCCATGACTCACAGTTGATATAGCTTGGTGTGCGAATAGCTTCAGTTGTCAACTTGACACCCCTGAGAAGAAGGAACATCAATTGGAGAATGTTCTCTATTGGACGGACCTGTGGGCATGTCTGTGAGGCATTTTCCTGATTGCTGGGTAAGAAGGCCCAGCCTACTTTGGGCGGTGCGACCCCTGGGCAAGTGGTCCTGGGTTGCATAAGAAGCAGGCTGAGCATGGGTCAGAGGAGTGTGTTCCTCCACGGTCTCTGCATCCGTTCCTGCATCCAGGCTCCTGCCACGGTCTCTGCATGCGTTCCCGCATCCAGGCTCCTGCCCTGCTTGATTTCCTACCTCAGCTTCCCTCAATGATGGATTGTAACTTGGAAGAGTAAGATGAAATAAACCCTTTCTTCTCCATCCTGCTTTTGGTTGATGTTTTATCAGAGCGATAGAAACCAAGCCAGAACAGGTGGCAATGCAAATCTAGACACAGCACTGGGAAAACAGTTCTGCTAAACTATGTGTGGGTATTTGCACATGAGTTCAGTGCCACGGAAGCCAGAAGAAGGCATCTGATCCCCTGGAGCTAGAGTTAGAGGTGATTGTGAGGTGCCTGATGTGGGTGCTGGAAACTGAACCCTGGGCCTCTGCAAGAGCAGTATGCAGCCTTAACCACTGAGCCATCTTTCCAGCTCTTGGTATTATTGTGAAGGTCTTTAGATTTGTTCTAGACATTAATCATACTGCACAAATATTTGATCTTCCAATACTATTTTTCTTTCATTTTTTTTCATGTCTGTCAGTGCCCTAGATGGGCCAGAAGCAATCTGAAATCGAAGCCTGGCTCTCCCATTGACTGTGACACTCCCCCAAAGACAGGGTCTCATTACCCCATTTGCCTGAGGTCACCAGAGAACCCTCACGGGGTGCCTTCCTCCTTTATGCTCAAAGCAGGATGACTGAGTGACTGCAAATACTTTTTTTTAATTTATTTTATCTGTGTATGTGTGTGTGTATGTGTGTGTGGGTGTGTGCCCGCACGCAATATGGGCACAAAGGCCAAAAGATGGTGTCAGATTCCCTGGAGCTGGTGTTGGAGGCAGTCGTGAGCCACCTGATATGGCTGCTAGGAGCAGAACTTGAGTCTTCTATAAGAGCAGCAATCTCTCTTAACCACTGAGCCATCTCTCCAGCCTCTGGAAATAATCTGGATTAGGGTCATGCCCCAGTTGCTGGAAAAGCCACACAGGTCCTGCCTAATAGATTGTCCCAACCAGAAGTCCCTTCCTGTCCCCAGCAGCATCTTACAGAGCTCAGAAAGCCCGGAACCGCAGCTGCAGGTTTCTCCGGCCCCCACCTCATTCCACTGCTCATTGCCCTTTAGAGTTAAATTGATTTTAATAGCATCCAATTTTCTCAAATGCCGGAGAGACAGACAGGTTACAAAGGGAGTGTTATTACTACCTCTTTCTCCTCCTGGATTCCCAGATGGACATTAAAAATCATTTCATCTGACACTCGACCCCTGGCCCCAGGAGAGATGACCAGGGAAACAGCACTCGGCCCAGAGCCGGCTGTTAAAACTATGAACTTCCCATTTTGCTTTTCTTGGGAGTGATAGAATGAAAAGCCCATTTCCCACTTCAGAGCGTGTGTGGATGTGGATGTGAGCATGTGTGTGTGTATGTGGATGTGAGATGTAACTAAGTTTACAAGTGTTTCTATATAGCGGTGGGTGGCAATGACCCGGAATAACAACAATAAGGGTACGTGTTGTGTATGTGTATGTGTGTCTTATTCATATCTGTGCCCTCGGTGTTTGGCATGTTCACATTTGGTGAACAGTCCCTAGTCCATTATCAAGGAGCCTGCATCTTGCATCAATGTCCCAGTCCCTCCACTGGACATCCCTTATCTCTTCCAATCTTCACGTCAGCAGAAGCAGTGGAACCCAGATTGCACCCATGTGGGCAAGCAGAGTATACTGAGAGTCTCTATCTACAGCACCTGGTATGTGTGTGTATGTGTGTGCGTGTGTATGTGCACGTATGTGTGTATGCATGTGTGTATATATGAGTGAGCAGAGTATATTGAGAGACTATATCTATAGATTCTGGGGTGTGTGTATGTGTATACATGTGTATGTGTGTACATGTGTATGTGTATGTGTGCGTATATGTATATGTGGATGTTTGTGCAGATGTATATTTGTGTATGTGTATGTGCTTATGTGTATGTATGTACATGTGTTTGTGTGTGTATATGTGTATGTGTGTGTTTGTGTATATGTATATTTATATATGTGTGTGTGCTTATGTGTGTGTATACGTGAGTGGGTCTTTTTGTATGTATGTGTATGTAAGTGTGTGTCTATGTGTATGGGTGTGCATTTGTGTGTGTGTTAGGGATAGATGTCCTTAAGTGTGTATTTTCACCTGAAGCCAAAACCTATCACCACTGCTAAGCTCTGCTGCTTCAGGAAACACCCTCAGGCTAGGAAGTCTGTGTGTCCCTCTCATTCCTGCCCCTCCCAGGCCTAGCAATGTACCCTCCTTGGCCCAGGCAGCACAGTTTTGTAGCTTTCCTCTTCTCCCTGGGCAGACCACCTCAGCAGTGGATGGCAGCTGTGTCACACTCAGCCGCAGAACACAGAGGAAGCCTTCTCGTAGAGCCACTCCAGGCTCAGACCTGGGCTCCTCTGAGCTGGGAGCCAGCTCTGTTCATCTTCAATGGAGAGTAAATAGTATGCTTTCCTCAATAAATGTGTGTGTTACAACACAGTTAATGTAGGGATCCTTCTGGTGACAGGTTGTCAGATCAACTGCTCCAACTGCCAGTATTTGAATTCTATCAGATAAAACCAAAGTAGTGACTGATCAGGCTTTGAACTCAGCTGTGTGATAGCGCCTGTGAATTTCTGCATGGCTCTAACAAAGAGGCAAGAATAGCCAAGTAAGGCACTTTCACCGGTGAGGGACAGGCAGGGAAAGCTGTGCGAAGAACGTGGCTTTTATATGTAAGAGAGTGGGCGAAAGCTTTTCAACTCAGGAGCTATACTGATTTCTTTTCTTACTGCTCTGATACAATACCCTGCCAAGGGGCTGGAGAGATGGATCCACAGCTAAGATCTTACAGAGGACCCAGGTTCGATTCCCAGCACCCACAAGGCAGCTAGCAACCATCCTTGACTCCAGTCCTACGGGAATCCAATGCCCTCTTCAGACCTCTGAGGGCATTGCACAATACGGGTGCACTTACACATGTGCAGGCAATACACTCATACACATAAAATAATAAAAAATATTTTTTAAATATCCTGGCCAAAGCAACATGAAGGGAGGAACAGTTTATTCTTCTCACAATTCCAGGTCATGGCCCATCACTGAAGGAAAGGCAAGTCAGGAACCTGAAGCAGATGGTCTCATCCACAGTCAAGAGCAGACAGAGGATGAATTCCTATTTGTGCTCAGCCTCCCTCGACACTTACTCAGTCGAGGACCCAGACCCAGGGAATGGTATTACCCACAATGAACAGCTCTTCCAACCCCCATTAATGTAATCAAGACAATCTGCCCCAAGACATGCCCTCAAGTCAACCAGATCTAGAGAGTCCCTCACTGAGACTCTCTTCCTGGGTAATTCTAGATGGTGCCAATCAACTAACCATCACAGAAGCCCAGCACGCTGCCAGGAGGAGCAGGGGCCATACGGCCACCATAGAGAAGCAACCTGAACGTTCTTGGGCATTTCCTTCATTCAGCAAACACCACCAAGTCATCTTCATCTGGGGGATTCTCAAAGGAAGGCCTGTGTGATCACATGACTGAGCATGAGGTACTGGGCTAGGCTCAGGATACACAAATGGAAAGAAACTTTTGCCCGATGGAGAAGTTAAGCTCCAAGAGACTATCTTGTGTTGTGATAGCATCAGGTATGAATGATGTCTCTGAGTATGACCATCTCTGCACATCTATTCAAGCCCTCAAGGTCTCTCCTTCGCCTTCCCTGGCACCCCACCTATTTTATGTCCTCTTGGAAACACCAATCAAAATGAATGCTGCTATCCATGAGACATGAAAGCATAAAACTATAAAAAGCTGAATTTTTCTTTGTTCCGCTTTAGAGAGCTCTCTCTCAGGGACACTGAACAGGTACCATAAACTGCTTCCTGTTTTAGCCTTTGGGGTTCCATTCTCTATTCTAGGCTTGAAACAGTATAATACAGGGGTCTAAATTGTCAGGACTGGAACCCAGGAAAGCTAGCTTTAGGTTGTCTCAAAGCTGTGTCAAAATTCTAGCCAGGGCTGGAGAGGTGGCTCAGAGGGATAAAAGCACTTGCTGCTCTTCCAGAGGACCCAGGTTTGGTTCCTAGAACCCACATGGTGGCTCTGTCGCCCTCTCCTGGACTTCACGGGCACTATACACACCAGTATACATACAGGCAACCAAAACACTTATACAAATAAAAGTAAATAAATTATTTTTTAAAAATCGGGTGTGGTAGTATATGCCTTTAATCCCACACTTGGGAGGCAGAGGCAGGCAGATCTGGCATCTACATTATGAGTTCCAGGCCAGTGGGCCTACAAGGAGACCCTGCCTCAAACAAATAAATGAAATAACAGAAATAACAACAACAACAACAAAAAAGAGTTCTGGCTTCTTTCTAGAACCACATGAGACCCTTCCTGTCCTGTTTCCTTTCCTCTCTCTGCCCCCCAGTAGGAAAATTTACTTGGGCTTCCATGCTTTTCAAAGGCTGCTGAGAGGATAACTAATTGCCCCAGTCCATCGCACACCCTTCTCCACCAGGCATTGAAATTGTCTGTCTGGCTACTAAGAAAACACCTCCTAGAGCCTGCAGGCTGCTGAGTCATCTCTGGGCTCTCAATGCATATGTGGCCTTTGTTTCTGTGTTCAACCGTTGGCTCCTGTGCTGGCTAACTTTAGCTCTCAATTCGACACATCTGGGAAGAGGGACCTTCAGTTGGGGAACTGTCTCTTCTCTTGGACTGGCCTGTGGGCACATCTGTGAGGCATGTTCTTGATTGTTGAGTGATGGGTAGAGCCATCCCTAGACAGGTGGTCCTGGGTTGTACAAGAAAGCAGGCTGAGCACAGACTAGGGGAGCAAGCCTGTGAGCAATTCAAGTTCCTCCATGGTCTACTCAGCTTCCCTTGATAATATACCGAGCTATAAACCAAATGAACATTTTCTTCCCCAAGTGCTTTTGATAAGTGTGAGGTGAACTGATTCAGCTCCCAAGTGTAAGTCTCCATCCTCCACGTTTTCTCTGGGGTTGCAAGCCAGGCATTTCCTGGATAACTCATCCACACACACTATTAGTTGTTAAACTTTAACTCTATAGTTCCCTCAATGGTTCTTCCACACCATGATGACTTCAGACTGATTCAATGCAGGCCCTTTGGGGTGCTGGAATGGGCAAAGGAAAGGAAGTGGCCCCCATCTTTCTGGAGTCTGGTGTTTCCCATCTCTCTGTATTCCGATAATTTGGCAACAAACAACTGAATCATCTAAGATATGCCTCTCCCTCACTTTTTATTCTCAATCAGTTATGAACTCCCATTCCTAATGTGTCAGAATGGTGTTTTTGTTGTTGCTGCAGCTGTTTAATTTATTGATTTGGAGGAGAGTTTTGCATGTGTAGAGATGTGCTTGCAAAGACCAGAGGTCAACCTTGGGTGTCCATCTTCCAACTTTTTGAGACTAGGTCTTTCACTGGGACCTGGGACCTCTGCCAATTAGCCTGGCTGGTCAGCAAGTCCCGGGGATCCTTCTGGCTATGCCTCCCTAGTACTGGGATTACAAACATGTGCTGGGGGTGGAACATGCCTTCATATTTGCATGGGAAGCACTTTACTGACAGAGCTATCTCCCCAGCCCTTATCCATGATGTTCTAATCTTCCCCTTCCTCGTCACCATAGCCAGGGTCAGACCTTCCTCTCGCCGGAGCAAATGAATGAGTCTTTTCAGGCTCTCTGCCTCCATCCTGGCTACTCCAGCTCATTATTGTGATCCTCTCAGAGGTCACTGGCCTTTCTGGCCCCTTGATGATGAGCCTGGTGTCACCTCCATCTTCCCGGGACCTTCCTGTCTCTCTGACTTCCAATAAGGACAGCAGTCATATGTATTAGTATCCTGTTGTTATGATAAAACACCATGACCAAGGCAACCTACTAGAAGGAAGAGCTTATTGGTTCCAGAAGGATAAGAGTCCATCACGGGAGGAGGCAGCTAGAGCAGAAAACTGAGCTCTCACGTCTTCAAGCAGGCCCAGGAAGCAGAGCAGAGAAGACAAAGCTGGAAGTGGAACATAGCTATGAACTCTCAGAGTCCGCCCCCAGTGACCTACTTCCTCCAGCTAGGCCACACCTCCTAAAGGTTCCATCATCTTCTCCAAACAGCATTCACCTACCTTGATGACATAATCATTTCAGACTTCTGGGGGTTTGGGATGTAGCTAATTTGGTAGAGCGCTTTCGGGTACCAAGCCCTGGGTTTGATGTCTCGAACTGCATAAACCAGGCGTGGTGGCACGCAGCTGTAATCCTAGCACTCAGGATCCATCTGACCAACTGTTCAAATACTTGGAGCCTTTGGGGGACAACTCTCATTCAAACCCCCACACTGAGTTAGAGTTTAACCTAATGAAATGACCACAGCTTGCCCTAATAAAGTCACATTCACAGGTGTCCAGGATTTGAATGTCACCATATCTTTTGGGGACACAATTCAACCCATGACATAGTCTCTTAATCAGTTGGTGACGTAAGAATGCGACCCTTAACAGCACCTAGGAACCTGTAAACATTCAACATGAGGTTTAAAAAACAACAACAACAACTATCCTGGGTATGTGGCAAACCCAAGAAGTATTTTCTAAAGTGACATGATGGATCCCGAGTTCTTTAAGATGTTTAATGTGTGTCATTTTGAGACATTGACAGCTGGGGATGAAGACAGAGAGAGTGATCTCCCAGAAAGAAATGAGTAATGGAGCCTCCAGGCTGGGTGAGTGCGGAGGGACGGAGTCCTGGCTGGCAACAGCTGCTTGTCAACCCTAAGCAGGTGTTCTACAGGTGCTTGCCTGCCGTGGGTTCCACATTTGGGGTGGCTGACAGTGTCCACACAATCTCTGTTTTCCATAAGAATAGTTTACTTTTCACTTTTTATCATTCCTCCCTGCCTGCCTCAGTTTACCTTCTACTAAATTAGGAAACTAAGAACATGCGAATTAAACAGTTAACAGCTTTGTGGCTCATCCATTATGACCCCATGTGTCTGCAGGGCACCGCCCACCTTTGAACACCCTGATGGCTCCTGTTGCTACTAAGAACTTTTGAGGCTCCACAACTCAGTCCAAAGGTCCTCATTGCCATGTGTGGGACTCTGCACAGAGCCTAGATGCTCTGCTACCTTCTCAGAGTATGAGACAGTAAAATAACACATTGGCTAGGGCAGGAGCAAACCTGAAGTGTTCTATGAAATAACAGCCACCTTGCTGTATGCTGTCATAGTATTATAGCTCTGTTTTACCTACTTGCCTTTGCAACTTGTATAAGGGGTCGGGTGGAGTCTGGGACCCTCAGCATCTGGCCCTTCACACATGCATGGCACCGTGTCAGGCTCAGTGAACCAGAACGCTCAGTCATCCCATTGCTATTCATTTCCACTGTGTTCTGCTTCTACCAGCTTGGAGAACCTTGGTTAGTCACTGTCCAGCAGCACCACAGCAAAGAGCCCTGATGAGCACCTTCCTCTCAGCCTTTCTTTGTGTCTCCTAGCATTCCCAACAAGGACACAGAAACCAAGGTATACACTGGCCTGCCCTGCCTGGACTCTGGTCTCCAGAGCAGGAAGATGGTGAGATGCAAGTAACCCGCCCTCAGCTTCCTCCTCCTCGAGCCTTCATTTAACCAGCCAGAGCCGTGGGTGCAGCAAAGAACGTCTGATTGGACAACAGTAAGGCACCAGACGAGGTTGGCTCACACTCACTCAGAACCAGATTGTCCCCAGACTGACTTGGGCTTGAGGACAGGGAGGGTATGTTAGATACTTTGCTCACTGATATAATCAAGCACCTGACAAGAAGCAACTCATGGACGGAAGGACTTATTTAAGGCTAATGACTTAAGAAGGGATTCAGCCTATCATGCTCAGAAAAACATGGAGGCACACACTGGAGGTGACCGGTCACACTGGGTCCTCAGTGCAGAAGCAGAGACTAGACAGGAAGTAGAGCCAGGTTATAACGTCCCGAGACCATTGTGAGTTACTTCCTCCGGTTATGCTCTAACTCCTGAAAAGTTCCTCAACCTTCCAGAATAGTTGGAACACTACTGAGCCAGTGGGGGACATTTCACACGTAATCACATGGAGGGCACTCGTTCCAAAGGGGGTGCCCTTCCAGAGAGGGTGATGGGCTCCAGCTGGCCCCTAGCCCACTGGTCCCTCTTCTGTTTTCCATCCTGAGTCTGCTCTCAAGTCATTTCTCTCTTCCACATGGTCTCCATCCCTGACTGTAGATCTCAAACACTATCTGTCTCCCTTCCTTGCTTCCTTTCTCTTTCCATTACTGATAAAACCGAATCCCACAGGATTCTAGCACCTGATAAGAGCGAGAGACTCCCGCCAAGCAGGAATGGAACAGGGCCAGACGGAAGAGACCCCACATTCCTGCACTCACACACACATACCAGTAAAGCTGTGGCTTCCGTTTGCTCATGCCTCCTCCACCATGACGGCATTCCTTGGGGAAGGGTCCTTCCCTGCCTCTGTCCTCCCTGTGTGCAGTCCGGAAGATAGACTACATACTGATGCTCTCGCTTCTCCCACACTGACTAGTACTCACACAAACACACCGATTCTGAGAATGGTTGTAAGTGACAGCACAGAATGCTTCATATTACAAGCCCACAAAGCCCTCTGTTCTCCTCCCACAGCTTGGCAACTCTCGGCAGCATCATGAGGCATCCAAGCCCTGCAGTCTAGAGAATGCTCTGCAGTGTTCCATGTCTTGACTCCGGCCCCTGGGTAGACCCCACAGGCAGGTGAGCTGAAGAACCCAGCCACATACAGGTTCCTAGTAAGCCAGACTCTGTGTGGTCCCCGGATAGCACTTGGACTATCCCCTGCTGTCATGGCTGGGATCACAAACCTCCCCCAGAGGCACATGTGTGAAAGCTTGGGGCCCACCCTGTAACAGTGTTCAGGCTTGGAGCCTTGGGGAGGTGACCAGATCTTGAGGGCTCTGACCTCATGGATGGATAGATTCATTGATGGGTTCATAGCTTAATGGACTATTGGGGGGTTATGGGTTCCTCACTGGAGGAAATAGTCAAAGGAGTTGTGCCATCGAAGGAGATATTTTGTCCCCGGTTCCTTCCTGCTGCTGTTCCTCCTCCTCCTCCTTCTCCTCCTCCTCCTCCTCCTCTTCCTCTGCCGCCAATTAGTTCAATTCCTACTCTTCCTCCAGTTCTTCCTTTTCTTCTTCCTCCTCTTCTTCCTCTTCCTTCTACCCACTTCCCCCTCTGCTCTTTGCTTCCCGTCAACGATGAACTGAGCTCCTTTCCTCTACCACACACTCCCCACCACAATTCTGCCTCACCACAATCCCTGAAAGAATATAGCCAAATGATCATGGTCAATTGTACTCCATTTTAAATGGAAGGTGAAACTTCATTTGTAACGGCTCAAAACTAGGTACTGTCTAAATCAGCATCTTTAGTGAAACGAGTTAACTTCCATCCAGTGGGATACTATACATAAGAACAAAAAGGAAGATGGAGAACGAACGCCGTGACTGGCTTCCACATGCTCTGCAAGGAGTGAAAGAATTCAAACATATCCAGGGATGGTAGTCTATGCCTGTCATCCCAGCACTCAGGAGGCAGAGGCAGGAACATCATGAGTTCAAGGCCAGCCTGGATTGCACACGGAGACCCTGTGTCAACATACATGCACACACACACACACACACACACATACATGCATGCTGTCCCATTTCCACAAAGTTTAACATCAGACAAGACCAGTGTATGTCAGAATGGTAACTACCTCAGACTGTGAAGGAGCAAGGTGGAATCTTCTAGAGTGGCAGAAATGTCTGTATCTTGACAGTTCCACAGGGGTGACTTGATACATGCCAAAATTCAAGAACATTTAAGCAGACATTTCTCCAAGGAATATATATATAAATGTCTATGATGATTGTTGCCTGTGATAGCTAATCTTGGTTGTCGACTTGACATACCTGCCGAGAGGGGACCTTGATTGAAGAACTGTCTCCATCAGACTGCTCTGTGGCCATGTCTGTGAGGCATGTTTTGCTTGCTACTGGATGCAGGAGGGCCCAGCCCACTATGGGAAGTGCCATTTCTATACAGGTGGACCTGGGCTGTATATGAAAAGTAGCTGATGAAGCCAGAGGAAGCAACCAGGAAGCAGTGTTCCTCCGTAGTCTCTGCTTCCAGCTCCTGCCTTGAATTCTCGCCTTAGCTTCCCTGGATGATAGACAATAACCTATAAGATAGATCAACCCTCTCCTTCCCAAGTCACTTTTAGTCATGGTGCTTATCACAGCCACAGAAACCACACTACAACATTGCCCATCTGTCTTCTGCTTTGAGCCTCCTCTTGGATGCCTTTGGC
Source organism: Eospalax fontanierii (assembly GCA_035773235.1). Lineage (NCBI taxonomy): Eukaryota > Metazoa > Chordata > Mammalia > Rodentia > Spalacidae > Eospalax > Eospalax fontanierii. The sequence goes on from CM069549.1 coordinate 8,293,592, forward strand.
AAGATCCAGGTACCTGGACACCCATTATTGTCCTCTTCACCCTCTGACCTTGTTGACCAGGACAACCTGATCTTCTCCAGGACAACCTGGTCTTCCCCAAGTCACTCTTTTGTGCTGAACCCCCTTGTTAGCTAAGCTATACCCATGAACTTCTGTGATCAATCAGGTGTCCAGGAGTTGTCCAGCAAGTAGCAGGGACTCCACACTGCTGGAAAGATATTGCCACAGAGCAGTAGAATCTGTCTATGGGGCCACTGAAATGATGACCATGGACACTTTCTTCTAAAGTAAAAAGATTGACATCCAGCTAATGATTGATCTCAGGCATCCTTGGGAGGCTCTTAGGGCTGTGTGGACTTTGCTGAAGACACTTGTATCATTGTTCTGTGTATTGATTCAGCTTCTCAGATGCAGACAACAGAATTCTCTCTAGGATTAAGGAGATCGGTCTATGCATAATACTAGATAGTGCAAAAGTATTGGATTAGGGTTAGGGCTATAGATAGAGTTAATGTTAAGATTAGGACTGGGCTACTTGTTTGGCTTATGGTTAGGGCTAGGATTGGGATTAGATTGACACCATTCGTTAGGGTTAGGATGGGGTCAGGGTTATGGTTGGGGTCAGGGCTATGGTTAAGGTTGGGGTTAGGCTAGTATTAGGGTTAGGGTTAAGGTTGTGGGTTAGGTTTATGCGTAGTGTTAGAATTATGATTAGAGTTAGAATCAGGGATACAGTCAGTGTTAGACATTGAGCTTGGGCTCATATTACTGTTAATGTTACGTCTGGGGCTAAGCTAGTGATAGGGTTAAGGTTAGGTTATAGTGTTACAGTCGGGTTAGGGTTCTGGTTGGGGTTAGGGTTAAGGCTGGGGCACAGGTTAGGGAGATAGGGTTAGGGTTAAAGTTATGTTCGTATTACTGTTAGGGTTAGGTTAATGGAAAATTGTTAAAACTAAAGAAGAAACAGCCTTGATGCTAGGTCCTGGGAACAAATGACAGGACACACCTCAGAGCTCCCTTCTAAGAGAATCTGAACCTATGTGACATTCAATAATCTGCCAACATTGACCGCAAGACCTCACCAGTAAAAATCAAAACCTTTCCCTTGATGAGTCTCTTTCCATCTGCACCCCAATCAAAGCCTTGGTTACACTTAATTAAAAGTTGTATTGAACCTTCAGGAAAGGATAACCAACCATCATTGTGGACTCAACTCTAGGAGTCCCACATGGAGGGCGTTAGCATTCAACTAGAAATGTCCCATCAAACCAGGACATATTGGTTACTAGCTAGAAAACATCATATTCCCATACACATTGGGAAGGTTGGAGTCAGCCTATTGGAGGCTGTCAAGGTATACAAGAAGTTGGGAGCCAAGTGGCAGATGATCCCCTCAAATACATGATCGAGCCAGATGTGATGGCTCATGCTATAATCCTAGCGCTTGGGATTCAGAGGCAGGAGAATTACCACCAATTCAAGGATGTCCTGAGCTACACAGTGAATTCGAGGCCAGCTGAGCTACAGAGTAAGACTGTCTCCAAAAAAATAAAAAAGAGTAAAGTACAAGGGGCTGAGAAGGTACTCAGTGGGTAAAGCACTCGCCACGTAATCATGAGGAACCGAGTTCAGATCCCTGGTGCCCACATAGGAAACTGGGCGTGGAGCGGGTATCTATAATCCCAGCGCTAGGGAAGTAGAGACAGGTGCATCCCTGAGGATCACTGGCCAGCCAGCTTAGTGGGGTCTGTGAGGTCCAGGTTCAGTGAGAGACTGCCTCAAAGAAATAAAGTAAAGGGGAGAGAGATTGAGGAAAACACCTGATGCGAACCTCTGGCCTCCACATGCACATGTGTGCACACATGTATGCAGACACCACATACATACAAACACGCAGGATAAGAACTCTAAATCATATCCACTATATTTACTGAGTGTTTTGTGCTTGCTCTACTAAATGCTTTACTACAACTATTGTTGTTTCAAAATATTTATTGTCATGCTGCAACTTCACTATAAACCTACTGAGTGTAAAATCGTTCCCAAAGGCTATTTCTCCCAAAAGCACTTGGTCCCCTGATAATGGTATGAATTTAGAAGGTTTTGGAACTTTTAAGAGGTAAAATATGCCCAAAGGAAGTAGGTCGCTGGAGGCAAGCTTTGAGGTTTTATATCCCAGATCCACTTCCTGCTCACTCTCTCCTTCCTGACTGCAGATGCAATGTGAGCAGCCACCTAATCCTGCCACCAAGTTTTGCACCATGATGGACTGTATCCCCTAAAATAAGAGCCGAAAATAAACCCTTCGCCCTTGAGGCTGCTTCTTGCCAGGTATTTTGATACAATGATGAGAAAATCAACCGATAGACTCAAGAGGTCTTATCACGGGCCCTGCTCTCATGAAGTTCCCATTAATGAGCAAGAAAATGGAGATGAAACAAGGAAGAAGTAAATAAATAGGAACATGTTGGAGAGATGTGAAGATGAGGATGAGGCAGAGCCGCTGAGAGTGACTGGGTGGGAGGGGGTTCGGCCAAGACTGGTCACAAGAGGTGCTGCTTGACCTGAAGTCTGAGCCACGACGGAAAGAAGCTAGATACCCAGCAATCTGAGGAAAGGATGCTGTAGCTGGAGGGACCAGCAGGTTCAAGCCTTTGACGTGGGAACTGAATGGAGTTCCACATACCCAGAGAGCAAAATCGAGTTCGGATGGGCTTTAGGAGAGCAGGCAAGAGTGGTGGTCGGTGTGAAATGAGGCTTAGTTCTGGTTGACTACGGTAACAAGCATGGATTTTACTTTAAGATCACTGAGAAGCTAGCAGAGGGTGTTAAGCAAAGGAGCGGTATGATTTGATTTCCACTTTATATCCAAGGTCACAGACCCAGTGAATGAGAAATGAAATTTCAAGTCACACATATTGCTCCAGAGCTCTGTTCTCAACTATGCAGCAAGCTGATTTCATGTAGGATTAGTAAGCCAGGGCCCAGTCTCCTTTTGTTCACAAAGCTTCATTCTGTGAGTCTGTGCCTGTGTGTCAGCTCTCCACCACAATGGTTCTCAGCCTGGGGCAATTCTGTGGCCAGGATACACTTGGAAATGCCTGGAGATATTTCGGGTTGGTACAGTTTTCTAGTAGAGTACCCTACTGGTAACCAGTAGATAGAAGCCAGGAGTTTTCCTGAATACTCTATAGAAGTTAGGAGATACATTCATAATAAAGAATTGCTGCTTTGAATGTCCTTCCCATAGCAGCAAGTACAGAGCACAACACTCATTTACTCATATGGACAGTGGTCAGTACACGCTACTGAAACCTCAACCCCTTCCAGCTCCCCCAACCTGCCTCCTCGGCTCGGGAGGTAGGGCTTCTTCAAAGCAGGCACTGCCCCAGCTCGCATCACCCGAACTTCTGTGACACATCCTCCCAGCCATTCTACCACAGGCCAGCCAGCCCCTGGCATTATGGGAGAAGTACAAAAAATGGCTATTGTATATAGAGAAGGGGAAACAACAGATCTGGTTGGGGGTTGGAGATTATGGCTTTGTTTCATGACGTCCAGATAGCCAGGCCACAGGACAGAACAGATCAAGCCAGTCTGGGAGACAGCCCTGATGATGGAGAATTCATTTCTCTGGCTGAGTTTAGGCTCTCTGGCTGAGACTAGGCATTGAAGCTGGAAATACCAGTGAATGCCCAGCTGCCTCTTGCACACTGCTCAGTGGCATTTGCACACATGCATGGCCTCCCTGAAGTTTGTGCTCTGGAACAATAGCTGGATGGTCAGAAGCAGTTTTTCAATGCCTGTAGATCCACACAGCTCCTACTCCCTCCCAATGGCCGCATGATCACACATCACAATGGCTACTGAGCGGCTGTTCCCCACTCAGGCTGGTGATCGGTTTGAGAGTTGATGTGGATACATGCACCTCCTGTTCCAAACCCTGTAGCTGACTACACATCACTTATTCTGTACAAACGGCCCATCCTGCTCACTAAAATGAATGGAGTATTTACTATGTGCCACTCGTCATCAGTATGTTCATACATCATCTCTTTGAGTCAGCCTGTCTTCATCTGGGTTCCTTCAAAACAAATCTCAAAGCAAAGCTTGGCAAGCAAACAGCTGTACCGGGAGAGAAAGAAGCCAGGTTGCCGAAGAAGATAAATCCAATTAGAGTGTGTTCCTCAAGGAGTTCCTGGCTCAGGTAACCAAGGGCTCCAGACCCTAGAAGCTTCTGGAAGGTTTTGTGGAACACAGCTCAGGTCTGTCCTGTACTTAAAGAAGAGAAAGTTTTTGCACCTCACTGAGGTCATTCCAGGCATGCAAACTGTCGTGGTTCAACTTCACTGTCATCTTGACTGGGCTGAGAACCACCTGGGAGACACACCCTTGCATGAGTTTATGAGAGCATTTCCAGGGAGATTTAAACTTGCATTTATTTTGTATGTAGGAGTGTTTCACCTGTGTGTATGAAAGTGTGCCCATGCACGCAATGACTGTCGAGCCTGGAAGAAGATATCATATCCCCCTAGAACTGGAGTTACAGCCAGTTGTGAGTCTCCATATGGGTGCTGGGAACTGAACCTAGGTCCTCTTCTTCAAGAGCAGTCAGTGCTTGTACCTGCTGAGCCATCTCTCCAGCCCCTTCAGAGAGGTTTAACTGAGAGGTTTAACCTGAATGTGGGTGGCATCGAAGCCTGGGCTGGAGGACAGAATAAAAGGGGAGAAGCCAGCCAAAGCCCACACTCCTTCTCTGCTTCCTTGTCTGCCAGTAAGCAAGCAAGCAACCGCACACTTCTGCTATAGCGGCTTTGTGCTGTCACAGCCTTGAGCCACTTGCACCGTCATGCCCTTCCACAACTTGACCGACCGTTTCCCCGCAAACTGAGAGCCCAAACAAACTTTTCCTCCTTTAAGTTGCTTCTCGTCTGATATTTTGCTGCAGTGACAAGAAAAGTGACAAATATAACCTCTTTGGCACTCCTTGTCTTTCATTTCCTGTCTCTCTGCAGCCCAGATACTTGCATGTCCAAGGGGACATTGCCAGGCTGAGATACTGAGAAATCATACACAGAGGACCTCTAGACTGGAGCAATGAAGGCAGGTAGCAAGACCAGGATGCCTCCCATTTTCCTCAGAAGGCTATCAGCACGGATCCACTTTAGATGGGCAGGGACTGGAACAGCCATATTCACTAACCCAAGGCTACGAGGTTAATGAAATCAGGTCAGGGCTGTGTAATGGCAAGAGCCCCATTCACACCAGATGTATTGGCTTCCTACAGTTGACAGACCAAAGGGCCACATGCTGGGAGGTTCCCATAACAGAGACACCATGAGGTAGTTCTGAAGACTGGGAGCTACAGGCTTCCAGTACAGTGAGGCTGGCCCCTCCGGCACTGGGAGGAAAGACTGACTTCAATGAAGCCTCTCGTCTGGATTCTGGTGATTTCTGAAGATCTCCGTCACTCCTGAGCATGTAGACACATCACCTTCATCTTACTTTAACCTCACGTGACACTCTCCCTGTGTGCACATCTCTGAGTCCAAACATCCCTTTTTATAAGGTTTTTATTTTTTATTACTGATATATAGATATGTCTACATGTGGCTGTGTGCACATGAGTGCAGGTGCCTTTGGAGGTCAGAATAAGGTGTCAGATGCCCTGGAACTTGTTGTGAGCTATCTGACAATGGGTACTGGGAACCAAACTCCAGTCCTCTGCAAAGCAGCAAGTACTCTTAACCACTGAGCCATCTCTCCAGTCCCCAAAAGGGCTCTTTTTCTAAATTTCTGTGTGCAATGGGACTAGATCCCATATTCGTGACCTCATCTTAATTAATTATGTCCACAAAGACATAATCTCTGAATAAGATCACATCCACAGTTCCAGGGCTTGGGGCTTCATCATATGAACTTTGAAGAGATGGAATTTGACCCATAATTCCCACTATGAGGCATGTCCTCATAGGTGCTTGTTCTGTGAGCCTTTTTCAATTGTTGGAACTTGTCCACTACATCCTGACAAATAGACCTGGTGCTTGTATCACCAGTTACCATAGGTGGCTCTACCCCTCAGGAAACAGTATGATTGGATCAAAGATCCAGAGGTCAGTAGACTGTGTGGATGAATGAAGTCTAGGGGAAGCTGTCAACAAAGGGACTTGAGCCCCAGGTTCATCTTGCTGTCACCTTAATCACTGAGATGCAGTCATCAAACACCATAAAGCAAAGTGTGAACGGAATAAAGCACTGCCAGAAATCATTCTAAAATCACAAGTATATGCGACAAGCAGTCGGGGTTTATAAAGAACAAATTATGCCAGACACACTTGATTGTGCCTTTGAGGGAACTAAGAAATTAAGAAACAGGAAGGATGGGGGAGACGCAATACATCTTTAATACAGCAATTGATATATTGTCTCGTGGAATTGTCCCTGCAAAATTAATTCAAATTGGCTTGGTAAGGAGAACTGTCCCTCGGGTTGAAAACCAGTAGAAAGACAAACAAATAATGATTAAAAGAGAATACCCAGGCTTACAGCCCTGTGGTAGAGAACAGGGAGGGGAGGTAAGAGAAGGACGGGCTGGGCTCTGCAGGCAGATAAAAATGCACAGAAGTGTGAGGCCATGTCTGGGTGCAGACCAGGGGGTGCTGGAGGAAAAACAGCCCAGACCAGGACTCTGACACACAGTGGGCATCACCACAGGCTCTGTGCCAGGCGAGCTACCCTACACCTGTCTGGAAACCGTGCGCCTGTCTGGAGGCTGTGCACCTGTCTGGAGGCTGTACCTTGAAGAATCTTTCCACCTGGATGAAAGAAAGCCACTAAAAAAACAATAATAATAACTCCGGGTGACATCAGAGGCAAGGTTTGTGTCTTCCTCTAGGTTTGAGCTTTTCTCAAGTGTGTGACACTTGAAGAAGTGGCGCTCTCTCCAGAGTCACGGAATCCTGACGGGCCCAGAATGCAGGATTTGGCAGAGCTCTAGCAAATGAATCCTCTCTGGGCAAGTGGAGAGGCTCAGAACCACAGAAAGAAGAGAAATCCCTGGGAACTTAGTAGGGATGCAGGCACCTGGGCCTGGGACTCAGAGGTTCTGATTTTCATACAGCTCGGAGAACACCCAGGAGCTACCCTTGCTAACGGGCTTACAAGAGGTCCTTCTACTCTGGGGTTTATACCAGACCCTGGCTCGTGAGGACCCCTCCTGCCTGAGGGGAACACCCCATCCTTCCTCTCTTTCCTTTACTTTTCTTATCATTGTTTTCCAAATATTTTTCTTGCATGTCTACTCTAGGGAAGACCACTCTGGGTGGGTACCAGGGAGATGACTTCTGTTCTTGAGAAGGGGACAGGTAGGAGTTAGAGGATGCACAGGACCAGAAGTCATGTTGAAGAACCCTATACAAATCCCACCAGAAAACCCCAAATAGTTCAGGATACGGGGCAAAGTCCTGGTTCTCTCAATAAACACACTGCAAGGGGCAAAAACAGGGGAAATTTTACAGAGCACAGGGGACTCTGGGGCATATCATAATGTAAGACTTCCTCTGGTTCTGATTTGAACAAGCCAGCTGCCCAAAATTACTTTTATGGAGCTAGAGAGATGACTCTGCAGTTAAGAGTGTTACTGTTCTTGCAAAAGACCAGAGTTCTGTTCCCACCACCCACTGGAGACTCACAATCACCCGTAACTCCAGATCCAGGGAATCTGACAATTGACCTTCATCTGGCCTCCATGAGCACCTGTTCTCATGTGTCTATACACATAATTAAAAATAAAATATTTCAGAAGAAAACATCCTTGAATATTTATGAGTATTTTTTACATTTTCTTATTATTTGTATTTATTTTATGTGTATGAGTGTATTGCCTGCATGCATGTAAGTGCACCCATGTCATGAAATATCCACAAAGGTCAGAAGAGAGTGTAGAATTCCCATGGAAATAGTTATGGGCAGTTGTTAGCTGCTGTGTGGATAATGGACCTAATCAAACCTAGGTCCTCTGTAAGAGCAGCCAGTGCTCTTAAACACTGAGCCATCGCTCCAGCCTATATTTTATAATTTTAAGGAATTATAAGGCACATTGTCAAAGTTTTGCTATTATTTTTCCTCCCTCCTTTTTATTAGTTTTCTGACAATTTCATACAATATATTTTAAGGATGTTCATTCCCACTCGCAATCCTCCCACGTCCATCTTCCCTTGCATCTTCCTTTTTTGTTAACTGATTGAGTCCAACCTGTGTTGCCCATGTGTGGCCATCCTTACCTTTTAGAAATATTAAAATGTCTATGGGTGAAATAGCATGATGTCTACAGTGAGTTTCAGACTAACTGTGGTGTGTGTATGTGTGTGTGTGTGTGTGTGTGTGTGTGTGTGCAAGAACTCTACCAACTGAGCCACCTTCCCAGGCCTCTACATGAGTGGGAGACCAAGCTTTGTGAGTGGAAGGGGAGCACATTTTATGACTTCTGGGAAGAGACAATTGACACTCTTAGCAATTAATGACAACACCTAAAATTACGATGCTGTCAGATCACAAGCAGGTGTAAAGGGCATTTCCTAAAGTCTAAAGGCAAAACTAAATCAGCAAGCAAACTGTAATTTCTGGACTGAGAAATTTTTCACAGAAATTCTTTAAACAATATATATCCAATTTGTTGTAATAGCATTTTTACCTTTCTGGGAAATATACAGCTTAATCCTGTATGAGTTGACTGTTTTCCCCCTTTGTTATTGAATTTTTGTGATTTTTCATACAATATATTTTGATGATATTTAGATTTTCTTCCTGATCTGAACTTCCCTTTACTGTCCCCTGCCCAATTTAATGTACTCTATTACACACACATATATATTATATATTTCTTATATTTAGTGTATATATATATATATATATATATATATTCCTATGGAGTCTAATTTCTGTCCCCAAATGTCCTTCTGTGTGGGTCCATCCACTGGAGCGTGGTCAACCTACGAGGAGTCTCTCCCCATCCCCACAGCCATCAGTTGCCCATAGTTCCTCAGGTAAGGCTGGGACTTCTTACCTACTTCCTAATCCCAGATCTATACTGGGATTTTGTCTGGTTTGAACTTGCATAGGACTTATATGTGCTGCTACCATTGCTGTGAGTTCATACGAGTTACTGCCCAGCTGTCTGGAAAACTCTTTCCTCGTGGTCATTCACCTCCTCCGGCTCTTACAGCCTTTCTACCCCCTTCTGCAATGATCTTTCAGTCTTGGGAGGCAGAGGTTTGATATGAGTGCCATATTCAGGGATAAGCACTCTGTTAGCCTCTTATTCTCTGCACACTGGCCAGTTGTGGGTTTCTGTGTTAGTCTCCATCTGCTGCATACGGAAGCTTCTCTGCTGAGAATTGACAGATGCATTAATCTATGGTTATAACAGTAAGTCATGAGAAGTCATTTTAATACTGTATCTCCAGTAGAAAAATAGTATTGAGTTCCCCGCTATGTCCTATGTCGCCTCAGGTTCCCAGGCCTGATATTAATGTCCAGGAATGGGCTCCATCCTACGAACCAGACCTAAAATCCAGTAAAAGGTGGTTGCAAAGTCTTTGTTGCTCTTTCCGCTGTCAGCTCAGTGGTATTGCTCTTCTGGGTATTGCTCTTCTCCTCTTTGCATCTGTAAAGCAGAACTGGGTGGTGTGAACAATTTCTCCAGACCTGGGGCGAAAGTGTTGGTGTGTAAACTCACCTTACTTCACTACTCCAAGCCTGTGTCCCCATCTACAGAATGGGGTGAGTGGCCATAGTACCCTCATAGGTAGCAGCATGATGCGTGGATGGGGCTTAGCCACAACTGTGTGAATGGCCGTAGCTGTTCTGTCCTTTCATATCTGCCTGCCCTGCCCCAGCAACTCCTCACGCAGCTCCCATGCCTGCTTTCCTGGATGCTATACCTGCCCACCTTCCCTGTGATACTGAATTTCTCTTAGCTGTTGACCATGGCTTCTCACCTGCAGAGCTTCCCACCTAATTCTGAATCTTGAACTCTTTAGCCCCTTCCTCCTGAGAATTGCACCCTGCTGGACGCCTCCAGTTACATCAAGACATCTTATGCATTTGTTAAAAATTAACAGCATAGGCCTGGAGAGATAGCTCAGTGGTTAAAAGCCTTGGCTGCTCTCTGCTCTTACAGGGGACCCAGGCTGGGTTCCTAACACCCACATAGTAGCTAACACCTTTCCACAAATCCAGTTCCAGGGTATCTGACTCCCCCTCTGGTCTCTATGGGCACTGCACGACATCGGTGCATTTCCAGGCATGCAGGCAATACACTCATACACATAAAATAAAATATTTTAAAAACTCAACAGCACAGAGCTGTTTGCGAGGCTGATTTTCCCTACCTCTACATGAATAGTAGTCATTTCTTCTCGGGGGATGGGGTGAACCTCACTGCCACCAAGGACTCGCTTTCCAGTCAAAGATTGGCCATGCAATTGAAGAGGAGTCTCGAGTTCTTTGCACAAATAAGATCAGTTTTCTTTGCACAAATGAGATCCATTCTCTGAACATACAAGATTCATTCCCTTTATACTAACAAAATCCATTTTCTTTGAACAATCAAGACAGGCCAACCCATTTGAGCTGGCAAAAGCTGACCCCCTCACACACCAGATTCCTAGACATTATGAAGACTTCCCACCTCCTAAAGCATTTATTCAACAACTGTTTGCTAAGAGCCCACCATGAGGCAGCTACTAAGAGCTGAAATTGAATTTACTTCCCATATTAAATCTCAGGAAAGATTGGAAAGCCCTGTCAGTTAAGGCTCCAGGCATGGCTTTTCTGCCTTTACAGAATAAAGTGTGCATTCTTTAGCGTGTTGCTATTTATTGTTCCTGGGGCTTCCTTGGGAGGAAAAACAGAAGACTTCAGCCCCAGAGGACATCGGCTCACCTGGGTGAGCAGCCTGAGAAAACAGAGATTCCATTGAGGATGAAAATGCAACCAAAGCCAGCTCAAGGTGCATGAGACGACATGGAACCCCACCCTCGGCTGGTTCCTGCTGAACTGGGGAAGCTCATCCAGTGCACGAGCTACTGTAGTGACTCAAAAATTGCTGGCCACTGAAGTCACTGCAATCACTGTGCCAGCCTGGCTGGCCGGGCCAGCCAGGCAGTGCAAACAGCCATACTCTGCAGGAGCCAGGACTGGGATCCCCACTGGCAGCCCTGAAAGCTGGAGTCAATTCCACAGCCATGACCCCGAGTGAGTGACAAATATACCCACGGCAACCAGTCAGCAACCACCCCGTGACCCTCACCAATCTGGCAAGTGTAAACCATGGGCTCAGAGCTGAGTAAAACCCCCAGTCCTCCCTCTTCCACACTGGATAATCTTGGATAAATTTATTCAGCATTTCTTTCCTTTCCTCCTCCTCCTCCTCCTCTTCCTCTTCTTCTTCCTCCTCCTCCTCCCCCTCCTCTTCCTCCTCCTCCTCCTCCCCTTTCTCCTCCTCCTCCTCTTCCTCTTCCTCCTCCTCTTCCTCCTTCTCTTCTTCCTCTCTCTCTCATCTCTATATATTATATATCTAATTATCTCTATATAGAGGGAATTAGACAGATGTAGCTATATAGAGATATATATATGTATATTTTATGTGTGTGTGTGTGTGTGTGTGTGTGTGTGTGTGTGTGTAGGCCAGAGGTCAATGCTAGGTGTCTTCGTCTATCCACCTTAATTTTTGAGACAGGGTCTCCCATTGAACCTGGAGCTCGCTGACTTGGCTGGACTGGCTGGCCAGCAAGCCCCAGGGAGCCTCCTGTCTGCACCTTGCCCCAGCAGCGGGATTACAGACATTTGCTGCACCTGGCTTTTTTATGTTGGTGCTGGGGATCAAGCTCAAGTCCTGGTTCTTATGCCTAAGTGTTTTATCTGTCAGCTGAGCCATCTCCTCAGTCCATTTCCTCCTCTCTTAATTGACAAGGTTGTTATAAAGATTAAAGGGATGATGAATATCAATGCACGCCTCTCTGTAAAATTTATTCCCTTACATCTTGGTCTGTGAACTCCTAGAATCCCTGTCCTGCCTTGAGGCCTGGGTCTTTCCCACTTTATTCCAACAATTCACTTGCCCCCTCTTCCAGGCAGAGCCTCCTTCTAGATGAAGTCTCTACAACTGCCCCACATCTCTGTGAAAGCTGCTCCTACACACACACACACACACACACACACACACACACACGCACATCACTGTTCTATAAGCCCTGTAGCTAGTGGCTGGGTGACCACTAAGCTGACCCTCTCAGTCAGCCTGACCTCCACATAGGTCCACCCACCCTCCCCACTGAGGTCTGGAGAGAGGACTCTGCTTGGCCCAGTTAGCTAAGGAAGACACCAGGGGCTTCCCCAAGCACAGTAGTTTCACATGCCTGCTCTGAGCCCACCCTGCCAACCCCCTAGGCTACTTTACAGCTGTGTGATCCTATAGCCCATCCCATCCCTGGACTTGGACTTATGGGACAGGACTAATACATTCTCATGGCTTAAACCAGCTTGGACCAGGGATTCTGAATTTGCACCTGTTACCAACCATTCCTGAGACCTGAGCTTGCTGATCCCAACAGTTGGTCAAGACACAAATTCACCCCTAGCAAATTATGACGGATCTTTATTTATTTTTAATTTTGTGTGTGTGTGCATGTGTACATGGTCATGTGTGTGAACATGTATATGTGAGTGTGAGTGCACATGTGCTCACATGTATGGAGGACAAAGGATGATGTCCTGCCCCGTGTCTTCCTCATCATTCTCCACCTTGGGAAAGGGTGTCTCAGTGAAAAAGGAACTCACCACTTTGGCCAGCCTGGCTGGCCAGCAAGCCCCAGGGATCCCCTGTCTCCACGTCTCCAGCTCTGGGATTACAAATGTAAGCCATTGAACCCAGCTTTTTGTACAGGTGTTGGGGATCTGAACTCGGATCCTCATGCTAGCACAGCAAGCACTTTACCAAGCTAAGCCATCTCTTGACTTTTGGTTGTCTTTCCAAGGGTGCCCTCCAGCCCCTCTCCCTTGGCTTGAGTTGCATTCATTCCCACTGAGCCTCAGCTCCATCATCTCCCATCAAGGCCAGACCACAGAACAGGAGCTCGTCAGAGACAGCATTAGACAGAGGATAAAGAACACTTCCTCGATTCCATGTAAGATGTGGTGACTTGTTCCCCTTGGAGTGAAATATCACTCAACACTCAGTCTCTCTATCCCTTAGCTTCAGAAGGGGCATCATGGAGCATGAGACACTTAATGACGCCTCTGTGTTTGCTGCTGACAGGCACCTCCAGGAGGCTCAGAAGTGGACATCGAGGTCAGGGGTTCGAGTCAACCTCTCTTTCCTTACTGGAGTGTTCCAGGCCCATGATGCCCTTGTCACGCTTCCTCTTACTGAAATGTTGCTCCATGATAAGGCCTGCCTCTGTTTCTCCAGTGGATTCAGAGTATCTCTGTGTGCCAGGCACAATGACACACATGTACCTGAAGGTCTCACCTGACCACCTGTCTCTACCACATAGAGTTCAGTGAAAGAAACAGAAACACCTTACAACACTGGGCACTTCCTGCTTTAGGTAGCCATAGCCAACCTTGAACTCCTGATCCTCTTGCCTCTACCTCCCAAGTGCCGGGATTACAGGGAGCTTAGCTTTCAAGTGAAATATTGTTTAGGAGAGGGAGAGTTGGTTTTTACAAAGTCTCATGTAGCTCAGGCTAGTGTTAAACTTGCTATGTAGCTCAGGATGACCTGGAATTTCCCACTCTTCCCAGTTCCACCTCCCAAGTGTTGGGATTACAGGTATAAGCCACTATGCCTAGCTTTCAAGTGCAATCTTAAGCATTACTCATCACATCTACTCCTAAGGTAGCAGATGGTGCTCTGGCTGAAGGCAGAGGACCTGCGTCACTTTCACTTGCTTCCCTCAGAAGTCCCCCAACATCCACAAACTCCCAGCAAGCCTCTCACACAAGGAACGCCTATATCTCGTTCTTCGTGAGTTCATGTAGAAATCAGCTCATCTCACCCACATTCCCCAGGGTGTCCTAAACATCATATAAGAGTTACTGGCCTAGTCCTGCTCTGAAGTTTTATAAAGGATAAAACGGACAACTGGGAAGGGAAACCACATCCCAGTCTGAGCTCCTCACTCAGCCTTCTCCACCCACTGGCTGTAACCAAAGAAAAGCTCATAGTCTCTCTCCAACCCCTTCCCAGGTGTGACCTCCCCATCCCAAACCTGGCTCCTTTCTGACCATCCAGGATTCTGGGTCACAATTTGCTTTGCATGAGCTAAAGCTGGCTAGAGCAAGACTGTCAAGGTAGAAGCTTCTAATATCTGCTGAGCTTGGAGACCAGATCTTTGACTCCCAGCACTGACTGGGAGATGACCTGGGACAGTGTTGGCCCAGCTGCCAGTCTAATTATGGACTTTACACGCTCGCTAGTTCTGTGCAGGAACTGGCAGAGCCAGAAATGAAAGACACATGTAGGAGACAAGAATCAAGACCGAGCACAGCCCCGGAGCCTGGGAGAGAGCAGAAGTCCCCCCGTTCAAGCAACATTTATACCTACCCCTCGCATTGCATCTTTGCATTTCAGACAGAGAGAGAGTGGTAGCAGGTGTGACTTTAGGTGAAACAGTCAGAGAAATTCTGAGGAGGTGACATTTGAACGGTGTCAGTAATGAAGAGAATGGAATGGACTAGACACGCACGCACGCATGAAGAGATCAATCGTCTTGCCATGGGTGCTAAATCAAAGCAAAAATCAAACAAGAGATGACACGGCAGCCACTTAGACGCCGCCCCTCCCAGCTCCGGCATGGCACCCAGACACAGGAGAATCAAAGTGAAGATGGCTATAGTCACACACCATCCATCATAGCCTAAACCCCCACCAAAGGTCCGCGCTCTGTCCCCTGAGCTGAGCACTGAGAGCAAGGAAGCCGAGTGTCACATCAGGCCTGAATGTGGACTTATTACCCCTCAGGAAACATACCAAAGTACTTTGATAGATCCTGCCCAAAGGCGAGGCTGGCTGGGCCACAGGGAAGGAGGAGACCATTTGGGTACTTTCCCATCCATAGGGCATTCTGCTTGATGACCCATCTAATCCTCCTCCTACAAGAAGAACTCCTGTCCCACTAACTCCAGTGCCAGTTTAGGACAGGGGTCCAGTGGCAAAAAGAACCCTTGTCCCACTAACTCCAGTGCCAGTTCAGGGCAAGGGGTCCAGTGGCAAGCAGCACTGAGGGGACTTTTCCGTCCCAATAACTAGGAAGAGGGCCAGATGTGGTGGTTACATGACTATAATCCCAGCACTCAGGAGGCAGAAACTAGTGGCCCACAAGTTCAGGGCCAGCCTAGGCTACATTCCAAGACTGTCTCAGACACACAAGGGCAACAGCAGCTACTGACATCCAGTGAGGACCATTTGGCCTCACTGGATCATGGCCTACAGGTTGGATCATGGTCTGGGTAAACCCCATGTAGACTGGCCTGACATCCTAAGAGACTCTTAAATCAAGTTATAGCCCTCAAAGAAACAGGGGCAAGATGAACCCAGGTCTTCTTCACTGAGTCCCCCAAATATTAAGAGGTTCAGAGCAGGAGGGTTCAATGATGTTTCATTCTGAGCCCATCTGCGTACAGTAGAGACTAAGGACGGACATGAAGAACAGGGTCCCTTGCATCCAGCACCTCACCTCTGCCCACACCAAGCTATCTACCCCAGTTCCTCAGGGTTCTTTGGTCCCCTTGAACTTCGTATCCCAACTCCATAGCTCTTTTTCTCCGCAGAGGCAACTGTGGCAGCCTGCAGCTGTTTACCTGCAGTCAGATAGAGGGGGAACCTAAGTGGAATATAAACCATCAAATTAAATTCTCTTCTTCAAATGCCACGGATTCGCTCTACCTGAGAATTTCAATCAACACTGGGAACTTCTCCCTGCTCTTTAATGGAATGCAGCAGACACATTTTTTGCCTGCCATGCGAGCAGGGTTGCTGCTGTGGCAGATGCAGTTAGAGGAAATGGAGATGGGATGTCCGTGGAGAAGGGTGTTA
This sequence comes from Eospalax fontanierii, assembly GCA_035773235.1. Lineage (NCBI taxonomy): Eukaryota > Metazoa > Chordata > Mammalia > Rodentia > Spalacidae > Eospalax > Eospalax fontanierii. The sequence goes on from CM069549.1 coordinate 8,309,691, forward strand.
CAATGTATCACCTAAACCAGAGGCTCCAAAGGGATTCGCTGAGGCAGGTTGGAAACAACTTCATTTCCCAGAGCCAGAGTATCAGAGAGGCATCCACAAGGACCGGATGAGGATGTCTAGAGGCTGCAGGGTGGTGTTCCGTCATCCAGGATACTTCTGGGGAACTCGTGAAATACTGGGAGAGGGGAAGTTGGGAGAGAAGGGAAGATCCCCTCCCAGTACTACAAAAGGTGGGTGAAGCTTAGACTTAGACACACTACCAGCAAATCATCCAGTAAGAAGAAATCCAGTATGGAATCCCTGGCATTCCACCACATAGAATGGCCTTGGGTTGGGAGGTCCTGGGTTCTAGTCCTGGTTCCTCTTTCCTGAGCATGCAATGGTATTCCAGGAAGTTCACTTGCCTGTGGCTCCATTCCCACTCTCTGTAAAATAGCTTTGTTGCCTGCCTTAGGGGAATGGGAACACTTGCTAGAGACTTTCTGTGTGCTGTGGGGGGCCTTGACCCCCACAGACCAGGGTGGGACTCTTGGGCACTTGGGACAAGGGACGAGATCCATTGCACCTTGGATGGCTGGGGGTGGTGGGGAGCATCCTGGAAGTGACCTCTGGGCGGCAGTAGAGGAGTGTCATGGAATAGCAGCACCCAGACTCCCTGGAGGACTAGAGAAGAAGGACTGAATCTGTGTAGTTGAGTCAGTCACCATTTTATAGATAGGCAAGAAGGTGCAATGGCTTCACAGGGTCCATTGGGTCCCCCTTCCATTTCCACGTGTCCTGTCATCATCCTGTGTCCCAAGCCCAGAGACTTTCTTTCAGCTCATAACTGGAATGACACCTCTCCAATTCTTTGCCTCTGCTCCAGTTCCTTCCCACGATGAGATTTCTTCTCTGGCCAAGAAATACCTTCACCCTCTGCTCTTGGGGACGATAGAAACAGCCTTACTCACTACACAATCAAAAACAAACCCCAAGCATTCCTGAAGTGCACTGAGTACTACACACTTCATTCCACAATCATCTACTGCTAATCTCACTGAATTCTACATTATGACCAGAGGAAGTGGGTCAGCAGTCCATTTCACAGATGAGGAAACTGAGGCACCAGGTGATTAAGTCACTTTTACAAGTTGACACAGGTGATAATGTGACAAGAGGACTAGAGCCTGGCGATCTCAGACTATCATATCCCTGTGGAAGCATCCTAGATGGAATGAAAATATTCTAGAGAGATATCTCCCTTCCATACCCAGACTACTGAAACCCAAGAAACTGGAATTTCCTGAGGAATCTCATGTTGGAGAAGGAAAAGGCTGATGCCTGGGGCTGGTCAGAGATTTACAACTTGGCAGTCCACCTTCCAGGACAGATGGGCTGAGACAATGATTGGGTCAGTGATGGGAAGGACCACAGCTTGACCAAGACAGCTCAGCGTTGCATGCCTCTTGCCTTCTATTTAAATTTAACCTCATGTCAGGAGCCCAAAGATGAACTGCAGTGGCAGGGGAAATGCAGTAGTTTTAATAAGGTAGGCTCAATTATTTGAACACTTGGCTCAATTATTTGAACACTTGGCTCAATTATTTGAACACTTGGCTCAATTATTTGAACACTTGGTCCGTTGATGACACTGTTGGGGTCATGAAACCTTTAAGAAATGCTGCCATGCTAGAGAAAGGGGCGGGCTTTGAGAGTTCAGGGCCTCACTACTCTCTCTCTCTCTCTCTCTCTCTCTCTCTCTCTCTCTCTCTCTCTGTCTCTCTCTCTCTCTCTCTGCTTAGTGTTTTCATTTCAATATGAAATGCAGGCTTCCTGCACCAGCAGGCTTCCCACACACTTCACTGGCTAGGTGGGATGAGATGGGACTGCGGAGATCACCCATAGGTCCTAGCAGAGCTGGGGTGGGACCAAATGCCCCTGATGTTATGGGCCAGCCCTCATCTGACTAACGAGGCCTTCTTCTCATCCCCAGCCATCCTTCAAGAGACCCTGTGTAAAACGACACAACGGTTCAACGTTTATTGCCATCATTGTCATCAAAATCTGTACTCTATACTAATGACTGTAATTAGTCAATTGCATGTTAGCATGCACTGAAGTCTCTCTCAGGGTTGTCTGTTAACTAAATCTCATCTCCTCTAAGAAGTCAGGACAGCAAATAAAACATAAGCTTTCTACTTCCAAAATCTGACCCTCTATTTGGAGAAGACAGACTGCAGAAGCAGATGGCTGGGTCTCCTTATAAAGCCCAGTAGCCCAACTCCTCCTTGTTTGACTTTATTCCCCTGCCCCCGATATCCATCCACACCCCCAGCCTTGACTTGACCCAGTCTGAGTCAATTTGCTTCAGTAATCAGGACAGGTCCATTACAATATACCCATCGGGTGAGAACACCCCACAAGGACTCTTAAAGGACCAGGAAAAGGAGAGTGAGGATGCGGAAAATGTTCCTGGCAGAGGGAGACACGGCACTGGAGCCACAGCTTGCTTGGACCATGCCAGGCACATGTGTGCACTCCTTTCTACTTGTGACCCTTTGCCGTGAAATCAAATACTTTGTCCACAGTGAAGTGCTCACAAACAGAGGACTGAGGGGAGGACTTGAGGGCTTGCATAGAGACAGAGAAGGAAGGCCTCACCCACAACCCCACAACCCCATTCCCCAGCTCTGGGGCCTGCGGAATCACGCTGGGTAGGCAGCTGTCTTCAAAGACCAACACTGAAAACCAGGAAAAGGAGAGGGTACGGGGCAGGAGGGATGGGGGAGGGACAGAGGAGGAACAGGGGAGCGGGGGAGAGAGAGGCAGGGGAGACAGAGGGACAAGAGAAAAGAGAGAGGGACAGGAGAGCAGAGAGAGGAGAGGGAGGAGAAGAGAGGAAAGGGTACAAGAAAGAGAGAGAGGAGAGAGGGCCAAAGGGAGAGAAGAGCTGGGAAGGGCTCTGGAGAGGAGAAGCTGGACGTCAGTGGCCAAAACTTTGGGCTCAGGAATGCTCTCAGAAGAGGGATGGCCAAGCTGAAAGGGCCCAGAGGCGGGTACAGTGGCACATACCACTAAGATGTGCTGAAGAGGCAGAGGCAAGAGGATCCTGAGTTCCAGCCCAGTCTGGAATACACTTTTGGGGCTGGAGAGCTGGCTCAGCGGTTAAGAGCGCTGGCTGCTCATGCAGAAGACCCAGGTTCAGTTCCCAGCACCCACATGGCAGCTCACAACCATCCCTAACTCCAGTTCCAGGGGATCTGAGGCCCCTCTTCTGACCTCTTTGTTCACTGACCAGCACAGGTGCCTTTACACACATGCAGGCAATACACACATACACATAGTAACTGAAAGGAAAATAATAAATAAAAAAGAAAGGGCCCTGAGGTCATTGTATCCAAAGGAATCCTGCAGGCTTTGCACAAAGATGGGCGGAACGTAGACCCAGTGCCCAGTCTTCCATCTCCCTACAACTTGATACTTGCACCTAAGAAGCATGCCCAAGGCCAGAGCTGCAGGCACTCCGGGTGACCAAAGGTGATTTTCCAGAAAGACTAGCTCCAACACACAGAGCCAAATGACACAAGCTCTAAAATAAAATGCCACGCATTTAAACAAGGCGATGAGATCCCCTTTGCCCTGGCAGGGCTCGGCCGGGCTGCCAACTAGCCCAGTAATTCCCAAGCCTGGTCTCCAGGAAGCCCACATCTCCTTCCATGAAAGCTTGGTAAGCAAGCAGTTGCCTCCGTAGAAGCTGACTGGCCAACTACGTGCACGGCCCTGCTAACGGGGATGCGTAAAGGGCTCCCATTTTCCTGCTTGGGACCCCTCCCGACCATCTAACGGAAGAGGTCAGCAAGGACAGCCTGCCTGGCAGCTTAAGGACATTTGCTCCAGCTTCTGGGCTCCACCCAGCCCGGAATCATCTTTCCATGACCCAAAGTGGATCTTGTTGGCTTCTCATGTGTCAGGAGCCGGGGACCTTGGTTACCCTTAAGTTTACCTTCAGCTTACGGATGGCTTCTGACAGGCAAACGACCCACACCAGAGCAAGACCAATGAGGGCAGCTACTTAATCTCCTCCTTGGTGGAGATGGCAGAACTCAGGACAATTCCTGCCTTGGGGCTGCTACTTTGGTTATGTTTGGTGAGGGAATGAAAGAATGTGTTGACGACTTCGCCCCTGGACTGTAGCGACCCAGCACCCTCTTTGCTTAGAGCAAAGGTAGGTTCTCAAAACACTGGCACTTAGTGAACTTCGACGAGCAACCATTCTTACAGTTGTAACCATCCTGGCCAGAATGAAGATGTTCTGGAGACATCTCTGTCCCACTCCCACCACCCCGTGCCCTGCTGTGGCTCTCAGACTATCGAAATAATGGTTCCCAGGAAACAGGAATTTTCCCAGACATCTCCTGCTGGCATCAGGGAAAGGCTGAAGCCAAAGCAGTAGCTTGTCTCCCACAAACAGATTTCACAGTCTGACACCTTGTCAGACCACCTTGCAGGAGAGACTGGAGCCAGATAAGGATGGGTCAGTGACGGGAGGGGACACACCTTGACCAGGGATGCCTAGTGATTCATATCTCTGGTCCTCTCCTCAAACCTAACCTCATGCCAGGACCCTGAAGGTGGACTGGGGGAGGGGGGGTGTGGCAGCACAGCACCTCTTTCATCCTCTTCCCGGTGCGACCACATAGACTACATCTTCTTTTTCTGCTTCCCAGTAGTGTTTCTATAATTGAAAGCCGATGGTGGAGCCTAGCTTGTAAAGACACACACCTTTTAGGTGGTGCTGAGGATCAAACCCAGAGCCTCTGATATGCTAGGCTGGCCATCTAGCCACTGATCTACATCCCCAGACCAAGTCTGCCATTATTTTCCTGGATGGAGAGATGGCTCCTTGGTTAAGAACACTTGAGCACTTGCTGCTCTGCCAAAAGACCCCAGTGTGTTCTCACCAACATGGGGTGGCTCACAACTGTTTGTCACTCCAGCTCCAGGGAATCTGATGCCCTCTGCTGGCCTTTGTGGACATACACACATATACACACATACACTCACACAGACATGTACACATACATATCAATAATACATCTTTAAAATACAAATTCCTCTGACCTATATCCCTTCAATATTTTTAATTTAAAACAGCAAGCATATTAATCCACATGCTACATACAACACCAGCGCCTCCAGTGTGGGTCTCCCAGATGAGCCAGGAATGACACTCACAGTACGTGCGGTTTCTCTCTTTCTCTTGCTTCCAATGACAACATGAGTCCAAGGGTGCTTGTAAAGCAGTCAGAGCTCTGAAGCACCTGAAACTTTGATAGGTTGTTGTCTCATCTTTTACAGTTGCTTCACTCACACCTAATTTTCTGGCAATTTGTTTTCATGACTTAACATTTAGGGAGCCTTCTCTCTTTAAGAAATTCAACATTTACTTATTTTATTTTATGGCCAATGTACACTCCTTGGCTCTTACCATGTCTCAGACCTTGGGTTGCAATGCAAGACATAGAGATGGGGGTGACTGTGTTCTCTGCCCTTGGGTCCAGCATGGGGAACACTCCCGTGGACCAGGCATTTCCTGGACCTCAGCTTGGTCAGCCCGTTTCATGCACCTGTTTTTCCCTGTGTCTTTCTGAAGCCTTCCACATACTTGTATGGAAACAGCTCACCCTTTTTAAAAAGAAAAAAGTGTTAAATTATTTATTGGGAGGAGGTCAGTCCACACGTGTGGAGGTTGGAGGACAATTTCTGGGAATCTGTTCTCTTTCCACCATGTGGGTCCCAGGAATTGAACTAGGGTCTTCAGTCTTGGCAGCAAGCTCCCTTACCCAGTGAGCCATCTTGCCAGACCATTACTTGCTCTTTTCGCGCATATATTTCATTAGTCTATATGATACTTACTAGCTTCTGTAGCTACTGCAGCAAGTGGACTGAGTCTCAGTGGCTCCCAGAGGCAGATCACTGGCTCCCAATAAGTAGCTAACTGGGAGATGAGCTAAGGGTCACAGAGCAGACAGAGAGCCCACCCACATCCAGCAGAGTGAGGTTTGGGCCCTCCTAAAATTCGCATGTATGTTAGTTTCATTTCCATTACTGTGATAAAATGTCCTGCAACTTAGGAAAAATACGATTTATCTGGCTCACAACTTGAGGTTGCAGTCTGTCAGTGCAGGGGAGTCAAGACAGGAACTTAGGGCATCACATCCGCAGCCAAGACCAGAGAATGAATGCATGGATCCTCGCTCGTTTGCCTGCTCTCAGTTCCCTTTCTCCTCTCTTACGCCGCTCGGGACCGCCTGTCTAGGGAACGGTGGACTGGGTCCACCATATCGATTAACAATAGAGATAATCCCCCACAGACATGCCCACGGGCCAACCTGATCTAAATAATTCTTCATTAAGACTCTTTTTCCAGGTGATTCTCTGCTGTATCAAGTTGACGATTCAAACTAACCAAGACAATGTGTTCCTGTCACAACCTCCAAAAGTAACGGACGATTCTTAGGACGTGAAGGTGGAGCCCTCCAAAATGGAAGCCATGTCCTCCTAACAGAGGGCTAAGGACAGCTGCTTGCCCCTCCACCCTGCTGGCACAGCACCATGCCTGAGCCAGAGACGAAGCCCAGAACGGTATGTTGTCATAGTAATCGGACTATACTCAAAGAGCTGAAGTTAAGAGAAATATCACTGGGGTGAATGCAGAGGGCGAGGCATCTGGGATGGGCAGAGTACCAGGACCTGGAGAGGAAGGCTCCTCACAGGGGGTCACAGGAAACCTGGGCTTAAAATACCAGCAAGAGTTTGTCCCACCAGAGGACAAGTGACTGGGTAGATGACTCAGTCAGTAAAATGCTTGCCTTGCAAGCACCAGGATCTGAATTCCATCCCCACAACCCACATAAGAAATAAAGCTGGGGCCAGAGGGATGGCTCAATGGTTAAATACATGTGGCTGCTCTTGTAGATAACCCAGGTTTGGTTCCCAGCACCCTAATGGTGGCTAATAACCATCCATAACTCCAGTTCCAGGGGATCCTATGGCCTCTTCTGACCTCTGAGAGTACTGCACGACACGGATGTCCTTACATCTATGTAGGCAACACACTCATACATATCAAATAAAATAAAATATTTTTAAAAAGAAAGTCAGGCATGGTGGAGTACACTTGTAATCCCAGCACTGGGAAGATAGAGAGAAGTGACTCTCGGGGGGACTCACCATCCAGTCAGCCTAGCCTAACTAGCAAGTTCCAAGTCAGTGAGAGAAGCTGTCTCAAAAAATAAGTGGACAATTCATGAGGAACAACAACACAAGGTTGACCTCTGGCCTCCCATACACACATACACGTGCACCTGAACATATGTATATACGGTATACAGGAAGAGAGAGAGACAGAGACAGAGAGAGAGGGATGGAGGGACAGAGACAGAGACACAGGCAGAGAGCCAGAGATAAAGACAGACAAAGAGGAAATGAGCAGAGTTCACACATGGAAGAACAGACATTAAGACACCAAGCATGAAAAAAGACCTATAGACAAGATACACACTGATCACCCACATAGCACACGAGCCTCAAGGTACCTGCCCAAAACAATCATATTAACCCTGTTTGAGAGATAAAAAAGAACAACTAGAAACAACAGAGATTCTTTTAAAATGAAGTCTAGAGCCAGATGTGGTGGCACATGTCTTTAAATCCAACACTTGGAAGAAAGAGGGAGGTGGATCTCTGTGAGATAGAGGGGCAACCTGGTCTACATAGTAAGTTCCAGGCCAGCTGGAGCTACAAAGAGACCCTGTCTCAAAATACCAATAAATAAATGTCTAGTCATGCACTGGAATACTATATAGCAAGAAAAATGGGTGAATCCTGGCAGAGGATTCACTGTATCCAACTTATAGAAGTTGGATAAAGTAAAGAAATAAAGAGGCCAGTATGACTGAAACAAAGAACAGAGCAGTGTGGGTAAGAAACAGGGGCAGGCGTGATGTGGAGTCTACTGATGGTCACACAGCTTGGGGTCACTCTGAGTGGGATGGGGAAACTGTTACAAGGTTTGGGAGAGAGGAATGACCTGATCCAACTATTTTTCCAAGCCCATGTGTGTTTCAAAACCGTGTCCACATGTTCTAGTTTCACTGTTTGACCAAGGTGAGGACCTTAGGTGAGGAAGTGTTTATTTCTTGCAGGCCACAGTTCATCACCGAGGCAGGAACTGGAGCAGGAACTTGAAGCAGGAGTTGTGGGAGAACATGTCTGCTGGCTCGCTCAAGACCCACACTTAGCTAGCTTTCTTACACAGCCCAGGCCCACCTGCCCAGGGCATGGTGCCCCCACAGTGGGCTCCACCCTCTCACATCAATCAACATTCAAGACCATCGCCACAGACATCTGACAATCGAGGCTTCTCCTTTAGGATGACTCTAGGCTATGTCAAGGTGACAGTTAAAGCTAAACAGAGCACATACAATGGATAAATGTGTTGCCCATGTGATTAAAAATCTATGTGAATGGCTGGAGAAATGACTCCGCAGTTAAGAGCCCTTGCTGCTCTTGTAGAGGACCCAGGTTCAATTCCCAGCACCTACATGATAACTAACAACCATCTATAACTCCAGTTCCAGGGGATCTGACGCCCTCTTCTGGCCTCTATGGGCACCACACATGTGTGGTGCACTTACACACACACACACATACACACAGGCAAAACAAAGTCACACACATAAAATAAAAATAGACCATGAAAAAGTATTTTTAAAGTATGTAAAAAAAATTAGAAGCATCAAATACTAATACCTCAAGCCGTAACATATCCTCAGGTCAAAGTTCTCTGTTAATGGTGAGGGTATACATTCACTCTGTGGATAGCCTTCCTCATCTCTGAAATGCAGAGAGGGACCAGGGTTGCTCTTTTAATCTCATCACGTGGCTGACCCACAGCTTGCCGTGGGAGTTGAAAATGTCAGCTCAGCCTTTTCCCCACCCCCTGCATTGTGTGATCTCTTCACAGAGATGTCTTTAAGTTGTGCATCCTTCCATGGAGCCAGAGGGTGGGGGCGGAGGGCAGTTCAGTCAGCCTTTGAAAATCTCAGCGCAGATCCTCAGCCCAGGCACCCAGGGCTGGGGTGCTCTGGACTGAGAGAATGCACCCCTCCACGCACTCACACACGCCCTTCCTCTATTTGGAGCCTCAGAGGACTCTATGGGATGGAATGGGGAACGTGCATGTTCCCGGGGCCCCTCTGGGTCTGTGAAGATTATACTGTGAAGGGAGGGGTGCGTAGACCATGTCTGTTCAGACAAGAGGAGGTGGCTTTGCCTGGACAGGTGGGGAGCTGCGGTTCACTATGAGGCCCACACACCAGCTGTGCTGTTGAGCCTTTGAGGCAGCTGCGATGAGCTATAAATATAAAATATACACTGGATGTCAAAGGATTTTTTTTTAAAGAAGAATGGAGTCTCTCCAAGGACCAGGCCCTCCAGGGAGGGAAAGGCTGTTTTTCTGTTGCTACCATGGAATCTCTGAGACTGGATAATTTATAGGAGAGAAGAGTTTTGAGGGCTTGAGGTACTGGGGGCCCAAAGTCTAAGAGCCCAGCATCTGCTTCCTATCACCCACCCTCGAGGCTGATCCAGTTTCATAAGAATGAGAGTTCACTCATGCAAGAAAGGCTTTGTTCATTCATGGGAACCTGGCTCTTGTGACCTAAGTACCACCCACAAGCCCCGCCTCCGGGCACTGATGCATCAATATGAGTTTAAAGGAAACAGGCAACATTCATTCATACCAGAGCATGCCTTAGACGTTTACAGGCGCTGGAGAGCTGGTAAAGTTCTTACCTTGCAGTCACAAAGACCCGAGTGCAAGCTCCAGAACCCATGTAACAAAGCATAATCCCCATGCTGGGAAGGCAAAGACCCTCAGATCCCTGGGGCTTCCTGGCAGGCCAGGATAGTCAAATAAGCAAGCTCCAGGCCAATGAAAAACCCTGTTTCAGAAACAAGTTTGATAGCACTAAAGAGACCACACTCAAGGCCACCCTTTGATTTCAACATGCACACACACACAGACACACAGATACACACATACACAGAAACATATATACACAGAGATATATACACAGACACACCAGCACTCACACACAGATACACACAGACCACACACACACACACACACACACACACATATACTACACACAGACACACAGATACACACATACACAGAAACATATATACACACAGATATATACACAGACACACCAGCACTCACACACAGATACACACAGAGACCACACACACACATATACTACACATAGACACACACAGAGATACACACACATAGACCACATAATACAGACACATAGAGACATACACAGAGATAGCACATATACATCGATATAAACACACAGAGACACAGATATACCCACAAACAAACACAGATATACACATACAGACACATAGAAATACACATATAGACACAGAGGCCCAGTTATACACAGACACACAGAAATAGAAACACGTAGACACACACATAAATAAGCTTTTATGGATTGTGTGTTGAGACGATTTTTAGAAGAATATTGATCTTTTTATAACACTGGGTTAAACTGAGTACACTATTAAAATAATCATACCTATTTCTTGAAGATGGAGGAGAAAAGCAGAGAAGTATTGGTCAAAATGGATCATTTCACTCCGGAAGAGCGAGTTTCTGTCTTACATCAGTTAACAATAATTTACCAGACATTCCAAAAGCTAAGTGAATAGATGTTAAATGTTCTCACCACAAAAAAAAAAAGTGTGTAAGATGATCGATTTAATCATGCCATGATGGATTCCTATATCCAAACATCATATGGAGCCCCATAAATGTGGACAGTCATCATTTGTCGATGAAAAAGAAAATTTAAGTCAGGTACGGTGGCTCCTATTTGGTAATTCCAGCACTAGGGAGGTAGAGGAAGGGGGTTAGCGGGTTCAAGGCCATCCTTGGCTACATAGTTAGTTCAAGGGCAGCCTAGGCTGCATGAGACCCTGTCCCAAACATGAAAAATAAATAAATAATACATTTTAAAGTGAAAATGAGTTAAGTTTTTTACATGTTATTTCTTAAACCGTTTCCGCCTTTACATGTTTACAATGTGGCTAGTTGGGATTTGAAATAATATTTCCTATTTATTCATTGAAATGTTCATATATTTATACAATGTATTTTGGTCATGTCTGTCCTCCTCCAGCTTCTCTTCATGCCCCCCCCCTCAGTCTCCCAACTTCATGTCCCTTATTTTTTATCATTATTAATAACCCCCTAAGTCCAATGCTGCCCTAGGCTTCTGGGTACCTACCAGCAGCCCCATCCCCAAAGGAGAATGACTGTCTCAGCAGTCATCCACTGTCAATAGCTCCACCCCCAGGGTGGGGCTTTGAAGGTCCCGCCCCCACCCACGCTGGAATTTTGACTGACTTGATCCCACACAGGTCTTTTACAAACAGCCCCAGCTGCTGTGAGTTGATGTGGGCCATGGCCAGGTCATGTCCAAAAGTCATCACCTTACAGCTTTCCTCCGCATCTGGTCCGCACCCTCTGGCTGTTCACATTCTTTCTGCCCCCTCGCCACGTGTTCTTCGTGTTATATTTCCTCTGAAGAACACTAGTCTAATAGATCGACCACTTCCCCAAGTTCACCACCTCTTCTTCCCGCCGGTCTTGCCTACCATGTTTCCCAAAATGACACTGTTGGGTGAAGAAGCAAGCACTGAATGCTTTTATAGAACGATGCTGTATAACTCAAGCAGAGGATGAGTGCCAGACCAAGTCAAAAGATTGGGTTCAAAGCTCAGCTCAACCAGTATGCCAGGTGAGCTCAGTACCACAGATGCATGGCTTCCTCCATGATCTATAATATGCAAGAGTATGGGCTGTATAATCTTCCATCTCTCCGGCTCTGATCGCCTTCTTCCAGAAGGGTTTGCATTTCTAAAATGCACCTCTTACATTAAGCAATGCCAAATGATAACCTTCAAGACTCCAGGGGAAAGACGATTTGGAGCAGAGGAGCCTGTCCCAAGACTCCCTTCAGGTCCTAGCTCAGGATCTGTGAACTTGAAGCTGATAAATGCGGAAGAACTCACAAGACCAACCAGTCCTGCTGGGAAGTGGCGAATGGCAGAGTTCAGGTGTGTCTGGTTTTGCCCTTGGATGGTACCTCTTAGCACATGCTGCTGCTGTTGCAGGATGTCTGGACAGACCATTTTGTGAACACGTTCTCTGGCACTTCCACATACATCTCCAGAAGTTCCAACACCCACATGCACACACAGCGTGACCACCTAGACGGGTGTGCACAGTTACTTGCCCACATTTTTCTCAGGCAGCAGGGGTAAAACAGCTTCCAAAAGCAGCCTCCTACTCCAGGAGGAAAGCATCCCTCACCCAGAAAGAGAGAGGAACAGGAGGAGATTTCCCCAGGGGTCTCAGGAGGAAGGTAGCACCACTAGATGGTACAGAGAGCCCTGGTGGAAGGCTGGTGAGACAGACCCACAGAGGCTTTAGAGCATCCACAGTTACCAGCTATCCTGGTATCACTCTGCAGGAGAGATGGCAAGCTGAAAACCAAAGGAAGATGGAGAATCCAGGAGGGATAAACTTCTGGGGTTCACAGAGGACTTTCAGGGGACCTTTTGTTTGATATGACATGGAGAATCAGATAATTAACCACATTTTGTAGCTGGACAGATGCCCTGGAAGCATCATTCTTGCAATCAAAGCTCTATCTACTTCCGAAGTGTACCTCGTCCTGGAAGCCTTCCTTGCCCTGACAGTCACAGCCTCCAGTGCTGTCCTTGTGAACTTCCAAAGCAATTTATAGCAGACACCCAGAACTAGAGTCTAGGGGAGGAAATCATTGAAGCATCTTCTACAGAAGCAGCTACTGTGCACTGCATGTGAACTGTCCTGCAGAGGTTCATGTGCTTGAACATGGTGTCCAGCTGGAGGCGCTGTTTGAGAAAGCTGAAGCACCCTCCAAGGTAAAGGCTTACTGGAGGAAATGAGTCATTGAAGGAGGGCCCTGAGGTTCTATATCCAGGTCCTACTTCCTGTTCCCTCTCTGCTTCCTGAGTGTGTATGTAACGTGACCACCCAGCCCCTCCTCCTGCCGTGCTTTCTTCCCTTCCTGCTTCCACATCTTTCTGACCATGATGTACTATATTCCTCTAGAACCATAGGTCAAAGTAACCTCTTGTTCTCAGAAGTTGTTTTGGTTAGGGTATTTTATCACAGCAACAAAATTAGTAACTAAGACAACAATTTCATACAAAATTGCTTATTTTGTATTGAGAAAGAAACATTCAATTTATTCACTCCCTCAAAATAACAATGGTCATTTATCTAACATCCATCCTGGCCAGGTGCAGGGCCTAGTCTCTTAAATTGGCTATCTATTTTCTCTGTGTACATATGCACACTCATGGGTGCACACACATGGGAGTGCATGCATTCTTGTGTAGAAGTCAGAGGACAACCCAGGTGTCAGTCCTTAGGCACATTCCATCTTTTTAAAAAGGATTTCTTGGTGCTGGAGAGATGGCTCAGCAGTTAAGAGCACTGGCTGCTCCTGCAGAGGACCCAGCACCCACATGGTGGCTGACAGCCATTTTGTAACTCCCGTTCCAGCGGCTCCAACACCCTCTCTGACGTTTGTGAGCAATGCATAACACAGATGCACTTACACACATGCAAGTAATACACCCATATGCATAAGATAAAAACAATAAAATATTTTTAAATTAAGGACAGGAAATACCTAATTTATGGTATTAGTACTAGATTGATTATATGCCCATTAAAATGTAGGAAAAAGAATAAAGGCATTATGAGACTGCAGTAAAAAGGTGAGAATAAGGAGAACACATGCAGGGGAAAGGGATGTCAAAGGGAGAGGGAGAGAAACAAAGAGAAGTAATCACATGAATAAAGACGGACAGGGAAAGGCTGGAAGGACCTCGACACTGTCACTTTTTAAAGTGAATATCTGTTCTGATCTGGGGTACCCTAAAATTTTTCATTAGTCCAGTTTGATCACCTATGGCTTAGATCTCCTATAAGCTTTCTGGTTTTATATGTATTTATATAAACTGCTAAGAGAGGAGTGTTAAATTCTCCAGCTACAGTTCTGCGTTCTTCACCCTCTGGTTCTATGCATTTTTGCTTGGTGTATTTTGAGACTCTGTTGTTGTGTACATGTTTAGAATTGTTGCATCTTGTAGGGATCTGATCCTTTTATCTTCTGTAACATTCTTTTCCCTGAAAACTTCCCTTGTTATGAAACTTTTTCTGATACTAATCTACCTATTTCTGTTTTCACTTTCTCCCAATTGAAATTTTATAACACCTAAGATAAACTGTGTCATCATTGCCATTGTAAGTATTTAGTAGTGCTAATATATTCACATTGTTCTATAATGAATCTCTGAAACTTTCTCACCTTTTCAAATTGAAACTCTATAACCATTAAATAACGTAACCTCCATTCTTCCTTGTTCCAGCCCCTTCAAGTCTCTCTAAATTCCTGCTTCTATAATCACTATTCTATTTACCTGTCTTTTAGACTACTCCATGGAGGGTACATACTCTGGATACTTTAGGGAAATAGAATCACATATTTTCGATGTCCTAGTTAGCACTGACCGTCAACTTGACACAGTATACAATCACCTACAAAAAAGTCTCAGTTGAGTAATGTCTTTATCAGGTTGTTCTGTGGACACGTCTGTGAGGGATTGTCTTCATTGTTCATTGATGCACAGTGGGTGGCCCCATCCCTAGGTGAGTGGGCCTGGGCTGCCTAAGAAAGCTAGGCAAGCATGAGCCACTGAGCAAGTCAGAGAGTGAGCCAGCAAGCGAGTCTCTCCATGGCGTTGGTTCAACCTCCTGTGTAAGCTTCTGCCCTCAAAGACGGACTGTAAAACCTACAAGATGAAATGAACCTTTTCCTTCCCAAGTTCCTTTTGGTCAGAGGAATATATCACAGCAACAGAAAAGGAACAAGTGCAATGTCTTTTTGTGACTGGCTGATATCATTTAGCATAATCTCCTCAGTTTTCACCCATAGAGTTTCATGCAACAGAATTATCCTTCTGTTTAATGCTAAGTAATATTTTACTATTTTTAATGATTCACCTACTTGCTAATGAGTTTTAGATGGTCTCTACCTATTGGTTATTACGGATAATGCTGTTATGAGCATGAGTGTGTGAATATAACTGAAAGATCCTACCTTCCACTCTTTCAGATATATTAACCAGAGTAGAACTGAGGGACTAACGATACACCATTTCTAATTATCTGGGGACACACTAGACTATTTTGATAAACTATATGATACACTGTTTCTAATTTTTTGAGCACACTAGACTATTTTCCATAGTGACTGCAACACTTTTTGTCAGTTCGGTTTTCTTCTGATCATATTTTTCCAATATTTACTTATCACCTAAACTTATTTGAATCTTTACATTTAAAATGTCTCTTAGTCAGGAATGGTGGTACACAATATTAGTTCCAGCACTATGGAGGCAGAGGCACGTGGATCTGCGAGATTAAGGCCAGCCTGCTCTACATAACGAGTTCCAGGCCAGCTGGGGCTACAAGGAGACCCTGTTTGAAAAAAACTAAAGAAAGGAAAAAAAAAGAGTTTAAAGTATGTCTCTTATAGGCAACATAAAATTGAAATTTTGTTTTATTTTGTTTTTTGTTATCCAATCTAACAATCTCTATCTTTACTTGGTGAGTTTTGACCATTTAGACTTAATGTGATTCAGTGTAATCCAACTGACATAACTGAATTGACCTAAGTCTTCCATTTGTGTGTGTGTGTGTGTGTGTGTGTGTGTGTGTGTGTGTGTGTGTATGTGTATGTTTTGACACAGGACTCATGTAACCAAGGCTGGTCTCAAGCTTGCTATGTTGCTGAGGCTGGCCTTGAATTCTTGCTTCTGCCTCTCAAGTAATAGGCATGTGTCCTCATGCTAGGCTAGGTCTATCGTTTTGTTGCTTTTTGGTTACTTTCTGGTGTTTGTTTTTCTCTTTCCTAGTTCCTGCTTTTTTTTGCCTTTATTTGAATATTTTAATATTATACTGCAATTTACCTTTTAGTTTTGTGGCTGTATCTCCACTATGTTAATGGCTTTTCTAAAAAGCACAATATCCATATTCAATTCTTCACATTGTACTTACAGTTAATAGTGGTACCACTTCAAGGAAAAAAAACCCACAAAATTCAGAAATGTCGCTTTTAAAATTATATCTAATTATCAATAAGCAAGGTGAAGGACAGCAATACAACTTATTAAATATTAACAGTAAATAAAGTGGGTACTAAGTAAACATGCATATATGTTTTAATGTGCATATAATATTCTTTGAAGGCTGCACAAGAAATCCTGGTAATGACCAGCTCTAGGAAGGACAAGAACAGGAGGAAACCCAAGGGTAGGCAGGCGGGGCTCACAACTCGTGGTAAATTTCTTTGCATCTTTGTTTCTTACTAAGTCTATTACCACCTCAGAACAGCATTTCATATTATGTTTATCATTCATTATCCAAAAATATCCCTTTGAAATATCAGTAATGACATCACTGCTAAAGATTTTATAACTGGAGCTAGAAAGACGGTTCAGTGGTTAAGAACACTTGCTGCTCTTGCAGAGGGACAGAATTTGGTTCCCAGCATCCACTTAGGGCAACTCACAACCAACTGTAACTCCCACTCCAAGGAATCTGATGCCCTCTCTGGCCTCTGCAGTCACCTGCATACATACATGCAGCAAAGGCAAACATATACACATAAATAAAAATCAGTTTTAAATCCTTAAAATCTTTTAGAACTGATTTTAAAAGGATGTTCTGAGGCAATGGAAACCACACGTTCAGTAGCCAAAGAAAATTGACTCAAAGATTAAGATGAGATCAAATTAAAGGCCTCAGGATCTCTTTATAGGCTTAAAGTTGTATGCACACATATGCATATAGCACATACATACACTAAATAAATAACAACAACAATGATCGATTGATTGATTAATGCTTGCTAGAGACACAATTCTTCAACACAAAGAACAGATTAAGAGATTCTTTTTTTGGAGACAGGGTCTCGCTAACCTAGAACTCTCTATGTAGACCAGACCAGGCTGGCCTTGAACTCACAGAGATTTTCCTGACTCTGCATCCCATGTGCTGGGATTAAAGGCATGTGCCACCATGCCTGGCCCAAAGGACAGATTTAGACCCATGAGACTTTACCATGTTTCTGAAAATCACTAAGGAGTCTATGAGAAATATGACCTAGTCCTTAGAGTAAATCAATTCTTGGAGGATTTGCTCACCAGTATACACTGTCTGACCTAGACAGGCCTGGTAGACCAGACAAAGCAGACAGTCAGTAACACTCTCACAGACAAGGAGAAATGCAAGGCCCATGGGGATTACCAGGCCCAAGCTGCAGCCTCAGCTCTGCTCTCAATGTGGTCTACCACCAGCTCTCATGGCTGCAAAGTTATTCTTGAAACTCTTCCTGGGACCAAGAGCAGGTTGCTTCTCTTCTCTGAGCCTCAGTCTCTCCTTTCTTTGGGGGAAATAAACTGAGATACATTTTCTGGCTGTGATGGTAACTTTGACAAGATAGTTTGACTCAGATCATAATTTTAAAACCCTTCCTGTGCTCCAACGCGTCAAATACTTTATTACTAGGTCTACAGTACATAACAAAGTAATTGTGTAATTAAGAGATAATGTCAATGCTGTAGAATAATGTTGACAAGATAACGGCCTCTCGAAACCTCGCAAATGGCAGAGCAAGTGAACAGATTTATAGGCAGAAAAACAGAAAAACGAGTAGCTTAGCATCTTGAAGTTCTTTGTAGTTCAGGTTGAGGCCTTTGCCTCAGAGCTCATCTCCACCAAGACAAGTTCTGACTCTCACCCTATTCCCATGTGGAACACTGCAATGTCTGGAAACATCTGGATCAAGACCGCACAAGGCAAAGCCATCTTCAATAGCATGTCCTCAGGCTTGTGGAAACTGAGAGCCCTTGTCTGTCAAGCCTGGAGGTGGTGGAAGTCCCTGAGTTCAAATTCAACGGGTGGAGGTGTGACTAGAGAGAGACAAGGCCAGCATTAGGAAGAACTGGCTCAGGGTAACTTTGGGGCTGAATCCTGGGTTCTTACTGACTGTGGATAGCTTCTGAGATCATTTCTGGATTCTTTCTTTGTGAGCCACTTTGTTTTACTCAAGACAGACTTCCTTACCTCTGGAAGAAACTGAGGACATCGAGAGGACAGCCCATGTGACCTTGAGACCCAGAGGCTTTTGCCCCAGCTGTCCAAAGGGATCAGGTATTGAAGGTCTGCAGGCAATGCAACTCAGAAGGTCATGGGTGGAGAAGGCGAGTTTGCTACTGCTAACAGTACTGAGAAGGGTTGTTCAAGCTGAAGAAAGTTAAGAATGAAGCAAAGAAGAGCTGATTCCTACCAGGGGAAAAGGCAAGACCAGACACTCGGGTCTTGGGACTTTCTGTGCAGAGTGCTAGAGTTCCGGATTCGGGATAGAACTAAATTTAGCCGGCAAGGTAGTCTGTGACTTCAAATAAATCTCCAGTTTGCCCTTTCTGGGATCCAGTTCTCACTCCCCTGAAATGAGAATGACAGACCCAGACACATGGTACCTGCACACCCTAGGCTGAGGCTGCATTCTGTTCCTTTTTACCTCCAGCTGGCTTCCTGGGGAGCTGGGATGATCAGGGGCTGGGTGCTCCAGATCAGTCCTCCCAACTCTGACATGCCCAGACCCCAGGATGTCACATGGGTTCACAAGGAAATTGATACATTTCTAGGTGTGAGAGCCATGATGAGAAGGAACTGTAGTCAAGACATCCCTAACCCCAAGTAAGGTTGGGTGAGCGGCAGACTACAGGCAGCCCTGTGGGACACAGAAGCCTGGGGTGAAAGGACCACAGGGTGGAAGATTTGTGACTCTCAGTCATCACCATCCTGTCCTCCCCTCTCTGTGATTCTGTGGGGCAGCTGTCTCCTCACTGAAAGGAAAGAGAAAGAAAGAGAAGAAGGGAGGGAGGGAGGGAGAGAGGGAGGGAGGGAGGGAGGGAGGGAGGGAGGGAGGGAGGGAGGGAGAAAAGGCTAGAAAGGGAAATGAACGGAAGCAGACATTGATTTCAAGCTCCTGCTTTCCTTTACAGAGCAGTAGAAAAGTCCCCTGCCCACCATGCCTCTGAGCTTTACCTGGGGGCCAGCATCCCCGTCAACTACCCAAGTCTCTTGGGTCTCTAAGCTTTTGGTTGTGGGAGCACATGTTCTCTGCCCTTTTTCCCCATCCAGTGATCATAGAGGAACGGAAAAAGAGATGTGGCTCCCCTCCAAATGCCTGACCTTAACTAGCCCACCTGCCTCTGTTCCCAAACCCAGAAGCTAGAAGAAGTATTAGACCGAAGCACCTTCCTTCTGAGAACTAAGATCATCAGCCCCTGGGCATGGAAGGACAGAGGAGAGAAGAGAGGACACTCTGCTTGGAAAAAGAACCCACCCCCACCCCGGCCCACCCCCACACACCTCTCTCCTCCAGCTGTGAGCACAGATGTGCCTGAAACATTGACATGCTATGGCCAACAGGTTCTTTTAAGATACGCAGGCTTTCTCACAGACCATACGGATGGCAGAGATCTGCTTCTTTCCAAAGGATACTGTGCTTTATTGATGTCATTTTTATATTTAAAAAAAAAAAACACACAATAGAACAACAAAGAAAGAATGCTGCTAATCCCCAGTGACTGTTGGGGCACGCAGGACAGGCGGCAATCACACTGTAACCCAACTTCCTTCCATTTCATATGAATGCATAAATGTTTTCCATGTTGCTACTCAGCCTCTCTAATGACTCCTTTAGTGGCTGCTAGCACGCCATCATGTGGATGGGCCATCATTTACATATACATATCCCCCTTTAGAATCTCACCTTTTAAGACACTAAACAAAAATCTTCTGAAGGCAGAGTCTTGGCAACAAGTGTTCTCTGGAAATGAGGTCCTCTGGATGAAAACTAGCTTGGGAGCCAAGTGGCTATGAGACCGGCCAGGAGACAGGAGAGGGGACCCTTGTTCCAGCCTGCATCCTGCCCTGTGCAATTCAGTTCTGTCTCTGCAGAGGGAACAGTGGCCAGTCATCCTGATGCCAAGAAAATTAATAAAAATAATAATAATGACTAATATTGATTTTGAGCTCAGCACTAGGCATATTTAGATGTTACCACATTGGATCCTCACAGTCAGGCAATTAAACACTGTAATTATTTCCTATTTTACAGCCAAAGGTCACACTGGTAGGATGCTGTGTTCCTGGAGAAACTGGATCTAGAGTCCTTAGATTCAAGTTTTCTCAATGCCTATGCTCTGTGTCCTCAGGGATTCCCATCCTCCAAGGCAGCTGCACACAGCTTTCCAGACTCTTCTTAGAATGGGGTATCTAGAGTCTTAGAGACTTCATACCTCTCAGTAGGGGCCTGGACAAAGGCACGGGAGACTTTCTTTTCTTAAAGACTCATTTTTATTATTTTTTAAATTACGTGTGTGTGAGAATATGCACGTGTGAGTAGTGTCTGCAGAGGGCATCGGAGACCCTCCTTGAGCTGGAGTTACCGGAGATTGTGAGCATCCGCATGTGGGGTAGCTGGGAAGCGAACTCAGGTCCTCTGCAAGAGCAGTACTGCTCTTAACTGCTAAGCTAGTTCTCCAGTTCACACAGGAGGGTTTCCAAACCCTCTGTGTGTGGCGTGGATGCTTGCATGTGGAATGCGGGGACACGCACTAGAGAAAGAACATGCAACACCTAGAGAAAGAGCTGCCAGACCTGTTTCCATCCTGGGCTCTTCTCCAGCCATATGGTCTCAGGTCACTTGTGTCTCTTGAAGTTCCAGTTGCCTAGTCTGTAAAAATGGAGATAATGAGCCTTCCTCCCAGGGGGCTTCAGCATCTCAGATAACCATGTGACATAATATAGTAACACAGTAAGGGGTAGCGGCTACTATTATCTTGACAGACCAGACAAGGAACTAACAATGGTAAGACAAATTCTTAGGGGTTAAAAGCAAGTCCGCTTCCACCCAGTACAAGACAGAGAAGAAAAATGTGAACACCCACAGGGAACGTAAGAGCTCCTTTCTTCCATCTGCTCCTGAGATGTGGACCGAAGGATGCTGGTTACAGGCAAGAACAAGAATGTCCCCCATAGGCTCAAGCATTTGAACCCTTGGTCAGTCACTGGTGCTGTTTGGGGAAGGTCATGGAACCTTTAGGAGGTGTGGTCTAGCCGGAGGAAGTATGTCACTGGGGGCAGGCTTTGAGAGTTCATAGCCTGGTCCCATTTCCAATATCTCTGTCCCTGCTTCCTGTGCCTGCTTGAAGATGTGGGTACTCAGCTTCCTGCTCTACCTGCTTCCTACCCTGCCTCCCCTCCATGATGGACTCTCAACCCTCTGAAGCCATAAACCAAACGAACTCTTCTTTGTGTAAGTTGCCTTGATCATGGTGTTTTATCTCAGCAACAGAAAAGTAACTAGTACACAGGCTGATCACACGACACATGCTACCACTTTTTTACCTCCCATCATCACTGTGAGGTAGGGACTCTTATTAGCTCCATCTTCAAGATAAGAAAACTGAGGCACACAAGCATTTTCGTGGCTGCCTGGCATGCTCCTATAGTCCTTGCTGTCCAAAACTGGCTTCATAGATGCCCTTTAAAACACACATAAAAGATTAGGGGGGTCTGCCCTTGTGCTGAACAGTTTTAAAACTGACAACTAAACCTAGAAGCACTTGGAAAGAATCTCAATGAGGAATTATCTGGACCAGGTTGACCTGGTACGTGTCTGTGTCTTAACTGTTAGTTGATATAGGAAGACCCAGCCCATTATGGGTGCTACCATTCCCTAGGCAAGGGTTCTTGAACAGTGTAAGAGTTTCTCCTAAGGGAAAGCACACAAGAATCAGTGCATTTCTTCTCTCCCTGCTCCTGACTGCAAAGGTGGTACTTTGAGTTCCTGCCTCAACTTACCCACAATGATAAACTGTAACCTGGAATTGTAAGTCAAATAAAACCTTCCTCCTCTCGGTTGATTTTGGGTCAGGGTGAGTTATCACAACAACAGAAATAAAACTAGGACAATGCCAGTTCCCAAGCCCAAGCTGGACAAGCTGGAACGCCATCCTCAGCCTGTACTGACAGCTGTCCTCAGAGCTGTGTTCCCAGGGGAAGCCTGGACAGCATGGAGTTAATAAGTCTTTATGTCACCCTGTGGTGACTGCACTACCCAGCGTAACCAGATACAACCCCAAGCTCCTTCCAAGGTGATCCAGCCTCCTACAGGCCATAGCTCCCAGAACCACACTGCTTACTGGGTTCCCAGCACCCAGGGTCTCCCTGTTTTAACTCCACACTGCCTAGAGTCCCAGACATAGAAACTCTAGGAGCTGTTCAGTGTGCCTCTGTCTATCTCTTATAGAGACTATCTGCCCGTATCCCATCAGGCTATCATATCATGTGACCAACTCATCAGTCCTTTACTGAGTCCTGAACCACCGCCGTCCCAGAATTTATACTTCTCTTGCTTATAAAATTCTGAGAAACAAATCCCTAAACCTCTATCTTTCTTACTCAAATTCTGTTTATTAGTCACTTTTCTGTTGCTATGATTATGACAAGCTATAAGAGGAAGAGTTTATTTATCTTACAGAGGGGTTAAGAGTCCATCATGATGGCGAGACATGGTAGCACGGTAACAAGAGTGGCTGGAGCAGAAAGCTGAGTGCTTACATCTCCACTCGGGAAACAGAGGAGGGGGAACTGGAGGTGGGGCAAGGCCACAAACGCTCAAAGCCCACCCCTGCTGACATACTTCCTCCAGCAAGGCCACATCTCCTGGAAGGTTCCATGACCTTCTCCAAACAACTCCACCAACTGATCAAGTATTAAAATACTTAGATTCTTTAGGGGACATCCTCATTCAAGCCATGACACTACCAATTGCTAATAATTACAGACAAACCCAAAACACAGCCCCTGTGATTCTCAGTACACTGTGAGGGCTATCCCTGTGTCCTGAGCACTGGGACAGTACCTGCCAGGACAGGTTAGGAACTCTGAGAATTCTGATCACCTGACACCCAGGCCGCTCACCATGACACAGGACGGCAAACAATGGCACCTAGAAGTCTGCTTCAGATTGACAAGATCAGTTCGACTCAAGGTAAATAAGTGAGACTTGGCCACTTCACTTCTCCATATCTATAAAACATACCAGGTGCCAGCTAACAAGGGAAAGGAAAGGCCCCCGTCCTTCTGTCTCAGCAGTTCATGTCCCAGCGCACAGTAGGTCTGTTGCTTTTCATTTTTGTTGAGTCTATGTGGAGCCTAAATCATGGAGGTCAATGAGATCCCAGCTCAGGGGCCGCAGAGTGCAAATGTTAAAAGTAGCAAGAGTCTAACCGCTAACTCATGAGTTCCCACGTATTATTGCGTCAGAACCCAAGAGCAGAGGATGATTCAGCCATGACCTGGGTGGGCCCAGGAAAAGAAGTTTGGGCCAAGGTTAAAAAAAAAATGCTGTATATTATTACCTCACTGGCATCCTTTTAATATTATAGGGCACAAAGTCCCCTCCCTCCCTAACTAGGATCAATCTGCAGGGAAACTATGCAGGCACGAGAGAGACATTCCTAGCTGAACCACCACAGTTCCAGCCTCTGGAGGGGGTCCTTCCTTAGGGGGTTGGGAGGTGAGCTTCCAGCTGTTCACAGCTGCTTAAGCAGCAGGCTGGGGAAGGAAGGCTGTCAAGCTTGGGCTCTGTGGGTTCATCACAAAGCATCCTAAAATGTTCAAGGAATCAGACTGGATGTTATCATCCACATGAGGCAAGCCCAACCCAGTCACCAACTCCACCACAGCCACCAAGAAGCAAAAGTGTACCACAAATGGACTTTAAAAAAAATTTTATTATTTTTATTTTGTGTGTATGTGTGTATTGATTGCCTGGATGTATGTAAGTGGACCCATGTTGTGCAATGCCTGTGGAGGTCAGAAGAGGGCATCAGATCCCCTGGAACTGGAGTTATAGTCATGAACCCAGGTTGGCTGCAAGAGCAACCAGAGCTCTTAACCCCTGAGCCATCTCTCCAGCCCACAAATGGACTTCTGTCACTCACTGTGACCCTTCTAGAAGGTAAGATTCATTAGGGAAGGGATGACTCTGTCTGTCCACCATCCATCCCCACTAGCAAACTAGTGCTAGACACAGGAGGCATCTGTTAACCACTAGTAAAATAAAATAAAAATGAGAGGAGCACACACCTTTAATCCCAGCACCCAGGAGGCAGAGGCAAGAGGATCTCTGTGAGTTCAAGGCCAGCCTGGTCTACATAGTGAGTTCCAGGCCAGTTGGGGCTACAGGGAGACACTGTTTGAAAAAGACTGAGTGGAGGGGGCAGAGGTGGGGAGAGAGGGAGGGAGGGAGGGAAAGAGACAGAGAGAGAGAGAGAGAGAGAGAGAGAGAGAGAGAGAACGAACCTGGACCTGGTGATATTTAGCTTGGTGGAAACAGTCCATTGTGCTTGATTGGAGTTTGCATTCTTGAACTTCAGTCAGAGCACTATCAGGAGTATTAGCGCATAGCTACTAGTTTTGATCCAAGTGTTGGTTTTCATAGAAATGATGGACTAGCTTATAACTATGTGCTGTTAAAACAGAGATGCCACTAACCCTTCAAGGAGCCTAACCATTGGGCCATGTCTGGGACCCACGGATACCAGAACAACATTCCTTAGTCCACTAGGATAGAAAGAAGACTCAGTCAGATTTTCAGTGGTAAGACAACAAAGAACTAGGAGCCGTTTGCTGAATCCAGGCTCATTCCCATTCAGAATGGCAGAAAGCTGTAGTGTGAGGTTTCCTGGGGAGACATCAACAAATGCTGTTCACCCCAGTTAGGGTGCCTACAGCAGACCAAAGAAGCAAGTCTACCCAAATCTCATTCAGTGAACAAGTGAGTCTAATGGGAATACTTACAGACCACGGGTAGAGGGTTTCTTACAAGAGCGCGGGTGTCTCAGAGACAGCTGCATCACTGAAAAGCCTACCCCAGCATGGATGATGGCTAAAGAAAACTGCAGTCTTAAAGTTCCCTGTCCAATGTTAGCTGGATGGACAGTCTCCTGTACTCAGCAATTGTTACTGCTTGTATGACCTTGGGGAGGAGGCTTGTGAACCCTGTAACTCTCTGAGATTCCTGGGGCTTGTAAGTTGCATGAGCTTGCTGAGCCTGGCCTGCATGCTTCTTGCCTGCCTCCAGGAAGGAGTGTGTCACTTTGGAGGAATGACCACACAAGAGCCTTTTATAGTTAATGAAGTAGTGGACACAGCCTCCTTCTGGCTGGGGAAATGCAGCTGAAGACATACATTAAAGCACATTTCCTGTTCACCTTGCTCAGCTTCTCTTCAGAAGACTTTGAGGAAACCGGGGTGATCTGTGGAAGTGAGTGACAGCAGCTTCCCAGACTCTTCAAAGACCCTAATAGCACCCATTCATCTCACTCCCGACCCTCTGTGCGGCCACACTGCTTGGTCTTCTAATAGCCTGCACCCTTTGCTTAGAGGCACTTATTTGTTTCTATAAAGGAGAATTTAAAGTCCTCCAGGGGACTTCATGAGAAATTGATAGAGTTCTTACATAAGTTAGTTATGGAAGCAGGATGGCCATGACTAATACACCTTTCTCTAACAGATTAAAAACACAGGGAGCTCAGTGGGTAAAGCGTCTGCTGTATTAACATGAGGACCTGAGTTCAGCTCCTTAGCACCCACGCCAAAGCGGAGTCCGGCGGCACATCTGTAACCTCAGCACGGGGAGGCAGGGACAGGAATATTCTGGAATCTTGCTGGCCAGTCAGCCTAGCCAAAATGGTGAGTTCAGGTTCAGTTAGAGACCCCGTCTCATAAAATAAAGTGGAGATGGGCTGAGGAGACGGCTCAGTGGGTAAAGCTGCCTGCCGCCAAGCCTGATAGTCTGAGTTTGATCCCTATAATCCACATATTAGAAGGAGAGAACTGACTCCTGCAAGTTGTCCTCTGACTTCCACATGTGTATGCATGTGGAATAAAATAAAATAGATGATAGATGATAGATAGATAGATAGATAGATAGATAGATAGATAGATGATAGATAGATAGATAGATAGATAGATAGATAGATGATAGATAGATAGATAGATAGATAGATAATAGATAGATAGATAGATAGATAGATAGATAGATAGATAGATAGATAGATAGATCAATGTAGGACAGGTGTATTGGTGTATGCCTTTAATCCCAGCACTTGGAAGACAGAGGCAAATGGAGTCCTATGAGTTTGAGTCCAGCCTGGTCTACACAGGGAGTTCCAGGCCAGCCAGGGCTATCCAGTGAGGCCTTGTCTCAAAAAACCAATAAATAAATAAATGTTAAAAATTTTAAATAATAAGGTAAAGAACAATCAAAGAAGATACCAAATATCAACCTCTGACCCCCACACACACAGCACAACACAGCCACATGAAAATGAGCTCCCTGAAAATGATGCCCTGTCCCATCCCTTCCTCAATGACCTTATGCTCTGTCCGTGACAAGTTAAGCCCTCCTCAACTCAGGTAGATCCCCACTCCAGTGTCCCATGTCACCCACTCCACAGGCACCGTGAGGGTAAAATGTGTGCTCTGAGGTCAGTCTGCCATCACAGTCAGCATCACATCTGAACAGTTGATTAGCTACAGTCAATTGTTTAATGCTCTGGGAGGTGTGTTCTTCAGCTGTAAAATAAGAATAAAAATAGTCACAAGCTCACAGGGCCATGGTGGGGCTCAGGAGACACAACACCTAGAAAGCTTTCTATTGATAACCAATAGCTATTATTACTAATCCCCAAATGGCTCTAGCACAACTCTCTCCCTTCCTGTCTCCAAACATTCCTACTTCCTCCTGCTTCTATGTCTCTGTCGCATCATTTTTCTCACAGAATACTATGCCTACTTTGCTGGAAACCTGTCCTTGCTTCCCAGGCTGGATATTGACTCCCTCTTCAGAATCTGTCCTAGTTAGTTAGCTTTAATTGTCAACCTGACATAGCCTAGAGTCATGTGAGAGGAAAGACTCAATTGAGGAACTGGCTAGATCAGATTGGCTTGTGGGCATGTCTGTGGGAGATCATCTCAATCATTAGTTGGTGCAAAAGTGTGCAGCCCACTGTGGGCAGCACCATCCTTAGGCAGGTGGTCCTGAGCTGTTTAGGAAAGTGAGCTATGGGTGAGCCCATGAATGACCCAACAAGCAGTGATCCTCCATGGTTTCTGTTTCAAGCACCCACTTGAGTTTCTGCCTTGACTTCCCTCAATGATGGACTGTGATCCGTGATTGTAAGCCAAATAAATCCTTTCCTTCCATAAGTTGTTTTTTGGTCAGAGTGTTTTATCCCAGCTACAGAAGAAACTAGAACAGAAATCCGACAGGGCTCTGCATCCCCCACTCTTGGTGTGGAAGAGCCCAGTACTGCCTGGTTTGGTGGTACCTTCCTATGATCCCAGCACTCAGGAGGCTAAGACAAAGGATCACAAGTTGGAGGCCAGCCTCAACTACATCAGAAAACCTTGTCTCAACAAAACCTTTTTTAAGTGTGACCCCGCCTGAAGAAGAGTCCTGGTTCTACCATGAGCTACCAGGAAAGTTATCAAATCTATGTAATGGGATTTTTAACATATGATTACATTCCAGAAGTTGTGTGTATGATACAAATATACATAATAATACATGATTATAGACTATCAGTAACTATGGAAAGGATTATGTGAGTCACATAAAATACTTAGCAGAACACCTGGGATATAAAATGATGCGCTCTGTGTGTTTGCTTTTATTGCTAGCACTAGCAGGTGTCTGGAGTGCGGTGAAATTTTTCTCTTTGCCTTGCACAGATGCTGGTAGATGTTACCCAGGTGACCCTTCATCCAGATCTGCTTGGTGTTACAGCCTAGATATTGACAGTGCCCATCTTTACCCTAAAACCTGCTGCTGTTTGGCTGGCAGATGATTCATCCTAATACCAGCCACTTAGCTGGGCACTGAATAAGCAAGGGGAAGCATCTGCCTGCCATGTTGGTCCAGTTCCATGGTTCAGTTACTCCCTTCATGCCAAGCTTTACCCTGACACCAAGAATTCTCCTTCACATCCCCAGCCATGACCTTCAGGCTCTCTGTTCTCTTAACTTGACCACATTCTAGAATGTTCCACCCCAGCCACGTGTCTTGATTTTTAGTCCTCTGGATACCAGATTCTTGGGCCACATCTCTGAAGTCCAAACAAACTCATTCACACTGAGGTGAAAATCTATGATAATGGTTTAATGTGATGGCTGGAGTCTTTAATCGAACGTGAAAGATGAAACTAGCACCAAAGATGAAATTCTGACATAAATAGGCTGTTGTAGGGGTGGTCATTTCCTGAGAGGAGCCACTGTGATAGATTTGATCTGCATCTATTTTCGGAGTCAGGATATGGATGGCCAGTCTTTCACCACTGTGTCTCTCTCTGGTCTCACTTGAGGGGATGTATCCTGCAGGATAATGATGGGATGTATGGGAAAGAGCATTTCCTTGGGCATTCAGGAACCCATCTCTGAAGAGCATAGTGATGACCTGGGGAAGATAATTGCTGGTTCACCTTTAAGAAACAGCGGCAACTAAAACAGAGTCCTAGAAAACAGAGACCAAAGAGATCTCAGGAGGTAGGGGCTTCCTGGTACACCCTGGAAATGGAAGTGACCCAGGGGAAGGATTCAGGCTCCTGGAATAATTCCCACCTGCCAGGACTAAGGTGAATTCCCAAACTCCAATAGCAGAATGGATGGGACATACCCACATGTTTAGCAGACTGCGTATTGAATTCCTACTGCATACAAAGTACCAGGGGAAGCTATAGAGCAGGTGAGGTTGATGAACATTGATGATGGACATAGTCTGACAAAAATACACCTCTATTCTTCAAGGACCTGATGAGCCAACTGCAAGGAGCTGCACATGTCATCTATGGAATAATGGGATGTCTGTGCAAGGACTCCACAGCACTGGGCAGAAAGCTAGAAATGGCCAGTACAGGCACTGTCCAAGAGAGGAATGTGGAGGTCTCCCAGGCTCTGTAGAGAGGAGAGGAACTCCAATGGGTTGGCCCCTCATAAGCCTCCTTCTCAAAGCAGAAATGAGCACAGAGCCTAGCCCGGGGGTCACACCCATCATCAGGGTTAGAGGAGGCAAAGCCTGTTCAGAATTCACAGAGCAATTAACCTGTAAAGCCACAGAACTAGAAATGACCTGACAACTTAGAAATCATGTAATTTATCCAATTAAACATTTTACACCATTGTAACCATCCAGGTTCATGTATTAGTAACCTCAAAGGTCTCTATTCTAGACACTTCAGATTTTTTTTCAGCTTTCTATCCAAATACATCTGTCTGTATAATTATATCATCCAAGGCATGATACTGGAATAATTATGTGGAATTTTGTTTAACTCCTTATTTTCATTCTACAGCCTATATATTGCTCAATCACAGAAGGTGGCTGGAAATGTTCTGCCTTCCAGTGATGCCTCTTTCTGCCCTTTCACTCATACTCCTGAAAACTCCCTGCCAGTTCTCTTATCCAGGAAGAGTTCAAGTTCCTAGATCCACCAGTACATGAATGGAGGCTGCTCATCTAACCATGGCCTCATATACCTTCCCTTTTATCTGTGGCCAGATCTATGAGGCATTTTCTTGGCTGCTAATTGATACAGGAGGGTCCAGCCTACTGTGGGTGGCTCTGTCCCTAGGCAGGTGAGCCTGAGCTATAAAAGAAGCTTGCTGAACATGAACCAGTTAGTGAGCCAGTGAATACCATTCCTCCATGATCTCTGCACTACTTCTGTCCCTTAGTTCCTACCTTGACACCCCCCCCCCATGATAGACTGAAGCCTGTAAGCAGTAGGCTCACCTTTGGGTTCTGGGGGCTCCCCAACCATGGGTTCTTGGCCAGATGTACAGTACCAGGCATGAGTTTCCTCCTGCAAAGGGCGCCTAAAATTTGATCAAAAAGTGGTTGGTGACCCCTACAACAGTCCTGCCACTATTGCCTATGAACATCTCCTGTTAAGCTAATCAGTCATTATTGTAGCTCACGGGGTTCACATCTAGGTAAGACTGTGGATGACTTTTCCCCCCAGCAGCCTGCATAGCACCTTCCAGTACTATGAAAGCTCTCCAGCAGGGAGGAAGATTCCTGGTCAATACCAACTTGATTTCTCCATGTCTTGGGACCAATGTACATGGTATCTTCAGCTATAAGGTCTTACATCAAGTTCTGGTGGGTAACAAAGAGCAGTGGCAATAGCCTGTATTGTTTTGGAGATCTCTGGGATACCTCTCACCAACAGCTTTAGAGGAAGTATCCCATACCTGCCACTGGGTTTATATTTGATGACCTATGGCTTCTGGGAGGAGCATTGTCCCTTGTGTCTCGTAACTCCACTACCCTCAGAGTCAGTTATCCCCACTCAACCCTCTCCTCCATTTCCATCCATCTCTCCACTTAAACCTCCCTCCCATCACTCCTTTTGTCCCCTTCATGCCTCCCCTCCTTTAAGAGCTATGCCCCTCCCTACCAAAGGTTCATTTCCAGTTTCCCGGCTTCTACAGGTCTTCAAACACACAAATCTAAGGATTTGATGCTGAAACCCACATATAAGTGAAAATATGCACTTTATCTTTCTGGGTCCGGGTTACCTCACTCAGAATAATGTTTTCTAACTCCATCCATTCACCCACAAAATTTATAATTTTAGTTTTCTTTACAGCTGAATAACTTCCACCGTATCTAGGTGCTTTTATTATCCATTCATCAGCGGATGGACGTCTAGACTGTTTCCACGTCTAGCTATTGTGAATAGAACAGCTATGACCTTCAGCCCTTATCATACTTTTTAAGAGTGGTTTAGGGAAAAAAACTGACGAAAACTCGAACCTGGCAACTTAATGGAACTCGTGAATCTCATACTTCAAGGGTTTTTTCTTTTTTTCTTTCTTTCTTCCTCTGGTTTCTGTGCCTTTCCTTCCAGACAACAGTGTCTCTGTCTTGTTGCACAGTGGTCACACAGCAGTCATCCTCCTGGTAGGAGTCCCAAAAGCAGCAGTGCCAAAGAACTTCTAAATTCTTTCAGCTCATAAAACAGGACTCTTTTCAAGGGACTCTTTAGCTAAAGCTTTTGCCAAAGTTGCTCTATTCATCACAACATGGTAGGCCTAGGCCATGCCCTCTGGGTTGAGCTTTGGTTTACAAGCATCAAGCACAGCCTTTAAGGGTTGCCTTGGTCACCATAAACACAGGGCAACAAGCTCTGCCGCCCAAGTCCATCTCACAGAGCTCGCTTTCCTCAGAGGTGCTGATTGGTATGCCGAGACTTGCTAGTGAGCTTCGCACCTGCCTCTTCCCAATGAGATAAATTATCACCTCTACAGGCAGCTCAGGGGAGGGAGAGCTGGCCAGACTTGGTGACAGCCAGGGCTGGGTGAGCTCTGTGCTCTCAGAGCTATATTCTCAGCACCCGGGGAGGAAGAGGGGGTAGATGATAGATGCCATTTGTCTAAACCACTGGTTGATGGATGGGAGCCTGGTGTTGTGTGAGGGTCTTGCCTTGGGAAACTGACATGATTGGAGGCGGTGATGGAACCAGAATTCCAGTGCTCCAGCTGCAGGTGAGTCTATACCTGGCTCTGGCCTGGAAATTATAATCAAGCCAAAAGTTGGACTTTGGGCCTTGTCCCAGTCAACCATACCATCAGTGTTTTCTGACTCCTCATCTTGTGCCATTGGCTCAGTCATGGACTGGACAAGATGGCATGTCCAGCTCTCCTATCCCAAAGTCCTTGCACATTCTGGGATTCTACCTTGTTTTGGTACCTAGTAGCTTCTATCCCTCTATTCTGATCAAATTCTCTCAGGGAAGAATCTGTTTCACTCGATTTCTTGAGCTCATGAAACATCAGAGGATAAGGAAATGGGGACTGTCTTCCCTCCACTCCATCTCACTCCCTGTGCATAATGCAGCATGATCCCGGCCTCCCCACTCATTGACTTGTCTCCCTTCTGGGACAGGTTGCTCAGCCCTGGGAGCCTCAGAGTCCCCATGAACTTCTCAAGACTGGGGCAGTGGGGGCGGGGGCACTAACAATTTTATTCTTGCTCCTGGATGACACATGGAAAACAGTGGTTGTTCTTTCAATCGTGGACACAAGGGAGAATGGGGCTTCTACCTCACACCATGTTAAGCCCCAAAGATTGAGAATTTCAAATGAAAAGGCCCAGATTGTGATCTTGAGAGCTTTGGATGTACTGATGAGCCAGGGGACTGATGTCACCTTAGAGAGCAGTGACAGTGACTAGCACATAGTGGCACATGGAGCTAGCTGTCCCCCAAGGGTCACAGAATTAGAGACTTAGTACTCAGAGGTGTGCTGGTCAGCAGTAAGCTGGGAACCTGAGACTGAGGAGCTTGAACCCCAACTGTCCACTGAACCCCATTCCTCAAGTGCTATTATTGAAGTCATCTTGAAGAACCATTTCTGGTCTCACATTCTAAATGTTTGGATTTTCCCACTCCATGCAACTACCAACACACCTTCCTTCTTCCCGTGAACATTTTTAATACAATAAGCAAAACAAGGACTCCTGCCCACACGCCGTCTTACGCCTTAGGGGAGGCAGACACAAGCCAGATGTATGGGGTGTCAAGTGGTGAGAAGGCTGTGGACCGCAATTAGGCAGAGACCGGGAAGGAAGGGAGGAGGCAGAGCACAGTCTCAATGGGAAGATACTCCTGGAGGGAACAAATGAGCAGAGGCCAGGAAGAGAAGAGGCACATGAGGAAAGGGCAGGGATGGGGCACCGAGGGGGTGGTGGGTAGGGCTTAGAAGAGTGGACGGGAGCTGGCGAAGCATCTAGGTACAATTTGAGCAGATAGACAGCTGGGAGGAGGTGGATGTGGGATAGGTGAACACGGAGTGAGTGATCAGGACGGTATCAGAGAGCAAGCAGATGTGGAAGGGCAAGTAGATGTGGGGAGGGGTGTGGAGGAGGGGTGCAAAGGGGAGTCGGACGGGAAATGAGGAGGGAGATAGGTGTGATGGGGTAACAGATAGATGTGGGGACGGGAAGATAGATGTGGGTATAGCTTCAATGTTCAGGCAAGTAGCTGTGATGGGTGGGGTAGATGTGATGGGTAGATGTGATGGGTGGGGTAGCTGTGATGGGTGGGTAGATATGGGTCAGCAGGTCAATGCTGTACGTAGACCAGTGAGTCTTGGGGGGTGGAGACCAGTGGGCAGGCAGATGCAGGGAGAGTATACAGGTTCTCTTCCCCCAGTTTCTGTGCTGACAGTGAAATGGAAAGCAAGCTGACCCTGGGAGAGCAGGCGTGGTAATGGAGGGCGGTGAGAAGACGGGCCTAGCTATCCTTGAGAACATCCAGAATGCACGAGAGAAATGCTTCCTTCTTTCCCACGTCATGGCAGCCTGATTCCCCTGTCCTAGGTGGGCCCTGGGAACATCTTTATCCACTCATAGATTCCCTCTGCAGAATGGGAGCGAGTGCTCTGAGCTGGTACCAGGCTGGCCAGTGCCAAGCAAAGAGTCTATAAGGTTGGGTACCACATCTCCCCACTGGCCCAGATTGTCTCTGAGACAGAGATTTGAATACAAGGAATTTACTGGAACAGGGAAGGAGGGAGGGAGTGGGGAACTGGAGTACATGGGGACAGAGCCGGTCCTAGTTAGCTTCATGGGTAACTAGGACTCAGTCCCCTGGGAGCCTCTGGGAGAAGGAAGACCGCTCCATATAGTTATCCCAGCAACAAAGGTTGCGTGTTCACCCAACTCCTTTGGGTCTCCTGCGTGAGGCTGCTCTTGACGGTGCGGGCTCGGCTTCTGCTGTAGCAAACAGAGAAAGGCCTCGGGCTTGCAGGAAGTAAGTGTCAGAATGTATGAGAACAAGAAGAGCCAATAAAACAGGAGCTGCTGTCAGCAGCTGCTGCCTATCTTGGAAGTGTCTTGGTTTAGATGAAAGATTAGATGTCACCCTAAGTATCAGCCACAGTCCTTCCCTACAAAGAATGAATTTATTAGAGGAGTCTAGGAATAGGCTTTAACCTGGAAAAATAAGAAAATGAAGTATAAGAGAAAAGCCAGGAGACGCAGGCTAAATTCCAACAGCGCGACTAAGAGGAGGACCAGCTGTCCGCGCATGAGCTTCGTGGAGAAGCAATGCCAGGGCCAGGTGTTAACTGGGCGAGCAAAAATGAAGCAGAGGACATCAGTGGGGGCCTGGCTTTACTAAGTCGGCTATTTATTATTTTTATTTTATGAGTGTGAGTGTACTGCCTACATGTTGTACAATGCCTTGAGAACGTCAGAAGAAAACTTCCTCTGCAAGAGCAGCCAGTATTCTTTTTTGAATTTAAAAACATATATTTTATATATTATGTCTTAATTTTATATGTATAAGTGCATTGTCTGCACAAATGTAAGTGCACTCATGTCATGCAATGCCCACAGAGGTCAGAGAGAGCATCAAATTCCCCTGAAATTGGAGTTATGGACATTTGTTAGCCACCTTGGGGGTGCTGGGTTCTCTGCAAGAGCAGTCAGTGCCCTTAACCACCAAGTCACCTCTCCAGCCCCAAGAGATGTATTTTTGCCTAGGTAACCCAAGCTGACACGCAGACAAGTAGCACCTGCTGTCTTTGAGACTCAAGATATAGCGGGAAAAAGGAAAAAGAAAAAAGGATGTGCATCATCCAGAGCCCCTCCAGCCACCTGCATCCTGCAGGTGCAAAAACACCTTGATATGCAACTGGGCGGCTGTAGGGAAAACTGTCGTGGCTCTGTGGCTCTTCGAGGAAACGTAAAACAAAGGAATTTTGCAGGGGTTGCTATAAAGCAGTCTCGGAAACACAGCTCTGATTTCCAGCCCCCCTGCACCAGGCACATGCAGGAGACATGGCCATGATTCAAAACAAGAAACAGCCCCTGCATCTTGCTCCTTGCAACACAGCAGATGTTTGGGGAACCTGGCCTGTGGTTTGTCTGTTCCTGGCAGCCAAACTCTGAGGGGAGAGGGGAGATGAACACCCGCCTTCCTTCCTTTGATGAGAATAAATTAATTAGTGAAAATACACACAATCACCACAGGCCACTTGGGTGTAGGGGGCCTAATAAGGAGATGATTGAAGGTGCTGAGTCAGGCCAGAGTGGCCCTGGGTCTGATTGCTGTTCACTCCTGGCTGGATCTAGGACCTGCCATGCTCCAGAGTTTAACCCTCTTCTCCCCAGTCACCTCTGCCTGCTGTCCCTACACCCTGAATTACAGGCTCTTTTCCCCTTCTGTTCCTTCACCAACTTACCACAGGGGCCAGAAAATCCTTACCTGCCTCCAAGCTCCACTTCCTGCATGTGGTTGCTAGATAATTAACTGGGATTGTAGGGTTCATTCATGTTGATTCCCATGGGCTCACGAATATTCAGAGGCTCCCTATGGCCCACAGATTAAAACCCACTATCTCCTGCTCCCTGCTTTCTACCATCCAACATTTTCCCAACATGGCTTCACATTAGCCAAACCCCTCCGCTAATGCCCCATGAAAGATTTGCTACTTCTGACTTCCAGATCTGTCATCCTTTTTTTCCGCATCCCAAAGATCTTTCCTTCCTCAGCAAAACCAGTGCTGGAAGCCAGAAGTTGATGGCAACCCTGAACTTGCCCCCAAGCTGCTTCATTGCCTTACATGAAAAATTGGTACGCCCCCTGGTGGCGACCTACATATTTAGAAGTTGAAGGAGTCCTGAGGCTCCTGCCTGGCCCTTCCTGCTCCCCTCCCCTGCAGGTGTGGTTGGTGGGATTGTTCAGACAGGCCCCTACAGGTCATTTACAGTTTTGCTAAGGCTGGTGTCATTTGCTGAACAGCTGATGGCCTGAGTGGCTGCAGCTGCAGAAGAAAGCTCCGCAGGGTCCCCAGCACCCAAATTCTAACTCCGTTTTCGTCTCTCATAGATGCAGTGGTTGTCGAGAAGTAGTTGAAGAAATACATCGTTTCTACCAGAATGTGAGTGTGCTTCTTCCTAACAGCGCACTGTGGATGGGGTGGTGAGGCTGACCTCTCTGACTTCAACAGAAGTTCCTTGCTGGGCTCACAGCTAGACCCTCCAGACCTGGCACATGCTGAGTACTCAGCCCTCAGTGACTCATTCTGTAAACATGTGAGTGTGTGTTCTGGGCACTGTGCTCCAGATACATGCTCCAGGGAAAACGCCAGGAAGGCACACGGACATTACCACATCCCAAGCCATGGGTTTTGATGCTGCTGCCTAGAGAGAGATCCCTCATGAGCCTGGAATTTCCCTCCTCCACAGCTCGCCTGTCTTGTGACATCCTACTGTTTGTTCAAGAACACCAGCTATGGTCTCAAGCTGAGCAGCTCTTAGAGGTCAAGGCCCCTTGGTCATGGTCTTGTGCCGCCCAATGAGCCTGGACAGTGCTAACAGAACCAAAGAAGGTAAGACATGACTCAGCCACAGGGAATTCTTTGGGGCAAGGGCAGATTTCCAGCTCTCCCAGCAGAGGCTTAAGTAGAGCTGCCAGAATGGCATCCCCCACCCCCAGGAGAGCAAGAGTCACCTGATCCCTGCCCAGAGTAGCATCCTGAAATCCAAGATTCACACTCTTAAAGGTTTCAGAGCTTAGGAGTGGGGAGATACTCCATCAGGAAAGTGCTTGTTACATAAGCATGATGATTTGAGTTTGATCCCCAGGACACATATAAAAAGCCAGGCATGGTGGCCTAAGCTTGTCATCTCAGCACTATTGTGACAGAGACAGGAGGATTCCTGGGGCTCACTGGCCAGCCAGCCTAGCCTAATCAGTGAACCTCAGGTTCCAAGGTGGATAGCTCCTAAGGAACAACGCCCAAGGTTGCCCTCTGGCCTCCACATGGACGTGCACACCCTGCATGCACACACACCAAGATATTTAGCACACACACTATATGTGAGAGTTAGAAAGAGTCTCAGACCACCTCATTCATCCTCCTTGTTTTTCTAAGAGGAAACTGAACTCAGCAAGGAAGTAACAATCCAGGAAAAAAGCCAGGAAGGGCCTGGAGAGCTGGCTCAGCAGTTAAGAGCACTAGCTGCTCTTGCAGAGGACCTGGGTTTGATTTCCAGGCCTCACATGATGTGTAACAACCATCTGTAACTCCAGTTCCAGAGTATCTGATGCCCCCTTATGACCTCCGAGGGCACTGCCCAATGCAGGTTCACTTACACACATGCAGGCAAAACATAAAAGTCAAAAAATTTTTAATTAAGAAAAAAAGCAGAGGGGTCCCAAGCTCTCAAGACCCAGTTTTCCCTCAGCCTTACCACCCAGGACCCTCCTTTCACCCATCACACAGGCTCCCATCACCACGTACCCAGAGGGTCGTGAGGGAGGGTGTCTGTTGAATGAATGAATGGCCTCTAAGATACCATGTCTACTATTTTCTAATCAGAAGCTGGTGAGGAAAGACCCCTGCCTCTAGGCCTGAGGACCTGAGTTTAATCCCCAAAACCAGTATTGTAAAAGAAGAGAACTGATTCCTGAAAGTTGTTTTCTGACCTCCACATACATGCCATGGTATACACACACACACACACACACACACACACACACACACACACACACAATCACACAATCTATCTATCTATCATAAATAAGTTTTAAATCCTCTCTGTTTTTCACCTGAAGCCCCAAGCTTCACTCAAGTTGCTCTAGCTAGAACAGTCGCATGTGATAGACATTGAAGGCACCCTTATCTACAGCCCCACCTCCATCCCCTGAAACACCTTATTCATCCCTTCCTCCCACACCCTGAGTCAATGTGAGCCACAGAAAAGAGCCAGAGAACTAGAATTCAGCAATCTAACTGAAAAAGCATTATATTCCATTCCTACTACATGCACAGAGCACCAAATAGAAGTTCCCTTTATGTGAAATCTATAAACCCCTCTGAACAGAAAACCATTCTTGATCCATCACTCTCTCTGTAATCCAAGATAGGAAAGTTTTCAGGTCTCCATGGCTAGTGTACCCAGCAGGACAGCACCCCACTAAACCACTGTGCACCCAAGAACTCCCCATGGGGACTCTAGGGTGCATTACCAGAAGGGATGGAGGTAAGCGGCCAGGACTGGCTAGGCTAGCTTCAGTATTCCCCCACATCATTCTCTGGGTCCCATTATAGGACCCAGAGGCTCAGGGATATCTGCCTGGCTCCAGGTGATGGAGAGGCTCCAGGTTCCCAAGGAGCCCCAGTGAAGGCCAGTCCACATCTGTAGCCCCTGCAAAGAGGCTCCTCTGCCCTTTGGAGAAGGGAGGCATCATCCCTCCCTTAGGGTTCTTCCCAGGGACTCACCACTTCCATTCTTCCCCAAGAGCCTCACTGAGCAGGGGAACTGTATCATTCTGTACCTTTAAAAAAAATGCAACCAATTTTGATTAATAAAAGTGATGTTCCAAGGCTGTACTGACGTGTGCTCCATTTCAAATCCATTTCCCTTGTTTAATAGACTGAGAAGGGTTGAGGGATGACTCGAAGCTGAGGTGCTTTGTCATGGTTCCACTGAAAATTGCCTCACCTAGGGGCCTGCATATCCTTGGGACCAGGACAGAAGAGGACAGGCAGGCCTAGACTCTAGCAAAATCCACATTCCACAGCCCTGTATACTAATGCCAACTCCATGGAGAATTCTGGAGACTTTCTCTTCCAGACCTGTTGGGGAGCCTACCCCAGATTCCTTCCTATGGTCCTTCAGGAAGACTTTTCTTCAATCAAGATGTTGAAATTATAGTGAAATCAATTAAAACCAAAGCAAAACAAAACACCATAACATACTATAATCCTAACTCACATTAACTTACTCTGTCTCCTTGGACAAATATTTCTACCTTTTTTAAATTGTGTGCGTCGGGGGGTGGGGGGTGTGCAGACTCACACATGCCATGACAAGCATGTGCAGGTCAGAGAGCAATATGCTGGATTAGTGCTCTCCTTCCCCCAAGGATCCCAGGGACTGCACTCAAGTCATCAAGCTTGGTGGCAGATGCCTTTACCTGCTAAGCCGTCACACCAGCGCCTTCTGCCTTTCTGCACCTCACTTGCTTCTTCTATATAATGAGGGAGTTAAACTAAATTAGTCATTCTCAACGAGGAGTCAATTTCCCAGCCCAGGGAGTTTATATAACTTGGGGTGATACTGCACATAGTAAGTAAGGCCACGGACACAAAATATACAATGTATACGGCCCCAGGACAAGAGAATTCTTCCACTTAAAATACCGGAAGCACACTCATTGAGAGACACTGAATCGTATTACTCTCTTCAGTCTCCCCGTGTCAGCAGGTCTGTGAGTCTCTATTTCTAGCGCTTCCCTCTCTCTCTTCCTCATCTCCATTCATGAGTACTTTTGCATTCCAGGTTCTGTTTGATGGACTAGAGTGACTGGCCTGAGCAAAATACAACTCCAACTCTTGTGGAGCTTGTATTTCAGGGAGGAAGATGGAGGATGGTCCCAGACATGATAGAGACTCGACGCATTAGCACACGACGACGAGTGTCATTGAGAAAAGTCAACCTGGGTCCCACAGCTCAACCCCCTGTTAGCGGTCCCTCTTCTGCAGTGTCTCCCAAGCCTCTCTTCTCTTCCTCTCTTCCTCATCCTCCACTGCCCTCTCTGGCTCCCTAACCCTTCTCATTTCTCAGACCTAGGGCTAAATCTAAATGGATGGCACCCAGAGCTGATACAATCTGAGGAACGGATCTGTGCCTTTTAAGGAAGAGACTACAGGATTATGAACACAAAATGGGGTACGAAGGTAAACACCACAAATGAGAAAAATCATGAAAAATTACAAATTTTAAAAAGCTGACAAATACCGCGAGCTTATGTACAATACAGAGAAATAACATGATATTTGTATTCATTAGCAGCTGTCACGCCCTCTCATACTAACTTAGAGCCGTGCATGTTTTATTATTGCAAGAATTTCCACAGCTCACTTCTAGCATTATACCACAGCATTTGACACTTCTCCTCTTCCCACATACCTCTGGTGCTGGATGCTGCAAGCTCTGTGCTCGGATCAGTTGTGTCAAGTTGACAAGGGGTCAATTGCATTGAATAGCTTTAGTTGTCAACACCTGGGTAGAGGGAAACTCAACTGAGGAATTGTCTCCATTGAATTGGCCTGTGGCCATGTCTCTGGGAGCATTTTCTTGATTGCTGAGTGATATGCAAGGGCCTAGCCCACAGTGGGTGGTTGTCCTGTATGGTATAAGAAAGCAGTCTGAGCATAGGCAGGGAAGCAAGCCAGTAAGCAGTATTCTTCCGTGGTTCCTGCCCTGAGTTTCTGCCTTGGCTTCCCTTGATGAGGGACTGTGCTTGTAAGCCAAATAAATCCTTTCCTCCCCAAGTGGGTTTGGTCAGTGTTTTTATCACAGCAATCAAAAGTAACTAGAAATAACCACTATAAGGGTTAGTTTT
The DNA here is from genome assembly GCA_035773235.1 of Eospalax fontanierii. Classification (NCBI taxonomy): domain Eukaryota; kingdom Metazoa; phylum Chordata; class Mammalia; order Rodentia; family Spalacidae; genus Eospalax; species Eospalax fontanierii. Next base: position 8,350,440 of record CM069549.1, read on the forward strand.
CTATTGTGATAAGACACCATGACCAAGGCAACTTATAGAAGGAAGAGTTTGGCTTACAGTTCCAGAGGGCTTAGCGTCCATAATGACCGGGTAGGCACTGTGGCAGGGGTGGCCGGAGCAGAAGCTTGAGCGATCACATCTTCAAGTACACACACAAAGTCAAGAGCGTCTGGAAATCCAGCAAGGCTGAAGAACTCTAAAAGCCCGCCCCAGTGATGTGCTTTCTCCGACACAGCCATACCTTCTACAGGTTCTAAGACCCTCCCCAAACAACACCACAAACTGGGGACCAAGTATCCAAATATTTGGAGCCTCTAGGGCACATTCTCATTCAAACCATAACAATCACCAAAGTCCTATTTGGTGAAGCAATGAGTTTTATTGGGGTTACCTATAGGAATATGGAGGAGGGGTTACTTATAGAGGAGAAGTCACTCAAAGATAGTTGTATCACCAAAGCCAACCCCAGCAAGGGTGGCAGCTCATAAAAGCCAGAAACTCAAAGCTCACTACAAAACCTGCAGGTTGCCTGACAGATTAGAGAGTGTGCAGGGTGCTCAACTGGTCTAAGAGAGTCTCTCAGCAGTCCTCACTGCTTCTTTATGACTGAGAGGGGACAGTCTAGTGAGTCTGGTGATGTCAGGGACTTCCTGAAGCGATTGAGTTAGTTACTTCTTGAGCTTAAGGAAAGTCTTTGCAGGATGGACTGTTTTATCTCCCTTTAGAACATCCTGTGTATTACTGAGTGTCTCTCCATGATGGAATGTCTTATCTGGGAGAAAACTGCCACGAAACAGGAGGTCCCTAGGGGAAGGCCAGGGGAAGGTTTTACCCAACTCCCACTCTATCCTGAGCTCTCCATTTCCTCATCCTCCTACACGTGAGCAAGTCATTTGGCGAGTTCCCACCATCACAGACCAAGCCATGCCTGCTCCATGTGATGAACTATCCCACCTTAAAATGTGAGCTGAAATAAACCCTGTCCTCCCTTAGGCTCCTTCTCTTTAGTATTTTATCACAAAGATGAGAAAAGCTGACAGGTACAGACAGCAAACTAGAAGGACACACTGTCATACATAGACCCCGCTAACCCAAAATCATGTGTTTTTCCAATTCAAACCACTGTGTCGATGCTTAAAGGTCACCTAATGTGGCAGGAAGGACTGGAGGGAACGCCATGGTGAGGGGCCAGCAGTTTCCAACTGATTACAGTTCAAATACCATTTTCAGATTTTACATAAACATCCCAGGGTCCTAGGGTGGCCTTGAAAGGACTGGTATAGATGAAGGCTCCTGATCCCAAACCTTCTCAGTAAGTCTCTCTTAGCCTTCATCCACCTACCTTTCCTCTGTCCCAGGAAGGAGGCTCTCCCACAGAGAGAATGCAGAGGCAACAGCAATTAAATGGATCTGTACTTGCCAGCTGGGGTGGATCGAACAAAGTGCCAAAGCCTAGGTGGCTTCAACCATTGACATACTACTTTGAAAACCTGAAGGTTGTGATTTTGAGGTTAAGCTGACGGTAGAACTGTTCCTTCTGAGGCCTCTGAGGGAAGAGCCTGTTCCATGACTTGGCTTGCCTTTGTCTCCCTGTGTCTCTCCCAGCATCCAGATTTTCCATTTGTCATGGGACAACTAATCCTCTTGGATGGAGCCCCACCACAGCGACCTCACTTTAACCCTCTGTAAAGGCCCTGTTTTCTGATCAAAGTCACGTTCTGAGGTCCTGCGAGTTGGGCTCCCACTCTATCATTTGTGGGTGAGGACTAGCAGACCCTTAACAGTATAGAAATGAGCCCTGGTGGGAATCTCTGAAGAGGACACGGGACAGGGAGGCAGGGGAGACTCTCAGAAGGGAAGGAGCAGCTATCTTGTTTACACTTTGCATTTAGAAAAATTACCTCATTAGCTGTCTGCATCCATGCCCAGCTGCAGCCACTAAATCAATCACGGGCGATCCATTTGGCTTTCCTGGACACCATAAATGGCACAATTTTGAATTTGCTTTGATTTCTGTGGCTGTCTCCAGTGTCAAAATGATGGAGGGCCTAGAGCAGCTGGAACCTAGGGACAGAAAGAAGATAAGGCCTCTCCTGGCTTAAAGGAAGAGACTGAGAAGTGTGTTGAAGGGCCAGAGATGATGGAAGGGCCCAGACTGCCCATCATGGCTGCCCACTGGCTCTGGAAGAAGCAGGCTAGGCTCAGGTAAGACACAAAAGAGCGAACTTAGGGAACATCTCAGACCAAGAAATGACACAAGACAAACACATCAATTCAGGAGGTCACAGAGATGACTAAATAACAAAGATGAAGGCCCTCCGCTTTCTGTCTCTATAGCCCCCTCCAGTCTGTCTCTGTGAGACTCCAGCAGTAGTTCATTGGTGCCCTGGAGCAACTGAACTCTTACAGAAAAGCCAGACGGCCCTTCACAGACCCTACGCTAGGAGGTCAGACTCCAGCTCCTGTTCCCTATACAGTCAGGAATGAAAGCAAGATGGGAAAAAGCAGAATTTAACCCTTATAACCCCATACTCCACCTGCCCCATCCTATCTCCTTCCTGGGGGGAGCCCCAGACTTCCAAGTTCATTACAAGAAGCCTAGACTATACTCTACTGAAGAACCAGCCTTGGGAAAGCTCACACCTCCCAAGGTTCTCATAAGGATCACTGCACTAAGCTGTTAAGTGCTATGCAAAGGTAATCACCAGTAATATTCAAATCAAAGGACAGCGGGGGAGAAGTGGGCCGGACTCACAACTCCAAATGACCCTCATTATAGCAAAATACATGAGAATCAGCCATGCCTCCTCTATCTAGTACCTATCTCTCAGGTTGATTTGTTTTTAATTGTACAGTGAGACCCATCATTGAATCATAAACTCAGAAGAATGAGTCACAACCAGCATTTTTAAAAAAAAGGAAGCAAAGAAAATGTCAGAACACAGCACACATCTTGTGGCTTGATGTAACGTCTGGTTTTTTATATGCATGGAGACAAAATGCAAATTCATTTCTTACTATAACTTAAGGTCAGAACTGTTTGAATACACAGATCCACCGTCAGCTCTTACAGTAGCTGAACCCAGAGGTTGGTGCAACAGAACTAATCAGGGAGCTGGTTGCAATGCAGAATCCCAGGCCCCACTTGCCAAAGAACTTTAAAACCGTGTCTCAGAGCAAGGCCTGGAACTCTGCCTTTAACAAGCTCCTCAGGAGGTTCTGGTCTATTTGGTCTGTGGAATATGTTCAGGAGTACTTGTGTTAGACTCTGCCTTTAACAAGCTTCCCGGGAGGTTCTGGTCTATTTGGTCTGTGGAATATGTTCACGAGTACTTGTGTTAGAGGAAGAAGTCCTGTGTTTAATAAGACTATGTTCCAGGAACATTGAGTGACACAGAGAGATACTTGTTTCTTCTTAACCAAGGAACTGGAGAAATCAGGGGGAAGAAGAGTAGGTGTCTAGGAGAGAGATGACATCTTCCACTAGTAGGCATGGATGCAGTGGCTGGCAGATCTGGCTACTAGTAGGCACTTACGGGATTCAGAGCTAGGCATTAGGAAGGGCTAGATGTCTCCCCCAAGTAAAGTGTCTACTGAATAGAACTGTCCACTTGGCCAGGACAGTGCTTCCTTGAGACAGGGTCCTGGACCAAGTGATGTCTTCAGATTACTTTCATTTCTTATCCATGATGATTTCAAGAGCAGTAGGACAACGAGATGGGAAGACAGATGATCTCAAACACATCTGCCATTGATTAGAGCAGCACTTTTGCCACTGGATCATGACTCATTAGTGGGTCATGAAACCAATATAGCATTTTGCCAAATGAAATGGAAGTGAACAGAAGAAAAAAGAACATGATGCATCGTCTATGACAAAGCTGTTTGCTTACCAATTGCTGCAGAACAAAACTCAGTGTACTTACAAAAACATTTATTTGAAGGTGAGACTGCCATGTGCTATGGCCCAGTGAGGACAGCTCATCTTCTAATCATGGCAGCAGATGGGATGGCTTACCTTGGGGCAAGGAGATTCACTTCCAAGAAATTCATGTAACTGGCAAGTCAGGGCTCACCGTCAGCTAGGAGTTCAGCCAGAGCTTTGGTGGCTCCCCTCTGTGGCCTCCCCACATGGCTACCCTGAGGTTTCCACAGTATGGAAGCTTAGTTCTCAGAGGAAGCACACCAAGGGTCACCCTTCCTAGAGGATGAGTTCCAATGTGCGAGCCTATCCAGCCCACATCTGCAGTCACACTTGGTTCATGGCCTCCTAGCTGAGGCAGCCACCTGGCCAGCCCAGAGTCAGGATGGAAGAGGACCACCAAGGCCATGAGTACTGCACTGGAGGGGAGCCACCTTTTCTCTCCATGAACCTGTGGGTTCTGTGTGGGAACACGGGTCTCTCGGTTTCTTCAAAGTGTGGAGATCGGGCAAACTTGTCGGGAGCCTGATGAAAGAGAAATGGAAGCGGACCAAACCAAGCAGAATTAAGAATGGGAAAGAAGACATAACCATAGATAATGTACTAAAACGTTCTCAAAAGAATCCTCCATCAACTCGGTAGCCACATGATGGAAAATCCAGAAGAAATAGATACCTACCCACTGAAATATAAATTACCCAAATTGACCCAAAGAGAAGTAGAAAGCCAACAGGCCAATTACAGCAGGAGAGACTAGCAAGGTGATTAAAGATCTACCATTACAAAAGGCACCAGGAACAGATGGTTTCACAGCTGAGTTCTGTGTAACCTTTAAAGAACAAATAATCCCAATGTTAATTAAACTATTCCAGATCATAGGAAAAGATAAAACACTGCAATTCACTTTATGTAACCCACAGTGCCTCAGGACGCAAACACGATACAGATCGCTTAGGAAAAGGCAACTATAAACCAGTTGTCCTGAATGTAAGTGTAAAAATTGGCAATTAAATGCTAGTAAATGGAATCTGGAAAAATGTCACCATCAAGTGGAATTCCTCCTAGGAACACACAGATTTATAATAGAAAATCAATTCATAGAATTCATTATATCAGTTAGTTCAAGGGTAAAATTGTTATGTAATAAATGATAGAAATGTTTAATAAAATATAAAACTCTGGCACAGTAACAACAATTCCATTCACTCTTTTACCAAAAACAAAGTGCCTACTCTGCATCAAACCAGGTTCCAAACTCTGAAGACTGCAACAGTGACAGAAACAGACCTAGCAATCATATCAAGCAACTCAAAAATACCTGTAACTCAAGCTCCAAGGGGGTCCAGTGCCCTCTTCTGACCTCCGCAAGCATTTGCATACACTCACACAAACATATATACATAAATAAAATTTTTTAATTAACTTTTTAATCAGGCTAGGGTTGTGGTTCATTTGGTAGAATGCTTGCCTAGCATGTATGAATGAAGTTCTCGTATAAACTTAGCAGTATGTACCTGGAATCCCAGCACTCGGGAGGTAGAGGCAGGAGGATCAGAAGTTCAAGGTCATCCTCGGGTACAAAAGGAATTCAAGGCTAGCCTAGTCTGTCTCAAAAAGAAAAGAATCAACTTCTAATATAGTCACACGTGGCAGGAATCCCCAAGAACAAAGCAAAAGAAATGCATCCTGGTCTGTGCCTGAGTGCACTACACAGTGCTGCCTGTCATGACCTTGCAGTACAGAATACCCAATTAGGCTATGTGTGCTACCACAGATGGGAGACAAAGAAACCAAAGTGTGTGGGATATAAAAGACTAAGCTTTTTTTTGTTCCGGGCCTTGCTTTAGAGAATTTTCTTCAGGGACTGTGCCCAGACAATAAACTGCTCCCTGCAAGCCGTGGGGTCCCAGTTTTCTGTTCAGATTCCCACCCATATTTATGGAGAACACCCAGGATCATGCCTGGTGTGGACTAGGGATATGTGTCTTTTCAGGCACTTTTTCTTCTATGTGAGTACAGGCCAGTTGAACATCACAGGAAAGGTGCCTCTTCAAAACTGGGAGAGGAGCTTCATGCACACACGTCTGTCAACACAACTTTCTTGGGGATATTTCTGGTGAAGCTTAGCGGTCTCTTTCCATCTATTCTCTCTCTACAAGAGTGATGTCTTCTAAAAGCATTCCGGGATGCTGGGAACAAAGAGGACCAAGCCACAGGCCCTGCTCTGCTCACCATCTGTAAGTGCAGGACCCACAAGTAGGACTGCATGCTTCGGTCCTGACGGGTGGAAGCCTGGCCTTGGAAACTTATAAACCCCTTCATAGACTCTGACCATGACCACATATGATCCAGAAGAGACCATTCATCTTAAGGTCTCATAGGTATTTCCTCCAAATTTAAACCTTCCCTCCTAGAATTAAGGAAGAGGTTAACAAGACTTGGGAAGTAAATGAAGCACATAAGGTCTAGGAAGGAAACAAAATTTACAAGGTTCACAAGGCCCTTCCCCCACGGTGACATAAGTAGTAACAACTGTTGGGTAGAGGACTCTTCCGTGAAGCTGCCTATAGGTACTGCTATAAGAAACCCCTGCAAGAAACTGCTGATTCACCAAGAGGGGTAAAATTATATTATTGGTCTACTATCAGGACCCTATCTGGGATAGTTTGTTTACATCTCCATAAGAGAAATCACAAAACACCATGGTACAGTCTAGGAATCACTCTTCTTAAGGTGGTAGGTGGTATTAATAATGAGAACCAGATGGTGCCCAGAGTCTCCCTGCTACATAGGCTGTGGATAGACTTCAAAAGAATCCTAGCTCCAAGATCCAGGCATCACTAGCTGGAGAACTGCAGGCAGTTTCCTGAAGCTTGCTGAGCCTGGGGGATTTTGTCTGTGAAAGGGAAATGTTAATGTTCAGCCAAGGTTATTAAGAGGATAGGATGAAATAATGCTCATGGCAGGATCACCTCATCAGAGCTATTTGATATATTTAAGCATCAGATCCTCTGGAGGCTTTTGAAGATCAGCCTTTTATGACTCTCCACCCACTCGACCCACCACTAGACGCTCTTCCACCATCTCAGTCAGGATGTTTCAATCACTATCACTACGTTAATAAAACTCAATGCCGAAAGACCACTAGGAACACCCTCCCAGTTCAAGTGGAGTTTGGTGGGGTGGGGAGATGACTCCATAGGTAAAGCACTTGCCATCTAAGCATGGGGACTGGAGTTCAGATTCATAACACCCACATAAGTGCCAGTGGATATAGTGGCCCACCTGTAATCCCAGCACCAGAAAAACAGAGACAGAGGTGCACCGAGGTACGCTGGCTAGCAGAATTATCAAGCTCTGGGGTCAGTGAGAGACCATGCCTCATTAAAGAAAGTAGAGACCAATTGAAGATGCCCAGTGTCAACTTCGGGCCTCCACAAACACATGTGCACACACATATGCCCATACACACATGCAATCGTATAAAAGCAAGGCTTGGTGGCTTGCTATAGCATGGCAAGTATATACGATTGGGAACCATCAACAGGCAGGGAGGAGTTGGCGTCATGTGGACTTTTCAACGGGCTTGAACTCCTGCGGTGACCGAGGTGGTTAAGGAGCAGTGGAAGTTCCCATGTAGAAGCTCTCAGGAGACAGGGATGCTTTACTGGACAGATAGCTTAAGCATTTTTATCTAGAAAACGAAAGTCTCTTATGTTGGAAAAGGAAGATGATCATTCGTTTGTGTGGTTCGTAATATCTTCTGTTTCTTGTGTTCCATTACAGACACCAGAACTTGCCTGCTGTTCATACTGAGAGCAGAACCCAGGTCCTCTGCAAGGACAGCCAGTGCTCTAAACTGCCGAGCCATCTCTCCAGCCTCTACATATTCTCTTTTGTTTTGTGCTTTTTAATTTTGTTTTGCTTTTGAGACGGAGTCTCATGCAGCCTCAAACCGGCCTGGAATTTGCTATGTAGCAGAAGGTGACCTTGAACTTCTGTCCTCCTCCAACCACACATGGGTTCTGTGGTGCTAGGGATGCAACCCAGGGCTCTGTCCATGCTAGGCAAGTGCTCTTCCACCTGAGCCACATCCCCAGGCCCTACTTACATATTCTATGTAATATCCAGCCCAGTTTTATCCACTCTTTACCTGCATCACTCCCCAAGGAAGATTTTCGAAGTCAGGGGAGAGAATCTCCTCAGCAGCTGGTGAGGAAATGGGCCTGGCTACGACGACCAGGTCCAGGTGGTTCAGAGGCCAGAGGGGCTTATGTGTAACATCAGCTGCTGTCTTTTATGCTGCTTTTATGACTCTCCACCCATCCAACCCACTGCTAGATGCTCTTCCACCATCTCAGTCAGGATGTTTCAATCACTATCACTACGTTAATAAAACTCAATGCCGAAAGACCACTAGGAACACCCTCCCAGTTCAAGTGGAGTTTGGTAGGCTGGGGAGATGACTCCATAGGTAAAGCACTTGACATCTAAGCATGGCCAGAGACATCCATACCCTCCTGAGTGCCTGACCTACAGGAAGATGCCTTCATTTTATCAAAGGTACTTACCTGAGACAAGGTTTGCTACTGACTTTGGACAAAGGCATTGACCCTGGAGACCAGAGAAGTGAATCTGCTGCCAAGGGCTGTGTTACCTTGAGCAGGTTGCACCTCTTCTCTGTTTCTGTAACAAGCCCTGAGCTGCTGAGGCCCATGGCAATACTATTTACATGGGCATCAAACTCTCGGGTATTGCAGATACAGGCTCATGATGTTGTAGGTGGATCCTTTTGGGGCAGACAGTATTATTGTTCCTACTTTACACATGGGGAAATTAAGTCACTTTTACAGGGTCACACATCCAGTATGTAGCCAGACAGGGTTGGAGCACAAGATGGCTGGCTCTCAAGTATATGATGTGAACCCCAGAAAGTTCTGCCTCTCTGACCCTCACAATCACCTCCATTGATCTGGAAGCCTCAAGCAGAGTCAGGGAACTATATGATCCAAGAGCCCCAGATCCAAATCATCTGGTCAGTTAAGATGCATTGAGACACAGCTGCATCCACCTACTTATCACCAGACTTTCAAACAGCAATGGCAGGATTATAGATGCAACAGAGATGACCATGTAGTTTGCGAAACAGAAAGCATTACCTTTCTGGTCTTTAACATATAATTTATGCTGATCTTTTAGCCCAAAGGATACACTGCCTGTGTCTTAAAACAGCATGTGCCACCTGCTCTGAGACCTCAAACAAGTTTCTTTTCCAAACCTCAGTTTCTCTGTCTGCAGAATGGGTTTGGTATGAGACTTGAGTGAACAAGTATGTGTCAGCATAAGGCAGACATCTGATAAGAATGTGATAGTTGATCTTTATTGTCCATTTGATGGGATTTAGAATCACTGTGGAGACACATCTCCAGCTGTATCTATAAACTGAGAAGGGAAGACCTACTCTGACTATGGGCAGCACCACCGCATGGGCTAGGGTCCCAGACTAAGTAAGAAGAAGCTAATTTAGCACGAGCACTGACCCGTCTACTCCCCCACTGTGGAGGCCGTGAGACCAGTCTCCCCATGCCTTTGCACCCTGCCGGCCGCAACGGACTGACTATACATTTTTACCGTGGGTGGAAACAAACTCTTCATCCTCTAAGTTGCTTTTGTCAGGTAATATGTCACAGTCCTGAGCAGAGTAACTGATAGATAGAAAGAGAATAAATAGAAGCTCTCGTTACTAACGGAGCCATGAAAACATCGACCATCGCCATCATGCCTCTGAGGACAGGCAGAGCCTCAAACCAGCAGAAGGGTGCGAGCCAGCTCTCTGTAATTCTGACTCACGTTCAGTTTTAAGCAAAATAAGGTCAGTGAAATGGTGACCAGGGTCAGGAGAACTTGGGATGTGACCCTCCTAGGTAGGTCTGGTCAGGTGTGGAGCCAGGGAACCACTTTGTGATGCAGAATGGTCTGCCTGTACTTAGACACTGAAGAACAAGTTTCACAGAGAACATGAGGCACAAGTCTTCCTGCCCACTCTCCTGCGGTCGCCTCCCAGCCCCTTCTCCCGTCCCTGGGTGCCCCATGTTCATTTGTGTTCGCTGGCGCGTGGAGCAGCCTGGTTGTGTTTGTGCGTTTTCAGCGGCTGTAAGTACCCACAGCCGCGCAGAGCTCTCTCTGGCACAGACATTTGTCAAAAATGACATTCCAGTCATCCATGCCACTGAAGACAGTGACAGATGCGCTCTCTGGCGCTGCTGTCCACGTTATAGAGGATGGATGGGGCTCTGGCACCCGCCAAGCCTAGCCTGCACCGGGAGCAGCGGGCCAGGAAAAAGACAGATAGCAGTCAGGTCAGCCGGCAATGGGCTCAGTGTGTGTGCACTGCAGTCGCTTGATGCAGCTGCCAGGAGCGGCAGCCCTGCCTCTGGCCCAGAAACCATGTCCTAAACACATCCAGACCATGTGTCCGTTAGGGGTGTGTGTATGATCCCTGACCAGAAGGTACCTTTGAGTTATCTCCAGTCAAAAGAAGAACATAATCATATACTAATTGGCCTTTTAATCCATAGCTATCCCATGGTGGACATCTCTGAAACTGCAATCAGAGAGGCCTCCTCCACGGTCACACAGCAAACAATGGAAGTAATTTGAATCTAGACAATTTGGCTCCAGCATAGAAAGCCCAAGACGACAACTCTCTGGAGATCTGGAACAGAGGGATTATCATGGTTAGTCTGGGACAAAACAATCCAGAATAGGAAGAGGAAATGAAGGAACAGGACGTCCATTTGCAACATGGGTAATAATAACCCTATTGTCTGGTCTGGTCCTGGACTCCAGCGCCCTCCTTCGCTGCCCGCCCCCCCAGAGCTCTAGGCTCTGGCTCCCTTACCTGCCTACATTCTCAGTCATCCCAGCCCAGAGGTCATTAATCTGTCCTCTCTGTATCCCTGAAGTCAGCTCCCAGTCCTCTGAGATTCTGTAGCAATGCTTATGACTAATGACAACAAATGAAACAGACCATATAAAACAAAAAGGAAGGCAACAGGGTGGAGGTCTAGTCGTTTCCAAAGTCTAGCTCAAGAGCTCCCGACCAGGTTGCCTGCTTCCCTTCCACCCAGATGAGGACTTTGGGGATCTCCGACTGGGATCTTGTGGAGCATCTTCCTTTCTTTGAGTTTTTGTTCCCTCATCTACAAAATGGGACAGCAGTGGAACCCACAGAAAGGGTTAAAACAAGAAAACCAGGCCTGTGGGGATGGCTTGGTCAGTAAAGCACTGGCTGTATGAGCATGAAAACCTGAGTCCACATTCCCAGCACCCACAGAAAAAGCCAGGTGAGCCACACTCCTGTAAACCCAACACTGTGGAACAGGGGAACAGAAGGACAGCTGGGACTCGTTGGCCAGTTGACCTAGACAAATCAGAACACTCCAGGTCCAGTGAGAGTCTCTGTCTCAAAAAACAAGATTGAGGGGCGCTGGAGAGATGTCTCCGTGGCAAAGGGCACTGTCTGCTCTTGCAGAAGACATGGGTTTGGTACCCAACATCCACATGGCAGCTAGCAACTGTCCATGACTCTAGTCCAGGGGACCCAGTGCCCCCTCCTCCCTTCTACAGGTATCGTTACATGGGTGTGCTTACACACATACAGGCAAGACACTCGGACACATAAACTAAAAACAAACAAAAAAATGTTAAAACCAGGTGGCTCAGTGGTTAAGAACCAAGTACTGCTCTTCCAGAGAATCTGAGTTTGGGTTTCAGCCCCATCTCAGGGGGTTCAGGACCATCTGTAACTCCATCTCTGGGGGACCCAATGTTTCTGGCCTCCAAGGACACCTATAATCATATGCATATATATATACTCACACGTAGACATGTATACATTTTTAAAAATCCTTTTTTTTTTTAATCTTTTTGAAACAGGGTCTCTCTGTGGCCCCAGCTGGCCTTGAACTCACAGAGATCCACCTTTCCTCTGCCTCTCAGGTACTGGAATTAAAAGTATGCATCGCCACACCAAGCTAAAATAAACCTTTTTTTTTTTAAAGAGTGAAGACACAATTGAGGAAGATACCCAGTGTCAACCTCTGGTCTCCACATGTGTGTGCGTGCACATACGCGCGCGCACACACACACACACACACACACACACACATCAAAGAACAGTGCCTGACAGGGCAGAGACCACACCAAAGTCAACTGCTATAATTCTCAAGCTTTCGGTTTCCTTAATGAGAACCTTGAGGGGGAGGGGATGTCACACAGCACGTGGACTCGTGGCTTGAGCCTTCAGTGGCTCAGGAGCACTGGCTTCCCTCTCTTTCCCACTCTATGCACTTTCTCTTCCCTTCCCCCGTGAGTGTGGCCAACTCCCACAAGGGTGGGGCAGAGGGAGCCACACAACCAGGAGGCAATACCAGTCTTAATCACAACAGAGATCTGTTCCAAATTTCCACCTAGTGAGCAGCCTTCCTGGGCTGGTGTTTGCCAGGAAGCCGAGCTAGTAGGACTGGCTGCGTAGAATATCCCTGTGTGTTTGCAGAGAACAACCTTTCCGTGGCCTCCTTGCATTCTAGCTTGGACACCCGCGCTGGGAAGGAATGTCTCTCGCTGTTCAAGCTCCGTAAGCACTTGAAAAGTCGTTTTCTTTTTCGATCTGTGGGCAGGATGCCACCAAGCCAGGAGGCATCATTATAAAGAGAGACCGTGCAGGATTTTCTCTCCTCAGCTTTTTCAGGGGCCAGGGTAGAGTTTGGTGTTGGCTCGTGATGTGTTTTTTTTCCCCTCGCTGGTGCTTTTTGGATAAACACATAAATCAGCATCATCTATATTCATTAGACAGCGCGCCTTGTTCAGTACAAAATTACCCGTTTTGCATGATTCTTCCCCTCGTGATTAATATAAATGACTTAAGTTAATTATGTTTCTCTTCGTGGAAAAATGTATTTGTCAAAGTGCTGAAACATCAAGAAAGAATGCGTGTTGTCATTTGGAAGGGGGTAGGGTTGCAAATGAGCAACCAGTCACCGGGAAGCGAAGGGAGTCACCCGTCTGGGGGTGTTCGCCCTGATTGAGTAGGCGCGCTTCGTGTTTACTAACAGTGACAAAAGCATTTTTCTTAGTTAAGCACTCGTGAGTCCTGATGAGGTAAATTGATGTCATCATTATTAACAATAATGACACCTCAAGCAGAGAGAAAATGGTTTTCTCTGAGACCCCAAGTCACATGGTATGGATTGCACCGTATCCAGGCTCCTTGGGGGAAGCTGGGTGCTTCAGCAGCTGGACCCCCAAGCCTGGACCAGGGATGTGGAGTTTGCAGAAACAGAGATGCTAGTACACGTGGCTGAAGAATGAGAGGACTTGGTGAGGAACAGCCACCGTGAGGTGCTTACGGGATTCCAGAATGAAAGGAAGATGAGGATATTAAACAGCCTAGGGCATCACTGGTCCAGTCAGGCTGAAGGTCTTGCCCATGAGTGCACAGAATATGTGATGGTTTATACCGACTGTCAACTTGACAGGACTTGGAATCACCTAGAAAAGGAGCCTCTGGGCAGCTAGTGAGGAACTGGCTAGATTAGGTTAATTGGAGTGGAAGATGCACCCTAGTTCCATTTCATGGGCTGGGCCCTGGACTAAATACAAAGGAGAAAGTGAGCTGAGCACCAGCACGACCAGCTGCCTCACGCTCCTGCCACCGTGACCTTCCCGCCGTGAGGCACTGTGCCCTGGACCTGTGAGCTGAAGCGAGCCCTCAGTTGCTTTTCTTGGGGTATTTTATCACAGCAACAGGAAAGTAACTAAGACAGTATGTTAGTGGCTGTAGCAGAGCCAAAGGGGGCCAGACCCTGGCCTCCCCACCACTCATCTCTTCCTTCTAGTCCGCTCCTCCCTCAGCACTGGGATCTGAACTCCTCCTCCTTTGAGCATGTGGGCCATGGCAGCAGCAGAGGTGGGTCAGTGACTTTCTCTGGGGTGTCTGGGCTGTCTGTCTTTGCCTGTCTTGCTTTGGGTTTCCAAAGAAACAAGAGTGGGGTGCTGGTGGTTCACGTGAAAGGTGGTTAGTCCCAAGACACACAAAGGAGTAGAGCAGTGAGACAGGAATAAGGACAGCCAATCCAGGGTGCACTCACCGGAGTCGGGGGTAGTGTGCGAGGTAGCTTTAATTGTCAACTTGACACACCTGGGTCGAGGGAGCCTCAAATGGGGAACTGCCTCCATTGGACTGACCCGTGGCCATGTCTGTGGGGTACTTTCTTGATTGTTCAGTGATCTATGAGGGCCCAGCCCACTGTGGGCTGTGCCACCCCGAGCCAGGTTGTTCTGTATTGTATAAGAAAGCTGTCTGAGCATAGGCCAGAGAGCCTCCAGGTTCCTGCCAAGTTCCTACCTTGGGCTCCCTCAGTGAAGAACTGTGACCCGGGAGATGTATGATAAAATAAACCCTTTCCTCCCCAAGTTGGTATTGGTCAGGGTGTTTTGTTACAGCAATTGAAGGCAAACTAGAATGGGGGCTATGCTGCACCCCTGGGCTCAATTCTGTGCTGGAAACTGCAGGAGAATGCGCCTCTGCATTGTCTCCGGACTGGACAGATGTTCGTTCACTGGCAACACCACCCCTGTCTTTTCATTTCCAACCCCGCTTGTCAGCATGCACCCAACCTGACCCAGCTCCTGATGAACCAGAAAACCTTAAGAACAAAAACATCTGAGCATGTGAACAGGCAGCACATGCACTCAGTTGCTGTCTACAGCAGGTGCAGGTGAACTTGAACCCGGACCAAGAAGATGAGTAGGGTAGCCACAGAGACTGGCGCAGCTCCCTTATGTGGTGATCCCAGTTCCTGAGACCCCCTCTCCACCTGGATACTGTCATCCTGCCCACATGTCAGAAGACATTTATCTAGCTTTTCCGTGGCCACCTCCTTTTATTTTCTTAAATATCAGGTCTAGCTCTTTGAATATACTGTAAGTTGTTCAAGGACAAAAGTAAAGCTATTGTCATCATTTAGTCATAAACAAATATTTATTGAGCACCTACTATATACTGGTTCCTCTTTAAAGTGCTAGAGATACAGCAGCTTGGAGGTAAGTGCTACAAATAGATAATACACAGACAAATACCATAACTGCAAGTAACATCTAGGTCCTGAAAGATAAACAGTGCAGGGCAACAAAGTAATATAGTCAAAGGAGGTTCTCCTAGGAACCTCTGAGCAAATTCCTGGCTAAAAGAGCCACAGCAAGAATATGATGGAAGAGCATTCCGTCTGAGCACCTCAGTGCAAAGGCACTAGGAAAAGGGAAGCTGTGGTGACACTGGGCAGAGTGAAGGGGGATGGTGAGAGATGAATTAAAGGAGGATCAGATGTGTAGGAATCTATCTTCAGATAGTGTGTGGCAGACTAGACGGGTAGACAGGAATGGATGAGTGAATGGATGGATAGGTGGATGGAAAGAGAGATGGGTGAGTGGGTGGATGGAAGGATACAAGAATGGATGAATGGATGGATGGATGGGTGGGTGGGTGGGAGAATGAATAAAAGATAGGTAAGTGGGGTAGATGGGTGGGTGTATAAAAGAAGGGATGAATGGACGGGTGGGTGGGTGGATAAATGGATAGGTGTATGAGTGGATGGATAGTAGATAACTCAGTAAAAGAGGGATGAATGGACTGATGTATGAATGGACAGGTAGATGAATGGATGGTCATACATGAATGGACATGATACCTAGATGGATGAGTGGATGAATAGATGGATGAATAAAAGGATGGATAGGAAGGTCAGTGGACAGATGAATGGATGGATGGGTTAGATGGACAGGCAGTTATAATATCATGGATGGACAAGATGCATAGATGGAAGAGTGGATAGATTGTCAGATGAATAAAAGATGGACAGGTAGTCCAATGGCTGGATGAGTGGATAAAAGGATGGTGGATGAATGAATGAGTGGATGTGTGGGCAAATGGATGGATTAGATGGACAGGTTATAATACATGGGTGGACATGATGCACAGATGGTTGCAGTACACAACAGACAATGAATGGACAGTTGGGATCCACAATGATAAACAAAGAAAATTAAATTTCTGTTGGAAGAAGAAAGTGCAGTGTTAATCATATGTTCAAAGCCATTCTTCAAAGAAAAGCCAAATACTAAATCAAAAGCACCCAGTGAGAGCTATTAGATTAAGGAAGCGATGGGAGGTGTGTGTTCCTCTCTGAGCCCCAGAGGATCCCAGAAGGCAGAAAGAGTCCTTATCTTTCCACTGTCTGCAGACACTCAGTTTTCCTTCATGGTGAGAATCCAATAACATTTAAACCATTAAATCTAGGAAACATTTAATAGTTTTACAGGAACGTTAATTAAACTTCAGTGTCTGGTAGCTAGTGAATCATCTTCTCCATTATGTACTACCATGTTTACTCATCAGGCCTCCATTTTTAATACCAGTCTAATTAAAGCATGTCACCACAGTCCATTAGTGAAGAAGCTGGAGAGGATACATGTGGACGTGAGTATAATTTGACTCAGACATTATTGTGCATGTACTATGTACCCGGCAAGTCATAAGGCACTGTGAGAAGTGTGTGTATGAAGAGCTTCAGTGAACTTTACATGAGCACGGCTGGGAGGGTTCATCCTCACTGTCAGTTTGACTGGATTTGGAAGCACCCAGGAGCCACATCTCTGGGCATGTCTATATGGGTGTTTCCAGAAAGGCTGAACTAAAAAAGGCATACCTGCTCTTGACTGTGGGAACACCAAGCCATGGGTCAGGGTCCCTGACAGAATAAAAAGGAGAAAGCAAGATGATCACCAGCATTCTTCACACTCCACTTCCTGACTGTGGATGCCCTGTGGCCAGCCAGTCTCTTGCTCCAGTTGCCACTCCTTCCCCACCATGATAGATTGCACCCTCAATCTATGAGCCAACATAAACCTTTCTTTCTTGAAGTTGTTCTTGTCAGGTGTTTTGTCACAGCCATGAAAAAAGAAACATATCACAAATTCACACAAGAAACTGAACAGTAATAGCCTGCTAGTTACCACCGATGAACCATCCAGAATACTAGTGATACTAGTTACTGCTGGCAAACCATCCAGAATACTAGCAATACTAGTTACTGAGGGCAAACCATTTGGCCTTCATGCAACTGGGTATCTTTGGAGAAATCTCCTAAGTCCTCTGAGTCAAATCAACCTTCTTGTGGATAAAGAGAGAGATTATTCCCTATCCAAGAACTTTCTAGAGTCCAACAGCATCACTTTCTCCTCCTGTGATCCGCCAAGACTCCTAGCCCAGACAGTGAGAACAGGTTTCCACACTAGTGAAAACACAAGAGTTTCTCTCTCAGGGTCGTTTGGCTGAGCAAGCTTCCATTATGTTCATGGCATTGCTTCCTGAATTTCAGCAGGATTTGGAAGGGTGTGGAAAAGTTATAATGGACAATGCCGTGCAGAGTCTGTAATGAAAACGGACGGACTAAATCCTACCAGAATTTAGAGAAAGATATGCTATGATTCTTGGGGTGATTGAGGGAAAGCATTTAAGCTGGGCTCCCAAAACTGGGTTAGCATTTTCCAGTAGGAGAAACCCTGGGGCTCAGGGTGCTGCCTTATAACAATGTGAAGCGGCAGCCTTCTTGAGACCATGAAGCACCATGAACGCAAAAAGAACGGTGGGGCAGAAAGATGGAAGAAAGCAGAACTCTGGGTGAACCAGCACCATGACCTTCTTCCAGTCTCTTAAATAGAGATACTGGGGGAAGGGGGGTTAAGCTCAGTCATATTTCCATTATTTGCATTTGAAAACACCAAAGCACCTACACCCCTTCTTTTCTGTTCTTCCTTCCCTAAGTGCTAGCTCTTCTTGGACTCCTACCAGAGCCCTTTTCCTTGAAGCTCACCTAGAACATTCCCTCCCACCCCACCCCCACACAGCAAGTGCTTAAGTATGTTGAATAAAGGAATGAAAAACAGCCACTGAGAGACAGTTCTTAAAGCCAGTAAAGGCCTTGGTATCTCCACTATTCAAGAGTGACTCCATGTGTACAGTGCTTCCTGGGCAAGCACAAGGACCTAAGTTTGCCCAGCACCCACATGGCAGCTAACAACCGTCCATAACTACAGTTCAGAGAGTCTTACACTCTCTTCTTGTCTCTGCAGGCATTGCACACACGGGTGCCCGTACATGCATGCAAGCAAAACACATAAAATAAAAACTAACAAAAAAAAAAACATGACATAGAAGAGAGAAAAAGACACACAACATTAGCCTCTAGTCTAGACACACGAACGGACACAGACGACACACAAACACACACACAGAATTTAAAAAGTAATTTATGGCCATGGCATCAATTTGCTCTGTAAATAATTTTTTTTCATTAAACCAAATAACTCTACCAGTGTCCTGAAAACAAACATTTAAAACAGGCACAGGAGACCTCCAAAAATTAGAGCTCTTTGCACCAAAAGGGGAGAAAATATGTTTAACCAGAAAGCACCTGCAAGAGATATTAACATTTTCAAATTAAGGGCACTTTGCGGTTTTCCCTCCATTAACACATACCACACCATTTAGACATTAGAGGATGCAAAGGGAGCTTTTCAGAACATGTTTGTTTTAAGTAAATGAGACACACACCCACTCACACCCACATACAGGGGAGGGGACAGAAGGGAGGGAGGGAGGGAGAGAGGGAGAGAGGGAGAGAGAGAAAGAGAGAGGGAGGGAGAGAGAGAGAGAGAGAGAGAGAGACTGGGCTCCCACACAATTATCTGTCTCTGGTGGTGACTCCTTTGCCACCATGAATCCTTTTCAGGGACAGAGAGACTATAGATGCTGTTGCTGGGGCAACAGAGAAGTGTTGAGTGTATCTTCCATCTCTCCATCTTCAGGCTGGCCCTGGACCGCCTCTCCCAACTGCTCTGCTGGGCAGAACACACTCCTCAGCTCCTCCTCAACATCTGCCTTGGAACTGTCTCTTCTCTTCTATCTCCCCTTATTTTCAACCTGCTTCAGCCACTCTCCACGGCTGTGCCCTCTCTCCTCCCGCACCTCTCTGGGCAGAGTAGGAATAGGTTTCCCAAGTCCTTTGGTCTATGAAGCTTCCTTCTAATCCTTCCCTCCTAGGGTGGACTCTCCAGCTTCACAGGCGCTAAAAACCACTCTGGGATGTCTGCCAAATGTTTCTATTCCAGCCAGCACCTATGTGTCCAGCTCCATGCCCTGTCAGCCACCTGCCTGGTACATTGAATGGGGGTGGGGCAGGATTCTCTGTGCCTGGCTTGTCAGTCCTCTGCTTTCAGGATCTAGAATTTAAAAATAATTGGTATTCTCTAGAGGAAAGAAAAGTCTATGCATACATGCATTACACACACACACACACACATATATAATCTCAAAAGAAATCAAGTCCTCCCTCGTCCCCTTTATTTCCTTTTCCTTTCTTTTTTCTTTTTGGTTTGGGTTTGACTTTTTGAGACAGGATCTCATGTAGCTCAGTTTGGCCTCTAACTCACTATGTAGCCAAGGATAACCTTGAACTCCTGACCTTCCTACTGCTCTCTCCTGAGTGCTCAGATAGCAGGCATGCACCATTTATATGGTTCTGTGTTTGTTTCTTTGATTGTTAGACAAAGTCTTACAATGTAGCCCAAGCTGTCCTGGAGCTTACAAATAGCTCTGTTCAGCTGAGGCTAGCCTTGGACTCTATTCACCTACCTTCATCTCCTGAGATTAGAGACATGCACCACCAGGCCCAGATTCTGATCCTCTTTCTAGAAGCTTCCTAGGGACAGTCAGCTCCACTCTCACAGGACTAGCCTAGGTCATGCAGCTTCCACTCAAGACTACCTTGGTGAAGCCAGAAGCCTAACCACCCTGTGGTTATCTCCACACTCACAGGCATACCTGTGTGATCACACAGCTTGGTCACTGTACCAACTTGGAATCACCCCTATTCCTCCAAACAAAAGTCAACACCAAGAATCTGAAGGATTGACCAACTAACTCTTCACACCTGATCTGAAATCAGCCAAGCTAGGGTAACAAACAGAGCTTCTAGTCAGGTTAACGTTCCTATGCTAGGCACTTGAATGCTTTCAAACAGCCATATTCTGAATTAAGCCTTTTTCCTACATGATCTCATTCTTATAGTACCCTAGGAGATGGGTTCTATTGTTCTTCCCATTACCTAGAGAAGGAACTGTGGCCAGGGAAAGTAGCTTGTCCAAGCTCATGCCTCCAAAGAACAGAGCTAAGGTTTCAGACAGGTCTGCCAGATACAAGCCCATGGACCAACCTCCCACTCATAAACACACTGATCAAGGGATTGCATGGAATCAAAAGGTCTTGCTCACTGTCATTTAGTTTGAGCCTCGGTACTGCCTTCCTAAGGCTCCTTAAGGCTTCACAGCTTGTCCAAATGTCAGTCCCTCACATGTCCTTCAGCCTCCACCGCAGAAACCATGCACACCAAAGCCCTTTCAGATGCATGAAGGAAAACAACTCTGTAAATGGGAACTCTGTGGCTACTCCCTCTGCAGCAGCTGCTCTCAGTCCTCTGGCTGCCTCATCTGAACCTGACTACCTCCCAATCTTCTGGTGGAACCAAAAACTGAAGACTGTAGGTTGAGTGAGGACACCCTGGCCTCTGTTTGGAAACTTTTTCCTTATTTGCTATATAACCATTAAGAGGCTTCGTCTAAGAAGTTCTGACTTTCTCTCAGTGGAAGTCCCAGGACTAGAGAGATGGCTCGGTGGTTAAGAGCACTGGCTACTCCTGCAAAGGACCCAAGTTCAGTTCCCAGCACCTACCTGGCAGCTAACAACCGCCTATAACTCCAGCTCCAGGGTATCCAACACCCTCTTCTGGCCTCCACGAGCAAGTGGTGCACTTACACACATGCAGGCAAAACATGCACATAAAAATAATACATATAAAAATAATAAAGAAGATTTCTTTAAGGAAAGAAAGATGGAAGTTCCTGCTTCAGTGCCAAGGTTCTGCACAGCATCATCTGGCATTGGTTGGCCAAGGCTGTGAGGTCTCTCTAGTTGCGATCGTCTCCACCCAAGTCTGGGAATCAGGTGCCACATCTGGTGATCTTTTCTCAGTAGTGGGGACACATGTTTCCACCTGGGTGTCTGACCAGCCAAGATGGCACAATGGGAGACAGTGCGGGTGGGTGTCTGTTCTTGGTGTGAGTGGGAGATGACCCCAGGAAGCTCACATGTTAAGCATATATGTTACCAAACAATGTTAAGCATGTATGTCAGCCAAAAAGCAACCTGAGCTGCTCCTGCTGAGCTGCCTTCATGGTTCCAATAAGAGTCTGAGTTTTAGATGTGCCTTTGACCACACAGATTTTCTAAAGCCAGACACGGTGACATACACCTGTAATCCCAGCACTCAGGAGCTGAGGCAGGAGACTTCTGAGTTGAAGGCCAGCCTGGGTTATACAGTGAGACCATTCTCAAAAACACCAGGATGAATATCAATATCAGGTCTCCAAACCTGAGCTGCGCCCCTCCCCACCATGACCCCCGACTCCACTGACTCAGGTCCTGAAGACCTGCCCAGCCTCCTTCAGACCCCTGGGGAGGTCAGGAAGATCAGACAGTTGACCTAGATCAAATTCTTGTGCCCTCAAGTTTCTAAGACCCAGAAGAAACCAGAGGGAAGCAGGACCAACACAGCAATCATACTCTCCCTGGTTTGTAAAGCATCCTCACCCATTCTGCACAGGTTTAACAAGTACTGAAGGTCCAGGACAGACACCTGCTGTAGATACTACAGACACGGTGTTACCCCTGATAATCAAGACCTTGCCCTCTGGAAGAGGCTAGAGACCCTATCCCTCCCTGAGGATTTATAGGCAATTCATGGTTGGTAGCTAAGCATGGGCTCTAGGGGTTCCATCCCTCTCTGAGGAGCTATTGGCCCTCCATGGTTTCTGGGGGAGGGAGAAACATTTTCATCACTGATATAGTCATTGGTGAGGTGCCCATGTGCCTATAAACAACCCCTAGCCCAGGTTTCTCTAAGAAACCCTAGTGACACTCATTAGATCACCAAAATATAAAAACAAAAGAGAAAGTGAAGGGAAGGGGAGGGGAGAAAAGAGGGGGAGAGGAAGGGGAAAGATCCTATCCCATAGAAGCCTCCAGTCTGCAAGAAAACATCACAGAGCTGCCATTTCCATGCCCCGCACCATGAGCCAGGCACTGTGCACAGAGTCATTCACCTGCTCTTCCCAGGAATTTCCCATAATGCACTGCTGTTCTCCCCATTTCACTCAAGACAAACTAAGCCTCCAGAAGTTACCGAGCCTGTGGCAATATGTGCGAAAGCCAGCAGCTTGCTTCTTAGCAGCACGTTCCTGGGCGGGGAGGGGAGGCAGAACTTTGTGATCTCACACATACACACACACACACACCACTGGGAAACAGTTTCTTGAGGCCCAGACCACATGGTCACGCCACTCTCCCCCATGGAGCTAGGCTTGTCACTTCAAATCTCATGGCCGGATGTGTGGGTCCCCAGGCAATTCCCATCTCTGGTAGGAAGTCTTCTTCATCAAAGCAGTGGAAATCAATGCAGCTCAATACAGGTATAATGAACTGGCGACTGGCGCTCCCTGCCTCTCCTGAGAAGGAAGAGTCGTGAGGGACATGATTGCTTCCACCTCCATCACATCCTTCCCCTCCCACAGGGAATCTTCCTGCTTGCTCCTGTCAAGATCATTTGAGATGTCTTTGGGCTTTTATTGGATGCTCTTTGTCACTGTCTGTGAGGAACCAGTAGAGCTAAGATTTAAGGGCCAGAAGGAGTTTAACTACTACTAAACATCAGCCATAGATGTCCTGTCTTCTAGAGAATTCCTTTGGTGGCTTCAGGCCAGAGGAACCTAGAAATTATCTGGTGGCTATCTTAACCTACATATGTGGAAAATGACTACAGAGATAATGGTGTGACAGCACATAAGATCAGCATCGCTTTCCATCAGCAGCATCTCCATCAGCAGCATCTCTTTCATCAGCGTCTCCATCATCAGCATCTCCATCAACAGCATCTCCATCAACAACATCTCCATCATCAGCATCAGCATCTCCATCATCAGCATCTCCATCATCAGCATCAGCATCTCCATCATCAGCATCTCCATCATCAGCATCAGCATCTCCATCATCAGCATCTCCATCATCAGCATCAGCATCTCTATCATCAGCATCTCCATCATCAGCATCTCCATCAACAGTGTCTCCATCAACAGCATCTCCATCAACAACATCTTCTACCTTCTCATAAAGATACATAAGAACCTGCACAGAAAGTGCTAGCGCTTGGAGAATATATTGAGCTTTCAATTCAGATCGCCTAAGTCTGAATGCCTGACCCCAAGTCCTTACTGTAATATATCAAGCAAATTTACTGACCTCCTAGTGACATTGCTTGATCATGCATAAAATAAGGGTGATCGGCTGAGAAGAACGCTCAGTCAAATGCTTGCCACCTTACAAGCATGAGGACCTGAGTTTGATACCCAGAACCCATGGATTCTAGTTTCCTTTATGTTACAAGCATCTTTCTCCATGGTTTCTGCTGTATTTCCTTAACTGAGTGTATTTCTTGGTTAGAGGTAATGTTGCTGGAATATTACACAGTCCTGCCTTCAAGATCCTGCTGGACCAACTAGAGACCCAGCTCAGTGGTTAAGAGCTCTAGCTGCTCTTACAGAGGACCCAGGTTCAATTCCCAGCATCCACAAGACAATGAACAACCATCCATTACTCCAGTTCCAGATCTGATGCCCTCTTCTGGTCTCCACAGGCATCATACAACATGTTGCTCTTAGATACATGCAAGTAAAATACTCATACACATAAAATTAAAATAATTCAATCAAAAAAATTGTAAAAAGATCCTGCTTGAGACTTCCTTCCCTGACATCCCTCGATGACTGACTATGATCCGGAAGTGTAAGGCAAATAATGGAAATGTTTTATCACAGCAACAGTGATGTATCAAGTTTACAGTAAAAGCTAACTAGGACACTAGAAAAATAAAAGCCTAGACCTGGCCTCTGTAATCTCAGCCTGGGGAGACGGAGACAGACAGAACCCTGGGGCTTGCCAGCCAGTCAGCTCAACCTATTTAGTAAGTTCCAAGATGGTGAAAGATTGTCTCAAGAAAAATTACAGTAGATCACACCTAAGGCACAACACCCAAGATTATCCTCTGGTACCCACATACAAGCACACACGTGCATGTGCACCCCCAAACACATGTACCCCACACATGCACAAAATAAGGACAATAGAAGGATCAGTTTTAATAAGACAAGAGAGGAGGGGACGCATCGGAGTTGTGTCTGGCACACAGCAAGTGCTCAGAAAATGTTGATGCTGATGACGACGATCAAGGTAGTGGGGATGCTTGTGAGAACAGAGAACATCACACCCAGTAAACAACAGCTGCTGGGAGATTTAGCCTCTCTCAACTCAGAGCTGTGAGGCAGAACATGACCTTGTGTTACACTAAGAACCAGTCTGTCTGCCACAGGTATCCAACAGGATAAATGGAAAGACTGGGACTTCCTGAAAGCAAGAGACAATCCTTGTTATCTGCCTGTTTTCTAACACAGGGCAAGCATAGATGGGGTAACCTAATCCCAGGTCTTTCAGCCATGCCTGTCTGCTCATACGCTGCACCTGCCAACTTGTGCAACTGGTTTGCCAAGGGGCTCCTGGAGTTGTTCTAGTTGAGATCTTCAGGCTTTTGCTCTTCGTTCTTGGGTTTGGGTCTCTTGATCCCACTCTTCCATTTTGTCCCCCGCCTCTGGACATCCTGATTCATGCAGGGGTTTCAATGAGAAGTGGTCCCACGGGCTCAAGTATCTGAACGCTTGCTCAGAGGGTAACACTGCGCTGTTTGGGGGGTTGTGGAACCTTAGACGGTGTGGCCTAACAGAAGGAAGCATGTCACTCGGGGGACGCTTTGAGAGTTCAAAACCTTGTCCCACTTGCAGCTTGCTGTCTCTCTGCTCCCTGTGCTTGCCTGAAGACGTGAGCCCTCAGCTTTCTGCTCTGGCCACTTCCTGTCACGTCTCCCCCTGCCATTATGGACTCTCCCTCTGGAACCATGAACCCAATAAACTCTTCCTTCTAGAAGTCACACTGGTCCTGGTGTTTGATCACAACAACAAAAAGGAACTAGTACAATGATATTCCAAAAAAGGCAAGTTTCTAGAACAAGAAATAGATGAGTGTTGCCAGGAACTGATGAAAGAAAGAGGCTGATTTTGGAGAAAAGGAGAGAGAGACACTGCTAAAGGGTAGAATGAAAAACATCCTAAGATCAAATTGGTCATGAATACATTTTTAAAGCACCAAACTGAATACATTTCATGATGAATTTTATGGTATGTTAATTATTTCTCAATGAAACCATTTTTTAAAGTCATCCACAATTATATCCAATTATGTGCAAGCTTCTTCCAAGTGGGGTCCCAGGAAGTAAAACCAATCAGGACCTCAGGAAGTAGGAATAATTTCCAACCATCAAATCCAAGGGATGAGAATAAGAACTGGATGTACAATTACAGATAGGCAAGAGGAAGGCGAGACAAGTAAGAGGGTTCAGGAGGCGAGGTCGGGTGGATTCTGAGAGAGGATAAAGACACCTCCTCTACTTCGGCACCCATGGAAGATATTACAACCCTATCACTGTGTGTTTCTCTGCTGAACCCAAAGACAGCACAAATCAGCAAGCCCTTGGACAGACACCAGTGATACAGTACACAGCACCCAGGATGATACACACTTGCCATGCCCAACCCCAAAAGAAAACTTTGTAAACCATTTGAAGGCAAGTCCACAGGCAGAGAAGGAACCCCTCGGAGTGTTAGAATGATCTTTCCTCATCCCTGAGGTGAAGCTAGAATTCTTCTAAATGTTAGGAACCCCTCATGTCTCGAAACTCACTACCATTTATGGTAGCTCCTTCTATCTTAAAGCAACTGAATCTATTAGAAAGATTAGATTGATTTGAAATCTATCTCCCCTGAGTTTCTGGCCTCTATCCTCAAGGTAATCCTATTTAATCCCCTGTAACCACAGGGGTGTATTTATTCAAAAGGTATCTCTAGCATATCTGTAGCCATGTGTATTGCTACGTAGCATGTGCCAGCAACTAGACCCTAGGAGGGCTGCTGGAGAGAGATGAAGGATAAGCCACTTAGACTTGAACATAAATTGACTGAGGTAATTGTTTTTCTGCAACAGGTGAGCTGAACACCCTCTCAGGGTGGTTTTCCTAGTAGGAGTGGGCAATATGAATACATGAGAGAGCTTCAAGAGTTGGAAAACAGTAACCCACACAAAGCCTTGCAAATCAGTAACAGAGCTGAGAGAAAATAGACTCTAGAACAAAGAACAGAAAATCAGGAGTACTAGAAGAATAACAGAGAAGCATTGTTTCACAGGCAATCAAAAGAATGCAAAACTGGATTGGAGGGATGGCACAGTGCAGACCTGAGGAGCACTCCTGGGAGTGAACTTAGGTAAGTCAGTGTACTACGGAGATACAGGCATACCCAAGTGCATTGCTGTTCCGTTCATAATAATCAAGTTAGGGAATCAGCATGGTGCCCATTGGTACACAAATGAATATGTGGCGAATATATACAATGGAGATTTTTTCAGTCATAAAAGAAAACAAAATCTAATATCATTTGCAGGAAAATGGATGGAACTATAGGTCATTATGTTAAGGGAAATAAGCCATGGTAAGAAAGACAATTATGGCAGATTTCTCTCTCATATGTGGAATCTAGATTTTTTAAAAACATGAAAAACTAGGGCTCTAGCTTAGTAATAGACTGTCTACCTAGCAAGATAAGTCCCTGGGTTCAATACCCAGCACAACCAAAAACTGAAGAGAAGGGAAGGAAATAAAGAGGAAAAAGAAGGAGAAGAGGAGGAGGAAGAGAAAGAGGAGGAGGAGGAGGAGATTAGGACTTAGTGACGACTTTCTATCTTAGTATATGTAAGTACACAATGATGTTCCTGCAAAAACAAGCTCAAAAAACAACATATATCTCGGAATGAGTCCCCATCATTAAGCAACACATGACTATAGATAAATCACATGGAGAAATGTTCTCAATACAACATCACATTGAAAAAACTCGGAGACCAAGGACTGGCAAGATAGCTCAGCAGATAAAGGTGCTTGCCATCAGATCTGACAACTTGAGTTTGACCCGCAGGACCCACGTGGTGAAAGGAGAGAACCAACTCCTGCAGGTTGTCCTCTGACCTACTCATATGTGGTGTGGAAAACACACACAGATAGACAGACAGATAGACAGATAGGTAGATAGATAGATAGATAGATGATAGATAGATAGATAGAATGTGAAAAATAAAGAGAGGAGAAATCAGGGACCAAATTAAGATTCAGTTTCTAATTATATATTATATATTTATAGAAATTACTGGAAAGGAATTCCAGCAAGTGTTCACAGCTGTACTTACTGACAGTGGCTGAAGTATGGCATATGCTTCCTTTTTTTTCTAATTTTTAATTAATCTTTTAGGTTAGCACATAAAGTCATAGATTTCACCTCGGCGTCTTCATGTATATGTTACACTTTGTTCTTAATCATTCTCCTCCCCCGTGTTTCCTCCTTAATTCCTTCTTATATCTCCCAAATTTCCTTAAATAATCCTGTATCTTGTTTCATTTGGGGGGAGAAAAATAAAAGCAATTTTACTGTGTGAAAAAAGAAAGTGGTGGGAAGGTTTCAGGCTCTTTGGTGCCTTCTGTGACCAGCGGAGTATTCGGTCGCCCTTTGGTGAAAGGACAATCGCCTCGGAGATAAAGTAAGAAAATGCAGGTGACAGGCTTTGCCCAGTGTAAGGCATCGTACAAATGTTAACATTATAACACAAAATTAACTTGAACCATCTGAGAGGAAACAGAATGTGTAATAAAGATAACTGGGTCTTTGACTCGGGAACTCGGAAATTCAAGAATGAGCTAAGAATAGAAAAGCTGTAAGAGTCCACAAGAGTCCTGACGAGATGTTCGCTGGATCACTCAGCAAGCCTGGGGAAATGCTTAACAAGAAGAAAAAGAAACCTACAAGGTAACCAGGTATGAACAGCCCTGCCTGCCTAACAGACTACACACGAGGCTCTGTCTTCATTTTGTTTTAAACTGAAAGTCTTGCCAGGCAGGGTGGCTCACACCTGTAACCCAGCACCTGAGAGGCCAAAACAGGAGGACCATAGGTTCAAGGGCCAGCTTGGGGAGATAGATCAGTGGGTAAAGTGCTTGCTGTACAAGCTTGAGGACCTGAGTTCAACTCCTAAAACCCCCATTAAAATAGCTAGATATGGTGGTACACACTTATAGCCTATTTCTGGGAAGGCAGAGACAGATGGATCCTGGGGCTTGCTGGCCAGCAAGCCTAGATAAAATCAGCATGCCCAAGCCAGTGAGAGACCCTCTCTCAAAAAACAAAGGAATGGGAACTGGAGAGATGGCTCCTCAGTTAACAGCACTGGCTGTTCTTGCAGAAGATCCAGGTTCAAATCCCAGCACCCATCCGGCAGCTAACAAATGTTCACAACTCCAGTTCTTAGGGATCTGATACCCTCTTCTGTCCCCAGTGCTCACTGCATGACACGGGTACACTTACATACATGCAAGCAACACACATACACACATAAAATAAAAATAACAAATAAAATATTTTTAAAGGGGGATGGGTCAGAAAGATGACTCAGTTGGTAAAGCCCATGTTGCATAAGCCTGGAGACCTGAGTTCAGCAACCCAGAACCCATGTAAAAGCCAGGTGTGGTGAGATGCACCTTAAACTCCAGCTTTGGGGTTGGAAAGACAAGCAGATATGGGACTGGGTGAGCTCACTAACCAGCCAGTCTAACTGAAATGGTGAGCTCCAAGTTCAATGAGAAACATTGTCTCAAAAAACAAAATATAAGGTGGAAATGTGATTGAGAAAGACATCCTGACATCAACCTCTGGCCTCCACATATACCCACATGGGTGAGCCCCACCCCACACACATGAAGTTCAAAGCCATCCTCAATACATACTGGGTCTAAGGCCAGTCTGGCTACATCAGACCCTGTCTCAAAACAAGAGGAAAAGAACCAGACATAATCGTATAATCCTGTCACTGAGGAGGCAGAAGCAAGAAGACTGTCCACAAGTTCAAGACCAACCTGCTCTGCTTAGTGGGTTCCAGGCTAGCTAGGGCTAGGTAGTGAGAGTCAGGAGGCTGAGGAGTTCCCTTAGTGTGGCAGGAAGATAAGAATCAGAGACAGCTTAGGTTGAAATTGATGGGAGAAGTGTCCAGAGTCTGAAAGCTGAGTGTAGAAAGCACTCTAAAAATGTTGCTCACTCAATAGTTGCTGAGACATGACATCCGTGTCTTCAATGATCAGTCTGTCTTCAGCTTATGCTAAAACATGGACTCGAACTAGTGCTCATTAGTACTGAGTCATTAATCAAAAGTGGTTTGCGCTAAGCTAGAACTGGAAACAAAGGCCTGAACTCGTGTATGTGCGTGTGTGTATACGTGTGCATGTGTGTGCGTGTGCATGTGTGTACGTGTGCATGTATGTGCATGTGTGTGGATGAGTGCATGTGCACACGTGTGTGTGCGTGGGGGGGACGGGGTTAACAACATCGGGTTATTGTCCACATTGGTTGTCTTTTATTCACTTAAAAATATCGTGTTAGCGTTACCTTCTTGAAGAAGTTATTGATTACGTTGAAAGCCTCTTTGTACAGGCTGAAGAATGTAGAAAGGGAGTGAACGGTGAACTCGAATTATGGGAACAGTGACGACTGTCGTATTGTTGAAGCTTCATAGTACAGTTTTGTCAGTAAACAATACTCAAAAATTGTAGAAGACATAGAATTTCTATTTTATATTCTAAGATATCATTACGTAGCTTTAGTTTGAATTATTACGGTGCTTTCTATTTCTTTTCTTTTTTTGGCCTTTTTTTGAGACAGGGTCTCCCTGTAGCCCAGCTGGCCTGGAACTTGCTATGTGGACCAGACTGACCTCAAACTCACAGAAGTTTGCCTGCCTCTGCCTCCTGAGTGCTGGGATTAAAGGTGTGTACCACCACTTCCCTGATTGTGATTTTTTTTCAAAATATTTTATTGAATTTTTGTGCATTTCATATAATACATCTTAATCGTATTTAGAGCCCTTCCCCTAACTGCACTCCATAGCTCCCTCCCACCAGATTTCATGCATCTGTCATATATGTTAAGGTCTATTGAGTCGTTTGTGTCTCCAGAGGTCCCTTGATGTGGGTTAGCCCACTGGAGCCTTGTAGACCTATCATCACTCCCTTAAAGAAAACCAACTCTCTCTCTCACACAGCAGTGATCAGTTGCCAATACAATAGTTGGTCAGCTAAGGCTTCTTACCCGTTGCCCCAGTTCTATGCTGGATTTCAGTCTGGTTTGAGTTTACATGGGTCTTGTGCACACTGTTACCATTGCTTTAAGTTCATATAAGCAAGTTCCCGGAGGCCTGGGAGGAGACTGTCTCCTTGTGGTTATCCACCAGCCCTGGTACTTACAGTCTTTCTGCCCCTCTTCCACAATGGTCCCTGAGCCCGGGGTAGCTAAGGTTTAATATAGGAGTCCTATCCAGGGACACTCACTCTGCAGTTTCTTATACTCTACATTTTGGCCAGTTGTGACTTTCTGTGTTAATAACTATCTGTTGCATGAGGAAGCTTTGCTGACGAGAGTTGAGAGATGCATTAGTATTCTTTCTACCCACTGCTCCACTATGTTCTGTGGGCCTTACATGTACAGGTACCATTGTGGATAGGTCCACATTGTTCTTTGAGACAGGGCCTCTCAGTGGCCTGGAACTTGCCAGTTTGCTAGGCTGACTGGCCAATGAGCCCCAGAGATCTGCCTGTCTCTGCCTTCCCAACAATGGCATTATAAACATGAACCACCATGCCTGACTTTTTAACATGGGTTGTGGGATTAAACTCAGGTCCTCATGCATTCATGGCAAGAGCTTTATCCACTGAGCACTCCCCAGACCCTTGGCCTGAATCCCTTACCTTGTTGGGGAGGATATCCAGGGCTGTGTGGCTGGCCCAGGCCTCTTAGGTGGAAGTCATTCTTAGCAGTGTCTATGCCCCTAAAGCTCCTCCTCCACCTTCCTGTCCCTAGGTTTCTGCTTCATCTCCACATGGAACCTGTCCTCCCCTTCCACCCTATTTCTCCAGCTGCCCCCATCAGACACACCCCTAAGAAGCCTACTGTGTCTTCAAAGGAAGCTTTCCCAAGGTCAGACGCACCTTCTAAAAACAGATCCAGCAAACCAATGAGGTAGCCCAGTGTGCCTCGCCAGCTCTTCTGGGTTCGCCGAAATACCGTGGCTTCCTCCTGGGTTTCCTTCTCCTTTCCCACGCCAGTCATGATGCTGCAGATCCATGAGTCCGTGTCCTTGCATTAGGCCCTTCTGCCTCATAATCCGTATCCACAGAGGCCAAGGCAGAACTCTGGCTAGTCTGTTCCCTTACTGCCTCTCTGGTCTCTGATCCTAGCAGCCACAGTCAAGAGACGCTCCCCAAACTGTGTGTGATGGTCCATGTCCTTAATCCCAGCATTCAGGAGGCAGAGGCAGGCAGATCTCAGTGAGATTAAAGCCAGCCCGATCTACAATGAAAGTTTCAGACCAGTTGCAGCTACAGGGAGGTTTTATCTCAAAAAAGATGAGAGAGAGAGAGAGAGAGAGGCTTCCCAAGACAAAGTACCCATAAGGTCAAATGTTTATGCAAGGCATGTGGACACATTGACTAGGACAGGAGGACACTTCTGACCCCTGAGAGTATCTACTAGAGCAGACAGGGATATAAATGGAAATATTAGTAAACAAATGAGAGTTTTCTAGACATAACTGACTAATTAGATGTAAATAAATCCCTCTGACCAGCTGGCGTCCACCCAAGAGTTCTGAAGGGTGAAATTGCAGAAAAGAAGTGGCAAAAAGTGTGACCTGTTATAAATAAACAAGAGGCCCCGAGTCCAAGAAACTTGGATAATGACCAAAATCCTTCTGAAACCACAGAACCACTTCACAAAGTGCCTGGAGCCTGAGGCCATGAGGTGTGACTTCTGCTCCTTACACGTCACACAGCCTGAAGAAGAGATCACACGCAGGGCACTTGACGAGTGTGCGCTTGGCAGAAAACTGGTTGGCATTTCCTAAGAGACCCAGACAAGGCCAAGTGCAAATACTCCTTTGAAGGAGCGCAAACAGAGATGTAGGACGGGAAAGACAGAGAGAACACCAGTAGGCATGCACATGTCTAGAATTTCAAAAGTTCAGCATGGGTTTAAAGAACAAGTTCCTAGGGGCTGGAGAGAGAGCTCTGCAGTTAAGAGCATTGACTGCTCTTACAGAGGACCTGGGCTCGATTCCCAGCACCCACATGGCAGCTAAGAACCAGTTCCAGGGAATCCATACCCTCTTCTGACCTCCGTGGAAATTATACAACATAGATTCACTCACATACATTCAGGCAATATGCTCACACACATAAAAATAAAAATAATAAATACAGTTTTTTTGAAGAATCACCATGGTAATACACCCCTGTGAATATCTCCAGTAAGATTTATCTAAAGAGAGCAGCACCATCCCATGGCCTGGGGTCTTGAACAGAAGAAAAAGAAGGAAGCGAGCTGAGCACCAGCATTCATCTCTCCCTGCTTCCTGACTGCGGATGTGATCTGAGCCACCTAACTCTCTACCACATGCCCTTCCTGCCATGATGGGCTGTACCCTCAAACTGTGAACAAAATAAGCTACTGCATTGATTCTGTTGTGTATTATATGATATATTGTTGTCTGTGGCATATGTACTTGTTAGTGTGTGTGTGTGCACATAGATGTAGAGATGCATGGGCACAGGAATCCATGTGCATGTGAGGCCCAGAGGCTGATACCTTTCAATTGTTTTCCTCGGTCACTCTCCACTCTCCTTTGTTGCTTATTTTTTAGTATTTTTATTTTATGTGTGTGAGCATATTGCCTGCATGTGTGTAAAAACACCATGTTGTGCAGTGCCAGTGGAGGTCAGAAGAGGGCATTGGATTCCTCCAGAACTGGAGTTGCAGACGGTTGTTAGCTGCCATGGGGGTGCTTGGAATCTAACCAGGGTCCTCTGTAGCCAGTGCTCCTAACTGCCAAGTCATCTCTCCAGCCCCTCCACCCTGTTCTGGAACAGGGTCTCTCACTAAACCAGGAGCTCACTCATTTGGCTACACTGACTACCAAAGAACTGCAAGGACCCCTCTATCCCTCCCCGACCCACTCCTAGGTCTGGAGTCATGGGTGTGCACTGCTATGCCTAGATTTTTATGTGGGTACTGGAGATCTAAACTCAGATCTTCACGTTCAAGTAGCAGGAACTTTCCAGACTGAGCCATCTCCCCAGTCCTAAACCCTTCCTGCCTATGTTGTTATTTTGTTATAGCAAAGAGAAAGAAAACTAATACCCTTGAGTACCACAACAGCTCTTCACCTCCATAGGATTCCAGCTTGCACTCAGATAACGGGTCTGCCAGATACAATACAGTACTGCCCGTTACATTGGAATTTCAGGATAAATCCTTTGAATTATATGTAAGTTCCAGTCATGGGCATACTTCTGTCTGGCACATACTTATACTTCAAAATTATCAGTACGTATTTCAAACTTGTTCACTGTCTCTCTGAAATGTAAGCATAACTAGGCACTCTGTTAGTGAATTCTGTGCAAAACTAAATCAAGTCATCATCAGTGGAAAGCAAGGGAAGGAAGCCGACAAGCTTGCTGGTCAAGCCTGAGACTGTAATGACAGCAGAGAGGGATGCTAGTCACCATAGTACAAAAGGGGCCCGGAGAGCTGGCTCAGTGGATAAGAACACTGGCTGTTCCTCCAGTGGACCCCAGTTTAGCCCCCAGCCTCCTCGTGGCAGATAACAACTGCCCATAACCCCAGTTCCAGGGGATCTGATGCCCTGTTCAGTCTCTGAGGACATGGCAGACATGGGTACACATACACAAATGCAGGCAATACAAATACACATCAAAATAAGTCAATCAAAAACAACTTAATAGAAAAGGAGGAATATCTTATTAATTGTGTCTAAGAGAGAGAGGAGAAAAAGAGAAAGAGAGAGAAAAAGAAAGAGTGTGAAGGTCAAAGGACAATTTTTCAGGAGTCAGCTTTCTTTCTTTACCCCATTCTGAGTCTCTCTTGTTTGTGTCATCCCACTGCATATTGGCCCATGAGCTTTAGATCAATTCTCCCATCCCAGCCTCCCATCTTATCACAGGAGTGCTGGGATTACAGCTGTACAATGCTGCATCTAGTTTGGACATGGTTCTTGGACTCGAACTCAAGTCATCAGGCTTGTCCAGCAAGTACTTTTAACCGCTAAGCCATCTCTTCGGCCCTGTAAAGGAGGAATCTTGAGTTAAGGATCATGGCTGCACATGTGGAGATTGTTTTGATTGATGGTTAATGTGAGAGGGCCCAGCCTGGGCACCATTTAAAAAGGTAGCTGAGCAAGCCAGGGAAAGCAATCGAGTAAGCAGCATTCCTCTGTGGTCTCTGTTTCGGCTCCTGCCCTGAGCGCATGCCTGCCTGCCTGCCTGGGCTTTCCTTGATGATGACCTGTAAGATGAAATAAACCCTTTTCTTCACAAGTCGATTTTGGTCAGTTTCTTATGACAGCAACAGCAAGCAAGGACGCTGAATATAGTAAGGATTCCCTCAACCCTTGTGACCTAGAGTTTTATCTTGGCAGCCTGGGTTCTCCACTCCATTGCACCTTAGAAGCCAGCCTAGGATCTCACTTATTGAAAAAGGACAAAAGTTTCTTAGCAACCCTTAACAATGGCACTTCAGAAGCCACCCAAATCATGTGCGTGTCTATTGTTAAGACACACAAGCTCGACTCTGTCAAGAAGCTGAATCCATGCATTTGGTGCGCAGTACACTTTTTAAAGCTTCTTTCTCGCTCTCCTTTAAAGCCTATGCTTAAATCCTTCTCTTAATGAACTAAAATTCTGTTTCAAACCACAGAAAGCAGAATGAAAACAAAGGTAGAAGGAAAAGGAGGCAAGCCGGGGAAAGCAATGGAGTAAGCAGCATTCCCTGTGGTCTCTGCTTCAGCTCCTGCCTCAGCGCCTGCCTGCCTGGGCTTTCCTTGATGATGACCTGTAAGATAAAATAAACCCTTGGCCGACAGGACACAGCTTGCTTCATGAGCATGAGGTTCTAAGTTTGATCCCCAGAACCCATGTAAAAAAAATTTAAATGCTGGATGGGTTGGTGCATGATTATAATCTCAGTGCTCGGGAGATGGGTAGTTCCCTGGGGATCACCGGCCAGCCAGCCTAACCTAAGCACCAGGCCAATGAAGAGATCCTGTCTCAAAAAATAAGGTGGATGGAACTAGAGAGATTGTTCAACAGTTAAGAGCACTGGCTGCTCTTGCAGAGGACCCGGACTTGGTTCCCAGCACCCACATGGTGGCTAACAACCATTTATAACTCCAGTTCCATCTTTAACTCTGATGCCCTCTTCTGACCTCCTTGGGCATTGCATGACACAGGTGCACTTACAGACATGCAGACAATATACTCATACACAAAATAAGAATCATAAATTAAATATTAAAAAAATAAGGTGGGTGGCACCTGAGGAAGGATACCCAAGGTTGACCTCCTGCCTCCACATACACACCCATACACACATGCATATGTGCACACACATACACACCCATACACACATGCATATGTGCACACACATACACACCCATACACACATGCATATGCACACACACACACATATGCACAAAAAGGAACAATCTTAGCCAAGCATCTGAGACGGAGGTCCTTGAGTTGTAAGGACCTTGAAACCGGGGATCACTGGTTCTAAGGTATAAGCACTTTAGCCTAAGATCAAAGGCAGACTCTGGAGCAGACCCTTTGGATTCAAGTCCTCATTTGCCACTTATATCTGGTGTTCCCGAGTCATCGATTAAGCACTCTGTGTCTCAGTTTCCTGCTCTGTAGGCATTACAGCAGAACCTAGTTCCTAGGTTGTTGAGGACTAAATGGATGTAAATGGAGAGATGGCCAGACAGTACATGACACAGACCACTATCTACTCTCCTGTGCTGTAGTAACACAAGACAGATCTGCATTGAGAGATGTCTCACAGACCGGATCGTACCAGCTCTTTGCCAAAGTCTCATTGAACACCGCACAGTACATGACACCCCTCAGGCATGACTGGTTGAGGCAACAAGCTTGGGAAGCCAGCTTCGTAGGGAGCAACTGTCCTTCTATGGGTCCCACATCCTGAACCCCAGCACCTTAGCACCCCCTCTGCTGGCCCCGCAAAGAAGAGCAGAGGTCCCCTTCCCCAGACCTATCATCTATGTGTCCACGAGCCGGTACTGCACAACTTGATGGACACTGAAGTCAGCTCCTGAGCCAGTTGCTGCTGCAGTTCACACCCCAGGGCCGGCAGCAGAGTCCGCACCAACCTCAGATGATGCTGACTCTGCCTTCAGGGCTCCTGGCTCACTGCTGGCCACAGAAAGCTCATTCTGTAGCCTCTCCAGACCCCATCTGGACTCCAGTATAGTCCCAAGCATGGCCTCTGATGACTACAAGATGTGGCTTCTATGCCTTCCCTGGCCCTGGCCCACCCTTTCCCACCCAGACTTCCCCACAGAGGGTTTTACCTTCCCTTGGGGGGTTGGGGGCAGAAACAATCAGTCACTGCTCAACATAGACATGCCCCCTAAACTCTGTTCTTCTGCTCTCTAAGATTATCCCCTCTGATTCTGCAGCTAACAACTCCACTAAAGTTACCCACAGTTTAGGAATCTGTTCAGGTCTGCTACAGATGAGTGGAGGCCGAGGTCTGGGGGGACTCGTGAGTCTCGGAAGTTTACAGACAGCACAGTGGAAAGTGTAGCAGCATTTCCAGGAGAGATTTGAGGATCAATCAAATTTAAAATCAGGAAGATAAGAAATAGAGCTCTCTGGCTGAGGGCATAACTCAGTAAGTGATTTCTGGGAAAACGTGAGAAGTCAAGTTCAATTCCCCAGACCCCCATGTAGAAAGCCAGGCATGATGGCCTGTGCTTCATCCCGACATGAAGAGGCAGAGGCAGGAGGTCCCTGGATCTTGCTGGGTAACCAGCCCCGTTCAGTCAGCAACCTTCAGACCAGTGAGAGGTGTTCTATCAAAATAACAAGATGGTACCTGAGAAGATGGCTCTGCTCCTGCCGAGGACCCAGGTTCAGTTCCCAGCACCCACCTGGGGGCTAACAACCATCTGTAACTCCAGTTCCTGGGATCCAGTGCCGTCTTCTGGCCTCCATGGGTGTTACATAATGTGGTGCCTTACATGCATTCAGGCAAACACACACACACAATAAAATCAAATAAATTAAAAATATTTTTGAAAAACAAAAACAAAATGGATGGCACCTGTGGAAAGACACCCAAGGTTGATCTCTGACCTCCACACTCATGTGCCCACACATGGACTCATACATACACACAGAGACACAATGAACTAAGAACCTTTATACATCACTGAAGAACAGGCATTTTGGAAAATAATTTGGTGATTTTTTTTCCATAAGTCAAACATAGAATCACCACATGACTCAGCAATTCTTTTAGGCATATATCCAAAGAAATTGAAAATAGGTTTACAATCAAAATGTACATTGATGCCTCTATGCTGGCTCCATTCACAAAAGCTGAGACAGAGGCTACCCAATGGCCATCAATTGATGAATGGATAAGCAAAATGTGTTCTATCCAAACAGTAGAATACTCTTCATCCACAAAAATTAGTATTCTACATGCTACAATATATTCTGTTTCCATTTCTGTGAAGTGTCCAGGCTGATAGAGGTTGAAAGATCAGTGCTTGCCAGTTGCCTGGCTGGGGAGATAAGTATTTTATGACTCAGAGGTAAGAGACTTTCTTGGAGCTAATGAAGAGGTCCTAAAGTTGTTTATAGTGACAGAAACACATTATGAAACTACTAAAAAGATTAAATCAGGTGTGCACGTGGTGTGTGCGTGCCACTGTGTGCGTGGGTACAAGCACTTACGTGCACATGAGTGTGAAAGTCAGAGGCCAACCTTGTGTGACACACCTCGGGCACCGTCCACATTCTCTTCTGGTTTGTTTTATCTCATCTTTGTTTCATTTTGTCTTGTTGTTGTTTTTGAGGCAGGGTCTCCACTGACCTGGAGCTCACTGAGCTGGCTAAGCTGGCCAGCAAACCCCGTACAGGGACCTGTTTTCACCTCCCCCCACCCCTGGAATTACGAGCCCACACCATCACAACCAAGTTGTTTTTAATCATTTCTGGGGCTTGTACTCAGGTCCTCGTGCTTGCAGAGCACACGCTTTATCGATTGTTTTTAAATGGTGAACTGATATTGTGAATTACACCTGTCTGTTTAAAACAGAAAACTGGCAGATGGCCCAGAGCAGACGTCAATTCTATAGGAGCAAAGAAAATCTCAAAGAGTCAGGAGAGACGACTACAGAGTATCTGCTGTTCTGTCAGAGGACCCAATTTCAGTTCCCAGCATCCACACTGAATGGTTCACAACCACCTGTAACTCTAGCTCCAGGGGATCTGATGCCATCTCTTGGTTCTGTGAGTGCCTGCAGTCACATGTACACATACACACACATTTGCTGTGCGTGTGAACATGCACACAGACACACACAACAAATCCTCCTGTTTATGTTTTAAAAGAATCAAAAGAATTCACAAAGAAAAAAATGAATTTTATTACTGAGTACTGAGTTGTGTTTGGGTGTGAAAGAGAGGGAGGAGAGAGAGAGAGAGAGAGAGAGAGAGAGAGAGAGAGAGAGGCACTCTACCTGAACGCTATTCTTCAGTCATTGAATTTTAAAAGACCCAACCCAGGAAACTGTGGAAAGTGAGTTCAGACCCTTGTCCATCTCCACCGCTAAACTATTTTCCTTTTCTACCCCGAGGTTAACTCTGCAGCTCACCGCACTATTTCTCTGGTTTTGTTTGATGGGTTGGTTTCAGCTTTTTGAGAAAGGATCTTCCATGTAGCCAAGTTGGACTCAAACTTGTGATTCTCCTGCTGTGCCTCCTCATTGCTGGGACGATGGGCAGCCTAGTCACTATTTCCCCTTTAGAAGAACTAAGTTATCATTGTCGACTGGCCTGGTGGACATCAGGAGGCTGAGATCAGTCTGTATTGGTCTTCGGATCTCCAGCCCCTGACACATGGCTGGTACCCCTCCCCCAAATAACTGCTGGGTTTATACCAACCATCTAAAGTCTTACTCTTACAAGAAACTGCTACAGCTGAGGAGAACAAGATGGACTGGGAGAGGAATGGGACAGAAACCTGAGGGACCTTGTTGCCACTCCTGAATTTCATTCATCAAAGTTGAAACAACACTGAGGACAAAATTAAACTATTTTTTAAGATTCTTTTTTTGTTTATATGTGTTTATGTAAATACATGCTCTGTGTGTATGTGTGTGTGTACGTGTATGTGTGTGTGTGTGTGTGTGTGTGTGTGTGTGCATGTGTGTGTAGTTCTCACAGCAGCCAGATGAGAGTATTAGATCCCCTGGAGCTGGAGTTTCAGGTAGTTGTGAGATACTGAATGTAGGTGCTGGGAACTGAACGCAGGTCCCCTGGAAGAGTGGTGAACACTTTTAGCTGCTGAGCCGTCTCTCTAGTCCTAAGAAACTACTTTTTAATGGATTTAATATATAATAACTACTAGCCGAGACACAGAATTCATGCATACACATGAAAAGTGGGATATGATTGTGTTCTCCAGAGGGCTGGCTCAGGCCACCAAGAACCCAGCAGGAGGCTGGGAGTGGGGCCTGTTGCCTCTAGAGTGTAGTGAGCAAGATCTATAGTCCCTCCCCATAACTCTAAGCAGGCACCCTTTATCTGTTCTTGGTGATGATACCGGAGTCTCTCTGGGCAGTCCCATGATCAGATCTGTCAGTCCCAGTACTGACACAGATTCATCAGTGTCATGTAGCATTCAGGTCTCCCCAACACAGCCACCTGTTCCTTCAGGAGGACAGCATGTGCAGCCAGAAACCAGGAGCATGATTATGCAAAGACCAGCAGAAAATGTGAAGATCCCCACGATGCCTGAGGAAGAGCAGACACAGGCTCCGGAACACGGCCAACCTCCTCCACAGCTTTTCCCTTCCTTGTAGGTTTTGTCCCTCTCTTGGGCTCCTCCTACAGCTTAAGACCTCAAGGCCCTCATGCTGTCCCCTCCGACTCTGAGTCGTGACCTTTGAAGCACCAAGAATAGGAAAGTAATATTACCTGTGTCCCTGAAAGACACTAGTGTTTACAGGGAGGTCAGCACCTGGCTGGGTACGCTCTGAGGTGGCCTGTCAGTGTCTCAGCCTCCCTTCTTTCCCAGCAAGCACCGGAACCTCTTCCCCACCCATCACCAGCCCCACACAGCCCTGGCCTGGGACAGACCCTGAGCATTGGTTGTTTAGCTAACACTAAGGGAGCACTTAGAGTCAAGCATAGGCAGCATTATTTAATTCTGACTTAGGTTTTGGAGGTCAGAGCAATTATTTTCATTTTACAGCTGAGTCACTGAGAGTTTAAAGAAGTTTACCCAAGAGTCCAGAGATACTCAGTGACAAATCAGAGCTCAAACTCCAAGCAGTCCCAAAATCTACTAGTTTAAACAAAAACCTAGGCCATGGGGTTGGAGATGTAGCTCTGTTGCTCGAGTGCTTGCCCAGCATGCAGGAAATCCTGGGCACCATCCCTAGCACTGCATAACCGAGGTGCAGTAGGGCAGTCCTGTATTTCCCAGAACGTAACCCCAGTACAAGGGGAGGTGGAGTCAGGTCAGAAGTTCAGAGTCATTGCAGGCACATAGTAAGTTTGAAGCTAGCCTGGGTCACATGAGATTTGATCAGAAAGAAAGATGGGGACTGGAGAGACGATTCAGCGGTTAAGAGTACTGGCTGCTCTTGCAGAGGACCCAGATTAAGTTCCCAGGACTCACATGGTGGCTAAGAATGCTCTGTAACTGCAGTTCCAGGACCCAACGCCCTCTTCTGACCTCCGCAGGCATTGCACCACACACTTACATACATGCAGGAATACACTCATACACATAAAATTAAAATAATAAATAAAATATAAAAGAAAGACAAGAAGGAAGGCAGGGAGGAAGGGAAGGAGGGAGGAAGGGAAGGAGGGAGGGAGGGAGGGAGGGAGGGAGGGAGGGAGGGAGGGAGGGAGGGAGGGAGGGAGGGAGGGCAAGTTATGCCATGATCCCTGTAAGAGACGTGTGTGGGTGTCTGTGTGTCTCTGTGTCTGTGTGTGAGTGTGTGTGTGTGTGTGTGTGTGTGTGTGTGTGTTTCAGATTGAAGGTTGGAAAGTAAAGTGGGAAAAAAAAGAAGATAAGAAATTAAAGAGGCAAGAAAGGGACAGAGGAGGAGAGGAAGAGCAGGAGGATGGAAGGGAGGGGGCAGAACCAGATTCTACTCTGACCAACAGCAGCTCTGCTGGATCTGTCCCTTAAGGTCAGAGAATGGCCCTGACTGAGCAAACTCTCCAGCAAATGATGATGGTGCCAGAAGACTCCATCAGTTAGGAGAAAACTCCTAACTTGTAAGCCCAGAGCCTCACATCCTCTGATAAGCGGCCAGTGTGTAGGAATGGATTTGTTCTCACACACAGCTTGTGTGCTGAGTGAGGTCTTGGCATCAGAGCTCTGCACAGTGACCTTAATGGTTCCGGTCGGTGAGTTACAATTGCCCAGCACTTCCTGTCCTCCTGAGCCCACCTGTCAGGCCGAGCGGATGTCCCTGTCAGCCAGACAGGCCCCCTTGGAAAAACACTGACAAATAGCTGCTCCTTGGGGTCCCCTTCCTCTAGCCGATGTCTAGACCACCCCCCTTCGGTTAATACATTTGTTTCCCAGACAAGGCACAACTTCATCGATTACATTTCAGAAATGATTAGAGTTCACCATCACAGAGGCTCACCTCCATTATGCATGAATGCTTCTGACTAGTCTTCTCTCTGATAACAACCATGTTCCAAAAAGAAAACACTTTGCTCAGATCTGTGGCTTGATGACGCCTTATTCTTGTGCCCATCATTGCTCTGGAATTTCAAGTTGGTTCTTCATTCCAGACAGTGCCAAAGGCCATTACAGAGTGTACATATCGGCACTGACTGGCAGAGTAACATGATAGGACAGTGAGGGCACCAAGCCTGGGTGAATGGGCAAACACTGACTCCATATGCACAGGAATGAGCCAGAATTTAAAAACAAATCATGTACGGGAGAGATGGCTTAGTGGGTGAAGTGCTTGCCGTATAAACATAAGGACCTGCATGTGGATTCCGCAGCACCCATGTAAGAGCCAGACACAGAGGTGAATGTCTGATAATAGCTGAAGAGATGGCTCAGTGGTGAAGAGCACTTGCTGCCTTGCAGAGAGAGGATCCAGGTCCCGTTCCCAGCACCCATATTAGGGAGCTCCCAACTGTCTGGAATGCCAGTTCCAGGGGACCTGACACCCTCTTCTGGCCTCCTTGGGCACCTGCACATGTGGGGACCTAACAAACTCCATCTTAGTTCTAATAAATCCCATTTTACTCAGAACTCCATCTTAGTTTTAAGTTCACTGGTGCTAAGTTTCGTTCCCGCAAAGACTGGTACATTTTCTCAGGAAACAGCCCCGCAGCACACCCAGCTTTGCACAATCAGCAGTTACAGACCAACCACAAGCCCTAAGAATGTAACTTTAACCTTATCTTTAGCAAACACCCCTTCTGTTGTAACAATGTCACAAGACAGACTGTTGAGTCAAGGACTTTGGACAGACCACCCCAGGGCCATGAGCCACCAGCCAGTCGTCAACTGTGCTAAATAAATTGTCCAATCCCTTCAAAGCTTACCTAACCCCAAACTGGAAACCCTCTATCTTGTGTTTTTTGTGCTTAAAAGGCCTGCGAGCTGACTCTCCCAGGTCGCTGTTGCAATAAATGGCTGGTTGATTCTCGAGAATAAAACTGCTTTTGTGCTTTGCATACCGTCTCGCCTGTGGTCATTACAGGCGATCGCTGGACCCTACAGACACATGTGGTACACATACTATATTCAGTATGCACATAACACGTAAAACAAAATTATAAAATGTTATTTTTAAAGCTCAAGGGCAATTTATTATAGTTTAAAAGAAAAACCCCAAGATAGGCAGCTACAAATCTCACAACTGTTCTGGAAGAGGAGACTGGGGGATGGCCACATAGCAGGTGGGGAGCTTCCGAGGCAAAGTAAGGAAACTCAATGCCTGTGGACATTTAAAAGCATACCTGAGGTCCAGTCAGCACCCAAAACAAGAGGACAGAAGAAAAATAAATAGGCCCTTCTAAGTCAGAACTCAGAAAGGCAGGCACGTACACCCAGATACACACATACACACACACACACAGAATCAGTTATGGTGACACTAAAGTAAACCCAATTTTATCTTTCTTGTTTGCGAAAGACCACGTATAGGTTTCAGAAGACCATACAAGGCTTAGGGAATTTCTCTACTATAGGACAAGGTCCCCTTACCAGTAGAGAACTATCTGACACCACTCCTGGAGTAATATTTCACTTTTCTGGCACATTCTGTGTTCCAAGCGTTGTGCTAAATTCTTACATACATGTATCAGTTATCCACTGCTGTATAACAAATTACTCCTAAGATTTCACAGCTTCAAACAATATACTTATATGGTTCATGATTTCTGTGGGTCCAGGCACAGTTTGGCCTGGTCCTCTGACTCTTGGGAGGTTGCAATCTCATCTCCAGTCTCTACTGGGAAGTAGGCACTTCCAAGTTCCTCACACAG
Source organism: Eospalax fontanierii (assembly GCA_035773235.1). Lineage (NCBI taxonomy): Eukaryota > Metazoa > Chordata > Mammalia > Rodentia > Spalacidae > Eospalax > Eospalax fontanierii. The sequence goes on from CM069549.1 coordinate 8,394,426, forward strand.
TAGCTGGTCTTTGTGTCTGGAGACTTCTGTGGCTCTTTACAAGGTGCACCTTACCACAGAACATTAACTACCATGGCAGACCTAAGAGAGAGAGAGAGAGACAGAGACAGAGAGAGAAACAGAGAGAGAAGATGGAAGTCATGTAAGGAACTCTGTCATCTAATCATTGGAGTAATGGTCCATCACTTTTTCATACTTGTTAGAATCAAGTGACTAGTTTCCTCGTAGTCTCTAGAGAGGGGCTCTAAAGGAGAGGTGGGAAGAGGCAGGAGTTATAGGAAGCCCTGTCAGAAGTAAAGGCTGTTCTCAAGATATGATCACAACATGACATCTCCTCTACGAAAGCCTGTGGGAGAGATGAGATTGCTACCCTCTACATCTCCCGGATACAGAAGCTAAAACTCAGAAGGGTGAGGCAGGCTGTCTCAGGTGATTGTAGCTCACTGTTGCTAGAGCCAGAATTCAAACACAAGCCTGTTTCTTTACCTACTCACTGAATCCAGCCTAGTCCTCTTCTCCCACAGTGGACCTAAGACCCTGCCCCATTCTGTTAGAAGGTAAGGCTCGCAACCTCTAGTTTCACGTGAGATTAATTTGAAGTAACACTGCTATGGTTAATATTAACTGTCAGTTCAATCAGAATTCCAATCACCATGGACACACACCTCTGGGTGTGTCTATAAGGGTGTTTCCAGAACCGTTTAACTGAAGAAAGATGACCCAACCCAGATATAGACAGACCACTGATGTGGCTTGGGTCCCAGAATAAATAAAAGGAGAAAGTGAGCTGAGCGCCAGCATTCATCTCTCTCTGCTTCCCAAATGTGGATGTGGATGCAGTGTGCCCAGCCACCTCGGCTCCTTCTGCCCACACCTTCACCGCCATGGTGGAGTGCATTTCCTCAAGCAGTGAACCAAAATAAATCCTCTCTCTTAACTTGCTTTCTGTCGTGCATTTTGTTCACAGCAACGAGAAAAGTAACTAAGAAAGAGATCGAATAATGATGGTCACCAGCTAAAGACCAAGCTCTGGGCCTCGCTGAGATTAGACTTTTGACCCAACGCTTACTGCTTACATGCCCTGTACTCTTCCCCCATCCTGCCTGTCGGGGTAAACCAGTCCAAGTCACCACCTGCTCTCCATATCCTGTTAGTATAGCTGGTGGTGCCTGGATATACAGCATCTGCCTTGGCCACCTGCCCAATGGTATGATCCTGAGTTAATGCAAAAGTAACTCATAAATATTTACTGAACCCTACTAGATTGTTGTGCATTGCGTGAGGCAGGTAACGGTCAGACACAGTGCCTGTACTCCAGACAGCCACAGTGCTTCCTGAACCCAGTGCTGCCCCATCCCAGCACCGCAGCTACGGCTATATCCACCCCGTGAACACTTGAAATGTGAAGAGTCTGAAGAGCTAGACTGCTACTGTAAAGTATGAGAGGATTTCAAAGACAGGTTTGCAAGAAGCAAAAGCATCTCATTTTTTAAAATGTTCCCATGCAATGATAGAATGTGTAAATTTCAGAAGAACTGAGAGCTCTACTAGAGAGACCATAAAGCCATAAATTTTTTAAAGTAACTAACTAGCCCTAAATGTCTAAGTCTGACTTCACTCAGAGCCTTATCAGCCGGTCATTCTGGGAACTAAGGGAGGTCATATGTGGAAACAACTGTCTCCTTGGGGGCCTTGAGACACCTCCCTGCTCCCCTGGGAAGGGAATCTTGAAAGAAGGGTTTCAGTCATTCAAGGACACCAAACCTTGGCACCAAACCCATTCCAGCTGAGCCCAAAGGGATACACCTTCTCCCCTCCCTCATTAGTTCGTAGAGGCTTCTTGCGTGGAGAAGAATCCACCCTGGCCGCATGCTTATAGTGAAGTACACACTCGCCTGTTGCAGGTCTGGCTCTGGTTTTCATTTCTTAACTCTAAACTTCACTCCTTTTTCCTCTCTTGAAATCTAACATGCAGTGTTAAATTACATATTTAGGGTATACTGACTGAATTTAGTAATATATATTTTTAGTAGTTTATTTATTGTTCTATTTTATGTATACGAGTATATTGCCTGTATGTAAGTGTACACGTGTCATGCAATGCCTATAGAGGTCAGAAGAGGGCATCAGATTCCCCTGGAACTGGAGTTGGTGCGAGCTGCCAGTTGGTGCTGGGAACTGAACCCAGGTTCTCTCAAGAGCAGTCAGTGATCTTAACCACTCCAGCCCCAAGTAACACATATTTTTGAAGTCCATTTTACTCTTTTTTTATTTTTTTAATACAACTACTAAAGAATTTTAAATTATACATGTGGAGCTGACAGGGTGGCTCAGCGGGTAAAAGCGCTTGCTGCCAAACCCGATGACCTGAGTTCAGTCTCCTGATCGCATGACTGAGGAAAGAACTGATTCCTGAAAGTGGTCCCCTGACCTCCACATGCATGCCCACACTCACACATATACACGTCTCACACACACACACGCACACACACACACACACACACACACAAGATAAAATGGAAAAAATTTAAATTATGTATGTGGCTGACTTCCACTTGTGACATTTCTACTAAACAGCCCTAGTGCAGGAACCGAGAGTCAGATAATACCGGCAAATACCATTTATTGAGGGCTCGTGAGTGCCTGGCTCTTGGCTATACAATCTCTATACACAGTCTACCTGGGAAATTTCCATTAATCCTCATAATAACTCATGCAAGGAAATTGGGAGACAGTTCGGTTAGTAAAGTCCTTGCCACACAAGCACAATAACCTAAGTTCAACCTCCAGAACCACATTTTTAAAAGCCCTGCATGGTGCTGTGTGCTTGTAATCCCTGTGCTGGGGAGACTGAGACGGGAGGATCACGTGGAGCCACTGGGAAACCCACCCAAATCAGTGGATCAGTGAATTCCAGGCGAAGTCAAAGACTCTGACTCAAAAACAAGGTGGACAGCGCCTAAGGAATGATACCTGAGGTTGGCCTCTGGCTTACACACACACACACACGCACACGCACACGCACGCACACAGTACACAAAAATAATATAAATGTAATACACAGCATTAGCCTCTTTTACAGCTAAAGTGGAGGCTCAGAGAACTCCCATGTGAGTGAAGCTGAGAAACTCCAAGACTTAAAGTCCCTCAGAGAGAAACCACCATTCGGTGCCACTCAGCAAGGGATGCTGTCCCAGAGGAACAGTACCAGCTGGGGCATCCAGAAGAAAGGGAAAAGCTATGCTTTGACAGGTCGAAGATATCCTGTGGCTGGAGGAGATACTAACCAGAGTGAGCCTAGCATAAGGACACCCAGGAGGCCAGCCCACAGGAGAGGGCTTCCCAGAGTCTGGCATGCAGTCCAGGAAATTGGAAAGCGTCTACAAACAGCCCAGGTTTAGTGGGTGGAGCTCAGTGAGGAAGTGGAGGGAGATGAGGAGGAACTTTACAGGGAGAGGCTTAAGAGTTCACACTATGGGGCAGAAGGCGCAACTCTGGCTGCACTCCGAGATCACCAGGAGAACTTTGTCAGGATATCTATGGCCCAGCCCCGAGCAAATATTAACAACATAAATCTGGAAGGGAACGGAGGAATGTCTCATCCTACACAGTGACTCTAATTTGAAACCAGTCAAGAGCCTCCTCATTGCAATTGGAGCATGTCTAAGAGATTTAAGAAACACAGTCAAAGGCCCAGGCTTCGGTTTTAGGAAGATAGTCTAAGGATTTCTTGGAAAGTGGACACTGAAAGTGAGTAAAGCGCCATCTGATGTGACAACACACACCTGTAATTCCAGCACTGGGGGTGGGGGAAGGCAGGAGAATCAGGAGTTCAAGATTATCCTCGGCTACATAGCAAGTCTAAGGCTAGCATAGGCTACATGAAACACCCTGGAAAGAGAGAGTGAGTAAGAGAGAGAGAGAGAAGGAAGGGAGGGAAGAAAGGAAGGAAAGAAAGAAAAGGGGCTCTGACCTCTTCTAACCACCCTATTAATCATGCAACCACAGCCTTGGCTCCCCATTCAATCACATGCTAGATCTCTCCCAACAGCATCACAGAGCTCTCTCTCTCTCTCTCTCTCTCTCTCTCTCTCTCTCTCTCTCTTTTTCTCTCTCTCTCTCTTTTGAAGCACTGCATTACCCCAGGGCCAGCTTTTCTGAAGTTCCTTAATTCTCTTTCTGATGTCCACAAACCCTCAGCCCTCCAGGTCTAATAGTTCTTCCCTCTCTCTTTCTAAATACAATTTTTAAATTTTTTTCTTTATTATTTTTATTTTATGTGTATGAGTGTAATGGCCTGCATGTGTGTGTGCCCATGTCTTGCAATGCCTTCGGAGGCCAGAAGAGGGCATTGGATCCCCTGGAACTGGAGTTATGGACAAGGACAACTGTTAGCTGGGGACTGTTGCTTTTTCATCAAAGATACTCAGAGCTGCTCCTCCTGGCAGTTGGTTCCAGCCCCTCTGCCAGGCTTCATCATTCATTGCTTGAGTCTCTATGATACATCCTGTGGCAACTTCTACGGGCTGGATATCCAAAGCCATTTACTCCTGTTATTGATATAACAAACAGCAGTGTGGCTTTGGCTTTGAGCAGAATTATTAATCCTGGCTTCAGATTAGAATTACTAGATATAGGAGGAGGTTTAAACATGCTGGTACATCAGATGTAGAGTTCAGGTACTTAAAAAATAGGTGATATATACATGGATAGGATTGTATATATAGATACACATAGGATTGTATATGTAGATACACATAGATAGGATTGTATATAGATATAGACAGTATGGGAATATACATGTATACAGTAGAATTCATTGGGATTTTTATTCATCCCTAAAAAGAAAGAGCTTCTACTATAGAGGCAGGGTTGAGAATCATTGTGCTTCCGTGGGATCTTCAGTCCTGAGCCCCTTGAGCTTTTGTGTACTCTTGGCTCTACATCTCCAGGTCCATCCTGGACTGCTTTGTCTTCTCCCAGTGAATACTCTAGATGTCCACTGTTGCAGAAAGAGTTGAGCTTATGGTTCCTAATGATCTCCCAGTCACAATCAACTCTGTACCCTGGAGACCTTGGCCTGCAGGCCTTTTCTTTTTCCAGTCTCCGATGGTCTTGTTGCAGTCTGCCCCTTCCCGTCAGGCTTTCCCCAGCCCTTCTGGTGTTTTCTCCCCTTTAAATCTATGTGAGTTACCTTTCTTGTTGCTGTGACAAAACACCTCACAAAAGCAACTTAAGCAAGAAAGGGTTTAATTTTGGCTCAAGGTTTAAGAAAGGTCCATCATGGCCAGAAGGACATGGTAGTAAGAATTTGAAGCTGTTAATCGCATTGCATCTGTACCCAGGGAGCAGAGAATGGACAGGAAGTAGGGCTAAAGTATAAAACCTCAAGATCTATCCCTAGTAACCTATACAGCAAGGCACCATCTCTTAAACAGTCTACAATCTTCCCAAACAGCACCGCTAGCCTATGAGAGACGTTGTGCAACTAAACCACAGTGGGAGCTCTGCTAGTGGTCTTTGCTGGACCTAGAATGATGCTCCACCCCAGGCCCACAGCCAAGGGTGTGAGTTTGGTACGTCTCTGCACAGCGCTCTCTCGCTCTCTCGCTTCCTCCCTCCATCCCTCCATCCGTCCCTCCCTCCCTCCCTTCCTCCCTCCCTGCTGGACTGGCCCTGGCCCTCATCCCCTTTCAACTTCACAGGGCTGTGACCCTCTCTGTGGTTCTCAGCTTTGCTATCTTCTGTCGCTCCAGGCTTGTCTCATCCTTGACACTAGATAGAATAAAAGCTCACAAACACGGGAACTGCAGGGTACACCCCGCCCCCCATCTCCCTTTCAGACCAAGCACTGACACTAGCTCGGTCACTACAGTGATGTTTTTATATTTTAAAAAACCTGAATGTTATCTGGCTGTACTTTCCCGACAAAGGTAAGCGATTCGGCCCTGCTGTGCCTGTGTCAGCACCACACTGGTCCTGCTGAGGGGCAGGCCTTCATGTCATTGCAATCTACGGCCCCTTTAGAGTTAGCCAAACAAGCAGCATGAAACTCTATCGTGAATATACGTTGTGACTGGGGGTATGTAAAACCCTATGGGCCTCCCGAAAGAGTGTGCTAAGGCTGGACTTCAGATACGTCTGGAAACGCCAGCCCTGAGGTGGTCAGGTAGGGCTGGAGCTGGGCTGACCCCACGGGCTGCCACTTCCTATGGACTCCCAAGGGTAGGAGGAGTCCATAAAGCCATGTCAAGCCAGAGCCCAATAAAGGCCTGGCATCTTCAGGGTTTTTAATCTTGTAAAGACTAGCATACTGTTGAGCACCAACATGAAGGAATTGGTACGTAAAACCAGAGAGAAGAAAACTGAGCACTGGAGAGGAAAACAGAGAGCACTGCATGAAACAAGACAGGCTGACCCCAGCCTGGGATGGGCTAGAAAGAACGTCTGTGCTGCGGCGAGAGCAGAAGGCCATGGGTTCGGGAGTGAGTAGATGGAATGATACTACTTGTCAACTCAGTAAGATCTAGAATCACCTAGGAGACAAGACTCTGGCATGTCTCTAAGGGAGTGTCTAGATTGGGTTAATTAGAAGGGACAACCCACCTTCACTATGTGTGCTGAGCCTGCCTCTCCCTCTCCCTCTCTCTCTCTCCCTCTCTCCCTCTCTCTCTCTCTCATTTCCTGGCAGCAGATGCAGCGTGACCATGGGCCTCCACACCTTCCCCACCATCCCACTGTAATGGACTAGATCTGCTCAAAGCATGAACCAAAATAAACCTTTCCTACCTTAAGATGCTTATTAAAAATATTCTTATCTACTATTATTATAATATGTGTATAGGTGCAATGCCTGCATGTATGCAAGTGCACCCATGTTGTGCAATGCCTGCAGAGGTCAGAAAGGGGCGTCGGATTCCCTGGAACTACAGACCATAGTTAGCCACCATGTGGGTGCTGGGAACCAATCCCAGTTCTCTGCGGTTCTCTGTGAGAGCAGCAGGACTCCTAAGCGCTGAGCATCTCTCCATCTCTGCTTAAGTCACTTTTCTCAGGTGTTTTGTCACAGCAAGGAGAGACAAGTCAGGAATACAGATGGGACCGGAGTTAGCAGAGACTGGGACAAGTCCCAAATGCCTGGCTTGATGTCCCCTCTCCATCCTCTACAGCCTCCAAACCAATAGTGAAGCCATCCAGCAGCCTATGTCCACACTGTATGACAAAATCAGGCCTGCCTGCTGGCTCTGTATAAGGTCACATCTAGGGTTCATTTGTCAATGTTCTGTGTCCTTACCTTCTTTTTTTTTCTTTATTCTCCAGCACTAAATGTGACTGTAACTATACACAAAGCTAAGTTCTAGAACCAATCTAGTTGTCCAACAAAAGAGGAATGAATAAAGGAAATGTGATGTGTATAAACAATGGGATTCTTTTTCTAGTCACAAAAAAGAATGAAGTGACACACACACGTGTATGTGTATATATATATATCTTCATTATAAACAAACTATATATATCTTCATTATAAACAAACTGTATATATATATATATATATATATATTCTCTTATCTGGGGTTCCTAGATTTATAGGGACACATAAAATAATGTATAAATACATGCCACGAAAGGGAAAGTCAAACTAGAGAACTAAAGAGCACCAGCGTGAGGAGAGGGAGGAAGATGGCGATGAGCTCGGCACAGGACACGTACGTCAACATTTTAAATTAATAATAAAATCTCTTGAAAAGTGACTGCTGGATTTCCACACTTTCCCAATGCCCCGTGATCTGCCGTATTACCGGACTACACCACCTCCCCTTCCTCCTTCCCCCTCCTCCCCCCAACTTCCTGTTCCTAGGACCCTCCTGAGCCACATGAGTCTTCTTGCCAGCTCTTTTGGTTGCCAGGACCTCTGGTCTCATCTGCCTTCCCGCCTCCCTCTCTCAGCGGCTCTATGTCCTTTCCAATTTAAGCTGAAATTGGACTCCTCCTCCTTTGCCCCACCTCCTGTGGCCTCTCTTGGCATTTATTACTTAGTTCAATTACTCTATTATATACACACAATAACCATTTCTGAAAATGGATGATACGAAACACCTTAGAACCCAAACTAGAAGCAAACTCCCCCCGCATCACCTGACCTCCCAGCTCTGATTGTCCTTCTGCTCCTGTCCTGGGACAAGGGCCCCAGAAGAGCCAGCTGCAAGCACAGATCTGACCCACAAGCAAAAGCCCAAGGTACAGCTTCTCTAGTTGGGCATGATGAAAAAATTCCCAGATAGTGTCTTATAGATTATCTTTGGGGCCATGTAAGGAATAACCTCCTAAAGGTGGGTGTTTGGATGACATTCCTTAAGTCATTTCAAGTGTAATAAGTGTAATATGCAGTGGAAAGTGTCAGATTTTTAGGAGAGGAGAAAAGGATTTTAAAGAAGTAAGAACCAGAGCCAGACTGGGAACAGACGAGGAATATATTCTTTATTAGTATACAGTGAGGAAGAGATACTTCTCCAAAGAAAGAAGTCTCTGCTACCCAGGGAAGGGGCCTTGAGTTTTTATATGAAAGCTACTAAACATCTGCAGGTGTTAACTCAGTGCCAGGGTTTGGTGTCCTTGTGGGTGATTGAAGATCTTTAAGATTATCGTCTCAGGCTGGGCAGGCAGATATTTCAAGGCCCTAAAGGAAACAGGTTGGCTCCACAAACAGTCTTTCTTAGTCCAGGAGTGATCAGTTCATAAAACCTGAGCGAGACCAGACTGCCTGTTGACCACTCTAAGGAATTTATGACTTTATAGCTTCCTTAAAGAAGCTTACGGCCCCTCTGACATTCACACATTCTATCAAACAGTACGCAAGAAGACTTGATTTTAAGCACCCAGGTCCCATTCACCACTGGCCATCACTGACTCACTCCTGAATCATGAGCAAGACCTATGAGCTCTCTAAACCTCAATTTTGTCATCTATAAAACCACAGAGCTTAGGGCTGCAGAAATAGCTCAGCAGTTAAGAGCACTGGTTGCTCTTTCAGACTTCCCAGGTTCAGTTCCCAAAGACCCATATGGCAGCTAGCAACCATCTGTAATTCCAGTTCCAGGGGATCTGACGCCCTCTTCTGACCTCTGAAGGCACTGCAGGACACAGGTGTGCTTACATACATGCAGGCATTACACTCATACACATGTAATAAAAATAATAAAATATCTTTTTAAACCACAAAGCTGAACCATAGTTCCTGTAGTTCCATGGCATGAACAATCTAAAAGTCGTATTTACCCATGGTTCACATGATTTCATTGGAGCTCCGTTCCTGTGGTTAAGATTCAGCTCATTCTTAATCAATAAGTGGCTCTGCTGCTGATTCTCCTTATAAGGGACTTCAGATTAACCTGGGGAGCCCCTCATTTTACAGATGAAGAGTTCAGAGCTCTGAAAAGATAAGCAGCTAACCCAAGTTCACACCACGAGGGAGGGACAGAGTCAAACTAGAATTCACAACTCCTGGCCCGCAAATCCCCCTCTCTCCTTGTGTGATGTTTGTAAGCATGACTACAAGTATTTCATCCTTCCTATAAGAAAGGAGTGGGTCTAAGCCCCACTTCTTCACCTGAATGGACCCTTGATTCCCTCCACCAGCAGAGTGTTTTTAAAAGACTTTTTATTCTTAGGGGCTGGAGAGGTGGTTCAGAAATTAAGAGCACTGGTTGCTCTCTTTAGAGGACCTGGGTTCAGTTCTCAGCACCCACCAGGTGGCTAACAACCATCTGTAACTCCAGTTTCAGGGGATCTGATGCCCTCTTCTGGCCTCCTCAGGCATTGCACACACATAGTTCACCTGCAGGCAACACATTCATATACATAACAGAAAAATACTTTTTAAAAATTTGTGTTTATTTATTTGAGAGGAGAAGTAGTTCATCCCACAGTATATATATGGAGATCAGGAGACAACTTGCCAGAGTTCTCTCTTTCTACCAAGTAAGTTCTGGGGATCAAACTGAGGTCATCAAGCTTGGAAGCAAGCACCTTTATCCACTGAATCATTAGCATATTTAAAAGTAATTCTAGGGATTCTCTGAGGTGAGGGCAAGGCAGAGTATAAAACTTCTGCTTGGCTCTCAAAGAGCACTGATTAGCTCTTATAGCCCTGAGTCTCCCTGAAAGAAGTCCAGGAGCCTCAAGACCTCTATGCTGGGAAGGTCAAATGTAGACACTCCCAGTGAATATTCCAACAGTGTGCATTCAAGAGCCAGCTCAGCACACTGCCAGGCAGATGAGTAAAGATACTGCATCAGAAGTGGGTCCTCCAGGCCGGGGAGATGGCTCCATTGGTAAAGTGCTTGCTTTGCAAGCATGAGTATCTCAGTTTGAGCCCTAGACTCCACGTTAAAAATAAAATAAAGAAATGCTAAACTTTTATGTGTATGTTCTTATGTATGTAAATTCACTCCTGTGGTGATGCACACCTTTAATCCCAGAACCTGGGAGGCAGAAGCAGGCAAACCTCTGTGAGATCAAGACCAGCCTGGTCTACATATCAAGTTCCAGGCTAGCTGGGGCCACAGGGAGACCTTGTCTAAACCCACCTCCCCAAAAAAGAGGCTGCCAGGCATGGTGGTGCACACTTTAATCCCAGCATTAGGAGGCAGAGGCAGGTGGATCTCTGAGCTCGAGGACGGCCTGGCCTACATAGTGAAACCCTACTTAATTTTTTTTAAAGTCAAGTTTGGTAGGTTGCACTTGTAATTTAGAGCTGGGGAGATCTCTGGGACTCACTGGTCTGTCAATGTAGATGAACCCCACAGCAACAAGAGACTGTGCCTTTGAAAACAAGATGGTCAGTGACTGAGGAACAACAGTCGAGGCTGTCCTCTGTTACACACTCACAGGTACACACATACATGTGCTCCTGCACACATGTGTGAATCTGTATACACAGGAACATACACATAAACAAAAAGAAAGTGGTTCCTCCAGCCCCCAGCAATTGCAGACACCCCTAGTTATTCAAATCCTTTCTCTGAGAACCAACTCCAGGAAACTAAAAGGAGCTACTCCTACGTCCTAGCTAATAATGAATTGTGTCCTCTCCGCCCTTGAACAATCCATGCCACAGTTAACATGCTGCTTAGTTACTGTAGGTGGAGAGGTACCTTTGCCTCCTGACACCCTGTTGGTCCCCAACCTGCCTAAGGTACAGGCAATGCATGGGCAACTTGTGTGTGTGTGTGTGTGTGTGTGTGTGTGTGTGTGTGTGTACACATGCAGGTGCAGGAGGAGGTACATGTGCATGCACATGCATATGTGTGTTGAGGCCAGAGGATAACCTCAGCTGTCATCCACTCTGATTTTTGAGATACTTTCACTGTCCCAGACCTTGCCAAGTAGGCTAGGTTACTTGGTCACTTGGCCTCAGGAACCTGCCTGTCTCCACCTCCCCAGAGTTAGGAATATGAACACATGCTACCGTGCCCAGATTTTTTAATATGGGTCCTGGGGCATTGAACTCATCAGGTCCTGATGTTTGCCAAGGCAAGCATTTTGCTGATAGAGCTATTACACCAGGAACCTCCCCTCCCCCATCTCAGGCAAAATTCCCCTGTCTCTCACTGAAGTCCTTTGTTGCTGTCAGAGGGTCAAACTCATCCCACAGGATAATAAGTGGTTTATTTGTCTGTCTGCCCTTCTAGACTGTGAGCTCTACAGGGCCACATTGTTTTCGGTATATCTCTCTGGGGCAGCACCTAACACAGAGTGCAGGCATGAAATAAATGTCTGTGGGACAGAACTGGCAAAACCATGTGACCAGCTGCTGAGCCCCATCCCTTGTAAAGCAGCATCAGGTCAGGGGACCTCCTACAGGCAGGGTAAGGTCCTTTCCTACCTGACTCCATCTGCTATACACATCAGCCTATCACAGGGGATAGGAAATGCCTTGCCCTACTGGGACAGAAAGCATGGCTGGCAGAGAGAACTGTGTCATCTAGGAGCGGAAGAGAAATGAACCATTCTGACACTCCAGATGTATGTTCTGTTCTTGTTGCTTCTGTGAATACACTTGTCCTAAAACCCTGGTTAATTTTCTTATCCAAACATTCATTAAAATCATTGGCTCTGGGAGAGACTCTGTCCTTCCGCAGGTACTGTTATAAACTTTGCAACTCCAAGGTCTTCCAAGCAAGTAGCAAGCTGGAAAAGTTCCTGGTTGCTAAGAGACCAGAGAACAAATTATCAGCTCAAAAGATTCTGTTATGGCCAGTAAAAACAACACACAGAACCAGGTAGAGAATGGACCTCCTCAGACATCAAAGTCAGGTAAATAAACTGGGAAGGAACATGTCTAATTGGAAGCAACAATTAAAAATACTCTTCATGCTGAAATGCCAAGACGCACTGTAGGGAGCTCTTAGGTTTTGGTTGCTTGAATGAAACAGCAGGGGAGCCCCTTCTAATCCTAAAATTCTGAATATAAAAATCAGAGAGAAAAACAAACTGCCCCAGTGGATAAGTAGGCAGAACACAGTGAAATAAACTGCTTCTTTTGAATTTTCCCTTCCAGAATGGCAAAGGGGCGGCCTGTAGCTGTGACCCAGAAACAACCTGCAAGCCAACAAAAGCTCCCTCCAGGCGAGCTCTGATCACTGCTACTCAGAGACTCAGAACCACAACAGACAGCACTGACCCCACAGGAGCTGCAGAAAACACCTTGAGGTTGCTCTGGGTCTAAGTTAAGGCAAGAATTAACCAGGGCCTATAAGAGAAAAGACCCCAAAGATAAACTCTAAACAGGCCCAGGTCTTTACTTTGTTAAAGGGCCTTTAAAGCTAAGACTTGGAGAAGTTTCTTTTCTGGCTAGAGAATCTGGGAATATGTCTCATGAAAGTCATTTTTAATAATGAAAATAGGGGCTCATTTAATAATGAAGATGTAGCCTTTAATAATGAAGGGAAAATGGTTGCCTAACATGTAGGAAGCCCTGGGTTTGATCCCCAGCACTGCAAAAATGGGGTGTGATGGGATGTAAATCTGTAATGCTACTGGGGGAGGTGGAAACAGAAGAATCAGAAGTTTAAGGTCATCCTCCTGTCTTCATTGATACAGAGAGTTCAGGTTCACCCTGGAGTACAGGAGATCCCACCTCAAAACACAAAAAGAAGAGGAAGAGGAGAAGGGGGAGGAGGGGGAGGAGAAAGAACAGAAGGAGGAGGAGGAGAGAAAGGAGGGATGGAAAAAGAGGAAGAGGAAGAGGGGGGTGGAAGAGGAAGGGGAGGAGGAGGAAGAGGAGGAGAAACAGCCTATGTCTTAGCTACCATGGAGATAGTTCCCCAGACAGTCTTCCCCAGAGCTTATTGCTTAGGTATGTTATCGAACTTGGGATCACAGACTGTACCCTATGAAGTCAGATTTGGCCACCTATCTTTAAGAAGCCAAATTAATAGCAAGAGGCAGAAAAAGGATATCTATTCAATGTGGCCTCATTGGGAGAGAGACAAAATGATCCAGTTTTTGGCTCTAGTCCATCTACCTCTACCTCTAGTCCATCTTTGGGGTCCTGAAGTGAGGTTAAAGTCTAAATAGAGGATCAGGGACAGGCGCATCTGAGCAGTCCTGGTCAAGGTGCAGTCTAACCCTTCCACCCTACTACTGACCCATCTTGTCTGGGCTTCAGTTTCAACCCTGTAAGGTGGTCTGACAAATTGTAAATGTCTTTCCTTTTCCTTCTCCCAGCATAAGATTCCTGTGTCTCCTTCCTCGGGGCCCACTGTTTCAATGGTCTGATAGTCAGACGCGGGCACAAGTGTCTCTTACAATATCTTCATTTCTGTTCGACAGGTTACAGGTGTGCAAATCGATGGGCAACTCTGCCCCCAAATAGAAAGTGCCACACTTTTGAAAAATGGGATGGAAAATGTTAGATGACTACAGAGGAGTCATCATCATCATCTGGGTCTTAGAGACCAAAGAGGAAATGAAACAGGCCAAAAAGGTGGAGGTTAGATGGAGGAAGGAGGAGGTGGGAACTGAGAGAAAATGGAGCCAGCACCAGGTGTGTGTCAGGGAGTTGAAGACTGATGTTGCTAACAGCAGTGTGATGGAAAAGTGTGAACAGCACTTGTTGGACAGCAAAAGGATTTCTGAATATGATGGCTCCAACAAGCATGAAATAATCTTTAGGGAGGAAAATATAATTCCCTACACATGGCAGCTCCCTTCAGATCTTTCCTGACAATCTGGCTTGTCAAACTTCCAACTAGCACACAACAGCTATATTTTAGGCAGAATGAAAGATATTAGCTTCCTAAGAAAGACTGCATTACTCTCCTAAATACTCAGTAGCCCTCCCTGAAGGAGTCATGGGACTTGCTTTGATCCCTGAAATTCGAGTAAAAGTGACACATATCCTTTCCAGTGTGCGTCCTCAGAGTCACCAGGTGTTTCCCCAGCTCTGCTTTCTCCTGCTGTGATATGGGGAACAGAAATGGACAAGGTAGCACTTTGTGGGACTACAGATGGGTATCCAGGGGCCCGTTGTCTGGGTGAGAAATCAAGCTCCATCATAAGCCAGAGATCTGGAGCAGGATGGAGGTCATGTGTGATTAAATCAGCAGTGCTGATACATGCTACCCTGGGTTAATCCAGCTGTTCTCTCCCAAAGCATCCTACTATTCCTCTTGCAATTAGTCATGTGACCTGGTGGACTCTGGAAAACCAAGGCTGGAGTCCCCACTGCTGAGTATGGTTCAGGACACAGACAGGGCTACAGAAGCACCAAAGGCCCATTAAGGGAAAGCTATTTCCTTTTACTCAACAACAACAAATGGAATCTAGCATTAGTGACTTGCCATAGTCTTAAGAGTTAATCCAGTTGGGCCAGTCAACCACCTGGCTAAGGGACCACCCCTCACGAAGGCAAATTCCATACTAAAGAGACACAAGGAATAATTCTCCCTTTAATGAGATGAGGTACTTTTCCTTGCCAGAAACCCTGCCTTCTTTGCAGTCACTGAAGAGCCACCGTGGGGTCCATTTAGCGGTCTTCCTCTCTGAGTCCTGACTCAGAACTCTGTTCTTCTCTTCTGTCTCCTTTCGGATGCTGGCCATTCCTAAGCTCTCTTAAGTATGCTTTCTCTGTTACTTCGGGGATAGCTGGCCATGTTGGTTTAACCAAAAACTTAACTTTCTGGTTCCTTCCTTCACAAGTTTGCAGTGTTGACTGTAAACAAGGGTGGGGAGTCTGGGGAAATAATTCATTTAGTAAAGCACTTCCTATGCAAGTCTGAGAACCTGAGTTCAATCCCTAAAACCCACACTGAAAAACAACCTGGGTACAGTGATCCTTGTGCTGGAGAAGCAGGAGGCAGGAGGATCCCCGAAGCTCACTGTCCAGCTTGCCTAGCAGAATCCCGGTCCAAAGAGAGACCTTGTCTCAAAAGACAAGTTGGACAAGTCTTGAGGAATAACAACAAAGATATCCCCTGGCACACATGCATGTGCAAACACACACACACATTTACATACACACAGCCTGACTCTGCCTCTAGGACCAGTTCCAGTAAGAGGCACACATACTCCAGAGCTCTGGGATTTGAATGGAAATCTCTGTAGGTTCTCTTGATTGGTGGAGCTTGGGAAGATGCTCAGAATCCTGTGCAGTCTGCCTCTCTCGACTTCCCACACATCAAGAACTCAATTAGAATGGTGTTAACTCATCAGATGTACTGACAAACATCCCTATAACCCACAGAGTGGACCATGGTTACCCGGCCAAGCCTACCAAGCCCAGATTCCACATGCAGATATCAAAACCCACTGTAGACTCCCAAGACGGGACCTGGGGTCAAGTGTTTCCCAGAGACAAATTCAACTAGTTTGGTCTGGGCAGTGAGCTTAGGTGATATGATAAAGGTTACCATGCCTATGGGCCCTCACAGCCCATAACTAGCTAATGATGTTAGCTGGGTCTAAGGATCAAATGGCCATCCTCAGGCTGTGTCCACTAATGCAGCCCTTAATCAGTGTGACCGGCAGAATGAGAGGATGAATGTGTCCAGATGGCGACAGCTCTGAAGAGACACTGTCATTGTGCACGAAACTTTTTTTGAGGAACTCTATCAGTTACCCTCCATGGGACTTAGCTTCCTGTCTCCCCTCCCTCCTGTGATTTGAATGTAAAATCCGCGTTCTCATAAACTCCTGTCCTGAGACACTTGGTCCACAGCTGGAAGTGCTGTTACACAAGGAATGGAGCCTCACAGGAAGAAGTGAGTCGCTGGGGGTGGGCCTGGAGGTTTTCTAGCCCAGCTCCGCTTCCTGTCCACTCTCTGTTTCCCAACTATGGGTACAATGTGACCAGCTTGGTCACATGGTCAGCCTCATGCCTTCCCCACTAAGAAGGACTGTGCCTCTTCAAACCGTAAGACAAAACACACTTTTCTCCTTTAGGTTGCCTCTTGTCAAGTATCTGATCACAGCGACTAGAAAAGTAACACGCTCTTTCCCTGCTCCATGTCCTCTTATCCTATTGATTCTTCCCCACAGCACTTCCTCCCACCTTCACCAAGGGTCCACGGGGTCTGCTCTTGAGGAAATCAACCTAAAACAAACATGGCCGCAAGAGGTCCACTGGTGTCCAGAGTAAATGTTAGTAAGGAAATAGTGGTGAAAGGTTCCCCTGTGCAGAGTTCATCTTCCCCTTGCTTTGACACTTTCCACACCACCTGCTCTTAAAACAAGGATTTGGCCTCTAAGCTTTTGCTTGGGCCCTAGCCCATCCAGGAGCAGAGCAAGGACTCAAACCCACCTTGCTGAAGTTGCCACATCTTCCTGTAACCCTGTGTGTGAGAACACCCCGGCCCAGTGCTCCGTCCCTTCCAGAAGTCACTCCTCCCCATATTTTGAATGTCAAGAGCTCATATGCCCATCCCTTGTCTTTGAGCATAAATCCCCTCCCCCATAATTTATCAAAGATTAATGACAGCAGCTCTGAAATCGCATGTCAAGTCCCGCCAAGGCTGAGGGCGTAATTCACCAGCCTCAGAGGCCTAAGTTCATTACCACTGCTGCTGGCTTGAACGGTCCCCTCCTGTCCTTGACTTCAACCCCCTCTTTGTGATGTGTACGCTGTCTTTTCCGATTGGAAGACCACTTTCCTCACTGGAGAAGAAAGAGGTAAAATAGTAATTAGGTCTTACAGCCCTCACTGTGTCTTTGGTGGACATTAAATCAACTTCTCCATGCAATGCCTACACTTAATCTTTGCCTGTCAGAGATAGATTAGCTTCTGCATCAAGTTCACCACCCTTAGCTTGTGTGAGGCAGTGTACTTCCCTACCTCGCTTCCCGCAGATGGGCTGCACTGCTGGATTCAACCTTTTCCTGTCATTTAGGGGACCTGAGGACCATTTGGCCCAGTTTCATCTCCATGACCACTTCTGAATCATGTGCCAGCTGTTTCAGGACCTGCCTACTTCATCTCTTGCTGATAGCTCTCACTTTTTATTCCTGGTCCCTCCCTCCATAAAAGCCAAACCAAAGAGCTCTGAGTCACTGCCTTTCCCTACATCAAATCCACTTTGTTTTTTTTCTTGAAGGCTGGTGTGATGGTTAATCTTGTCAATTGATAGGATCTGGAATTAAAGAAGAGATGCACCAACAGAGGTCTTTCCAGGGAGGATTAACCGAGGGGAGAATTCCCTCTAGAGTAGGTAGTACCTTCCAGTGGCAGCCCAGATAGAAAGAGGTCTGAGGGAAACGCCGTGCAGCTTTTCCTGCCTATGTTCACTTCTTGCTAGAGTGTGCATCTACTCTGTTACTGGTGCAACTTCTTTGGCCTTCCACATGAACTGAAGACCCACAGTTCTCTGGGAGTCTTCCAGGCCTTCCGTATTGGACTGGGACTGGTAAGACATTCTGCCTTGTAGACTGAGCTATTCGATTCTCAGTCTCTCCACAATATAGAAGGCCATTGTTGGGTGTGCTGGAGAGCTGCAGTTGTCAACCTGACATACCTGGGAAGAGGAACCTTGGGTGGGGAATTTCTTCTATTAGATTGATCTGTGGGTGTGTCTGTGAGGCATTTTCTTGACTGTTGAGTGATGTGGGAGGGCTCAGCCCACTATGGGCAGGTGGGTTATATAAGAAAGCAAGCTGAGCACAGGCCAGAGGAGCAAGTCAGGAAGCAGTACACATCCATGGTCTGTTCTTCAACTCCTGCCTCCAGATTCCTGCCCTGAGTTTTCTTAGTGTTGGACTGTCACTTGTAAGAGGAAATAAATCCTTTCCTCCCCAAGTAGGGTTTGATCAGAGTGCTTTCATCACAGCAATAGAAAGCTGACTAGAACACTGGACTAGCCAGTCTGCACCATGTAAGCCGGTTTAATAAATCCTCTGTCTAATATATGTTCATTCCCTCAGGTCAGTTCCTCTAGAGCCTAGCACAGCTGGGCTCATTCATTCATCCCTCTGAGTGGAAGGACCTGCAGCCACCTCCTCAGAAACACATCTGCCCTGCAAGGTTTTTGGGGCAGGGCGAGGGTCTCCAGGCTCCCCTAGATTCTCACACTCTCTGACCTGGGCCCTCCCATTCCCTGGCATCTGGCTCCTAAGCCTCCGATCCCTGCTATTTTTTTTCCTTCCTTTTTTTTTTGTGCTTTGCTTTTTAATTTAACCATAAGAGAGATTCACCCAGTTCTTTAGTTAAATTAGCCCTGTTCCTTCTCAGCTGGCTCAGTGCTATTTTAAAACAACAGTCCCAGGAAAAAGTAAATGAGAATCTAATGAAACTGGTTACCTGCAGGGTGTGGATGAGATGTGGGAAAAGAGACAGAAGCAGAACTGAGACTTCTCTGAGAGTGCTTTTCATATATTTTTTTCAAGCATTTAAATGTTTTTGCATACTCAAGGTAAGATTAAAAAAAAAAAAAGCAAAAGCCCAAACTTGCATTTCTAACAAAAATAAATGAATCTAACTCTATCAAATCATATAGGGGAAAAAAGGCATATGCTTTAAGCAATCTTGAACAGTTTCCTAACCATCCACCCTTAATGAGATATATTCTAGTTTAAAAAAAGACCTATAATGAGGCATCCACCTGACTTAGAAAGCTTGTAGCATTAGTGCTAGAGTAATTCTGCAAGCACTTGGTGTGTGTTGTAGAACAAAGAATTGGTGAATGTGTTAATTTTGTGGAGAACGAGAAAAACGTGTCAGTAGGAATGCAGGAGAGAAAGAACCCAGTGTGCTGGCTTTGAATTAAAAGTGTCCATATGAAGCCAAGACGCATGTGGGCGCATGTGTGTGTACCCATGGGGAGGTGTTCATGAACGTGTGTGCGCACACGCATGTATGTGATGGCCAGCGGCTCTCATCAACGTATCGTCCTCCATTGCTCTCCACCTCGTCTGTTTTGTTTTGGACAGGGTCTCTTCACTGGAATACAGCATCTCAACCAGACTGTCCGGTCAGCAAGCCCCAGAATCATCCTGACTCTGTCTCTCCGTGCTGTGATTACAAGTTGTGGTGGTATGGATGAGAAACGTCCTCCATAGATTCCAAGTATTTGAACACTTGGTCCCCATTTGCTGACACTGTTTGTGGAGGTCATGAAACCTTTAGGGGGTGTGGCCATGCTGAAGGTAGTTCGTCACTGGGGCGGCCTTTGAGAGTTCATAGCCATATCCCGTTTCCAATCTGTGTCTGCTACTTCCTGTGTCCTCTTGAAGATGTGAGTTCTCAGATTTCTGCTCCAGCCACTTCTACTCCCTCCCATGATGGACTCTTAGCCCTCTGGTACCATAAGTCAAATAAACCCTTCTGTAAGTTCCCTTGGTCATGGTGTATTATCACAGCTACAGAAAAGTAATTAATATACAGGTACACATCACTGCACCTGACTTTCTAACATGGGTTCTGGGGATCAAACTCGAGTCCTGGTGTTTGCATGTCAATCATTTCACTGACTGAGCCCTCTTCCCAGCCCTGAATTCAAGATTTAAAAAATATTTTATTTATTATTTTTATTTTATGTGTATGAGTGTATTGCCTACATGTATTTAAGTGCACCCGTGTTGTACAGTGCCCACGGAGGTCAGAAGAGGGTGTCAGATCCCTTGGAACTGAGTTACAGGTGGTTATTAGCAGCCATGTGAGTGCTGGGAACTGAACCTGGGACTTCTGCAAGAGCAGCCAGAGCTCTTAACTACTGAGCCATCCCTCCCCCTCCCCACAATTCAAGATTTTTAAAAAGTATTTTCCACCTTCGTCCTTCAAAAAATCCTACAAACAGCAATACCCTTGAGCCAGACGTGGATCATCATGGTTTTTGTCAGTTTAACACAAACGAGACACACTTAGGAAGAAAGAATTACAATTAAGGAAATGCCTCCATCATACTTGTCTGTGGGCATCATGTCTGCATGGCATTTCTGGATTATTGATTGATGTAGGGGTCTCAGCACACTGTGGGAGGAACCATCCGGGAGCAGGGGATCCTAGATTGTAAAGGCTGGTTAAGCATGAGCCGCAGGAAATAAGCTAGTGAGCAGGGTTCTTCTATGGTCTCTGCTTCAGTTCCTGCCTCCAGGGTCCTGCCTGGAACTCCTGCCCAGGCGTCCTATGATGATGGGCTGTAACTCAGGGCCTGAAATGACCCCTTTCCTCCCCAAGCTGCTTTTGGTCATGGTGTTGTTATGGAGACAGGAACCAAACTAATATAGCAGCACATGCCATAACCCAACTCTCAGGAAGCTGAGGCAGGAGGATCTCGACTGTAAGGCCAGGTTGGGCTAAATAGCAAGACCCTGTGTCAGTGGGGATTTGGGGACATGGAAGACGAGGAAGGGAGGAAGAAGGAAGGGAAGAGAGAAGAAAGGAGGGAGAGGGAGGGGAAAACAGCAATATTCTAACAAGCACACCAGATGTTCGTTTTACAATATCATTCCCCATGAAAGGAATTTGGGCTCCTCACAGAGAGGCAGAGGAATCAATGTGCTTGATCCATTTCTGGGGCAGAGAAAACAAGCTCAGGACATCAGGTTATACTGAAAACCCAAATACACTCCAGTGCTGGTGGAGGTCTAGCGAAGAGCTCCAGGGTGAGCCTTAAGGGGTCTCACAGCCAAATCCAAGCCTTTCAGCATTAACGTTAGTCATGAGTTATGACGCACTGGGTTAAACAGACTCCTTGAGTTCATGAATAACATTCCAAATGGCGGGAAGTCTTCTTTATAGAAGAACACCTGCTCATGTCGTAGAAGATACGATGGAATTCAAACAAACTGACCACTTTATAGTGCAGTAATTCCCTCCGCTGAGGGTCAGTGGTATACTCTGTTACCGCCTGGTAAAAGATTGATGGGATATTCATGTAGTCCAGATCTACCCCCACAGGTCCCTTACTAATGAAAAGGAGGGAGATATTCAATGAGTAGCTAATGAGGGACATCACTTAACCAGATGATTAAATTTAGCCTCTAATAATGGAGCTGAGTGATATGAAAAGCATTTAGTGGTCAAAGATAGAGTGAACCCTGGCCCATGAGTGTCCTCTCCAAAGGGATTTATCTCAGATGCCATCAGGACAGGGCTAGAGAAGGCCACGTTGGGAGACACTCCAGGGGAGCAGTGGAAAGGCAGGGCACGGCCTTTTTTACTTAACTACTGAGCCATCTCTCCAGTATAAGACATGACTTCTTTAGAACTTCCAGTGTCCACAGGACCAGAACCATCAGGAGGAATATTCTAGATTCAAAGATAAGAAGGAGGTACCAAAATGTCTGAGCCTCAACTGAGGGTGGGGAGTTATAATGGAAAATTTGAACATAGATAGTACTGTTCACTACTGACAGCACTGAGTGATACAGCATTGTGGGTATGCGGAAGTGTTTAAGCAGATATATTAGCATGTCTACAACTATACTCAAATGATTCAGATCTTTGTGTTGGGGACAGGGTCTGATGTAGCCAAGGTTGGCCTCAAACTTGTTATGTAACCAAGGATAGCCTTAAACTTGTGATCCTCCCGCTTCTACCTCCCAAGTGCTGAGATTACAAGCATGTGCTATAATGCCTGATGTTTGTGCTGCTGGGGATCAAGCATGCTTCATGAATGCTTGGCAAGCACTCTATCAATGATCTACAGCCCCAGCCTATAATTCAGATTTTTAAATAGAATGTGATTAGAAATAGCAAAAATAAGTGAAAAACACCAGGTGTTTTATTGTATACTTCCCTCAACCCACACCCAAGACAGGATCTTGCTTTATACCTGAGGATGGCCTAGAGCTATGTAGTCCAGGCTAGACTTGAATTCACCATTTTCCTGGAAGTTGAGAAAAGGCAGGTAAGCTGAGAACAAATGAACTGACATCATAGCCATCACTCAAAATCTAATAACTTTTCCACATCTGTTCTGTTTATCTCTCTGTGATACGACACTGACCAAAACCAACTTGAGTTGGAAAGGGTTTATTTCATCTTACAATTCCCAGTCCAGCACTGAGGGACGTCAGATCAGTAACTCGGGTGGGAACCTGTAGGCAGGAACTGAAGCATGTATAGTGGAGGAACTGGCTCGCTTCCCCTGGCTTGCTCAGCTACCTTTCTTATACATCCCAGGCCACCTGCCTAGGGATGGAACCGCCCACAGTGGGCTGGGCCCTGGGCCCTCCCACATCACTCAACACTCAAGAAAATGCCCCGAAGAAATGACCACGGGTCAAACTAAAGGAGGAAATTCCTCAGTTGAGGTTCCTTCTTTCCAGTTGTATCAAGTTGACAACCAAGATTAGCCATCACCAAGCCTCGGTTTCCTTTTCTGTAACATGGGAATGATTAAGCATACTTTAGGGTTGTAAGAGTTAGGAAGAGCTAACTTTAAGTTACTCTTTAAGATTACCCAGTGGTCTCAGTCTCTCTCTCTCTCTCTCTCCCTCCCTCCTCTCTCTCTTTCTCTCTCTCCCTCCCTTCCTTCTTTCCTCTCATCCTGTTTTCCTCTCTCCTTCTCTCAACAAGTAGTTACTGAATACTTTACTGTGTTCTAGGTACTGAGGATGCAGCCACGAATAGAATACTCTGCCTCCATACAGCTTCTGCTGTAGTCCAAGAAAACTAACAAAGGGACAGCCAGTGTTAGACACGGGAGTGAGGTTCACAAGAGGCAGAAGTACAGATGAGTCCAGAGTCCAGAGAGAGAGAGGGAAATCGGAAATATAACTCCAGGGTGGGAGTGTAGCTCAGTTGGTAGAGTGTCTGCCTAGCATGTTTGAAGCCCTGGGCTCAGTCCTAGTACCACATAAATTAGGCAAAGTGGTGTATACCTATCATCCCAGCATTCAAGAGGTGGAGGCAGGAAGATCAGGAGTTAGATAGCCTCGACTATATGAGTGCAAGGTTAATCTGAGTTACAGGAGACCAAAAAACAGGGCCAGCAAGATGGCTCAACTAGTAAAGGAACTTGCCCCCCAAGCCTGACCACCTGAGTTCAACCCTGGGGCACCCACGCCACATGGTAGAAAGATAGAACTGACTCCCTCAAGTTGTCCTCTGTCTTCTACAAACATGTTGTGGTACAGCCCCCATATATATAAATAAATAAATAAATTACAGTGAAGAAGAAACAAGCCCATTACTTTGGAGACAGAGTAGAGGTAGTCTTTAAGGCAAGATGGATGGATGGATGGTTGAGGAAGTCTGAGACCTAGCAGAAATTTGGGGAGACAGAACAGTCCAGAAAGTAACTGCCAGATAGTGAGAAGATCAGGTAAGCCTGTCTCAGAAGCCCAGAATAGAGCAGATCTACGAGGACAGGGGAAGAAAGACTCGGGGTGAGCAAGATGGACAGTTGCTCGTGTTAGGGCTGCTGCTATGGCATCAGACTCCCAGACTTCAGTGAGAGGCCTCAAAGTAACCAAGCCATGTCTGTGTCTTTAGTCTCTAAGTCTCCCTGGGACATGAAAGATTCTCAGACAAAATCTAGTAACTGGAATCAGTAAGATGTCCTTCTCTTTACAGCTGAGGCCAGTGCTGGGGACTGCCCCCACTTCCTAGGCCCTGGCTCCAGGCTCTGCTCTCAGGGAAAATTGGTACAAGAGAACAAGCAACGCCTTGGATGGCTGTATACCAGAGGATGGCTGTGTGGGCATTCCTGGCTCTTTGACTAACCAAAGGAAAGGAGAAAAAATAGATGTTTAGAGTCAGGAGAAAGGCTTGGCTGAAACACAAGGGAAAACAGGAATCACCGAACAAAATAAACGCAACAGCACACATCTACTGAGCTCTTGTTCTACCGGGCACTAGGCCAGGGGCAGTCCGCATGGCTATGTTGTTCCTTGCCTGGATTCAGTTGGTCTTCAGATGTCCCTCAAGAAATTCTGCAACACTGCCCTCCAGCCAGCAACCCTGCCCCTCAGCCAGAAACCCCCCACCCAGTCAGAAACCCCACCCCTCAGCCAGCAACCCCGCCCCTCAGCCAGCAACCCCGCCCCTCAGCCAGCAACCCTGCCCCTCAGCCAGCAACCCCGCCCCTCAGCCAGAAACCCCCCACCCAGTCAGAAACCCCACCCCTCAGCCAGCAACCCCGCCCCTCAGCCAGCAACCCCGCCCCCCCGCCCGAAACCCCCCCCCCCGTCAGAAACCCCGCCCCTCAGCCAGCAACCCTGCCCCTCAGCAGAAACCCCACCCCTCAGCCAGCAACCCCACCCCTCAGCCAGTAACCCCGCCCCTCAGCCAGCAACCCCGCCCCTCAGCAGAAACCCCGCCCCTCAGCCAGCAACCCCGCCCCTCAGCCAGCAACCCCGCCCCTCAGCCAGCAACCCTGCCCCTCAGCAGAAACCCCGCCCCTCAGCCAGCAACCCCGCCCCTCAGCCAGCAACCCCGCCCCTCAGCCAGAAACCCCGCCCCTCAGCCAGCAACCCTGCCCCTCAGCAGAAACCCCACCCCTCAGCCAGAAACCCCGCCCCTCAGCCAACAGCTTTTCAGTCAGGAGATTCCTAGGCTGCTCTTTGACAACCTCTATGGGAAGAGTTATCATTGAAGAGAGTAGCAGATTGTTCTAGGAGCAAAGTCTCCCTGAACCCACTCCTGGCCTTGGCAGCAGCAGCCTCTCCACCAACCTTACATTAGTGGCTGCTCATGCAGAAGGATCAAAAAGGACATAGAAAGTTGGGTGTGGTGGGGCACACCTTTAATCCCAGTATTTGGGAGGCAGAGGCAGGCAGATCTCTGTGAGATGGAGGCCTGTCTGGTCTACATAGCGAGTTCCAGGCCAGCTGGGGCTACAGGGAGACCCTGTCTCAAAAACAAAATAAAAAGACATAGAAGATACAGCACACAAACAATTCTACCCAAGTCTAGCTTGGTGAATCAGTGAGTCTGCTGGAGTTCGCTTGGAGGAGGATGGGTAAGGGGTTACTTACAGGCTAGCTGCTGGGCCACTCAGAGACGGCTGTCTCCCTGGAGCCCCCACACAGCGTGCAGAGTCCCTCTCTACAGCAACTGCATGCATAATGCTCCGGAGGGACCTTGTGAATCTTGCAGCTTCCTGAGCCTTGTAATTTGCTTCTCTTCCAAAGTTTTCAGAGCCTCCCTCCACCCTTGGAGGGTAGGGGGAAGGCAGGGGTTCACTACAGAGGAAACAATGCACAACACATACATATATGAGCATGCACACGCAACACGCTTTCACACCTTCATATGCACACACATATGCACACACAGTCATTCAAACAGAATCTCATCTGCTCCCCTCAGCATGTAAAATTCTACCAAACTAGAGTCAAATGGAGACCTGGGACACTGCAATGGTTTATCAGTTTGTGCTTGCTGCCCCTCTGGGGCACCAAAGTGTTAGAGTTAGAAAACCACTGTGCTGAGTGAGGGGGGAAAGGCTTCTTCCTGCTCACCCTCGTGGGCTTCGAACAGTTACCTTTGCCAACCCACAACAACGGGGGAAGACTTGGTGAAAATCACCAGCAGAATTTCAAAAGTTGGCTGATGGGAAAAGGTTAGGACAGAGGAGGGCCCCAGAATCCTATAAAAGGCTAAAGGGCAGGACCCAGAGTTCTAGCTCAGGATTCCCAGATCTTGGGAGGGGGGAGGGGGTAACCCCTCATCCCATGGGCACTGTCAACCTTCAGCAATAAAATTTGTCTTTTAAAAAATATTTTACTATTTTTATATTATATACATGAGTGTATTGTCTTCATGTGTGTAGGTGCATCTGTGTCATGCAATGCCCTCAGAGGTCAGAAGAGGGCATCGGATTCCCCGGAACTGGAGTTATGGACAGTTGTTAGCTGCCATGTGGGTGCTGAAAACTGAACTTGGGTCCTCTGCAAGAGCAGCCAGTGCTCTTAACCACTGAGCCATCTCTCCAGTTCCAAGATTGTCTTTTTAACTCTCTCTGGGTACTGTTTACTTATTCTCTGTGTCTATAACTCCCTCAGGTCTAGCCTCCACCCTCTGACGCTTGTCCTCGTGCTTTTGTATCTGGGGAATTTTCTCCCCACTCCTCTCTCTCCTTTGATGCTTTCACTCCAAGTTGTGGCGGGAGAACTAGGTCTCCGGAGACCTGGGCTTGTATCATTGCAGAGGCAGCGGCCCCCGCCCCCAGCCATGGCAGACAGCTGTGAGCCACAGCTTCCCAGTCATCTCTCAGTCTTTCTATCTCTTCTCCCCTGTCTCCTAGTCTATCCCCTTGCCTGTCAACTTTCCTTCTCTGCCCAGACACCCTGCAGCAAGGATCTGCTGCTCTCACTGCCTGTCAAGCCACACTTGCTGCCACGCGCCCCGCACCGTTCTCCCCACTTTCCTCTTTCCCTTCTCCTGTGAGTGGGTCTTCTGTCTTTCCCCGACATTCAATTCTTTGTCAATCTCATGAAGCAAACTCGAACCTGCAACAGGTAGAGAGGAAAGGATGTGAGAAGAATTAAGCTTTGCCAAAGCAACGGCAGCTGGACCTTCTGGGGAAGTAGAAAGGGGAGATCTCAGGAAGGGAAGACGATCAAACATGAAGCAGGGAGGCAGTCAGAAAGGATGTGTTCTGTTCTATAAGAGCTGGGCTTTGTGTCCTGGTTGACGGTGTGAAACCAGAAAACCAGAGCTCAGACCTCAACAGTGTGCCCATCGTGCATTATGGAGCCTTAGGAGATTTCCTCAACATCCAGATTTCCATGGCCTTAAAGTGAGGATGACGCTGGTAGGCATCTGCCCACCAGGGTTATCTTTAGGTTTCAATGAAGCGATCCGCATACGGTGCGTAGCACAATTCCCAGCACTGGAGAAATGCTCTGTAAATGTTTAATATTATCATTAATATTTCACTGGTGCCCGCAGCCCGCCTCCTCCACCAGCTCCTCCAGCTGTGAGCTTGCTTCAGAGTCTGCCAAGGATCCTAGGGTTCATCGATGCTCAAGGTGTGAAGCTGCAGATAGATGTATACTGTTTGTTTGGGGAAAACATCTCCCCTTCTAGAACATGTAGAGAGTTTCCTCCAAGAGTAAAGAATAAAGAGCACAAAGCTTGGAAGCCAGGTTCTTCCTCCATGGGACCACATGGTAAATCTCACACGCTTTGACCTTGGCACCTGTTTGGAGTTAGAATAAGACAGAAGGGCACTAGGGATATGTTAATCAGTACAAACCCCACAGAGAGCAAAGTCTGACTCACTTTCAAAACTCTGTACACAGGTGAGCTGGGTGTGGTGGCTCATGCCTTTAATCCCTAGGCTCAGGAGACAGAGGCAGGCAGATCTCTGTGAGACTGAGACCAGTCTGGTCTCTTCGTAGCAGAGTTCCAGGCCAGCTGCGGCTAGAAGGAGACCCATCCTTCGGCCCTCTCTCTAGGTAGCTAGCTAGGTAGATAGATAGATAGATGATAGATAGATAGATAGATAGATGATAGATAGATAGATAGATAGATAGATAGATAGATAGATAGATAGATAGATGATGCAGAGCTGGAGAGATGGCTCAGTGGTTAAAAGTATAGACTGCTCTTGCAGAGGATCTGAGTTTGGTTGTCAATACCCACATCAGGTGGCTCATAACCACCTATAACTCCAGCTCTAGCGGATCTGATACCCTCTGGATTCTGCAGGCACCTGCATTCACATGCATGCACACCCCTTCCACACATACACATACACATATGCACATAATTCAAATTTTTTAATTTAATCTTTTTCTTAAAAATCCAAATGTATATCCCCTTGAATCCTCAAGTTTGGCTTTTAAGAGTTTTGGGCACAAATACGCCATGTGTATGCAAAATGATACCCATGTACAGTCATTTCTCCAAAGGAATGTCTGTTCATTTGTTCAATGATAGTGCAATATGCAACTCTAAAAATATTTTTAAAAGTCTATGCCGGGCCAGCAAGATGGCTTAGATGTTAAGAGCACTTGCTACCAAGCCCAAGAACCTGAGTTCCATCCCTGTGACCCAGATGATAAAAGGAAAGAACTATCTCCCACTGACGTCCACATGAATGTCACAGCATGTGCCTCAAACCCACGAATAAATAAATGTAAAAGAAAAGTTTAATTCCAGACTGGAACTATGGCTAAGTGGTAGAGTAGCATGCATAAGGACTTAGGTTCAATTCCCAGCAGTGCAGAAAAATTTCTATTGATATACCCACCTATTTAATATGCAAAGAGTAGCTCTAGAAGAAAGCTCAAGAAATGATAGCATCACCTCTTAGGAAGACAGCCAAGAAGTCAAAAGACAGTATTATCCATGATTTCTCTTTCATACTTTCTACATCTTTAAACATGAAATATGGGGGATGGGGAGATGGTTCAGTGGTTAAGGGGTTGCCAGGCAAGCATGAGGACTGGGGTCCAGATCCCCAGCACCCATGTAAAGACAGGTGGGCATGGCAGTCCTCCTGTAATTCCAGCCTCGGAGGGCGGAGACAAGGGAACCCTAGAGAATGGGTAGGGAGACTGGTGGTATCAGAGCAGCCTGAGCTCACCTGAGAGACAGACCCTGCCCCAGTGAATAAGATGAACATGGACTGAGGGTGATTTCTGATATCCACCTCAGGTTCCACATGTGCATGAGCACCCACGCATACAAGTGTCCACACACATGCAAGAACATACACACAGAAACGTACATGAAAATGGAAAAAAATGTTGAGCATAAATGAATTTAAGAGCACTGGACTGGGAGTTAGACCTGACTCAAAGCCTAGGTGGACCGGTCCTGTCACATGGGCCAGTTCATCTTCCTAAGCCTTGGCTTCCTAACGTGTAAAACAAACATGAAAACAACATAGCAGTGGCAGGGGTTAGGGGTGATGGCTCATCTGTCAGTACTTACATGTTAAGGAGTCCACAAGGGTATTCAGTTCCCAACCCATCACTGGACCCTTGCTAAGAGTCCTGAGACATAAACAAGACAGGGACATGCAGTACTGTTTACAGATGGAGACTGTCCCAGGGAGCCACACGTGGACCTACCACTACTCATCAAGTGGTCATAAGTGGAGAAGCCACGTGCAGAAGCCACGTGCCAATACAAAGAAAGCATAGGTCTGAGAAGGAAACAGTGAATTCTGCCCGGTTATTTCATCAACTGCACCTTGGCTTCCACAGCCACATCATGGAGATCATAATAGCTACTCTACGGGATGCTGGATGAATCAGAGCTTCAAGCACTCTGGTCAGGACCTGGGCAGAGCTCCGTCAGTGGAAGCTATGGCTGTTTATGGGGGATTCTTACTGGAAACTGAGTGTGGGGCAGCCCCGCCTGTGTTTCAGCAATTCAGATGAACACTCTTTGCTTTCAGGAGGTTCACAGGGAAGGCAAAAGTAGTGATTAAAGAAGAACACAAGAGCGATGTGAACACAATATTCCCTCTCCCACTGTATCAATTTTCTTGTTGCTATGACTGACCTAACAGAAGGCAACTTAAGGAAGACTTATTCGGGCTCACAGGTTGTGGGTACAGGCCATCATGGCAGGGAAGCCATGGCAGTAGGAGCCTGAGGCAACTTGTCTTGTTACACCCGTAGACACAAGCAATGAATGCTGGTGCTCAGCTCACTGTCTCCTTTTATTCATTCTGGGACCACAGTTTCTAGACTGGCTGCACCCACATTCAGAATGGGTCTTTCCTCTTCGGTTAAACCTTTCTGGAAACACTATTATAGACACACCCAGAGGCATGTTTCTACAATGTTTCTAAATCCAGTCTTCAGTAACAGTGAAGACTAATCATCACGTCCACCAAGTTCCCCTTAGAGAACAATGTGGCTTGTAGAATTATATTTCTGTACACTGTGTCCTTACTGCAGGTATAGTGTAAGTTACTTCTGTCCACTGTGATTTAAAAAACAGGAAGTGTAGAGGCTGGAGAGATGGCTCTGATTAAGAGCACTGTCTGCTCTTACAGAAGACCTTGGTTTGATTCCCAGCACCCGCATGACAGCTGGCAACCATCCCTAACTCCAGGGCCTGGAGAATCCAACACCCTCTTCTGACCTCCATGGGCATTGCATGACATGGTGCACTTACAGACATGTAGGCAACACACTCATTCACTAAAATAAAAAAATAAAATATTTCTTAAAACATAATCAGGAGGGACCAAGGGTGGTAAGGCAGGATGCAGGGGCAAAGGAGAGATTTGGCAAAGGTCCTGGAAATGACCAAGGAAGACAAGGAGACATCTGTGAGGAGGAGGCACAGTGAAACGCACGTCCCAGAGGCTGACATGGGGACAACTTAGGCTGTTAATCACAGCCAAGAGTCTTAGGGAGAGAGGAGAGAACAGCAGCCACAGGCGTGCTCAGTGAAGGTTCGGTTACATTTTTTTCTTCCTTCCTTTTTTATGAACTTTAATTGTTCCAAAGACTGAATCAATAACCCTACATCATAAAGTAAACAGGCCTTGACTCCAGACACTGATGGCAGTACACAGAGGGTTCACTCTGTGGAATATGATCTCATCTGTCCTTCCTGACAGCCAAGGGAGTAGGGGACCGCTTTTATCACACCCCTGCCCTCGTTTGTTGTGTGTCTGTGTATGTATGGGTATGTGTGTGCTAGTGCCCACAGGTACCAGAGGGGGCATCAGATCCCTTGGAGCTGGGGTTACAAGTGTTTGTGAGCCTCCCAATACCAGTGTTGGGATCCAAACTCCACTCTTCTGATAGAGCAACAAGTAATCTTAAGATTACTGAGTCATCTCTCCAGGCCCATCAGGGATGGAGACTCATAAAGAGGAAGTGATCCAGTTTCAAGGTCACAGGACCCCGCCCCCCAGTGGAAAAGTCGGTTTATCTATCATGTGCTTCCCCTCTTCACAGCAGAGGTGATTTGTCTTTACTTAATGCTACAAAGCAAAATAGTAGTGTAGATTTGTAGTGTATGGTGAAAATACTGTAGAATTATGCACAATGATGCACAGCAAGAAAATGGGTACAATTGTCTGCAGGCAGTTGGTTCCAAGACCCCTGTACACACAGATGCTCTCAGCCTTCGTATAAAATGATGCTGTATTCACATGTAACCAGTACACAGCCTACTGTATATTTGAAACCGTCTCTAGATGACTTATAACACCTACCACAGAAATAACCTACCACAAATGGTTGTCATACTGTATTGTTTAGGGAATAATAACAAGGAAAAAATAACATTACAAAATCTTTAAACATCTTCATCCTCCTCATCTGTCATACCGCTTTTTAAAAACTAGCGTGTGGGACTGGAGAGGTGGCTCAGCAGTTAAAAGCACTTGCAGAGGACTTGAGCTCTGTTTTCTGCACCTACATCAGACAGCTCACAGCCACCTGTGACTGTGACTCCAGCACCACAGTTTCCAATGCCTTCTTCTGGCCCGTGTAGGCAACTGCATTTATGTGCTTAAAACACCACACACACAGCACATATGCATACACACTATTAAAATTAATAATAATAATGATAGTAATAATAATAGGAATGCTGGAGAGATGGCTCAGTGGTTAAGAGCACTGGCTGCTCTTGCAGAGGACCTAGGTTCAGTTCTCAGCACACACACAGCGGCTAACAATGATTTGTAGCTCTAGTTCCAGGGGATCCAACACCGCCTTCTAACTTCCAAGGGCACTGTACCACACAACATGGGTGCACTTACATACATGCAATCAACATGCTCAGATACATAATAAAATAATAAAAATAAGTTTTTAAACATATTAATAATAGAAAATATAACAGAAAAATAATGCGATTCACTGTGATATTTCCATATATTTGCATAACGGACTTTATTCGTATTCACCCCATTACTCCCCCTTACCCCTTTCTTTCCTCTTCCTCTTCCTCCCCTTCCTCTTTAATTTCTATTTCCCCCTTCTACTGCTATGTCATCTTTTCTTTTTCAGATGCAATCTTTTTTTCAAAACTTTTCAGTCCGTGTCCAGCTGACTCCTCAGATATGGAACCCAAAGGGCCGGTGCAAACGCTGGGCTTGCAGAGGCAGGAACAGACCTGAGGATAACGTGGTCCAGTTAACTGCATTGTGCCCTTGGCCATTTTCTTGGTGTTTCTTTTTAAGACTCCATTTCTATTTATTTTATGTGGATGAGTATTTTGCCTACATGTATGTAAGGGTACCACATGAGGGCATGCCTGGTGCCCTCAGAGGCCAAAAAAGGGTGCCCGATATCCTGGAACTGGAGATAAGGACAGGTGTTAACCACTATATGGTGCTGGAAAGCTGAACCCTGATCTTCCAGAATAGTATTAAGTGCTCTCGGCCTCCAAAGCATCCCTCCAGTCCCATTCTCTGGTTTTGATAATGCACTATAGTTAAATCAGATACTACCCTTGGGTTAGTAGCAGGATTGTACCATACTGCTTTGCAATCTTGGGAGTCCATAATTTGTTCCAAGTAAAATGCTAGCAGACTAAAGAGACAGCTCAGTGGTTAGGATGGCTCACTGGTCTTTCAGGGGACCCGAATTCAGTTCCAAGCACCTACATCAGGCCACTCACAAAGGCCTATCACTCCAGCTTTAGGAGATAAAATGTTCTCTTCTGGCCTCTGCAGGTACCCACACAGGCATGGCAGACAGTCACACATTTTTTAATCTAAAATATAAAATTAAATGATTAAAAATCAATTAAAAGGCTAGAAAAAAAAGGTGTATAGAATGATCTTGTTGAAATTAGAGAGCCAGAGTTGGGAGTAGGGAGACTCTCCATGCCTCTTAGTGAGGCAAGTACATGGTGACACAGCGCTGTAGACCCAGCACCAGCAGAGGTCCTCCTCCCAACGGTTTACCTTAAGGGTTTTCAACTTCAGAATGGTATGAGAGGGAGCTGCATCTGATAGAAACCCCACTTCATTTGGTCTTTCCCAGGTTCAAGGCATGCAGTAGGCTGGGAATAGCCATTGCATCAGAGACCAGATTCACACAGCTGACAATCCCAACCATTTTTGTTGTTGTTGTTCTTTTTTAAACAACAATAACCCCTATAGCCCCAGATGGCCTGGAACACACTGTAGACCAGGCTTCAATCACACAGATCTACCTGTTTCTATCTGCTGGATGCTGGGATTAAAAGTTGTACCACTATGCCTGGTTCAATCTTAACTATCCTAAAAGAAATGTAGGGGGATGGGGCCTTTAGAGATGGCTTTGCAGTTAAGAGCACCAGCTGTTCTTCCAGAGGACGTGGGTTCAGTTCCCAGCACACACATGGTGGCTAACAACCTTCAGTAACTCCAGTTCCAGGGGATCCAACACCCTCTTCTGACCTCCATGGGCATTGTATGACATGGGTGCACTTACACACATGTAGGCAATACACTCATACACATAAAATAAAAATAATAAATAAAATATTTTTAAAGATAAGAAAGGAGTCAGAGATGTAACGAAATTAGCATAAATTCTCGGTCTTCAGGAAACAATGCATGACACTGACCAATGCTATAGAAAAGTTGTTTATCACATGGATGGACAAAAGACCAGATGCAGAAACACATGCTGAGCCCACTGACAATATGGGCTAAGGCAAGAAGTCTTTTCCATGTGCTAAAAGATCATGCTAATGTTCCTATGTACACATGCACAGATGTTTAGAGCAAGTCACAAGGGGTTCCAATGTTTCAAAAGCCATCAGAATTTTCATAACTTGAAGGTCAGTGGTGGGGCTAAAGATGCGGAGGCTTTTAAATAAGAGCTGCCTAGGATAACTGTGGGAGAGAAGTATTTGCCATAACAAATATTTAATGTTGATGAAATGAGTTTATTCTAGAAGCACCTGCCAGGGCATACATACATTCATCAGGAGTCCAAGGCAATACCAAGCTTGAAGGCGTTCAAGGACAGTGTGATACTGCTTAGGGTAGAGATGTTACAGGGATCAAATTAAACCTTTCTTCTTAATCTACCGTTCAGAGAACCTGGGACCATTCAAGAATGTGAGCAAGCATACACTTCCTGTTTGTTCTTTCGTGGTTTAGAAGCCTGAATGTTGTTTGTATTGTTTAAAGTCTGATTTTTGAACTGTTCTATTCAGCAAGATAATAGTGTAGGCAAATAATAACTCATCCGAGTTGTTCTGATGGTTCTGACGTTGCAGGGTATCTATAGCAGATCCCTGATAAGTGAAATGAAGTTTTGGGAAGACCTTAACTTTCTTGTGTGTGTGTGTTGCATATATGTACATGTCATGTGGATGCCAGAGGTTGGCACTGGGTGTCTTTTCAATTGCTTCTCCACTTTGGTTTTTGAGACAGGGTCTTTCACTGAACCAGGAGCTCACCAATTGGCTATCCTGTCTGGCCAGTGAGCCTCCAGGGATCTGCCTGTATTTGCCCCTTCAGTGGTGCTACTAAGGACAGACTGGACCATTGCATCCAGCTTTTTTTTGAGACAGGGTGTTGAGCGTCCCAGGCTAGCCTCAAACTGATGTAACCTGAGGATGAATGAATTTCTGATCCTCCTGCCTCCACCTCCCAAGTACTGGGATTACAGTTGTGCACCCCAGTTCATGAGGTGATGCTTGTCAAGCACTCTACCAACCAAGTTACCAGTCCCTGAGCCTTAACTTTCTAAACACAGTCTGGAACATTGCTACAACTTGCTGTGGGGGATGACCACAGTATAGGAAATGGCATTCAGAGGAAACTTTTGAAGACATGTTGACTCATTCACAGTGCTCACAGGACTCTGATACTGATGAAATACTATGATGTGGCAGTCACCCCCACCCTAAATGACAGAATGTAACATATCATAACTGCCTCTGACCTGGTCATCTCCTTCACAGCTTTTAGAGTAACCCACGTCTTCTGCCTTGCCTAGCAGCACAGGGACTCACATATTTACAGCTCACTCATGTCCACCAGGTGCTGACTTTGTCTACTATTACAGAGCTTCTTCTACCCAGCCTAAGTCACACCCACCCATGCGTGCCTGGGGCTGTCTGGAGGTATTTCCTTATGAGCCTGATAGGGATACAGCTGTGTGCCACCACTTACCCCATCCAGTCTGCAGATGCCCTCTGTCCTCTGGCACGCCAGAATGCTATCTGAGAGTCGGGCATGGAAATGACTGGGGTCAGGGTCCAAGAGCTGCCTCTTAATAGTAATGAAGCCCAATCTAGCTCCCCTGAACACCTCATGACCTGAAATGATGCTGCATTTCAGGCAGGAGGGTGAACATCCACTTCTGGCCAGGTTTTGAGTGCCTGGACACCAAAGCTGAGCTGAACATGCTCTGCAGAAACCTTGTGAAAGCAGCTGCCTGTTCACAACTCTGGATTTAGAGATGAGTACAAGCTTTGGAAAGGCAAATAGTCATCAGGGGAGCTAACATTTGCTGAGCACTTACCACATGTTCAGCCTCGAGAGTAAACTTGTCTAATCTGTGACACACAAGAAGGCCACAGCAACCATGAGATCCAACAGTAGCCTGCAGCTTAAAGATGCCAGAAATGATTTTTTCCCTCACGTGCTCTGGGGAAGACCTCTCGATGGGCAAGCAGCTCTGTTCAGGTAGAAGAAGGGAAGGACTCTAGATTTTTTTCCATCTGGTTTTTTTCCCATCCCCTAACATAGGGTCCTCTTTGGCCTAGTGGAAGCTGAGTTATTAGTTTTTGTGTCACTGTAACAAAATACCTGGTATAAACAAGGTAAGGTAAGGCTTGTCTTGGCTCACAGTTTGAGGGGACACGGTCCTTCGTGGCAGGAAAGTCATGGCAGTGACAGATGAGGCAGCTCGTCACATTGCATCTACCATCAGGAAGCAGAGAGAGACAAATGCTGGTGCTTGGCCTGCTTTCTCCTTTTTATTCATTCTGGGACCCCAGTCCCTGGGACAGCGCCACCTACCTTGAGAATGGATCTTCCCCTCTCAATTAGCCCAATTTAAAAACTCCCTCACAGATAAGCCCAGAGGCTTATCTCTTAAGTGATTCTAGATCCTCTCAATATTGACCAATATTAGTCATCACAAGTACCCAGCACAAGATAGATACAGCCCAGGAGGACAAACCCCCTCTGACTCACTTCTAGCTAGAACCCAACTCCCAAAGTTTCAAGAACCTTCCAAAACAGCATGACCAGCTGGGGAATCAAGCCTTTAACAGTGAGCCTCTAGGAGACATTCTGTCTTCCAATCATAAGCATGGGCTGGTGCCATGCCCCTTGGTAGCCAGCAGGAAAGAGAGAGGCAGCTTGAGGAAATATGATCACCCCAAGCATTGGGCCTGGGAGTCTTCAGCACCCCTCCATCCTTTACATCACACTCTGCGGATCAGACCTCCATTACCCAGGCACACCTAACTGCCGTGAAACAGGGGAGACTGACAAACAGCACATGTAATTTTTTGTTTTTGAGACAGGATCTCGGGTACCCAAGCTGGCCTCAAACTCCACAGATACCGGAGGATGACCTTGAACTTCTGATCTTCTTGCCTCTACTGCCTAAGTGATGGGATTACAGGTCTGTACCACCATGCCTGATTTATGCAATGCTGAGAGTGGGACGCAAGGCCTCATACATGTTAAACAAGCACTATTCCAACTGAGCTATATCACCCCCAACACACACAGAGACGGAGACACAGACACACACACACACAAACTTTTTTGAGATGTCCCTATGTAGTCCAGGCTTGACAATAATGCAAAGTTCTCCTGGGCTGGCATTATAATGTGTACCACCATGCCTTGCTCAGTGTGATTATTTTACATTGAAAGGAGGGGAATCGCATGCTGGCAGACAGCTAGCCATCACCACCCTCCCGTAAAAATACAACCTAAGGGGCTGGAGAGATGGCTCAGCAGTTGGGAACCCTGGGTATTCCTACAGAGGCACTCACATGGCCAAGGTGGCTAGTAACTGACCGTAACTCCAGTTCCAGGGATCTGACGCCCTCTTCTGACCTCTGTAGGCATTGTACAACACAGGTACACAAACTGAGTGTACACATGAAATAAAAATAAACTCCCCCCCAAACTAATACGATGCTCTTCAGGGTCAAGTCCTTGCCCTGGTAATAACTATCTGATCTGATAAATGAACCCTCAGACAAAGTGGCAGAACTGGAACTCTTTCAGATGAAATACGTGTGTTGTGTGTTTTAACAGAGAGCTCATAGAGATGTAAGATTCAGCCCAGATGTATAACTCCAGCAGGGTTGGGGCTGGGCCAAACCCATTTTAGTTGTGTCCCAGTCCAGGCTTTGGAAGAGGCAGGATAGGATTTGAAAAATCACCAACTCTCAGGATTGGGGAATGTCCTAGTTTGCATCTCCATTGCCATGACAAAACATTCCAACCAATACTAACTTGGGGAGGAAAGGGTTTGTTTTGCTCACATCTCCTGGGTCACACAGTTCATCAGGGAATCCAAGGTAGGAACTCAAGGTAGAAACCTGGAGGCAGGAACTGGAGCACAGGTCATGGAGGAACGCTACTTACTGGCTTGCTCCCCTGGCCCATGCTCAGACAGCTTTCTTATATAATACACAACAACCTGCCCAGGAGTGGCACCACCCACAGTGGGCTGGGCCCTCCTGCAGCACTCAACAATCAAGAGAATAGTCCACAGACATGGGCACAAACCAGTCCAATGGAGGCAATTCCCCAGCTGAGGGTTCCTCCACCCAGGTATGTCAGACATCAACTTGACACACAAAACACATCACTATTAAACCACGATCTTTTCATTTCTTGTCCCTAAGATATGATGTTAACATTAATATCACAACATAAGACAATACAACCTTAAAAGCCCCACAGTCCTTAAAAAATCCACACACTTAAAAGCTCAGTCTTTAAAAAGTCTCTTAACTTTGGGCTCCTGTAAAATCCAAAACAAATACTGTCTTATTTCAAAGAGAAGAATCGGGCACACCTAAGCAAAACCTAAGTCCAGCAAACAGCTCAAGGCTGGACATCTGGAATTCACTCACCAAGGGGTTTCAGCAGCTCCACTTCTCCGACTCCGCCATCCACAGCACACACAGCTCACCTCTCAGGCCCAGACCAGTTCCATTCCACACCTGCTGCTGCCCTTGGTGGGCATCCCATGGTCCTGGCATCTCCAAAAAGCTGGGGTCTCCACTGAAAGAGGCCGTACCTTCACCAATGGGCTCTTCTGGCCTCTCCTGGTGCAAAAACCTCAGCCTCTCTCCATGACCCCTGCAGTCCTGGGGTCTTCACTGCAACTGAGGCTGAACTTTCACCAATGGCCTTTCCTGGCCTCTCACAGTGCTGAGGCTCAGCAGCTCTCTGTGTCCCCTTCACAATTTCAACACCAGAACCATGCAGGAGACTCTTACACATTACCAAGTCCTGCTTCCAGCTTGAGATGGAGGTTCAAGCCCCCTCTGGGCCACAGCTGTGTCCTGACCCTTGGGAAATTCTTCCCAGATTTTGCCACAGTGATGCTGGTCTCTTGTTACTCACAGCTGATACTTCAGCCCCAGCCAACCAGAAC
Organism: Eospalax fontanierii; assembly: GCA_035773235.1. NCBI lineage: Eukaryota > Metazoa > Chordata > Mammalia > Rodentia > Spalacidae > Eospalax > Eospalax fontanierii. The sequence continues at coordinate 8,433,378 of CM069549.1, forward strand.
CCATAGATTCCCGATTCAAAATGTCACACAAACAGCCCTGATAGTCTCTGCTTCCCTTTGAAGATTCACAAGCCAGGCCTCCATTGTCTATAACTCTTTTCAGCATAACTGTTTCAAGCTCCACAGCAACAAACTCTAAGCACTCAATGGCTTTTCTAGGCCAGAGTTCCAAACACTTCCACAATCCTCCCCAAAACACCAAGGTCAGGTCCATCACAGCATGGTACCAATTTTTGTCCTAGTTTGCTTCTCCATCGCTGTGACAAAGCACTCTTACCAATATCAACTTGGGGAGGGAAGGGTTTATTTTGCTCACATCTCCAGGGTCACACAGTTCATCAGGGAATCCAAGGTAGGAACTCAGGGCAGGAACCTGGAGGCAGGAGCTGGAGCACAGGCCATGGAGGTACCCTGCTTGCTGTCTTGCTCCCCTGGCCCATGCTCAACCTGCTTTCTTATATACTACACAACTTGCCCAGGGATGGCACCGCCCACAGTGGGCTGGGCCTTCCTGCATCACTCAACAATCAAGAAAATACCCCACAGACATGGCCACAGGCCAGCCCAATGGAGGAAATTACCCAGTTGAGGCTTCCTGTACCCAGGTGTGTCAAGTTGACACTGAAGCTATCCAGGGAGAGAGCTCAGTGAGTAAAGTGCGTGCTGTACAGAAGCAGGAGGTTCTAAGTTCAGATCCTCAGACCCATGTAAAGGTCAGGAGCAGCGGGGCCCACTTGTAGCCTCGGTTTGGGGTGGGGAAATGAAGACAGGGAAATATCCTAGGACTTGTTGGGCAGCAGTAATGGACCCGGTTCCGTGAGAGACCCGGCCTCAAAAAATAAGGAAGGGGAGAGCTGGCTCAGTGGTTAAGAGCACCAGTTATTCTTGCAGAGGACCTGGATTCTGTTCCCAGCACCCACATGGTGGCTAACAACTGTTTGTAACTCCAGTTCCAGCAGATCCTACACCCTCTTCTGATCTCCCTGGACACTGTATAACACAGGTGCACTTACACACATGCAGGGAATACATTCATACACATAAATTTTTAAAGTTATCTTTTTAAGATTTTTTAAAATTAAGGTGGAGAGCAAAAGAAATCCAGCATCATCCTCTGGCCTCTATGTGTACACACATGCACACATTACACACAAATACACCACACATATACCAAATTCTAAAAATTCGCTGACTCAGCCTTCAGATCTCTGAAGGGCAGTCTTGAGAGACCATCCTGAGGGGCATCACAGGATTGAGGTAGTTTTAGTCTGGGAGATACCAATACATCTACCAACAAGTTGTATTTTTTGGAGGTAATAGTTGATCCCGTCCAATGTCTGGGCTTTATATGAACAAGTTTCCAAAGGTGGGCTGCATGGAGCTTTCCAGGATTGCATATGCATGTTGTATGTACATGTATGTTTGGTGACACTACTCTTGAGGAGACATAAACGAATGTCCACTCACCCCAGATAAGGAACCAACAACAGACCAAAGCAGGGCTACCATCCAAATCCAATTTGGTGAACAAATGAATTTTACTGGGCTTCATCACAGGACTATGAGTGAGAGTCCACAGGGCAAACATCGTCAAAGGCCCACCCAGCATGGGCGACAGCTCCTGCAATCTGGGAACCTGGAGCTCAGGGCACAGCCTGCAGCCAACTCAGCAGGTTAGACAGTGTATTTTCAGGGCAGCTCAGCCGGTTTGAGCCTCTTTGGATCACTTAGACTGCTCTCAGCCTCTTCTAAGCAGTGACTGGTCTGAGAGTCTCTCAGTTGTCTACACTGCTTGTAGACTTGGGGAAGGAGGAGCCTAGTGGACCTGGTCAGTTTCAGGGACTTCCTGAAGCCTTTGAATTGTTTACTTCCTGCATTTAATGAGCTTCCTGGAAGGAAGGAAGGCTTCACCTCCCCTCAAGATATCCGGTGTTAGCCACCTTGCCTCGAAGATGGTTTATTTTGGTGGAAATTGTTACACAAAACTGCGCTAGTAGTGTGAATGTTGCCTCAAACCACCGTGAAGCCAGTCTTTGTTCCCCATTCAGTTTTGATTGAATTAACAAGTACTTATTAAACACTTACCTGAAGACCTACAACAAATTGGATGCACAGGAAGACTTTAAGTGTTCCCACCCTCCACACACACACACACACACACACACACACCCCACCCACATGGTGACAACCATCCTGTAACTCCAGTTCCAGTTCTGACCTCCTTGGGCATTGCACAACACAGGTGTGCTTACATACATGCAGACAGTATGAAAAATTCACAAGGACATGGACAATCCCCTAAAGCTAAGATTATCTAGTTTCTAACTCTTCTAATGTTTGCATTAATGTTTAAGGGCACACAGTCCAACTGGGACTGGAACCTTTGTAAAGTCTCCAATGCCATACCCCCTACAATAACCCATGATTGGGTTATTGCCATGTACTAGAAAAAGGGGGGATGTGGGACCCCTGGAACCCCTTTTCAACCCAATAACTGCTCTCTTCGCTTCTGTAAAAACGCTTGGCTACAGGACATCAGAAAATGGATAAATATAACTCCATCTTATTCTTTGTTCCTTCTAAGCAGTCACAAGGCCACAAGATTAAATAAGGCTAAAACAAAAACTAGCAAAAGGTTTGAATAATAATCATCACATTCCTTTGCCCTAAAGGCAGCACCCACCAATAAGAAACCTCCAAACCTCTATTAACCAATTTTGGCACATAGTTCATTACAACCAATTAATTTAAAATATGCTTGGCGTGCGGGCTCCTTAACACTGTTATTCCCCACCTTCCTTTATCTCAAACTTATAAAAGACTCCTAATCTCTCTGCTCAGGTCTCCCAGAACAGATCCACTGTGTTGGTGAGATCTGGAGGACCAAGCTTAAGCTTGAATAAAGGCTCTTTGTTTTTTTGCATACACTCTGGACTCCGTGGTGGTTCTTGAGGAGCTGTTCTCTGGGCATAACAACAGTACACTCATAAAATAAAAATAATAATAAAGTTAAATAAGTAAATGAAAAGAAAGCCTTCTCTTACTATCATTAACAACGTTTCATGTTCTCAAAAAAAAAAAAACCCTGAAAGAGTGGATTCTGTGTTCTCACTGTGAGAAATAAGCATGTGATGTAATGCATATGTTAATTACCTCTATTTAGCCACCCCATAATATGTGCATATTTCAGAACAGACTGAGATAAAGAAATGAATGAATGAAATGAGCCTCCTCTGCATGCAAAAAACGTGAGAGCAAAGACCTTGATTTGCCTGGTGGAGAGCAGTTCTAAGCCTGAGAGCTCGCAGCTGTCTCTACCCCCAGTAGAACATGGAGAACGAATAACGCAGTCAGCGTCCACGCTGCCAGGACTCTCAAGAAGTCCTGTGAAGAACCCTGACCTCAGACAACAACTGGCACCAAAACACCAGCCACACAAGAGGGGTCACCATGGAACTGGATTTTTCAGTCCCAGTCAAACCTTCAGCCAGTAGCAACTTCCTTAGAGCCCCTGTATCAAGATTGCTCTGAACCCTAACCACAAAGATGGTAAGAGAAGACGGCCACTAACTTGGTTGGTAGTTTATTACCATACACTAAATAAAGTCAATGGTTGGTGTTGTCAACTCGACAGGATCTAGAATCACCTAGAAGATGGGTCTCTGGTCTCTGGATCCATGTGGATTCATTGAAGTGGGACAGCCTACCCACTGTGGGTGGGGACTGTGTAAATGGAGAAAGCAAACTAAGCAGCTGCAGGCATTCATCGATCTCTCTTTCCTGATTGTTTTTAAAAATTATTTTACTTATTTGTGTGTGTATGTTTGTGTGTGTGTGTGTGTGTGTGTGTGTGTGTGTATGAGTGTTTTGCCTGCTGTATGTAAAAGCACCACATGCATACAATGCCCACAGAAGCCAGGAGAGGATGTCAAATCCCCTGGAACTGGAGTATGGACAGTAGATCAGGCTGGCCTCAAACTTACTGCCTCTGCCTCCTGAGTGCTGGAACTAGAAGCACGCTCTACCACACCCAGCACCTCCAAATTCTTAAGAGCCAGGAACCATGCCCCACAGCCTAACTTAGGCCTTCCAGAATGTAGGCCTAAGAATGTCATCAGTTAGGTGGCTTAAACAACAAACACAGGGGCTGGAGAGGTGGCTCAGAGGTTAAGAGCACTGACTGCTTTGCTCTTGCAGAGGACCTGGGTCTGGTTCCCAGCACCCATGTGACAACTAAAAACTGTTCATAACTCCAGTTCCAGGGGATCCAACACTCTCTTCTGGCCTCCAAGAACATTGCACACATGCAGGCAAAACATTTAAACACATAAAATAAAAATAAGTAATTTTTTTATTTAAAAATAAATAAAATGGGCTGGAGAGATAGCTCAGAGGTTAGAAGCACTGGCTGTTCTTGCAGAAGACTCAGGTTCCAATCCCAGCACCCACGTGGCAGCTAACAACCGTCAGTAACGTCAGTTCTAGGGCTTCTGATGCCCTCTTCTGTCCTCCTCAGACACTGCATGACACAGGTGTGCACATATATATATGTATATGTGCAGGTATAACTCATACACATAAAATAAAAATAAATCAATAACAAATTAAAACAAAGCAAATAGAAGTAAAATAATGTAAACAAGAGAGAAAGTGGCTATAGTTGTCCCTGAAATCTACAGGTATGCCTCACATCTGCTTTCTGTTTACTGTGTTTGGCTTTCCCAGAGTCACTGCTGCAGTCACCGGGACTGAAGAGCCCATCTGTTGTGGTTCAGATATGACATATTCTGTAAAAGGCTCCTGTGTGGAAGGCTTACTTCCCAGCACAGCAACATTCACAGGTGGGGCTTTTGGGAAATAACTGCGTCATGAAGCTATTGCCCTCATCAACAGAGGAATCCACTGATGGATCTGTAATTTGATGACATGATTGGGAGATAGTGGAAACTGGGAGTTAAAGGGGGGACGGAAGAAGTAGGTCACTGAAGGCATTCGATGGAACACATGCCATGCCCTGGCTCCTCTGTGTCTCACTGCCTCCTGTCCACCAAGAGGTGAGTCACACTGCCCCACCACCTGCCCCTCCTGTGATGTTCTGCCTCGCCAGAAGCACCAGAACCAAGTGACCATGCACTGAAGCTTTGGAAACCATGAATCAGAATAATTGCTTTCTCCCTTAAGTTATGTGATGGTTAATATTGGTTACCAATTTGACAGGATCTCTAAGGTATTTGTGTTTGTTATTTTAAAAAATATTTTATCATTTTCATTTTATATGCATGAGTGTATTGCCTGAATGTAGGTAAGTGCACCCATGTCATGCAATGCCTGCAGAGCCAGAAGAGGGCATCAGATCCCCTGGAACTGGAGTTATAGATGGTTGTTAGCCACCAAATGGGCTCTGGGAATTGAACCCTGGTCCTCTGCAAGAGCAGCCAGTACCCTTAACCTCTGAGCCAGCTCTCCAGGCCCTGTGTTGGCTATTTAAGCCACCTAACTGATTGTATTGTCACTAAAGAATTTTTAGATAATCCCAGCTTCACCCTCTTCAGCATTTCCCAAACATTATTCTTTACTGTCTTATGACATCTTTCCTAGTGTGTTTGGAAACTGAATCTACTCTCACCTGAAGGCTGACAACTACTATTAAGTATAGTCCTGTCCTTGGGCTAATATCTCCATAACATGATGACGTTAACCAGCCAGGATTGATGTTAGGTTTTTGCTGGGGGGTTGGCTTTTTTTGCTAGAAGCTGAAACATCTCTACTGACAAGAAACTAGTGTAGACTGGATTAAAAACCAGCGTGACAGAGATTACCTAGAGATAAGGAAACAAATGAAGGCCCACCATGATTCTAAGCACAAAGTAAGCAGTCAAATATGTGCTGAACAGATGAACAAACGCAAGCTTGTGAGGATCTTTAAAAGATGGATGAGAGGTGTGGGAGAGATGGCCTGGTGATTAAGAGCACTGACTGGTCTTCCAGAAGACCTGAGTTTGGTTTCCAGCACCTACATAATGGCTCACAACCACCTACAACTCCAGTTCGAGGAGGTCCAGCGTCCTCATCTGGCCTCCATGGACACCTGCATGCACACAGTACACATAAATTCCTACAAGCACACATGCACATAAAAATAAATCTCTGAAAAAAGATGAATAAGGATGAAGGATCTCATAGAAAGCATTCCAGGGGGCCAGAGAGATGGCTCAGCGGTTAAGAGCACTGGCCACTCTGGCGGAGGATCTGAGTTCAGTTCCCAGCACTCTTACAACAGCTAACAAGTGTCCGTAACTCCAGTTCCAGGGAATCAGATGCCCTCTTCTGACCTCCGTGGGCACTGCATGTATGTGGTGCACTTACAGACATGCAGGCAAAACACTCATACACATAAATAATAGTTAATAAATAAAATATTTTTTTAAAGAGAGAGTATTCTAGAGCCAGGCATGGTGGCTCACACCTGTAATTCCAGCATCAAGGGACTGAGGCAGGAGGATTGCCACAAGTTCTACTGGGCTACACTGTAAGACCTTGTCTCAAAAATACATATATATGAATATGTGTTTCAGATGCCTAACTCTTAGTGGCACATCTACAATGGAACATCTACACCTAAGGTTCACAGAACAGAGTGGACCAAAAGTAGAGAAAATAATAACATCTCTCCATGCTCCTCAGTGAAGCTTCCTCAGGCAACAAAAAAGGGCTACATCTGGCCAAAGTATAGAGAAAAAGAGACTGGCTACAGCATGTAAGTCCCTGGACAGGACTCCTATATTAAACTCCACCCACCCAGAGCTCAGGGACCATTGTGGAAGAGGAAGTGGAAAGACTGTAAGCGCACTGGACGTGCGCAAGCATAAGGGAACAGCCTTACAGCCTCCTGGGACCTCACTCATGCGAAGTTACAGCGATGGTGACGGCGTGCACAAGACTCACGCAAACTCAGTCAGACAAAACCCAGCGTAGACACGAGGAAATGGGCAAGAGGCTGCAACTTTGGCAAACAACTGTTGGCAGCTAATCACTGCTGAGAGCTGATCCTCTCTAAGGAGGTGATGCTAGACAGGTTGAACAGGCCCCACTGAGTGAACACACACCAAGGGATATCTGGGTACATAAATTTGACTCAGCAGACCTTAACAAATGGTTAAATATGACAAAATGCATGAAGTCCTGTGAACAAGATATGAAGACGGTACGGACAGGGTACGAAATACAACTAAGATGTATTGTATGAAATCCCCCAAATTCAAATAAAATATTTATAAAATAGTAAAATATTTTTAAGATTTAAAAAAGGTATATATATATAATTCTAGGCTCTTGCATCTCTGTTTTGATTTTGAATCTGGAAAAGCGATAATCCACACAGGATTACATATTTTTTAAGATTTGTTCTATATTTGTACTTTATGTATGTGTGAATATATGCCACATTTGTATAGGTGCCGATGGAGGCCAGAAGAGGACATTGGAGTCCCAGGAGTTGGAGTTACAGGCAATTGCACACCACCTAGTGTGGGTGCCAGAACTAAACAGCAAGTGTTCTTAGCCACTGAGCCATCTCTCCAGCTGGGAGCTCCATATTTTTATTTTGCCTAAGACGCTTGAATCTTACCTTTTCTGCTACTGCAGTTTCATATGACCCTTTAATATCTGCCAAAGAGGAAGAGTATATGCAGCCTGTCCAAAGAAGGAATCATGGGCACACTGGTCAGGGGCCTTTATCATACACTATATAATCCCTCTCTGGCTGGTTAAAGCACAAATAATATACTGGGGAGCCATCATAGTTTACAAATCACTGGAAGAGCTGAAAGAATATAGGTAAGCCAAACCTCTAGCTCCAAAAAATTAGGGCTATGTGTTATGTTCACACTGATTAGTTTCATACATAGACCCATACACACACACACACACACACACATAAACACACGAAGGGAGGGAGGGAGGTAAGGAGAGAATTCAAATTGTAGATCAGTTCTGAGTTCATTTGGTTGACAGAATATAAATATGTCTAGACCACCATCTGCTAAGAAGCCTAGGAAACGTAGTCTGTGTTTTCAGCCTCTGAATTACAAGAAGGCATGTGCTTCTGGAAGAGACATTGAATAAGTCACTTCATCACCACTGGGGTGGAAGTGGAGGCACGGGTGGATGTGTGCCCACCCCTGTGAAAGCCGAAGAACAGCCTTGGGTGTCATTCCTCAGGTGCTGTCTAGCTATCTTGTTTTTTGAGACAGGGTCTCACTGGCCTGGAGCTTGCCGAGCAGGCTAAGCTGACAAGATAACAAGCCCCAGAGACGCGCCTGCCTCCACCTCCCCAGCACATGTACCTGAGCATGCACCACCATGCCCAGCTTTTTAAAAGTGATTTCTAAGGCTCATACGCTGGTTGTTGTGCTTGTAAGGCAAGCAGTTTACTAACTGAGCCATCTCCGCAGCTTCGTGGGGAGCTTTTTCTAGATTCTCACTGTATTAGTCTCCATTTCCTTCTTGAGTTGGGTACAAAGAAGCATGAAAGAAAAGTGCCCTTCTCCCCGCCCCACATTCCCAATAGTTCCAAGAGAACAGGATGCTAATGGCTGAATTTTTATCACCAATAACCTATGCAGGACTTAGCATAAGGTGGATGTTCGGTAAAAGATGGATAGATGGATGACTGGATGGATGGATGGGAACGAACAGTTAGGTGGGTTTGGGTGGGTGAATAGATGGGGATGGATGGCTGCATCAATGGATGGGAATGCATGAATGGATGGGGATAGGTGGCTGGATGGAGATGGATGGATGGAAGGGAATGGATGGATGGGTACAGAAGGATAGGACTGATGATAGATAGATAGATAGATGATAGATAGATAGATAGATAGATAGATAGCATAGGATAGATGGATATATGAATATGTAAGTACACTAAAAAGTAATCTTCTGGATCCAGAATCTAGACCCATCCCTATCTAGCAATAAAACCCACTAGCTGTGCATATAGTTACTTGATATACGGCTAGTGAAACTGAGGGACTATTTACTTTACTTCTTTTCAATGAACTTAAATTTTAAGAATAATTCCTAATTTCGTTTTTTAAACTTGTAGTTTACTTGTCTTATGTGCTTTTTCCAGCTATAAATTTTTTGAAAGTTAAACACAGATCTAATGAATGGCTAGCAAATACTGCTTTCTGTCACCATGACAAAATACCAGAGGTAAATAGTTTGTAAGGAGGAAAGGAAGGAGCCAGGGTCGTAATAGCCTTTTTAGGAGTCCTCCCAAGTGAGGGCTTCGTCTAACTAGGCTCTATCTACTAAGGTTCCACTACTTTCCTTTTAATATCACCAGACACACTGGGGATCAAACCTTTAACATGTGGGCTTTGAAGAGCTGTTTCAGATCAAAGCTATAGTGGCATACAAACTAAAAAGTGATGTAGTTATAAAATACATCCCAGATGCCAGATACTTAGTATGGGAAAAATTTTAATATGCCAATGGGTCAGTGAGGTGGCTGTGAGTAAAGGAGTTTGCCACATATACCTGGCAACCTGAGTTCCATCCTTAGAACTTACAGAAAGATGAAACAAGAGAATCAGCTTCACAAAGTTACCCTCTGGCCTCTGCACATGTGATAGGATATGTGTGTGCCCATACACACATCATTCACACACATAAATAATGATAAGAAATAATAATTATAAATTAGCAAAGAAAGTGCCTGCTGCACAAGCCTAGTGACCTGAGTTCAATGCCCAGAACCCACACTGGGAGGAGAGAACCAATTCCCCAAAAGTTGTTTTCTGACCGCTACACATGTGCATGTGTGCACACAAGAGAGCACGTGCACACACACATGCAGACACAAACTCAAATAGCAAATTTTTAAAATAATTTTTAAATTTAAATATGCCATTAATCAATGGAGAGACGGCTCACGGTTAAGAGCACTGGCTGCTCTTACAGAGGACCCAGGTTTAGTTCCCAGCACCCACATGGCAGCTAACAACCATTCATAACTCCAGTTCCAAGGAATCTGATGCCCTCTTCTGAGCTCCGCAGGCATTACATACATGCAGCGTACTTAACATATATACAGGCAAAGCACCCATACACATAAAATAAAAATGAATAAATGTTTTAAAAGTTTAAATGTAATCATTAGAAAATTAATTTTCTAATGATTATAGGTAGAAATGACAGCGCTCTAGATAGATTAGGTCAAAATGTATTACTCAAATTGATATCACCCATCTCTTTACATTTAAAAAAATTGTATTGCATTTTTTGTGGGAGAGGGAGGTTCATGTGTGTGGAGGTTAGAGGACAACTTGCAAGAGTAAGTTCTCTCTTTCCACCATGGGGATTCCAGGGATTGAACTCAGGTCATCAGGCTTGGCAGCAAGCACCTTTACCCACTGAGCCATCTCGTCTGCCCTCATGGGATGGCACAGATCTGGATATCAATGTGAATATCACTCATGAGTCTGAACAGAAGCTGAACCAGGGATTGGCTGGGAGCACTGGAGCCTCTAACTCCACAGACCTATGTCCCATCTTACCTCCAATTCCCTCTGCCATCTCCGGATTTTAAACCCACAGGAGGAAGATTAGACAGGGAGTCTCTCTCTCTCTCTCTCTCTCTCTCTCTCTCTCTCTCTCTCTCTCTCTCTCTCTGACATTCATGAGAGCAAAATTCAAGAATCTGATTTTAGGGATCAGGCAGATGATCTAGAAGGGAAAGAACTGGATGTGAACCCACAAGCAGCCACAAATCAATCTAGTCAAGGTCAATACACAAAGGAAAAATGCCCCATGTATTCGAATGTTTCTCAGTTCCTGTGTGCCAGGTCTGCTCAGTCTGTGGACTCAGAGAGGACCCTTGGGCAACCTCCCCTACAGTTGCCTTGTTCCTGGTAGGAAGAGGTTTAAGTGCAAAAAGTTGAGAGGCACTGTTCTAGTCAACCTAAGAGCAAAGGCTAAGCACTAAGCACTCCTGACACCCACTGGGGCATCCTCTCTTAGCTTTAGTTGCCAGCAAACACATGCTAGTTGGGTAAGGATGGGGCCTCCCTACAGAAGTCATACTGCTTTCAGGTGCCCCAGGATTTCTAAGCATCTCTCTTCCAAACCATTCCAAGAAGTCGGGGCATTGGGGAGGGGAGGGGGCAGCTGTGATTGATTAATCTTGGTTGTCAACTTGACTTGATCTGGAATCAAATAAAGGCAAGGTGCTGGGCACACTTGGGAGGGATTTTCTTGATCAGGTTACTTGAAGAAGATCCACCTTAAATGTGCGTGGCAATTTCCAATGGCAGACAAGATAAACGGAGGTCCAAGAAAAAGAGTTTTCCTTCGTGCCCACTTGCCTGGCTGGCAAGCTCATCTACTCTGCTGCTGCTGCCGCTGGGTCCCTAAGCTGATTTCAGAACCCGGCTTCTTTGGGCTTCCAACATGGATTAAAGACCAGAGGCTCTCCAGGAATCCTCCAAGCCTTTAGCACCAAATTGGAACTGCAGAGACACCCAGTCCCCTGGGCTGAGCAACAGCTAGGTTCTAAGTCTCTCCAGTGTGAAGACAGCCACATGTAAGCCAATCTAAAGAATCCCTCTTTAGTATATGTTCATTCCATCATCTCTGTTATGCTACAGAACCCTAATTTAGGTCAGAGAGCATTCTACACCATCCCTAGAACCGCTGATCCCTTTAATCTTTGTGACTTCTTTTGCAACTTAAAATGAATTCCAGGATAGGAAGGACACCAAAGATATCTTTGATCAGCTTACTGGCAGAGAAAAGCCATGCGGAACAGTACAGAGCCACAGGGCAGGGAGGTGCTCAGCACTGCCCAGGCCTGAGCCAAGGCACCAACTTGGACAGACCAGCAGCCCCTGATAGAATGGGGAGAAGGGAGGAGAAGGGCAGAAGGAGACAAGAGAGACTTGAAAAAGACAGAAGGGATGTGGGGAGCCAAGGCTCAAGGCTTGCTTCTAGAAGGGGAAATGAACCTGGCTGGCTTGCCAGTCTGGGAAGATTTCATGCCAGAAGTACAACCTACAAAGTGCTTTCCTCCAGCCTATCCCCACCACTATAATTTTATTTTCCAAAACCATTACAACACGGAGAGCTGACTCTGTGGTTACGACCACATATTGTGCTCACTCTGATGGTGCAGGCCTTTAATCCCAGCCCTTGGGAGGCAGAGACATGCGGATTTCTGTGAGATTGAGGCCATCCTGGTCTACATAGCAAGTTCTGGGCCAGCTGCAGTTACAGGAGACCCTGTCTTAAACCAAACACAAAAACACTGCTCTCACAGAGGACCCAAGTTCAGGTCCCAGCACCCATCTTGGGTAGCCCACAACCACCTGTAACTCCAGCTCCAGAGGATCTGATGCCCTTCTGGGGGACCTGCACTAACATGCATATATCCACACAACACACTTATAATTTAAAAAAAAAAACTTTAAAAATAGCAAACATTCATACCACGTCCAAATTTACCAATCTGAACAATGTAGGGTTAACTATGGAGAAAGGACTTGTCATATTTTACTATACAATATTGTTCACCATTTAAAAAGCACCAATATTTTAATTAAATATAGAAGTGAACTGTTAAGTGTTACCAGAGATACTGCTCGCCCTTGGACAAATTTAACAAAACAGTAAGAAAAAGCATTGCTAGGACTGAGTTCCGTTTTTTCTTTTCCCTTTAGGATCCAATCCACTCATCTCTTTTGTATACAGTATCTGACACACCATTGATGCAGAATAAATATGTGTTGACTGAGTGGGGTACTCTTTAACCCCTATTCTTTAGTTCCTGACCCTGAAGGAGATCTTGCTCTGTGGGTAAATATCCCATTCATTCCTGAAGTAGTCAAGGCTCTTTCAATAGCCTTTGATACATCACATAGGTTTGGAGATACTTGCCTGAGGGGAAGAACTGGGGATTTTTAATAGAGAAAGAAACACACAAAGACAGAGCACTGTAACTAGGTGGAGACAAAATCATGTTAAGGCCTTGAGTAACAGGATGATAGACTGACTCAGAGATGGAGCAACTGCATGAAGCAGGCAGGAGACAAAGTCAGAGACTTAAAAGAGACAGGGCTGGAGATGGAGAGATAAGGATATGTGGCAGGAATGTTTACCTGGAGGGTTGTCAGCTTTATGTTTGACAGAGAAATAGTCAAGGTGTGAGCTCCGTGTAAAGAGATGATGGTCCAGGAGACGTCTGGTGGCAGGTATGACTGCCCATCTCCAGACCTGGCCTTCAACCTCTACCGCTGCCCCTCACACCCGTTAGATGGGCTCCTTAATGCCTCCAGCCCACAGGCTCACTTTTGGCTTCTACCCTTTGCAGCCATCACATCCCCAAACCCCACCCAAAGATCTCTCCCAAGACTCTTCCTGGAGTCTCCTTTTTGCTCCAGCTCTCCTCAGCTCCCTTCCTTCTCAACTCAAAGCGAAATACAGATCCGCACCCACCAAATAAGGCATGCACTGTTGCAAATTTTGCTCTGGCCTCTCCCTGCAGAGCTCTGTGCTTGTCGAGGTTCTTGCAAGTTCAGAGAAGCTGGCATCCCCTCATGATCTCCACAGGGCCACCTGGCAGTTCACTAGTAAATAGCGTCCTGGAGGTTGGCTGGGCTGTGACCATACCATCTCCCAGGCTCCCGCGCCTCCTGCCGGTCAGAAGAGGACCTACATGCAGGTGGAGGGCGGTCCTGATGCAAGGAGGATGGCGGGCCTGATGCATGATGCTGGCTATGATAAAGCAGTCAGGCTTCGCAAGTGGCCCAGCTCCATCCCCAAGAGTCTGCGGATAGCAGCAGGCGCTGCCCATCACAGCTGCATCTTTGAGTCCTCGGACAGAGACCTGCCCCAGCCTCCTGCACCCCACGCCGCCCTGAAGGAGTGCTCAGAGCTTCTCATCCAGCTCTAGGCCCTGGTTCTCACAGGCGCTGCCATGGATCACCGCTGGGCTGCCTCGAGGCGACGTCCGGTTCAGGTAGTTCTGGATGGCAGAGGCGCAGTCCAGCCGCTCCATGGTCGTCATGAGGTAGTAGAGCTCTTGTAGACTGCCATTCTGCTCCTCAAACAGCTCCAGGATAGCCGCGGCGGGGCTGCGCTGGCACGACAGAAACCTGGCCCCAAGGGACGTGGAGGACGCGAGTGGTTCCCCTCTCTCCGGGATCCACTCCACACCCCATCCCTGAGCGCTGCTCTTCCAGCTCCTGACGTTTATAACTTGAAACTTGAGGCTGTCTAAGAGGCCCCGGACCCTGCTCTTCCTTAAGCCTCAGTTTCCTCCTACAGCCCCGCAAGGGAAGACTTCTGAGGCTGCTTCTAGCCATGAGGTTCTGAAATCCCTTCTACACATTTCTTACCCCAAACACACTCTCATCCCACCCGGATCTCCTGACAGCCTTCTTCCCTGTCTCCCAGCCTGACATTCTGTCCACAATGAAGACACTGTTGTCTACCATGCAGGTCCAACCCTTTGAATATTGACACAATGTTGTCATCTACAAAGGTCACACTCAGGAAGCATACAAAGGAGAGAGAGAGAGAGAGAGAGAGAGAGAGAGAGAGAGAGAGAGAGAGAGAGAGAGAAGAAGAAGAAGAAGGAGGAGGAGGAGGAGGAGGAGGAGGAGGAGGAGGAGAGAAGGAAGGAAGGAAGGAAAGAAGGAAGGGAGGGAGGGAGGGAGGGAGGGAGGGAGGGAGGGAGGGAGGGAGGGAGGGAGGGAGGGAGATATTTTAGGTAAGTTTCTGATTTGGGGTTGGACTGCATCTGTAGCTGTCCCTAGCCGCAAGCAGCTGGCTACCACAGACTGGGCATGCTCTAAGTTTCTATCACAACCTATTTCTCAGGAGCCTTCCAGAGTCACTTTCACCTGCCAGCCAACCCATACTCTGACCTCCTAGTTCACCTGGTGATGCCGGCTTGCCTCTCTCACCTGTCCTGCCCTCATCCCGCCCTGAACCTCCTGGGCTCAGAGCCCCCTTGTCCCACTTTGTACACCTGAACCCATAACCACCTCAACTGCCCCCTCCCTCCCCAGACAGAATGACTCTTCTCCACCGCCTCCTCTCAGCTCTGAGCTCTCTGCTCACACTGGCTCTTCCTTTGGTTATTTTGTGTTTAACCTTTGCAGTGTTCTGCAACATTGACTAAAACAAGAGGGCACAAGGAACCTTTATCTTTATTGTCAAGTTGTCTGTGGCCCTTGCTACAGAGAGTATGAGTCCTGGGAGCGGGAAACATTTCTTTCTTGTACCTCAGTGCTTAGCAGGGCAGAGGGAGGGGACCTGGTAACTGCTTCAATAGCTGAGCAGCTTTTAAATCCACCCTGCTTCTAAGGTCCAGCTCAGCTCATCTCTCATCACTCACAGCTTGGGCCTGGGATAGCATCGTTCTTCTACTGATCCCTTTGTGAGCTCCTTGGCAGGAACCACAGCTGCATTGCTACTGTGATTGTTAACATTTACCGTGTTAACAAGCACCAGGCTTCCAGCTACATGTTGTACACACATCATCCTGTAATCTGCTATTCTACTTCGTGGGCCACAGCATGGCAAGCGCTCACTGGTGGCAATAACTTGATAGTAGGTGATTCATTGTGAAACATTTATTGCACACCTACTGTGAGCCAGGCACCATGTAACAATGATCCCAGGCTAACTGAATAGGCTGGAGCCCTGTGAGACAGCGAGGTGTCCCGAAACTCTGCAGAGAGACTTTTGTGCCCTTCTCTTCCACCATGAGGCTGTCACAACATTTTTCTCCCTGTAACATTCATATAAAAGACATTCAGGAGTGTAAGTTTGAAGCTGTCCTTCACAGAGAGAGATACGAAAGGCTTCCAGTGTGTGCCTATCCAGGGAAGGAACTAGGGACAAAGAGCTCTTCCAGGCCCAGGACATGTGGGGCTTTTATGCACATCACCCCATAAAACCCTGAGACTGTACCAGATTCAAAAATTGGGATCTGGATGACAGAATGCCTGCCCAATTTTTCTCAGGCCTGGACTTGAAAGGCAAAAATAAATAAGTAAGTACAAACCTGTCTCTGGAACAGATTACTGAGACAAACGGGGGCAACTAGGACCAAGCCACCACCATATATATACACCAGAGAGGAACTGGTTAAACTGTCTTATGCCTAACTCTCTTCCAGCCTCTCTGCTGGCCTCTGTCTCATGAACTGTGAGACTGCCACAGACATGGGAGAATAACGGGATCGGATTCTTTCTCTTTCTTTATTTTACCTATTTCTGCTTCCTGGTTTCTTTGGAGACACGGGTAGCCAGTTTATGAACCTGAGTGTCTAGTTACAGGTTCTTCGACACGGACAATCCATCAACACACAGAGCTGCCCTTTTATGGGGTTCAGATGGGAAGCGGCGCTATTCTCTAACTTTTAAGGCACGCTTTTGGCTGTGGTTCAGTTGCCAGGATGTCCTGAGGACCAACCCCCACCAGCCCATCCTTGACTTCCATGACAGACATCCTGCTACTTACCGGATTTTCATGCCACAGAGCCCCAGGTGGGAGGCCAGTCTGCGCCAGTCATTGCCAGTGACACTGCTGGGCTCCAGCAACATCTGTAGCTGTTCAAAGAGTTCTGGGGGGAGCCTGAGGCAGGGCGGATAGGAGGGAAAGATCAACAGGAACCAGGAATAGGAGGATAGCTCAGTCAGCTGCCACGTGGTCATGAGGTCCTGAGTTCAATCCCCAGCACAGACATAAACAGTTGGTATGATGTCTTATGATCCCAGGGCTGGGGTGGCAGAGACAGGAAGATCCCTGGGACTTGCTGACCAGCCAGCTTAACATAATTGGGGAGCTCCAAGTCCCAGTAAGAGGCGGTATTTCAAAAACAAGGTGAAAGCTCCTGAGGAAGCATGCCCAAGGTTCACCTTTGACCTCTATGTGCATACACATGTATATACACACACACACATACACACACACACACACACACAAACACACCACAAAGAGACCCAGTCACTCTTCTATTCTCCCTACTCCAAATGCTATACCAGGTCTGTGGGTACTGTGACAGAAATGACAAGCCTCCCCAGGCAGGAACCAGGCCACCCTCATCTCACCTATTGCATGGTGGTGGCTGAGTGACAGGAGGTGGGGCTGCCCAGGGCTCTTCCTCTGATGCCTGGAATCTGAGGATTTCCATGTACTTGGTCTCCAGGCCCTGAATTGACAGAGAAGCAGGGAACACACTCAAGAGTCACAGCACAGCTCGTTCCCCGAGGGAGAAGCTGGGGCCCATATCCATGTCTCGTGACTCCCCTTCAGTCCACCATCCAGAGCCACTTCACCAGAAAATACAACCCCTGCCTCACTCACACCTCTACCTCTGCCTCCGGAACCCCACATCCAGCCATGGCTTTGAGCTCAGTGAGCTCTTTGAGAATGAGAACCCTAAAACCCACACAGGCTATGTCCTAAGTTACCAAAAGTTGTGGGACACGGAGCTATCACCCCACAACAGAGACTCTGCCCTCAGGCTCTGGCACCCACTCTCCTCCTCCCCAACTTCTCTCCCCAAATGACAATGTGTGGGTACCCACTCCCATCCTCCAAGATGCCACCTGGGTTTCCCAAAGACTCTCAAGCCTGATGAGTTCATCTCTTCCCTGAGATTGTCGGAAGAAGAAGCACCTAACTCCATCCCACTCTCTTGAGACAGCGTTCCTGGCCACCTCCACTGAAGACACAACACCTCCTCTCTCAGATAGAGACAGTCAGCTCAGAAGAGGCCAAGTCTCCTTTGCATATTTTTTTATTTCTTATTTTTAATTTATATGTATGAGTGTATTTGTGTCATGCAGGGTACACGGAGGTCAGAAGAGAGTGCTGGATTCCCTGGAACTAGAGTTACAGATGGTTGTTAAGACATCATGTGGATGCTGGGAATCAAACCCAGGTCCTCTTTAAGAGTACTCATTGCTCTTAATCACTGAGCTATATCTCCAGCCTGCTCTGAACCACTGAGCCATCTCTCCAGACCCTCAAGTCTCCTTGATCTCCCGGTTGCCCTAAGTTTGGAGGGGTTTATCTAGGATTTTGGTTCTTTGAACCTTCTGATGCATCCATCCATCCATAGAAAGCACTCAAACATGGAGGCTAACTTGGAGGCCAGCTGTTTTAAGTCCCTCAAAGATCTAGTATGGTAACTCTATAGCAGATATCATCTTGGCTAGTTCATTGCATAATTAGGACTTTACTCGCTGCACACCAGGCCCTTCCTTCTTCCTTGCCCAGTCTCCCCTGGGGCCCTGCCCTGCCCTCCCTCTGGGTCTCTGCACAACTCACATCCTGGAAGGTATGCATGGTGACAATGATCTCATTGGTTACTGCCGAGCAGTCCTCACTCTCATTAGCTACAAAAAGAAAACGAGAGAATGGCGATGAGAGGTCTAGGGATGCTCCAGGAAGAGTTGGGGGCTTTGAAGAAGCCGCAGCAGGCACAGAATACCTGTTTTGGCTCCTTGCCTTTAAGGGAAAGCCTACATACATACAGCGGAGGGTGGGGCTGCGGAGAGAGATGATCTGGAAGGGAAGGGATGAGGGAGGGCAGGAAGTGACCTCAGGGCCCCTGGCATACCTGCCTTTCTCCGGAAGCAGAAGGAGCGGAAGGGACACTTTCCATGCCAGATGTGGAGATAGGGAACCAACTGACAACTGCTGTC
Organism: Eospalax fontanierii; assembly: GCA_035773235.1. Lineage (NCBI taxonomy): Eukaryota > Metazoa > Chordata > Mammalia > Rodentia > Spalacidae > Eospalax > Eospalax fontanierii. Next base: position 8,452,100 of record CM069549.1, read on the forward strand.
ATCCACATTCTCCCAACCTGAGGAGGGGACAGAGCAGAGGGCCTCAGAGGGCCGGCCTTCCACAAGTCTTTAAGGAGGCTGTGGGGAAAAGTGAGAAAGACTTAAGGCATGAGGGCCTCAAGTGGGTGGGAATCCTCAGAGTTTGAATGGGTACCCTCAGCAGCCTGTTTCTATGTTCCTCTCTCTCACACACAGCCTTCCTGTAGTCTCCCACCCCTAATCCACCTCCAGAAGCAGGCCATACACCCAGAAGCGTGCCTGTGCACAGCCACACAAGTAGAGAATACCCGCAGCAAAGCCAGCAGCCCCAGCCAAAGGCAGAAGCCCCACCCTGCCAATCCAAGCTCCTCCTCACTTCCACCCTCCCACCTGGCATCTCTCTGTCCCGGGGTGGCCGGCAAGGGCTGAGCAGACAGCAGAGGAAAATAGACAGTGACAGGAGGTCCCCTCAAAGCAGCCCGAGAGGCCAGGAAGGAAACTTAGGGCTTCTGGATTTCCTGCCTGACGGAGGGGCCCCGAACCCTCTTTCTCATGGGGTTCCTTACTTCCCCCACCTCCTGCACCTGCCTTCCTCACCCTCAGAGATGTACTTGAGCTTCAGGCACTGGTCACCTCTGGCCCCGGTGAAGTCGAAGAGCTGGCAGGGCCCACGCAGGCGCCCACCGTGAGGCTGTTCATTGGTGATGGCCCATTGCAGGGCACAGGGGGTGTTGTTCAGGAAGTAGACACGAAGCTGCAGGTGGGTCTGCCCCGGAGTCAGTGGAGAGCAAAACACAGCCAACTGTAGCCACTTGCGGGCTGTCTGGCCCAGGGGAGCCTCCAGCACACAGGTATAGAGACTGTGGAGAAGGACAGTGGCAGGCAGCCAACCATGGGCACCAGGGATACTGAGATCCCAGTGTGCCTACAGGCTTCTGTCACCTGAAGTGCTTCTAGGTAGATGAGAGGAGCACCCTAGCATAGAAGGAGGACCAGGTGGGGGATAGAGTGGCTAAAAGATCAAGACATGAGCACACTGTGATGACTCTGATGTTAATATTGTCAACTTGACAGAATCTAGAATCACTCAGGAGGCAAGCCTCTAGGCATGTGTGTGAACAAGCTTCTGGATTGAGTTAAATGAGGCAGAAGGATTCACTCTGACTGATGGTGGCATCATTCCATGAACTGGGTTCCTAAACTGAATTAAATGCAAACAGCGTCAGGCATGACGGCACATGTCTTTAATCCCAACATTCAGGAGGTAGAGGCAGAGGTAGGCAGATCTCTGTGAAATCCAGGCCAGCTGGGGCTACAGGGAGACCCTGTATGAAAAGACCAAAAAGAAAAAAGGAGATAGCGTGGTGGAATTCATCCCTCTCTGCTTTCTGGCTGTGGGTATGGTGTAATGGCCATGTTCCTGTTACCACGCCTTCTGCACCATGATCAACAGTACCACTGCGAACCAAAATACACCCTTCCTGCTTAAATTTGTTTTGGTCAGACATTGTATCACAGTAATGACTAAAGTAACTAATCCAGTGACCATCACCTCCTGGAGAGAAAAGACAGCTGGTATTCTCTGGCAGTGTGGACAAGGGAGCCTCGGGGTCTCCAGGACTGGAAGAGTGCCCCACATATAGCCTTGCTCTGGCCAATGGGTGGCAAAAAGAGATGAAGGACAGATGTGCTATGAGCCTAGAGGGGACAAATTGCCCTTGAGAGTTTGGGAACAGTCCTGAAGACAGGTAGAGGTAGAAAGAGGCAGCTATGGAAAGACAGAAGTGGGTGGGACAAAATCCCTGCAGGTGAGTCCAACCTTTGACACTGAAACACAAGGCTGCCATCTAAAAAGTTCACACTCAGGAACCATGAGTTAAGGGCTAGAGAGATGGCTCTGCAGGTAAGAGTGCTTGCTGTTCTTGCAGAGGACCCAAGTCCTGTTCCCAGTACTCATATCCAGTGGCTCACAACCACCTGTAACTCCAGCCTCCAGGAGAGCTGATGCCCCTTTCTGGCCTCTGTGGGCACCTATACTCATGCACACATATAACACACACACAGAGACGGAGACAGAGAGAGAGGGGGAGAGAATTTAAGATATTTGGTGTTGAACCAAGCAAATGAGTTTCCAAAAGAACTCTCATAAAGTTTTAAGTAAGTCTATGATGTTGTGTTGGGCTTGTTCATATCTATCTTTGGGCTCATGGGACCTGTGAGCTACTGGTAAGACACACCTGCTAGGCAGAGGAATGCCTTGAATTAGGTGCCTCCAGACAGGCAGAGCAAGACAGAAATGGGACAGACAATCCTTAATTTACTTTGTTTTAATTTTATGTATGAGTGCTTTGCCTGTGTGTATGTGGATCCCATTGCATGTGTACAATTCCCAAGGAGACCAGAAGGGGGCGTCAGATCCCCTGGAACTACAGTTAAGGATAGTTATTGGCTGCCATGTGAGTGCTAGGAACCAAACGCAGGTCCTCTGGAAGAACAGCCAGCCAGTAGCTGAGTTATCCCTTTAGCTCTTAGAGAGGGTTTTGAAAGGAGGCATTTAGAGCAGAAATCCCAGAGAAGGACAGAGAGTCCTAAGATGCTGGTGGAGCATCCTGGATGGATAAAGGGGCAGTTTAGTTCCATGGTCAGAGAGGATACAAAGAAAAAGACCAGGAAGGACACTGTCAGAGACAAGGGGCAGGAGGACAGGCCAATGGCTATGTGCCTACCTGAAGTGGGAGAGGAGGATACGGCACTCATCCCGGGAGGTATGGGCCCCCGGTCGTCCCAGGGGTCTCCAGTCTTTGGCATCTAGCAAAGGAGTGTTGCTGCTGTAAGTGCAGGCCTGGCTGGGCTGCTGGGCACAGTGCTTGAACGTAAGGGTGCAGGGCTTCAGGAAGGAGACCCCATGAGGGCCACATGCCACCACAGGACTCACTAGTCCCTGAGCTTGGGACAGTGATGGGGCATCTGTTAGGTCCCATACCAGGATCAAGGACACCTTCTCCTGGCGACCCACAGCCACAGCACCTGGGGAGACAGTGGGCCGAGATGGGTCTAGCAAAGAGGAACATTCTTCCCCTTGAAAGATGCCACCTGAGTGGGCAGAGAATCAAGGCCCAAAGCCCAAGACAGAGCAATGGGGGCCAACATGGAATGAGAACAAGACCACTGTGAGCTAAATTGAGGAGCGATCCTAACGCAGTCACCCACTTCCTTCCAGGGCCACAGCTAATCTGTACTCTGCCTTGCACAGCTTTGAAACCATGTTCTTCCTTCTTTTGCTGGGAAGACTGTCACAGCATACTAAGTCTTTAGAGAAAAGCACTTTAATTCCTCCTGCCAGGAAGTTGCCCCCAAAGACCACTGTGAGCTAAATTGAGGAGCGATCCTAACGCAGTCACCCACTTCCTTCCAGGGCCACAGCTAATCTGTACTCTGCCTTGCACAGCTTTGAAACCATGTTCTTCCTTCTTTTGCTGGGAAGACTGTCACAGCATACTAAGTCTTTAGAGAAAAGCACTTTAATTCCTCCTGCCAGGAAGTTGCCCCCAAAGATTCATGATCTGTCCATCTCTGGAGTTAATAAACTAGAAGTATAGTTTTCCAAATTACAAAAGTGACTGCGGATGGAGCTCAGATGTGGTATCCTAATGTGCAGTCTGAAGAACTTTGTGTGGAGGAGGAGGGGGAGGCTGGGGGTAGTTACCTGGAGGAACGAGCAAGGAAATGCCCATGTCTTGCAGCATCAAGCAGCCACCACGGTGATCCACCTCTCGAGCAGAAAACACTAGCAGCTTATGCATCAGCTGGCGTGTGACAGTCTGGCCCTGGGTGGGTGTGTGGAGTTCCTGGTAGAAGGCAGCCACCTCTGGCAGTGTGGCTGACCAGCCCTGCCTTCGGACCTCGAATTCTGGTGATGGGGTGGGTGGAGACACTGGCACCTCTTGGTCATCTGACCTCTTGCAGGCACCTGGCAGCCACCGAGAACAGTGCCATCGAAGGCACTGAACCAGAACGAGGGCACTGGCTGCTGGGATCCCCACCAGCAGGAGGAACTGGAAGGGTTGGATGGGACTCTCCTGAGGGCACATCCGCCTGGTCACTCGATGCTGCTGGTTCTCCAGCACTCCTGCGCCAGCCAAGGCCAAGGGCCTGGGGTTTAGAAAATGGGTTAGGACTAAAAGGATCAGGCTTAGCCTTTTAGATTTATGGAGGTCAAAACTTGACTTCCAGGGCTGGAGAGATGGTTCAGTGGTTAAGAGCACTGGCTGTTCTTGTAAAGGACCCAGGTTCAGTTCCCAGAACCCACATGGCAGCCAACAACCATGGGCAACTCCAGTTCCAAGGGCTCTGGTGCCCTCTTCTGGCCTCCAGGCATTGCATGACCCCGGTGTACTTACATACCTGCAGGCAAAATACTGATAAACATAAAGTAAAAATAAATTATTTCAAAAAATATTTTTAAAAACTGACTTCCCTGTGATGGTTCATATCAGCCACCCCACTCCCACACAGGCACACATGCACATATGCTCTCGATGACGTTCCAGAGCCACGCATGGTAGCAGGTGGAGGCAGGAAGATCTAGAGTTCAATTCCACTCTGGCCTACACAAGACCATATCTCAAAAATAAGAATCTCCCATGGTTTCCCAAGACCTAGTTACAAGCAAGTAAATTCTGAGACAGAAAGAACTTGAATTCAGAGTTAGAAGACATGAGTTCAAAGCCACGTTGGTCACTGAGACTGGTTAAGCTTGCTGTATTGCTTAATATACCTGAGATTCTTCACCTATCTAGATCTTTGAGCCAGTGTTGATATACACCTGTAATCTCAGCCCTCAGGAGGCTGAGGCAGGAGGATCATAAATTGGAGGCCAAGTGGGCTGCACAGGAGAGAATCTATGTCACAAAACAAGACAATACAAAATATCTATCTTTGTCTACAAGTGCTAATACAAGAAAATATGGAATCAGAAAAAGATTCCGATAAGTAATTTGCAATCTCAATTAAAAAAAAAAAAGTATAGGCTTGGGAGTACAGCTCAGGAGTAGAGTACTTTACAGAAGGCCCTGAGTTTGAGCCCCAGCAGCACATGACACAAGTCCATTCAAATACAGATACAGAGGAGTGTGTGTGTGTGTGTGTGTGTGTGTGTTGACTGATACCAGGGCCTTGCATGTACTAGTTCTTGGCCTCTTAGCCATATCCCTAATCTGATGGCTCTGTTTTGAACTTAACTGAATTTTGCAGGGTGATTAGTGAGGAAGGAGTGAGGTCATGTGAAAAGCATCTATGGATGATAAAGTGCTATCCATGTGTGTTTATTTAATCTCCTCCTTCTGCCAGAACGGTCCGAAGGTAACTCATAGGAGATGCATAATAGGACACAAGTGAAGGAAACTGGCACAGTGTGGGACCCCTGGCCACAGAACGTCTCGTCCCCTGATCATCCAGTTCTATACTGGGGACTTCCTCGTTCCCTCTTCCTGGGTGTCCAGACAGACCACACGGATGAGTTCCAAAAGAAACCACAAGAATGGCCGAAAATAAATCTCCCTTGCAGCCCATCTCCCCTGCAGCTGCCCCCCAAATTCCCTTGTAAATGCTGCCCACTTGTGAGACTCAGAGACGCCCCTATGCCCCTTGCAGGAGTCTCTCCCCTGCGGGAAGGCAGCTGTCCCTCCCTGTGCTGACACACACAGTCTAGTCTGTGGAGGTTAGATGTGGCCACTTTCTTTCTCCCCTATCATTCCTATATTCTGCATTCCAAACCTAACAACAAGCAACAAAAGTTCAAAGAGGAAGCAGAAACGATGGCGGAAGAGAAAGAAACACACAAACAAAGGCGGGAGGCTAGAACGAGGCAGAGCAACACACACACTGGCTGCCTGCTTACCTAGTTACCTGGTAGTGGCCACTGAAATTCTGGAACTTTCCAGCAGCCTCTAGTACAAATGTCAGCTTTTCCTGCATCTGCTTCTACCCCATTCTAACTCCTCTTTGAGCCGTGCTAATTTCTAACACCCCCATACTCTGGGCTGGGCTCCCCCACACCCTGTGTCTTCTGGCCTTGGGCTTTCTCTCGAGTTGGTCCTAGTACTGCCTCCTGGTGGCCTCACAGCCCTTGACCGGCTCCTGCTGGTTACAATCTATCCACTGCCATCCCTACCTGCTACAGCAGTTCTCTCTTACACCCTGTCTCCCTGTCAGTTTCTCACTGAAATGAGCATTTGCTGAGCACCAGCTGTATATTAACCACCAAGAGAGGCTCCAAAACTATCAAAGATGTTTCATTCAGGCTCAGAGTTGCTGCTGAGAGAATGCAATTCCTACGCTTGGCACCTGGATTCCACAAGACACGATGTCCTCCTTCAAAGGAGGCCCCTCTGGTTAATTCACCGAGTCTGTGCGGGAAGAGCACCCAGCATCCACTGCCCCACCCCTTCTTTCTCACCACCAGGAGCTGAGCTTCACCCCCTTTCCTCTTCCCCTCCTGAAGACGTACCACAAAGGGTACACTTCCTTCCCAGCTCCTTCCAGACAGGGTCTCAGCTGGGCACCACATCCAGACAAGGCCTGTTCCAGCCTGTGTCCTCACTCAAAATGTGAGCGGGCGATGTGACAATGTTCCCTTCGCCTTAAAACCCAACCTTAAGGCCAGAGCCCCTGCCTTCTGCAGCCAGGCCACCTGCATGGCGGCAGGGGAATCGGACAAGTTGGCAGTGATGGGAAGCCACGTTGGTTGAAGGAGCAAGCTGTCCCCTTTGCCTTTTCTGTTCCTTTTAGCTCTTCTATATTAATAATAGTTACAGTTATTATAATTATAATGGTGCAAGTGAGATGGCTTCAAGGTTACTTTGCAGAGCGGGAGCTCTAGCAACACAGGCAGGTTCTGAGGGCCCACGGGCCCTGTAGCATGGCCACAGCGTGCTCCGGGGCTTCTGGGGGTAGTGTTCCTACTAATGAGGGATAGGCTACTGGGCTGGGGAGGGAGATCATGATTGCAGCCCAGAAGGGACTGGACCCATACAATATGCAACCCCCAAAGGCAGCTTCAGACACTAAGGAAGATCCTAATTTAGTCCCATCCATCAGCAATAAGCAAATGGTGGGCCGCATCTGTATCTGTGAGGAGGACAACTATACTGTCATCTGGGTCTGGCTACACAAAGGCAACGATGCCCAAACTGCAGAACCCATTACAAACTGGTGCCCCACCAGCTGGCCCACTAAGCCCTTTCATTAACTTCTCAGAATGTGATATATAGTTTCTTCTTTCTAATAAAGACTAGCCATTGTGCTGGCTCCTCCCATTAAAAAAAAAACTGTGATGGTAATTGCTATCGCATACAAAGCTTGGTGCCACAGGCTGCAGCACTCTGCGTGGCTTGTCTCGGCATCCTCACACAGGCCTCTGTGTTAGTGTCATTTGTGTACCCGTTTCACAGAGAAGGAAGCCAAGTTTCTTCCCCACTGTGTGGACAGAAGGAAGATTATTAAGCAGCAGCTGAAGACAGAAAGGAAAGGTGTGTGGGAGCGATGAAGACCTTGGAGTCACCCCTGCTCATCCCACATCTCCTTTGTTCCTAGATCTCATTGTTCCCTCTTCTGGAGGGACAAAGTCGGATGAGAAGCGAGCATAAAATGAAGAAGGGTAATCCTGCCAATAGCGGCAGCACTTAGGAGGCTGAGGCAAGAGGACTGGGAGCTTAAGGCCACATAGCAAGAAAGAAGAAAGAAAGAAGAAATGGAGGAGAATGAAAATCAGGAGGGGGAGAACAGGATGAGGAAGAAAAGGAAGAGGAGAAGAGAAGGAAGGGAAGAGAAGAGGAAGAGGAAGAAAGGAGAATAAAGGAGGCGAAGGAAGGGGAACTAGAAGGAACTAAAACCATGTCCTGGGTTCTGTGGCAAGTGGTGACATTCACACCCTGCCCACCAAGGTTCAGTGGCAGGAATAGGATAATTACAGGGAATGAAAGGAGGAGAACTACATGTTTCTATAGCAACAAACTTCCCAGGGCCTCCAAAGACCAGAGTCCAAATCTGCTTCACCCCATAGGGCCTTGTCCCCTCACCTGGCCTCCCAACCTGGAAAGGTTGGTATGTTGCACTCCCACAGTTCCCTGGGCCTCTCATTTACCAGGCAGGAAATAGTTTAACCCTCTCCAGCAGCTCAGCGCTGGGGCCCAGGGGACCGCTCTTCTAGGCTGCTTTGGCCCTCGCCTCATCCTCTCCCATGGTCCAAAGAGGAGAAGAGATCCTAGGTTTTGTGGAGTAGTCTATAGCACTGCACATACCTGACTCACAACCCATTCTTGTAGCTTGACTTGCCCCAGAGCCCAGAGCATTCTGGGTAGCATTTTCCCAAAACAAGAGCTCTTAGGTAGTTGCTACCACCTGTTTCCCAGCACAAAGACCCAGACTCCCACTACAAAGTTCTGTCTGTACCCTTTAGACACTCAACTCTCCCCAACTTAATAATTCTTACCACACCTCCCCAACAGAAGATAGATCTCTGGGTGCTAGCACAGGACATCAATAGTACCAGCATGAGCCTGGCTTGGTGGTACAAACCCAAATCCCAGCTATATAGGAGGCTGAAAAAAGAGAGTCATAAGTTCAAGGCCCACCTGAGTTTGCAGAGTGCATTCAAGGTGATCCTGGACAGCTTAGTGAGAACCTGTCTTAAAATAAAAGGTAAAAAGAGGCTTGGGGATGTAGCTCAGTGAAAGAACACTTGCTTAGCATGTGCAGGAGTTCAACCACCGGTAACAGAAACAAAACAAAACAAAACAGGAAGGATGAGGCCACACTCTGTTCAGAGTTAGTATTCATGAGCAAAATATACATCTCCACCGACACAGAATCAGCCCCTTGCTCCTCACACCAACCATCAGTGACTTTCTAGTCCTTTCTCTTACAGAGGGTTTCTACTAGCTACTAGGCTGGACTGAGCTGGTCTGGTTCTTCCCTTGGGTGGCACAGCCCTGCCCACACCCCTGCTGCTACCCAGGAGGATACTCACCTTACAGTCTAATTGCTCTCAGAGGCTGCTGACCTGTCCGGGAGCTGTAGTTCCTTCTCTGAGAAAGACAGAGGTCAGCCAGACCTGGTCCCCAGGCCAGAACACTAGTGGACTTGGGCGGGGAATCCAGGTAGGTGTGACCCACCACTTCCCAGCAGCGTCCTGCCTCCAAGCCACCCTAAAAAGGGGTGGCAGAGAGTGTCTTTGTCTGTTGGCAAAGTCCAGATGAGGCGGGGGATTGTCTGAAGATGCCAAATATCAGTAAACTTCCCAGGGCTGGTCTGGAAGTGAGGAAAGAGGAAGAAAGACAGAGTAGGTGTAAAACTTGCACCTGGAAACTCCTCCCTACAGTGCCCTCTGCTGGTAAGCAGTGGTCCCTACCAAAGGATGGAAAGCTTAAGGGAACCTTAACCAGAGCTTGTCAGCCGAGAGGTGGCATGCACAGCACCTCCTAGAGTATCTTGGCCAAATGCAGGGTCTGAGTCCCCAGGTCTGGGTCAAGGTCCAAGAACCTTCCAAGTGATTGGTGTAGCCAGCTCAGGCCACTTAGGGATGGGTTCCAATCCCTCTTGCATTGGAAAGTCATGCAGGTGGAGTGCTACAGTCTCACAAGGAGCTGGTGACATTGGGACGCGTTATCTGCTCCCTACCCCTCAGAGTTGGCAGGACACTGCCCTTTAGGACAAGCTGGACATGGTGCTGTCCCCAACATGAGTCCAGGCTAGGAGAAATGGACCTGCTAGGATGAGAGTCCCCTGAGAGAGAGCTGCCCACCTCTGCGGCTGTCTCCTCGGCCCTGGGGTCATCTTTTGACAGACACCTAAGTAGGTTCTACATCATGGTTCTTGTGGACACTGCTGCATAGCGTGGGAGTGCAGATACCAACGCCTGGGAGAGTAGAGGGCAGGAGGCTGGGGAAAGATGGGTCAACAGGTCCGAGGTTACAGTCTGAAAGAAACAAGTTCTGGAGTTCTGTGAAACGGCAGCATGGCAAAGGGCCTACGGTTACCAACAGCGCATTGTGCATTTCCAAATAGCTAGAAAAAGAGGATTTTTGAATGTTCTTACCACTAAGAAATGAGAAATGTTTGAGGAAATTAATATGCTAATTACTTTGATTTGATCATTACAAAAGGTATACATGTATAAAAACATCAAATTATACTCAATAAATATGTGTAGTTATTATGTGTCAATCAAAACTCAAATACAGCTTTAAGATTGCTTTTTAATTGTTATTTACATGTATGTGTTTGTGTCCCTGTGAGTCTATGCCACTTGCGTGCAGGTGCCTACAAAGGCCAGAGGAGGATATCAGATGCCCTGGAACTGGAGTTACAGGCAGTTGTGAAGAGTCCCACAGGGGTGCTAAGAACTGAACTCCCGTCCTCTGGAAGAGCAGCAAGTGCTCTTAACCACTGAGACATCTCTCTAGCCCCTGAAATACAGCTTTAATTTTAAGAAAGAAAGAAAGAAAATATGGGCGATGGAGATGGCTCAGTCAGTAAAATGTTTGCCTTGAAAGCACAAGGACCTGACTTCAAGAACTAGAATCCACATGAAGCCACTTGTAATTCCTGAGCTGGGAGGTCAGGACAGTCAGAACTCTGGGCCCACCGACCAGTCAGTGTAGCCTACTTGGTGTGCTCCAGGCCAGAGAGAGAGCCTGTTTCAAAAGAAAATAAAAGGTGGGGTCCAGCAGAAAGAACTGACAACAGAAATTGTCTTTTGGCCCCTATATGTACATACACACACACACCCCACACACACATAGGCACATATGTACTCGTACACACGCACACAGAGGCAAGAAAATATAAAAAGTAGTTTCCTCTGCCTTCCATTTGCAGTTAACGATTCTCTAGCCTCCAGTCCCCCACTGCAACCCCGTCCCCTCTGCTACCTTCCCTGGATAGAGCTGGGAGGGAGGGCAGGATGAACACTCCAGAAAGCCCAGCTGGATGTCACAAGGAAACAGGTGGAGTGTGGCCAGCATCGTAAGGAGAGCTCATGCCTAAAGGACAAGCAAGGAAGGGGTGCTCAGTTGACAGGGAACAAAGAAGAAACATGTCTGCCTTTGTTGGACAAAGCCCTGACTGAGTCACACTGAAGCCTGGACTTTGCCAATTGGCTGGGATACTGTCCCCTGCCCCTCTTTCAGGGTGGCTGGGAGGCAGGACTCTGCCAGGAAGCACCAGGCCCCTCCTGCCTAGATTCCCCACCCACTTCCACTGCCTGCTGCCTTCATCTCAGACACAAAGTACTGGGGGGTTGGGAAAGGTATGCCAAGTCTCAGTTCCCGGTCAGTCACGAACGTACCAGTCAGGAGGCTGTAATCAGGGATTGTGTTCATGGATCATGAACTCATTTCCAAAGCTGGCACTTGCCTCACTAAGAGACAGTCTTGTTCCAGACAGGCTCTAGGGAGATCTGAGGGCCCCTACCACATGCACAGACAGAGCTGAGTCACAGGATCCAGAGGCCACAGGCATCAACTGGATTGTAGCTCTAGGCTGAGCTGTTACAGAAGGTCCAGAGCTCATTGTCAAACTCTGAACTAATCCATCAAGGGGTTCCCTCCAAAGACCAGGCATCAAGAAGGATCTAGCCAAAGGGATTACAGCTTAATGGTAGAGTGTTTGCTTAGCAAGCATGAGGCCCTGGGTTCATTCATTTTTCCACATCACATAGATAGGAACATAAACACACAGAGACACACTCATACACATAAAGGTTCCGGCAAACTAAGAGGACCCTTGCTTAAAAGGGACCCTTAAGAGCCATGTAAACAGTAACCTGGACTCTCCCAACAATGTCACCACCCTTGTCATCTGAGAAAGACAGACCAGCTAGGAGCACTGCTCCACCCACTGCCCATCCCTCACCCTCCGCTGCCTTGTACACATCTATCATCAGGCACCCAGCCTGGGAGGTGTGCGCGCCTAAGGTAAGTGAGGAAGACCTGGGAACTGGAGGCACTGAGAATGGTGGCTAGCAGGAGAAATGAAGATGGGTGTGGTCAGTGAGGGGACCTCCAGCACTGGACAGAATAGGAACAGTTGAGACAGAGAGATGGGAAGACAGCTGAGCAAGCAGACAGAAGTAAAGAAAGACAAGTGCAAAGATGCAGACAGACACGTGGCTCAGCCCTATCCCAGGAGTCTCTCAATAGGGAAGCACGGTTCCCTGGGTCATTCTAGAACACTGCAAATAGTCAGAGTTTTATCTCCTTCAAGCTCCATTGATCATCCAGAGGCTGAAATAGCATTAGAATGAGAAGAATTATACTGGATGGAGGATTTGGTGGGTAGAAGATCTATATATTGGCCCACATGCAAATGAGAATGACAACTTTTTAATCAAAGGCCAAATATCTATGTCTTTGAGAATCAGGCCACAAGAAATCTGGACACTTGTGTTTGCAGCCCAACTCTGTAGAAATGGAGAGATGGAGGGGTGAGGGACCATCCCTAAGGCTCCAGCAGACAAGAGCGAAGGGTTCTGAGAAGCGGATCCAGAGTCAGCTGGCTGTGTCTGAAGTTAGGCAGATCAGCCTTGGGTGGGTCTCTTGAGTGCACCCATGTGGTCTAGTGAGATAAGACTGGGCAGATGAGCTGACCCACTGAGGATTATGATGGGTCCAACAATTTGTAGCTCCCACCTTCAGAACATGGTTGTTGTGTAACTTTTCTTAGGGAGATGTAAACAAATGTCTGTTCACCCCCCTCAAAAGGGCACTGACAGCAGACCAAAGAAATGACCCCACCCAAGTCTAGCCTGGTGAACGAGGAATTTACTGGGGTTCCTTACAGGAGAATGAATAAGAGTTACTTACAGGAACTTGGGGGACTCAGAAGCAGCTGCACCACTGAAAGACAGACCAAAAGGCATGGGTGACAACACACAAAAGCCACAACCTTGCAGCTCCCTGCCCAGCTTGCAGGCAGTTCTTCGGAAGAGTCTTCTCTCCCTGGAAATTACTTACTGTTTATATAACCTTAAAGAAGAGCTTTGTGAGTCTGTAACTCTCTGAGCTTCCTGAGCCCTTCTAAGTTTAGTTCGTTTCCTAAGCCTTAGGAGCATTCCTCTTCCCTCCTCCCTCCTCCTCCTCCCTCTTCTTCCTCTCTCCTCCCTCCTCCTCCTCCCTCCTCCCTCCTTTTTCAGGAAGTAATGTTTCAATTGACAGAAAGTATCTACATAGCAGTGGTCCTTCCAGGGTGGTCACTGTGAGCTTCAGTAAGACTCTGTCCTCACCAAAGGTGTCAATGGACCTGGCTGAGTGCTGCCCACAATGGGAGTTTGTAAAGATGCTGTTCACACCTGGTCCTGGCTTCCAGGAGTCAGACAGCCGTAGAGAAAGAGAAGCCTTTTTCTCAAAAGCAGTTTCCAGGACTGATCAGTGTCCTCCAAGGGCCACATAAGTGGCGTACTAACAATAAAGATATGCAGACCGGAAGATGGGGTAGGGGGCAATGGAGATGGGGATGGTTTAGGAGATCAGGAAAAGAGCCAGGGCTAAGGTGGGAGGGTCCTCCATGACCTCCAATAAGGGGCTCCTTCTAGGGAACAGTGTCCCTAGGAGGCCCAGGGAAGGGACCTGAGCCTGTCCATCACCAAGGTGCTCTCTGCCTTCCTAGATTTTGCCTGTCTGAAGTGAATGCGGCTTCAAGGGCCTGTCTTTGTGGGCGTGCCCCTCGTGGGGCCCATCCTGATCTGGATGTTCACTCATGATCAGACATCCAGTTGGTGTGAGGACCAAAGGAAACTCCCTTGGTGCCCGCCCCACAAGGTCATTTTGCTTGTATGGACAACCATCTACTCTGTCATGGGGTGAGTATGTTTCCCACACAAGACCTTGATACCTGCTGGGGTGGAAGTAAGTCCCCCTTTATGTAAGCTCGTGCAGAATACTGACCTCCAAAGAGATGGCACCCCACCTGTTATGTGGTCAGACGCCACAGACAGAAGCACTCTAGAATTCCTACCAGCCTTCCACTTTCATCCTCTCCAAGTCTGCTACCCCTCACCTCCACCGTGCCAACTCCTCCCACCAGCTCTTCCATTACTGCTCAAGATTATTATTTTTTCTATAGCTGGAGAGATGGCTCAGTAGTTAAGAGCACTGACTGTTCTTGCAAAGTATCAAAATTCAGCTCTCCACTGCCCCCAACTTCAGTTCCCGGGGATCCAATGCCCTCTTCTGGCATCTGTGGGCATTGCAAGACATGGGTACACTTACCTATATGCAGGCAAAACACTCGGACACATGAAATAAGAATAAAAATAAATCAAAAAGACTGGAGGGTCGGCTTAGCAGTTAAGAGCATGTACACTCTTCAGAGGACCTGAATTCATTTCCTGGGGACCACATCAGGTGGCTCACAACTCCAGCTCCAAGGGATCTGTCACCTCTGGCTTCTGTAGACACCTGCACTCATGTGCCCTTACCCACACAGAGACACACACGTACACACATTTAAAAATAAAAATAAGTTGAATTTTTTTAATAAATAAGTTGAATTTTTTAAATTTATGTGTTATGGGAGTGGTTTGTGCATGTGAGCAGAGTGCCACAGGGGGCAGAAGAGGGCATCGGGAGCTGGACCCACAGGCACCTGTGAGTTGCCTGCCTCAAGCGCTGGGAATCAAACTCTGGTCCTTTGGAAGCATTCTTTCCAACTGCGCCATCTCTCCAGACCCTCACTTGGCCCTTGATGATGCTTGCACCCACCCACCTGCCCCACATGTCAGCCACAGAGTTCTCTCTTGACAGCCAACAGGGCCTCCTCCATCCATGACATGCCCTCTCTCCACAGCTATGCCTCCTACCTGGTGTGGAAAGACTTGGGAGGGGGCTTCAGGTGGCCCCTGGCCCTGCCCCTCGGCCTCTACACTCTCCAGCTTACCCTCAGCTGGACGGTCCTCACACTCTTCTTGGCCGCCAACAACCCTGGACTGGTAAGGCACACAGTGCTCTGATCTGGAAGTAGAGGAGAAGGTAAAACCACGAGGGCCCAGATCAGATAGTTCAGACATGGGAACGGAAGGGAATTCCTGAGAGCTCCTGTATGTACACAGCACCCAGAACCTGGACTTGCTGGGTCAGGGCACTAGAGAAAGGCAGAGGGCCCTGGCTCTTGGGCAGCATGCCAATGCCCTCCCGTCTCTCTGTCCAGGCTCTGCTGGATCTCCTGCTGCTCTATGGACTGGTGATAAGCATGGTGCTTATCTGGCAGCCAATCAACAAGCTGGCTGCTCTTCTCCTGCTGCCTTACCTGGCCTGGCTCACTGTGACCGCCGCCATCACCTACCGCCTGTGGAGGGATAGCCTGTGTCCAGCCTACCAGCCTTGATTCTTAGAGAAGGGCAGCCAAGATCCTAGGGTATGGAAGGGGAGGGAAGGTGAGTGGGAGGCCAGCTGCAGAGCTGGGGCACGCTCAGCATGGTCACTCTTCTGAGAAATGGAAAAGAAATGGAAAATTTTTCTGACACCTACATAAATAAAACCCTGCTGATGACTTTGAGGGCATGGTGTAAAGTGTATGTGTGAGCACATGGCATCCAAGGCTGTCAAGTGGGAAGGCACTTCCACCCTGAGGGAGTGGGCAAGGGGAACAGATGTGGGAACACAAGCTGGGCTGGGAAAGGAGGCCTCCATCCCTCCGCTCACAGGCCCTCCGAAATGCAGTATGTTTGGCACTTGTTTGAGAAACAGAATTTTGGGCCAGCGAGATGGCTCAGAGGATTAAGGCACCTGCTACCAAACCCAACAACCTGATTTTCATCCCCAGGACTAAGTCCCTCAAGTTATCCTCTGACCTCCATACACATACTGTGGCACAGTGGCCCACACACATATGCACATGTGCTCAATCACACACCCACACATACACAAATAGGTAGATGATAGACAGATAGACAGACAGATAGATAGATAATCAGGCATAGTAACACGAGCCTTAATTCCAGCACTCAGGAGGCAGAGACAGGCAGAGCTGTGAGTTCTAGGGCAACCTAGTCAACATAGTAAATTTCTGGCAAACCTGGGCTATGTAATGAGTCCCTGTCTCAAAAAAACAAAAGTAAACAAATACTTAAGTAGGTAGATATAATTTTAAAAGGGATACTAAATTCAAATGTTAATATTATCATCATAGATTGTATACCATAAGGATATTAGCATATCTTTTGCTTTATTATTTTTTATGTGTATGAGTGTTTTGCCTGCAGGTATGTGTGGGCACCATGTGCATGCAATGCCTGTGGAGGACAGAAGTGGCGTCAGATTCCCAGGAACTGGAGTTAAAGACAATTTTTAACCACCATGTGGGTGCTGGAAACTTAAGCCACGTCCTCTGCAAGAGCAGTCACTGCTCGTAACCACTGAGCCATCTCTCTAGCCTGTTTTGCTTTTGAGACAAGATCTTACTGTGTAGCTCTGGTTGTCCTGGAACTCACTATGTAGACCAAGCTGGCCTTGAGCTCACAGAGATACAGGTGCCTCTGCCTCCTGACTGCTGAGATTAAAATTATGAACAACCATACCCAGCCTTTAGCATTTGTAACACATAAATATGATTGTGCCATCCTTTACAGAGGTCAGGTTAAGACTTATGAGACTATCTCTGATAAGTAATACATTTTGTTGTTTTTGTTTTCATAGACTTTCATACTTCCAATGATTTATACCTGATAATTACTGTTATAAGAAAGGAAGTTGCAAAGGGGGACACGAGCCTCATGGTGCTGAGGGTCACGTCAGCAGGAGCTCCTCATCCAGCCTTCTCTTTTGCCTCTTCCTTTCCAGATCTTCTCAGTGTCTGAAGTTTTTCTCCTCTCTTCTCTTCATGGTGAGAAGCAGTAGCTGAAGTTGCCTCTTTAACTCCTATACAAGGCCAGCTAGAAGAGCCAGACACTGCAACAGGAGTCTCAATCTGAAGCAGTACAGTGCGGAGGCAGGGCGGCGGGGGGGGGGAGGGGGTGTGAATTTATTTCTTTAGGTGTGGAGGTTTGTGCCATGGTACATATGTAGATGTCAGAGGACAGCTTGCAGAAGTCAGTTCTCTCTTCTACCATGCAAGTCCCAGGGATCAAACAGGTCACCAGGCTTGGCAGCAAGCATCTACCTCCTGCTCCATCTCACCAGCCCCATTTGTAGTTTTTTGGGACAGAATCTTGCTATGTAGGCCTGACTGGTCTCAAACTTATGATCTTTCTGTCTCCACCTCCTGAGTGCTGGAATTATAGGTGCCAGTCACCACCCGAGGCACAAAGGAACTTTAATATTAACCAGACATTCCAGCGCAGTGGTCTGGACAGCCACGCTTGTGAGGTACCCAATCCTGGACTTTTTCAGGTATGAAAACCATAGTCAAATGAGCACCAGGCCACTTTGGAGCTTTTGTAAAAATGCATGTCCCCAGGGCCCCACTTGACCTGCACATTGTAACTTTGGGGGTAGACTCCTGGCATCTTCAGGTTGAACATGATGCCCAGCTTATCTGCTCGCTGACGTTCAAGTGCTTTAGACAAGGCTCAATCCTCAGAGTCTGTCTAGCTCTGGCAGTTGGCAATGCCATTTGCCTAGTTTGGGGTCTGAAACGAAGAGAGATCCGTCAGGAGGGAAGGAAAGACTCCCTGTCATGACATCACTTCAGAAAGATACACGCTGATTCTTTTCAGAACTCCCTCAGCAGAAGGAACTGCAGCCTCCCTTCCCCCCAACAAGGACAGCTCCACCCAGCAAGGCAGGTCACCTGTGCCCCAGAAAAGCAAACATGGGTCCCACCCACTCTTGTGTCTGCTGCACCAGTGAGGGCAGGACAGAGTAGGCACTCAAACATTGTTGATTGCTTGAATGACTAGGAAAATGAACATATTGTTCCACTTTCAAGAAAGAAAAACCCCGCCACCATGCCCTGTGTCTGGATGGAATGAGAAAGGGAAGGGCATACCTCATTCTGGAAAGTTCTCCGAATTCTAATCTGCAGCTACATGGTGAACCACTGTCATATGTACAGCATTATTTCTTGCAGTATGGCCAGTGACCTGATGGGACACAGACTCCAGCCGAACTCCTGACCCTAGGAGTCAGGTCAGTCAGGGGTATGAGGACAGCAAAGAGTAGCCATTAGTAGTCTGGCCCAAGAGGCACACTGTTGTGGTTTGGCTGTGAAATGTCCCCCAGACTTATATATTAAAGATGGTGACACAAAAACACAGCTTTGGGGGCTGGGGAGATGGTTCAGCCAGTAGAGTGCTTGCTGCTCAAACATAAGGACCCAGATTTGAATTTCCAGCACCCACAAAAAGCTGGCTGCAGCAGAGCACATCTGTCATCCAGTGCTAGGGAGAGAGACAGGAGGATGGCTGAGACTTGTTGGGTAGCCATCCTCGCGTTCCATGAAAGACCCTATTCCAAAAAACAACGGGAAAAAGATGGGAAAGTGATTGAGGAAGACAATCAACATCAACTTCTGACAGAGAGAGAGAGAGAGAGGCGGGGGGGAGAGAGAGGGAGAGAGAGCGCTCTCACCTCAAAAGGAATAGGAAATAGTTTATAGTTTATTCTGGAGCCAAACAGGACCCAGGAACACAGATTCAAGTTGCCCCAAGTATCATGTTCCAATGTGATGATGGTTTCATGAGGTTTGTATAGTGACAGAACAAAAGGAAGTCATAAATCAAGGCACTTTTCAAATATGTTTTGAACATCAAGTGGATTATAGTGAAGCAGGAAAACCTCTGCTACAAGTCTCAGATATTAGTTGATAATATTCTTGGCTTTGGGTAATAAAAGCTGTAGTCACTGACTGCATTCCAAAAGGAATTGCCTGATAGTCACAAGGATGTTAGAGTTGACACAGAGGTGGATGACAAAAGGCTATTTAGGGGGTTCAAGATAGCCCAAGATAATTTTGTTCTGAATCTGCAACATTCCAGTTCTCTAGTCAGGAAGTTCTGAGCAGTTGCAATCTTTGACACAGATATGGCTTTTTTTCCCAGATAACTTTGGTTCATATTGGCTTGGTCCTCAATGCATCAGAGATCAGAGGTGATTGAATTAGCAATCTCAATTTCATAAATGGATCAATCCATGGATAGAGTCATAACTGTGTGGCTTATTAGGAGATGGAGGCTTATTGGGAAGAAGTAGATAGCTTAGAATATCTCTCTCTCTCTCCTTCCCTCCCTCCCTCCCTCCCTATCTGTTATGAGGTAAGCAGCCTCCTCCATGATGTTCAGCCTCTCCATGGATCCCTAGCAATGGAGTTAGCCACACACTGAGGCCTCTGAACCAGTGAGCCAAAATAAGCCTTTCTGCCTTTGAAGTCATTTTCTCAGGTTATAGAAGCCGATTAACACAGAGACCAAACTGGGGTTGCATCCAACTCTGTCATTTATTAACTTGGCCAGTGCAACTTCCCAGTCATTGGGCTTCACATTTCTCATCTATAAAACAGTGAACCTCACAGATTTGTGGGGAAGACGGAATGGGATAAGGGGAAGGGGCGCCTGACACAGAGTAAGACTCAATTGGCCGTTGCTGTTCTAGGAACCCAGAAAAGGCCCCTATTTAATAAGCAGTCGTAGCTCTGAGATGCAGACCCAGGCTGCTCTGAGACCCAAGCTTTCCCAAACCTCCTAACAGCAGGGAGCATGAGTTACCACCTCTCCCTCAGATGTGTGAGCTATCTTGACTGTTGCCACAAGGACAAAATTGCTGGCTTTTGACCTGATATGCTTGTGTGGATTTTTATCTTCACTCAAACTGTTAGAACTTGGGTTAGGGGTAGCTAAGTGGTAGAGACTTGCCTAGCAGGAATGAGTCCAGGGTTTCCATACCCAGCACCGAAAAACAAACTTTCAGTTTAGTTTCTAGTTCTATTTATACATGTAACTTTTTAAAACAGTTCTAAGTTGGGCCAGTGACATGGCTCAGTGGTTAGCACTTGCTACCAAGACTGATGACCTGAGTTTGAGCCCCCCAGGACTCACATCTTGAGGAAAGAGAAAGCCAGCTCCCACAAGTTGTCCTGACCTCCATGAGTGCATTGTGACACACATACACACACATAAATTTATCAGTAATCAATAAATATAATTTTAAATTTTTGAACTGTTTTAAATTTATAAATTTTAGTTATAAATGCTGATTTGAGAAAAGGTGGGTGGGCCTGAGAACCAATTTATCATCCATTCTAGTTAGCTTTCTATTGCTGTGATAAAAACACTGGCCAAAAACAACTTGGGGAGAAAAGTGTCTATTTGGCTTACATCTCCCAGGTCACAATTCATGAAAGGAAGCCAAGGCAGGAACTTGGAAGACAGACCATGGAGGAACGATGCTCACTGATTGGCTCTCACCTGGCTCAGCCTGCTTTCTTATATAAGGCAGGACCACCTGCCCAGAGCTGGCAATAGTCTGGCCCCTCCCACATCGCTGAACAATCAAGAAAATGCCCCACAAACATGGCCACAGGCCAATTGAATGCAGGAAATTCCACAGTTGAGGTTCCTTCCGCCCAGGTATATCAAGTTGACAAATGAAGCTATCCAGCACGTTCTCTTTCCTTTATTTATTGGTGGCAGCAGCTGGGGGGTGGGGAGGGGGGGGTTGCATGTGTGGATGTCACAACCCAAGGAGTTGGTTCTCTCCCTCCACCACATGGGTCCTGGGGATAGAACTCAGGTTGTCAGGCTTGATAGTAAGTGCTTTTACCTGCTGAGCCATCTCACTGGATCAATACATTGGTTTGTATCCAAGGTCCACTCTTACTATGTGACCTTGGACAAGTGAACACCCCTAAAGTGTCTGTCATCATCATCATCATCATCATCATCATGTAGACATTACAATATTTGCTAATTCGAGACATTAAGCTGATCCTCCAAGAAGGTGCTCCACTTCACCGGCCTGACTCTGATTTCCCGAAGGCAAGCAAACACAGAAAGTTAGGAGTCTATCTACCTCTAGCTTTGGACCTCTGGCCCTTGATGCTTCATTTGGGCAGTGTTCCTAGCCAGCCCTAGTTGGCATGTCAACTTAGTATGGCATAAGCCAAACTAAGAGACTTCCATGGTACAGAAACTCATCTTGAAAGGGCAGGACTTCAACCCAAACTTCAGATGAGACTCAGTTGATAGAATGCTCACCAATGTATGCTAATGCAGGAGGATCCAGGTTCAATCACTAGCACCAAATAAAGTGGATGCATTGGTCTAGACCTGTAATCCCAGCACTCAAGATGTGGAGACTGGACCAGGTCATCCTCAGCTATACAGTAAATTCAAGATCTGCCTGGGCTATATGAGGTCTTGTTTCAAAAACCACAAGAAGAGGACTGGCAAGATTGCTCAGTGGTTAAGAACTCAGGCTGCTCTTGCACAGAACTGAGACTAATAACCATCTGTGTAACTCTAGTTCTAAGCAATCCAGTGCTCTCTTCTGGTCTCCAAAGGTTTACATGCACACATATTGCATTTACATACATGCAGGCAAAACACTCATACACATAGAATAAAAATACGCTAAAAAGATTAAAAACACAATGAGATCCCTCTCTACACTAGTTCCACAGCATCTGACCAGAGCCTCTAACCTCACACTTTCCCAGCATGCAGAGGGAGACCCCCACCCTCCTCCATTCATCTCCCAATTCGAGCTTGACCTGGGTCCCACCCACCTTTGGCCCCTCCTCCCCAGCATCATACCTAGATAGACCTAGAGTCACCTCTTGTCTTGGCCAGCTGTATCCAGGACTTCACCATCCAGATCATGCATGTGCCCCTCTCTGCGCCTGGACAATTTTGTTGCGTTTGTCTCAGAGCGACAGTCCAAGTGTGATTCATTTGGTGGGTGTGGGAGAGACAAACTCTGCAGAGCTGCGTGGATCTCGCACATGGTGGCTGGAGAGGCAGAAGGCACAATAGCAAACTCAGATAGATCTCAGTCCCTTCTCCATTCCCGCTGCTAGTTGCTACAAAATGAGGACAGAGGAGAACGGAGCGGCTGATAAGTGTGTCCAGAGGAGCCCAGTGTGCCGCAGGAGGCAGAGAAGTCGTCTTTCTGTGTTCCTTCAGCTCCTCTGACCCCCAGGCAGCTGGAGCGGATGCCGTTGAATCCAAAATGAGATCTAATTCCATCTTCACAGTCCTCCAAGGAGTCTCCATTTGTTTATCTTGAGGTTTTTGTTTGTTTGCATGTCATTTTTTAGTTTTTAAAAATTTTTATGTGTACAAGTGTTTTGTCTGTACGTATGTAAGTGCACCATGAACATGTAACTCCCACAGAGGCCAGAGGAGGGCATCGGATCCCCCTAGAACTGGAGTCACCGGCAGTTGTTAGCTACCATGTAAGTGCTGGAAACTGAACCCTGGGTCCTCTGCAAGAGCAGCCAGTGTTCTTAACTGCTGAGCCATCTCTCCAATCCATTTTGCTTTCTTTTGTTTCTTTTGCTTTGTTTTTTTGAGGCAGGGTCACTCACAGCCCAAGCTGGTCATGAACTCACTATGTAGCTGAGGTTGACCTTAAACTTCTAATCCTCCTGCCTCCCCCTCTGCAGTACCGAGTGACAGGCATGTACCACCACACTCAGTTTGTGGGGTGCTGGGGATTGAACCCAGGCCTTCATGTAAGCTGGGCAAGTACTCTATCCACTGAGCTACATCTTTGGGTCCTTGTTGCACCCTCTTGGCACCAGAAGCCAGGTCCTTGGTGGGGGCAGGGGTCTCTGCTCTTAACATATGTCTTACAGGAAGCAGCAACTGAAAGAAGGCAAGTTTTTTAAAGAATTCTAATGGGGGGTGGGGGGGGACTGGAGAGATGGCTCAGTGGTTAAGAGCACTGACTATTCTTGCAGAAGACCTGGGTTCAATCTGGATTCCCAGCATCCACATGGCAGCTAAAAACTGTCCATAACTCCAGTTCCAGGGTACTCAACACCTTTTTCTGACCTCCGTGGGCCTCACATGACATTGCACTTACCGACATGGTAGCAATACACTCATTCATATAAAATAAAATATAAAAATAAAGAATTCTAATTTGAAGGTACTCATTATACCTTCACACTCTCAAGTCACCTCTTCCAGCAGGAGCACAGGGAAGAGTCATCTTAATCTCTCATACTGGAAGTCTCTGAAGTGTCTATTCAGAACCTCATTCATTATGTAGGGATAGTGCCCTGTGATCCCCAGGGCCCAGACAGAAACGGTTGCACAGAAGAGCACCAGCAGAGTCCCAATCCCTTCTACCTCCATCCACTTTAAAACTTTTCCCTTCTGAAGGACTAGAATTCTCCTCTCTAAAGCCGATGTTGAGCTCATAGCTTATTCCTGGTAATAGCAGATTGGCCTTACAAACACCCCTTCAAAGAGGAACTCTATTAGTCACCCTAATGGGCATGATTCTTATCAGATCACTTTCCTCAAAGACTCCAGCCGGGCCATGCCAGGGCACCTGGGTGGTGCCAGGAGTGGCCTCTGAAATGGAAGATTGCCAGTGACCAGGACTAAAGTCCTGCATGTCACCGTTTATCCAGGGTAACATTGTCCCTACAAGGAAAGGCAAGTATTGTGTTTACTCAAAAGACTGAAAACCCCTGTCGATCCTATGATTCTAGTCTCCTCTCCAAGCTCAGCCTGATTCTGGGAGACCTTCTGCCTTCTCCCCCTGTCCCCAGGCAAGGCCACTCAAAGCCCTGGACACCCATGTTTATGTCAACAGAGGAGTTGCCAGAGAGGAGAGGCTCCTGCCCGCCAGGGGGTGTCTGGTGTCCAGCCCAGCCAGTTGTTTGTGTACCTTGTCTCAGTAGTGACTGGAGGGGCAGCACGCCTGAGCTGGGTCTCTGGGCAACGCATTGTTGGGGTCCCAGCTGTCCCTGCACATAAACACCCACTCCATCAATGTACGCCTGGGGTGTCTTCTTTCACAGAGTGAGAATTTAAACTTTCCCCTAGTAAGACTTCTGTTTTCCACCAGCCCCTCTGTTGGCCTCTAACCTGTCCCAGTGAGGGCAGCTTTGTACCCCAAGGAAGAACCACTCTGACTCCTCCCCCTCAGCCACCTGGAGAACCCCTGGGTGTTTTCTAAACCAATCATGGGAAATGGTCCACCAAGTGGAAGGTTGCAGCCTTTCCTAGGCTTGCCCCAGATCCTCCCAGTCACTACCAACAGCAGAAAGGACCACAGAAACAGGCCAGGAGCATCTCCTTCCTCATTTCCATCCAAACTGTGTGGTGTCTCTGCACCCATAATCCCAACCCACATCCAGCTCGATACTAAGTACCTCCCAGAGCATGCTTCCTCAGAACTCCCAAGCATGCCAGTCACCCCATCTTATCTGCTTCCTTCCCCCCTCTCTCTCAGCTGGCCTAGGGAGCCTGGCAGGAATAGTGACTGACTGAAGGAGGCTAAGAGAATGGTTCTGAAAGCTAAGAGTTCCGCCCTCTCTAGTGGTATCATCTTAGTCCAGTCCCTCAACCCCCAAGACTCAGTTCCTCATCAGTAAAATGGGCAGGATTTCAAGACCAGCCAGAAATATCCGGATGAGGAATAAATCAGCTCATCTGCAGGTGTTCAGGGGAGTGTCAGGCCAGCAGCCAGGAAGGATGAATGCCAGCTCTCCATGCTACTAAATTCCAGGCATGATATAGTGGGAAAGCCTTGGCTGGGTTCAAACTCCAGCACCCCACTGACTCCTTGTGTGACCTTGAATAAACACTGTGCTGTGCAGGAGGGAGACTGACAGAGCTGTGTTCCCACAGGGTTAATAAGGGGACACAGTGTGCTGTGATCACCCGAACAAAGAGTTTAGGGGCAACTGCAGGGGGCAGAGCCAGGCTCCTGGCACCTGATCCCTGCAGATTAGCTGCTGCACTCTGGGGCCTGTGAGGGAAACCGGACTAATGTGGAAAGGAGAGCCAGGGACCAGCTAGGAATTCAGGTCTCTAGGCAGTGCCATAAATAGCCAGTACAAGCCAGAGGGCCCCCAGAAACAGGGTGGGGCAGGAGGCTGGAAAGGAGCAGTGGAAAAGGAAATTGTCAGTCATCAGTCTGGGGTAGGACCCAGGGTACCCTCCCAAAGGTCAGATGGAAAACAGGGGCACGGTGGGAGCAGGGATCACCACTTCAGGGAGGACAGCCTAGAGCCACCTCTGCACTCTCTCCGAGTCATTCAGAACCGTGGTGAGAGTTGGGAGACTTGCCACTGTTCACAAGGGCCACTCCGTGGTCCATCTACTCCTTCATTTCCAAAGCTCAGAACAACTCAGCAGCATGCTCTCGCAAAGAACCCTGATTAGATTCCCAGCATCCACACGGCAGCTAACAACTGTTGGCAACTCCAGTTCCAGGGGAACCCAGCACTCTCTTCTGACCTCCTCAGGCACTGCACAACATGGGTGCACTTACACACATGCAGGCCATATGCTCATACACATAAAGTAGAAATAATAAATAATAAATATCTTTTAAAAAGAAATTACTCCCCCCTCCTAATCCAGGGCTACACATGAGAGGCAAGTATATTAACCACTGAACCATCTCCTCAGACTCCTATTTATATCACTTGAAAGATGTTGAATCCAAAGTACCCAGATGCCACCTTGGAAATAAAACTGGACCTAGGCTCAAAAGACCTGGATAAAAATCTGTGTTGATCTTGTACAAATCAATTTGCCTTTCTAAGCATCAGGTCCCTTAACTTGCAAAGTGAGCCTAATAATTCACACATGCAGGAGACTAAATGAGATGATGCATGCTTGAGTGCCTGATTAATGCCCCAGATGTTATAAAGCCTCCAGCCCTGTATATTCATATCTGTTCTTGATATTCACTACAGCACCTGGCACCTAGAAGCCCTCACTAAATGTTGATTAAATCAAAGAACGAGGTAAACTCTTTGCATCTAAATGCTGTATGTTTATGTCATAACACACATTCTTTGCTATTTATCAGTTCTCACAGCCTTTTCATTGTGGACGCTGGCTATTTCCTCTATCCTATGTTTGATGCTCCTGCAAAAGTCAAAAACATAATCCCTGGGCCTGAACACTTTCGGTAATCAATTTAATAGGTAGGATGATCATATAATTTATTAAGCAAGTATGCTATCAGTAATCTGGTTAGCAGATAGAGTGGTTATATAATTTATTAAGTAAGAATGATACCAGTAATCTGTTCAGCAGGCAGAGTGCTCATATAATCTATTAAAGCAAACTGTTCTCAGTAATGTGTTTAGCAGGAAGGGTGATCATATAATTTACGGTCCCACTAGAAGACTTTGGGTAATGGAAGGAGTATTCTTTGTAATCTTGCTGGGACAACAGGGAGAGACCATGAGCATCCTGAGCACCCTAAATGCTGACCCTAGAGTAACTGTGCACTATGCTGAAGGCTCTGGAGCAGGGAGACTCACACCCAGTTCATCCTGAACGGTCTTCTCTAGTCCCAGGAAGGATGCTTGCCACCTTCTCCCGGCGCCCAATTCCACTTAAAGTTGTTTTCAGATCAATTGCCTAGGGTTTATTTTCTTGTTTCAGATTTGAGATAAGATCTCACATAGCTCAGGCTGGCTCTAAACTCACTATATCACTAAAGATGGTCTTGAACTTCTGATCCTCCTGCCTCTGTCTCCCCAGTGCTGGGTTTACAGGTAGGTACCATCATGCCTGGTTTATGTGATTGTAGGGACCGAACTCAGGGCTTTCTGCATGCTAAACAAACACTCATCTTCCGCCCCACAACCCAATGTTCTTAGGATCCTCATTTTCAACCAGCATGTGTCCCTGGCCCCCTTTTTATTTCCCTTAGAATATATTAGAGCATTTGCACCACTCCAAACACAAAAACTTGTGGGTTCTGCCAAGCGACCATGATGTGAGCTATCCAACATTACAATGCTGTTCCAGTTCAGGGTATTTTCCTCCTTTCTCTGTTTCATCAGCCTTCTAATTGGACCCTCTGGATGCATAGCTAGCTAGCTAGTTAGTTAGTAACTTTGCTTATAGCAGGGTCTCTTGTAGCCCAGGTGGACCTCAAATTCAGTACACAGTCAAGGCTGGCCTTGAACTCCTAGTCTTCCTGCCGCCACCTCTGAAGTGCTGGGACTACAGGTATACACCATCACACCTGTCAGATCCTGCGGGACAGAAGTGGGGTATGTATCTTATCAGTTCAGAGACAATGGCTTCCCAATTCATGCAGAGAAAAAGCCAAAACCCTTAGAAAAGAAGAGGCCCTGGCCTCTTCAGGTTCTGTTCTCACTCTGGCCTCCTTTCCTAAGACTGTCCAGCCACTCATGTGTCCTTCCCAGTTCCTCAGATATACCAGGAATGCTCCTATGCCAGAGTCTTTGCACCTGTTCTTCCCCTCCAGGAAACACTTTCCCCTTAGACACATGTATGACTGCTTCCCTGGACTCTCTCAGATCTCTCCTGTTTCCTTCCAAAGTCTTTCCCTATAAAAATATAATCTTGGGACTGGAGGCATGGCCCAGGGGTTAAGAGTACATACCGCTCTTGCAGAAAGAACCCAAGTTCAGCTCTCAACACCCACATCAAGCAGCTCACAAGCACCTGTAACTTAAGCTCCAAGAGGATCCAACACACTCTTCTGCACTCTACAGGCACCTGCACTCACATGCACACACACACACACACACACATACACTTAAAATTTTTAAATTAAAAATATATATATAGCCTCACCCTTTGTGGTTCTTTTGAGGTTCCTTTACCTGCCTGCCTGTTCTCCTGAGCCCTTACCAAGCACACCATATGTTTTTCTTATCTTATTTGGCACCCAGTTACCTACAAGTTCAGTGAAGGCGGAGTGTCATTTGCTTTGTTCTTTGTCACATCTCAGGCCTGAAACAGCCTCTGGCAGAGAGCAACTACTCAATACACATTTGTCAGAAGAGCACAAGGCTGACTGAGGGGAATGGAGGCTGAATGCTTGTCCTCTGCAGTAAAATGGTCTATGTTTTAATCCTACCGATGATACTTAGGGTCGGCGTGACCTTAGGCAAGGACTCTAACTCTTGTGAGTCTCAGTGTTCCCATGTGTAATATGGCTGTCCTAAACCTGCCTCCGAGGGCTATAGAAAGTGCTAAGTCCACTTCTACCTGTAAACCACTAAACTTACTTCCAGGCCCATTTCAAAACTTTCAGGCTCCGTGAACTCTTATTGCTATTAAGAGTAGTGATCAGGGCCTGGAGAGATGGCTCAGTGGTTTAGCAAGGAGAGTACTTGCATCTTAATCATGAGGTCCAAAGTTTGAATCCCACACTCACATAAAAATCTAAGGGTCCCTGCCCGCTATAACCTCAGCTTTCAGTGGGATGGAGAAATGAGAGTTACCAGAGCTTTCCAGCTTCCAGTGTAGCAGAGAAAACAAGAGCCCCAGGTTGAGAGAGAGACTCTGCCTCAAGGGAATCAGTGGAGAGTGATGGAGAAGGACATCTGACGTCCTCTTCAGGTCTCCACACATGCACAGATGCGTGTACCCACACACACAGAGCATATACTCATATACACAAATAAGTAAATCTTGTTTAAAAAATAATAGTGGTCAGTTGCTTTTGCAGCGTCGGTTCACCATTGCCACAGCATCCAGGCACTTTACCTGGCAACGCACACTCTCCTCTCAAATGACTGACTTTTCATCCCATACCCTCTCTGCAACTTCCTCCTTCACCATAGGCCTCATCCTATTTGAAACTCTGAGAAGGCTTGTCTCCTAAAGTTTAGGATAGCCACCTTGTGGGCCCTTTCACAATCTCCCAGGCAGAGCTGGGAAAGTTGGGTGTCGGGAGGAGCCAAGGGAGAACACAGGGTGGGAGAGGAGAGGAAGGAGAGGCCCAGCGGTCCTCCCCACCTGCCAGTTTCCTGTCTTTGCCTGCTGATAAATAGGGGACACTCATAGCCAGAGTTTCCATTCCCCCTCCCTGGCACTGGGAGGTCACTCAATTAAAAAAAGATAGAGGGAGAATGCCGGGGGGAGGGGCGCGGGCCCTGATTATAAAACCTGCAGCCGAGGGTTCACGAGCACGAAGCCTGGCCTGCGGGTCCTCTTTCTGTCATCCCCAGCCAGGCTTAAGTTGCTGACAGCTGCTTGGGAATCTGCCGCCAGGCCCTAGCTGGAGTCACAGCCTCTCCACTCTCTCAGTGACTCCTGAACCACAATTCCTCCATGGCCCAGAAGGAAGAGGCCGCTGAGGCGGCAGCACCAGCCTCACAGAATGGAGAAGACCTGGAGAACCTGGAGGACCCAGAGAAGCTGAAGGAGCTTATCGACCTGCCGCCATTTGAGATCGTCACTGGGTGAGACTCTCGGGTGGACCTGGGAGAGGGCTGGGTCTGAGCAGGCTGCGGAAGGTCAGGATGGAAAACGTAGGGGCCAGGGTCAGCCGCAGGCTCTGTGGCACCTGTGTGCCGAGCAGGGGTCTTCAGGGAACACAGCAGCAAGCAAATCCCTCTTGGCTTGCTGAGGCAACACTTTGGACTCTCTGGACTTTGTTTTGTGCTTGGGATGTGATTCTCCAGGCCTGGCCTCCGTTTTCTCATTTCTAACATAAGGAAGGAGGGAGGAAGAGCTCCTTGGAGGAAAAGACTCAAAGAACGCACCCCATGCTTTCCTCCAACGGGGTCTTTCTCGTGGCAGAATGGGTGCCCTATGGAGAGAAGTTTCAGGAAGAGTGGTTGCATGGATGCTCTTCAGCAGGGAAAAGAGCCCTGGGTGGCAATTTGGACCTGTCCCCTGATATTGGGAGTCACCTGTACCTGTGGGTAGAGTTTGGTCAGAATGGGACATTTAAAGATGGCTCCTTGTACAGACCCTGCCTCACCTCAGGTTCTCTCTCTGCCCTGCTTCTAAGTAGTGCACTTCCTGTGCCTCTGTCCTCAATGGTTTCTTCAGAGCTTCTCTCTGAGGGATCCTAAGACAGAGAAGACAGGTCCATCTTTCCCTAAGACTCAGGAAAAGCAGATCCTCTACATTTGGCATAGATAGGGACTGGGGGCTTATACACAGAGGAGAATTCCCACAAACTGGTCACATCCTGGATGAACTAGGCCCAGGTTACAGGGTCTACAGGTCCCAAGACAGAAGCAAATGCCAGGTCTCTGTCTTGTCCAGACTGTGCTGTCTCCTGGAAGAAGCCCCAGCGGTCTTTGACTTGTCTCTGTGTTCTGTAGAGAAAGACCCTGCTAGGTCCAAGACAAAGAGGAAGAAGGGAGTGGAGAACATTTCCTTCTTGAACCTGCGGTTTCCTTCCCGGCAGCCTCCAGCAATGTGCAAAGGCTGAGTGGCCACCATACTGAGAGAAGTTTCAGGAAAACAGAGGCATGGGTGTTCTCAAGGGGAGAAAAGCAGCCTTGAGTGGCAATTTGGACTTTATGTTTTATGCTTGGGATGTGATTCTCCAGGCCAGGCCTCCGTTTTCTCATTTCTAACATAAGGAAATTACTGGAGTTGATTCTCAAGGTCGCTTCCTGCTCCGATATTTTCTGCCTTCTAAGAGAGCCTAAGGGAAGATGTGGTGTAGTTCCTGCGGCAGGATCGAGCAGCCCTTGAACCTCTGTTCACACAAGCTCACCCAGTAATCTGGCTCTCATCCTAGGATTAAGGGAACAGCTGGGCACAGACTAATATAGACACAGGGAAAGCCTGGAGGCAACCAGGCCAGCAGGGTCCTCAATTCCACTGGCTGCCTATGGCAGGAAATCCTTTTATTAACATAGGAGCATGCTGGGCCATGCTGTCCCAGGCTACACACATACCTTCCACTCCATGCAGCTTTTGATCTCCAAGGTTCAGGGGCAGGGTAGGTCAAGAACAGAATTACACTGTTTGTTAAGTTGAACATGCTTTGGGGTCCCAAGGCACTAGGTTCTGAAGTAACTGACATTTCCTTTGAAGTAGCTGACATTTGTCCAGGCCTTCATAGCATGACATACATTTGAGAGGATGTGCTTATTCACCCTGCAGGACAATGGTAAGAGAGGGAGATATTTATTGACATTTGACTGAAAGGAAATAGACTCCGGACACGGAACAATATGCCTAAGACCACAGAACCAGGAAGTAGCAGGTCTTCAGACTCTTAGCCAAGTATCCTGCCCACTTCACTCTTGTAATGAGAGCTGGGGGTTTTCCATGCCCCAAGGCTCAGAGAAAGGGGCACAGCCAGGGCAGCTTTCTGAGTGCTCTGAGAGTGCTTGTGGAGGGAGGTGGAGCTCTGGGTATTTCTTGGCCACAAGGAACAGCTGTGGTGATCTGTCTCCCAGGCCCCTCTGGGTAAACAGATGCTTAAAATAGCCCAGAGATATGGCTGTGTCTTTGCAGGACCAGCGATGAGGAGACAGCTTTCTTTTCCTTTCCTTTCCTTTCCTTTCCTTCTTTTTCCAAGGGGTCAGCAAAGCTGTCCCTTTCCTAAACTAGACTCCTGCAGGGAATGGATTCAAAGTGTTCCTTATATTTGGACTAAAACTAGTAGAACAGTGTTTTCAGGAGACAGTCTGAATTGAGAGGAATAATGGGAGGATGGTCTGTTTGTGATTCTATGTGAATGGTATGTCGGGATGGAAAGCAGCCCCAAGCACAAGAAACAAAGCAAGATGGTAGAAAGTGCTAGAAAAGGATCTAAAACTGCAGGGTGTGCCAAAGCCAGAGCCTCCTCTCTGCAGAACAGATTCTGTGCATTGCTTCCCTGTCCTGTGTCCGATAATTGCCATTGCTGCCTTGAACTCTCCAGAGCGCAAGTAATTACTAGAGAGAAATCAGCAAATGTTGGATTGGCAAGATGGCTCAGCAGACTTTGCCGCACAAGCCTGTTGACCAGAGTCTGATCACCGGGGTCCACACAAAGGTGGAAGGTTAGAATTGATTCCACAAAATTGTCCTCTGGCCTCCCCACGTGTGCCATGCACACACACTCCCCACATCCCTCCTCCTCCTCCTCCTCCTCCTCCTCCTCCTTCTTCTTCCTTTCTCTTACACATACACATTTAAGAAAAAGGAAATTAAATGTTAGGATTTGTTTTTCTTTCCCTCAGAGAACTGGGTATATACCCTTGTCACTTTTAGAGGCTTCTCCATGGTTTGGTAAAGCTTAGGATGGAGTTCTGAAAGATATGACTTAAGGCTTAGAGAAGGCATCATCCATCAGTGCTAACTTTAATTTATTGAATGTCTACCATTGTTAAAAATCTATGAGATTGAACTACTCGGTCATTTGGATAGATAAACAAGTAAACTAAATCTTTTTTTGCCCAAGGTTAGTCAGTCATACTGCATAAACCCCAGGACTTTGACTCCAAATCACAACACTAACCCAAGTAAACCATAAAAAGGATTTTTTTTTTTTTTTGAGACACGGTCTCCCTTGTAACCCCAGCTGGCCTGAAACTCACTATATACAGTGGCCTTGATCACACAGAGATCTGCCTGCCTCTGTGTCCTGGGTGCTGGGATTAAAGGCATGTACTACCATGCCTAGCTCCATAAAGAGGACTTTTATATTCACAAATATTTTAACCTATGAATCGCCCACATACTATATCACCCATTAGTTTATTTCTCATCCATGAGAACAGAGATATTTATTTTCCAGTGCTTTAGCTCCTAATTAATACTCAACCAATATTTGTAGGCTAAACGAATGAACTAGTGAATGATCACTTCCTGTGTGTTAGGCTGCCTACAGCCATTGTGACAGGGAGTGCTGGAGGAAGGGCCTCTGGGGCAGGTAGCATCAGAGCAGAGACCTGCAGTGCTGGCTATGCAGAGAGTTCTAGCATGCGCCTGCCTCTAACTACAGCAAGCACGGGGCCGCTCTGGGATAGTCAGGTCCCCATTGCTCCATCACAGTCATAACTGACCCTGGCTCTGCCTAGCACCATCTTCCTCTGTATGGAATCACGTGTTTCTGTAGAAAGCAAGATCTGCTAGCAGAGGGATTATGGTGAACTAAGTGGTGGGAGAACAAGTTTCTCTTAACCACTTCTTTAGTAACCAAATTTATTGTGGTCACATGAAGGACACAGAGTGAAGAGACAGGGTCTAGAAAGGGAGGAAAGGAGAAAGGGGCCTTCAGTGTCACTCTGTGTGTGTGTGTGTGTGTGTGTCTGTATCTGTGTGTGTTGTGTGTTTGTATGTATCTGTGTGTGTATCTATATCTGTGTATGTTGTGTGTTTCTGTATATCTGTGTGTGTGTGAATCTGTGTATCTGTGTGTGTGTCTCTGTGTGTGTTGTGTGTTTGTGTGAATCTGTGTGTGTATATCTCTGTGTGTATGTGTGTGTGTATGTGTATACAGATATGTAGACTTCTGAGGACAACTCCCTTGAGTGTGGGTCCTCACCTTATACCCTGTTTGAGGCATTGTTCTTCTACTGTATACACCAAGCTAGACGGCCGACAAGTTGCTAGACATTCTCCTGTCTCCAGCTCTCATCTTCCTGTAGGACAGCTGGGATTACTGACAATTATACTACCACATCTGGCTTTTTTCATGGGTCCTGGGGATTCAAACTCAGGTCCTCACACTTGTGCAGCAAGCACTTTACCCACTGAACCATCTCATCTCCCCAATCCCTCCACACTACCCTGCATGCCACAAACCCCTCACCCTGGCCTCTGGAGCTTGCTAGGAGGTGTGTTGTGTGCTGTTAGAAACAGAAGCTAGCCCACCAACTGTCACCCTGGCCTTTGTGGAGGGCTTACGGGTAGGGGAGGAGGGTCTAAGCTGTTTGGAAAGAGTGCTTCCCATACAGAAGCAGCTGGGCTAACTTCCTGACTGCCTTGGGTAAAGCCTCATCCAGTCCTGAAAATCTGGAGTTCCTTCATTAGCTCTAGAACCTTCTGCTCTGCTCCACACTTCTCTTCTTGATTGGACTGACTCTTGGGTCTTAGGAAGGTAAGCTAATGAATCCAATGATTCTATCTCTTACAAATGGGTCACTGGCAGTTCTAGCTGAGGAGAAACTGAAACAAGTCAATATTCAGTCACTTGCAAGCTGATTTTCCACTCCATGGGTTAATTTGGAGCAAATGTTTCATCTTAGACTAGCTTCTACTGACCTCCACATTACCCCCTTTCACTATGAATTTGTACTTAGAAAATGTAAATTTTTAAACACAAACCCAAGAAAAATATATACATATAGTCCCATTGCTTCTCCATTATCAAGTAGACCATCTTCCTAATTGATCACT
This sequence comes from Eospalax fontanierii, assembly GCA_035773235.1. Lineage (NCBI taxonomy): Eukaryota > Metazoa > Chordata > Mammalia > Rodentia > Spalacidae > Eospalax > Eospalax fontanierii. The sequence continues at coordinate 8,486,328 of CM069549.1, forward strand.
TGGATTCTAGGTTCTTGCAAAGCCCAGTGTGAATGGCCGAATTTGCAGAAAACAAGATAGTTCAGAGTTACTGCCTGAGGCTGGGCAGAGGGAAAAGGAGTCACGCTCCCTTGTGGGTTTATGACTGAAGGAAGGACCAGATGCAGAGGAATAGGGACCTACTAACAGTGTCTTTCTCCAGCCCATCATTCCCACACACATGTATGTACATGCACACACACACACACACACACACACACACACAGAATATATCCACCTTTTCTTTAGCAGTGATGTATCTGCTAGTTTGAGAGTAAAAGACTAAATACAATACTTAGTCATATCATGTTATTAGGAAAAGTGTTTGCAATTAAGCAGGTAGGCAGGTGTCTCTATCTCTTTCCTTCCACTTCTGGGCACTGGAGCGTTGACTTGTCCTCTGATCCCTCACAATCGCCTGAGACAGCCATGTTATCTACTTCCCTATGGAGATTTCAGACCTCTACTTTGTTTTCATGGCTACCCCCGAATCTGGCTGTGGTAGTCCGTGGGAAGCTCTTTGGCCTTTATGCTTCTTCTAGAAGACCAAGGAGTCCACTGAGAAGCCGAGCAAGCTCAGTCTCTGGCCAAGCTGAAAGGACAGCATGGGAGGCAAGCTTCCCTTTCGCTTTGTGAAAGCAGCTAGTCCAGAGGCCCTGAGAGACAGGGCGGGCTCCAGGGATGCTGGCCAGAGGGGTCAGAAATGGATATTTATAGAGAGGTGACCTTTCTTTCTCTCTGGTGGGTTTCGGGTTTCTGGGTCCTCTTGTGGCTGGGGAAGAAGAGGAGAGGCAAACGTTAGCGTTTATGAGGAACACGCTTCTAGAAGCAGCTTTCACGCAGCCATCCAGCCAACTTGCTGTGTTTGGTGAATCAAATTCTAGCTTTTGGATAAATTACACTCAATAAAGTTGAAGCAATGCTTGAGGGGTGATTTCCAGAAAGAAACCTGAACTACCACACAGTCAGCTACTGCTAAAAGCCCCCAAGCCTATCAAGTTGTCATAAATACTTCCAACCACTGCAGAATCCAGCAACTGAGGCTCTGGGCTGGCCTTGGGGATGGGAAGTGGGGAGTCTTGCAAAAGAGCTTGGATAAAAAAGGTAAACTCAGTTTCTTGAGATCAGAAATCCCCTCCAGGGAGTCAAGGGACCCATGAGGAAGAGGAAGAGGTGGGGAGTGGTCTGGTGGGATGAGGGGAACTAGGATAGTGGAAGTGTGTTTCCATCAGGGTTTGAAAGGGAGAGACACCAGATGATCCTTTCTGCTGAATTGTTAAGTAAATAATACACACTTCCAACCAGGGACAGAGGGGCTTAGAGAGCTAAATATAGTAGCTGAAGAGACCCCAGGGCAAGCCTCAGACTATCCATCTCCACAGTGGAAACTGAACTTGACAGCAGGAGAACAGGAACATGGGTGGAGAAAATTCACTGACGAGGTAAGGGGGAGGGAACCCTGCAGGGAACTTGCTCTGGCTGCCTCAGCTCTTCAGGCATCTGCTGCTTCTCCTTAAGCAGCCAAAGCCTGGGGCCCCAGGGCTTCCCCTGCAGCCCAGGGAGTCTGCTGACCTTTCTGGGCAAAGAGAAGAGCTGGAGGCGGGTGATGTGAGTTAGTGGTGCCATGTCTTTGGAGGACAGGAGAAAAGGTTACACATTTATTCTACAGTGCTGGGAATAGAACTCAAATCCTCATGCATGCTCGGTGAGCACTCTACCATGGAGCTACATCCCCAACCCCTGAGTTTCATGTTAAAAAGGAAGACCTTAACCTCTCTAGCTGGAATTTCCCTTTCCTCTGCTGACATTGACCAAGCTCATTTTCACTGGCCTCCAAACCTGTACAGGTCTTCTCTATTTTAGGAAAGCATCCATAAACAACAACAACAACAAAAATGAAAACAATCTCCAGGGGCTGGGGAGATGACTCAGTGGGGAATCATGCTTGCCATCAAGCCTGATGACCTGAGTTTGATCCCCAAGCCCTACATGGTGGTAAGAGAGTACCTCCCACTAGTTGCCCTCTGACCCCCACATACATGCTATGGCTGGCACACAGTCCACCTACAACCAAATAGATAAGTAAATGTGATTTTTAAAACTGGTCACCTCTGATGCCCTCTCTAGCTCCCCGCCTTTCCCCCTCTCTCATTACTCCCGTACTCTTCTTAGAAACACACTTACTTGGTTCACCACCAAGTCCACTGTCCTCATTCGCCCAGTGGGCTCTTGAAATCTCAGGGTGTACATGCCTGGACCGCATCAGCCTTTGCCACCATTAATCTCTCATGAAGATCATTCATAGCATGCTTTTCTTTAATTCTAGAAACAGAAAACACTCTACATTGCCTCTTGAATCAAGGCTCAACTTTCCAAACAACCTCAAGAACTTTTCTCATTGTTGTGACCAGATGCCTGACAAGAAGCAAAGGGGGCTTTGTTTCAGTTCCCAGGTTGAGGGCGTACAGTCCATCATGGTGGGGAAGGCATGGTGGAAGGAGCGGTTCTTGCTGTGATGTCAGGAGGTGTGGTTACAATGCATCCATAGTCAGGAAGTAGGAAGAGCTGAATGCCCCTGCTCAGCTTACTTTCTCTTTTTCACTTTATGTATAGTTTGGGATGGTATCACCAAAATTCAGGATGGGTCTTCCCTTTTCTGTTCAACCTCTCTGGAAGCTTCCTCACAGACATGCCCAGAGATGTGTCTCTTAGGGGATTCTAAATCCGGTCAAGATGACAACAAAAATTAACCATTGTGTTCCATGGCCTCTCCTAGCTGTTGTAATAATCTTCTAACATTCTTGGCTGACTTGATTACATCTTCTCAGTCTAATTAGGCTCTAGCTACGAAATTTTAGGCCCTGGAAAGCAAAGGCCAAGCCTTCTAACATTCTGAAATGATCCAATATAAGCTTAATTACCCCAAGTACCCCTGAGGAGTCTTGTGCCTCACAGATAAGTCTCAGACCCTGATCATGTGATAGTCCTGCAGCTTGAGAAACAGCCAATAGGAGAGCAGGGCACTACAGGACCTAGACCAGCCATAACCAAAATGCAATCTGTGTGAGCTACAAGAAGAAATCAAAGCATGAAATGTTCTGTAAAATCTCTGTCTTACTCCATCAAGAGAAATTTCACATCCTTGCTATGTAAAACCGCTATTTGAACACAGCTGCTCAAAGCTGGCCATGTAGTTGAATCATCTAGAGAATTTAAAAAATAAAATATGGATGCCTGGGACCCCTCTCCATTCTGACTTGAATGGGCTCCACAGGTTGACATGTTTAGAGTTCTTTCTGTGACTCCACAGATCACTGTGCGGGGGAGGTGGGGGGGGGGATAGTGGTGCACATCTGCCATCCCAGAACCACGGAGACTGAAGCAATATCATCTGGAGTTCTAGGCCAGCCTGGGCTAACTAGACCCAGTTGAGAGAAAGGAAGGGAAAAAGAGGAGACAGGGAGGGAGGGAAGGAGGGAGAGAGGGAGGGAGGGAGGGAGGGAGGGAGGGAGGGAGGGAGGGAGGGAGGGAGGGATGAAGGGATGAGAGAAAATAGAAACAAGAGAGATCCTTCCAAGTGGGGTAACCAAATGCAAACTCAAATCCAGATTCTCTCTGCCCCTCCAGTTCAACTCTTGGATTGGATTCGATCCCATCTGTTTCTTTAATCACATATGTTAGTTAGTATAGGCAAGGCCCATTTTTAAGAAGAGTGAAGGAGTCTTGACCATCTATGTACTCTAGGCTGGTCCTAGAAACAAGAACTCGTCATCTTTCTCTCTGTCTTCTCTGTCCCTTTGTCTCCTTGACCTGCAGGGAGCGACTGCCAGTCAACTTCTTTAAGTTTCAGTTCCGGAATGTGGAGTATAGTTCCGGGAGAAACAAGACCTTCCTCTGCTATGTGGTTGAAGCACAGAGCAAGGGAGGCCAGGTGCAGGCATCCAGGGGCTACCTAGAGGATGAGCATGCAGGTGCCCATGCAGAGGAGGCCTTTTTCAACACCATCCTGCCAGCCTTCGACCCCGCCCTGCGGTACAATGTCACCTGGTACGTGTCCTCCAGCCCCTGTGCAGCTTGTGCTGACCGCATTATCAAAACCCTCGGCAAGACCAAGAACCTGCGCCTTCTCATCCTGGTGGGCCGGCTCTTCATGTGGGAGGAGCCAGAGGTCCAGTCTGCTCTGAAGAAGCTAAAAGAGGCTGGCTGCAAGCTGCGCATCATGAAGCCCCAGGACTTCGAGTACATCTGGCAGAATTTTGTAGAGCAAGAAGAGGGTGAATCCAAGGCCTTTGAGCCCTGGGAGGACATTCAGGAAAACTTCCTGTACTATGAGGAGAAGTTGGCCGACATCCTGAAGTAGGCAGTGGAGCTCGGCCTTGGGTAAGTGATTTTGGTACCGTTGTACCCATCTCCGTATTAACTATTCACTTGGATAGAAGGCTTGAGGTCAGGTAGGAGGAGGTTTGACTTTGGATGGGTTGCATTCTGTTATTGGTTGGTTGTAGAAGCATTCGAGAACATCCTGTTTCATTCTTTCTTTCCTGTGGATTCCTCTACCTAAATCTATTTCTTGGACTGAGTTCCATCCCCAGCACCCACATAAAAAGCTAGGCATGTGGACTGGAGAGATGGTTCAGTGGTTAAGAGCACTCACTGCTGTTTCAGAGGACCTGAGTTCAATTCCCAATACCCACACTGGCTGTAACATTAGCCAGCTCTAGGAGATCTCTCTTCTGGCCTCCACATGGATATAATCACATACACATCAAAAAATAATAATATATAATAAAATCCTAAATCAGTTTCCCTTCTCCTCTCCTGTTTCAAACTAACCTTCTCATAACTTGGAGCACCCAGCAGTTATAGGACTCAACAAGCTTTGAGAGCTTCAGTAAGATTCAGATGATACAGGGAATCACTGATGAACAACAGGCCAGTAAACCCCTTGAAGCACACCTCCTTCTCCAGGGACACTTTCTGGAAACCCGACTTGCAGATTCATTCACTCTTACCTTCATTCTTGCCTGTGCAGGGTTTTCATCCTCAGGGGCAATTTTCTTCTTCTTCTTTCTTTTCATTTTTCTTTTTCTTTTGATTTTAGCCAGATCTGCTTTCATGTTTTCAAACAAAAGGTTGCGTTTTGAAGGAGTGCAATCATTACTATGTGAATATATAACTTAGGTCATTTTTTTCTTATTGAGAAGAGTTCAGTGGAACTCATGGAGAACCAAATGATATAACAAACTAGTTTATACCACAATGTCTAAAGGGTTAAAAGACATTGATAACTGAAGCAGCATCCCAGAAGTAGCCTCCTACAGATGTCAAAAGGTGATAGGGGACCTGGAAATAAAGATTAGCTATGTAGGCAAATAATTAGGACACAATTAAGGCCAATTTGGCCTCTTGCTGAGGGTAAATTAGACTCTCACAGAAACAGGCCAATTATCCTCAGGAACGAGGATAAAAGATCCTTTACTATTCTTTTTTTGAATTTGGTCTGATCTAGTTTGCCCCCACAGAACTACTGTGACTGAACTGAACCCCTTCCCAAGGCTAGAGTGACTGATCAAAACCTCCCCAGTGACAGAGAGGTTCTTCGTCCCCTCCTATCCAGTTTAATTCTGGAATGACTCCATATTAATAAAACATGAACACAGCATGTGTCCATGAAGATCATTCAATTTACTTTTGGTGTTTCTCACTCCTAATACCCTTAAGAGAAGTTGTTGCTTCACAGACACGTTCAGGAAATCTCAATGTTCCGGGGCATGGTGTGGGCAGGTGTTTTTTGTTAGACATGCACATGGGGTGCCCAGACATTCACAGGCTGAGCATTCTCTGGTCCACGAGGACATGATTTTCAGTCAATTCTTTTTGGCAAAAAGAAGGACCCAGTCTTTTGCATTTAATCAGGAGGTAGGTCTGACTCCTGAAATAAGATGTGGCACTTGGGGCTGGAGAGATGGTTCACTGGTTAAGAGCACTGGCTGCTATTGCAATGGACCTGAGTTCTACTCTAAGCACCCACATGGTGGCTAACAACTGTCTATGTAACTACAGTTCCAGGGGATCTGACACCCTCTTCTAGCCTCCACGGTCACTGCATGCATGTGGTGTACTTATATACATGTAGGAAAAACACTCATACACATACAATACAAATACATAATTATTTAAAAAACTACAACTGTGGCTTGTGAGCAGCCATAAAGCTAGATTTCAAGAAAGATCTCTGGAAATACAGAATTTGCTTTCAAAATTCCTAAAGGACTTTGCTAGTGGGTACCATCATTATAATTGTATCCCTAGCCCAAAACTCAACAAAATGATTACTGCTAACTTAATTTTAACCCCACTGTGCTCCCTCCCTAAATCTTCACGGGGAAGGTAATGTGGTGGTGCATGCCTGTAATCCCAGAACTCGGAATGATCATGAGTTAGAGGCCAACCTGGGTTATTACAAGTCTCAGGCTAGCCTGAGCTACATATTTAGACCCTGTCTTAAAAATAAAACAAAACAAAAAACAAGTATTAGGGTTTGGGATGTGTAGTTCAGTGGTAGAATGCTTACAAAAACCAAGTATGTGGGCTGGGGATTTGATTATTATAGGGTATAGCACCTGATTCCATTTCCAGCACCACTGATAATTATCATCATCATCTGGGCATGGTGGTGAGCATCTTTGATGCTAGCACATAAGAGGTGGAGGCAGGAGGACAGAGTTTAAGACTAGCCTGGGTTACAAAACAAGACTGCTCAAAAAACAAAACACGCTCCTCCAAAACTTTGGCTGGTGATACATGCCTTTAATCCTAGCGCTTGGAAGATCTGTGAGTTCAAAGCCAGTCTGAGCTACATGGTGAGTTTCAGGTTAGCGAGGGCTACATAGTGTGACCCTATCTCAAAAAGATGAAAACAAATAATTGGGGGAACACTTCTTACACCTTCTAAACTAGCAAGTTTCCAGGCATTTTTTTTTTCATTAAAATTAAGCATTTCAAAGAGGATTAAAAAGACTCGATTTGGGATCATTAAGAGTTGTAACTGATACTAATCTTAGAAAACAAAATAGTTTGAGGGAAAAGTATAGTTCTAAGTCTGCTTATTTTTAAATAGAGTATGACAGACTAGCTGAATGACTCAGCAAGTAAAGGTGCTTGCCATCAATCCTGACCACCTGAGTTTGATCCATGAGGCCCTGAGAATAGAAGAGAAACTGCTTATGCAAGTTGTCATCTGACCTCTACAGTGGAGTAGAATACAGGAGTGGAATACACACTCCTCCCGCCCCCAAATATAATTTTTGAAAGAATATTACTCCTTTAGTGTACAGGTACAATTGGGATTCTTTTAAAAAATTATTTTCCTTTATGAGTGTTTTGCCTGCATGTGTATGTAAGTGAACCATGTGCATGCCATGCCCGCGGAGGCCAGAAGAGGGCATCAGATCCCCAAGAACTAGGGTTACAGACAGCTGTTAGCTGCCATGTAGACAATGAGAACTGAACTTGGGTTCTCTACAAGGGCGCCAGTGCTCTTAACCACTGAGCATCTATCTCTCCAGCCCCACAAATGGTATTCTTGAGCCCATGGCATGCTTCCCTATCCTCATTTATGAGTCTTTCAGGCTCTTGAAGACAAAAATCAAATGTAACAGGTTAGAAAAAAAATTTTTTTCGAAGGGCATGAAACAGAATCTAAATGATCCCAAAGAACAGCCCTACTTAAAGCACACAAAGAAACAAGCATTTGTTCAATAAAATCTGCGTAGCTGTTACTCCACTGTTGGCTTTTTAAAAATAACAATATTTTACTGTATACTTAAGAGAACAGAGCTAAAACAGCTGTCTTCTGGGGCTGCTGTGTGTGTGAACCATACAGAAAACAACAAAATAAGCAATTCTAGTCCTAGCTCCTCCAGGAACCACAGGAGGCCCCAGAGATTTCCATGGTCTTTGTAGGGAAGACACCTTAGCTCAGAAGGTTGACTGCTGGGGGTCAGCAGGGCTCTCAGTAACATATTTTATTTTATTTAGTAACATATATTATTTATTTATGAAGGTCTGCCTGCTACAACCCAGAGAAGCAGTGACACACATGGCACCTAGTACACGCCTGTCTTCCTCATTCTACCTTGAGTTGGACATTTGACACCAAGCTTCCATACTGGACAAGGCCCTTGGAGACCTCAACACACACCTCATGCTGTCTTTCATTCAGCCTGTGCCTTTCTAATGTGGTTCCTGGAGAGGATGAAAATGAAGAAACCAAAAGAAAAGCAACAATATACAGGGGCACCAGGAATCTGGGAGTGGAGCGTTTATTGTTTCCCAGTGCAGCCGCTTAAGGCAAAGAGCCTCAGATTCAAGGTACAGACCTTCGAAATATGCTCAGAAAAGCATTTTTGAGTTGGGCTGGAGATTTTTGTTGTTGCTGTTGTTTTTAAAGAAAGAAAAATAGCAACATTAATAAAAAGAAATGGTGTGGTTTCTCTGTGATCTGTTCTTTTAAGAAAGTTGGATGTTGGAAAGTTACCATGGACAGTGAGTGAATACCAGGCACAGGGATATCCTAGCCTAAGATCCAAACGATGGCATCTTTCCATAGGAGGGAAGATGAAGCCAGGTCTTGACTAGACAACCGAAAACTGACCCTCTCAGACAAATTTCCCACCATGTCTTCACCTCTAAATACTTTCTCCCAAGGGCTGGGGGAGATTGCTCAGTATATAAAGTACTTGCTGCAAGCCTGAGGACTTAAATCCACATCTCCAGAACCCATGTAAAGCCAGATTCAGTAGCATGCATCTGAATCTCAGCATGAGATGGAAGATGGAGACAGCAGAATCCCTGGAGGACTATGAGCTAGGCAGCCTGGCATATCCAGTGGCAACAAGAGAGCCAGGTACAAACCAGGTGGGAAGTCAGGACTGACATCGGAGGCTGTCCTCTGACCTCCACGTGCCTGCCCTGGCTGCACTCGCACAACACACAGCATGAATATGTATTTCCTCCCAAAGGAGTGGGGAACAAACTTTAGTGGTACAGCACTTGCCTAGTCTATTCCATCCCCAGTGCTGCGAAATAAGTAATAATAATAGGAAGAAAACATTTTCTTCTGAGATTGTTTGTTAATCCGTTTTTCCTCTTCTCTGAAGACATGGTGGGAGAACACGAGGCTCGTGGAATTTTATGAAGTATCTGCATCCCAATGACTAATAATAAACAATCAGAGACAGGGTGAAATAGCACAATGCTGAGATGCTGTGAGAGGTCAGTACACGGCACCTGACCACAACCGGACAGTAGTGAGTCTTTTCTCTAAAGGTTTGTCTGAGTCCTCTGCAGAAGTGAAACTCCGCACAGGAGTTTCTGGATGTTGGCCAACCTCTAACTGGGTTTCCAAGAAGAATGTGTTCATTCTGATTATCAGAATGGCCTTCAGGTATGATAAGTCATCGGAATTTGACCCCTGGGTACCTCACCACATCCCCTGGGAAGTCTAGAATATGCAGCCAATCAGGCTCCAGGACAAAAAAACAGAATCCCTTTAAAAGCAAAGGAAGTCTAGAAAGCCAATGCTTCAGCTAGAGTGTTAAGAGCATTAGATCTTCGTATGGGGTTTGGGGGTAGCTCAGTGGAAGAACAGTCGAACTAGAACAAAAATTAAAGATTACAGGATGAAAAAACAATTTTGCATTCATCACCCTGCTCTCCTCTCCAATTCTGTACATTCAGACATTCTCTCACTACAGTTTTACTGTGTGTAGACACAGGCAGTTTCAAGAAAGCCTTCGTCTAAGATTGCTATCAAACTCTCCCTGCACTGCCCCCCACAGCGACATGCAGAGCTGGCTTGCTCCAGGGACACAAAGCCAAACACTGTTTGAAGCTGCCGCCTCCTATCAGGCTGCAAGGTGATAAGGGGCCAAGTCTAAAGTACGAAGATCATAGGAATCCAGTGCTCTCCTGGTATTCCCAGAAGCCCTGTCTAAAATGCAGTTCTTTTCACTAGGAAAAGCGGCCACTCTAGAGACAGACCAGCATGGATGTGTACAGTGTACACTAGGGTAAAATTCAACAACCAGCCGGGCGTGGTGGCACACACCCGTAATCCCAGAGGCAGGAGGATTTTGGTAAGATCAAGGCCAGTTTTGTCTACACAGGCAGTTCCAAGCCAGCTGTGGCTACAGGGAGACCTTGTCTAACCCCTGCTGCCCCCCACTCCCCAAACCATCAACAGCAAGTAAGTCTCCCTGTGTGAACTTTCAGGACCACCACGAGAAAGGGAAAAAGCTTCCTAGTCTCCATAACAGGTCTAATAACAGAACACTGGCTAAACACGTCACCCTCCCATCACGAAAACAAGAGACTTGTTCTCCTAGCTTCAGAAGAAAGGGGAACTGATATTTACTGGGGTGTCACTGAGACCCCAGTGAGCTGCATGTCAGAATCTTCTAGGGAGGTACCTGGAACCTGAACCTTGCCTGAGGATACGGCCTTTACACTTTCATGAAGAATCACTCTGTTATGCACAATGCCAGACATTTTTGACTTTGAGATTGAATTCAGACATGTCCAGTTACATACACTATGTAGTGGATAGAAGACGGACAGGACGAGTTCTCCAGAAGAGACTGGCCCCGCCTTCTAGCCACGCGGACCCATGGTTCTAATGCATTCTTATCATTCTTACCTTGTTACTCTTCCTAGTGAACCCCAAGACTCTGAAAAATTAAGTCACAGATTTTTCCTGTCAACCAAATCCAGAACACAGATACGCACAGAGAACCTCAGTGAACCCCCAAAAAAAGATTTATTGTTTCACTCTTGCTACCATAGCCCTGGTTCAGCCTAGACCCAAATTTATAACTACAACAAACCACCCCATATTTTCCTATGATGATTTTGAGGACCATTAGAACACCAACAAATGCACAACGACAAAAAGACGCAAAAATCTTGAAAGTTTACCCTTTCCTGCAATTTCTCCTCAAAAATCGAGAATTAGGATCAATGCTGCCACCTAGCGTCCAGCCAAACAACCAGGTAGAGCACTGGCACACAACAGGATGGGCACATGGGCATCGAAGTCTAGTTTCCTGGCCCACTGCCAGCCTCACACCCCTCACCCTCCTGCAAACACAGCAATGTATCACAAGCAGTGCCGTCCAAACACTGGAATCCAGAAGGCAACATCCAGCCCATGATGCAAATTCCCTCAAACCAAGACTTTCCTCTGTCTATTTTAAGGTCAGTTTGCTCAGTCTATGGCCAAGGAGGGATGACACAGGAGAACACAGGCCCATCCAAATCTTCATCTGTTCAGAGCGTGTACACGGTAATTTTGATGTCTGTTGCCTCAAACACCTCTTCAATCATCGCGGACACATTTTCCCACTGTAGCCGATCAAGACCACAACCAATCCTAAAAACAAAACAAAAATCCTATCATTTATCAGTCTTCAGGCTAAGATCAAGAGTTCAAAAACAAAACATGATGGAAGCACGGAGGAGACTGCCCCTCACTCTTCCTGCGGGCTCTGGCCATGCCAAACATAAAGGCCACCTGGTCTCACACCTACAGCTAGTCAACATGAAGAATCTACAAGTAGATTCTTGCTGTGAAGCCACCCAAGTCAGTCCTTAGGCAGTTGCCATGTCTCTTAATAAGGTACCACTTTCCATTACTTCATACCGTATTAGAAAAGTGACTCAACCAAGATGGGAGACGCACCACCCCACCACCCTCTACCAATGAGTCCTGGCTGTATAGATGGGAATATTAAGGAACATGAAAAGGAGAAAAGGACCTCTGCAAAATGTGGAATGTTGGCAGATGCTGCTTGTGGTCCAAGAGGGAGGTCTTTGAAACTCCACCCCCTGATACCTTTCTCCCAGGGATGAAAGGAAAGCGTAAAACTGCCAGTTTCCTATAACATGATTATCAAGCTCTTGAAGAACTTTGATTTAAAAAAAAAAAATTATCAGGGCTGGAGTCATGGTTCAGCAGTTAAGAGAACTTGCTGTTCTTGCAGAAGACCCAGGTTCAAATCCCAGCACCCACATGGTGGCTAACAACCGTCCCTAACTCAAGTTCCAGGGGATCCAATGCCTTCTTTTGTCTTCCTCAGACACTGCATGACACGGGTGCACTTACAAACATGCACACAATACACTCACACACAAAAAAATTTTTTTAAGTTTTTTGTGTCTAAGTCACAAGTCTACTAAAGAAGGGATGTTGTAGTCCCATTCCAAGTCACTTAGGCTTGGTCAACCCTGATGGAAAACCACTAGAGTGACAGAAAGATCAGGGGTAAGGACCATGTCCTGAAGAGGAAGAAAGGGTCCTCTGAGCACCCAATGTCATTTCCTTAAGTTCTCAAGGAACAGAGCCTCTGGTTGCTACCCACTATAACCACAAACAGGCATGCAAAGTAAAAGGCAAACATCATTTACAACTTTCTTGGCACAGGATTCAATTTTGAAAGATCAGAAGACACCCAAGAAATCACACCTGCTCAATTTGGGGTGTTTAGTTTCCATGGCTTCAGGAGCAGAGGCCAAGCTTCAAACAAAAGGGCAGGAATCCAGCAAATGTGACTGAAAGACAAGGGCCCCTCCACACTGAGCAGATGAGACTGGGTGTTTCACGTGACTTCCCCTGATTCACACAACAAAAGCTGGAAAACGGCTACATGGCTGCGCTGCCAGTGGCCTATGATCAGACAACTCCTTGACAGTGGTTTGAAAGGTAGGAATTTGTCAACTTTTATATTCACATTCTCTCTCAATTCAGCTTTGAAGTTGTTTGTCTTTGGGTTAGAGATGAAACCTCATCAATTAACTCAATAACTCAATCTTCAGTTAGGGTCTTAGGGTGCCTTGCCTGGGCATGGAGAGGTCAGTGACTCCGTTCTGCAAACAATGAGACTTCATGGCTTCTAAACTCTTCTGTAAGTTTTCATATGTGGGCTTGTGTGAAGCACGTTTCTTTGTAATCTGAACACAAAGGAGAGGATTCAAACTCTCATTATCACACACACACACACACACACACACACACACACACACATACACACACACAAATAAGCCATCATTCTTCTGTATCCTGAAAATTCAAGTAAGTACATTTTTAGATTAACTCATCTAGAGCAGGGGTGACCATGTTCCGCTGCCCCTTCCACAGTCATGGGCAGCCCAGGAAAACCCACTGGATAGACTGAGAAACCCAGACTCTGCCATGCAATCTTCCCTCCTGAAGGAAAACCATGACATGGAAAAGCTGTGCCTGTTATCATTGATTTGAAGAATGTTAGGTAGGGGGCTGGAGAGATGGCTCAGCAGTTAAGAGCACTGGATGCTCTTGAAGAGGACCCGGGTTCGATTCGCAGCATCCCTAACTCCAGGGCATCCAACACCCTCTTCTGACCTCTGTGGGCAGTGCACCAACACAGGTACATCTATCCACATGCAGGCAATACATTGATACACATAAAATAAAAATAATAAATAAAACATATATACATAAATAAGTATGTTAAGCAAGTCTTTGTGTTAGAGGTAAGGGAGCCCCACCCAAGTAGTCCCCCACTGAAAGTCTTCTTATTTAGAAACTGTGCTTGCTTCTTTGTTTCTCTACAAAAGAAGACAAAACTGGTAGTTTCTAGAAGTGCAAACACTGAAAATCCAATCAGCCTTTAGGGCAGAATCTGAGAGGTTATTATGTCTCTCGACTCAGTTGGCTGTCTAGAAAAAGCTTGCAAGGGTTTGACCTGCAAGTCACTGCCTTCCCAGTCTCTAATGACATCACATCTCTTCTTGGGGCAAAGGCTATGTGGACAGGTGGAGACAGCAGGCAGAGGGGAGGGGCTATTACCTGGTCCTGCATTTGAAAGGGAGTAAGAGAAAACCGCAGGTGGAAAATCTCCACTGCAATGCTGTCTCTCTCACTACACTAGGAAAGGAAATACAGAGGGGTCCCCTAACTTTCCCAACTTTCAGAGCACAGGAGTCTTGCCTGCGGAGCTGGGACACAGCCTGGTATTATTCCTTTCTAACTCAGCGCTCCAAGTGGCGAGCACCACTGTTCAGCATCCTTGTCTAGAATGAAGTTTTGTGACCGAGGCCAAAAGCAGTGCAGCCAAATCCTCAGAATGTACAAAGTTTGGGCCCTGTCTTACCAAGTAATATATGTACCGCCCATCCCTCTTCAGAACAGCCACTTCTCCAGACTTCTTTTCTAAGAAAGACAGTTATTTCTTAATAAAAAGTATACAGAAAACCAAAACAACAATTTCCACTTTTAACAAAAGCAACAATTCTCCAAAATACTCTTATAACCATAAATGTACTGCAGAATTAGAAATAATTTTCACCTGTGAAGAAACTCCTTCTTTTTTTTTTGAGAAAGGATTTTACTAGATGTAGCCCTGGTTGGCCTGGATCTCACTGTGTAGATCAGACTGGCCTCAAACTCACAGAGATTTGCCTGCCTCATGGATCCGTCCTGAGATTAAAGGTATGTGCCACCACACTCGGCCATAATTTATTAAAGGCATGTACCAAAAGACCCACCAAAAACACTGATAAACTTCTGCTCCTTCTCAAATACTACATTCCTGCACATTTCCTCACCCTCTATCTTTTGTTCTGGCCCAATTTCAAAAGCACCCTTACTTGTCCACTTAAACTACCATCTATTGTCTTGAATAGTTCTAGAATGTACCATTTTTTAAATTTGCCAAACATATTTATTCAACAATGATGTGTGGGTGCATGGGTGTCTTTCTGGACTGCTTTCCTCCCAATTAAACTAGATCTCACTAAATCAGGTAGACTAGGAAGCCCCAGGGACCCTCCTATCTCCCAAGACAGGGAACAAACATGTCTGCCCTTGGTTTTTTGTTTTTTCAAACGTGGGTTCTGAGGACTGAACTCACAGGGACTAAACTCAAGTCTCATACTTGTGTGGCAAGCACTTTATATGACTGAGCTAACTGCCCAGCCCCAACAATAACATTTTCAGACAATGTTGCATTAAACATTACTAGAAACAGTTTCTAAAAGTTCTTAGTATGTTTCTAATCAGAGGGGATATCCTCCTCACAAATAACTATGATACAAAGTAATAGAAGTTGCTTTTATCTAGGGCTAGCGTCAGAATGCTCTTAGAAGCCTTCAGAAACTGCTGTTCTGGAGAGGTGGGCAACAATAAGCCTGAAATTCTGCCTGAGACGTCTCAGAAGGTCAAGATGTGATTGCAAGTGGTGGGTTTGTAAAGGTTTCCAAACAACTGTAAAGAATAAGTTGAGGGGCTGGAGAGTGGCTTAGCAGTTAACAGCACTGGCTGCTATTGTAGAGGACCCAGGTTTGGTTCACAACACCCACATGGCAGCTAACCACCACTCATAACATCAGTGCTAGGGGATCAGACAACCTCTTCTGACTTCTGTGTGCACTGCAGGGCATTGGTGCACTTAGATACTCGTAGGTAAAACACTCAGTCACATAAAAATTTTATAAACAGCTGGGCGTGGTGGTGCAAGCTTTAATCCCAGCACTCAGGAGGCAGAGGCAAGTGGATCTCTTTGAGTTCAAGGTCAGCCTAGTCTACATACCAAGTTCCAGGCCAGCTAGGGCTACAGGGAGACCCTCTCTTAAAAAGATGGAAAAACTGAAAACACATAATAAGTGTTTTCATTTAATAAGTGGAAAAGCCCAGCATAATGACTCATACCTATAGTGGAGGCACTTAGGAGGCTGAGACAGGAGGAATACTTAACTTGAAGACCACCCTTTGCTACACAATGAGTCTCTGCCTCAAAAGAGAAACAGAATAAAAAATGTAAGATTTCGACCGCCTAGCAACACAGTGTGGACCCTGGTAAGCTCTTCAATCAATCAAAGACTTCAGATTAAGTGGAATGCTATTAAAAGAAGTTTTGCATGAGGCTGGAGAGATGAATCAGTCGAGAAAGTACTCTGTGCACAAGCACAAGAACCTGAGTTTGATCCCCACATAAAAGCTGGGTGCTACTGTGCATGCCTATAAAACCCAGTGCTTGGGAGGTAGAGACTGGAGGATTCCCAGGGACTTGCTGGCCAACCAGTGTAACTGAATCACAAAGCTCCAGGTTCAGTGAGAGATTCATCTCAAACAAGAGGAAAAGCATGAAAAAGACAGCAGGCAGCAATGTCTCCAGCCTTCATATGTGTGCACCTGTATACACAGGAGCTATGCATTTGCATGCACAAGAAGATGTTTTATGATTGAGTAGGAGGAAATTAGAAACTTTTACAAAAAACTCTGATTTGGAGTAGTAAGGGTCCAAACCAGAAGCCATTCTTATGAGGAAAAATAATCTGAAGAGGGGCTGGAGAGATGGTTCAGCAGTTAAAGAGCACTGACTGTTCTTGCAAAGGATCCAGGTTTGAATCCCAGCACCCAGATGATGACTAAAAACTGCCCATACATCCAGTTCCAAGGGGATCTGACACCCTCTTCTTACCTCCTTGGGCACTGTATGACATGGGTGCACTTTACACACATGCAGTACACTCACACACATTAAATAATAAAAATTAAAAATAATAATCTTAAGAATTAAAAGCACTTGATCTCTTTGTTTGAACATGTTCATAAAGTCCAACAGAAGGCCAAAGGATGCTTTAACCAGAGTAAGGGAGGTTAAAATGTTTTCAAAACTCACGCTGATTTATCAGTTCCTGCACCCCTCCAAATTTCTTCTTAAAAAGAACAGCTATCCCAGCGCCCATGCGACAATCCTCACTGATACAGTGGGCTAGAGAGTCTGTTTTGGGGCATGCAAAAAGGTCTCCTTTCACATATGTGATCTATAATGTGCAAAGGAAAAGAAAGCTTTGTTAGAAACAGAAAAATACCAATCCTTTTATATCTTCAATTGTCTCCCTCTCCACGTGGGTGTTCATGCAGGCAGACACACACACAGCCTCTTCCCCACTTTTCAACCAATTTGAATTAAAGCCAAACCTCCCCAATTTAAGAAGTATTAAAGTATCTGTAAAAGGAAAGTTATGGATGGTCTCTGCCTAGAATTGTACTAGCCTTTCTTAAGTAAATCGGCTAGAGAGAAACACACAAACAAACAAAAAAAAAGGCAATCCAATTATTGGTTTAATTTAAAAGTGTTTATGTTTTTGACCTCAATTATTCTGAATTCCAGTTCACCGATAAGTTAATAGTTACGCACTCGGCTTCCTTCTGGATCTTCATTAAGGCTGCTGGCCATGATACTGAGTCGCTATTTCCAGAATTTAAGAGTTTCTTCTGCTAATGAAAGGGGAAAGCAAGCAAACATGCTCAGGCAGCCTGAACACGACGATTGCCTTGATCACCCACTTAGTTTTCCCACCTTCCCAAAGTGGATCTCTGAATGTGAGGTCATTCAGACTCTTAAGAAGCAACACAAAGGCACTGCGCACCAAGGACTAGCGAATGCCTCATTGGCCGAACTGGCCACCACCCAGTCACTTCGCACTTTCCAGGAGCCGAAGTAGATAGAGACTGTCAGACCTCCTCACTTCTCCAAGCCCGCTCTTAACACAGCTGGTTTAAGATTGGCTCCTTTCTCTCTGCAGGACACTAGAGTATTTTCCCAGTGGGTCTGTCTGAGAATAAAAAGAAACTTGGCCAGTCTCACAATCAGAGTGCATGGTGCAGGCACTTGCTGAGCTGCAGGCGCGCGGGAGGGAAGGCTCAGTACCTCTCCTGGGAGTGCAGGGAGGAAAGTCTAGAAAAGCTTCCCATTCTCTCTCCTACCCTAAGGAGGGTTATTCCCGGGATCCCGGGGGGAGGGGGAGTCATGCTGGAGTCATCCTTCACCTGCAAAGGAGTCGGCTGTTAGGAGCCCCCACCCCGCCCCACCAGGAAGGGCTCAGAGACCGACCCCGTAGGTAGAGAGCAGCGGACGAGCCCTGATGCGGAACCAATCCCGCCACGGCCTTGGAGGACACGCACCCAAGATGGCAGCACCCCCTCAGAAGCGGGGCGGAAGTGAGCCCCTCTAGCGAGCTAGAGGCTAGCCTAGCCCGCTCTCTATGGCGATGGCCTCAGAACTTCCGGCGGTAAACTCCGTAGTCTCCCGCCGCCGCTCAGGCATGCGTAACGGCAGGCGGACCTCGACTAGGGAAGAGAGGCGCTTGCGCATTCGTTCCAGGGGTGTGTCCCAGAGGTCGCTTAGAAGTGGATGGACAGTTGGCAAAGAGGGCGTGTTAGCGCCTGCGTGCTACGTCGCTCAGGGCGGTGTTGAGGTGAAGGGTATGGCCTGTCCGGAAGACGCCTGCGTGGTCCCTGAACGGGAGGCGGTGCCAAATCAAGGAAGTGGGCGTGGCCTCGGCGCACCTGCGCAGTGCTCCTCCGGGGGGCGGGGCAAACCCGGCCGAGGGGATGGGGCGTGGTCTCGAAGGCGCTTGCGCGAAGGCGGTTGGAGGGAGGCCCGATTCCCCTTTGTTCGCGTTCGCCATTTTGCGAGGCAGCGGCAGTGGCGGCGGCAGCGGCGGCTGGAGCCTCTGATTGGGTTTCGGGGTCCGGTACTGGAGCCAATCAGCGCGGGCAGCGAACCGGGGGAGCGAGGCACGGTGAGTAAGAGGAGCCAATATCCAGCGGCCCAGAGCCGGCCCCAGCGCCCCGATTGGCGGGTCTTGCTGACCACTCAGGAGAGGCCCAGGCACCCGTCGAGCCCGGGGTGTCGAGCTGAGCCTAGCCGAGTGGGGCGGCTGGCGGCCCGGGCCCGGAGCCACGGGCACCTCGGGGCGCGGCCTGCCGAGGCCTGCTGGGCCCATCCCGCGTGGGGATGGCGCCCCGGGGCCAGGCTCGCCGGGTGCGCGTGGGACTTGCGCCCGTTGTCGGCGACCCTCAGGCCCCGGGTCGGCAGGGGGTGGGTCGGTCCGGGCGGTTTCGCCCTGCTGGTTCCGGTCTCGCCGTGCAACCCGTTCTTGTGCCCTCAGCGTTCCGGGCCTGAGGCCCGGCGGGGAACGCGCGGCACCGCCGACACGGGGCCGTTAGCGCGCCTGCCGCTGCCCCTCCTCCTGGCCCGCCACTCCGGGGCTCCCGGGCTGGCGCCGTTACCACCCCCTTCTGGCTCGTCATTTCCTCTCCTCCCCGCCCCGCTCGCCCGGCCCGGAGCGCCCGCACACCTCGGTGCTGGAGCGCGACCAAGCGCTTTCTCTTTTCGTTGGGCCACTCGGTGCCTCACTCCTTGCAAAATTTATGGCCCTGCGCGTTCTTTGATTCCGGGGCCCACACAATTCGCTGCTGTTATTTATTCTCTTATCCGTGGCTCAATCTGTGAGCTCTTCCTCTTTTGGTACCCCCCCCCTTTTACCCTTTTTGTGTCACTTTCTAAGTATCATGCTCGTGATTCTAATATTAGCTCCGTCCACGTGTCTTGTTTCTTTTTTCCCTTATGTTCTTCCAAATCTGTTGTGTCCATCTTGACAGCAGATGCTTGAAAGCTTACGTGGCTTGTGGGGTTTTCTTAGAGTGAGAGGTTCCTTGGGCTTCTGGCAATTAGTCTATGGCTGGCAACACCAGCGTGCTGCAGAGGGAGCGGGTGGAGGAGGCGCCCCCCTGATTGTTGGAGATTCATAAATGAAAATCAATACCTGAGGGTCAATTTTATGAGGGGTCAGGTACAATATTAGGAAGTGATGTTGCATGCACTAGCAACAGTCTCTTTCTGTGCTTTTGATTGGTCTTGAAGGTTAGTGACTCCAAAGAGGAAAACCTGTGCAGGGTACCAGCTAGTACCGTTAGAAGCAGAAAAGCTCGGTATAGGGAATGGGCAATAGTACCGAATTTAGGCGCGAAAGTCCACTGAGTAAAAAAAGTACGTGAGGGTCTTGCTAAGAAATTTTTGGAAGCAGTTTGGGCTGGCAAAGTGATCTAGAACTGTTTTTCCCCCTAATATTGAAAAAAAAAAAAAAAAGAGTTTGTGAACTAAGGATTCTGCTGTATTGTGGCTGAATTCTTTTGGGAGAGAACGAGACTTTTCTCTTAGGATGCTAAAAGTTGTATTAACGGGATTAGGTGATGGGGCAGTTGCTGTCCTCACTTAGCTTCAGTATATGGTGCTGGCTTTCTGGGAGGTTTCATTTAGCGTGGTTGCTGAGGTCATAGCAGCTGGTAGGTTTGAGGAATCTCCTAATCCACTCTGAAAATAGGAAGAATTTGTCTTTAAATTAAAAATACATTTGCCTTTGCATACGATGTTTTGACTTAGGTGTTTTTAAAAATGTATGCATCCCATCACTTCAAAACTGCCAAATATTTTTGCTGACAAAAAAGGAATTGTCTTCTGGTGACTATGGCACCTCTAAAGCCTCTCCTAGTCTCCTACCTCTGCTTGGCATTTTATGAAAAACTAGTGGGGCCTTTAGCTTTCTCTGGACATGGGGCCTTGTAGTTTGCTGCTCAGGTGCTGAAATAACTATTTCTTTCCCTCTCCTTTCATAGAGATCCTGCCTCTGCTTCCTGGGTGCTGGGATTAAAGGGTTGGGCTCCCTGGATGGCCTCCTGTCTCTGTAGCACTCTGCCCCACCCTCACTGTACTATCACCTAGCTATGTTCTTTCCACCTAAGTTCAGCAGCGGGGCATCTTTTCCTAAACTTTTCTTGATTTATCCACATCTGTTGACGGCTCTGTCCTCCAAACTCAAATTTACTTCATTCTCTCTTAGGAGTTTATTGCAGATTTTATTCCTTTTTTAAAACTTTAAAGGCTCTTTGAAGTTAGAATCTGGTTTTATTTGTTTTTTTATTTTCTAAAGCCTTTTAGAACAATAGCATGTGGTACATCATTACTGGAAGGAGGAACAAATTTGAACCCTCCAATCCAGAACCCTCTGTATGATGATGGGGAGCCTGGACAGTCCATTGTTCTGTAGTCCTTTATCAAACACAGATAAAAGGACCCATTTTATTAGTTGAGCATTCATTAATTTAGTGGGCCTGATAAGCTGGTCATTTTTATAATGGAATATTAAAATATATGAGGATAAAGACTATTTCCTGGAGTTTTGTTCCAGTTCATATGTTTTTGTGTTACATGTGCACTCATGTGATAAACATGTCTTACTGTGGTTTGAAAGAAACATTAGGAAGCAGACATTCCTAGTCTAGTGTTTGCCTGGAAGTGACTATCAGATGTGGACTGAGGGCTTCTCAAGCTTATTGTAGTTGAGTTTCTGGACGTTCTAGCTTTAGCCTGTGTTTGTCCAAATAGAATACCTTCCTAAGTGGCTGGGTAGAGATGTTCTGGAAAGAATATTTTCATGGTGACTACAATAAATTCATTTTCATTCATCTTTGTCTCAAAAAAAATTCAGATTTGGGGGATTAGAGCTGAGAAACACTAAATCCATTTGGCTTAATTTTGTCATAAACTTGGGCAGCATGTCAGATTGTGTTGCAGTTCTGCTGGCCAAAGTTCACCCAAGCAGGAGCATAGACGCCACTGGAGCCAGTTACTTAGCACTCAGCATGGGCAGTCTGATCTCTGAGCAGTCTGGGTTCATGCTCTGAGCTAAATCATTTCCTCATTAGTGCAGAATGGCTGCTAGGTTTGAAGCTGCCTCTCTTTACCCTTCAAAGTACAGTGATTTAAATGGCCTGAGATTGAAGCATTTGTATCCGCAGGATAAACTAGTTAAGAAAGTCTAGATGACATGCATCAGTCATTCCTGAGCACATTTTGGTGAGTTTTGAGAAATCTATACAAATCCCACTTCAAGATGTTAAACACTTATCACCCCAGAAAATTCAAAAACTCCATTCCAGTTGGCCTTTCCCAGTCTTTTTCTCAGTCCCAGGGAACTACTGATTGACCTTTGCCTCTAGGCTGCTATTATCACCATGTCACATAAATTGAACCATACCCTTAATTGATTAGGTTAGAAACAGATTGTGTTAGAGACAAGATAGAATTTGGAAACATAAGGGCTTCCATAGTGGAGCCATTTAGTTTAGCTGATGTTATTTGTTGTACCCAGAGTTTCTCAAGAACCAACTCAGTCAACCAGTTCAGAAAACAATGATATAAAAATCTGAACACTGAGTTGGTCGGTTTGCCAGGAGAAGAAGCTATGAAGCCTACAGCATGGGAAAACATCTTGGCCAGCTATTCCTCTGACAAGAGATTGATGTCTAGAATATGAAGGACTCCAAAATAAAGACCAAAAGAATAAGCGAATAAATAAGTGAATAAATAGATTGAATAGAAGAAATGCAAGTGGCCAATGGATCAGGAAGAACACTCAGCATACTTGGCCATCAAGAAAAGGCAGATCAAACTCCATTTGACATCACCTCACCCCAGACGTCGTGATTCTAAAGAAAAAGAACAAATGCTGGAGAGAATGGGGAGCCTTTTACACAGTATGAGGTGGAATGTCAATTCATCCACTACTGAAACTGTATAGTTGGTTTGGAGGTGCCTCAAAACAGACTAGAACTACTGTATGATTCCGCCACCCCACTCTTGGTATTCACATAGCGAAACCAGAGTTAAGTGTGTACTAAAGATAAGTGCACACCTATGTTCGTTCATTCATTGCTACACCATCCACAATAGCCAGGTTAGGAAATCACCAGGAATGTTCATTGATGGATGATTACACAAAGAAAAATGTATAGAAACACAGTAGAGTATTAGACATAAAGAACAAAGTTATTATTTGTAGGGAAATGGATGGAACTGGAGGTCATAGTAAGGAAAGAAACCAGACTTAGGAAGACAAATGTCAAATGTATGCTCTTTCATGCAAACTCTAGATTAAAAACAGAAAGAAGTGGGACTACTTTGGGAAGAGGGAAGGGAAGAGGAAAGGAAAATGGGGTCCAAGTGATCCAGATAGGTTATACATATTTACATATATATAAATGAAAATGTCATGAAACCCATTGTTTTGCACAGTGAATACATGCTAATAAAAAAATTAGCAATCTAGTTTATGTTCCTGATACCAGCAAGTCTATCAAATCCTAATCATAGCCAGAAATCTGTGTGGTGAGTATCCTAGTAGAGCAGGGGCACTGGTTGAGGGAGCATATACGGGTGCACTTAGATACCCGCACACAGCACACTCATACATAAAAGTTAAAAAAACATAAACGTAAAAGAAGTTTTAAGCCAGTCGTGGTGACACACACCTTTATCTCAATGCTCCGAAGGCAAAGGCAGGTCAGTCTCTTGAGTTTGAGGCTACGTATGTAGTGAGACCCTCTCTCCAAACTGAAAAATAAAGGAAGTTTTAGAGATTAGTACAATTTCTATTTGAGCAGGCATTTGAATACTGTGTTAGTTACCTTTCCATTACAGAAACCACTTGAAATGATCAGCTTCCAGAGAAGAGGATTATCTTGGCTCACATTTTAGGCTGCACTGTAGGGTGGACAGGGAAAAGCATTGTACGTAGAGATTTGATGCCGTGAGAGGTTTCAGGCATCCATTGTGGGTCTTAGAACATGGGTGGGTAAGGGCCTCTGCTGTAGGACATAACATGTCATTGTTAGTATTCCTTGTTCTGTATTGTCGTGCCAGAATCTCTACTAGAGCTCACCTGCTTAGTGCTATTTAGTGGAGGGGTTTTTTGTTTTTTGTTTTACATATGTACACCTATTTATAGGATTGTGTGTGTTTCTTTGCTTGAGCCAAAGTCTTACTGGAGTCCAGGTTATCCTAAAACTTTGTGACCCAAGCTGGCCTCAGTCATCCTCCTAGGTCAGCCTCCCAGGTGCTAGGATTGTAAGCAGGAGACCCTATGTAGAGACTCAATAAGCAAAGTATTTGACTCCAGTGTAGGGTGATCTACTTACTAAGTAACAAACCCCAAGTTCCAAGTTGCTTAGCATTTCTTGGTGACTAATGTTTTGGCAGCAAATGTGATACAAATTAAGAAAACATATTCTCTAAGTAAGCATGCCCTTGCAACAAAGAATTCAAAGTGTCTCGAGATAGAAGTGTTACTCTGGTAGCATTGGAAGGTGATCTGTCCTTGCAGTTTAACTGGATTGAGAATCACCTAAGAGGCTATAGTGTCACTGGCCTTTGGGTATGTCTGTGAGGGTGTTTCCAGAGAAGGTTAGGTCCAAGGGCTTTGACTGCTACATACCTTGGTCCCTTGATAGCTTCATTTGATGTCACTGGGAAGTGCTGCAAATGGCAGGTGAGATCTAATTAGAAGAAGTTAACTGAGGGGATAGTGTCCCTGGGGGCTGTATCTTCTCTGGCCTCTTTCTCTGCTTCCTGGACACTGTAATGGGAAATCCATATCTCCTCCTGTTAGTTTTTTAGTTGCAGTGTCACAGAAATAACTAATATACAAGGTAAGTTTCCAGTAAGTAGTAACCAGAGAAATTGTAAAGAATGAAAAATAAAATAGGAGTTTCTGTTTACTAGGTCAGTTGGCTTGTTTTTGAGGTGGGGCTTATGTAGCCCTGGCTGGTCTCAAATTCTCATGTAGCCCTGCCTCAGCCTCCCCAATGCTGGAATTACAAATGTGTACTGCCATGCTTGACCCTGATATTTATAATGATTGTGCTGCATAATCGTAGGTAGTTAAAAATAATATGGAATATATAAACATCTGTTAACCTGTTTTATTTTTACTACTAATTACAATGAAAATTAAATTTTCCCAAGTGTCTGATATAGCCCTTACAGATAGACTCACTTTGTTTTCTTTCTTACCTGCTCTCATAGGCATACTTTCCTACCAGCTGCCTGGGATCTCCGGGAGTGAAGTTTGCTTCGGCAGTTCTAACGTGGTCGGGCCATGGAGCAGTACACAGCAAACAGCAACAGTTCCACAGAGCAGATTGTGGTGCAGGCTGGACAGATACAGCAGCAGGTATGGGAGCACTACTGCCAGTAATGTCCCCACTTGAGTAGTTGGTGTGTTACTCTTGGAGTGACTTGAGGCATCGGATCTTGTGAAACTCTAGGTCTGAGGACTTTATCAGTCTGTGGCCACTTCTGTGGCATCTGCTCTTCATGAAAGCTTTCTTTAAAAAGAAAATTGTACCATTTTATCATTGAAAGTCACACCTACTCTTTTCTGGATTCAATTTGATTGTCACTTCTGAGGTGTCTTGTGATTGAGTATGGGTTTGACCACCATAGTCAATAGTCAGCTTTCATGCAATCTGCTGTTCCTTTATTTGGTCTAGCTCAATGTTCTTCAGAGCAGTTCTGCTTTATATTAGGATGGCACTTGGATTGCCATTCTTATAGGTGAGCCCATATGAGAAAATTTCTGCTGATGGCTTCTTCCCAAGTAGCAGAATATAAGTTTAATTGATGTATATTATCTTGTGCTTTTACCTGAGTGTGTTTTTATAAAACTTCCTTTCCCCTCATAGCTTTAGAAAAGGACATTTATTGTTTCATTTGACTTTGGGCCAAGACTATTGTCTTGGAATGTCTTCTCTTCAAAATAGAGCTGAGCTGGTGCAGGTGAGTGGTGGAGAGGGCGAAGGACACCAAGAGTGAAGGCCGGTCCGTGATCAGTAGACGGGGTTGTACTTTACTGAAGAGATTAACTGCAAGCAGTCCTGCTGGCCTTCCCTTCCATAGAATTGCTGTAGCTCTGGCAGCCTCCTCTAGCTGCCCTAGAGAAGGGGATTCCCCAGGGGGTTCTGCAGTCGGCCAGATCCCTGGCTGGTGAATTTCTCTTCCATGAGGACATGCAAGGTTCATTCATTGTAAACCTTGCTCTAAGGAAGACCAGTTGGGGTCATAAAAGCAATGAGCTCATGAAGCTAGAATTTGGTTCTCAGTGATTCCTTCGTTCTTTCTTGGTAATTACATTCAAGCCCTAGAAACTCTTTGTCATAGTTTTAAGGCTTTAAAACCTGGTAATTTTGTTCTTGGGAACTTACTTAAGGAAATAGAGTATTCATATAAACATGTAGCTGAAAGGTGAAAGTTCTTTTTCTGGAAAGGACTGCATTATAAATTTTTGTGTTATTGATGGTAATATTTTGACCTTTTTATGTCATAGAAGGATGTTTTGAGGTCTACTCTGGGGACAGAGATTTGATCTTGCTACAAGACAGCTTGAGTATAGGGAGTAGGCATCTTTTAAAACTCCTACGTAGGGTGAGGCTTTTGAGAGCTGCTTCCCAGTCCCACAAAAAGAACTTCATGTCTTGAATTATACATTTCTGTCCTGATATATTTCAAGCTCTTCCTGTTCCTGTTCTCAGCAGCAGGGTGGTGTTACAGCTGTCCAGTTGCAGACTGAGGCCCAAGTGGCATCCGCCTCAGGCCAGCAAGTCCAGACCCTCCAGGTAGTGGTGCCCTCTCTGACTTTGAGTGCTGCATGAACTTCTGTCCGGTGCCGTCTGTGCTTGGCTCTCAGGTTGAAGAGCAAAGTTGCATGCCTTTGGTGCTGCTAACCTGTCTGAGCCTTATGTAGTGCCAGTTTCCTGATGTTTTATGCCAAGTCACATAGTGACTGCAGTGTCAATTTTCTGAAACCACTTTGACTGTTTCTTTGAAAATGCCAGGAAACAAGTAGCAAGAAGGACTTCTGAGTGGCCTTACCCAGTGCTCAGACACTGTCCGATTGCATGCTGAGACTGTATAGATTTGTCTTACAGTGAAGAAAATATACAGAGAGAGACTAGGCTAGACTGTACTTTGTTCTTATCAAAAGTGCAGTTGTAACTGCAGAATAATCTTTGCACTTAGCAAAAAATTATCTAAAGATCAAATCTTGTTAGTAAAGTTTTGTATTACCTTTCTTGGAGAAATCATAACATCTTATTAACTCTGCAAAGATTAGCCCATCCCCTTGGACCAGGATGGGAAGTGCTTTCAAGATTTAATGTTAGAGTAGGGGTAGGGCATGATATGGTGCTCCCCTTTGATCCCATCACTTGGAAGCAGGAAGACTGAGAGTTTGAGGCCATCCTGGACTCTGAAAAAAACAAAACATGTTGGGCATGGTGGCACATGCCTTTATCCCAGCACTCAGAAGCAGGGGTCTCTGGAGTTGGGGGCCAGCCTGGTTTACATAGTGAGTTCCAGGCCACCCAGGACTATATAGTGAGATTCTGCCATTAAATAAAAGGTATCAGAGCCACCCTAAGATACAGTTGTATGGATGTGCTGGAAGGGGAGTCGGGTGGCTGAAAAAGAGCTCTTAGTTAACCAGTGCAGCTCTTTAATATTATGTATAACCAGGTTAAGCATCCCAAATTGGAATAATAATTTGGCCAGTTCCTGTAAAACTGGCCAAGCATTAGTCTTTTTTTGTGTCCACTAAGCATTAAGGTAACCAAGTTTCTGAGAACTTGGTGAGATTTGAGTATCCTGCCCTTTTCAAACTCCACTGAATTGGACATGATTCAGAATGGGGCTTTGAATGTAAAACTGGCATCTCACTTTATTACTGGTGCTGCTAAGCATCCTGGAGGTAACACCCCTTATTGCAATCATTTAACTTCACCCTCTCAACCCACCCATACCTTGATACTAGTAGTGTTTGGTGATGACATCCAGCCAGTTCTGAACATAAACTAATAAACTAAGATGGAAGTTCATCTTGTAGGAACTCCTGAACTGTACTGGAACCTCAGGGAGTTCCACAGATTTTTGTTATTATTCATGCTTGCTTCATCTCATTAATTCATGAGACAGTACCTGAGATTATCATTAACCACTTGTGGAATGGGAATGTAACGTGCTCTTAACGGTGTGGCTTCTTGTCTAATGCATGAGTCCTTGTGGTCATTCATGTGTTACAGACAGAATGAGCTTTTCAGAGTCTCAAATCCTTCGTTGTGTGCATGTGTAGCATGTCATTGGGGGAGGGCATACTAAGATGATGGATAACCAGAAGATTATGTGCCTTAAAACTTATGTCAACTTTGGGGCCTAGGGAGATGGCTAATGGGTAAAATGTTTGCTGTGTAAGCATGAAAACCTGAGTTTGGATCCCTAGAACCTGTGTGAAAAGCTAGGCTTCTCCCTGTAACCCCAATAATGGGGGACAGAGACAGGTGGAACCTGGGACTTGTTGGCCAAGTCAGGGAGCCCTAGAAGACCTTGTCTCAAAAAATATGGTGGAGAGCAATGGAAGACATCTGCCAACAACTTCAGGCTTCTACTTCTATACACATATGCATACAGCACACGCATTTAAAAAACAAAAGGCATACTAAAACAGCTTGTGTCAACTTAATTATACTGGGTTTACATTTAAAAGAAAGGGAAACACATTATGAGAGTAATGGAAACTTTCTTCTTAGAGTCTCATTATTTCTGGAGAATTTTAAATAGTTCTTTCAGTTTTTTCTATAGTAAGTCTTCTGATAAATCTTTCCCAGCCCAGTACACATGCTCATTGATGTAGCACAAAGGAAATTGGAAAGAAGTAAGAGAGGGAAATGTGAGAAAGTCAAAGTCAGGCCATAAAGTCTTAAAAATTCAAGGCTTTCTCAAGGGATGGTCCAGGGATTGGTGGGATTGAGATGTTCCCAATGTTACTAATAGGGTGGTGGTGATGGTATTATCTGGGACAAATTAATTTTTTGAGTATACTTTTACTGGCATTAAAAATTAGTAGTTTAATCTTACAAATATTCTCTTGTTCTAAATCCTCAGAGCAAAGACAGAATCTAAGATATGAGTTTCAGACTTGTAGCTATTCTGGGGATCATTCTTGCTCACTTCCAAAGTGACTTTTTTGGCCTCTAAAAAGCATTCTACTAGATATTTTTACATTGAGATTCAAGATATAACTGAACACTTGCAGTGACCTAGTTTCTAGAGTTGACGCAAAGAAGCTTGAGAGTTGGAAATTCTGTTTATTCGCTTGACAGTTCTGTCAGATTGCAGTATTTCATTGCTTCTGACAGTTAAAATAACTGTGGATATTTTAAGATGCTGTATAAAGAGCTTTCCTGTGAAGATTACATCAATTGACTGGAAAATATTTCCATCTTTGTTTAATTGTTTGGGGCTTGGTTTGGTTTGGTTTGGAAAGAGGATCACAACATTGAGCCCAGGCTGGCCTGGAACTCGTTATGCAGCCCATTTGCCCTCCAGTTGATGATTCTCCTGCCTCAGCTTCCTGAGTGCTGGGATTACTGGTAACTCGGCTCCAAAGTTTTAAGTGGTGGGCTTTTGAAGCAGCAGCCATTCCTGGCATCCTCACAGCAAAGTGAAGAGTAAAATATTGGCCTTTCATTTTTGCTTGAGAGGCAGGAGAAAGGGTCCTCTGCACAAGCTTGTACAGTGTCTGGAGTTAGAGCTGCATGTACTTTCATTGACTTCTCTGGGTTCTTGAGAGTTTGCACACACCCTCCATCAACATTCTTCCCTCTCTAGTCTGCACTAGAACCATTCCTGGAGTGTGGATTTCAAAAGGCAGATAGTCTTACTCACTTGATCAGACTTTTGTCTTGGATTTAGCCTGTTTGGTAATAAATGCCTTATGTCTATTGAGACTTCCCAGGTTTTAAATAGACTCTATTATATCTGACCTTAGGAATATTCAAAATATCAGCTGTTTGAAGAATGTAACTCAAGGACTTAAGTCTTACTTTCTTAGTGTGTCTCTTACCTTTACTTCTCTTACCTTTACTAGCCGGGCAGAATTAGTTCCAATGATTGTCTTGGTAAAAGCCACTTTGCATCTTATATTATTTCATTGTTTGTATTCTATTTTATTCTAGGTCCAGGGGCAGCCATTAATGGTGCAAGTCAGTGGAGGCCAGCTTATTACATCAACTGGCCAACCTATCATGGTTCAGGCAGTCCCAGGTGGACAAGGCCAAACCATCATGCAAGTACCCGTATCTGGGACACAAGGTTTGCAGCAGGTGAGTAGTATTTTTTTTTTAAGTGTCTGTATTACATATCAAAGAAGAGGTATCTGTGTGTGTGCGCGTGTGTGCGTGTGTATGTGTGTGTGGCCGCACGTACATGCATGCACGCACATGCATGTGCTAGAGGTTAACATCACATGTCTTCTGTTGATCTCCACATTATTTTTGAGGCAGGGTCTCTTACTAAACCCAGAACTCAACAGTTGTCTAGAGTGGCTAGCCAATAAGCGTTGGGAATCCACCTGTCTCTGTCCTTATCTCTACAAGTCCCAGGTTCACAGATGCTTGCCTTCACACTAGTTTCTATGTGGATGCTGAGGGTCCAGACTCAGGTCCTCATGCTTGCACTGCAAAGTGTTTTATACATTGAGCTGGCTATCACCCCAACCCCTAGAAGAAAGGTAGTCACTGTTGCTTTTTACCTGATTCATACTCCTTGTTTTGAGTTTAGTCTCTTGTATAATCCAACACAGGAGTTGGACCTCTTAAAGAAGACCTAGTTTAGTAGATAGGGCCTTGAATTGCTACTAAGATTATAAAATGGGGGCTGGAAAGATAGTTAGGCAGCTAAAGAGTTCTTGTTGTTCCTGCAGAAGACCTGAGTTCAAACCCCAGCACCCACATCAAGCAACTGACAACTGCCTCTAACCTCCATGACCACTTGCACACATGCATGTACACAGATAAATACAAATAAAATAAATATGAATTCTAAGATTATAAAGGGATGAGATTCATATGAAATACTTTGGCATGCCCAAAGGATAGGGAAGGGGATTTACAACCTCTTTTGGAAGCTTTTGTGGATGCTTTGAGTTGTAAGGCTTTCCTAAATGTTTTCTCTTTTGATCTTTAATAACTTTGTATCGAGTAGTCAGGAAAACAGAATTCTGTCCACTGAACAAAGTATTCTATAAAAGGCCTTTTTCTTTTCAAGTTACAACATTTCAAAGAAAAACTTTTTTTATACTTTGTATCAGATTTCCAGTGATATTCCTAATCACATGACTACAGCTATTAAAATAAAATGATTTTGGAAAGCACACAGGATCTCTTTCTTTCCATAATTGCTGTCTGGGGTTTGGCTGTCCAAACCTATAAGCAGATTAGAAATTAGAAAAGGATTGGAAAGCATTAATGGAGTACTGAGCATTAGTGTAGGTGTTGAGAACAGAACTAAGGAATAGTGTCACATTGCCTTATCTATCTGTCCTGTGTGACAAATTAGTCCTGAAAGTTATTGGCTTAAAGCAAGAAACTTTTTGTATTAGTTACTTTTCTCGTTGCTTTAACAGAGTAACTTAAGGGAGGAAATGGTTTGTGTCAGGGTTTTAGGATACCAGCCCTTCATGGCAGGGAAGGCATGGCAGCAGTCTGGAAGAGCTGGTCACATTGCACCTGCAGCCAGGAAGCAGAGAGGTGAACACTGGTGCTCATCTCTCTTTCTCCTTTGCATTCAGTCCAGGACCCCAACTCATAGAGGCACTGTAGGTGAGGGTGGGTCTTCCCACCCTGTTAGCCCAGTCTAGAAACTTCCTCCCATGGCCCAGTTATTTCTGTGGTGATTCTATACTTAAGTTGACAGTCAGTATAGATGATCATACATTTTAGTTCCTATACTGATGAGCTATACCTCTCAAGGTCCTAATCAGAGTGCCAGTTGGCTTAATATTTGATTGGAAATGATAAGAGTTTAATAAATTATCAATAATTCATAATTAAGATTAGAATAGGACTCTTGGCTCTAGAGAGACCGCTCAGTGATTAAGAGCGCTGGCTGCTCTTGCATAGAACCTGGTTTAGATTCCCAGCACCCACATGGCAGCTAATAACCATCCACAACTCTAGTTCCAGGGAAATCTGATACCCTTTTCCAACCTTCATGGGCATTGTATGACATGAGTGTACTTAAGTACATGCAAGTAATACATTCATACACACAAAATAGAAAATAATAAATAAAATATTTTTTTTAAAAAAGAAAAAGACTCCTGCCCTTTTCTATCAAAGAATTTTTTGCTTTTTGTTATTTTGATGACAGGGTCTCATGTAAGCCCAGGCTGGCATTACTTTTTAGCTAAGACTGGCCTTGAATTCCTGATTATCCTGATACCTCCCAAATGCTGGAATTACAGGCATATGCCACCATGCATTTCCTGCTTTCTAGAGGGGTCTTAATCAGCTAACCTGCAGGAACCAAAGGAGTGTTGTCAGTAGAGTACCATTCTTTTTTGTGTTCTCTTCCGCAGATACAGTTAGTCCCACCTGGGCAGATCCAGATCCAGGGTGGGCAGGCTGTGCAGGTGCAAGGCCAGCAGGGCCAGACCCAGCAGATCATCATCCAGCAGCCCCAGACAGCAGTCACCGCTGGCCAGACTCAGGTAAGTCTACTAGCTCCATCAACACAGAAGCACTGCTGGTTTGGAAGGTCAAAACAAACCAGACATTTCCCATGTAATAAAAATGGGGGCGAAGAGTGTGTGGTTGTGCTCTCTGTGAGTATCTTAGAATCTGTTGAGTCATGTCATTGTTTTCTACAGACACAACAGCAGATTGCAGTTCAGGGGCAGCAAGTGGCCCAGACTGCTGAAGGACAGACCATCGTCTACCAGCCAGTTAATGCAGATGGCACAATTCTCCAACAAGGTATGCATTCAATACATTTCTCTGGAACTTCTTAGTGCATTGATTTTTGTCCCTTGAACACCTTTGAGTGCTTCAGGATATTAACTGTGACGTCTACATGATGCTTGAATAGCAACAAAAGTTTTCCTTCGTGTCTCCACTGATTGTTAGTTCATTTTTACCATATGTGACCAACTCATTTCTGTTTGTAGGATGGAATTCCTGCAGTTTGTGTTCTGGGTCTCTCCGTCAGTAATTTATTCCAGAGACTCAGATGCCCAGTGTTTATATGGTCATGTTTACAAGAGAGTTCTCAGATATAGTCTAGAAAGAGAAATATGAACACACACATACTTCAGAGCCCATTAAAGAAGTACATACTTGGGGCTAGAAAGATGCTCAGCAGTTAAGAGCACCAAGTGCTCTTGCAGAAGACCTACCTTGGTTCCCAGCACCCACACGTCTCCTTGAAACCATCTGTAACTCCAGTTCCAAGGGATCCAATGCCTTCTGGCCTCTGCAGGCAGCAGGCATGCATGTGTTGTACATACCTACGTGTAAGCAAAACGTTCACACATCAAAAATAAATTTTTAA
Organism: Eospalax fontanierii; assembly: GCA_035773235.1. Lineage (NCBI taxonomy): Eukaryota > Metazoa > Chordata > Mammalia > Rodentia > Spalacidae > Eospalax > Eospalax fontanierii. The sequence goes on from CM069549.1 coordinate 8,519,450, forward strand.
AAATTATATCCTAGAAATAGATGGTAAATAAGTTAAAACAATATACTTGACTTGGGAGGAGATGTGCTCAAAGTAGACTTGAAGGCCTTGAAAACAGAGTTAAGTCTAGAAGGATATCTTAACCACATTCCATGAATGAAGGTTCGATTGGGCCCAAGATTTTACAGCAAACTAGGTGTAGAGAGTGTGATATCCCTGTGCCATTTGACTTGGTAGAGAGCCCAGATGGGACTGAGCCTTAGCAGGAGCTCAAAAAGAATGTGACCTCAAGTGTTGCCTGAAACAGATCATTGGATGTATGAGAACAGTGGGGTTGGCTGCTGTGGGCTAGCACTGGAGTAGTGGGGGCCTCCATACGTTGTATCTTTAGAAAATTGTTTTTGGATTGCCTGGGGATGGGTATTCATTTCAAGGGTGAATTTATTCAGAATTAGACCCTAGATGGTTAATAGAAATTTCAAACAATGAGCTTTCAACAAAAGGGCTTGAGTGGGCTGTTTGTAGCAAAGCAGCGAAGGAGTGGGAAAGTGCTTCTACCCTGGTGCTTGCCAGAACATTTGTCCAGGAGGATGAACGGGAACCGGATAGAAGAGGGACTAACCATGTTCCCTTCTTTCTGTTCTGTGTGCCTGTTTTGTTTGTTTTATGTTTTGTTTTCTCAAAGTTACAGTCCCTGTTTCAGGCATGATCACCATCCCAGCAGCCAGTTTGGCAGGAGCACAGATTGTTCAGACAGGAGCCAATACCAACACAACCAGCAGTGGACAAGGGACTGTCACTGTGACACTACCGGTGGCTGGCAATGTGGTCAATTCAGGAGGAATGGTCATGGTAAGGGCTCTTCCATTCGCTGCTCTCATGCACTGCAGCTAACCACATATCTTTGTCTTGACAAAATTCTTGAACTGCAAGTTGATGTCTTGCAAAACAAGATTAGAATGTTGATATCTTAAGATTGAAGTTGATCCTTAGGATGATCCACTTTTACAATGGTACAGCAAGGCATAATTCATTCTGAGTGCCTATTGTATATTACAGACTATTCTAGCTACTGGAGACAGCAACAGATAAGTGTAAATGTGTCATTTTACTTAGACTTTTCATGGCTCTAATAAACTCTGTTCTCCCATTGCCACAGATGGTTCCAGGAGCTGGGTCTGTGCCAGCTATTCAGAGAATCCCTTTACCTGGAGCAGAGATGCTCGAGGAAGAGCCCCTCTATGTGAATGCCAAACAGTATCACCGCATTCTTAAGAGGAGACAAGCTCGGGCGAAGCTAGAGGCAGAAGGGAAAATTCCAAAGGAAAGAAGGGTATGTATAACATTGGAAAACACACAGGAAAAAAGCAATGTGGTTCTATAGTCACACCACCTTCAGTATGGTTTGTTTCCCCGAAGTCTTTCCAGACAATTGAACACAATTGGTTCATCTACTGCTAGCAATAGCACATGCATGGCTTAAACAAGGGGGTGTTTTTTGTTTTAGAAATATCTTCATGAATCTCGGCACCGACATGCCATGGCTCGGAAGCGTGGTGAAGGTGGGCGATTCTTCTCTCCAAAGGAAAAGGACAGTCCTCACATGCAGGTAAGGAGATGAGACCCTTTTAGTCCCCGTTGCCTTAAGTTTTTGCTAGCAGTGTCCACAGTTCCACACTCAAGGTTGAATCGCATACTCAAAAGCACACAACATTGTCTCTTGGTCTCTTCCCTTGGGTCTTTAAAGCATTAAATGTTTTAATCCCATGGCCTTTGTTCCTTTCTCATTCTCCTAAATTACCAACATTCTTTCCTATCAAAATTACTTTTTCAAGGAAAAATTTTATTGTCTTTTACAGCATTATTAGCAGTCAATACTTAGTATTGCATTAAGCACTTAGATAAATTTATGGGTTGTTGTGTTTTGTTGGTGGTGGTTAATTCAACTCTGTAGTAACCTCAAACTCATTGGGATAGGAATTAATCTCCTACCACCATTTTTTGGAGTTTAATTTGAGTTTTTGAGAAATTACCTAAGGGCAAAAAATCTTTCCAAAGAGTCAACTGACCAAATCCTGGTGGTGTCTACCATCCCAACTACTCTGGAAGCTGAGGCAGGATTGAAGGTTTAAGTCCTGCCTGGATACAGAGTGAGTTTTAGACCAGTCGGCTTAGTGAGACTCTGCCTCAAAAAGTGAAAAGGGGTATAACTAGCTCTGAGGCAGAGCACTTGTCTGGCATCCCAGTACCTCAGAAAATAAGCCTATCTACTGAAACTCAAACCTAGATACTGTAAGTCCCCAGTTTACTCCGTGCTGTGCTGTACTGGCTCAGAGATCTAATTCTGCAAATGAGATATTGCTGATCAGTATGTCCACAGTAGAACTCTTAGTTTGCTAGTTTTTGTGCCTAAGCCAGTCATTCAACAAGGGGCATGTCCGTCTGCCAGATCATTGAAGCTTAAATGGTCCATATCTTCAAGTCTTCTTGGTTTATCTCTTAAAAAATAATTTGAATCCATTAATTTTTTCCCTCCTAACTGATACCAGCCTGATATAGTCCTCTTTCTTTGGCTTGGATTAGTGTATCAGTGGTCTCCTCTCTTCCACTCATGTCCTCCTTCACATTACTCTTCTTTACATCCTCACATCTCAGTGTAGTCTGCTCAAGTAGGCATCATGTCATACCACAGCTTTGTCCTGCTCAAGCTTCTTCAGCTCTCCTCTGTTTTCATCCAGAAATCCAAAGTCCCAACCATGGGACAACAAGTTTGTCTGCCTGCCTGCCTCTAGCTGCACTTCCTCTTACTTTTTGATCTCTGTTCTTCCTTGCTATTTAGCCATTTATCTGTCTCCTACTCTGCACCTTTGTTCTTAGTTTCCAGTCTGTGATAGTTTTTACTCCATCTTTTCACATCTGTCTCTGGGTTTTGTGGGTTTCATTTTTGAGACAAGGTCTCATTTTGGGGGCCCAGGCTGGCCTCACATCTTCAGCACTATGCCTCAGCTTTCAGATGCTGAGTTCATGGGTGTGTATCCCCACACTCAGTTACTCCTCCTCTTCTAGACCTGGTTTCGCTCTGGAAAGTCACCCTTGGTCTCCTTTCATCTCTAAACAGTTTCCTTTACCCCCCCAGTGTTTTCTTTGAATTTCTTTCTTTAGAGTATAGTCATCAAATTGTTGTCCCAAATTGTTCTTTGCTGGCTTCCTTCACTGGAGTCTAAGTTATGGTAACAGTAGAGCATTCAGTTCTGTTTTGTTGGACTGAATAAGTCCTCGGTCATTTTTAGAAGCATCACGTGATTTCCACCACACAGTGTCCTGTAACTTGATCTCTGTTCTCCTTCAGGTGACCTGCTGATAGTATGGGTTTCTGTAATCTACTCAAGGACTTGTGCAAGTTCATCTTTTTTAAACAATGTCATACAATGTCTATATAGCTGCCAAACAACTCCATCTCAGCAATCTGTTTCCCTGGTATGGCCAGGGGTGAGCACTGACAGTTTACTTCAGGACTGGTGATCTTCACTGGTCCCCTCCTGCCATGGGACAGCCTCTCTGTTCTTGTTGCTATCTCCTGCAGTGTGTGAAAATGGGAACTGCCCCCTAGAGCAGACCAATTCAAAACTCTCCTAATGTTCTGTGCTTACAGCAGGATGTGGTGACTTTCTTAGCCTCTTTTAGTTTGTTTCTCCATCTGTAAAGTAGAAGACTGGCCATTTCTCCAGAACACTGAGGATTTCATGTGCTACATATCTGGTACCTGTTTTAGTACAGTATGTGATGAGTGCTCAGTAGATGCTCTTGTTCTTGATCATTGTTCCAAGACTCAGCTCTAGTTCTTGGACCTCCAGAAATCTTTCGGCCTTTTCTTAGATCTTACCTACTGGGGTTTCTTTCAAAGACAGGTATGGAGGATCTCTAAAGAAATTGTATGGAATATTGCAAAAGGATTCCTGGGACTGACCCATAACACTGAAGATCTTAAGTGAGAAACAGCACCTAGAGTTTAGTTAAACAACTAAATCTAGACAAAAGATTTAGGAGTTAGCCCTGAATCTTTCTGACTTTAATCCAAGCACATCACTGTTTGAGCTTCAGATATATCTGCAAAGCAAGTACATTTTTAAAGTCTATAGATGCCACCAAGTGTGGTGAAGGATGACTTTAATCCCAGTACTCCAGGGAGGCAGAGGCAGGCAGATGTCTTGAGTGCAAGGCCTGATCTACCTATCGAGTTCTAGGCCAGCCAGTGCTATGTGATAAGACCCAGTCTCCAAAAAACTAAAGTTTATAGACGCTAATGTTTTTCTAGCCCTGCTAAACTTAACTCAGTATTTATATATGATGTCCACAAAACAGTGATCCAGAATTCAGCATGCCACTGTGCTTTCTCTGGTATTTTTCTTAGCTAAGCAAATACTCTTATCCCTTAAGCATAGAGCAGAACTCTTGAGTGCTTAGGAGAGTGATAAACTATCAACTCTGAAGCTGGTTAAAGGGGAGCCAGGTGAGGTTTTGAGTGCTTTTAAGGAACGAGTTCTATAGTCTCTGCTCAGAGAGTAGTACTGTAAATCACATGTGAGACTTAAGAAACACATTAAAGAGTTTCTGTTTGCTTGACAGAGTTCCAGGTTCCCATGAAGATGGGTGTGAGATCCAGGGGTTCCCTGTTGCTGATGTTTTAAAGCACTTTATTCACGACTGTCCTGTCTCTGTCTTAGGATCCAAACCAAGCTGACGAAGAAGCAATGACTCAGATCATCCGAGTTTCCTAACCCATGGTGTGGTAGAGCTGGCCACTTGGCTTTCTCAGCACTGTTTCCCAGAGTTACTGGAAATTGATCAACTCTTCCAAGGGGACACTGATGACTACACTCTGCCCTTTCACAGGACAGAAACCGCTTAACTTTTAAGTGGCTCAGTATTATAACTGCAGTGATGTCTGGCGAATTGAAATTGCAAGCCTTTGTCTCACCCTTTCATTCAGGACCTATTTCAAACTGTTGGTGATATTGACGTTTTGTGGATTTGGGTGATACAAGGAGACATTGATCAGCCCAGCATTACATACACAAGCACTTAGGTTGGATGGTGAGGCCAGCCACCCAGCCATTGCAGTAGGGGAGAGCAGCCTTCTCAACCTGACCTACAGTCAGGGAATCCACAGCCCACGCCTTCCTGTGGAGTCTAGGCAGTGTCCATCCTCTGGTGGGGATGTCAGACAGACTGATGCATGGATATTTTTTACTCACAAATGGCTTCCAAGCAAAGAAGCTCCATAATACAAGATGGAGCAATAAACTGAGATATAGTCATCTGATCTGTGGTAATAAGGATCTGTGTCTGCCAGAGGCTAGGTCATAGTTTTGAACTTCGGCTAAGACAAGTCCAGAGGGATATTTTGGACTCAGGATAAAATGACAAAAGACCTTGATTATCTAAAACCTACATTGCCAGATCTCGTTTAGCTTTGACTGTGGTCTGCATGCCTCTGTCTCAGACCATCTGGACCATGGTTCTTGCTGTGGGCACTCCTAAGACAATTTAGAGTGTGGACCTTGAAACTGACTTTCTTAGTAGAGACCAGAACCGCCACAACTTCTGTGCTGCAGTATTGAAGACATTCACAGTTACTCCTAAACATAGGCAAGCTAGAGTTTTTAATCATGGGCTTCATGACAGCATTTGGGGAAGGGAAGGAAGGACCCATAAGTTTCAGGTTAGAGAGTGCTGTGCATACCGAAGTGCTGTCAGAGATCATGATTCTCCAGTGGATGGATACCTGGGATGGACCTGAAGCTGACGAGACTATCACACACTAAACCTTTTAACACGTACTGAAAGGGAAAAGTCTGATATTGGGTCCTTGACATTTTTCCTGAAAAAGCACTGTTGTGTCATGCTGTCCTAGACATGGACTCTGATCACTTGCTGCAGCTCAGCATGGAAAATGTTGGCTTCGGTCCTGCAGCACTTTGTGCTGGCCCTAGAGAGCAGACCTTGTTCTCCTCATGGCAGCTGATTCTTTGGTGCCAGTTTCCATTTGTTTCCCCTTTCTCTGTAGGCTCTGCAGCATCCATGCTGTAGAATAAACTGCAGGCTGAAAGTAGAGATTCCTGCAGGGTCAGGAATTGGGCCACACTTCCCAGAATGAATTGGGTCTTAGAAATCTGTTTTCTGGACAAGCATTCTACCACTGAGCCACACCTCCAGTCCAGAAATCTGTTTTCTAGATACCAAACTCGGCAAGAGAAAACCAAGATGATATTTCAGAAGTTGGCTGCCTTCTCTGCAAAAGAAAAATGGGGATCACCAAGGCATTTGGGGTTGATTGGAAGTACCAGGCAAGTGTGAAGGTTGGCTCTTCATTGACTTTGCTCTGTATTAAGACAGGAAGGAATTTAACCCTTGTAAAGGAACATCACAAGGAGAGACCACTGTACCTGAAGAACAAGAGACAACTGCAAAAGGAAACATGAAGTAAGATGCCTTCCTAGTTCTGTGAATGGAGTTATTTCTCCTGGCTTCCAGATGTCAACGGGACTGGTCCTTCAGTGAGCTCACTAGAAATTCCTGGCTCTTGACCTGAGTTTTCAGATACTAACCGCCCCAGGTGTTTCAGATATTACTAAAAACCGTAAGGAATTTCTGTCTTGGCTGGTTAAGAAGTCTAGGCAGAAGGGCAGAAGTTCCTCAGACCTAATGTCCAGTGCTTTAGCCAGCAATTCTAAAAATGCTATTTATTTGTGTTCCTTAAGTTTGTACATAGTACTAACCTTGTTGCTGAGTTTTTCGTTTCGGGGGAGGTGAGTTGGGATTGAATTGTATTTTCTTTGAAAGGAGATGCTCCTGTCACCGAGTTTCAGATCACTGGCGGCCCTTTGACTCTGGTCCTTTAGCCCAGCACAGTAGCCTGCAAGGTGGGGGAGGGGCTGGCCTTTGTTTTTTGTTTATTTTTCTTCTTTAACTCAGTTCTTTTTTACTTGTTTGTTCTTGTGACTGTAGTGTAACTTCAGTGACACAGAGTGAGTGGATGAGTGAGTAGTCTAATGTGTGGTGACGTCACTTGAGTGTTTTTTTTTTGCAGGATGATTATAAGGTATATACTTTAATTGCACTGGTACATTGAACATGTCAGTGTCTATGCCACTGGACCAACAGCCTTTCCTGCCTACAGGGTGCCTGATAATAATGTCTTGATTTTCCTCTGGGACACAACTATATAGGGTTTTCCCCACCAGGAGGGGAGTACAGGTGATTGATCATTGATATCATTGCAATTGTTATTTTTAAAATAAATTTATAAAAATACTAAAGTGGCCTGAGTGTCATTTGTTGTTTTTTGCTTTTTGAGGCTTAGACTGGCTATGTAGCACAGGCTGGCCTCCTACCTTGGCCTGCTAGGAATGCACTGCCATGTCCATCAGGATGGACTTCAGAGGAGTCTGCTTCTCCTGTGTTCTGAGTTGTGTTTGTAATCTTAAAATCATGACTTCCTTAGACATGAATATTTGATGAGTGTTCTCGGACTTAAAGTGTTTGGGCCCTTGGCTTCATGGTCTCCCACTGGCTTCCTCTTTGGGCCTTTTTACTCTGCTAGGGATTTGTGTCTGTTTGACTGGAAGTGGACATCAAAAGAGGTAATCCTGAATAGAATTAGCCTTTTATCACCAAAACAGTCTTCATTTATGTATTAATAGCCCCAAACAATGAGGATACATTTCTTAGATCCTATTATTTATACAAAAAGTAAAAACAAAAATAACTTGGTTAAAAACCTATGGCCTGGGGTGTTAAAGCCCATGGTCTGGGGCTGGGGACATGATCCAAGCATGAGGAGCTGATTTGATCTCCAGAACCACACACAAAACTGAATGTGGTACAGTCAGGTGTATAATCCCAGCCCTGGAGAAACAGTGGAGGATCCCTGGAATCCACTGAATCTGCCTGGCAAATTGTATACCAGTGAGTGACCTTGACTCCAGCCAGACAAATGGGCAAGCCTGGGGAACAACACCCTGAGGTTGACCTCTGGCCTCTATAGACATGCCACACACAGAATCCACAGCCTGTTCATCCACTTACTGTTTTGTGGTCTCCAGGAGCTGAGGAAAAGCAGGCCCTGGGAGGATTCCAAGATGGAATGTGACACACCTGTCTGTCAGGCAGAAAACAGCTCTCCCTGATGAGGAAAAGGACCGACTTGAATAGCTGTAGTCTAATGTTTAGAGTTGCTTGGAGTCGGATGTGGAGATTTTTTTTCCCTACCAGGAGGCAGGAATACAGGTGATTGATCATTGATAGCACTGCCATGGTTGTGTAATAAATTCTTAGAGGAACTGAGTTCTAATTCTGTTAATATGAAGGAAAGCTACTTATTTTTGATGACCTTTTAATTTTTAAATGTACAAGTGTTTTGCTTCCATGTATGTCAGTGCACAGTGTGGTGCACTGACCATGGACCCCAAAGGAGTTACTGGTGGTTATTAGCCGCCATGTGGTTGCTGGGAACTGAGCCAGATGACCTTTCTTTTAGCGGTCTTGTGAGTGAAGGGGGAAATCCCTGCGTCTTCAACTGAACCTCAAGCCCAATCGCTTATTTGAACTTCAGTGATTGTGAAGTTTGGAATGTTGCAGGTCCAGAGCCTGCTTACTATTTATGTTTTATCTTGGGCCTGAACAGCCATTTCTTGCCCACCTCTGATCTAACATACTGTGATCAGCAGATAAAAGACCTTTTGAGATCTTAACAGACCACCAGCTTCTATAGAACTAACGCAAGGGCTAAGAATGCTGTCAGTATTCAAGGCCTATAGCAGAATTCTGACCTTTCTCCAACACACATACCAAATGCACACACCAGTGTATTTGGAAGTGTGTTGATTTATGAACAGTTTATGACATTGCTACCTCGTTGGAACATGGTATTTGGGGAGACCTAAATCTCTGTTCCTGGCCTATGGTCACACCTATTTGGCTCCAGAATAAACCATCCTTTTCCTTTCGGGGGGTGGAAGGATAAGAGCTGTTTCTTTCATTGACAGAAGCAAAGCTAAACATTTTCCTTTTTATATGCCAGACAGAGGTAAGAGGATTGCTGGGAGTTTGAAGCAAGCTTGGACTGTAAAGGGAGACCCTGTTTGAAATATGTATACACACACATACATATATGTTTATATGTAATACACATACAGAATGGAAAATATGTACATACACACACACTCCCTTTTTTAAATCGTGAAAAGCAGAAAGGGGAGAGTTATTCAAGACCACATTGGCAAGAGGCAAAGAGATCCGGTGACTTTGGAAGTCTTTGGAAGTGGGTGGGGTTCAAAAATAAAAAGCAATAGATACACAACTAATTTTAAGCTGTCCAGCAAGATGTGGTCCCTCTACCTGCCATCATCCTAGCTTTCTCCCCTGCAAGGTCACCTGACAAGTTCATCTCTCCTCTGTATACCCCACAGCTTCAGCCATCTCCTCTCCCCAAAGGAGAACCCGAGGAAATTATTGTTTCTTGGAGTCTTTTTCAGTAGTCATAGTCAAATTGAGAACAAGTACCTTAGAACATATCCATTCCTACCACACAGACTGGTTCTGTTTCCCGCTGTGCAAGTGGGAACTCAGACTGGGACGCATTTGGTGCTGGTGTCAGGTTTCCGAGTCCGGGAACCATTTCCTGGCAACCCCTTGACTTTCAGCTACTTTTGGAAGGCCTGGGTGGACCCGGCAGCCCCATTTTTGTTTGAGCCTTTCTGGGACATGTGAATGGAAGGTACTTCCTTCTCTACCAAAGGGTTAAATGAGACCAAGTTCCATCGTCAAAGAAGTACGTGAATACACCAGAACTCCCTCCGCCAGGCAGCCTCTTCCTAACGTTTGTGTTCAGATTTGCATCCTGCTCTCAAGAGCTGCGCTTCACTTCTTAGCTAGCTGCACTGTTTTCCAGCTTACCCTGAAAGAGTGGCACGGAGCTCTGGCCACTCAGTGAGGCCCAGGACCCCTTTGTGTTAGGTACAGCAACACAGCAGGACCGCAGTGGGTGTGCTTGCCGGATTACTCGGCCTTCCACGGAAGGACGACTCTTTGCCTTGCTAAGTAAGATACTTTGGATTGTATGGTTATTTTCTTGGGACCCCAGATCTGTTTCTAACACTATGAAGCCTAGGCTGGCCGCAAATTTACCATCCCCCTGCTTCAGCTCCCCAAGTGCTAGGATAACAGGCACGTGCTTCCAGGCCTAGCATGACTTCATTTTAATTCTGACAACTTTTCCCTCTTTGTCCCTGCCGGGTATCAGATTTGTCTAGGTTGGTCCCAGGGGGAGTTAAGTGACAGATGTGAAGGAGTTCGTGCCAATAAACCCTTTAGGCCTAATTTTAAGCAACTAAAGAGTTAAGGATTAGTTCTTAAGTTAGGCATACCTCAAGTTAATTCTGCTTCTCAAAAATACTGTCTAGACACACAAAAGAGTTCATCACTTTTCAGGTAGGAGAAGTAGTTCAGCTTTAAAATGTGATGCTAGCAGCCGGGCATGGTGGTGCATGCCTTTAATTCTGGAACTCAGCACTCGGGACAGAGACAGGTGGATCAGTGAGTCTAAAAAGTGACAGTAAAGGATAATTTCAAATCAGTTCTTCAGGTGCCTCCGTCTCTGCCCACATGACAAGGCATCTCGGCCTAGCAGAATCACTTTCTCACAGCCTTCCAGAGCTGCTCTGGGCAGATGTTTGGGAGCCCAGAAAGATGGGTGCTTTGTAGCCTCATCTCTTCATTTGGATTACTGCACTATGGGTGCTTGTTGGTGCGCTGTGACTGGCTGGCCAATGAGCTCCAGGAATCCACCTGCTCCCCCTTCCCCAGTGCTGGGCTTATAGGTGTACACTGCCATACTTGGCTTCTTACGTGGGTGCTGGGGATCTGAACTCAGGTCTTCACGCTTGCATGGCAGGCACTTTACCCACTGAGCGTCTCCCCAGCCCCTGAATCATTTCTTAAAAACCTTTTTTTCCTGGTTGAGAGGGATGGCTTAAAATAGCATGTGGGGTTCAAAGCAGGAGGATTGGAGAGTATCTCTCTGTTTGGAAATCTATACACCGCTCCATGAAGAATAAATTTCGACCTCTTACGGGGAAAGGGAGCTGCGCATTGGTGGAATAGAGTGTGCTGGCCATCCTGTGCTTCACAGCAGTAAGACGCCAGTTGGCATTACGGTGTGGGCACTACCTCTGGCAGTTCTACCTGAAGGCCACAGCTAGCAGCCGCAGATCTGCCTGCCTGGCTCCACTGATGCAGAAGTTAGCCTTCCTTGCGGCACTTTCTTACACACTTAGTTTTGGTTGAGCCTCCTCCATCTTCTCTGCTACCACCAATCCCTGCTTGTACACGTCTACCTTCAGCATCCCACCTCAGTGGGATCATCAGTGCAGGGGCCTGGGGGCGGAAACACAAGGTAGACTGGTACCCAGGGCTCTGGAATGAGCTCTGTGCTAGTTCCTTATCTGGGCCATCTTCCTGCAAGGAGTCAAGAGCTGCTCAGATTTCTTGATATTACCCAAGGCATTTTCCACTTCCCTTGCCTAGATGCAGTTCTGATGCCCCCAGGTATGAACAGATGTTCTTTGTATAAACAGGGCTGTGAAGAGGAGATCCTGGAGATGTTAGCTACCCCCCACACACACCATCCTCCCTACTCCCTGTCGGGCCAGTGACTGTCCCAGCAGATTTGCTGATTTACTGTGTATATCTACAAGCTGAAGAGTCTGGGCTTTCATCAAGATATCCCTGGTGTGGCCAGCTTCTACTCTGTGTGCTTAAATCTGCTAAGCACTAAATCTTACAAAGGACTCTGCTGTACTCTGCAAGATTCAGACCTTAGCTGGGCCTCTAGGTCTGGAACATAGGCAGTCATGAGTCCTTCTAAGGCCTAGTCTATACCCTTGTCTCCTCAGATCTGAGAAGCACATTGTAATGTTCAGGTATCTTCCTTTCAGATCTTGTTTCTTCCCCCTTTTTGTAAGTCCTATAACCCCTGTTCCGGCCTTAACAACATACACTGGCCAGCTGCCTTCACTGTCGATGGGATCACCATGTCAGCCCCATGGTGAGTGTCTGCTTTCATTCAATACTCTGAGAACAGCTATATTTTGACCTCTCAGAGAAACAGCATGCAAGGGCTGGAGGTGGGAGGGGGGGCAGTTCTCTCCCTCCTGGCCATGTGATCATGTCTCACTCTGTGGGACAGGTAGAATTTTAGGGGCACACTGAAGTCGTTTAAGCTGTCACACCCTTCCAGGCAGGACTATCAGATATCTTTAATAACAGTTTTTTTCTTTGATTTTTTTAAATAAAATATTTTGGTCATGAGCCTGAGCCTTTTAACGGCTATGCCAGCTTTCCGGCCCATAAATTATTTTATTATTTTTATTTTATGTGTATGAGTGTTTTGTCTGCATGTATGCACTCGCACTTGTGCTATGCAATGCCTGTGGAGGCCAGAAGAGGGCGTCAGATTCCCTCAAACTGGAGTTACCAATGGTTGTTAGCTACCAACTGGGTGCTGGGAATTGAATACCCAGGTATTCTGCAAGAACAGCCAGTGCTCTTAACCACTAAGCCATCTCCCCAGCCCCACTCAGCTACATTTGTTATACAGCCCAAGTTCACCTGTCTAGGGATGGCACCACCCACAGTGGACTGGACCCCACACACATCAGCTAGCGATCAAGAAAGTGCCCCATAGACATTCCGACAGGCCATTAAGAAATGGAAGAAAGTCTTCCACTGAGAGTCTCTTTTTCCAAGTGGGACAAGTTGATAACCAAGATTGGCCATCCCTGTCATTGTCTGGCATCCTAGTTCTAACTCTCTAGAAAGTCTTGGTACCTTAAATAAATGATGACTTTATTAAAGACCCATGATTGGCAAATGGGACAGAGCCGAAAGTCGTGACTCTTTTACCCAAAACTCACAGTGGGATGTGTCTAAACACCATTTCTCAAAGAAACGGAAGCTTAGAAAGATTTTACTCAGCAATAAAATCATACAGCTGGGATTCTAGCCCATATTTGGTTCTAGAGCTTGGACAATCACCACTAGGCATTTGTAGGACCTAGCCTATAGTAAGCTATCCTGTGTCTAGTGTTGGGGTCCCCGAACCCGAGCAGGATGCAGGGTCTCTGCCATGAGGGGGTGAGAGGCATGGAGTCAACACACAGACCCCCGGAGCTGGGTGAAAAGCATGCGGAGGATGAGCCCCAGCAAACTTGTTTATTCACAGAAATGCAAGGGGTTATATGAGTCTGGTTAGCCAATTGCTCTACGGGGTGGTCCCCAACTGCAGCCAATAGAAATCTGTCCCCAGGTAGATCATCTCGGTGCAGGTTCTCTCCAGATGCGGGGCAGACTCTATGCTGGTGTCACACCTAGCCAGAGTAGAGTGCCACACCCACAGGAGACACTCCCTTATTCCTCATAGCAGGTGGCCTGGCGAAGGCCCATCCTGCATGATGCCATACAATCTAGTATTCACTCTACTCACCCAATGACCACAACGAGAAGCTGTCTTATCAAATTTATTTCAACACCTTGGTGGGCAGGGTCTGGCCAATCCGGCAGAATAAAATGGAAACTGGTCTTCTATTTAGAGAGATTAATTTATTTAAGGTGACTCACAAAGTTATTGTTCAAACATACTGCCCAAGACCAGCCACCACAGCTAGAGTCTGGGCACCGCGCCATGGTGCCTGGCTCCCATCCTGTTCCCGGCCTGAGTTCCATTTCCACTCACGCTATTCTGGGGCCGTTGGGACCTGGCACGCTCCCTTCTGGGTCCCTGGCTCTCGGAGCACCATGGCACTTTTCTCCCGCGTTGCTTTGAGTAATCTCTGCCACTCATTACCCCTCACCACAACTAGCCGCCATGCTTTTCCCCTGGCCCCCCCGCCTTCCTGCCCCCTTATTGGTCAGAGGGCGGGACTTGCCGCTGAATGAACCAATAGTAAAAATTCAGAGAGAAATATGTCTACAGAAGTTTTTTTGCAAAAAACCAGTCCCTGTTTGCACATAAATCCTGCTGTCTAATCTGGACATCTCCTCGCCTGGATCTCCTGTCCCCATCCCTCCTCCTTACGACCTTGTTCTTCTCTGTCTACTCCCTTGTCTCCTGCCTCACCCTTCTCTCACCTTCCCCTCCCTCCCTCCCTTCGCTCACTCTCCTCCATCATCTGTCTTTACTCCCTTAAATTTTCAAGGGCAATACAGAATAGCAGCCAAGAGCAAGGACTCTGCAGCCAGACAGACTAGGTTCAAATTTGAACTCTGCTGCTCGTTCTCTGGGTTTGCTGGTGTTCATAAACCTCTTATCATGAGCAAGGAAGGAATCGTCATACAGATAATTCTTCACTTGGGGTGATTCTTTTTGTGGTTTTTCCATGTTACAGGAGTGTATCGTGAATTCTTTCATAGTGAGGCCCAGCATTCAGCCTCACCTTGTCCCCAGGTTTGAACCAACTGAACAGATAGAGAATGTTCTTTAGAGAGATTAGTTTATTCTATGTTACTTACAAGGAGTTCATCCCCAGGGAGAGGGAGAGGGAGATTTCATATGGCGGAGCCTACATTTTGATCACAAGTCCCTCCAGAACTCTGGAACATGCATCCAAGATGGAGACCTGGCACCATGCCCACCTCCCTCCTTCCCAGCCTTCCCTGCATTTCCACTAAACATCCCCTCTTAAGTTATTGTTGGCTGATAATCACATTTGGAAGTCCATCCCTCATAGCAGACAGAGAGAAAACTGCTTTTCTATGCAACAAGGAGTAAAAAAGTGCTCCCCATATAGTAGAAACTGCATTTAGAATTCTGAATTTGGGGAATCGGAGAGATGCCTTGGCAGTTAAGATCCTGCTCTTGGAAAGGACTCAAGTTCAGTTCCCAGCACCCACATCAGGCAGCTCACAACTGGATGACACCCTTTTTTGTTGCTAGCCTCTGAGTGCACCTGCCCTCATGTTGCCAAACTTATACACACAAGCACACATATACACATAATTAAAACATAATGAAGGCCCAGTCAGGTGGCACACACCTTTAATCCCAGTACTCAGGAGGCAGAGGCTGGCAGATCTCTGTGAGTTTGAGGCCAGAAGAAACAATGTTATCAGATGGCCACGTGGTCAGAGCAAACCAGCTCCGGTAAGACTGATGTCTGCAGATGTCTTTCACTTCCCAGTTCTTGAAAACCCTTTGTCCTTCCTACCCCTAGCTCTCATGTTGTCACTAATAACAAGTCACTTGCTCACAAGAGAGGGTCAGAAAATACTCTGGAAGAAGTCCATCTGATGAAATCACACCGCCTTGCACCATCCACTAGAGGAGCAGAGTCTTTTTGGTTCACAAGCTCGTGAAATGTGGGCCCTTTTCCTGTCCTCTCAGCCATTAAGAATTCATACATTGTAGCTAAGGACACGACTCCATCAATAGTGTTTGTCATGCAAACCTGAGAACCTGAGTTTGGAGCCCCAGCAGCCACATAAAAAGCTAAGTACCTAATATACCAGTAATCCCAGTGCTGGGGAAGCAGAGATGGGAGACTCCCTGGGGTTCTCCAGCCTGCCACCATAGCTGAAATGGTAAGCTTTAGGTTCAATGAGAAACACTGTCTCAAGAAATGAGGTGGAGCTAGGCATGGTGGGGCACACCTTCAATCCACAGCATGCAGTAGGCAAAGGCAGACAGATCTCTATAAGATTCAGGCTTGCCTGGTCTACATAGTGAGTTCCAGACAAGCTGGGGCAACAGGGACACTGTGTCTCAAAAAGATAAATAAATCAATAAGATGGACAGCAATCCAGGAAGAGACCCTATGTTGATCTTTGGCCTCTGCACACATATACATTTCTATGTGCACACACACACACACAGAGTTCACATATTATCAGTTAAGGTTTATTTACCCTAATACATTATGACAGAAGAAGCAACACTGCACACTGCGGGCAGGATGGGGTTCTTCCTCAAGACCCTCAGCCATACCTGAGCACCACTCCCCTGTCTGTAAAGTCAGCATACTAGATTAGATCCCAGCGTCCCAGTTGCTTACATACTCTGGGCATTTAGGGCAGAGCTGATTGGACAGCTGCCCAAACCCCTGCCTCCCCTCACCTCAGGGTGGTCCCCGAGTATAAAGTAAGGTGAGCCATTTAGTTGAGTGGGTTTTGACCGTTAGGCAGATCCTGGACTGGCTCACAGGAGGCTCCCTCACCTCTGCCCGCTCCTGGGAAAACAACTGTGGCATATGTCACAGGCTTGGAGGACATTAGAACCTTAGGAGGAAGAGGGGGCTGTGTGGGTAGAGGTGGAGGTTTCTCTGATGGAAGATCAAGAGGAAGGCCAGCGTAAGTGGTGTTATCAAAGGAAGGTGGTGAGTCTAGCCTCACATATGGTACATCCGTGGGTAATCCTGCAGCCAGTCCAGAGCTACTGCTGTGGTGGGCTGCCAAGGAGAGGTCCTGGAATGAAAGTAGGCAAGTTAGGCAAATGAATGCTTCCCTCTGCCCAAGTTCCCTTTGATGTGAATCCCAGGACCTTACTAGGCCTGTCTCTACAATCCTAGTATGTCAGTGGACAAGAGGGTGTTATAGATATCCTAAGCTCCACGTGTCCCTTAGACATTGAAAGGTGAGTTACCAAGGTTGCAGCACTTAGGAAAAGAGACTACCAAGGTTGGAGCACTTAGGGAGAAGGTCTGAATCATCATGGGTTGTTGGGAGCCATTTGCCTGCCTTGATCTATGCCCTAGTTTGGGGTCAGGCAGAAGTCACTCTCGTGCACAGAAGTGCTGTTGGAAGCAGGAGTTTTCGTTAGGCAAAATGATTCACACCTGAGGAGAAGTTTATTTTTCACCTAAGACTGAGGTCACCTGAAGATCTTTGAAGGAAGCCAATCATGTCTTAAGTTATTTTGCCTGTGTTAGTATTGTTTTGCTCACCTCACAGTATAAATAGGGGAGACTCAGCCCTCCTAAGTTTGTCCTATTCTTTCTTTCTCTGTCTCTTTCTCTCAACCTCACTCCCCGCTTCGGGTGTGGTTCGATTTCTGCCGGCAGCCTCCGGCAAGTAGACCAGGGACCTGAAGATTGGGGGTTAAGTGAAGGACACTGTGGTATGAGTGAGCTCACTTAAAAGAAAAGTAAAGGAAAAGTAAGAGAAAAGTAAAGGAAAAGGAAAAGAGTGCAGTGAGAAATCTCAGGAGTAAAATGGGTCAGGGTGATAGTTGTTTGCTTTTTGTAAATATGTTGAAAAATATGCTTTATGTTTGAGGTGTTGGTGTAAAACATCAGCAGCTTTGTAAATTTTTGAACGTTGTAGGGGAAGTCTGTCCTTGGTTCCCTGAAGATAGGTCTGTAGATCTAAAAACATTGAAGAAAGTAGGAAGAAAACTTCAGGATTATGATGTTTATGGACCGAGTAAGGTTCTGGTGGATACCTTTAGTTTGTAGGCTTTAATTAGGAATAGTTCAAATCTTAGACACAAGATAAAAAAGGTTCGGAAAAAAGAAAAAAAACAAAAAAAAACAAATGGAAATGGGATTAAGCCTCAAGCTGCTTTGCTTGAGGAGCTAGCTTTTGTGAAACCTGAAATTGAGCAATTATTCAAGAGTCATTAGATCCCAAAGAAAAAGAGAGGGAAAAGGAAGCAGCTAGATGTCTGAGAGGAGGATTTTTCACCATTTGTTGCATAAGCAAAGCCTAAGGCTGAGCCAAAGGAAGACTATTTAGAAGAAATGTGGCATTTACAGGGTGTAGTTGAATCTATCTTTGCAAATGTATTCTCCTACAGCAGCTCGTGGTCAGGGAAGCTAGAGCATAGAACATCAAAGGACCATGATCTCAGGTTTTGTTAATTATCTCAGGTTTTTTTTGCTACTTATTCTTAGAATTTGCTACGTATTCTTAGAATTTGCATACTCCTTCCATAGGACGTTTATCCTCAGCACATTCTGGGATGTTACAGCTGACATGCACAGTGTTCGGCTCCAAACTATCATGAATAGAGTTGTCCCTTGCAGGAGAGGCTAGCAGCCAAAGACGGGCAACTTTCTCTCGAACTAAGCTGACCTAAGACAGGGCATGGATGGTGGGCATTCACGTACCAATGACGGATAAGGCTTATGCTTCGGGGAGGATGACCTAAGACAGGCACAGTCTTTCTGGCCATAATCAGAAAGGTTATGGTTCTTTAAAAAAATAAAGGAGGATATGTCAGAAGCCATTTGCCTGCCTTGAACTAAGCCCTAGTTTTGGGTTAGGCAGAAGTCAATCTCGTGCACAGAAGTGCTGTTGGAAACAGGAGTTTTCATTATGCAAATGATTCACACCTGAGTTTATTTTGCACCTAAGACTGAGGTCACCTGAAGATCTTTGAAGGAAGCCAATCACATCTTAAGTTATTTTGCCTGTGTTAGTATTGTTTTGCTCACCTCACAGTATAAATAGGGGGACTTAATAAAGGCAAGCTGCTTCAATGTGACAGCCCTCCTGAGTTTGTCCTATTTTCTCTCTCTCTCTCTCTCTCTCTCTCTCTCTCTCTCTCTCTCTCTCCATTTTCTCATCCTCACTCCCCGCTTTGGGTGAGGTTCAATTTCTGCAGGCGGGCTCTGGCAGTGGGTCTCTGTCCTCTCTCTTCCCTGTCATGTTGGAGTTTTTCTCCATAGTGTGATGAATGAGTGGGCTGGGAACTTTGCTGAGGAGACCTGCAGAAGCCTCTTACCATGCCTGAACCTCCACTGTTCTGGGATGCAGGGCCACAGACGCCAATCCTGTTCCCTGGTAACAGAGAAGAGCAGCCCAGTCACTTACAGAGAGGCTCCCAGCCCATCTCCTGCCTCCCTTCCAAAGTCTCTCAAACCTCTTTCCTAGTGCAGGAGCCTCTCTCACTTCCTAGTGCTCACGCCCCTCACTGAGTCCCTCCCATCTCCCCAGGCCCCAAGCTTGCTCTTTGCTCTCCGCTCTCCATCCACGTTCTACTTCCACAACCTCCTCAACCTGCCTCAACACTCAGTTTACACCCTGGAACCCTTTCTCCACCTCCATCCCCGACACACAGCCTCACTCCTTCTTACCTTTCCCTGGGCCTGCCCTAACCAAATCTCCTGTCCTAGTCTCTCTCTCCCTCGGCCATGTAATCCGAGCATATGGGTGCCTGAGCAAAGCCCAAACAGGTTCCTTTGTGTGGTGGATACACCTAGACTCCTGGCCTCACCTGGAAAATGGTTGACACTGGGCCAGTCCATCCAGGGGGGGGGGGGTGTAATACTAGGCCAGTCCATCCACGGGGGGGGGGGTAATACTGGGCCAGTCCATCCACGGGGGTAGGTGGATGGTCGGCTATGTACCTTTCCTACTGGCTATCACAGCAAACAGCACCACAGCTGCCACCAGCAGGCTCAGCAGGAGCACAACACCCCAGATCAAGGGGACACTGAAAGAAGAAAGGGATGGGTACACTTAGCCTTGAGCCTTGCAGGGAGCCGCAGGCCTGGAGCAGAGAGCAAAACAGCCACTGTCTTTGAAACCTATCTTTGCAAGGAGATGGAATGGAATGGGGAAGGCAGACCCAGGAGGGGAAGAAGAGAGATGTTTCCTCATACTACCCTTGGTAGAGATCCACCAGGGTGAAGGGACCATGGCCGAACCAGATTAAGATCCATCTGTCTGCTGATCAGAAATGCCCCCGCAATGGAAATAATTTTAAATGTACCCAATCTAAGTTCTCTTCTTTTAAAAAATATTTTATTTTTATTTTACGTGTATGAGTGTATTGCCTACATATTATATGTAAGTGCAATGCCTGTGGAGGTCAGGACAGGGAGTCAGATCCTCTGGAACTGGAGATACAGTTGTTAGCCACCATGTTGGTGCTGGGAATTGAACCTGAGTCCTCTGCAGGCACAGCCAGTGCTCTTAACTGCTGGGCCATCTCTCCAGCCTGGGTTCTCTCAACCCTTTTATTTTTATTTCTTCATGTGTGTGTACATGCGTGTGTGTACACATATGCGCATGCACACACGCATGTAAGAAGTCAGAAGAGGACATCAGATCCCCTGGAGCTGGAGTTGCAGGCAATTGTGTGCCTCTCAACCTGGGTGCTGGGAATCAAAGTCGCATCCTCTACAAGAACAGCAAGCACTCTTAACCACTGAGTGTCTCTCCAGCTGGCCATTTGATTTAGTTCACAGCTCAAAACAAGTCATATCATCACCACCTTGTGCTCCTGGCCTCCCAGGCGGGTCTGGTCAGTACCTGTTCTTGTGCCGGCTGAACTCCCAAGGACTGGCACTACCTGCAGGCTCCGAGGAAGGCTCCTGGGGCAGGCTTTCAGTTTTGGAGGCCTCTTCCTCTTCCTCCACTTTCTCCTCTCCCGAGCCAGGAACTGAGTCAGAAGCAAACATTTAATGAATGAAGAGCTGCTGCAGGACAGCTTCAGTGGCTTGTTGAGATGGGCAGACCTGGCTGGGGGGTGAAGCCAAGGAAGGAGAGGCCCTGAAGGAAGCAGCCAGCTGGGGCCTTTCCTCCCCTCCTTCTGCAGGTGAGGGAATAACCGGCTCGTGTGTCCCCGCCTGGCTGTGAATATGCCCGTTTCCCCTCCGCCTCCCACCATGACCCCTTTGCATTTCCTCTCTGCCCACCCCCATCCCACACCCTACCATCTCACCAGGTTGCTCAGACTATATCAACCCCTCATTGAGTACTCTGTGTCCGTGTGGCTTTCCCACCCCAGAATATACTCTCTGGCTGTCATCCTCAGGATGCTCCTGGTCCTCATGAATCTTCAATGGAGGTTGGTTCCTCGCGTATCTCCAGCTGTGGCACCCTCTGCAGCCTGGTGGAACCCCATCCAGAGCTGTGCTCTTGGGATTTAAGGGTCTCTGGGTCAGTCCTAATGTGACACACTTGCTGTCCCTTCTGACAGTCAAGCTTGTATCCAGATTCCAATATAGTAAGACTTCTGTCACCCCTCTCACATATTTGACTTTTTCTACGGGGCATAGGTTTGTTGTATCTGGGCTGGAACATCTGTCCAGGGTAGCTGGTCAGTCCTCCCAGGGAATTTCTTTTTAAAGAGAAATGGCTCAGCAGCTAAGAGCACTTTTCAGAGGACCCAGGTTCAGTTCCCAGCACTCATATGACAGCTAACAACTATCTATTAACTCCAGTTCCAGGGTATCTGACACCCTCATCTGATACCCTCTTCTGGCCTCCATGGGTATTGCACAGCACAGGGGCACTTACAGATAGGCAAAACATTCATACGCATAAAATAACTAAATTAAAAAATGTATTTTTATGTATATGAGTGTTTCTCTGCTTGTATGTGTGTGTGTGTCATGTGTATGCCTAGTGCCAGAGGAAGAGAGACGACAGCACCAGATACCCTGGAGCTAGAGTTACAGATGGTTGTTAGCCACCATCCGGGTGCTGGGAACTAAACCTGTGGCCTCTACAAGAGCAGCCAGTGATCTTAACTACTGAGACATCTCTCCAACCCCTTGCTTTGTTATTGACAGATTCACCATGTATGGTTTTCGCCCTGTTCCAAACCTGAATCAGAAATACCACGGCACCATCCTGCACCCTTTTTGTCCAGCTTGTGCCTTTTGGCACACCTCAGATGGCCCTCTCTAAAACCAATCACTTGGCTGATGGGAAGGCTGTTCCTGTCTTGGACTCCACACTCCATCTGCCTGCCCAGGCAACCTCTGCAGCTCCTGCTCCCTCTCCTTTTCCCAGTGAGGCTTGCCTTACTACAATTTGCCTTTGAGGGAGTTAAAATGTAGAGTTATGCCAGGTGTGGTCATCTCAGCACTCGGGAGGCAGAGGCAGGAGGATCCACCTCTATGTGGCCTATGTTGTGACCTTCAGATTAGACGAGCTTACATAGTGAGACTGTCTGAAATAAAAAGGTGCTGGGGAAAGGGTGCAGTCAATAACGTCCCCGCGTGCAGGCCTGAGTTTGGAGCCGCAACACTTATGTAAAAGCCAGGCGTGACAGTGTGTGCCTGTAACCCCAGTGCAGAGGATCACTAGAGCTTCCGGCCAGCCAGGATAGCCTAATGGGTGAGCTCTAGGTTCAGTGAGAGACCCTATCTCAAAACATGAGGTGGAGATGCCTGGCATGGTGGCCCAGGCCTTTAGTCCCAGCACTTGAAGCAGAGACAGGAAGATCTCTATGAGTTCAAGGTGCTAGCCTGATCTACTATAGGGAGTTCTAGACCAGCCAGGGCTGGTCTTTTAGAAAAAAGTGGAAAATGACGGAGGAAGAAGGACATTAACTTCTGACCTCCACACACACACTTGTACGTGCATCTGCAACCCACACCCATGTGTACACACACCCATAAGAACATGTCCATAAACAACATATACACAACAAAAAGAGAAAGAGAGGGACAGAGAGGAAAGAGAGAGAAAAGTAAGAAGCAAAAGAAGACAAAACCTAGAGTCACTAGACTTCAGCGTGTCAAGGATACGGAATCCTAAAAATAACTAAAATTATCCAGAGTCAACTTACTGTATAAATCAATAGTTTTGAGGCTGGCAAGATGACTCAGCGAGTAAAGATGCTTGCCACCAAGTCTGACAACCTAGGTTCGAGTCCCCAGAATCGACACAGTGGAAGGAGAGAACTGACCCTCACAAACTGTCCTCTGACCTCCACTTGTACATGTGGCATGCACCCCCACAAGATACATAGATAAATGTAAAAATTAAATAACAGTCGTGGCATGCACCCCCACAAGATACATAGATAAATGTAAAAATTAAATAACAGTCGTGGCATGCACCCCCACAAGATACATAAATGTAAAAATTAAATAACAGTCGTGGCATGCACCCCCACAAGATACATAGATAAATGTAAAAATTAAATAACAGTCGTGGCATGCACCCCCACAAGATACATAGATGTAAAAATTAAATAGTCGTGGCATGCACCCCCCACAAGATACATAGATAAATGTAAAAATTAAATAACAGTCATAGCCTGAAGGTGAGGAGAAGTCCAATAGCAATGGGTCCTCCTTCTTAATTATCAGGGAAAACCAAAGACGGGAAGAAAGATTTTCTTAATTTTATCATCGAAGGATTAGACATAAGTTATCTGGGAACAAGAAGACCAAAAAAATGGAAAAACACGTGTCCAGAAGAAAAGCGCAACAGCAATCTCCAATATTTTTTCTCCATTTTCTGTTCCCTATAGCCTCCTTTTTCTAGAAAAAAGTTACATTTTTATTTAAACAAATGCCTCAGAACTAGAAAGACATAAACTAGAAAATGAGACCGGCAAAAGTTCAGGTTTAGTGGGGGAAACTGGTAACAAGGTAGCGAGTGATAGAGCATCACACCCGGCATCATTCTCCTCTGGCCTCCACGGGCGTGCATGGGCACAGACACACATGTATAGATGTATATACAACACACACATATATCACACACATACATATATCACATACACGCACACACATATATATCTCACACACATACACATATACACACATATATATGTCACATACACATGTATCTCACACACGCATATATATATCGCACACACATATATATCACACATACACGTATATCACACACACAGTGGAAGGCATGCAAAATTTCAAAGCCAGACATGGTACCGCACGCGTTTAACCCAACACCCAGGAGGCACAGGCAGGAGGATCTCTGTGAGATCAAAGCCAGGAGCCGTGTCTACACAGCAAGTTTCAGGTCAGCTGGACTACAGGGATACCCTGTTGTTGTTTTTTAAAAAAAAGGATAAAAATATTAATTTGAGTTAACATACTTGAAAGTCAGCATAAAGTAAAAGAAAGGTAACATCCATTTCAGAAGATGCTGGAAGAAGAAAGCACAAAGCCACGGCAATACCACGACAGGAAAGCCACGGTGACAGAGGGAAGGGGAACCGCTCCTCAGTTATTTATCTATATTCCCAACCAGTTCCGTTTCTACTTGCTCCCAGTTGAGCTGTCAAAAAGATATCTCTCCCCAGTGCCTTCCGAGAGCCCCCCACCCCCAAGGCCCCAAGAGTCCAAGGCACAGGTCACCCTTTGGCCATAGAAAAATGGTGGCCTAGGACAGCTCACCTGGGGGGAGCACCTGCAGAAAGACTGTGTGCACAGTCTGGGGCCCCGCAGCTCCCTCCACAACACAGCCGTACTCCCCTGTGTCCTCCTCCTGCAGCGTCACCATATCCACCTGCAGGAGGCCCCCGCCCAGGTCTGTGAGGAATGTGCGCTTGCTCCCCGGGGCTCTGCGGTCCACAGCTGAGGTCACCAGGGGCTGGCAGCCCTCCTGTACAAAGCGGCACCACACCTTGCGAGACTTCACATCCTGGAGTCGGTAGTGGCACTGAACCAGGATGGAAGCCCCCACGGGGGCCTGCAGCACCTCGGGATGGTTCTCAGCTGAGCCCTGACCTGTGGGAGGAAGGGTGGGAGGGAGCACCAGACAGCAGAGCCACTTCCTGGCCCACCCTTTGGCATGGGGTCATGGGAGCGTACAGGGGTAGGTATGACATCCATGGTAACACAGATGATTTGTGGATAACGAGGAAAGTCCACCCTTACCGGTCAGTACCAGGAACAGCAGCAGGAGCAGACAGGGTTCCATGGCTGGTCAGGAGATGCCAGTTCTGAGGGTGGGCTGGTCCCTGACACTGCAGGCCCCTGAAAGGCAGGAAACATCGGTCACACACAGTCACGTGAGCTCTCTAGTGACCACAGGGGCCTAACAGGGTTGGACCGGTGGGAATATTCAGGGTTGAGAGAAGGAAGCTTTTCCAAAGTTTGGTTGACTCAGGGCTGTGGAGAGGAGAGGACAAGACGGGTGAGTGGTTGAAGAAGGAGAGGAAGGGGCCAAACTCCAGCTACAGGAGGGCGAAAGCGAGAGACGGATCTTCAGGGTCTGTCTACGAAGGGGAAAAGTAAGGTCTCCATCATGTGGTCAAAGAGCATATGACCCTCAGGTCCTTACAAGTGCGCTGCCCCACCCCCTGTATACATGCCGCCGCAGTTCCCAGACGACCTCCACTCCCACACTCCAGCCTCATACCTGGAAGCTCCCCTGGACGGGCCCTTCTTTGTGCCTTTAGACCCTTTCCTTCCCGGTCCACCCGCCTCAGTTCTGGTCAACAAGTATTTCCTTGATAGTCCCTTTGCTTCTCTGGTTTCTGCAACTTGCTGAGGAGTTGGTGTGAATTCATCTCATTTTCATGACTTTTTCTCTCCGGTGGTTCGTCTTTTTGTTCTGTTCTGTTCTGCCCTCTGGGAGATCTTACATCCTCTCCCTTCTACTCCGTTGTTATCTTTATTCTTGGGTTGCTTTGAAAGACCAGCTTATCACATAGGCCAGGCTGGTCTCAAACTCAGTATGTAGCCGAGGATGACTTTGAATTTCTGTTGCTCCTGTCTCCACTCCCCAAGTGCTTGGATCGAGGCATGCACCATTATGCCTGGTTGTATGCAGTGCTGGCGATGGAACCCTGGGCTTCGCGCATGCTAAGTAAGCACTCTACCAACAGTGAACAAAAGTTTCAGGGAAGAAACTGAATGTCCAAACAAAACCTCCTGCAAGGCTGACTGATGGATTAGCGCTTCAGTGATGGTAGAGAAGTTGGAATGTTGCAGGTTCAGAGTCTAATTATAATTACACTCTATAAATCGCCATTCCTTGCCTACCTGTGTCTGACTTAACATCCTGCGATTAACAGATAAACGGTTTTTGAGATGTATTAACAAAACCATACTTTCTACCAACCAAAAGGCTGAGTGTCACCAGATAGCACCTGAAGCCTATGGCTCAGGGTTGTGTCTTGCTGTATCTGCCTATTTAATGTTTTCAGCAATGTATGAAAAGTGCCTTGATTTATGACTTTCTTTGTTCTGTTACTATGAAAACATCACGAAACTGCTTCTGCATTGGAATATAGAATTCAGCCTACCTAAATCTGTTCCTGGGCCATGAATACTCATACTTGCCTCTAGAATAAACTATCTCTAATCACCTTTGAGGTGAGAGTTGCGTTTTTGTGTAAACAACCAAACTCCAAACTATACCCCCAATCCTTTTCTTGATATTTTTAATTCACAAATTCACTTTTTTTGTTTCTCACCAGCATTTCTTTCTTACAAAATACTGCCGTGAGTGCTGTCTTCCAGGTTGGCAGACAATTCCCCATGAATATTTTCACCTGTCTGCATGATTCCTACAGTCTGTAGAGAGTGCTTACCCAGGTGTGCTCAGTGTGACTGAAAAGCACAGTTACATAGAAACTTACTACCTAGAGACATACGTGACCCAAAGAGACTTGCACCCCTCACTTTCCACGCCCCCAAAAAGATTTATTTATACTCCATAATAGAGATACCTGTCCATTTCTCTTTCTGTCTCTATCTCCAAAGAGGATGGAAGGGTTGCTCTGGCTCACGGTTTCAGGGGCTCTCAGTCCACTGTGGCAGGGAAGGCCTGTCAGCCGTGGCTGGTCACATCAAGGAGGCAGATAGGAAGTGGCTGGAAGCAGGGCCCTCCTGCAAGGACACTTAAAGATTCCATAACCTCCCCAGACAGCCTCACCTGGGAACGCAAGTAAATGAGCCTGGGGGAGGAGGGCATTTCACATCCAAACACCAGCATGCACATGTTTTTATGAACTGCAAGTCTAATTTTGGGACTCTTCTCTTGTGATTCAAGCTCACTGCTTGCAGGGGAAGCACTTGACCTCTGCGTTACCCTGGGGAGTGCATGGATTCATTCATTCCAGGGCTGCGGAGAATGAGCTCTAGAGAAGGGCCATGTAGTGGCTCAAATGGGGAGTGTCCCCCATAGGCTCACCTGTTTGAATACCCGGGCCCTGGTGGCTGGTGCCGTTCTAGAAGGTTATGGAACCTTTAGGAGGCGGGGTCTTAACTGGAGGAAGTGTCACTGGGCACGAGCTTTGAGAGCTTATAGCCTCCCCTACCTTCCGATTTGCTCTCTCTGCTTCCTTCCTGTGGATGGAAATGTGATCTCTCAGCTTCCTGCTCTGGCCACCTGCCATCATGCCTCTGCTGCCGTTATGAACACTCTCTGGAACCACAGCCCCAAATTAATTCTTTCTTCCATAAATCACTTTCGTTATGATGTTTTATCACAGCAACAAAAGGTCACTAATACAGGCAGGAAGGACTCTCTTCCTTCCATCCTCTCCCCGCCTATAACTGTTCTAGAAGGAATGAAGATACTAAAGAGACATTTGTGTCCTTCCCTTTGGCTAGCAGACTATTGAAACAATAGATCCACCTAAAGAACTGGAATTCCCCCAGGAATCTCATGGAGGATGAAGGAAAAGGCTGAAGCCCTGGAGTCAGCTCTAAGAGCGGGGGACTTGTCTCCCAGGAAGAGATTGCACACAGCTATAACAACTTGTCAGACTGGAGCCCAGACAATGGTGATGGCCAGCACTTGGCAGGGTCTGCCTACGATATGTGTAAGACTTTACCCACTATTTAAATCCAAATTTCATGTTAAGACCCAAAAGATGGGGGCTGGGGAGATGGCTCAGTGGTTAGAGCCCTGGCTGCTCAAGTGTGAGAACCTGAGTTTGGAGTCCCAGAAATCCACCTCACTGCAAGGTGGATGAGGCAGCTGACATGTAATTCTAGCCCAGAAGACAGAGACAGGGGATCCCCAGAGTAAATTAACTTACAAGACTAGCAACATGGGTGAGCTCTGGGTTTGACTGAGAGGCCCTGCTTCAATGAAAAATGTGGAACAGTGATTGAGGGTGGTTCCCAGTATCGACCTCAGGCCTCCGTATGCACGTGCATACAGACACACACACACACACATATGTGAAAACATGTACAACACACATACACAATGCAGGTGGGGGAAGACCCTGAAGATGGACCTGGGAGATCACTGAACGTCTTTGTTCTTCTTCCCAATGTAGCCACATTGAATACATTTTTCTGTGCCTGTCACCATTATTTGTCTCTTTAATTAGCGTAATTGAGGATGGATGACTGGGTCTAGCTTGTTAGGGCCCTGGCTCTTACCTTAACAGCTTGTTAACATGCCTCCCTTCCTTCCCCCGCCCCTCTCTCTCCCTTCCAGCACAGACTATGGACAACAGCAAGCACCTGCAAACCAGCTAGTTCATTAAGCTGGTGGAAGGAGTCATAGGCTAACTCCTTGTCCCTGTGTGCTGAGGACAGAGGAGCTTCCCCAGACATGGGATGTTAGTGTGAACACAGAAATCCTGAGCAAACCAGGACTTTCACCTGCCTTGCTAATGCATACCAGGCTTTGAGTTCCTCACAAGGAAGTTATTTCCATATAAGTAAGTTACTGAGGTCTTGTGTCCAACACTTAACCAAGCTTCTCTGACAGATATGGTCCACCGCTGCCCCAGAGGGGCCAGGAAGGACCCTGGCCTCTTGGGAGGCATGATGTTGCTGGGCTTTACAGTGGGGAAGTCAGTCTTTGCTGAGGACCTGGTCAGGGACTTCCACAAATGTTATTTCTTTTTGCCTCACAAAAACCCAATGGGGACCAGCAAAATGTCTGTGGCACTTGCTGCCAAGCCCGCTGACTTCAGTTCAACCCCCAGGATCCACATGGTGGAGGGAGAGAATAAACTGTCCTCTGACCCCCATATTTGGACTTCGGCATTTGCATAGCCTGCACAGACAAATAAGTATGAAATTAAAAAATTAAAACCCCAGGGAAATAGACATGGGTGAGTAATGATTGACTGACTGATTGATTTGTTGATCTACTGTTCTGCCTTTACAATTAATCACCTTCAGTGGTTGAGAAACTTGCTTATGACAAGGTTGCAGACAGGAGGCAGAGATAAAATTGAAGCCCCGAATCTATCTACCTTTCAGTCCAGTGCAATCCTCGAGTCTAAGGAAGGTTTTCCCAATGGTGATTACAACCCAGTGGTGGGCATCTAGGACATGGCAAAGCAGGAAAGAGTGAAGAGTAAGCTCCGAGAGGAGAGGGCCGTTCAAGGTTGGGCTCCAGTGCCAGGCATGACCCAGGGAGCCTCTCAGGCCCACCGCACTGCCTTGGTGATCAGGACGGAGGCAGGTGAAGAGATTTGGGGCTGGATCTGTGTGAACAAGGCAACTGTCTCAGGACACAATAAGGACGTTTAATGAGTGTGCTGCTGAGTCAGAAAACCCAAAGAAGCAGATTGACCCAGAATCTCAGAGCTCCAGGCCAAGGTCAGCAGAGTAGCCTAAGTGGGAGTGAACAGGGTGGGGCTGGAACCGGGGGAGCCATAGTGAACTCTTTCCCATGATTCCAAGCCCATGTGAGATGGTGAAGTGGGTATGTATCACCATATCCAGAGGGGCTCCTGGACATCTACCTCTGAGGCCTTGTAGAAACCTGACCTGTTTCTGCCTCACTCCTGTGGCTCACGCCCCTGGGAGTTGCCCTACTCTGAACTACCCTGCCCAGGGCAGTATGTGTATATTTGTGCTGGATGGTTTTTACTGTCAGCTTGACACAATGTAGAACTGGCTGGGAAGAGAGTCTCAGTGGGGAACATCTGGGGGGGTTTGTCGTGACTCTTCATTAATTCTATGCACTCTGGGCGGGACCAATCCCTAGGCTGGGCCCTGAACTATAGAAAAGTAAAGAAGGCTAGCTGAGCACACTCGGAAGCAAGCAGGCAACGTGGAAGCCTTCCTTTCTTTCTGCTCTTGGCTATGGCTATGGTGTGACCAGCTAGCTGCTTGAGTCCCTGCCTTGACTTCCCTGAAATGATGGACTATAACTTGTAACTGTGGGCCAAATAAACCTTTTCCTCCGCAAAGTTGCTTTTAGTCAGAGCAACAGAGATGAGATAGTAAAGAATAGTAAGGAGATAGATAAGGTTCTGCAGCTGTCCTGCCTGGAACTCTCTCCCCTGACATGCCTCAAGCTCATCTCTTCAGCCCCTTCTGACTGTCTTGTTCAAAATGGCACCATCCCCTGCCTTCTGCACCCTGCTTTACCTTCAAATTTTCCTCATTGCTTTTTGCCCTCAGACTTGCCCTGCCTACGTCCCCACCTCTCCTCCGTCTAGCACCAGAGACGTCTGCGTGGCATCTCTAACACACAGACTTGTACCTGGTACAGACCAGATGCCCAAAGCCACATGTTCAATGGACATATACATTAATTCACTAGCAGGACAGAGCTAGACAGAAGGGTGCAGGCAATGGTGAGAGGACCTTGAATTCCAGCTCTCCTGGGGATCACGGGAAAGTCCCCTCCCTCTAGGAGCCCCCATTTCCTCTCAGTACATCTAGGGGTGTGGCCTATCTGTTCCCAGCTGTGACACTGTGACTCAGTCTTTGTCGTTTCTCTGGAGGGGAAGTTGAAGATGGAAGCTCAGCTTAGAGGAGAGGAAAGGATGTCAGTGAGTTAGATAGCTGTGCGTGGCAGAAGTCGGGGGCGGCTGGGGGTCAGAAGGAAGGCGCCTGGGGCTGGGAGGTGGCCAAGTCACAAGGGGAGGGGAGCAGGAAGACAGTGAGATATTTTAAAGAAAGTCCTTGTGATTAGATTTAGAGACAAGAAGAGAGGATGAAGAGACTGGCTGGACTGAGCCTCTGAGATGGACGACATGGTCCCCGTAGTTTTAATTGTCAACTTAACATAGTCTAGGATCACCTAGGAAGAGAGCCTCAGTGAGGGGTTGTCTAGATCCGGTAGGCCTGCGGAGATTGTCTTGATTACATGTTAACAGACCACTGTGGTCAGTTAACTAACCAGTCTACTGCGGGCAGCAGCTTTCCTAGGCAGGGGATCCTGCTCTATAGAGGGGGGCTGAGCACAAGAAGGGATATATGACCCCCTCTCTGCTCTTGACTGTGGACGTGATGTGACTAGTTATTTCAAGTTTCTCCTGCCTTGACCTCCTTCCTGAAATTGTGAGCTAAAATAAACCCTTTCTCTTTGTTTTTTTGCAAAGGCATTTTTATCACAGCATCAGAAATGAAACTAGGACAATATCCTTGTCCCAAGCAGGGAGACCCTTTGCCTTTTCCTCATTTGGATGCATACTCCTAGCTTGGGGTATAACCCAGAGGAAAGCATGTGCCTAGCGTGCACAAGGCCACAGTTTTAATGCCCAGTGCTGCAAAGGAGAAGACCTTTAGGAAACTCAGATACACCTAGAAAGACTAGATAGTCTTGGATTGGTTTGTGAGAATGTTTAATATGCAAAGCCCAGAAGCTGACAAATGACATCCTGGCTCCTTGCGCCTCTCAACACATATAGACACACACATGTCTCTGCTTCCAAGTCCCAGGAGAAGCAGACTAGGCAGAGCGGCCTCTCACTAGAAACAGACCCAGAAGCCTTGGTGGCCAAGGGAAGAGCTTGCAGGCTGGGGTGGGTAGACTTTGCTGGATTTCTCCCACCTGGCGTCCTCTTCTTTCACCTGTCTCTGGGTCCTGTAACAGACAAAACTAGGTCATCCCATGCCTACCTCGTCTACAGCCACTGTTACCCCACTTGCCGCACTCACCTGTCAGGGTCTGAAGCTGGTGCCCAGGATCATGACCACAGTCCAGTGTACTGGCTGCAGGTATCCCCAGCTTCTGCCCGTGCCTGACCACAGCCCAGAGGACACTGGCTACAAGCAGCTTGGTGAGGAGGATGCAGGCCAGGAGGAGAAGAATGGAAGTGGGCGGAAATGGGATCCCTCCTAAGCGGTTCCTTGGAGAAAGGAGGACAGGTGCGAGCCTTAAAATGACCTACAATCTGCAATCTGCCCTTAGAGAAGGAATGGAGAGAAACTGCGAACTTCTAGGGGCCTGGGCGACACCATCTGTGAGAACCACCTGCCTCTGCCCCCCAAGTACGAGGATTTAAGGTGTGTCCCACTACATTCAGCCTTGGACTTGAAGCTTGACAGCTGGCAGAGCTGCATGGATACACACTAGCCGGTGGGAATGTGCTTAGACAGACTGTATCCAGGCTCTGTCCTGTTCTGTTTGCCCTGGGAACCCCCCCACCCCTACCCTGTGCAGGTGGTTGCCGGGGGTCTGAGGAGAGACCCATCACTGTACCTAGAGATGCTGTGTTCCACATGGACATCCTCAAAGTTCTCCAATTTCTCAGGGAGCCAGAGGTCTCCAACATCCTGGTTATCCAGAGGGTCTATAGAAGACAGAGGCACCACGTTGCAGTCTGCCCTCTGCCCCTTTAGGTACTGCCTTGTGGTAGAGGGAAGAGACCCTGTGGGTTCAGCAAGGCCCTCAGAGTTGCAGTCTCATATGGATCTGGTCATTAGCCTCTGTGAACCTTAATTTCCTTATCTATAAAGAAAGGCTATTAGGAGCTGAGAATGTGGCTCAGTTGGTAGAGTGCTTGTCTAATATGCACAAAGCCCTTGGTTCAATCCCAAGCACCATATAAACTAGGCATGGTGATGCACACTACTAATCCCAGCATCGGGGAAGTAGAGGCAGGGGGATCAGAAGTTCAAGGTCATCCTCAGCTTCACAGTGAGCTTGAGGCCAAGCTGGGCTATATGAGACCCTGTCTCAATAAAAAAAGGACTATTAGTAACACCCCCTTAATAGCAAGGTAGTAAGGTTCAGTGGGAATTCCTTCACCTAGTACCTAGTACCCCAGTGAAGCTCAGGTCCACTTACTCCCACCAGAGGAACTTCTACCAGTCAGGCCTATGAGGAACAAATGGATAACAGGAGGCCTAAAAATCCTCTGCAAGCCAGGCCTGGTGAGAGGCCTGTGATCTCAGTACTCCGGCACTGGAACAAGAAGGTGCAGGGCTCGCTCTGGTCAGCCTGAGCTATGTGGTGAGACCTTGTCTCGAAACAAACAAACACCAAAATCCTATACAAAAACTATGGAGCTGTCTGTTAAATAAAGAAAAGCACAGCATGCTGATTCATGAAAGGAACTGGCAAGTAATTGTCCTCAGGAACAAGGTTTGTCAAGAGAAAGGCACAGGAGGTGAGAGAAAGGAAGTAAAGAACATAATATATTAAAAAACAGGAGGTTGGAGAGCTTGCTTAGTGGTTAAGAGCACTGGCTGCTCTAGCAGAATACCCAAGTTCAGTCCCCAGCACTCACACAGCAGCTAACAACAGTCAGTAACTCCAGCTCCCGGGGATCTGACACCTTCTTCTGGTCTCTGTGGGCACTGCATGCCATGGGTACATTTACATACATGAAGGCAAAATACTCATACATATAAATAAATAAGTTAATTGATTAATTAATTGTTTAAAAATAAAACAGCATAACAGGGCCTTAAAGGAAAAGAGAGGCTTTCCTTTAAAATCCAGGGAAGAAGCTTTATTTAAAAGGAGTGCTTAAATAGAGTGGGGGAGAGAGCCGTCATGAACAGGACAGCGACCCAGAAGGGGAGCAGAGAAGAGCCTTCAGAGACATCCCCAAACAAAGGGGAACATCTGACTTTATAACCTTTCTAAGGGTGGTGCAAGTTCCTATCTACTGGGCGAACTGAGGAGTTAGGAATTAGGTAGGACCATGAATTAGGAGCTGTAGAAACCATAGCACAATAGGGCTTTTTAATACTCAGAGAGAGAGAGACAGAGACAGAGAGGAAGAGAGAGATGAGAGAGAGAACCAAGAGAGTGGGCTGTAGAGAGTAACCTGGTCTCATAGCCTGACCAGCCTCTTAAAGGGACAGGCCTCATGATCTAACACTGTCAACACAGGATGGGCTTTGTTACTATGCTAGACTCTGATAGGCTGAAAGTTCATGTCTCTTCAACCCCTCCTTAGGAGAGTGGAGGAAGTCCAGTTTGTGTGTTTATGGAGCTGCAGCCTCCTCATCTTAGATACATACTGAGTCTAGACCCTCAGTTCCATGAGCGTGGGGACCCAGCACCCTGAAGCTGTTCTCCAGTAAGATACTGCTGGTCCTGTAGGCAGAAGGTTGGACATGTTCCTAAGGCAGGAGGACCTCTAGAAACAGGGCTTTGTGGTTGTGAGTTTCTCCCCTCTCCCAAGCACTCATGGGAGCCTTAGATGGGGAAGGTCACATGGACAGACACCATAATTTTTCTTCAACCCTATTTTTGGGAGGGTTCTTAGGATGGAACCTGGGGGCCTATATATCACTAGGCAAATGCTCTGCCGATGGGCATCCCCATGACCCCATCCCCATGACCCTTGAAAGATGAGGAAATGAAGGCCAAAAGAAGACAAGTACATTGACTGGTACAAGCAAGAGTCCTTTCAAGAAGTGTTTCTCTGCTGGTTGGGCTAGTGGATGAATTCGTCTCCCCACTACTCCTTAAGGACCATTTGCAGTGCTCATATGCTAATGGGGGATGTCAAATAGATAAAATGGTTTGAGGAAGCAGGCCTGGAGCTAACTCAGTATCTTATGTAAACTAAAGAAAGATGCCCTTCCTGTGGCCAATACCATCCTATAGTGTGGAGCACTGCTTGGCTCCAGGAGTCTAGGACAGATTTAGTTCCCCTATACAGTGAACATCCTGGACAGTTATCCATGGGACCCATTCCATGTGCCTCCCTAGGGCCTCCAAGAGCTGAGGGGGATGGCCTTGCACACAGATACCCAGAATATGAGTGTCATGGAGCTATTTCCTCTGAATTGAACCATTTCCTCCTGGAAAGAGGCTCCTAAGATGAAGAAGTAAAGAAAACATAAGAGGCTCAGGAAGCTCCTGGAACATAACAAGATTCACAAGTTCCCCTCTCCCCCCAAGGTTATAGAAGCCATAATGGCTGGGGAGAGGAGACGCTCAAACCAGGACAGGCTGCCTGTAAGTCACATAGGGAGCTCCAGAGATGCAGGGGGGTCTGGGGATGGAGAGACCTCTGACAATGCAGGGAGTTCCAGGGAGGCGAGCAGCTACAGAGATGCAGTTTTTATGAGTTATCGCAATGTTGAAGTGGGCTTTCAGGGATGCAGCTGCCTTTGAGTTGCCTGTAAATAATCCCTCGACTGTGTTCCTATAGTATAGCTCCTAAATTCATTCACTAAGCTAGACCTGAGTAGAATCGTTTGTTTTGTCTGGGGCAAATGGACTTGAGTTCACATCTCCCCATGAAAAGTCACACAGCAGTGAGGCCTGGCCAGAGGATAAAGCAAAGGGGTGGTCGGCCACCCACTCACCTGCCAGAACCTGCACCAGGACCTTCTGGAGGGTGTCGGCCTCTTGACCTCGGAGGCTCTGGCACTGGTAGAGACCTGCATCACTGGCTTGGAGGTTCCGAAGTGTGACTGTGAGGGTTCCAGCCAGGGCATCGTCTGTGATGACGGTGCTCCCGTTCCGCTTCTTCAGCAAGGCCAGCAGCCACAAACTGTGCGTGCTCACCACGCGCTGGCACGGGCCCTCCGCACCCAGTTGACGGCACCAGGCCTTCCGTCGCCCCCAGTATTTCCCAGAGTCATAGGAGCAGGAGACCCGCAGAGACTGGCCGACCACACCCCGCAGCACTGTGGTGTTTTGGGCTTGGGACAGCTCTGCAGAGGAGACAGCCATTCCTTCTCTCATCCACTCACCAAGTGTCTACTGAACATCCACCATGAGCAGCAAACCAAACAGACAAGCGTGCTGGCTTTAAAGAACTCAGGCTCTCTCGGGAGAAGGTGGCAAAACTGGGGACTAGGAATCTGGTTTTCTTACTGTGCTTCGTGTAGAGAACTAGCTGACTTTCTCTGGGCCTGTTTCCAGAGATACTTGTTCTTTTGGGGAGAGGGTTTGTATATGTACAAGGTGAAGAGAGGTGTACAAACAGCATAGGGTGGGTGGCAGTCAGAGGACAGTCGCCCTCCAGGGTTGATCCAAAGGTACCTTCCACCTTCTGCTTGAGACAGTCTTTCCCTGATGCATATGATGGCTAATACCAGCCATCACCTTGACAAGATCTAGGATCACCTAGGAGACAAACTTCTGAGCTTGCCTGTGAGGGGTTATCTAGATTAGGTTATCCTATGGGGATGCCTGTGAGGGGTTGCCTAGATTAGGTTATCCTATGGGGATGCCTGTGAGGGGTTATCTAGATTAGGTTATCCTACGGGGATGCCTGTGAGGGGTTATCTAGATTAGATTATCCTATGGGGATGCCTGTGAGGGGTTATCTAGATTAGGTTAATTGAGGTGGAAAGACCCACCCTGAACGTGGGCAGCAACATTCCATGGACCAGGATCCCTCCCCAACTGCATAAAAAGGAGAAAGAGAACTGAGTACCAGGCCTCATCCCTCTGCTTCCTGACTGTAGATCCATGGGATCAGCCACCTCCTGCTCTTGCCGCTATGCTTCTCCTCCATGATGAACTGTGAACCCTGGCACTGTAAGCCAAAACAAACCTTTCTTTCTTTAAGTTACTTCTGTCATATCAGCATGGCAATAACTAATACAGTATACTTTCCCATGTAGACCAGGGAAGCGGACCCGGGAGCTTCTAAGGATCCACCTGTCTCGCCTCCCATCTTCGCCATCACTGGGGTTACAGGCACACATCTCTGCACTCAGCCTTTTATGTGGATTCTGAGGATCCGAACTCAGATCCTCACGCTTGCAAAGCAAGCACTCTACTGACTGAGCCACCTAGTTCTTAAAGCTGTTCTGATTCTACTTTGTGCGCCTATCCTCCAGTCATATGGAACCAGGACCTCTCCTCTTCCCTCTTCATCTCAAGCGAGTAAGGTTAGTGGTCCCTTGGGCCTGGGCTGGCGCCTCTCTGCCCCGGTTTTACAGTCCGCTCTATCACCATCGATACTGGACAGCTCTCCTTTCCTGACCTTTAACTCCCAGCTTCCCTATTCTGTGGCTTTGTTCCCCTTTCAGGAAGGACTTGTCTCAGAGCTATTTTGGGGGAAGACATATGAGGCTGCTATTTTGGGGATCCTCTCGGGGTAGAGTAGATAGAGTTGGAGCACCAGCCATGCCATGACCAGGACTGGGGCTACAAGGAATTCACCCAGACCTATCTTACCCAGTCATGTCTCTGGCTATTACTGTTCCAGAAACCTGAAACCTGCAGGAATCAAGGAACTGGTGGTCTGCCTTTTGGAACTAGAGAGAACCCTCATGCACGTTCTCTCCACACACAAGCCCTTCCATCGCTGTGTCCCCCTCCACCTCTAGCTGAAAGCTTCGGGGACACATATCTCCTCCTGGGCTTTCCCAGTGCTCTGAGGAAGCAAAAGGCATCCAACCCCCAATGGAAGAGGCAGTCCACTGTGTGTGATGACTTGGGGTGTCAGTGCCCCCAGGGTGGTGGAACTTTCAGCAATGTCACCTCTCACTGAGGGCTGAAGTTGAAAATGAGAGAGGCTTCTGAAGGAGGCAGATCCCAGCCCTACGGTGGTTCCATCTTCCTTCCTCCTCTCTCATTCTGTCTCATCACCTATGCTGAAGTGTTTCATAACTTCAAAGACACATAGCAGTACCCACAGGTCCCCACCTGACAGTTCATGCTGAGATACCCCCCATCAGAACTCCTTCCCTTCCCAATGACCAAGCACAGCAGCCCTGGGGGGGGGGCGACCCTGGGGAGGATGTGAAGAGCAAGGATGGATGGAGTGGACAGCAGTGCCCAGCAGGCCACTGCAGCCCGCCAGGACTCCAGCCTCCCTCGCAGTTACCTTCCAGGCCACTTGCACCCACACCCGGACATCTGCTCAAGGAAGGTCAGGGAAAGAAAGCATCTGGACAGGGCCCTACCTGTGATCCACAGCAGGAGGAGCAGCTGCAGCGGTCCCATGGCACCCTTCCCAGGCCCGCCAGCAAGGGCAGACACGGGCTTGTGCAAGACCTGGTCCTTCTCTTCAAATGCAGAAAAGAGAGGACGAAGCAAGTCAGGCGCTGCCCACAGGAACTGCACTCCTGGGTTGAGCAACAGTCAGGACTGGGGTCTATGTATGATTCAGGGAGTGGGAGGAAGGGAAGGAGGCCACTGTGGTGCCGGCTGGAAGTCAGCTTCCCTCCCGCTGTGCCTGCCAGGGTGACCCGCGTGGATGAGGCCAGTGAGGCTCTGAGGTTGCTCCGTCTCCTTGAAGAACCTCTTCCAGGGACCACCATCCCCAAGCACTAGCCAGATTGTCTGCTATCTCCACTGGTTCCATCCTCTGAGATGATGCAGGACAGCTGCTTCTTAGGAGGCTGAGCTGTAACAAGCTCCTTGTCATACCCCTAGAGTATGAGGCAGCAATGAAGAATATGGATCCAGAGCCAGAATTCCTGCTTGGCAGGTGTGTAACCCACACCTGTAAGCCCTGC
Organism: Eospalax fontanierii; assembly: GCA_035773235.1. NCBI lineage: Eukaryota > Metazoa > Chordata > Mammalia > Rodentia > Spalacidae > Eospalax > Eospalax fontanierii. The sequence goes on from CM069549.1 coordinate 8,557,738, forward strand.
ATGCCTCAGTTGATGCATCTGTAAGATGGGAGTATCAATGACGTGCAGGGTGTCAGGAGGCTAACATAGATTCCTGTACTCCAGGGACCCAATGCCCCAGCAAGAGTTAACTGTGACTATTACCACAGTTGGCAGAGGGGGGGAAATGAGCTGTCGTGAGAGTGTTAGAGAATTCCTTCCCCAGAGAAACTTAAACATCTACTCGCTCCTCATAAGGTCCGCATGAGAAACTAAAGTACAATTCTATCAAAGTACACTCGGGGGAGCCAATGGGTTTATTGGGCTTACTTACAGAGCATGGGGGAGGACTTACTGTCAGCAGTATTAGCGACCCTAAAGTAGCCACACTGGAAAGTCTGTGCTCAATACAAATAACCAAGCCCCGCCTCAGTTAACTTTCTCTAGTCTGTAGATTCTAGCCCTTCCCCAAGGTCCCAAGGCCTCCTGCAATTAGGACAGAATTGCCTAGAAATGATTAGGAGGAATGTCTGGATACTCAGGTAAGGGTCCAATGTCTCGCCCCACCTCTTTCTACTATGAGGGAAGGCCAATAGTCCACAGGTCCAATGGTGATGGACGCTGGGAAGCAGGCACAGCTGACCGGATGAAGGCAGGGGGCTGTTTTGCTCAGAGGATGGCATCATTTGACAACACAGGGGGAGTGCTCTTTCTGCACCAGAAACTTCCTCCTTTGATGCAGTGGGTATCTCTTCTGGTACCGTTCTCACTGACCATCCTTGAACTCCTGACCACCCAATGGGCCAAACCAGAGCTTGGTATTATGTGGACATGTTTTTGTTTCCCTCAGATAGAATCCAAACAGCGGGCATGATAGGTCACATTTATTGTTTTATCTCGTTTTGACATCGGATCTCACATAGTCCCGGCTGGTCTCAAACTCACTATGTAGCTGAGACTGGCCTTGAGCTCTGGCTCCGCCTAGCGTCACCGCCCAAGTGCTGGGATTATAAATAAGCGCTACCACACATAGCTGAATTTTATCATTTTGCACTTCGAGTCAGTCTATGGTCAATATTTTAGTTAATTTTTGTGTGTGCTCTAAGACATAATCTGTGATTTGTTTGCTGTTTGTTTTTCACATAATGAGGTCCAGCATACCAGCATCATTTGCTCAAACACCATCTCTTCTCTGTTGAATTACCTTAATATCTTTATATACATGTTAAACTTTTTTTTGGTCTCTTTGAGACAGGGTCTCCTTATAGCCCCGGGAGGCCTAGAACTCACTATGTGGACTAACTAGGCTGGCTCACAGAGATCTGCCTGCCTCTGCCTCCCGAGTGCTGGGACTAAAGGTGTGTGTGATCATGCCCTGTACCTGTGAAACCTTTTCATTTTTCAGAATTTCATACACGAGCACACTCCATTTACATCATTTGCACCTCTCCTCTATCCCCTCCAATACCTTCCTTCCCACCACTCCCTCCCTTAGTGTCTTTCTTGAAAGAGATGGTTCAGTGGGCAAAGTGCTAGCTTCACAAGCAGGAGGACCTGAGTTTGGATCCCCAGTACCCACATGAAAAGCTAGGTGTGGAGTATAACTCTGTCACCCCAGTGCCGGGGAGCAGAGCCAGGCAGATCCTGAGGGCTCACTGGCCAGTCAGTCTGCCTGAAATCAGCAAGCAACTAACCCAGATTCCTAAAGGAGAGAAGCCCAAACAAGAAGACTGCCAGATACATGTCTGAACCCCAGGAGACCCTCCTAAGGATTTAATGTTCACATTAGGAATTTTTATTTCAAAACATCCCAACTGTGGAAGAAATGCTATATCTGCTTACTAAACCATTTCCTCTGCGGCCAACACAGCTAGCTCTCCTCTTCCAGCCTCTTGTGCATCTGGAGGTGGCCACACACTGGCCCATAGAGCTTTCTGTGCAAATTTCCAAGTTCTCTCTCTCCCTCCCTCTCTCTCGCTCTCTCTCTCTCGCTCACTCGCTCTCTCTCTCTCGTTCTCTCTGTCTCTCTCGTTCTCTCTCTCTCTCTCTCTCTCTCTCTCTCTCTCTCTCTTCTCTCAATTGCTGCTCATGAGGAGAGGATCCCATGAAGGCTCTGAGGTTCTGACCGAGACGCTTGTGGGAAAGGACTTGGATGCCTGAATGGCGCTGTGGAGCAGAGCCTTCTCATTTAACATGACACTGTGACGGGCTCAGAAGCAAACTTGGGTGGGGCTTTGTGTTACCACCCAGCTCACCTGTGGAACACCGTTGTTTCTCCTGCCTCGGTGGAAACTTCTCTCTTCTTTCAGTTCTGCTGTTTTTCTTATCACCAAAGCAACATAATCAGAGGACTTTTCTGGGGTCAGCAAGCCCCCTTCATCCTGAGATCTCGCTGCAGTTGGACTCACCTTCGGCCTCTTCGGCTCAGCTGCGAGCCCTTCTGCACAGAACCTCCTCAGACCTAGCCTCCTCCCCAGACCGCATCACTCATGTCACTCGCTGGCCACCAGGCGTCTCCTCATCAAACTGGTTACACACCCCTGTGCCGTTCTCAAGCCTTCCTCCTCCTCAGGATCTATACCCAATAGAAAACCAGCACCCCCTTTCTGTCATCCTTTCCCAAGCCTCGGCTATCCTCCTGGCTTTAACTCTGTCTTCCCGCTGGGTGCTGAAGGCAGCAAGCCCTCTCCTCAGAGCTCTTCCTCTCCTTGAAGTCCAGTTCCCGGGCTTTATGTCCTCACCAGCTCTTCCATGAACTGTTGTAGCAACTATGCCTAAAATTAACCTGAATGTTTTAATAAAGCATACAGAAACGTCCAGAGAATCATATGCCTTACTCTTGTGCGGGTGCCCTCTTTATCACAGCCTATATTTGAAAATATAGATGGAAATATATAGAGAGAAGATGGTTCAAATCTACAAAATGAAAGGCCTTTGCTCTCTCTCACATGCTGTATGGCAGAATTTTGCAATAGCCTTTCTTCACGCTGAAGTCGATAACAAGAGTTTCATGCTTGTCTTTATTTACATAGTTAAACATTGTTCTCTCCACTGCATAAATATCTGCGTAACAGAAACTTGATGCCAGCACAGGCTCAAAGTGATGTTATATTCATTTTCACAGAAGAGAGGACCATTTGGGCCTCTATATTCAGGAGGACTATCTATTTTTTTTCATGGTGATTATTAGGATTCTTCAGACTTCAAAAATATAAAATAAGGGCTGGGGACACACAGCTCAGTGGTTAAGTGATTACCTAGTGTGTACAAGACCTTGGGTTGGATCTCCATTGCCCAGAGAGAGAGAGAGAGAAGAAGAGGAGAGGAGAAGAGAGAAAACGTGATGTTGTGTACCTGTCTCTATTGATCTATTGCATGTGTATGTTGTATGTTGTATGTTGTCCTGAGGACTGAACCCAGGGCCTTTAAACCGGCAGTCAAGTTCTCTACCACTGACCATACCCCCAGCCCTAGATTTGACGCCCCAACTAGACTTCTGGATATCAATGCATCTGGCTGAGATTTTAGCTTTTGTGCTTCCTGATGAAGTTAAATGTTATGGTTGTTATTTTGGCTTTTATTTCCTTATTTATTTATTTATTTATTTATCTTGTTTATTCTTACCTATTCAAACCAGTGAAAATGGTTTGTCCTTTAGCACATGTTCTTGTTATGTAATGTTATGTATGGGCAGGCACAGGGTACACGAGGAGGCCCGAGAACAACTTGCAAGAGTCAGCTCTCTCCTTTTACCACGTGGGTTCCAGGGGCTGAACTCCGGGTCATCAGCTTAGGGGGCAGGTGCCTTTACCCACTGAGCTATCTCACTGCCTCAAATTCTTAGTATGTACGTGGAAGTCAGAGTATAGATTGTCGGGTCGGTTCTCTCTATGAACCTTTGTGTGGGTCCCAGGGGTGGAACTCGGGTGGGCAGGCTTGTGTGGCAGGTGCCTTTACTCACTGAGCCTCACCAGATGTTCATTTTATTAACCCTAAAGCCATGTCTCTAAGTCTAGGTTACTAACCCTTATCAGCTGGTGCAGTGTGAACGCCTGCCCTTTCCTATAGCACTTCCTTTCGCTCTGCTTCTGGTAATTTCTTTGGTACCAGAGTTTTCAGTTTTAATAAGGTCAAATATGTGGATTTTTTTTAGCCAGTGATGATTGTGCTTTTGATGTCTTGCTTAAGAAATCTTTCTCTATCCTGAAGTCATATAAACTCATATTTTTGTCTAAATATTGTATTGTCTGGCTCTTCATATTAAGACTCATATTCCATCTGGAGTCTATTTTTGTGTGAGTCATACGGTAGGAATCTAATTTCATTTTCCCCATTTGGATGGGGGGGCTGGGTTAGCACTGGTAAGAATTCTTTCCTTTTCCCTGACTCCATCAAACCACACCTCCCTAAGTCACGAGTCTGTTTCTCTCCTCTGAATTCTGTTGTCTCAGTCCATCTCCATCCTGGTACTGCAGCTGTGAATATTAACAGTCTTATAGCAAGTTTGGTTTCTCACTAAATCCATCTCTGGCCATTTTAAAAGATTTATTCTATTTGTGCATTGTGCAGTGTTGTGTGTGTGTACACAGGTGTTGTTAAGACTCAAGAAGGACCAGAGGTCAAGTGAGACTGTAGGTAAAGATAACCTAAGACCAAGACTCAGTTAGTGGATCATAATTACCCAGTCTCTTGAGGTTAGATCCTAAACAAGAAGTCTTGGACAGGCAGGGTGTGTCAGAGTCCTCGGGGCAGGGATGCACAGCATCCTCCTTCCATCTGGTACCCGCCTCCTGAGGGTACCATCCAAGTGCCTGCCTAGTATGGGTACACAGTCTGTGTCCCCATAGAGGGGACATCTCCAATATTGGGATGCCAGGTAGATGGTGACACATTTAGATTCCGTCCTGGCAGAGTGAGGGATGGTTCCTGTAGAAGCCAGAGGAACCCAGATGAGTTCTGCAGAATCCCCCCCTGAGCAGCATGGTTTTAGGATCGTGAGCCAGGCCAGCAAGGAGCTAGGAATGAGACGGAACTGCCCAGTGGACTTAGAGGTCTCGAGGAACTTACACAATCTGCCTGGGTTTCGAGAGTCAGGAAGGAAGTGATGGTCATAAAGGGAAGTGGGTCCTGGTCCCCATCTGTGTAGACTTGGTCCTTGGTCCTAGACCTCTGAGAGGGGACAGAGCAAGGGTCCAGAATCCCTCTGCACTATACTTTTACTCCCCCTCGTCTTCTCACTTTCAGGAAAGTATAATCTGACAACTTAAGACTGTCTTAGCTGGGTCAAGTCATTCTGTTGTTGGAACAGTAGCTTTGTACGTATGTGTGCTCACTGCCCTGTGAGTTCTGCCATTAATCCCCAGGCTCTTCTACTGGGGCAGATGACTTGGAAGGCTGGAGTCTATTTCTAGAGATACTGGCGTATTCCACGGACAGAAGGGGGTCAGGTGAGGGCTTCAGGCAGGGCTCTGTGTTGCTGTAGACAGAGCCCTGGGTGCTCGAATGGTTTAGGTGGATGAGAGAGGCGTAGCAGACGCCTCCAGTGTCTTCACCAGAGAGGTTCTGCTCACTGAAGCCCTGAAGGTCAAAGAAAACAGATGTTCATTAGAAGGGATCACATCTGCAGTCGTCAGTGACCAGTGGGTAGAGAGGCAGGGACAGAGTTAAGATGTCACACAAGGTACTGGGTCTGCAGAGGCTCTGGAAAGGTGGGCAGGAAGTTGCTTTTCCTGTCACTGACTTGAGCAGGTCTGGCTCTCCCAGGGAGTCAGTTCAAAGCATAGAGCCAGGTTCCTCCCCAGATCCATCAAAGCAAGGATTCCAGGAGTAAAGCCTACAAAACCAGTTTTGTGGGTTGTTTTTTTTTTTTTTTTTGCAATGTTGTGCTGAAACGCAGAGCCTTGCATATGTTAGACAAACTCTACCACTAAACTACATACCACAGCCCTTGTTTTTGTTTTGTTTGAGACAAGATCTCATTATAGTCCCCTGACTTGGAACTTGAAGTCCTCCTGCCTCAGCTCCATAAGTACTGGGATTACTGTTCTGCACCTTCATACCCTTCAAGAAGCTGTTTTAACAAGCTCTCCAAGTGATTTGTTTAATTACTATTTTTTATTTTACATGTATGGATGTATTGCCTGCATGTAGGTAGGTGTACCTGTGTCCTGCAATGCCTGTGGAGGTCAGAAGAGGGCATTGAATCTCCTGGAACTGGAGTTATAGGCAGTTGTTAGCCACCATGTGAGTGCTGGGAATTGATTCTGGGTCCTCTGCAAGAGCAGCCAGTGCTCTTAACCTCTGAGCCATTTCTCCAGCCCCCTCCAAGTGATCCTTATGCACATTCACACTTGAGTAGGGTCGAGTTAGAAGAGGACTTAGTGGGGTTATTATTCATGGAGTTGATTCTAGTATTATAACAGAGGGTTCGGCTAGATGACTTCAGAGCCTCCCAGTCCTGTGGGTCTCTTATACCAAGAATTACAGGTCTGTAAGAAAGACAGAACTACCCCAAGGAAACCACTAGCTTTCAGGGTGTCTGAAGTAATCATGGTTGATGACATGCTTGTTTCACAATGATTGGACCAATGGCAGCTGGTCTCGTATGTTGGCTGGAGACCTAAAGACAAGAAAAAGTGTTGCCCAAGGGGGTGAAGGTCAAGAGCTGAGTCTGCAAACTTCTCTCTCATTTGATTTGGTGACCACGAGGAAAGGGGACAAGTAGAAAGGAAACATGTAAGTAGGTCATGAGGCCATGAGCAGCCGTGAGTGTAAATCATAATTTGGAGTAAAGAGAAACTGATTGCAAGACAGAAGTTCAAACTAAGAACAAAAACACGTTCGCAGGAAAGCGGTGGTTCTCTGGGCCTCTGGCGAGCGTCCTTCCTACTCACGGTAACTGTCTTCTTCTGGCCTGAAAAGTCTTTGTAGATGTGGTGAGATTCATTCTCAACTGTGAAGAAAACAGGCAAAGTTACTGGGGAAACTTCCCCTGAGCCACTTTACCCAGTTTGTTTGACTACAAGGAGGATGAGCTGGCACCCCTGCTGGACAGAAGGAGTCCTGATTTGGGGGGCGGAGGCACAGGGCTTGGTCAAGGGACAGTTCTCCAGAGAGTTCCCAAGCACCCAGCACTGAGTCATATCCAGGGATGCTAAGAACCCAGACAGCCCAGGTTCTTAATCTGCATAAACCCAGCCAACTTCATGATCAATTCCAGGTCACTGCAAGTTCCAAACTGAAACACCAGATTTAAGTATAATCTATTTGCTGGCAGAGCTGTGTGTACTGAGGTCTTTCTAGTTCTTTTGAGTCAAGAAGCTCTGAGGTGAAACACAGTTTGCTCTATGAACAATACCCTCTCACACTCACCTTTGTGCACACACCCACACCTATGCACACACTCACCCCTGTACACCCACTCACACCTGTGTGCACACTCACCCCTATACACATACACATTTATACAGTTTGAAAACATGCACATATAAATTTAAAAGCCAGCAGGCATAATGGCACGTGCCTTTAATCCCAATACTCAGGAGGCAGAGGCAGAAGGATGTCTGTGAGTTCAAGGCCACATGGGACTACAAGGAGACCCTGTCTCAAAAAGACCAAAAAAATTTTAAAACCTCGTCTTCCTTAGGAGTTTTAGAGATTGAAAATTAATATTCATGAGTCCAGTAGCACTCTGACACAATCATACATTTTAATCACGTTGTCCACAGAAATACCTGTAGGATATATGCAGAATACACACATGGGGTAGATGTGCTTAACAAACCAACCAACAAAATGAAGCCTGAAAGGACTCGGAGTCACTCAAAGACTACAGAGTTCACATAGTCCTGATGCTAAAAGCTTTAAACTTTGAAGATTTAAAAAGTCCTTGAAGTACTTGAAAGAAAACTATTTTTTCCTTTTCTCTCCATTCCCTTTTTGGGTGCCTGTGTATGTCTGGGAGGTAGTGTTCGTGGGCATGTGTACATGTATGTGTAGAGGCCAGGGGACCACCTCAAGTGCTATTATTCTCAGAAGTGGTCCACCTTGGTTTTTGAAGGGGCAGCCTCTCCGCTGGGACGTGAGTATTGCCAGTTCAACCCCAGGGATGCACCTGTCTCCACCGCCCCAGTGTTGGGATTGCAAGCATGTGCCCTGCTTTTGACGGGAGTGCTGGAGATCAAACTCTGGTCCTCAGGCTTGCATGACAAGCATTTTACCAACTGAGCATCTCCCCCAACCGACGCTTCACTTGATTTTTATTGTGAGACTGAGGGTAGAGTGTGTATCAGGTAAAGTGTGCCCAGGGGCCTTGATTTCCCCCGGTACCACAGAGGAGAAAAGTTATTGTGTATACTTTAAACATTATGTCTGTTATGATGTTAAAAATTATGGAAAGTAAAACAGTTAATCTAGTAGAACAATGAATATATCCATCCTTTCATAGTTACCCACTGTCCAAGTTTCATTTCTGTGGCCATGACAAATTCTCTGCCCCCCCCCAAAAAAAAAAAACCCCAAACCACCAAAAACACACACAGGGAAGGATAGGGTTTTTGTGGCTCACAGTTCCAGGTCACATTCCGTCATTTCAGGGAAGTTGTGGCAGGGACTCAGCAACTGGTCACATCATACCCACAGTCAAGAGCAGAGAATAAACGCACCCATACCTGCTTGCTCTCCGCTAGCTCTCTCCTCTCTTCTTGTTCAGGACTTCCTGCCTTGGGAATGGTGCTGGCATAATGGAATAGGCTGCCCTACATCGATTAACAACCAACGCCCCCCGAACCCCACCCCACCACCACCAGACATGCTCACAGGTCAATCTGATCTAGAGAATTCCTCATTGAGATTCTCTTCCTGGTGGTTCGAGGTTGTGTCAAGCTGACAGTTCAAACTAAACCAGCACCCCACACACACCGCCACGGCACAAGAAGCTGCAATCTGCGCACTAGGCAAAAATCCAGAATACAACACTATTTTTTCCTATAGTCTTTGTGTTGTACATCAAATTTTCTGACTCATCCTATTTATTTAAATGCTACTTTGTGAGTCTTGACCTACATCCCTCTACTTCCTTCCCTTAGACCAGGGAAGAGAAAATTTTAAAACGATAGCAATATGTATTTCAATACCATTAACCAAAATGTTCTTCATATAAACTTGCTTAAAAGATCCTTGACTAGATAGATAGATAGAGGATAGATGTGGATAGATGATAGATTGTTTTGTTTTCTTTTTTGAGACCAGGTCTCCCTGTAGCCCCAGCTGACTTGGAATTTACTATGTTGTCCAGGCTGGCCTGGATTTCACAGGGATTTACCTGCCTCTGCCTCCAGAATGCTAGGATTAAAGGCATGTACCAACATGCCCAGTCATCCTTGACTATAAAGATGGCAATGTATATGATCCAAAATCCTAGCATATATTGACTTAGGCAAATGGACATGGAGCTGGGTTGCCTTTGGGTAAGCCAGCCTGGAGTCTGAGGACAACTGGTTCACCCTTGGGAGCACATGGCCTGCCATCTGGTGAAGAGGAAGGAAGTCACTTGAACACCTCACTTCTCAGACCTCAGTTTCTTCTGTTGGTAAAATAGGCAACAGGGGCTCACCTTTCTTGGCTCTTCCTCGAACTTTCCTGAGGTATAGGACCACAAGGATGACAAGTCCCAGCAGTAGCATGATGACCACCGTCACGCCAGCAATGATGACCTTCCAAGTCCAGTTGGTTTCAGGGCTTTAGAACAAGGATCAGCCAGGGTAGGCACATCAGAACCCAGCCCACCTCCTGACAGCAAACCATCTTCCCTTGGGCCTGTGGTTACCGCAGGTCCTTCCCTACCCTAGTCTCTTCTGAGATTCCCCCTGCTCTGGTCAGCAAGGGACAGCCTTAATGTGCAGAGGCTTTGCCACCACAGGCCATGCAGTCTCTACAAGGGGGCGATGCTAGCAAATGCCCCAAGCCTTTGTTCCTTTACCTTCTCTAATCACTGTCTTAACTTCCTTTCAGAACTCTGTTAGAGTGTCTTCTGTCTCCTTCCCTTAAGGGAGCTTTGTTCCCTGTCCTGAACTTCCCCTCAACCCTTCTCTGTGAGACGCGGTCAGCTCTCAGAGTATTGGGGACACTTGATAAACAGCTCTGCTAGAAGGCAGACACTCTTATACTGCAACCCCCAGAAATGGCCTGGGTGGCAAGGTCAGAAAGAGAGGAAGCGCTTCCAGAGCTGTCTCATCTCAGCTGGCTTCTAGTTTAATCTTTAGACATGGAATGGTTTACAAGAGCCTGGGGTTCACTGTCTACAGACTTGGTAGGTTAAGAAAGGATCGGGAGGGCAAAGTCTGAGTGCCTGGAGCTTGGAGGCCATCAAGCAGGGACAGAAAGAAATCAGGCTGCAGGGTTAGTAACTACAGACTGCATCTTCTCTTCCTTAGATCCACTGGGACTCTAAGATTGAGGCTCTGCTTTAACTGAAGGACAGGGAAGGCTAAAAGAGCGGCAGTGACCGAGGCTGAGGCATGGTCACACGCCTGCCTACACATGAGTAGGTGAGTAGGGGAGTGAGGAAACCTCTCAGGTCTACACTCCAGTTCATCCTCACAGCACTCTGGAAGGTGATGGTGATGAAAGGGGGATGTGGATGGTGGTTATATCTTCCAAGACCCATCTAGTAATGTCTGGAGACGTTTTTAGTGGCCACATTTATATTCAGAAGGTTTGCGCTCCTGGCCACATAAGATCAAGGGTGCCATTGACTATCCTACAAGGCATAGCATAGCCTCCTACAGCAAAGAACTAGTCGGCTGCAAATATCAAGGGTCTGGTCTTGCAAGCCTCTCATTCTAGCTTTCCAGGAGGCTGAGACAGGAGGATCAAAAGCTCAAAGCCTGCTTGGATAACAGAATGAGTTCAAGACCAGCTTGAGTTGCTTAATGAGACCTTGTCTCGAAATAAAAGGAAAGCGGGGGGCGGGGGACTGGAGAGATGACTCAGCAGTTAAAAGTACTGACTGTTCTTGAAGAGGACCTGAGTTTGGTTCTCAACACCCACAGGGTAGCTAAGAACCCTCTGTAACTACAGTTAGAGGGAACTGACGTCCTCCTCTGACCTCCACGGGCATTGCACAAAATCATGCCTGGCAAATTTGGAGTCCTGGGTTCAATCCTCGGCAGAAAGAAAGGAAGGAAGGAAGGAAGGAAGGAAGGAAGGAAGGAAGGAAAAAGATGGAATGTTATCAGGATCGCATTTTATAGATGGGAACATTAAGACCCAGGTAAAGTGATTAGAGGCGACTTGTCTGACCCCATTCCATTCCCTGAGAGCATCTGTCAGAGTGATAGTTGGGGGCCGGGAGAGGGATAGACAGGAGGAGGAAGAGCAGGGCTAAGAGGTAAGTTGGGGGTTGGTAGCACCTGTCAATGGCAGGGCTGGTAGCAGAGGTCAGGACTGTTGACATCCTGGAGGTCGATGATGGGATCGGAGCTGTAAGAGACCATAGTGAGCACGGCACCCATCCTTCTACTTGTTGCTGTTATCTGTTCACCCTACACCCCAGGGGTTCTTGCCCCCAACCCCTGGCCCTGGACTCAGAGAAGTACCATCTTTCTGCCCTGCATAGATCAGCAATGTTGCACTGAGCGGGACTGGAGTTCCCTCACAGGGAAGAGCCGCAGAGCCTGTGGCCTTAGACGCTTATGTGTTGGATATATTCCGGGGCCTCCTCTGTTTCCAGCAGTCTTTTTATAAAACCGTGTATGTTTGTGTGTGTGCTCATGTTTGTGTGCATGCATGTGGAAGCCAAAAGATAACTTCAACTGTCTCCTCTCTGCAATTCAGCTTATGTATATATGTATGTATGTATGTATGTATGACAGGGCATCTCATTGGCCCAGAACTCATCTTGTAGGCTCGGCTGGCTAGCCAGTGAGCACCAGGGACCCACCTGCCTCCACCGCCTACCTGGTGCTGCAGTTACAGGCATGCATCGCCCTGCCCAGCTTTGTTATGTGGGTTCTGGGGACTGAACTCAGGTCCTCACACTCACATTTGCACAGTGTCTCGGTGACTTTACCTGTTACTGTGATAAAATATCCTGACAAAAGCAACAAATGAGAGAAAGGGTTTATTTTTGCTCACAGTTGAGAGTTCAGTCTACTCTAGTAGAGAAGTTATGGCAGCAGGAGAAGGAAGCATTTGGTCACATGGTACGCACAGTCAAGAACCAGAGGGAGATGGGTGCTGGTGCTCAGTTCCCCTTCTCTCTTTTATTGAGTCCAGGACCCCAAGCCTAGGAACTGGTGCCTCCTGCTTTTAGGCTGGGTCTTCCCACCTCAGTTTAACTGAGATACCATCACAGGCATGACAGAAGACTTGTCTCCCAAGGGATCCCAGATTCTGCTAAGTTGACAATCAACACTAATGATCACACATGGCAAGCACTTTGCCACAGAGTCATGTTCCCAGCCCTGTGTCCATGGTGCTTGAACATGCCACACCCTTCCAATACCTAATGCCTCCCCTCCATGAAAAGGACCCTGGAGCAGCTTAGGTGAGAGTGAACTTCAGGCAGCCATTAGACCAAATGACTGAGCAGGCTCTGCAGCAGGGAGAAACCTGGGTGAGGCTGTTCATAAACACATTCAAAAAGCCTCGCATCTCTGCAGTTCTCAGAATGAAATACGCAGGGGCCTCGGCATAAGTGGCAGCCCCAGGGTCACCATCCTAAAGCTCAAGGACACTTACTTGCTAGGGGAAGATCTGAGGTGAGGACCCACATCTCCCAGATTCCTCCTCTAAGCCACTGCCTAGCTGTCTCCTCTCTATCCACATTTCTCTGTACCCCAACTCCACCAGTTGCTCTGTGGTCTTTCTGTGTGACGGAGCCCACAGCCCTTTGAGACAAGGTGTCTGCCAGGATCAAGGACAAGGGATGTCCAGGAATGGATCATTATGGCCACTCTGGAGGTTTTGAGATCCATCCAAATAAGTGGAGGAGTTCTGTTAGGAGCAGCAAAAATGTTAAGAGAAACCGGTAAGAATGGACTGGAAGCCGGCAGGCCTGGGTTCTAGGGCTGGCTCTGCCCTTGACCAGCAGGCGACCAGTTTTCAGCTACTAGAGGAAGCGGTTTCTAGGAGCCTCTCCAGCTTTGGTACCTCGTGATTCAGGGAGGCTGAGAGCCACATAGAAGGGAGGAGAAGGCTTACCTTTTGACACCAGCAGATGGAAGGCTCTGAGAGTAGTGACCCTTGTGTGACTTTCCAAGATCCCACAGCGATAGAAGCCGGTGTTCCTTGGCTGGAGCGCGGTCATGGTGACAGTGAAGTAGTTAAACTCAGGATGATCCTGGATGGAGAATTGCGGCCTCTGATCACCTGTGTTGCCACTGTCCACTAAGATGCTGCAAGATCGTTCTGAGGTTCGCAGGCACCAGAACTTCACCTTGCGGCGCAGGGTGGGTGGGTACCAGCACGCCACAGAAGCAGTCTCACCTTGCATTCTTCGCAGTGACACTATTTCTTGTGTCCAGGAGCCTGAGAATACACCCTGTTGTCAGAGAGTCCCCGGCCACCACAGCAGGGCCAGGAGATGGGTTCCCTTCTCAGGAACTGTCCCTCTTTGTGCCTATGTCCAGGATGTACCCCCAAGGGCTAGCCTCTGGTCACAGCACTCCCTGTACCCTGCCCTTTCAACCACGAAGTCCCCTTCACGCACAACCCCCTTCCCCTTCCCTTCCGTTCTTTCTCTTCCCTTCCCTGGGTCCCTCCCTCTGCCCTCGTCCACTGTCCTCACCCTAGGTCGGGAATACCAGCAGGATGGCAGGGAGCAGGTATGTGACCTCCCAGACCATGAGTCTTCTACTTCCGCTGGGATGGGGAAGGAGGGAAGGAGGGAAGGAGGGACGGAGCCAAGGAGGCCCCAAGGACTGGACCAGAGGTAGGCGGGATTCCGTCACCACCACAGCCAGTGTGGGGTGAGCTGCTGAGGAAGGCAGAGGCCTCTGAGGACCAGCAGGAGGAGGCCCGGGCCTATGTGAACCTTTCGGCTGCAAGCTCTGGATCTGGGCCTCAGGGCTGAACAGATGGGGGTTCCTAGGGATTCTGTAGGCTCCTCCCTCATCAGGCCACCTCCTTGTCACTGGGTTGGGGATGAAGAAAACTGAGGAGGAAGCCATGGTGAAATAAGAGTTTATTTCACACACACACACACACCCTCATCCTTCTGCTTCCTCTTTGGCCAAGTGAGGCACCGCTAGGATGAGCGTCCTACTTTCTTTCTGCGGCTGTGATAGAATACACAGACAAAAGGCAACTTAGGGACCAAAAGGGTTTATTTCATCTTACAAATTATAGTCCACTACTGAGGGATTTCGTGGCACGAAATCAGGCAGCAACTGAAGCAGAAAGCCTGGAGGAGTACTGGTAATTGGTTTCTTCCCAGAAGCACACTCAGCTAGCTTTCCCATACAGCCCAGGACCGATTCCCCAGAATGGCACTGTGCACCCTGAGCCTTGCCCTGCCTCATCAATCGACAGTTAAGACAATCTTCCATGGACATTGGCCACAGGCCAATCAATTGGGATTCTCTCCTCAGGGAACTCCTAGGTTGTGTTCTTGACAGCTGAAGCTGACCAGGACAGTGGGTGACAGAGTTCAGGGCCTTTTTGGAGGGCTGACTAGAACCCTAAGCCCAACTGATCCTCGGAAGATATAGTAAGTTAAAGGCTAGAGTCTGGGCTACATGAGTCCCTGTCTAAAACATAGATAAATAAATTCAATGCCCAGGTTCCACGTAGACTGGAGGACATAAGGAGAAAGGAGATGAACGTTCATTCTCAGGAGTGGAGGGACAGAGAGTCCTGTAAGAGCGAAAGAACAGAGCTGAGGATGAAGGAAGAGAGCTCAGACGGAGGGGAGAGAAAAGAAAGGGGAGCCCAGCTCCTGTCACCCCCATACGCCCACCTCCCAGCATGCCATGCTCACTCCTACGCATCTCTTGAACGACCAAACTCATCAAATGTGTGTCAATATATATATGTATATATCTATAAATATGTATAAATATAGATATATACAGCAAGCAGGGTGACCTGAGTTTGATTCCCAGGACTCACGTTAGGTAGAAGGCTAGAACCGGCTCCCAAAAGTTGTCCTCTGCCCTCCACACACATACTATGAGTGCCCTCCCCACTTAAATAAGCAAACCAAATTTTAAAAATAAGCTGTCATCATGTGAATGACTGAAAACCAACAGCTATAGGCTGTTTGTAGTTAATAGGTGAACAAAGGAAGAAATCAGACATGGTGTGTACAGCTACAATCCCAGCATGTGGGAGGAGGAGGCGGGAGGAGCTGGACTTCAGGGTCATCTTGGATTATATAGTAAGTTACAGGCTACCTCCTGGGCTACATGAGACCCTGTCTAAAAAATAAATATATAAATTAAATACAATAAAAAATTTAAAGCACAAGGAGAAAAAGAAATTCTTCAAAATTGCAATGCAGGGAACTGGAGAGATGGCTCAGTGGTTAAGAACACTCACTAGCTCTTGCAGAGGACCGGGGTTCAATTCCCAGCACCCACATAGGGGCTAATATCTGTCAGTAACTCCAGTTCCAGGGGATCCAAAGCTGTCTTCTGAACTCCATGGGCATTACAAAACACAGGTGCTCTTATACACATGCAGGCAATACACTCATATACATAAAATAAAAGTAATAAATAATAATATTTTTATAAAAGCCCTGATTGTTCTTGCAGGACATGGGTTTAGCTCCCAGCACCGCATGGAGGCTAATAACCTTACCCCTAATCCCATGTGATCTGGCACTCTCTTCTGGCTCCCATGGGCATAGCACACATGTGATGTGCTTACATACATGCAGGCAAAAACACTCTATATATATATATATATATGTATGTATGTATGTCAATGCAATGTACCAGGGAACAGAGGCGGGTACAGAAAGACACAGGACTTGTGAAGAGCTCTGTGGAAGAGAGGAACAAGAAACAGGCTGTGGTTGTGGGAACGGGCAGTACTGGGACCTTGAGGAAGCCCAGGCTGTCTCATGAACAGGTCCCGGAGTCAGGGTAAGCCTTCCAGACTTGAGCAAGTTGGGAAAGAGGTGCCAAGTCTTTAGATCCTGGTGTTGATCTGTCAGTGAGGAGACTGGGACCGGCTCAGATAACTTCTGCCTCAGTGCTCTTGGAATGGGTCAAGAAGTGCAAGGATGCTGAGGGCAGACTGAGTCCTCTGAAGCTCCAGGAAGAAGGGTGGGAGCAGGAAGAAGGGAGAGCCTGGGCTGGGTTCTGAGTCTCAGAAGCCACCCGGGCCCATAGGTGATGGAGAGACAGAGCATGGGCATCTGTAGGACCCTCTAAGTACTCCGTGTTCCTACCACGGAGTTCCCTAAGAGGGAGGCTTTTAGGATGAACAGTTGGCATGCGTCTGTGGGTTCCAGAAACCCCTCATCTGGCCCAGCAGCCATGCGTGGTCACTCTCAAGCCTTCCTACCTAGCCGCACGTTTGCTGAAGGCCTCTGTTTGCATGCAGGACCTACCAGCCGGGTCCAGTCCCCTGGCTTCCTCTGTCCTCATGGCCCTTTCCAGAGCAGCCTTTCCAGGGTTCCAAGCTGCCTCAGCCTCTGCAGCACGTGCACTCATCCCCCTCGAACCTCCTGCAGGCATCGCCCACCTCTCAACTCTCAACTCCAGCCTGTGCTCCAGGCTTCAGATGGTGACGTGCTCTTGTGAGGCTCGGCCAGCTGACCTGAGCTTGCAGAATCCCTAATGCAGTCCTCCCAGAGACTCAAGCATGTTCTATCTCTTGCACCATGGTACCTGACTGTGCATAAGGGTCTGGGGCTTATTCAACTCTACCATGGTTTCTTTCCTCCCAGAGTCACTAGCAGACTGAGACCAGGGCTGTCAGTCTTCCATTCCCTGCCTGTCTTGCCTCTTTCAAGACTGAGCTGTACTCACGCAATGGATGATACACAGCGCTGGACTCAGACGTGGTGTCGAGGGACTTCGGAGCCTTCCAGCCCCTGTCCACATGAAGACATGGGATCAGAGAGGAATAGTGACTGACTGAGGTTACACTGAGCTGAAGAGTGGCAACGGGGATCTGAACCTCGGCCTTGACTTCAAAGTTATTGCCTTACCTTGTACCTTAACTATTCACAAGAAGCTCCTGTCAAAGAGGCCACCATCACAGGCCCCACCACCATGTGGCGAAGACACCAGAGAGGAGAAAGAATGAGGGGAAGAAATAGCTCCCAGTCCTAGTAAAGTTCAACTATCAACTTGACACAGCCCAGAGTTACCTTAGAAAGGAGTCTTGGTTGGAGGCTCTCCTAGTTTAGATCGGCCTGTTTGCACACCTGTGGGGGGATTGTCTTGTTAATTGATGTTGGAGGGCCAAGCCCACTATGAATGGCACCGTTCCCTGGGCAGGTGATCCAGGGATGTATAAGAAAGCTAAGGGCTGGAGCAAGATGGGTCAGTAGTTATGAGCACTAGCTGCTTTTCCAGAGGACGCAGGTTCAGTTCCCAGCACTCACAAGGTGGCAAACAGCTATCTGTAACTCCTGTTCCAAGGGATCTGATGCCCTCTTCTGGCCTCTGTGGGCATTGCATGACACGGGCGCAAAACACTTCTACACATATAATAAAAAGAACAAAGAAAGCTAGCTAAGCTTGTGTCTGCAAGCAAGTCAGCAAGCAGCATTCCTCCGCGGTTTCAACTCCAAGTTCTCGCATTAGCTCCTGCCCTGGCTTCCTTCAACAATCTCTGACAGAGTGTGACTTGGAAGGGTAAGCCAATAAACCCATTCCTCGCCTAGGTTGCTTTTGGTCATGGTGTTTATCACAGCAACAGAACAGAAAGTAAAATACCCCCCTCGGTTCTTAAAGGAGCAACAGAATGGGACCAGTAATAAAGAGGCGTGCACACAGCTGTACAATGTTTACACCATTTCACTGTACCCTGGAAACGACCTTGAGAGGTAGGAATTCTTGACCTCTTTCATTAGAGGAAGAAACGTGTCCCTGAGAGGGTTAGTGGCTTGGTCAGGGTGATGCAATGACAGTGTGTCACTGGTCCCTGTTCTGACTGCTTTCCACCCCACTCTCCATGAGACGGGGCTGTCAGGACTGACGAGAGTGCTGGTGCAGGGTCAGGAACAGAGGTGGGATCTTGGGGTCAAGGGGCGCTGTGAGTTTAAGCCATCCTAGTTACGCACCGAGATGGTGGCTCTTAGCAGGTTGCTTGCTAACCAGGGATGTCTGTGTGTCTCTCTGTCCATCAACTGTCAGTTGCTCAACCTGAGTCCTCCCTCTACTGCTGTAGGGAAGAGATGCTTCCTCCATGCTGTCCTCCAAGTTGACCCCTTGCCCTCTCCTTTCCTCCCAAAGCCATCCTCCAGTGGACCCTGACGGCTACCTACCATGGCCTCAGTTGTGCCACCTTCCTGACCTCCAGAGGTCCCTGACCCAGAGCCGAGTGTGTAGATGTTACACTTGGCCCCAGGGGCCTTGCCCAGCTACTGTGGGTTGGTGCACATCCCTGTCCCCAGAGCAGTTCATTCCGTAGCCCCATCCTTCCCTGCTGGACTCTGGACCAACAATCTGGACTACAGAGGCCAACTCTGAGTCATGTGTAGGGAGGCAGGAGCCAGACTCCACAAGCCATTGGACCCTTGGGCTCTGTTCTGCCCTTGCCAGAAGAATGGGCTCAGTTGGTGAGCCATGGTCTCCCCACCAGAGTCTATAGATGGGGCTGGGATCTCAGATCCCCATAGGGCAGACTGGGCCCTGAGTCTCCCCAGGAACTCGACACTAGAGCCTGAATGCAGGAATTGGAGTGGGGGAATCCCGAGTTCAAGCCCCGCACCCATCTTGGGAGAGGCCGGCCCTAGAGCTGAATAAAGGCTCACATCAGGCCCAAGAGACCAGCAGGCAGAAAACAGGGGTGAACATCAGGGGTCTGCAGGCTTCCAGAACAGAAGGCAGCAGCAGCCAGTCCAGCAGCCAATCAGAAGACATGTAGCCTGATACAAGAGCCTGAACTCTGGGAGCACCTGCTACCAACCCCTGCGGCCCAAGCTCTTACTGCTCCTTCTCCCACAGGACAGGACCCTGAGCCACTAGCTGCCTCAGGGGCTCATAACACCTGGTTCTTGTCCCCAGACAGATGGAGAAGTCTGAAGGGGACAGAGGGAAACTGGGAACATAGTGGCCCTGTGTAAGAAGGCAGCTACAGCTCTGGATGTCCCCCCAGCTCTCAGGCCAGTCTTCGGTTCTCTTCTGGCCTTCGAGGCCGGCTGGGAGCATCTTCCTGGTTCACTGAGTGACCTTAGACCAAGCAGGCTTCCACAGGGGCTCTGGTCCTTCAGGCGAGTGCCAACAGTGTCTAGCAGGGTCTCTGCCCAGGCTATAGCCTACAATAAACAGAGAGAAGTGACGAAGGGCCATGCCCGGTTCTCAGTGCCCCAATGTCCTGGGCAACCCTTGACCCTCTCCTGGCTCTGTTGAACTCCTGCATCTCCTTAAAGGTCATGCCGGACTATCTGTGTCTGGTCACCCTCCTTCTCATTAGGTGCCTCGTGATTGGACACAGGTAGAGGACATCCCTACTCACCCCCAAGGACCTCAATGTTACTTAGGGAAGGGACCCAGAGTTTGGCCCTGAGAGGCCAGGAGATGTTACTCACTTCCCACATGTCTCCTCTTCCAAACCCCATAAGCCACAACCAGCACCAGGGGCGCCGGGAGGAAGGTCAGCACCAGGACGATCGCAGTGAGGTAAGACTCCTGGGACCTGAGGACGTGGGACAGAAGGGACAGAGTCAGAACCAGGTTCCCCACTCTAGACACAGCTTCTTCTGACAAAATGAGGGGCCAGACCAGGACAACAGCCTGGCATCACTCCCCGTCCAGGTGGCTGGCCTCCCTCCCTGGGGACCAGCTGTGGCAGGGGAAAATGAGACAACAGATTCCCAGGAAGGGTGTCCCCAGGCAGAAGGGAACAAATCCCACTTGATGCCTCTTCTCCGTCGAGTCCATTCGTTAGTGAGGACAAGGACACTGCAAGATGACCATTTGGGACTGAAGAGATCAAAATTCTTGCCTCCATAGTGACTGAGAATGCCTCTTGTCCCCTTTGTCCTCTGCAGAGGTTCCCCCTTAGAAAACAGCATATCTTTGGGACAGCTCTCTTGCTCTTCAGCAGGCATCTGACAACTGGATCTGGTTGCCCAGCGGGAAGACATTCTTGTGTGCACAGTAGAAGCTGGCCACTTCTCACCCCCCGGCACTGTCCCTTCCATCACCTCTCCATCTATAGTCCTGGAGACTACAGATGGCCACTTCTCACCCCTTCTGCTTTCATTTAGGACTCTGCTAGTAGCCCACATCTCACATCGAGTCCCTGGGGAGTAATGAGGAGGGTCGGATACAGGAGGGGCTCTCGAGGTCTGTCAGCCCCCCGGGAGCCAGGGCTATGTCAGATAAAATATCACACAACAGGTACCTGATGGAGGTTAACTGGTGGCACATCCTCGTGGTGGGTGAGATGCTGCTCAAGGGCCCGGATTTGGTGGAAGTGGACACCGGATCAGCAGAGAAGGTTCCAGCATGGCTAGGAGACATGGTCACTGGCTGGGACCCTGCGGTGTTCTTGGGTTCCACAGTAGAGGTGCCGTCGGTCCCAGTGGTACCGTGGCGGGTCACAGAGGTTGGCCTCGTGGTCCCTGAGGCCAAGGTGAGGAGTCCAGATGTGAACACAGTCACGCCAGTGGTGAAAGGGGCATGAGGGCCTGAAATGGGGACTTGGCCCGATGTGACAGTTCCACTCTGGGTGTTGGCTAGCTGTGTGAGAGTAGTGTTCCTCTCAGTTGTAAGGGCTGAGGGACCAGAGAGGAAGAAGCGTTAGACCGAGCCAAGAGGCCTTGGTGTGATGGGAGAATTGGTGGCCCTTTGAGCTGTCTGGACCCCTAGAGAGCCTACTTTCTGTGGTCTTAGGCCTGACTTCTGAGTGGCAGGTGTGTGTTCACTCAGAAGGTGACATCGGGAGGGAGGAAGTAGGCAGGGAAGGAAGGGAGAAGCTGTCACAATCTTTTTAGCCTCCTCTGTCGGGTCACCTGCCCCAAGAGGATACCTTCATCCCATCCCCACCTCTCATGTTGTTTTCTAGGCTCTTCTATTCACAAGGGCCAGCGAGATTTCTTAAAATTTCATTTCCTTACTGTGCGTCTGTGTATGCATACTCATTTGTGAGTGAGTGAGCACTAGACATAGTGCATACGTGTGGAGGTCAGAGGACCACTTGCAGGAGTCGTATGGGTACCTAGGATTGAACTCAG
Source organism: Eospalax fontanierii (assembly GCA_035773235.1). Taxonomy (NCBI): domain Eukaryota; kingdom Metazoa; phylum Chordata; class Mammalia; order Rodentia; family Spalacidae; genus Eospalax; species Eospalax fontanierii. Next base: position 8,579,060 of record CM069549.1, read on the forward strand.
ATCATCAGGCTGGGTGGCTACCCACTGAACCATCTTGCCAGCGCCCTTCCCCCTTTTTAAATCCCAGAAATATTTCTATACTATGACGTTGCAGCTACCTACCCCATAATTGGCATTTGGGGTCTAGAGTTGAAAACAGGGAGGGATCAAGGGCTTCAAATTCCAAAAGAGGATGCAAAGAGTTGAGATCAGATACCTTCCTTGGGGGTATACTAAGACACCTCAAGACTGATCCTGCCCCCTCAGGCCATCAAGCCAATCCTCCAAAAGAACATGGAGGCTTGGATAGAAGGTGGGAGTGGAAAACAGGCGTTCCGAGTCTAATGTCTCAGCAGGAGCAAGACAGTTGGAAAGAGGGTGCTGATCCCAGTAACGGGCCGGAGAAGTTGCATTCCTGGGACCCGTAGTCACCATGCAGCAGGGCCTGAGCCATTGTTCTGAGCAAGGCAAGCCTAACGACAAGGTGAGGTGGAGATGGAGGACCAGGTCAACCTGTGACCAAGTCTCCCATGATGAGGGCATCCCAGGAGCCCTCCAGAGAAGTACCTTGGGAGAGACAGAGTTCCGACACTCACTCAGAGCCTTTCAAAGCATCGGCAGGAACGGTCTCCGGTCTCCGCCAGCAGCGGGGACTCCCTACAGGCTGGCAAAGCCACACCACTGTCTCCCGCCCCCACTCCTGCCCCAGCACATCACAGTGTGGGGGAGTGGGGAGTCTCAGCAGTGATCAAGAGGAACCTGCCCTTCCCACCTTCCAAACTGAAGGGGTTCAGTAGCAGACGTCCTGCTTCCCCAACTAAGTTGTGTGTCAGGCTGTGGAAGATGGGTTTATAACTAACTGAAAACATGGCAAAGTTGAAATCATCTCAGATTATGCTTAACAAATAGAAAATAAGGAGCTGGGGAGACAACCGAGTCAGGATAGTGCCTGCCACTCAAATATGAGTAACTGAGTTTGAGCCCCAGAACCCAAGTGTGGTGATGTGTACTTGTAATCCCAGTGCTGGGGAGGAGGACACCGGGGATCCCTGGGGCTCAGCCTAGCCTACTTGGCAAGCTCCAAGCCAGTAAGAGACTCTATATAAATAAATAAATAAGTAAATAAATAAATAAATCCCAAAGAATGGCACCAGAAGCTGACCTCTGGTCTTTGTGCGCACATGCACACATGCACAGAGAAAGGAAGAGAAGGTGAACATTTTTTCTAGCTTCCTATAGTACTTGGAATAAAACCCAACTCGATGCCATGAAATTCAGAGCTGCTTGAGTCTCCAGGCTCAGAGCTTGAATGGAAGCAACCAGTCACGAGGAAACATATTCATCCTTCTTTGTTCTCCTAATCCACCTTCTATACACTCACCATGGACCAGCCACATTAGGCTTATTGGTCTGGCTTTTTCTCACCTCAAGGCCTTTACTTGTGCAGCTCTCCCTACAGATGGCCATCCAAGCACAGATGAGAAAACTCTCATCATTCAGGGCTCTGCTGAGCACCACCAGAAAGATGTCCCCAGATGTTCAATACACTGGTAACTTCCCCTGTCATTGGGCACCTTTCTAGTTCACCACTATTTTCTAAGAACATTTAATGTCTGCAATGATTGGTTTGGATAGTGTGTTGCCATCTGGCATCTCCCACAGGGCTGTGACTGATTTTGTTCATCACTATATTCTCTGGCACATTCTAATTGGGTTTTATTCTAAGTATAACGGGAAACTATTGGTGGACTTAGAGGGGTGTCATACATCTCTCTCAATGAACGGGTGACTGAATAAAAACAAAGCACAGTCCTGAGTTCAAATCCCACCTCTGCCCCAGGGCAAGGTCAGAGAGGCACAGAACTCATTTTCTTCATCTGTCAAATAGTGGTGGGAAGATGTAGGTAGTGAATAAGTATTGTTATTCTAATCCCACCCATCCTAGCTCTCTGCAGGCCTGCTCACCTGGAGACACCTCCAGCTGGAAACCCACTAAGGGGTAGAGGATCCCAGAGGTGTTGCGCATGCACCAGTATCGGCCAGAGTCCTGGATTGTGAGGGCCTCCATGGTGATGTGGACCACCTTGGCTTTGACGTCATCATAAAGCGAGTAGCGAGGGCCCTTCACGGAGCTCCGGAGGAAAGCCAGATCACACGTCTTCCTCCTGACTTTGCACCAAGCCTTGCTCTCCATACGGTTTCTACGGCCCTTGTAGGAGCACTGCACAGACATAGTATCGCCTTCACGCCGACGTATTTTTTTGTACACGTTCTCAGCAGGGGAACCTGGGGAGACAGGACTTGCTGAGCAAGGTCTGGTGAGAGAGGGAGAAGAAGACATCTTGAAACTGGAAGTTCAAGGCGAAGGGAGAGGAGGATACTGCTTCCACAGAACTCAAGTGAGACAGAAGCACGACCCTCCCTTCAGGGAGCTTCCCCCAGTCTGATGGGGAGATAACATAAGACCTGCTAACAGCTAGCTCTCTGTCTGATGGGGTGGCCCCCAAATCGTTCAAGGAGTCCCCAGTCCAATGGAGCAAATGCAACCCTGACACTCAGAGCTCCACCAGACATGGTCCCTTTTCCTCATGATATTTTCAAGTCTTCAGCAATTCCCAGTCTTGTGGGAAAGACGAAGACCTTGCCTTTGGGGAGACCTGCACAGACCCAAACATGTCATTAAGGTATGAGACCACAAACCACAGACCACTTAGGTAGATAAAAAAGATCCAGCATTTAAAAAATGAGGAATTATTCCCCGCCATCATCTTTTCTCTTCCTCCTCCTCCTCCTCCTCCTCCCCTTCTCCTCCTCCTCCTCCTCTTTCTCCTCTTTGTTTTATTTGAGGTGTCAGGGATCAACCCCAACGCCTCAAGCATGTTAAGTAAGCATTCTACCACTGAGCCATACTTCTAGTCCCTAATGAACATCTTTTAAATAGCTTTCTGGTGGTGCTTAATTTTTAAATAGTCTAGTTATATAAAACCCATAGATAAAGCATTTCAGACACACATAGAAGCCACCCAACAGATTCTATAGTTATTCACTGTTTATCTTAAGTTTTTGGTATTGAGACTTGACCTTGTTTTCTATAACTGTGTTGAGTTGCATTCATAATTATCCTGGGGCTGGAGAGATGGCTTGGCAGTTAAAAGTACTGACTGCTCCTACAGAGGACCCAGGTTCAATTTCCAGCAACCATATAGCAAGTAAAAACTGTCCATAGCTCCAGTTCCTAGGAAATTTGACACTCTCTTCTGACCTCTGTGGACACTGTACAACATGGGTACACTTACATACATGCAGACAATGCACACATACACATAAAATAAATAAATAAAATATTTTTTGAAATTATCCTGGGGCACACTTAGCCTGTGGACCACAGATTGCACATGCCTGGTAGAGTGTTTGCTCTCTCTGCCCTATGAGTGATACAAGCCTGTAACAGTGGGAGGCTAGGAAGGAGGATCAACATTCAAGACCAGTCTGGGCTTATAGTACAGCAAAACCCTACCTCAAAAGACAAAGAGAAGACTGGGGAGATGAATCAGTGGACATCTTGCTGTATAAACATGAGGAGAAATCCCCAGAATCCAGGGAAAAAGCTGGGCATGGCTGCACGTGTGACTGTAACCACAGGACTTCAGGGGGCGGAGGCAGGAGGACGGCTGAGGCTTCCTCACTGCCTAGGGGGGAGCCTTAGCTCCAGGTTAAGTCAGAGACTGTGTCTTAAGGAAATAGAGCTGTGTGTACCTGCACACATATGTATACACACACATACCATACACATGAATACCATACACACACATGAGAGGGAGAGGAAGAGGAAAGTGTATCTTTGCCCTTTATAATCCAGTCTAATGGAGAAAAAAGCAAAACCAAGGAGTAGCCAGGAGATGCTGGAGAGAGGTAGGAACATGGCCCAGAAGCCCAGACATCTGTACCAGTTTCCAACCGGGTTGGCACTATAGTTGAAGCTCTGAGTGAGGAAGTGCCCTGGCCTCTTCTAGCTTCTCTTCCCTCACAAAGTAAGCAGAATGATCTGACTCAAATACATGATTATTGGCCAAGTATTTCCAGAAGACACTTCTTCCTGCAGAGGGGCAGAGGTGGGGTAACCTTGGGAAGCTCCTTGGGGTCCTGGGCTCCTTGTGCCTTCACCTCTACACAGGCAGTGTGGGCTAGGTCTCCCAGCCCTCCCCAAATGCAGAACAGAACAGGAAGTGGTAAGTGGTTGCTTTGGCAGCCCAGAAGGCAGGAATGGGTGAGCCCCTTTCTGGAAGCGTTAGTAGAAGTGGGCTGGGAAGGGCGTTCAGGGATTGGTTCTCTTCAGTTCAGAGCACGGGACCGACCGGATGTGGCATCAACTTTCTGAGAAAGACTGCAGCTGTGATGCAAGGACTCGTGCCAGAACCGGTCGGAGCTCTCATGACAGAGCTTTCCACAGAGGCCAACAAAGGCCATTTCTGCGAAGAAACCGAGTGCCCCCCGTTCACCACAGCAAGGAAACCAGCAGATAATGAGACTGGTGCTTCACCCTGGTGTGAGGCCTGCCTTGGCTCCGCCTGGGGCCAGATGTGAGCATGGAACATTCTCGGGGGTCTCTGGTGTAAACCTATGAAGTAGCCCAGCCTTCTCCCCCAGCCCACACAACGTGAAGGTAACTGGCAAGAGACTGCAGAGGGCAGAGGGGACAGGAAGAGGGGAGCATTCCTTCCCCCTGTGGGCCTCCCATTCCTCACCTGAGACACATCCCTGAAGCCACAGCAGCAGCACCAGTAGCAGCAGGAGAAACGCGGGAGGCCATAACTCCATCCAGAGGGACCAGTCGCAGGCCCAGCAAGGGGCCTGGACACCTGGGGAATCCAAGACTGACCAGACACATGCCACCTGAGTCTACCAGGGAGGGATGTCAGGTTCTCAAAGTGCAGTTGCCCATTTAGGGAAGTGAGGCGGTGTGGCACCCACCGCCTGGTCAGCCTATCACAAGTTTGATGAGCGGGAGGGCGGGTGCTGGTGGCTGTTTCCGCCCTCTTCCTCAGAACTTAGGGCAGGTGTGGCTGCCCTAAGTCTGGGGCCCCTGGGCTGGGGAACGCCGGCAGAACCTCACAGCCTCTGAGATTCTCAACAGAAAACTGATCCACAAGGGTGTGACAGCCGGTCCACCCACAGTCTCTGGAACCTCCAGGACAGACTTTTCTGGAATCTTCTGGACTCAGAGACTCAGGGGTGGGGGCTGTTTGGCTGGCCTTAGACACACCTTCAACAAGGAAAGGATTGTGAGCACCCGTGTGTTCTCACTGATGCCTGTCAGAATTTACTCACCCTGTGCCTTACTCCTGCTCACTGTTGCAAATCACCTCTCATGGGCTCACGTGCAATCTTATTTTTGTCATGGGTGAAAAAGATGCAAATTTTAAGGCTGGGAGAACTAAGTTTGTGTTCAGAGAAGGGGTCATGTATTCTCATACGTCAGAACCTGAGAACCTGCTCTCTGTCCCTCTCTCTCTTTCTCTCTCTCTCTCTCTCTCGTACACACACACCACAGAGTCTCTCCTGTGCACACACTTTGTTCCTCTCTTTGCCTCTCCTCCCTGGATTTTAACTCACTCACAAGCTCTTTCTAACCTCTCCCTCCCTCCCTTCCTTCCTCCCTCCCTCCCTCCCTCCCTCTCTCATGCTTCCTAAAGCCCCTGTAAGCCTTCCCTCCTCCCCCACCATCTCTCTCAATACCCCTCCCCCAGCACCCCTGCCTCTCTTATTCTGTGTGCATCAGAGCACACAGGCATGTCCCCTCAATTTCCTCCCTCCAGCCATATCTCTTCTGTACAGCCACCCGGTTCCAGTTGAAATGACCCAGCATTTGACCCAAGACTCCACCCTTCCCACAGTCCCCAAAGCTAAGAATCAGAAGGATCTGCTCTGACATCCAGTAGCTATGCCACCTGCTCTTCTGGATTATGAGGCCTCAGTCGCCCCATGTGTGCTCTCTCTGTCCATCTGAGCCACTGCATAAAAAGTCTGCAGCTTACATGGCCACAACCTTAAGCAACTTGAACTCCCAAATCCCAAACCAAAGGCATTTTATCTTTGCTCACTTCACACTTCTAATGTCTCTTAACTCATTCATTCATTCACTCAACCATTCATTCATTTGCTCTTACAACCTCCTTGCGGTGCATAGGTCTGGGTCCCACTGGAAGAGGAATGAGACATACTTGTCACTGAAAGGTTTCGGGGTTGGCCTTCAAGGGAGACACTGAGAGAGATTATTTCTTTGGGGAGGAGAGTTGCTAGAGGAGTTATTAAGGCTCTGAACAAAGTTCCAGGAAAGGACTGCACCTTACACTGAACGTTCCACAAAGCTAATTAACCAAGTAGAACTTCAATGGATGCATTCCTCACTCTGCTTTCTGCGACTGCCCTGCGACATCCCCACACTGTTACAGTGACATCCTCACCCTGTTACAGGAAGCTCCTTATCAAGAGAATAGCATCTCTGGTCTGGGTGGAGACCCACTATTCTAGTTGTCTGGGTCAATCACCTGACCCAGGGGCCGACCCTCAGAAAGTGGGCTCACCTCAACCACGTTAAAGAGATAGAAGAAACAGTTCTTTAGTGAGATACTGCGCTTTTCTTTGCCAGGTTCCCTGCTGCCCAGTAACTTACAAGGGTGCAGACATGCAGCCCAACTTCTCCTTTTTTCTTTCTGTTTCTGTTCCAAGCAAGCTTTCCCTAATTCTCTGGTTTCCCCAACATCTAGGCTTCTGTACTCTTTCTCTAACGTTCCCCTCCTTGCCTTGTGGTTCTAGCCCATCGTGTGTCTGACCTCCATGCTAGCTTTAAATGGTATGGCCTTTTTTCCTTCTCTCCTCAGGGAAGCTGCTGAGATTTACAGTTTGCCTGCCCTGGGTTGTTGTTGTTGCTTTTAAGTACAATAAAATTGTTCTTAAGTTTCATTGAGCCCATTTTTAAATTGTTTTATTAATGAAACTTAGAACCCCAAGAGAGGACCCCAGCTTCCCTCATAGTACCACACAGGGCTATACACTTGAACTACAATTAGAAATTGATGTCTGGGGGCTGGTCAGTGGTTAAGAATACTAGCTGCTCTTGCAGAGGACCCAGGTTCGATTTCCAGCACCCACATGGCGGCTAACAACCATCCATAACTCCAGTTCCAGGGGATCCGACATCCTCTTCTGACCTCCATGGGCCTTGCATGACACGGATGTACTTACACACATGTAAGCAATAACTCATACACATTAAAAACAAATAAAAAGTATTTTTAAAAATCGATGTCTGACCTATATCAAATTTCTTCTTACAAGACTTAGGGATCATTGGGAAGAGGGAGTGGAAAGATTGTAAGATCCAGAGGTGGTGGATGACAACAAGGAGACAGAAGTTTTCAGAGAGCTGGGAAATGACTCACATGAACTCATGGCAATGGTCACAACACAGACAAGTCCCACCTCAGCTTAAACCAGAAAAAAATCCCAGCAGGGTTGTGGGGAAGTGGATAAGAAACCCCAACTCTACCTGAGGAACTGTTGGCAACCGATAGTTGCTGGTAACCGGAGAGTTGTTCTATTTTAAGGGTGTGACTCTTGGTAGGTTAAGCAGGCTCCAGTGGATGGATTCACACTGCAGGGGATTTGGGGGCACAAGTTTGACTACATATATATACATACAGATGTAATATATAATATATACTGTATATAAAATGTATGAAAAGCCATTTTATTGGTCAGTTCTATAGATATGTGACTGCAGTTCTCACACCAGGAGAATAAAGCAGAGCTGCCGGGGACGAAGCCATACAGGTCCCTGGCTATTCATGTTTACTGGTGATCAGATCGCATTTGTGACTAGATACTTGGTCTTTTGTTTTGGGAGATTTCTTTAATTTCTATGATTGTCTCAGTTTGTAGCCTGCAGATCCCAGCCTTCCTTAATTTCAAATTTCATCACTTAAGTCATTTTCTATCTCATTTTAAGAAATCTGAAAAGGAAGAAGAGGAAGTCAAAGAGGTGCCATCTTGTCCCACTGTTCTGACATTCCAATCCAAGAAGTTGAATTTAAGCCCAAGTGCACACGTATAATAGGATTTGTGAGTAGTTCAGACAGGATGCAAAGTCGGAGACATTCTGGAGTCCAGGGGAGGTGCAGGAGTTCTATGAGGGAAAACTACAGATATGGAATTCTGGGAAGATACACTTGACATGGGTTTGCATCTGACTCAGTTGCAGATAAACTTTCCATGGAAGGTCAGCTTGGGTGAGGTCAGGGCTGTGGGTGTGTGAATCCGAGATGTTCAATACTAGAGTGGAGGTCACCGCTGGTAATTAGGGGGGCTCGGAGCTGGCTTCTGCTGGCTTGCCTGCTGGCTTTTCCTCATAGGGCTGCAGTACTCAGTGGTTAGGGAAGGAAGGGCAGGGGGAGTAAGTATTCTTCCTGCATCCAGAGATGTGGCTATATGTGCCCAAGGATTCCGAGGCTTCAGCTAGGCTGGGATGTTCACGATCCTCCATCATTACTGTCTCCACTGTATACCTATGTGCCTGAGGAAGGAGGGTGCAGAGGTAAGTGAACACTTTGTGTGTTCTTTTCTCCTGCCCCTGGCCTCCTCCTCCACCCCACACCCTGTCCTCTGCTTACACTTCTCCCTAAGCCCTTCCTGTAGGCACCACATTTTAGAAATATTTTAATATTATTATGTGTATTGCCTGCTTGTATGTAAGTGCACCCATGTCATGCCGTGCAGTGCCTGCAGAGGCCAGAAGAGGAAGTCGGATCCCCTGGAACTGCAGTTACAGACTGCTGTTAGCTGCCATGTGGGTGCTGGGACTTGAACCCAGGTCTTCTGTAAGAGCAGCCAGTGCTCTTAACCACTGAGCCATCTCTCCAGTCCTGGAACACTATCTGCTGTTTTCCCACCAAAGAAAGGCCCCAGACCGCTCTCCTCTGAAGCTGTTTTTTGAGGAAAAGGCAGAGTCTCCAAGAAATATTTCCATTAAACTCAGCTATGATTTTTCTCAGCCACCCTCCTCCTGATCCTCTTTCCTGGGACAGTTATCTTTTCTCTTTCCCAGGCCCAGCTCCACTGTCGCCCTGTAATGTGCATTCTATTGGTAGATTGTCATGTGGTGTTTGAGTTCATGAGATGCAGGCTCTGAACGTTGGGCCCCATGCTCTCCCCTCATTTCAGACCCAAGCATGTCTGTCTCAAATCATTCTCCAAGGCCCCTTGTCTGAGGATGGGCTGGTCCCATAACTCTGTGACAGGGAGGAAGGAGAACTAAGTAGTCCAAGAGTAAAAACACTGTACCCAGAGGCTGGAGAGATGGCTCAGCAGTTAAGAGCACTGGATGCTCTTGCAGAGGACCTAGGTTCCCAGTACCCACATGGTGGCTAACAACTGTTCATAACTCCAGTCCCAGGGGAATCCAACACCCCCTCTGACCTCCACTGGCATTGCATGACAGGAGTGCACTTACATACATGCAGACAATACACTCATACATATAAAATAAAAATAATAAATAAAATATTTTTTTTAAAAAACCGACACTGTGGCCTTGAGAAGAGCTAGAAAGCAAACCATTCTCAGCAGAGGGTACTATTGTTTATCCCGTGATGTAATAGGGTCTGCAGTGGGAAAGAGAAGCCAGAAGTTCATCCATGAGATGTTCATCTATGAGAGAAAACTCAACTGGGAATCCCAGCTGACTGCCTCAACTTCCACAGTCACTTTCTGCTGGTTGTTTTAAGCCCAATTTGCTAATGTTTCTGCACCCATGTCTCTGTAACTTGCTATTTATTCTTTTACTTCACCTTGCTGTATACTTGATAAATTTATGCATTCAAACCAAAAATATGGCTATCATATATCATTCTCTGGACCCAATAGAACACCCTCACCCCAAGCCAGCCCTCTCACCTGGCGGAGTCTGCAGCCCAGAATCACGCTCAAAGCTGACAGCACCAAGCCTTTGAGCAGCAGGAGTCCGTAGTGCACAGAGACCAGGAGTCCAGGGGAAGTCCAGCCGAGGGAAGAGGGAGAACTTTCATTCCTGGAGGCGGGGAGAAGGAAGAGGAGCCAGAGTCAGATTGTTACCCCCACCCCGCGTGGCCCAAGCTGAACTCCTAGTGGCTGGAGTTTATGTGCCTAAGGACTCCTGGGGTCCACGAGATCTCTAGATCTGGAAGGAAACCCAGTCACAAGAAATTCTATTGGATGGATGAAAATGCTGGGATCCATATTGTGTTGGGGCAGGGAACCTCCTCACCAGGTCAGACAAAAGGCCACCAGGCTGACCTAGAATCAGGAGACTGCTTCAGCCACAACGACAATAATAATGGCCTTGTATATGTGTGTGTGTTTTGTGTGTGTGTGTGTGTGTGTGTGCGCGCACATGCTACAGCAGGTGTCTGCTAGTCAGAGGACAGCTCTGAGGAGTCAGTTCTCTCCTTCCAGCTTTATGTAGGGTTTGGGGATGGAGCTCAGGTCTCCAGGGTGTGGTTAACTCTAACTGGCACCGAACTCCCTACGTAAACTCAAGAGTCTTTTTAATCTGTGATTTTTCCTTTTTCTACAATTCAGAGGAATTTATATTTATCCGTTTATCAGAAATGTTTTCCTTCTCATCTTTTTGGGGATTCTGATATCCATTCTCTCGCTTTCTCTCTCTCATTCTGAGAGTGGTACCTACAGTCTTTCATATGTGTTGCAAGCTCTCTACCACTGAGCTACAACATAGCCCTTCTCAGGGATTACCTGTGTTAATGTACCTGTTTGTCTGTCTCATAGGTCTTAATTTCTCTTTGATTTTTTTTTTTTTTTTGGTCGGGGAGAGGGGAGATAAATCTCATCCATTTCCAGAAAATTCCTGCCCTAAACTCCATCTTTTCTTCTGGCTCACCCCCCGGCCATATCTATCCCTTCTGTGTCCCATATATTATGATCTGGGATATTATTGTTCAAAGCCTGTTACCGTTCAGCTCCTCTTAATAGTTCTCATGCCTGAATCCTGGACAACGTCTTCCCTTCCCTTTTAAGCTGAGCTGGTCATCTGTTTTGCTCTGTTTGAGACACGGTCTCCCTGTAGGCCCAGACTAGGCTGGACTCGATCTCACAGATCTGCCTACTGAGTCCTGGGATCACAGGCCTGCACTGCCACATCTAGTTCATGTGGTGCTGGGGACTGAATCCAGAGCCCTGTGCATACTAACTATTCTGGTTAACTTTCTACTGTTGTGATAAAAACTGACCAAAACCAACTTGAGGAGGAAAGGGTTAATTTCACCTCACGGTTTACAGTTCATCATCAAGGGGGACCAGGGTAGGAACTCAGGGCAGGGACCTGGAGCACAGACCATGAAGGAACGAAGCTTACTGGTTTGCCTCCTGGCCCACGCTCAGCCTGCTTTCTTATATAATACAGCACCACCTGCCCAGGGATGGCACCACCGACAATGGTCTGGGCCCTCCCACATCACTCAACAGTCAAGAAAATACCTCGCCGAGGCCTCAACTACCAGGTCATTGAGGCTTGTGAATTTAGAGCTTCTGGACTTACCAAATACCCAGTGTGGTAGAAGAGAGGGACTAAAGACTTAAACTCTCTGCTATAGTGATGCTTTATTTTATTTTTATTGTTTACTTAGTTTGAGACTGCAGGCTACATGAACTCTCTGGATACCCCTTCCTGGACTGTCCCTCTGAAGAGACTCCTGACTTACCAGTGCTCAGTGCCATTGGTGGAAGGGACAGTGGTCTCCTCTGCAGAAGTGACCAGAACTAAGGGGGAAGCAACAAGAAAGTGAATGTTCGAGGACCAGAGAGAATGAGAAAACTCTTTAACTTAAAACTTTTTTTCTTTTTGAGACAGCTTCTCACTCTGTAGCCCTGGCTGTCCTGGAATGCACAGGGATCTGCCTGCCTCTGCCTCCCAGGTGCTGGGATTAAAGACGTGTGTCACCATGCCAGGCTTATACTTAAAACTATCACACATTTAGGGGATCTACCCCAGAGGCAGGCCTCCCCAAGTTGCCTCACCATCCTGCTTTCCTCCCTGAAAACCTACCTGTTCTTGTTGTGAGCAAGGCGGTGGTCTGTGTAGGAAAACTGGAAGAGGCTAGATCAAAAAGAGAACACAACTGTAAAGGGGCCGGAAGCCAGAATGGGGTCTGAACCCACGATTGTAACGGGATAGAGGAAGCTCAGAGCTGGTCTTTCAGGGTCACACAGGACAGGGGTAAGTGGGCCTAAAATCTTTAACTTAAAACTTTTATGTATTTATGGGCTGGCAAGATGGCTTGGTGGAGCACAGACTTGACCACCTGATTTCAGTCCTTGGAGTCCACAGTGGAAAGAGAGAACCAGTTCTTAAAAGCTGTTCTCTGACCTCCATGTAAACACTGTAGCATGTATACACACCTGCACTCTCTCACACCTCTCTCTCTCTCTCTCTCTCTCACACACACACACACACACACACACACACACAGATCAATAAAAATTAAAACAAAACCTTTTACATATTGACTGGGTGCCATGTGATAATACATTTTATAAACGGCATGATTTTTCAAACCAAAGTATATCAGTCTCCTCAACATTTAACATTTCTTTGTGGTTAAAACGTTAAAAAATCTTTCTAGCTTTAAAAAAAATGAATAACACATTATCATTGTCTAAAGCTGTTCTACCATGCAACACAATACCAGAATCTCTCTTTTTTAAAGATTTGTTTTTATGTGTATAAATATTTAACTGCATGCATGTAAGTGCATTACATGTGTACAATGCCTGCAGAGGCCAGAAGAGGGCATTGGATACCCTGGAACTGGAGATACAAGGAGCTGTGAGCTGCCATGTGGGGGCTGGGAACTGAATATCGGCCTGTGCTCCTAATCACTGAGCCATCTCTCCAGCCCCAACACCAAATTCCTTTCTCTTTATTATTAATTAATATTCTGTAGCCAAACGTCCCCTGTTTTTCCCTCCCCTCTGGTAACCACCAATGTACTCGCAACTTCTATTAGAGAAGTTTTAAAGACAAGATCTCATGTAGCCCAGGCTTGCCTTGAATTCACTCGGTAGCTAAGGATGTCCTTAAACTTCTGATCTTTCTGCTTCCACCCCCTAAGAGCTAGGACTAATGGCATGTGCCACCATCCCTGGTTTTAGTTGGTACTGGGGATGGATCCCAGGGTTTTGTGTATGTTAGGCAAGCACATTACCAATTCAGTTACATCCCCAATCCGGAACTCAACGTGATTAGATTCTACACATGAGTGATGTCATGCAGATTGTCATTCTGTGCCTGGCTTATTTCATTTAATGTAATGATCTCCAGCTCCATCCCTGTTGTTGCAAACGACAGGACTTTATTTTCTATGGCTGAATGGTACTCCCTCATGGCACTCCCATTTTTGTGTGTCATACCACATTTTCTTTATCCATGCATCAGACTCATGGTTTCCATTTCTCGGCTACTGTGAAAAGTTCTGCTGTAAACACACATGTGCAGGTGCTTCTTTGACATCCTGGTTTCATTTCCTTTGGATATACAGCTAGTCAGAGGATTGGCTGGACATGTAGTAGTTCTAGATCTAATTTTTTGAGGAACTTCCAGGCTGTTCTCGCAATGACTGTGCTAATTCACCTCCCCACCACCCCCCACATGAAAGGATTCCCTTTCGCATCTTCCCTAGCACCTGTTACCTTTGGTCCTTTTGATAAGAGCAAGTCTTACTAGGTGAGAGAGGTGATAGCCCACCATGGTTTTAATTTACACTTCCCTGATGTTAGTGGTGATTAGGATTTCTCTGGCCACTTGCATGTCTGCTTGTATTGGGCCTGAGATCTTTATGAGTATCTTAAATCAAACTGACCAAAGGGGAGGAGTCTCCCCAGCCCTATGGGACGTGAGCGGCACTGTCCCCAATAGCCTGTGTTCATCTCTGTATCTGAAGCCCTGAATAGGGTGTATTCATGGCCCAGTGCCCAGGAACTCAACCCCAGGGGCAGGCCACCCCTAACCTCAAGCTCCCTGAGTTACCGGCCCATTCCTTTTTCCTCTTCACAATGCCTACCTGGATATGTCGAGAGCCAGGTTGTTTATGGTCAGTGGCGGAAGAGTAGACCAGGCTAAAGAGAAAAATGACGGTGCAGAGCCCTAGAAAGGAGAGTCGGGTCTGACCCCCAAACTTTGACAGGCTATAAGGGGGCTCAGAAGCAGTCCCCCAGGGTCCTTCAGGCCGGCAGTGATCTGTGCCACAAGTCTGCACAGCTGTGCCTGGGTAAGAAAGAGAGTTAGGGCTGGAGAAACGGTTAAGAACAGGTGATGCTCCTATAGAGGATCTGAGTTTGGTTCCCAGCACCCACATCAGCTCACTTGAAACTGCCTGTTTCTCCAGCTTCAGGAGACCCAGCAGTTCTGGATTCCACAAGCACCTGCACACACGTGGCAGAGAGAGAGAGAGAGAGACACACACACACACACCAGGTCTGTGCCCTATGAACCTTAGACATTATTTCTCAATGCCAGAACCAGAAAGATAGGAGCAGAGTTGAGAATTCACCAATGGGAACAGGGCCCCCCACTCTCCATTCCCCTCCATCTGAGTAGAAGCTTGTTAGAATTGGGGTGACAGGCACCAGCAGGGAACAGGGATCAGGGATAAAGTGAGATATGTGTGTGTGTGTGTGTATATTTCTTAGGAGAGGTGGTGTTTCCCCCAAGAAAGGCCTCACCTAGAGACACTACCAGGCTGATGTTTCTGAGAATGGTGACCAGGTTGTGGGAAGCGTTGTAGTGTCCACACCAATAGGGAGCGGAGTCGGTCTCCTGCAGCCCAGTCACATTGATGATGAAGAAACCAGCAGCAGGGTCGTCCCATATGGTGTGCCGTTGCTTATTAGCAACTGTCCGAGGCTGGGCGGTGGTGACCACTCTGGTACATCTATTTGGAGACGTCTCCCGACACCAGGTTTTCGGCACATAAGGCCCCGCCTTGGGCTTGTACTGGCACCACACGGAGATAGTCTGTCCTGCCATTCCATGAAGTTCCTCAGGTTCAATGATCACTCCCCAGGAACCTGCCCAACAAGCTGTCAGGTCAGAGCCCTGGCTGCCAGCCTGCCCATCAGACTGGTAAAGCCTGGAGGCAATAACTTCTAAGCACCCCAGACTCAGAACATGGCCCCAGAGACAGTCCTCTAGTCATAGGGTCAGCCTGTGCCCACCGCACCCTTGTCCTTCACCCAGTACTTTGCGCCCCCATCCATCTCACCTGAGGCCAGAAGAGCCAGAAACAAAGGGGCCCAAGGCAGATGTGGGTGCCCCCACGCCATGCCACCCGGATTCCGTTAGTGGAAGAGAGGAGAAGGGAAGGCCTTCGGACGGGGCAGAATTCTTCCTCCAACTTCTCAGCCTCTGAGAGCAATAGAACCCAGAAAGGTCAGTGCTTTGCTTGAGGAAGTGGCCGGCCTGGGTAGGCGGGCTCTGTGGGCACATGGGAAGAGCTGAGTCTGACCTGGACTGGGCTCGAGCTGCAGAGTTCTTCTCTGGCCCTCACACCTCAGCCTTGTCCTGGTTCTTTGTCTTCCTTTCACCATCTTCTCCTCATCCTGGCCACTCAATGTTCTCCATCAATCACATATTGCTGTGAGAGCAGAGAATGCTCCAGAAGAAACTAGAGTGAAGTAAGAGGCCATGGTTCCTCTTTGTGATCTCTGGGGAAAAGGTTAAAGGCTCCTGGAGGCATTCTCAGAGCCCTCGGTATGGGCCCCAAGACAAATCATGGACCTCACCCCAAACTATGCTGTCTTTTCATCCTGGGAGGGTTTGGGGGTGGCCAGACTTGAATTCCAGGAGCTCTAAGGATCATCCATGGAAAATGTGGGGCCAGGACAGCTGGGAGGAAAGAGAATACAGAGGAAGGATTGTGAGAGGGTGTGTCAGGAGAGAGGGAGCAAGAGGTGGGGAAGTCAGGGAGTTCGTGACGGTGTTGATCCGTGCTTGTTAGCGCGTCACACGAGCCAGTAAAATGATGAACAAAATCCTCTCATCTGAACAGCACGTGTGCAAAAATATGTGGAAGAAAAAGTGGCCAGAACTGGAACAAGTCAGCAACAAAATAAATTATAATACTAGACTCTAATGCAAAATACAAAATATCCGGAGCCCTGGCCATTGGGAGTAAATGATGAGCTGAATAAACAGCTTGGGGAGACCAGACAAGTCTCCCACGCAGGATTCTGCAATTGTCGGAATGCTGATATTTCCCCAAGAGTCAAACTGAAACTTAGTTCCAGAAGAAGCAGGGCCTTTGGTGAGTTCAGAAGTCACACAGGCTCTGCTCCTGTGAATGAGACAGGTGCCATGTAAAACAGAGCGAGGTAGTATGTGTGACCCTCTCTGCAGTGAGGACACTGTTCACCCTTCTAGCGACAAGAAGCTGAGTCCTCAGAACAGGCCAGCTGAGAGTTCTTAGGACGACTGAAGCATGCTCTTAGAGGGAATTATGGCATCTCAGTCTCACTCTGACTTCTATCCAGTGACATGATCATCTATATATATATTCCTAATTTGATGTCCTAATTCCTATATTTGATGTCATCTGACTTGAGGCCTTCACAAGCACTGAGCTGATGCCTTTGAGCCTCCAGATGAGATAAGTAAACCTCTTTTCTTTATAAAGTAACTGCCTTGGGTATTTCATTTTAGTCACAGAACACTAACGAATAATACAGGTGCCATTTTGGAAGGAGAGTGGAGCTCTCCCCAGACACTAAGCCTATTGTCACCTTGATCTTTGAACTTCCAAGCTTCCAGTACTATGAAAAATAAATGTATTCATGAAGTAGTCAGGTCAGGTATTTTGTTACATCAGCTTTGACATGCTGAGGTATAACTGAAACAATTTATGTGCATATGTTTAAATATAAGTTGTCCATCAGTGGATTCAATCATTCATTAAGTCATAGCCTTTGGGATCTAACAGCCTCAGAAAATGTCCTCAGAGCTGGAAAGATGGCTGCTCCTGCAGAGAATTCTGGTTAGGTTCCTAGTACCCACACAGTGGCTAACAACTGATCCAATGTCCCCTTCTGGCCTCCGTGGGTATTACACAACATGGGTGCACTTATAGACAGGCAGGCAAAATGCTCATACACAGAAATTTTTTTAAAAGAAAACATCCTCCAAGACACCTGTAGATATGTGCTTCCTTAATCTCTGAGACATTTCTCAGTCTAAGTTGACAGTAAAGATTAACCACCCCAGGCAGAGGCAGGAGGATTGCTGTGGATTTAAAGTCATTCTAGGTATTTGGGATCCATCCATCAAACACATGTATATGAAACAAACTTGGAAGGTGATGAGTTGGGAGAGATGCATGGATTGTGATTGCAAAGCTGGCTGCTAGAGACCAGAGTTCTGGACCCAGAACTATGCTGAGTTTTCTGATTTGGTTTCATTTCTGTTCTGTGATAGAATACCCTGAACAAGAACAACTTGAGGGTTTGTTGGACTTACAACTCCAGGTTACAGTTCATCATGGGGGGAAGCCAAGGCAGGAACTTACTTAACTAGTCACATCACATCTACCATCAAGAGAGAAGAAATGCGGGAACCTTGTCTACTCTCTTCTAGCTTTCTCCTATTGTATATAGTTCAGGAGCCCCTGACTGGGGATGGCACCACCCACTATGGGCTGGACCTCCCTACATTAATAATCGAGACACACCCCCACAGACGTGCCCACAGGCCAACTTGATCTAGAAAATTCCTCAACTGAGGCTTCTGTCTCAGGAGTCACTAGGTTGTGGGAAGTTGACAATTAAAGCTGGGGGCGCGGGGGGGGGGGTGCTGGAGAGATGGCTGAGCAGTTAAGAGCAGTGGACTTGAGTTAAGTTCCCACCACCTACATGGCAGTTAAGCCAGTTCCAGGGGACCCGAAGTTCTTCTGGCCTCCATGGGTATTGCACGCATGCGGTGCACTTACATCATGCAGATGTAACACTCATATACATAAAATAACAATAAATAAAATCTTTTTAAAAAAAAAAAAAGCTATCATGAGAAATGTTTGGATTCTTCAGGGTCCTGACCATAGTAAGAACAGTAGTCTCCTCATAGTTTCATCCCAGAGTGTTGCATTTAAAATGTCAGTCTTAACATGATCCGTAGAACTGATTCTATAAATCACTCTAATAGTCTATTTTTTTAAAATCCTTTTCTAGGGGCTGGAGAGATGGTTCAGCAGTTAAGAACACTGACAGCTCTTGCAGAAGACCCAGGTTCAGATCCCAGCAGCCACATGGCCGCTAATAACCATCCATAACTCCAGTACTATGGGATCCAACACTCTCTTCCGGCCTCCATGGGCATTGCACACATGTGGTACCCCTACATACATGCAAGCAAAAACCTCATACACATAAAATAATTTAGAAAAATTTTAAATCTGCTTAAAAATAGCTAGATTGAATTTTGTTGTCTGCAACTAAGCCTTGCAACGTCCTGAGAAAACACTGTATTCCAGAGAGAAGGGGGAGGCTTCTGCTGCCTTTACCCTCGCCTGCATCAAAGGCTGAAGCTGTTTGCAGAGAGGGAAAGGAGTCTGAGGAATGGTTGTAGTGATAATCTTGGGGAAAAAAACTCGACAGAGGGATTCCAAGGTCCGAACATGGAGAGTTTGCTCAGGGTCCCCTGCAGTTCAGGACACATCGCCTCTCTGTGTAACTCAAGCCTGAGGACTTTACCAAGCAGAACCGACAGATGCCAGATGATCTGATGGTAAAGCGCAGGACTGGCAGCTGACGGGCACCACAGAGACTCTGTGAACTTGTTGGGGTGAGTGAAGTTGGGGAGTGTGCTCCACGGCCCAGGTTAGACCACATGTCGGTGACTCAGCAGACATAGATCTTGCTGGTCCTGTACATAGAGGCAGCCTGGAGGTGCAAGACTTTGGTGAAAGTAAGCAGTGATTATTGTAGTTTCATTTCTGTTGCTATGCAAAACACCATGACCAAAAGCAACTTCGGGAACATAGGATTTACTGGCTTTTAAACCCAGAGGACGGTGTCCATCAACAAGGGGAGGTTAAGGTAGGAACTCAAGGCAGGAGCACAGCATTATCTGCAACAAAGGAATTTACTTCACAGTCAGAGGAGTGTGTCAGGAACCG
This sequence comes from Eospalax fontanierii, assembly GCA_035773235.1. NCBI lineage: Eukaryota > Metazoa > Chordata > Mammalia > Rodentia > Spalacidae > Eospalax > Eospalax fontanierii. The sequence goes on from CM069549.1 coordinate 8,598,250, forward strand.
TGGAGGATGCTGCTTGCTGCTTGCTGGCTCAGAGACAGGCTCATGCTCAGCTAAATTTTTATACAGTTCAAGACCACCTGCCTAGGGAATGGTACTGCCCACTGTTAACAGTTAAGGCAGTTCCCCAAAGGCCAGTCTGATCCAGGCAATTCCTCAGCTGAGCCTCTTCTCACATAACTGTAGGCTGTGTCAAATTGGCATCTAAGGTTCACTGGGACAACTGTCAAGAGCTGGGAGACTGAAGTTGAAACTGGCAACAACCAGTCAGGAAAGGGATGAACTGCCACATCAAGGAAACTTCAGGCAACAGGCAGGGGCTGTCATTGGGGAGCTTTATAGAGAAAGACAAACAGGACAGAGAACACCAGGCCCCTGTTCAGGATGAATCCGCACGTCAGAACGACTGCCAGCACTTGTAGGTCTGCAGGGTCAAAGGCAAGTGTGGGCTCTCTACAGTGGATGCTGTGGAATTTAAAGAGCAGTGCTCTGTGGTCCAGCCTGCTCCTTATCTTCCAGCCATGAGAGGAGCCAGCGGGGTCGTTTACCCTCTACAGAAGAGACGTTAGCCATACTCATGATCCTCACCTCACAGGAACTAGCTGGTCTTCTGCCTCTGCTACCCCACACACCATGTCTCCTGCACACAGCTTCGAGAAGCCACTAACGTCCCCACCACGTGCTCCCACATCTCCCTAACACTGATGCCATCCCATTCTGTACTTTCCAACTCTGTTGCTGCTGTCAAAGTCTCTGGTTGCCAGCCCCTCCCGCAGTTCTGTTTGCTGAGTGCTGTGTTTTAGAAGAGACAAATGCTCTTTGGGATTTGGCTGAGACCTGGTCCTTACTGAGTGCCTAAGAGATGCTTGACAATGATTCCTTGCCAGGCTGTCTTAATCTAGCTGACTCCAAGGTGTTTGGAACAACTTTCCTTCTGTGGGCATCTGTTTCCCGAGTTCATTACTACAGAACTGTACCGGTTGTGGGAGAAAGGTTCACCGGGTCCTAGAAGGTCAAAGATATGTGTGTTCAAAACCATCCCACAGAGCAGATGGACAGGGACTGTTCAAGATCAACAGCTCTTCTAGGCAGCCCTACATCACCCCAGAAAGAAGTCTTGCCTTTCCTAGTGGCAAAGGCCTATGATTTCAGCCACTCAACAGGCACAGGCAAGAGATCAAAAGTTCAAGTCCTAACCTCAGTTGCAGAATAATTCCAAGGCCAAGCTGGGCAATTTATCAAGACCCTATTTCCAAATGAAAAAAAAAAAAAAAACCAATTTTTTAATGGGTATGGACATAACTCAGTGAGAGAGTGTTTGCTTAACATGTCTGAAGCCTTGGGTTCTACCCCCCCACCAGACAAAAAAGGGAGGGATGAAGGGAAGAGACAGAGTGGGTGGAGAAGGGAGGGAGGAAGGGAGGGAGGGAGGGAGGGGAGGAGAGGTGAGGGGAGACTGTTTCCTCCAGACCACTTGGGTCACAGCGACAAGTACCCTCTGTGGATGGACAACCTGTTGCTTCTCCTGTGATCCCTCCAGGCAGGGACCATGTAGGTTAGATACCATTTCTTAGCCACAGTAGCCTAAAGCTTCTCCCATCCCTAGAAAGAAAGCGTGGGAAGCTACTACAAAGCCACTTCCTGCTCTCTGTGGTTTGGGGAAGACAATCCTGTTTCAGTTCATCCTCTATTACCTTGATGAGGTTCTCAGGCTGGAGGATGGACTCGGTCATCTCAATTACTTCTCTTGTAGTTTTTAATTAAGACTTCAGTTAAAGGACACGATGAAAATTGAGTGATGGATTCAGAAGAAGCAGGCCCAAGCTCCTTCCTGGTGCCTGGAGCAGACCTACGTGGCTTGGTGTGCAGTACGCATGGGGCCTTCAGGTCTCTGCAAGCAGCAAATACAGAGAACTCAAAACGTAGTTGCCCTCAAATGCCATCGCAGAGATAGACTGACAGGAGCTTACTGAGGACAGAAAGGGTGAAGGACCTGTCCAAGGTCACTGAGTCGGCTCATCCCCAAAAGTGACCAAGGAATCTGCTATCCCAAGATGGTAGCACTTCTTCCGTGAAGGGCTAAAGTCCTTCCGTGGCTTCTAGGAGCTGGGACCAGGTTCAGGTTAATAACTTGTTCCTGAACTGAGGCTGAGGCAGCTGTTTACCTGAAGAGGCCTCTTCATTCCAGGGTGTCCCATGTCTCGAGTGCTAGAGAATTCTTTTATTTCATTGCATAGGCAGTGGTGATATCCTTTTGCTGGGTCAACTCTTTCGTGTACATCGTGTGTGTGTGTGTGTGTGTGTGTGTGTGTAGGCCTGTATAGGACTATCCTCTAACACATGGACTCCATCTTCCTAACTCCAGCTGTGCCTGCTCACCAAAGATCATCCCTGCTGCACATGTTGACTGCGGAGGTGGGACAGGGACAGTCCCAGGACCCTTGCCTGAGTATCCAATCACACCTCCCAACCTGTGATGATCAATTTGACCCTAACTTCACATGGCCTAGGGAAAAGACTAGAGTATATGGCTTGGGGAAGACTAGAACAGGGGCTCCATTTAATGCAGCTGTGGGAAGCCGTCATCCAGTCTCGGTTGAAGACTCTTCAATGCAGGCACATAGGGAGCACTCACACTCCTATAAGTAACCCCTCACCCAGTGCTCTGTAAGACCAATAAGCTCACTGGTTTCCCAGAATGCACTTAAGTGGATCATACCTGGGTTTGTGGTTAGGACGTTTACATTCCCCAGAAAAAGGAATTCTAGCAACAAGGCCAGAGGTCAACCTCAGGTGTCGTTCCTTAGGAACGCTCCTCCTTGTTGGTTGAGACAGAATTTCTCACTGAGATTTGGAGCTCGGCACATAGGCTAGCCTCCTGTGTCCTCCGCAGCCCTGGGATTATAAACAACTGCCGCAATGCTGAGCTTTTTACATGGATACTGGGATACTGGAGATTGAACTCGAATCCTGATGCTTTGCATGGCAAGCACTTTATCTTCCAGCCCGAAGAGCTTGGATAGATGAAAGAGCAATGCTCCGTAGTGACAGAGCCTCCCAGCGCCCCAGCTCCAACAGCAGAAGTTCATTGAGGACACTGAAGCCAAAGTCTCAGGCTCCACCTTCCCACTTGGGTGGGTAGGCTTTTTAACAGAGGAAGACGGGAAGACCGCATTTGTCCTCATTGATGAGGAACAACTGAAGGTCAGTGAAAGGCCCTTCATCCTACTCAGTATCTGTTCCTCCTGAGAAAGATGCAGCTGCTTATTGGCGGAACTGGACCCACTTCATAGTCCCCACCAAGGACCACAGAGTCAAGGGGGCTTGTGGGCTCCCAGTCACTCCCTGATCTACAGAGGGGCGCAGTGAGTGACTAACCTCCCAAGTCCTCCCGGGCACAAAGAGGTAGTGACATTGCTGTCAGTAGGACAAATAGCCAGCTGCAGATAGTCAATTGCCAGATTCTCTAGAAGAGTCTGCGCAATGTAAATAAATAGCTTTTGGGTACATTGTATCCAACTTCCTTGACTTGCAAGAGAAAACTGAGACCCAGAACAGCGACTGTCTCAAAGTCACACAGTCAGAGCAGGGAAGGTCCAGGTGCCCTGACTTCAGAGCATTCCATTACTCTGAGCTGCCCCTTCAGAGCAGCCCCTCCAGGCAGTGGGGTCCCAGCCTACCACTGGACTGGAAGAGATGCCGTCCAATAGCACCCTCTACAGCTCACCTTTACAAGGTACCCGTTGAATCCGATAGTGCAAGACAACATTCTCAGAAGAGCGGTGGATCACACACTGGTACAGCCCCTCATCCTGCCTCCGCAGCCCTGTCACCGTGACCTTGAGGACAGCTGCAGTGGGAAAATCCTCCAGCAAGTACCTCCCAGCTTGGGCTCGATTGAAGCCTGAATTTCTGGTGTGTGTGAGCACCAGAGTCTCTAAGTGACCCCACCTCCTGACCAGCTGCCAGACCTTCAGGCTGGCTGGATATATCGTGATGTTATAAGGACAGGTCATGGTCATGTTCTGGCCTTCCAGTAGGCACTTCCACTCTTTCTCTGAAATAGGAGTCTCTTCTCTCTCCCCTCACAGGGGTAGTGTGTTAATAGTCTCAGAAAGCATGTAGGACCTTAGGAGCACTGTAACTACTCTGATACCATTCGAGAGTTTGAATGTGTAGGTGTCAGTAAGGCGCACACACAGAGTAAACAAGGCGAAATGTCAGTCACCGTTGAGTGATTGAATCTAGGTGATATGTTTACAGTCACTATTTTGTCTGTATTTTGTACAATAGAAAATCCAGTACACAGTACACAGTGTTCCTCCATGGTCAGTGCTTCAGCTCCTGCTTCCAGGTTCCGACCTGGAGTTCCACTCTGGCTTCCCTCAGTGATGAACTGTACTGTAAGCTGAAATAAATCCCTTCTTCCCCCCCGAAAAAAATTACAAAAGGAGACTAGAGAGATGGCTCAGCTGTTAAAGCACTTACAGAGGACCCCGAGTTGAGTTTGGTTCCCAGCACCAACTTGACTCCTCACAAACATCTATAGCTCCAATTCCAGGGGACCCAACATCCTCTTCTGTACACGTGTGGTATACATAAACTCATATAGGCACACACACATACACACACATAAATAAAAATAATAACAAATATTATAATTGACAATCATTTTAATTACAAAAGAACTTTACTAGTATTCACATCACAATTTTTATTTCTATTAGAAATGTACAATGTATGTACACATACAGCCACCTTCTTTTCCTTCTCTGTCTCTGTCTCTGTCTGTCTCTGTCTCTGTCTCTCTCTCCTTTTGACAGGGTCTCATTCTGAAATCCAGGCTGGCTTCAAACTTTCCATATAGCCTAAACTGGCCTCAGATTCCACTATCCCCCTGCCTCAGCCTCCTGAGTACTGAATTTCAGGCATATGCCACCACACCGAACTCCATATCATATTCTGCTTGTGGTATCCCTTGCTACCTGGCACACGGTCCCTTCTGTTCACTCCTGGCATCCTCAGTAGAATCTCCTCCCACTCCTCTTCACCAGGGCCAGCTGCACTAATCTCTTTGCTTTGACATGAACCACCTTCACCTGGTTACACCACCATCATCTTCATCCATCATAACTTTCATTAAACACTTACTATGCCTGAAACACTGAACCAAGAGCTTTCCGTGAACCCACTCGTTAATTCTTAGGATAACTTTCTGATATCTATGCCATCTATGGAAGGAATCCTTGTGAGTTAGTGCTATTTACTAATGAGGAAACCCAGGCTTGGAAAGTCAGGGGCCTGTCTCAAGGTCACACATGTAGACGTGGTAGAGAGGACTGGAGCTCAGCCCTGTCTGACTCTGGAACCCTTCCTCTTTTCTCCTCAAGCCTCGGGGCTTGCAGTGTCTTCCTGCCACCACCTCTGTCGTTCTTTTCTTTTCTTCCACTCGTGTCCCTGCTGTCTTATAACTGAATGCTCCTTTAAGGGGGGTTTGCATCCCAGTCTCTGCCAACTCCCTGGGCATCAGCACAGGCCGAGGAGTGCCTATTCACTCCCATATAGCTTTCTCATCTTCAAGATGCCCTGGAGGAACCTCCAGCTTGTTTCATGACCCAGTTCCTGCTGAGCCAGGACGGATCATCGCCATCTGCCTCCCTTCCCTTCCTCAGCACTCACCCATAGCTAACACATGTTCTGCTCTCATTCTGGTTCGTCCTGAAGAAATGAGAGTAAACTTTAGTGGCAACCTCCCCTCGACCATCTCCACCCCTCTCTTCGGTGCCCTCTCCTGTCATCACCCGGGGTGCAGAGCAACAGCCCCAGCAGCGGCTGTGATGTCGCCCAGCCCCCACCCCCACCCCGTCCCTTCCATCCTATGCACCTGTATCTTTAAGTGGCAAGTTGCTGGAGGGTGCTGCCTGACCCACATGTGTGTTTACTGCCTTCTGGCCTGGGAGACTCCGCAGTCTGGTTTCACTGAGGAACCCTAAGGGAAATGTGGCAAGAGGAAACTACCCCAGGGAAATGTAGAAGCTGAAGGAAGGAGCAGACCTGCCCTGTGACAGCCTCCTTCCTGCTCTGGTTATGTCACAGCCTGTTGGGAAACACTGGCGTTCTCTAACACAGCACGTCCGGCCACGCAGCCGAGGTTTCCCTGACACACGCTCACTGCTTCCCGGCACCAAGACACTGTCATCACTGACCACTGACCAGTGCACAGATGCACTTGTGTGTGAAGATGCACACGCATGTGTGTGTACATGCATATGTGCTTACGTGCATTATGTGCACATGTATGTGCACATGCATGCGGAGGTCAGAAGACAACTTCAGCTGTTACTCTGCATACAACATTCACTTTGTTTTGGGGGGGCCGGGTCTCCCGTTGGTCTCGAACTCACCATGTAGGCTAAGCTGACTGGCCAGCAAGTCTGAGAGACCCACCTGTCTCTGCCCTCCTCAGTGCGGAGTTATAAGTACATGCCACCACACCCAGCTTTTAACTTTTTATTTATAGCATTATTCATATGAATGAACGAATTAAAGCAATGATGACGGCATGCATAAGACCCATGAAAATTCAAACCAGACAAAACCCCAGCGTAGAACTGGGGCAATGGGTAAGAAGCCTCAACCTTAGCCGAGGAACTATTGGCAATTGATCCCTGCTAGGTGAGGGAGAGTTGCTCTTCTTTAAGGGGGTGACGCTAGATAGGCTGACCAGGCTCCAGTGGCTGGACACACACCGAGGGACACTGGGGGACATAAACCTGACTCAATAGGTCTTAACATCTATGACAGAATGCATGAAATCCAGCCAGGGAGGCTAAGGGAACGTGCAGATAGGGGAGGGGTCTACATATGACCAACATTTTTTGTATTAAATGCACAAAAACTGATAAAAATTCAGAAGTTTCTATTTTTTTTATGTTTGTTTTATATATATTTTGTCTGTGTGAGGGTTTCACTTGCATGTATGTAAGTGCACCATGTGTGTACAGTGCTCAACAATGTCAGAAGAGGGTGTTGGACCCCCTGGGACTAGAGTTATAGATAGTTGTTAGCTGCCATGTGGGTGCTGGGAACCAAACCCAGATCCTCTGCAAAAATAGCAAGTGCTCTTAACTGCTGAACCACCTCTCCGGCACCTCCCCTCCCAGGCATTTTTATGTGGGTTCTAGGAATCAACCTCAGGTCTTTATGCTTGTGTGGCAAGCACGTTGTCAACTGAACTGTTGACAGCCCTTGACTCATTTTCTTTATTCTCAGTCTCCCCAGAGTTCTCGCTTAGAAGCCTGGTACCACGACACACTACCGGGCTCCATCCTCAGAGGATCTGACTTCGCAGGTTCACAGACAGACCAAGGGCTCTGCTTTTAACAAGTGTCCTCGGTGATTCTGGCCCGAGAGTTCACATAGCCCATACCTGCAAATGCTCTTTCGGCAGTCAGAGGCCACTGCAGCCTGTCCAGTCTCTTTGCTCCTGTGTGTGAGGCATAGGCCCTCTGCAATTCTGCTGCTGTTGGCCAGGGTTAGATTCTGTCCTTAGTATCAAGAATCATCTCTGGGGCTGAGAAGATGGCTCAGTGGATAAAAGTGCTTCCTGTGCAGGTATGAGGACCTGAGTTCAAATCTCCAGAACCCGTGTTTTTAGAAGAAAAATGTCAGTATAGCTGACTGTGTGTCCCTATAATCCCAGATCTGGGTTGGGAGGGGGACAGAGACAGAGGGATTGCTGGAATTTGTTAGCTGCCAGCTTAGCTCCAGGCTCAGTGAGAGACCCGCCTCAAGGGGATAAGGCCGACAGTGATAGATGAAGATGCCCAGCATCCTCCTTTGGCATGTGTGCTGGATAGCTTTAGTTGTCAACTTGACACCTGGGATGAGAGCCTCAATTGGGGAATTGCCTCCATTGAACTGTCTGTGGCCAAGTCTGTGGGGAATCTTCTTGAGTGCTGAGCGATGTGGGAAGGCTCAGCCCACTGTGGGTGGTGCCACCCTTGAGCAGATGATCCTGTGTTGTTTTAAGAAAGCAGGTTGAGCACAGGCCAGGGGAGCAAGCCAGTGAGCAGCATCCCTCCAACCTGTGCTCTGGGTTCCTGCCCTGAGTTCCTGCCTCGGCTTCTCTTCATGATGGGCCATGTTTATAAGCCAAATAAACCCTTTCCTCCCCGAACTGGTTTTGGTCAGGGTGTTTTGTCATAGCAATTGCAGGCAGACTAAAACAGTGAGCACGAGCACACCTGTGCACACATGCACACATGCACCTCCGTGCCGTTGTGTTCTCTGCTGTTAGGCATTACTAAGCCCATTAAAACAACGAGGAGTACTGAGATGCCGAGGTTCACTGGGCCACTGAAGATCTGACATACCACAGTGACGCAGAGCCAGGATTCAAACCTAGACATTGTCTGCTGAAAGCCTGTCAGAATGGACCTCAAGAAGAACAGTTCTACCAGCCAAAGACCCAGCGAGAAACAGCAAGGGGGCTCAGGACAGAACTCAGTCAGCAAGGTGCTTGCCACACAAACATGAAGGCCTGAGTTTGGTCCCCAGTACAAGCCAGGCATGGTTGCACTCACTTGTAATCTCATCATCGGGGAGGCAGAGGCAAGCAGATGACTGACCAGCCGGTCTAGCCAGATTGTTGAATTACCCACTCGTGAGAGACATCGCCTCAAAAAGCAAGATGGGACACCACCTGGAGAACAGCACCCGGGGTTGGCCTCTGGCTTGCACACCCACATGCACACACATGAAACAGGAGGCTCACCTGAGGGACGCTTAACGAGGGTGCAGATGGAATTTGGGAAACCAATGTCGGATGCCCAAGTGAGTCTTTGCAGCCTCTGGACCTTCAGGGCAAGAAGACGCAGCAGGTGTCTGAACTCAGACATAGTAACTGTCTAGTGAGAGGCTTTTAAGGAGGTTTCAGAGAGCAAAGCAGTTTCTTGGGCCAGCCATTGATTAAACCCAACAAGAAGCAGGGGCCTGAGGGAGCCTGCTGACCTAGCCCGCATCGCCGGATTTCCCAGGCATAAAACAGGGAAGAGGACAGAGGGAGCTGCCGGTACAAACGGGACAGCATCCCGCACAATCGCTCGTCTTCGAAGGTAGCACCCGGAAGTTTTCGAGCAAATTTAGCATCCAATTGCATTACTCAAACAAGCACACTAAACCGAGCAGTTGGCTGACTCAGGAGGTGTGAGGGGCTCTGGGTCTAAGCACGTGTCTCATGTGTCATGGATGCCAGTGTGAGAAATACCACCCTCACGTAACACCTGTACTAGATAACATCTAATTATAGTACTTCCCCTGCCCTCCTTTCTGTCACCAGTATAGACAGGAAAATGCAGGCCCAGACAAGCTACTTCAGGAAGCAACCACTGAGCTTCTTTATTGATTCATCTATCTATCTATCCATCCATCCATCTAATAGGGTCTCCCTATGTAACCCAGACTCAGTCCTCATGCCTCAGCCTCCCAAGTGCTGGGATTACAGATGTGGATCACTGTTCTAGTTTCTGTGGTTTTATAAAACGAACTGACCAAAAGCAACTTAGGAAATGGTTTTATTGGGTTTACAAATCCGGATTACAGTCTATGATTGCAGAGGAGTTGAGGCAGGACCTTAAAGCATCATATCCAAGAGCAGAAGGGGGATCGGCATGTAGGTGCTTGCCATCTGCTTGCTGGCTTTCTCGATTCTTACACAGTTCAGAGTCCAGCCCATAAAATGGTACCACCACATCCAGAGTAGAGCCTCCCACCTCAGTTAACAATCAAGACAGTCTCCCACAAACGGGCCAATGTGATCAAGACAATTCCTCAACTCAGTCTCTCTTCTTAGGTGATTTGAGGTTATGGCAAATTGACAATTAAATCTAAATATCATATAGTCACTGCACTTGACCTCTGCTTGGTTCCTCTGTGTGTGTGTGTGTGTGTGTGTGTGTACATGTGCACATCTGTGTGTAATCACAGGCATACGGAGACTAAAGGTCAACCTCAGCTCTCTGGTGTCATCCCTGAGCACATAACCACTTTATTTTTAAAGATGGGAATCTCTAAAACTTGTCTGGAACTGGCCAAGTAGGCCAGCTAGGCTGGCTGGCCAGAAAGTCTTAGACTACCTGTCTCCACCTCCCCAGGAAGCTTCTTTATACAGGAAACAAACTTGCTGAGATGATCTGTCTCTGTATCAATCTTTCTCCAAAGACCCATGCCAGAAATGAAGTCCACTCAGACCTCTTCAAATGGACTGAAGACCGTGGGGGCAGATATAACCTTTACCTGGTCAGTGTCAGTCCTGGTGGGTTCAAACAGAGCAGTATTCACAGTGAGACATTCTTAGATGATGGGCAGGAGCATGTTTTCCTAACGTGAGATGGGAGGTATAGTTGCTTCTCGGCCTTCTGGCTGAGATCAAGTGAACGCGATGCTATGTGGCAAAGGTGCGTTTGCTCTTGGGAACCTTAGGCTGAAGTTAGCCACTGCTGATCGAAATGAAAGGGCCACACCAGCCTTTCCCCACTCTTTATCTTTAGAGCCCCAGGAGGTGAGAGACAGGAGAATGGGTGGTTACGCTGGTGGCTGGTGGAGTGCGTAGAGTTCTCGGGACACAGGGGATCTGTATGTCTATTTTATGGGGGCAAGTGAGAGGGGCCCAGAGACAGCATGGGAGCCATGAGGAAACAGAGAGGAGATCAGGGCAAGAAGAGGGTGAATGGGAAGTAAGGGCACACAGGGGGACAGCCTCCCCAGCCTGCAGCGGGATCCTGTCACCCCACCGTACCTGCCCTTCTGTGAGTCCGGGACAAAGGCACATAGCTATGAAGAGCCCTGGCTCCTCTCTGTCTTTGAAGTCCTTTGGCAAGGGAATGCTCTAGCTTTCATTCCTACCAGGAAGTGGTGGCTTAATACTCATGTGGCCCCATTCTGGTCACATACGGTTCCACCTTTATTGGTTATATTCAGAATGCAATGATAAAACTGCACACAGCCTGCCTGACACTGTTTACTGATCCAGTCCAGCAAACAACACGTCTTCCTCCAAGCATTTTCCCGGGTAAAAGCAGTCAGCTTAGCTTGATTTCTCTCCCAGCTGCATAATGCTCACAGTGGCGTCTTGTCTTCTTGGTTCATGGCTGGGAGCCCACAAAGGAGCACAGCAAAGAGACAAACCCAGGAGTCTGACTTCCAGAGGCCCCAGGGACTGCGAAGGCAGGCTGCTTCATGCGTAGGCATCCTGTCCAGGGGGCTAGAACTGTATGGTCCAAAAGAAAGATAAAAGGCAGAGATGGTGGTGTCATCTACACCGCACGACCAACTCCCGCAACAGGACGACATTGAGAAGCCAGGGCTCCATATTTCTTTGAGGCCGTGGTAACGGAAAAGCCAGGGCACGCTGGGGGCTCATACCCTCTCTTCTGAGCACACACCCAAGACGATTAACTACATGAAGAGAGTCAGCAGGGCCAGCGGGGGTGGGAGGCGGGGAGGGAACGTCTTGAGCCTTAAATGTCCTATGATTCCAGGTTCAATTCAAGTCATAGCCTCCTCTTTATCCCCATCCCCACAAACTCCTTCTGAGAAAGGGACGTGGCTGGAGGTCAGAGGTCACCATGGTGTGGCTTCATGGGTCTGTCATCCAAATGACCTCTTCGTGACAGCAAACAGAACAATGAAGACTAGGGTCTTACTGAGGAGTCCACAGACCACAGGAACAACGATGCTGAATATGGGGACCCTGAGGAGAGAGAAGAGTGAAGGTCGGTGCAGTGACGTCCACACTGCAGTGCTTAGGACATCCTCTCCATCCAGCCTCACAGCCTGGGTGCTTCCTGTACTTCCCCCAGTGTCTGGCCCTGTGCAGTTTAGTTTGTTTCATTTTCTAAAAGAACTGATTAGAAATAAGTTTGGTGGAGAGCAAGAGTCCGGGCTCAGGAGAGGCGCTGGGAGAAGGGTGAGCCTGGGCAACCTGGCTTTTCCTATGGAGTCCAGTGGGGTCCAGATCCAGGAAACTGGTTTCTGTTCTCAGCATCCTGACCTGCTTTCAGGGACAGTCCACCCCACCTTTAGCCCTGGGTTCTTCATCTAGAAATCAAGAAGAATCCATCCCTAGTGAAAATTTCATGGTAGGTTTTTGTTTTGTTTTGTTTTGGGGTTTTCTTTTGAGACAAAGTCTCCCTGTAGCCCCAGCTGGTCTAGAACTCTCTGTGTCGATCAGGCTGGCCTCAGTCTCACAGAGTTCTGCCTGCTTCTGCCTCCCAAGTGCTGAGATTAAAAGACTGAGGCAGGAAGATCACAAATTTGAGGCCAGCTTGGTCTATAGAATCTATCTCAAAAAACAATAAACAAGGAGCTAGAGAGATGGCTCAGTGGTTAAGAGTGTGTACTGCTCTCGCAGAGGACTCAAGTTCACTTCCCAGCACCCATATCGGTTGGCTCATAACCACATGTACCTCCAGTTCTAAGGCATCTGACGCCCTCTTCTGATGTCTAAGGACACAAACACACACACACACACACACACACACACACACACACAGAGAGAGAGAGAGAAAGAGAGAGAGAAATACACAAACATACACAATATATGTAAATAAAAATAAAACATTAAAATACATAAATAGAAAGAATGCAATGTCTCCGGAAATGGTTTATTTAGTGAGGTACGGACTGTCTAGTGAATAGCCTCAGGATATGCTATATTGCATAGCTGTGTAAAGAACTGTCTGTCAGAGTCCAGTTTACAGTTCTGCCCCACCATGTGCTAATGATTTACATAAATTTTGAGGAAAAAAACATGGGAAAGTCAAGGGAGAACCACTAAGGGAAAAAAGCAAACTTATACCCGTAAAAGCAGTGTGTTTGCTCCTACAGATTTAAAACGGACTGCACAAACTTGCATGTAATGCCAAAACACTGGGGCAACTGTCCATATGGGGTCCTCATATCCACCCCAGCCTCCTGTCCTGTCCCACGTCATGAGGGACAGTATTCCCAAGACCAGTGGGCAAGTTCAGCAGCCGGTGGCTCTGGATAGGTACCCAAGATGGCGAGACAAGTGACTGGTACCTCATAGCTGCAAAAGTGCCATCCGGACCTCTGGGTAGAATCTCTCTACCTGAAGGGCCCTGCTTCTGGACTCTGCTAACTGCATCCCCTCCCAGGTCTTGCCTGTCAGGACTCTACTCCTTGGAATTCTGTGCTATGTTCAGAAACAGGGCTCCCCTCTCAATAGGCATCTTGTTTACAGACTGCAGAATCCCTGCGGTGCCTGGGAATCCCTGTACCCTGGCATTGCTTAGGGCTGTGCCTTTTGTGATTAAATGAAGGAGTATAAATACTCTGGGTCCTCTGCCCTTAGTTGGGGCAACTCCAGGTATAACCCAGACCTTCCTTGCAAGATTCAGTTACCCCTGTTTATGACCCTTTACCTGACTTCCTCCCCGTTCCAGTCCACTTCCCTAAGTGCTTTACAAGGGATCACTTCCTGAAAGATTTTTAGCAATATTTCTTTCCCCATGGCCTGCCCACAAGGAAGTAAGACTTCTCCAGGGAGACAGGACTCCTACAACACCTCTGTGTCCACAGGCCAGGGTCTCTGCTCTCCCATTACCTAGACAACAACTCACTGAATTCAATTCCTCTTTTGTAGACAGCCAGAAGGACTGCTGTTATCATGCCTGACTCTGACCACAGGATCATTAGTGTTAGTTAACAGAGTTAGCAGGTAACAGGCTAGGGTTCGGTATGCAGCTGTCGTCACAACGTGGGCAGAGTATGCACTTCCTATGCCTCGAAAAACGAAAACAATGAAAGATGAACACTGACTCTCTCTAGGTTGTGAGTTTTATTTAGTCCATGAAGGCGGTGGATTTTTTGGAGGGGAAGCAGGGGTTGTTTGTTTGGGATGCAAGAAGACCTAGGTTCAAATCCCAGCACCCACATGGCTATTAACAACTGTCTATAATTCCAGAGGATCTGTTGCCTTCTTCTGTCCTCCATGGGCACTGCATGACACAGGTGCACTTACATACATGCAGGCATAGCACTTATACATATAAAATAAAAATGAATCAAAAAATGTTAAAAATTATAAAAGTAAAATATTTAAACAAAGAGACCAAGATCTGGGAATAATTTGATTCTTAGCACCACAAAAATGAAAAATAAAAATAAAATGAAAGATGCTGACATGGTCCCCATATCCAGAAATTGTTGTTCCATCAGTCTACAGTGCCGTTCATAGATCAGTACTGAAATCAATCAAAACAAGCAAACAAAGTAAGTAAGTAAAATCAAACAAACAAAATATAGTCAAGACAAATACTTGAGACAGCCATAGCCATAGCTACTTGTAAGAGCTCTCGGGCGAGACAATCTCTCCAAGCTCTGCTTTTCTAGCATCCCAAGATCAACGGGAGACTAAAGCCAGAGAGGTTACAGACTTGCCTAAAGTCATGCAAATGGTTAGTCTGCAAACCAGTCTCTGTCTCCCCTCTCCCTGGGAATTTCCACCCAGACTCGGGTGACTCAAGTCTGCTCCTGTTCTCGCCCCCTTCACTCTCATTTCCCACATCATCTCAGCACTTAGACTGGGAACAGAAAGTGTCCAAATCAGGAGCCCAGGGACCTGAAAACATACCTGGTAGCATTTGTCACATTTGTGAAGGTGACTCTGGGGTCAGGAGAGGAGGTGGCAGCAGCTGACTTGGGTAGGGGTTGAGTCACAGTTTTGTACCTGGTATAGATGCTTGGACTCTTTGTGGTAGCGAGAGTGGAAACTTGAACCAAGTTCTTAGTAGTAATCACATCAGGGGCAGGACTACCTGAAGAATCTGCAAGAAGACACGTGGAATGAATGGATGAATTGATGGGTGGCAATATGAATGTATGGATATATGATGGATGGATGGATGAATGAATAGATGGATGGATGGATGGATAAATGGATGAATGAATATGAATGTATGGATATATGATGGATGGATGAATAATAGATGATGGGTTGATAAATGTATGAATAGATATCTGATGGATGGATGGATGGATATGCAATGGATGGATGAATATGTGATATATGGATGGATATGCGATGGATGGATGTATACATGATGAATGGCTATGAGACAGATGGATGGATATGTGATATATGGCTAGATATGTGATGGATGGATGGATAGATATGTGATATATGGATAATATGTGATGAATTGATATGTGACAGATGGATGGATGGATGGACGAAGAATACAGTGGTGGGGGATGGGTATGACTATACCCCACTACCCAAGGGAAGAAGTCCTTACTGTTGGACCAGTTGCCTGCCAAGGACCTCAGATGACAGAGGTTCTGGGAGAAAGCCAGATTCTAAGAATCCTGGGCCAATGCCCTGTCTTTGCCTGTTCTGCCTCTCCCGACACGCTCCCCAGGCATAGCCTGGTCACTCACCCTTGGTTACCACCAGGCGAACAGGATGGAACAATAAGTCAGGGTCCCTAGGAGGGTGGTAAATCACACAGCGATACAGGCCCGAGTCTTCCACTCGCAGGTCGGTCATTTGGATGTGCAGCATGGCCTCTGTGGGGTCATCTCTCAGCATGTACCTCCCCATCTGGACTTGACTGGGCTTCCCAGATGGCATCTCTGTGATTACCAATGTCAGGGGCTCCCCTCCAGCCGGTAGCCTCTGCCACGCTTTCTGGCTGCTGGCGTACTTCATGATGTTGAAGGGGCAGCCCACAGTCAGGGTCTCCCCCTCCATATGGACATACCTTTCCTCATCCAGGTCAACTGCAGCTTGAACTTCTGTAAGCAGGAAAAGAGAGTTGGTATCTGTAGGGAATGACTTTCCTCCAAACTCAGAAGTTGTTTCCAGTTAGTTAGATGATTAGTTAGTTAGTTAGTTGTTAGCTTGTTTTACTATAAGAGCCACCTGACATATGGTCCTTGGAAATGAAACTTTATAGTGTGTGTATATGTGTGAGTGCAGGACTAGGGGAGCTGGGTGTAGGGGAATGTGCGCACATGATGGCCAGAGACCATTATGTATATGTAAGTGTACCCATGTCATGTAGTGCCCTTAAGGACAGAAGGTGTCAAATTCCCCTGGAACTGGCATCATGGACTGTTGTTAGCCACCATGTAGGTGCTGGAAATCAAACCTGGGTTCTGCAAGAGTAGCCAGTTCTCTTAACCACTGAGCCATTTTTCCAGCCCCCAGCTCCTGTTTTTAATACAAATCACAGCAGTTTTTCTCCAATGGGAGTCAGGTGTCCCCACAATACACCCCCATCCAGGGTATTGAGAAAGTCTGGGTACATTTTGGATTGTTATAACCAGGAACAAGTGTGTCTGCTATATACATGTAGCGGACAGAGGCCAGGGCTACTTCCGAGCATCCTAGAGTGCACAGCATAATCCCAACAACAGATAATTATTTCACCCAAAATGTCAGCAGTGGTGAGTTTGAAAGCCCCAGGTTTCAGGGACAATCATCTCAATCACAGTCTTAGTGCTGAATCAGTACCTACCTGGAGATGGGGATGATTTTTCTGGTCTGGTGGAAGGGAACCTTGCTGATGGGAGGCTAGCTGAGTGACAGTAAAGAGGTCTGAGTCTGGGCTGTAGCTGGACACATAGGCTGTATATATTACTGAGGACCTAGTGTGAAGACTCTCAGGCCTGCATTCTATTCTCCATGGGGCACCATCAAAGGGGTATACAGTTATGCTGAGTCAAACTATGAGTCAGATTTTCACTTCCTGAAATTCCTGCTGATGTTCTTAATACAACTGCTACACCCTATGCCCCCCGACTCCCCATACACACTTTAACCCCAGGGGCACCTGTGAAAAGTGTCAGACTTACCTCTTTGGTGGAGCCCCTGCCTGACCACACAGACCAGGCCAGATTCCAGCAGGCCCTGCCTGCCCTAGCCTAGCCTTGGAAAGACCCACCTCAGGAACTCTGAGGATTTTGAATGTAAACCAGGCTCAAAGGCCAACTGAGTCTCTAAGGAAACCTTTCAAAGAGGTTCCTGTGTTTTTGCCAAGCATTCTGGTCAGGAATGCTCTCCACGATGGGAAAAATGGTGCCCGCCCATAATCCCAACACTCAGCGGGAGAGGCAGAAGGATCAGATATTCAAGATTTCCTCAGTTGCACTGAAAATTAGAGGCTGACCAGGACCACATGAGGCTCTGTCTCAGAAAAACAAAAAGAGGAGGTTGGGGGTCACAGAGTGCTTCCCGCCGGACAGGCCAGCAGAGGCTGAGGGCAGTGTTGAGTCAACCTTTATTGCTTTATTAGTCACACAATGGTTGACTAAGGCTCTGTAAGAGCTACATGGGATCCACCCTTGAGTTATCCACATAGAAGCTCTGACTCATTGAATTGATGAGACTCATGAAGACTTGAAACCAGGGGATGGGCCAGCTCTACTGAGTGACCACAGAAAGCAGGGCTCCTCAGCCCCACGGTGCAATGAAGAGCTAAAATTGCAGCCTCCATGAGGACAGGCGCAAGTCTCTTCTGTTCCAACCCACGTCTTGCCATCAGCTTGCTGGCTTTCTCAAGTCTTACACAGTTCAGAGTCCAGCCCATAAAATGGTACCACCACATCCAGAGTAGAGCCTCCCACCTCAGTTAACAATCAAGACAGTCCCCCACAAACGGGCCAATGTGATCAAGACAATTCCTCAACTCAGTCTCTTTTCTTAGGTGATTTGAGATTATGGCAAATTGACGATTAAAGCTAAATATCATATAGTCACTGCACTTGACCTCTGCTTGGTTCCTGTGTGTGTGTGTATGTGTGTGTGTGTGTATGTATACATGTGCACATCTGTGTGTAATCACAGGCATACGGAGATAAAGATAGGAATCTCTAAAACTTGTCTGGAACTGGCCAAGTAGGCCAGCTAGGCTGGCCAGAAAGTCTTAATGAACTACCTGTCTCCACCTCCCCAGGAAGCTTCTTTACGCAGGAAACAAACTTGCTGAGATGATCTGCCTCTGTACCAATCTTTCTTCAAAGACCCATGCCAGAAATGATCTGCAGCAGCAGATCTGCTGACCCAAGGTAGCCCTGGGAAATATCTGCTACATGAATTATATACTTTGGAGCTAACAGACTGTCTATATCAGGCACACTATAATGGAACGGAAGAGAAAACATTTTCAGCATCACAGAAAATTATTCACATCATGCTATCTTTAGATGGACTGGATCTGCCTGGCATGGTAGTGCCCACCAGTAATCCAAGGGCACAGGGAGCTGAAGCAGGAGGATGATCAATTCAAGGTCAACAGGGGTTACGTAGTAAGACCTGTCCTGCTCCATCATTGTGCCTGTGGGAGACACTGCATGCCAACAACACCAAATGCACACACCGGCTGAGACTAGCTAGAGCCCTTGCCTGGCATGGTGAAGACCTGAGTTCCATTTCCATCACTGAAAATACAAAACTCGACAAAGCCGCCGTGCACGGGCCTCTTGCCTCGCTGACCGGCACTTTCTTGTAGTTTAGTTCACAGACTTCAGTGGTCTGATATCCTGAGCTTGAGTTAAGAATCCTGGACAGGTACAAGTAGTGTTTGGCTGTCTCTTGGATAGCCATGTGCTTAAGAGCATCAAAAGGAAAGGACAGACTGGGGAGAGGGCTTACTTGGTAAAGTGCTCGCCACAAAAACATGAGAACCTGGGTTTGATCCCGAGCGCCCATGGAACAAGCCTCGTGCTGGCGTATGTTGTGACCCCAGTGCTAGAGTGTGTAGAATTGATGGAGGATGCTACCCAACACTGAACTCTGGTCTCTACACCCACGTACACCCCCACGCACACAAAAACAACATGAAAGCAAAGCAAAGGGTTTCTAAGGTCCCAGGCCAGAGGCCTGACCCGCTCCCGCCCCTGCTTGCCTTACCTGAGAGAAAGAGCACCCACAGCAGACCCCAGATCGTGGCCGTCCTCATCCTTCAAGTTCAGCTCCAACTGCTGCTGTGAGCTCCTGGGACAGTGATCAGACACACCTCTGTGCCCAAAAGCTCCGGAAGGTTTCACAACAGGACATGAGGCCATTCCTGGGAGGTACTGCGCTGTCACTGGCCACGCTGCCTGCAGACGTCAGTCCAGGGACCAGAGCTCAAACCTCAGCAAAGTCGCTGAACCTCAGTTTCCTCTTCCCTGGAAGTAATGACAATCATCTGTTCAACCTCACGAGAACTTTTCATCTTGTTTTTTCTTCAGAGAGGGTCTTGCTCTGTAGCCCAGGCAGTCCTCAAACTTGTCATCCTCCTGCTTCATCCTCCCTCGTGCTGGGGTTACAGACACAGGCCAGTATGCCCACTCTCAACCTCAGAATTCTTTGTTAAGAGTAGATAGTGAATTGCTAGAGCTGTGTGGCCCTAACACCTATTTCAAGCATAAGTTCATCTGGCGAGGTGGTGTGTACCTTCGACCCCAGCACCCGGGAGGCAGAGGTAGGTGAGTTACTATGAGATCCAGGCCAACCTGGGATGGTCTACATAGGAGTTACAGGCTGGCTGGGACTATGGGGAGCCTCTCTTTCAAAACACCAAAGGGAAAAAAAATAAATTGCAAGTTCAACTTTCCCATTCCAGAAACAAGACTCTGTCACCTCTGATGTGGGTTTCCGCACTTCACGAAATCCTAGTTCCTCAATATGGTGACTCTGACTTCCTCCTCGTGGCCTCCTTTGTGTGGAACAACTGGAAACAACCTGCTAGGCTGTCCCCTCCCTCCCGTGCCCCACGGGAATACCTCTAAGTTGACAGTGCCTCAAAGCAGCTATGGTTCTCCTCCCAGGGACAAAGTGGGTACTCCACAGGAAAGTCTCAGTGAGGACTGCCATCCAGACTGGCAGTATCTACAGCCAGTTCTGTGGGTGCTGATTACAGCCACCAACTCCTGAGTGATCCCTGCTTGGCAGCCACACACCACAAATAAGGGTGGGTGCTCCTTTGTTACTGTGTTTCTTGCTGCATTGTGCTCCTCGCTGGGTCACCCTGGGTTGCCAGTTCCATGGGGTATTATGAGCCTAATCGCTGACTTGATAGGTATAATGGCTAACATTGATTATCAATCTGACATGAACTAAAATCTAGAGACAAACCTCTGGGCATATCTGTGAGGGAGTTCTATATTAGGTTAGCTGAAGTGGGAAGACTGTGTAATGCCAACATGTATTTACATGCACCCGTGTTGTGTAAAGCCTGCAGAGATCAGAACACAGATGCACTTAAATACTCAAGTTCTGGAATTACTGATGGTTGTTAGCCACCATTTGGGTGCTGGGAATCGAATCCAGGTCTTCTGCAAGAACAGCCAGTACTCTAAACCACTGAGCCATCTCTCCAGCCCCTTGTATACTAATTTGTATACCAAAAAAATTTAAAGGCCCTTTATTGATTGTTGTGTTCTATGATATAGGTTCTAATTTTTTTTAACTTTATGTGTATGAGTGTAATGCCTGCATGGATGTAAGTGCATCTGTGTTGTGCGATGACCTCAGAGGTTAGAAGAAGGCATTGGATCCCCTGGAACTGGAGTTACAGATGGTTGCTAGCTGCCATGTGGGTGTTAGGAATTGAACCTGGGTTCTCTGCAAGAGCAGCCAGTGCTCTTAACTACTGAACAATCTCTACAGCCCTGGTTCTAAATTATTTTTAAAGATTCATTTATTAATTAATTTATTTATTTATTTTTAATGTGTAGATGTGTATCTGAGTGCATGTATGTCTGCCACATGAGTGTAGTGCCCACAGAAGTCAGAAGAGGGAGTCAGATCCCCTGAAGCTGGAGTTACAGGAAGTTATGAACTATCCAATATAGATGTAGGAACTGAATTCTGGTCCTCTGCAAGAGCAGGAAGCACTCTTAACTGCTGAGCAATCTCTCCAGCCTTAACATAGGCTCTAATTAAACTTTCACATTTTGGTATTTTAATGACTGATGATGATGATGATATTTTTAGTGGTACTGGGGACTGAACCTAGCCTTTGTGAAGGCAGGCCAAGCATTCTATCACTGAGCTAATTCCTCACCCTTTATATCTGCTACAATATGAGTATTACTATTCCCGCATTATAATTATCTGAACAAATAGCTGAACTCTTAAATTTAGTTTTTAAGAGTGGGCTGAACTTGGAGGACAATTGTCCCCTAGATATCTCTTAGAGCCATTTGTCTCCTGGAACCGTGCAAAGGGAACTGTCTGCTGGAACTCTGTTTCTGAAACTGTGTTCCAAGTCCAATCCCACCCATGATTTTATTCAAAATAGTTTCTTCAACTTCAGCTGGGGAAGTACAAGCTTGGCCACACCCTAATCTTAACAGACCATCAGGCTTTTCAATCCCTAGTTCTAGAATATCTCATTCTTTGAAGGTCAGTCATCCTTCCCAATCCCCACTGTGTGCAATGGAGATGGATGTCCTGCCTTTTGGCACTTGGATATGCTAATTCTCAAACATATCCACATTCATTCATTCATTCACTATCTTTTTGGGTAGAACACCAAATTGAGGTTGCCTGGGAAATAAGATCAAGTGCCGAGGTCACAAGACACAAGAGCACATGCTTTTGCAAGGTATTAATTAAAAAGTCATTAGTCCAGATTACGACCATTTATAACAGTCATTCCCACACAACACACTAACTGAAAATTCATATACTCCATCAGCTACAGGAAACAAATTACAGTTCTACATTCTACCTGGGGCTCTGACTAGATGTAAACACTCTGTGCCTAGCATGTTCAGAAAGTACGAAATTTTTTCAAGGGAATGTGCCTCACCATAACTGTAGCTTTGCCTAAATTTCCCAGAGACATATGTTAATTGCTATAAAATATTCTGTGTGGGACACGGATGCTCTGACCCAATAAATAAAAGTAGCTTAGTTTAAAGAGCCAATGAGATGGTTTGGCAGGTAAAGAGCCAAGTGACCTGAGTTTGATCCCCAGAACCCACATAAAGGTGGAAGGAGAGAACCTTGGGTGTTGAGACTCACTGAGCTGCTGAGATTCAACCTCATGTTGAGGTTCCTAACAGCGACTAGTGTCAGAGTCCTTGGGCTTTGGGTGTTGGGACGCTCGGCCTTTAGCCTCTTATCTTTAGTCCTCCTCTGCTCCTCCTCCTCCTCCTGCTCCACCTCCTCCTCCTCCTTTTTCTCTTTTTTCTCCTCCTCCTTCAAGACAGGGTCTCACTATGTAGCCATGGCTGGCCTGGAGCTTGTGACAATCCTCCTGCCTCTGCCTCCCCAGTGTTGGGTTTGTTATATTTTCAGATTATTCACTGCCAGTGTATAGAAACACAATTGTCTTCTATGTGCCCATCTTCTATCTTGAAACTTCACTGCATTTGTTTCTAATAGGCTTTTTTTTTTTTAATTCTAGAATTTTTAGCCCTCAGTGGTAAGCGCTTACCTAGCATTTGTATGGCTCTGGATTCGATCCTTAACACTGCAACAACTTTCTATGTACAAAACCATGTCACCTGGCAACCTGAGTTGATCCCGGAATACACATAAACGTGGAGAGAGTTGATCACACAGAGTTGTCTTCTGATCCCCACACATGCACCGAAACACATGAATACACACATTCCTCCACACATACACACACATACATACACACACACACACACATACACACACATTGTTATTGAACTTGGTAGTCACAGTCTGTGCCCCAGCCAAGTTTGGTCACTGGTCCTCAACAAACAAATTAAAAGATCCAAATTAATAATGAAAAGCAGGAAACTATTTATTTAATGTGGCCACATTGGGAAGAGAGACAAAGAGATCCGGTGACCCTACAAGTCCATATCTCCGGGTCCCTGACAAGAGGGTAGGGTTTACATAGAAAGCAAAGGATGTGCATAACTAAGTCATCTGGCAAGGTTCCGTCGTCGTCACAGCTCCAAATCTCTCCTGCAAGGTCCTCTGACAAATTGTCAGTCTTTCTCCAGGAAAAAGTTAATCCTCTGGCAGACAAACTCCTCCTTTGGCGACCTCCAGGACTTCAGCCTTCTCTCAGCAGGAGATCCTTAGGGAAATTCCAATTTCATGGGGTCCATCTTCAATCGTCTGATAGTCAAAGAAGAGAACACAGGTGTCTCGTTAGAATCCATTCATTCCGGCCAGGCAGGCTGGTCCCATCACACACACAAACCCAAGGCTGCTGAGCTGAGAGCAGATTACTGCCCACCATTTGTTTCTCACAGCCAAGGACTATACTAGGTGCAGCATGCAGAAATGCTGTCAGTCAAGGCCTAGAGCACCTAGACCACTGGCCTCTCGTTCTCACACATGGAGCTACAAGCCTCTGAGTCCGTCAGCCCGTCCCCATAGGCCTTTGGCACTGAGTGCTCAGGTCTGCCAGAACTAATCCTCCCACGCTAGTGGTTTCTGAGTAGAGCAAAAGGCCCCGGCCAGCCAGTTGGTGGCAACTGTGTCACTGTCAAAAAAGAGAACACAATGTTAACTTTTAAAATAAGTTTAAATTTTTCTAAGCTGTAAGAAAGGTTAAATATCACATACCTGAAAATTTTTTGTTTATGCAAAAGCCCTGCTGCAGTCCCTGAACTTGATGAGCTAGGATGGCTGAGGCCTTTCTCCTTTAACCACCCTTCCAACTTCTCCTTCATTTCTCCTGCAGATTCTTTCAGAACTAGTCAACCATGAAAGACCATGAGGTTATACCCAGGTTATACAGAGAAAAGACACAATACTCGAGCATCAGGTACAGAGACCCATCAAACCTCCAGTTCAGATGTGCTTGCTCGACCTGAATGGCACAATCAATGCACCCTTTTGCATTGTAAAGTAAAAGTTGCCTTACTGAATTACTCTTGCTTTGTCCACCTGTCTTTGTGTGCTATCAGTGATGTCCTCGGACCTCAAATTTCATTTCTAGTTACTGTCGTAGAATGTCCTCTAAGCAAAATAACCGCCTCCTTCAACGGATCTGCCGTGCCTGCTTGCTAGTGTCAATCTCCAATGAGCCTGCGAACTATTGACATCGCCTCATAGAAAGAGGGGAGTCACTGGACCTTCACCTGAGTAACCAGTCCCTCCCTCCCATCTGTACGGAACTGAGGTCCTCATGGGTCTTGGGGAGGTGGAGGAGGTGATCTGACTTTCTCTATGCAGCTGTGGAGGAGCCATTATCCATGCTGAGTGATGACTGCATCGACTCAAGAGTCCCCCTCCAGTAACTCCTCACCCGTGCTCTGTTAGTAAGCCAAATAAGTTCTTTGGTTCCCCACGATGAATTTTGGTGGACTCATACTTTGGTTTTCTTGTTAGGACCTTATGCAGAAGAGGTAGACATTCTTCATGTCTTCCCCAGGGAAGGTATTTTCAGAGCAGACAAACTTTTTTGATCCTAAAACAAAATGGTCGAGTCTCTGGGAAGAGTGGCGTAGACCTGTCATACCCAAAAGGCAGGAGACTGAGGCAGGAAGATAGTGAGTCCCAGGCTGCATAGTGAGACCCTGCCTCTAAAACAGAAAACACAGCCTCAGGTCTTGAGTTAGTATAAATCCAAAGCCACCACTAGGCGGAGCAATGTACCCAGTGTATCATCAGGGATGCCTCTAAAACTTGATTATGGCTTAATCAAGGGACTGTTAGAGGGACAGTAAGTAGCTTTTAGACACTCAATTCTCAAAAAGCTTTCTCTTAGGACTATTTTCCGGAGTATCAGAGTTTTAACCTAGAAGAATAATCTTGCCCTCCCTGTCCTGCTTTTCCTCCCGCTGTTTGTGTTTTGCTTTTAGCTTATGTTTACATGGAAACACAAGGTTGCCTGGGTGAGTAGACCAGCAAGGTTACGATCTAGGGAGGTCCCAGGGATACTGGGGTCCTCCTCTGAAAGAGGATTGTTGGGGAGCAGGAGATATGGCTGGAGAGAATGTTGTTTAAAACATAAGACCAGCCCAAAACCAGGAGAAAAGAAATACGATATACCCAAGTACAAGAAAATAGGAGGTATGAGTGTCCCCTTCGTGAGATATGCACTTACATAGCCTCAGAGCCCCTTCCATGCAGCTCTCCGACTCCCCACTAAGCCCTTCTGCTTTCTTGACTTCCACTTCTAAAAGCTAACTTCTCTTCCTTCATGCCATCTGCCTTCTCTGGGCATGACCAACGTTCTAACCCTGATTATCCTGACACTTGAGTAATGCTGACTTTCTCCAAAACACTCTCCTGAATTCTGGCACCCGCAGCCCTCCACTCTCAAGTTGGCCTGATCTCTGTACTTCCAGCTTGGCGAGCGTCAGTTCCTTCTTTCTCCCCATCCATCCCCCTCCTCCAGGCAGCTGCTGAGCTCTAGGGCTTGCCTGCCCTTTGTCTTCTCTAATTCCAGTAAAGCTGAGCTCCCTTCTGAACTGGTGGCAACTGTATCACTATCAAAAGGAGAACACAATGCTAA
Organism: Eospalax fontanierii; assembly: GCA_035773235.1. NCBI lineage: Eukaryota > Metazoa > Chordata > Mammalia > Rodentia > Spalacidae > Eospalax > Eospalax fontanierii. The sequence continues at coordinate 8,623,716 of CM069549.1, forward strand.
CTTTTCAAATAAGTTTAAAATTTTCTAAGCTGTAAGAAAGGTTAAATATCAGTCTTTTCTGCCATGGGTGAAGGGTTACTTACAGGAGTGTGCTCCATTCCCAAGGCCGCGCTGGAAAGCCTCGGTCCAGATATGGATAGTGACTTCCCAGCAGCCTTACAGAATGGCAAGAGTGCCTCCCTACAGTTTCCTCGGCTGACAGGTCTTTAGGCCCTCACCCTGGTACAAGTACAACCATACACTCTCCCTGACCCTCCTTTTTTGCGGAGTGTCCACAGTCAAGTTTGTGGTGATCCTAGGCAAGCGGGTGTAACCAAGTTTGGGAAAGTGACATCTGTCCATAGTCTGCCATTCGGAGGACAGTCCTATGCAATAGCTGAGGATTATAGCTCAGTTGTTAGCGTACTTTTCCAGGAAGCCCTGGGTTCCACCTCCAGTACCACCTGGGACTGGTAGTGCATGCACGTAATCCCAGGACCCAGGTAGAGGCAAGAGGATCAGAATTTCAAGGTCATCCTCGGCTACACAGTGGACATGAGGGTAGCCTGGGCTACATGAAACCCTGTCTTGAAAAACAGAAAGGCTTGGGGTCTAGAGAGATGGCTCAGTGATTAAGATTACTGGCTGTTCTTACAGAAGACCTGGCTTCAGTTCCCAGCACCCAAATGGCAGCTAACAACCATCTCTAACTCCAGTTCCGGGGGATCTGATGCCCTCTTCTGGCCTCTCTAAGACTTGCATGACATGGGTGCACTCACATACACACAGCTAAAACACTCGAAATATAAAATAATTTTTAAAAACAAGAGAAACAAAAAGGTTTAGTAGAAGCTCTGTACACACTCCCATAGGCTCTGAGTTTTCCCCAGATTACATGATACCTAACACAATATGGTTGCTCTATCCATTAGACGATAACAAGAAAAAGGTTCAGTAATGCAAATATTCCTTTTCAAAAACTTTCAGTACAAAGTCATTTGACTCTATGAATGTAGAACTCACAAATACAGAAACCTGAATGTGTACATAAGACTTTCTGAAAGGTTTATGAGAATGTATGCTTCTGTATATCAGCTTTTTGTTACTATAATGAAATCCCTGGTGGGGGCTGAGCAGTTACGAGATCCAGCTGCCCTTCCAGAAGACCTGAATTCTGTTTCCAGCACCCACATTGGGCAACTCACAATTGCCTGTAACTCCAGCTCCAGGGGACTGATGCCCTCTTCTGGCCTCTTCAGGCACACACACATATATGTGCACACACACATATAAAACACAATCGATTTTTTTTTAAGGAAAGAATTGAGAATTTTTTATTTTTGTTTTTTTTATGAGTGGTTTGCCTGCACGTATATTAGTGTACCATGTGTATACAGTGTCCTCCAAGGCCTTAAGAGGATGCTGAATCCCCTGTAATTGGAGTTAGGACAGTTGTTGGCTGCCACATGGGTGTTAGGAACTGAACCTGGGTCCTCTGCGAGAGCAGCCAGTGCTCTTAACAGCTGAGCCATCTCTCCATCCCCAAGTGAGGATCTTAGAGAAGCTGTTGAAGCTCCATTGTTTACAGCAGATGTAATCTGTGTAGAAATCTGCAAATTGCATGTCATTAGGAAATAAGATCAAACATAATACTCAGTTCCATCTCTATGCACTTGCAACAGGCAATTGCACACATTTTGTTTACTTTATAACAAAATTACAGCAGTGGTTTGAACTTCTCTTTAACCTGGCTTCTGATTAACTGTATTCTTTTAAACCATGGCCTCCTGGTTTGTCGGTTTGACTTGTTTTGTTTGAACCCCAGTGACCTGAATAAATGCCCCAATGATATTTTGAAAAAAGGATTCCTCAGGTTTCTTTCATACGAAAGTTGTTCGGGTTGCCTTTATAAACGAGGACAATTTAATGAAGCGTGAAATGGCTGAATCATAATATTTCCCCTGTTCTCAAGAGAAGGTAATTTGATGTCTCCTAAACCTCAGTAAGGTGGCAGAAAATCCTGAAGTCAATAAGATCTTTTAAGTCCTTTGGAAGTAATCCTTTCCTCCTTCCAGCGACAAAGCTTTCAGGCTTTTTTTTTTCTTATTAGTAGGAAAAAAATGTCTTTGCCTGATGTGCCTCGAGGTGTATAGGTGACATTATTTCGACAATGCTGTATTCGTTTTATCCTTATTTCTCGATGCCTAGAATATTTCACTGTCCTCTGTGAAGTTACCGAGGGCAATATTACCCGTTATGTCCAAAGAAAGGTAAATGAGCCTGCCACTCCTGGGAAGAGCACGTAATTGCTTCTCATCGCAGTACTCTTCTGCGCTACAGAAGCACTCCATTTGGAGAGGACACAAGGGTGAAGTGTGGCAGGAGCACAGGGCAGAGAGTAGAGCACTAAAATGAGCACGTGGGGCTGGGGATGGCTCAGCCGATAAGAGCACTGGCTGCTCTAGCAGAGGACCCGGGTTCGGTTCCCAGCACCCACATGGCAGCTTACAATTGTCTGTAATTCCAGTTCCAGGGGACCTGAACTCTCTTCTGGCTTCTGAGACACACACATGCCGTGCACTGATACACATAAAAATAAATCATAAAAGAAGGTTAGCATATGAGGCTGGGGGACAAAGCACTTGCTGGAGTTAGGATCTCCAGCACCCACATAAAAGCTGGATAGGCACGGCAACATTCAGGCATGGTGGCAAAAGCCTAGAATCTCAGCACTCAGGAGGCAGATCTCTGTGAAATCAAGGCCAGTTTGGTCTACAAAGTGATTTCCAGGCCAGTTGGGGCTACAGGGAGATCCTGTCTCCAATACAACAGCCACAACAGCAAAATAAAGCTGAAACCATCTAGGAGAGCCAATTTTGTCTCTTCCCAAAACCCCATCCTGGAGCACACTGTAGGCACCACTGTCTCACTGAATCTGTCCAGAAGCTCTTGGGGGAGGTTCTCTTGACTGTATAGGAGCCAAGGCTCTCCTGGTTTAAAGAACCTTCCCAAGATGACTGAGCAAGGTTGATTAGCAAATCTGTAGGCACATGGCAGAATACTTCTGATGCAAAATGGAAAGACAAGGTTATTATGGGCATGTGTGTAGGAAAGGGAGCCCCCGTCCCCACAATCTGATTGAAGCCACCACCTGAGAAGCAAGAATTCCAGCACAAGAAACCACACTGCCTCTAAAAGCGACTGGTATGGAATTGTTATTCCTTTACACATGGATTTTGGGGGTTAAGTGAACCACAAGTCAAGCTTAAGTTCTGAAAGTACTTGACCTCCATTGGGGTCTCATGCCTGCCCACTGAGATATTCTACTTTTCAAATTTGTTTGCCTTTCCAAGATTTCATGGAGCCCAGGCTGGCCTTGCACTCACTTTGTAGTTGAAGATGACCTTGAATTTCTGACCTTTATGCCTCCACCTCTGAAGCGTTGGGATTATAGGTAAATCAGAAGGTAGACGTGGGAGATGACCAGTAAAGAGGCTACAGGAGGACTCAGAGCAGCTGTATTAAGGGAAACTGAGGCACCAGACCTGCCACGCAGAGAAGGCACCAAGAGACTCAAGTGGAAACATTTCCTTGTACCAGCAGACTCAAGTGGAGTTTCCCCCTGAAAAACTTGCCCCCACCCCCACTGAAACTCAACTTCCTTACAGCTTTATACTCACAGGTGGACAGGTTTACATTTCAGCCTGAAGGGAGAACTACATGTGTGTAAGTGCACACAGTGCACACAGAGGCCAGAAGAGGGTGTTAGATTCCCCCAGAACCAAAGTTATGGATGGTTGTTAGCAGCCATATGGGTGCTGGGAATTGAACCCGGGGCCCTCTGCAAAAGCAGTCAGTGCTCTTAACTGCTGCATATCTCCAAACCTGCATAAAGCACATTTTGCTCTACAAACAAGTCCATCCTGGACTGCCCCCTATATACCGCAACTGTAAAGCCCTGCAAACAGGTCTTGCTTTGCAAACAAGTCTGGCTACAGACTGGGAAACTAGGCACTGGGTGCTCTGGCCTATGTGACCAGAGACCTCAAGGGTAAAATTCCTTAGTGCTAAGCACATTTCACAAAAGCAGAAGCAGAGGTTAAGAAAATATAGAAAGCATGTGCTGATAGTCAAAGAAGGAGGCGTCTCCCTGCCTGTGGCTGGTGCTCCAAGGGTGAGGCAGCTGGTTTTTTAGGCCAGTACTTTTTTTTTTTTCCCGCTTTTAAGGGTGGGATTTATTAATTTTCCCATAAAGGGGAAAATATTGATCTTGGCCTTTTTTTCCCCTCCCCCTATTAGTTTTAAGGCTGGAGAATTAGAGAGGAAGAACCTGAGGACACCTGGGTGACAAGTTCAAGATCTGACCCGTGTCCTCCTCACCGCACACCTCTTCTCCCAGAGTTTACCTCTTCATCCTCTGCAGCTTTCTTTTCCTACTTGACAGCCCTTCTGACGTTCCCCTTCTTCTCTGGGCATGTATGCCAGTTCCCACGTCCTTTTTGTAGACAAGGAAGCAAAAGAAAATTTAGATGGAACTCTGCTTCCACACAGACAGGTGCTGAGATAGATTTCAGGCAAGCAGGTCTTTGAATAATGAAGGCTACCCCAGAGGGTGAAATAATGTGGCGCTCTAGTAGAAATCCACAGAGCAAGGGGAGGAGTCTCTGACATGAGAGAGGAGAGGGTCTCTGAGCTTAGAGAAGAGGGGACTCTGGTGAGCACCTTAGTGAATATTCTACATTAGGGTATAGGGTGTGGCTGACGTGGGGGTGTCTCTTTGAGCCAACACTTTCCTTTCAGTCTGGGTACCACTTTCCAGTGCTACCCAGGAGAGGTGGGGTCTCCCTGTAACCCCAGCTGGCCTGGAACTTACTTTGTAGCTAAGGCTGGCAAGCTCACAAAGATCCTCCAGCCGCTGCCTCCCAGATTAAAGGGATTAAAGGTGGGCACCAGCTGATTGACTTCCCTTCCACCTTTTATGAGCCCCAGTATGGATGTTTATTTAGATCAGGCTGTGTTGTACTAAAAGTTACTCCATAGTGTGTAAAACAAGGATTTTTCAGGCTGTACCTTGCCTTGAGTGCCTCCACTTTACAAGCAGTTTGTGACTCCATTTTAAGAGTGGAGGCTACCTGGGGCTCTGACAAGTAAATGACACCATCTGTCCAGTACCACACGAAATTGCTGAATCTTATGGAAAGATACAAATGCGTTTGCCACCGGACATAGTGGCACATGCCTTTGATCCCAGCACTTGGGAGGCACAGGTAACTAAATCTCTGTGAGTTCAAGGCCAACCTGGTCTACATAGTAAGTTCCAGGCCAACTGAGGCTACAGGGAGACCCTGTCTCAAAAAGACACACACAAAAAAAATGCATTTGTCTGTTTCCAGCATAGTACCCCATGACAGTGTTCCCCAGAGAGTCACCAGATCTGGTTGGGGCCCACAAATCTCTCTAGGGGTCTTGGGGCAGCAAGATGAATGAGCTGTGAAATTTTTGTCCCTGTTTTTCACCTAGTCTCTGACCTCTCCTTCCAGTCCTCCTCACTCTAAGATCAGAGGCCACTCCTCTAAAGTCAAAGGCCACACCCATCTAATCTCCTAAAGCCTATAAATACACAGAATTTCCCTTGCTCTGTGGGTTGCTGTAGGATCTCTACATTATTCCACCCTTGTGAGTGGCCTACATTATTCAAAGACCTGCTTGCCTGACATCTATCAGTCTCCCAAGAACCAGAGCTCTGTTCAGGTTGTAGAGGTGAGTGCAGATATACATGCCCAGGACAGGTAGGACTTCTGGGCTTCACCCACAATGGGTCTGTGTCCTCTTCAAGGATGGGGGAGCGGGGTACTTCCTGCCACGGTGATGGGAGCAACTTGTGAAGAAAACGGGCTCAGTAAGAGGTACAAAGTCAAACTGAAATGGCTGGCATTCAGAAATCCTCCTTGTGTGGAGACTAGTAGAGGCCAGGACTGGGCAGAGAGGGAACTGAACTGGTCTGGGACAGAGTGTGGTACCCAGCAGTGGTAATACCCAGAAGCAGAGGCAGGAGGGTCAAAAGATTAAGGTGAGCCTGGGACTACAGATCAGATCTAGTCTGAAGTAAAAACTAAATATAAACAACCAAAACCAGAGAGGCTTTAGTCAGGGATAGCAGAGGTGTGACAGGAGGCCTGGCCTGGGGCAGCAGGACGCGCTCCTGTGAGTGAGGCAGCAGTAAATGGAGACAGAGCTGGTCTGTCCAAGACTGAGAGACTACAGAATGAGGCCTGGGAATGGAGCTCAGTTGGTATGGTGCAGGCCTAAGCTCAGTGGGGGCACGTGCTTTCACTACAGGAAATAAGTCAGCGTCGCAAAGAGTCTATACCACTCCAATCGAAAGATGCTCAATGAGCAAAACTTTATTTCTGGTCGGTAGGGTACACCGCCCTAAAACATGAAGAAGCAGCCAAAGGTACTGTAAGCCAGGCATAGTGTGGCACATGCCTTTAAGCCCAGTACTCAGGAGGCAGAGGTGGGCAGATCTCTGTGAGATCTAGGCCAGCCTGGTCTATATAGAGGCCCAGGCCAACTGGGGTTAAAGGGAGAACCTGTCTCAAAAAAAGAGGACTGTTTCTTATTTGAATTGTCTGGCGTCCAAACTCATAGTCTTCTGAGGGTCACTAGCTTTAAAACAACTGGGGTTGACTGAAAGGAAGAAACGATCATGAAGTTCCAGAAATGCAGGAGGGCCTTTCCATAAACCAAAGTTTTACAAGGTGGGAAAGATGAAAAGACTTGAAATCCACGTCCTGAACAAAAGTTCTACAATGTTTGACAATAAAATCTGTTATTTACTGTTTCTCACAGCACTCTCAAGGGGGAGGAAGGAAGATCAGGAGTTGAAGGTCACCCCTGTTTACAGGGATTTCCTGCTCTGTCTCAAAACCAGCAACAGGCTCTTGGGTTTTGCAGTTGAGCTCCAGATGCTATGGCTTCCTCCAGAGTGGCCAGCAGAAAACGGACCAAGGATGTGTGGCCCCCGCTTCCTGAGCCCCTGGAGAAAACCAACTCACCTCCTCTGCCTCAGCCTCCATCCGTGACTGTGTTCCAGTTGCCACCCACACCGAGTCCTCAGTCCCCTGAGACAATGGAGGAGGACGATTACTCCATTTTACCACTGGTTCACAGCATCATCAAAGGCATATACAAGGACAGTCCAGATGTCCACGAGGACCTGAATGCCCTCCAGATGAAATTCCAGAAGATGCGGACGCTCATAGGCTCTATGCCCGGCATCCACTTGAGCCCTGAGCAGCAGCAGCAGCAACTGCACAGCCTCCAAGAGCAAGTCAGGGCCAAGAATGAGCTTCTTCAGAAGTACAAGAACTTCTGCATGTTTGAGACCCCCAAAGAGTAGGTCTGGTTTCCAGGAGAGCTCCACAGCCTTGGCATGCAGTAACTTGGGCTCTGAACTTTGAAGCCAAGGAACATCTCAGTGGCCGCACTCAGCCTTGACTCCCACAAGCTTGTGCTTATCTGATATGTAATGGCTTGTTCCTAGGGGCCCTCCTGCCCCTGGGAGGGGCCTTCTGCTGTGTCTGGATATCCAAAGCACACAGTGAAAGAGGAGGCAGGGGGTTCCTTCTACCCTCTCTTCCCACCCATGATCCCATCCACAGGTACCAGGTATATACTGTTTCTATACGCAGTTTCATGAAGCACTTGCATAGACTTCCTGGGATGAATTAGGCCTGTACTCAGATGTATGGATTGATCAAATAAAAGAAGGACATGAGATAATGGGAAAAAAAATAAAACAAACAACAAAACAAATCTAGAAATGGTCATTTTCTTGGACCGCATGGGCTTAGGAATTTACTTCTTTCTATCTGATTGTCACATATATGAAATGGGTGGGAAGGTTACCTGCCTTTCTGGGGTAATAATATTCAACTCTCCACACTGGAAGTTGCCCTGAAGAGTGTAGTATATGGTAAACTTCTAGTGGGGTGGGGGATTGCAGGATCTCTCTGGGAAATATGTTTTCCCCTTCCCGTTAACTGGGCTCCGGAAAAGGGTCTTCACAGTTACTATAATCCACACCAGAGATGCTCAGGTTACAGTTATCTGAAGCTGTGTTTCTCCCTGTCTCACACCCAATTCTACTTAGAGGTCCTAGGGCCACAGACCCCAAGCTGTCCGGAGCTACCCATGACACATCCAAGATGCTGGAAACACACTGAAAGTGCCGATTGAATTAATATATATGTATGTTTGTATTGCATATACATATGTATATGTATATCAAAGGGGAATTTATTACATTGGCTTACAAGATGTCCCACATAGGCCAACAATTGCCATCTCATACTAGAGAGGCTGAGAATGTGGAGTTACTCAGTCCATGGGGCTGGATGTCTGATGCTAAAGGCCTGGAGGATTCCTGAAGAGGTGCTGGTTTTCAGTTTATGTTGGAAACCTGAAGAAGCTGAGTCTATCGGCCAAGGAAGGCCATAGCAACAAGATAGATGAACTTGCCAGCAAGCGGTTTCCTTCCACGTCCTTTTCTCTGGGCTGCTACCAGAAGGTTCCACCCACATTTAGGGTGGGGCTTCCCACTTCAAATAACGTGATCAAGAAAATCTCACACAGGAGTGCTCGGTGACTGGTATTTTAGTTGACTCTAGATGCAATCAAGTTGACAAAGATTAGCTGTCATGACAGCCCCCACATTCTGCGCTGGATAGTTTTCGTCAAATTGACACAAACTAGAGTGACTTGGATAGAGGGAACCTCAATTGAGGAGCTTCCTCCATCAAACTGGCCTGTGGGCATGTCTGTGGGGCATTTTCTTAATTATTAATTGACGTATAAGGGCCTGGCCTACTGAGGGCAGTGCCATCCCTGGGTAGGCGCTCCTGAATTGTATTCAAAAAGTGATCAGGGGAGCAAGCCCTGTCCCAGCGTTCCTCCATGGCCTATGCTTTCGTTCATGCCCCCAGGCTCCTGCCTTGAGCTCCTGCACGTGTTTCCCTCAATGATGGACTAACCTGTAACATGAAATAAACCCTTTCCTCCCCCAAATTGGTTTTGGTCATGGTCTTTTATCACAGCAACAGAAATCAAACTAGTACAGAAATTGGTACTAGTAACTTGGGGTATTGCTGTGATGGACTTGACCATGTTGGGGTTTTTTTAGGAGGATTGTGGAAGGATTTTGGAGCTTTAGCTGGAAAAGCCATTGACTATTCAGGAAGATTAATGAGCTGTTGTGGGAATTTGGAAGGTAATGCTGAGAGCATTGCAGACAAGGAGAGCTTGGCTTATGAAGTTTCAAAGGGACGTTTGAAAGACTCAATCGGGGCTATTCTTGTGATGTTTTGGATTAGGACTCTGTACATGTGAAACCTTTGTTTTACTGGGACAATTAATGCTGGGTAGCTGGGGCTGAAAAATCAGCTGTGATTAAGAAGAGACCAACATTTTGTGGCAAACTCTTCTGAGAAGTACTTCCTTAGGGTCAGCACACACAAGCTGTGATCCAGGGGGCCAGGGCTGCATCTCAAGCCTAAAGCAGAACTTGCTCATGTATGAGTTTTCATATCACTGGTTTTGGTGGCATGGTAGTTGCAGGACTGAAGGGGTCGTGGGGAAAAGCAGAGGCTTGGTGTCATGTGGCAGGGTTTGAGTTCTTACAGAGAGACCAGGAGGCCACTGGTGAAGGTTAAGCCTCAGTGCAGTGGAGACTCCAGCATACTGGAGATGCAAAGGCCGTGGGACAACCACCAAGAGCAGCAGCAGGTGTGGAGTGGAAGCAGACACAGCATACGTGTTACAGATGGCAGAACCTAAGAAGTGGGACTGCCCCAGCCTTTTGGGGCCCGGAGGATCACGAACAGGTCCCAGATGTCGAACACTGAGCTACTGCCAGAACTTGGATTTGCTTAAGTGTGTCCAGTCCTTCCCTTTTGAAATAAGAAAATATTTGACTTGGTTTTTATTTTCCAGGAGCCCACCGTTTAGAGACTGAACTTCTCAAGTAAATTGTTTAAAGGTGGGGCTTTGAAAGTTATACTATGATATTAACATGAGATCCTGGGGATAAATACGAAAGGAAAAGTTAAGGTTTAAGAGTGATGTGTTTATGTATCAAGTTGACAAGGGTTCGTCTGTGCTGATTAGTTTTTGTCGACTTGACAAAAACTAGAGTCATGTGGGATAAAAGAATCTCACCTGAGAAACTTCCTCCATCCAACTGGCCTCAAGATATGTCTGGGGGGGCATTTTCTTGATTGCTCACTGATGTAGGAGGGCTGAGCCCACTGTAGGTGGTGTCACCCCTGGGCAGGTGGTTTGGGTCGTAGAAGTAGCTGAGCACATCAGGGGGAGAAGCCAGTAAGCAACGTTCCTCTGTGGTCATTGCAACAGGTCCTGCTTCGAGGTCCTGCCTTGACTTCCCTCACTGATAGACTGTTTCCTGGAAATAAACTTTTTCCTTCCCAACTTGATTTTGGTCAGTGTTTTATCAGAGCAACAGAAACCAAACTAGGACACTCTCCTTGCTGGAACTGGAGTTATAGATGGATGACTTTTAGCTGCCATGTGGGTGGGCACTGGAAAACGAACCCAGGTCCTCTGCAAGAGCAGCCCTCACTCTTAAGCGCTGAGTCATCTCTCCAGCCCCTTTTTTTGTTTTGTTTTATTCTTTGGTGGGTTTGGGGGTTTGTTTGTTTGTTTGTTTAAGACAGGGTCTCAGTACATGACCCTGACTAACCTGTAACTCACTATGTAGACCAGACTAGCTTGAACCTCATTGTGTAGACCAGGCTAGCTTGAACCTCATTGTGTAGACCAGGCTGGCTATTCCCACCTCCTGGGCATGGGGATTAACAGTGTGTGCCCAGCATATTTTTTTAATTCATTTTATTTTATTTATTTGTGTGTGTGTGTGTATGTGTGTGTGTGTGTGTGTTGCCCATAGAGTCCAGAAGAGAGCATCTGATCCCTTGGAGCTGTAATTACAGGAGGTTGTAATCAGCTGGTAGTGGGTGCTGGCAACTGAACTCGGGTCCTTTGCAAGAGCAGCAAGTGCTCCTAACCAGTAACCATCTCCCAGTCCCAAGAGACTGTTCTGAAATCCAAAGTCCAGTCCACACCTAGACTAATTACAGGAACCAGGCATTTGAGTTTTACTGCTCCTGAGAGATCCCATAGCACAGACCAGCCTGGGGACCCGCCCATTTAATCTCCACAAAACCCTTGTGAAGTGATTGCCATTATTCCCTTTCACAGAGAGTAAGCATCTTGATGGAGAATTAAGGACTCCCTAAGTCAATGGCACTGGGGTCTCCAGACCTGCGCTCTTTCAGAAAAAGCCACCCTGAGTCTGGGTCTTCTATAAGGAGGCAAGGACTCATCTATCCCGGTGATAGGCAGGCTGCCCTGCCCCCTGCTGACCACAAGCTGCTATGACCTGAGCATCCTCTTTTGCCAGCTTTCTCTGTGTGTGTGGGGGTGTGTGTGTGGGTGTGTGTGTGTGTGTGTTGAAGCATTTAGGCCAGAAATCGACAGCTAGTGTCTTCCTCAGTCACTCTCCACCTTAATTTTTGAGACCTTCGAGGTTTAGGCTAGCCTGGATGACCAGCCAGCCCCAGGGATCCTCCCGTCTCTAGCTCCCCCGGCTGGGATTAGAAACTCATTCTTCCACACCCAGCTTTTTATTTTTCAATAGTGGGATTCTGGAGGTGAACTCAGGTCCTCATACTTACCCGACTGAGCCTTTTCCTCACTCTCTCCATCTTTCGATTCCTTTAGGCAGTGTCCCAAGGGCACCTTCTCCCCACATTCCACTCCGTGGCCTCCTGTCCTTCTAACTGGCTCCTTGGTGTGTAAAGAGCCGGCCTCCTTCCCAGCACACAGAGAGCCCTGAGAGGAGGTGCGGGGTCACCACTAGTGACTGTGAGTCTCTCTCCTGTGAACCTAGGTGAGCTCAGAGCCCAGGTCTCAGATCACAGTGGGTGCAGACTGCCCCGCATGCAGGCCTCAGTCCTCTTAGAAGCAAAGCTGGATTCCCGAGAATAGAAGCTGCAGAGAATGGATTCCTAATCAGCCTCCGTCTATTGTCCTGGGCAGTGTTTTCTTCCAGGATACAGCTCTAAAGAAGCCACGTGGCTGTGGGAACTTGACACTGGGCCTGGGGTCACTGTGAGGGTGTGAAAGTCTGTGGCTCTGGGCTGCTGGAATCTTGTTCTGTTGACTTTTATAGACAGTGCAGGAACCTTCTTCCTCATCCTGGAACTCAGGACTTGAAAAGGACCCAGAAGTGGAGACCACAGTGGCTATAAGGGGAGAAAGGCAGCAAGCACCATCTCAATATGGCTTCCCAGCAGAGCAGAGGGCACTCAGTCCCCTTGTCTCTGAGTCAGTAGATCAGGACTGCTTCATCCTCTTTCCTGTTAACTCCCTGACTGAACAACTGTGGTACTAAAAGCTTCCTTTAGATGTTTTTTGTAGAAGATCCCACCAGCCCAGGAGGGTGCTCAGGAACAGGCAGGTGGCTCAGAGCTGAGCAGGTCTGGAGCTGAAGAAATAATTCAGTGGTTAGGGGCACTTGCTGCTCTTCCAGAGGACCAGTTTGATTCCTACACCCATGCCAGGCAGTTCACAACTGACTTTAACTCCAGTGAAGTCTTCAGTGAAGACACCCACCCATGAGCGTATATTCTCTCTCTCTCTCTCTCTCTCTCTCTCTCTCTCTCATCTTATGACATCTATCACAGTCCACCTGGAACTTAAAGACCCATTTTTCTAACACCTTAGATTTTCATTACGGTTGGATTTTCACTAGGGATGGATTCTTCTTGATTTCTAGATGAAGAACCCAGGGCTAAAGGTGGGGTGGACTGTCCCTGGAAGCAGGTCAGGATGCTGAGAACAGAGACCAGTTTCCTGGATCTGGACCCCACTGGACTCATTCCATAGGAAAAACCAGGTTGCCCAGGCTCACCCTCCTCCCAGCGCCTCTCCCGAGCCTGGACTCTTGCTCTCCACCAAGCATATTTCTAATCAGTTCTTTTAGAAAATGAAACAAACTAAACTGCGCAGGGCCAGACACTGGGGGAAGTACAGGAAGCACCCAGGCTGTGAGGCTGGATGGAGAGGATGTCCTAAGCACTGCAGTGTGGGACGTCACTGCACCGACCTTCGCTCTTCTCTCTCCTCAGGGTCCCCATGTTCAGCATCATTGTTCCCGTGGTCTGTGGACTCCTCAGTAAGACCCTGGTCTTTGTTGTTCTGTTTGCTGTCACGAAGAGGTCATTTGGATGACAGACCCATGAAGCCACACCATGGTGACCTCTGACCTCCAGCCATGTTCCTCTCTCAGGAGGAGTTTGGGGAGTGGGTGAAGAAGAGGTTATGCCTCGAATTGAATTTGAATTGAGGCTCAGGATACCATGCCCCACAGGCCTTGATAACTCCCTTCATGTCATTCATCACATTGGGTGTTTGCTTCACCCAAAAGTGAGGATGTGGCCCCCACCACAGCCCCAAATAAACACGGAGCCCCAGCTTCTCACTGCCACTCTTGTGGAAGTTCTGCAGTCTAGAGGATGCCACTGCCAGTTCTGCCTTCTGCCCTTCCCTTGGGCCATACAGTTCCAGCCATCTGGATAGGATCCCTGCTTACAAAGCAGCCAAGCAGCCTGCCCTCTCAGCCTCTGAGGCCTCTGTCTCTTGGACTCAGATGCCCAGGCTTTCTTCTGTGATTGTCTGTGCAGAGTTCTCTAGGAAAACAGAACCAATAGAATGAATATATATATATATTACATATAATTTGTTAAATCAGCTTACATCGAAATAATAACAATAGCTGTCTCATACCTGAGAGTCTGAGAACCTGGTAGTTATTTGGTGCTTGAGGCTGGTGCCTGCACTTGGAGCATTCCCACAGCAGCTGCCTCATACTACAGGGGTGAACAACCCAGTAGTCGATCAGTCCACAGAGTTGGGTGCTTCACCAGTCCCAATCTGGTGGAACCCTGTCAATCAAATAAAATAAAACAAAAGAAAAGAAAGGACACCAAATGCTGGTGAGGATGTGATGAAGGGGAACCCTCATCTACTTTGGGTGGGATTGCAACCTGGAGCAGCACCATGGAAATCCATGTAGAGATAAATCCACTGTATGAGCCAGCTGTACCACCCCGAGGCATATACCCAAAGGACTCTGTATCCTACTGCAGAGACACTGGCTCATCCCGTGTTCCCCTCTACTCTAGTCATAATAGCCAGGGCATGAAAACAACCTAAATGTCCATCAGCTGATAAATCGAAAATGTTAAGGTGGTGCCTGTCCACAATGGAATTTTAATCCACTATAAAAAAATTAACTTATAAAATCTGCAGGTTAAATGGATGAAAACGGAAAAAATTATATCGGACCCAGAAAGACAAACACACCTTGTATTGTCTCTCATATGTGGGTCCTAGTAGCAAACCTTTAGATATGTGTGTTTATCTTGGAGTGCCAGTAGAAGCCTGTAGCCCCAGCTGGCCTGGAACTTGCTGTGTAGACCAGGCTGGCCTCAAACTCACAGAGATCCACCTGCCTCCTCCTCCCGAGTGCTGGGATTAAAGTCGTGCGCCTCCACGCCCAGTTTATTTATTGTTTTTATTTTATGTGTATGAGTGCACTGCCCGCATGTAGGTAGGTGCACTGGTGTGTAATGCCCTCAGACGTCAGAAGAGGATGTCCGTTCCCCTGGAACTGGAATTATGGATAGCTGTTAGCCACCATGTGCTAGGAATTGAATCTGGGTCCTCTGCAAGAGCAGCCAGTGCTCTTAACCACTCTGACCCCAAACATTGAAGGCTTTTAAATGCTTTGATATTTATTTATTTATGTATTTATTTATTTTATTTTGTTTTATTTATTACTGTGTGAATAGATGTGCACCTCCAAGTGTGACTATGAAGGTCAGAGGACAATTTGGATGAGTTGATTCTCTCCTTCCACCATGTGGGTCCCAGAGATTAAACTAAGCTCATCAGCCTTGGCAAGGGCCTCTAACTGATGAGCCAGTCCAGCCTTGAACTTCTGCTGCTCCTGCTCGAGTTTCCTGAGTGCTGGGACTACAAGGGTGGGTCATCACGCCCAGATTAACATCGGATCAAACTTCCTGCATGCTAAGTAAGCACTCTACTAACAGAGCTCCATTTTCCTGCCCTCAAAATCGACTTTGATTCATCTCACCACCCTGTGTTTCTGGAAGGGTAGTATCAATTATTTTTACCCAGCAGCACATGTAATTACCTCTTACTTAAAATCTTCCCTACCTCGGTTATCATCATTTAATTTTTCTCATGCTGGTGAGAAGAATAGTTTTGCATTTATTTTAATAATTTCCGTCTTGAGTATACCTTATTAACATCGCCCGCGTGTATTCTGGGGAAAATTGCCTGCTCCTAGCCTTACCTCAGTTCCTATTTCTACTGAAATGTTCATTTTATTTTATTGCTTAAAAGACTTGTTTTTACATGAACTCTAATAACCTTTAATCTGCCAAATAGGAAAGAAACATTTCAGCATGATTATGATTTACTTTTCAATCTTATCAGATTTGAGGGTCATATCCAGCTTTTAATCTGTGTGTACTGAGATCTGTCATTCTTCCCTGTACAACTGAGATAGTTTAAAAGTTCTGGAACTGTGGCATGTGGCTTTCTGCTAGACCCCCAGCTTAGCATGCTGAAGCACCTAAATTGAAAAACAAAAATCAAATCAAATCAAACTCAGGATGTGTATGTGTGTGCCAGATATACATAGTTAAGACTCCTGCTGTTCACTGTGGGGTTTTGGTATTTCTCTCTCCTTCTCTTTCTCCTTGATCTCAGCTCTCCCTTCTTTTTCCTTGTGTGGTTGGGCATCAGACAAACACCAGGTGTTGCGCATGCTAGGTAAGTACTCTGTCGCTGAGCTGTATTTTCAATCCTTGATTTTTTTTGAGTCTCACTTTATAGCCCAAGTTGGCCTTAAACTTACAATCCTCCCGTGTTAACCTCCCCAGTGTTGGGATGGTACAACATGCTTAGTGACCCCACACACACCCCTCTTGCTGTCTAGTTTTTATTTTTAATTAATTTATTTATTTATTTTTATTTTATATGTACGAGTGCATTGCCTGCATGTATGTAAGTGCACCCATGTCATGAAATGCCCATGAAGAGGGCATAGAATCCACTGGAACTGGAGTTAAAGACAGTTGTTAGCCGCCATGTGGGTGCTGGGAATCCAACCCAGGTCCTCTGGAAGAGCAGCCAGTGCTCTTAACTGCTGAACAATCTCTCTAGCCCCCTAGTTTTTATTTGTAAATTGGAATGCCTTGAAGAACAAATAAACACTAAAGAACATGTAACTCCCTTAATGTATCTATATGGAGTAGAAAAATATACATTTTAAGTGAAGAGCTAGAATTATTTATTTTACTTTGTTCAGAAATAGGGTCTCACATATCCCAGGATGGCCTGGAACTCCCTATGTAGCCAGGGATGACCCTCCTACCACTGCCTCCTGAGTGCTGCGATTACAGGTGTGTGCCACCATGCCTAGAACCCAGGGCTCTGCACACACTGGGCAAGCACCTTACCAACTGAACTAGATCCATTCTGCAATTCTTCTAATATCAGTAACTCCTATTTATTGAGGACCAAGCTCTTATTATGCACCATTTCATAAGTCTTCACAGTGACCACCAAGCTAAGTGCTGTTCCTCCATTCAGTTTTGCAGAAAATAGAAGTAAAACCTTTGTGGGCCTGAATCAGAGATGCACTCTCCCTGGCTCTCACTTTAGTGGCCTGGGTGAATTGGCTCAGGATGACTTAAGTCACACTGACTTGGTGTCTTTGTTTGGGGGAGGGGAAGGTTGCTTTGTTTTGTTGTCGTTGTTGTTTGTCTGCTTTGCTCTTATGATAAAATATCCTGACGAAGGCAAGGTAAGAAGGAAAGTGTTTATTCTGACTCATAGCTCTAGTGGGACTGTAACTCCCTTTTGGCTTCAGGGAAGATATGTTGTCAGGAGCAGGTAGCTGGCTGGTCACATTGCATCCACACTCAAGAAGCAGAAATGGGACTGGGTTGTAAATCCTCAAGGCCCAATGAACCACTTTCTCTGGGGAGGCTCCACCCCCTAAAAATTCTCCAGTCTTCCCAACCAGCACCACCAGCTATGGACCAAGTGTTCAAATCCAGAGAGAAAAGAGGACATTTCACATTCAAACTACAAAACATGGCTTGCTCTAGGGTCCCCACAATGGGTACATGGAGAATCCCAGAAACAGCCATGACGGGATGGCCTTCCTTCCTGTCTGGATCAATATAGACACCTCTGAAGACTGCAAGGCCAGCCAAGGCTAAGGTCGGAGGCTGAGGGTCTTAAGGACATTTCCCCTGAGACTGGAAAGAGTCCGCTTCCCTGTCTGTAGGCTTGTCTCAGTCCAGTGACCACTGGCCACCCATCCACGCTTTTTCCATCTCCCCTACCAGTCACCCACAGCTCCTGTCCTAACCCCATTTCCTGGGCCAGGTGTGTTCAAACCCCACTCTGCAGGTTTCGGCCCTGTGCAGTGTACCTTCACTGTCTCCCTCTGAATGAAGTTCAGATTTCATTCAGGTATACAGACCATCCTTGAAGCCTTTCAGAGAAGCACCTCACCTTCCCAGGGCCCAGGAAGGCCACCCTGCATATCCTGCCCTGGGCTGCCGCTCACACGACCTCCACTGCTGGCCTCAAAATTTGACCCATCCTCCCTCACCCCACTTCTTTCTCCATTGAAAACACTCTTTAATATATTTAAAATCCCATATTCATTACACAAGTCACTTATGATCACACACATGTAAAACTTCATTGTGCACAAGCATTACAGGTATTGATCAGAAGGTAGAGTTTCACTTAGTCAGGATAAATAAGTTCTGAAGATCTGGGATACCATATGCAGACTGGTGTCACTCTTAATGTATTATATGCTTGCACGTTAAGAAGACAGCGAATCTTAATGATTTCACAAATACCGGTAAGAAAGTGACAGTGGAGATGGCTCTGTAAATAAGAGTGCTTCTTGTGCAAACCTGAAGACCTCAGTTCAAATCCCCAGCACTCATGTAAAAAGCCAAGCATAACTCGTGCCTGTAATCCTGCGTGCTTGTAGGCCTAACATTCAGGTGCAGAGGTAGGCTGATCCGGGAACTTGCTAGCCAACCATTTCAGCTGAAACATGTTTCCAGTTCAGCGAGAGACCCTGTATCAAGGCAACAAGGTAGAAAGCAGGCACTTTCTAAGTCTTCTGGCCTCTGATTTCACACACATGCGCATGTGCACCCGCACACTCACATGCCTGCACCACACACTCACCCTCATGTCCACGCCGCAAAAACACTAGCAAGAATTTGAACTGCAGACAGATGAATCAGCTTGACCTAATCACTTCACAGAGTATACACTGCTCACGTCATGATGCATGATGTGGGATAACACAAATACATACAAATCTTTTTTGAGGCAGGGTTTCCTATATCCCAAACTAGCTCCAAACTCATTAAGCAGCCAAGGATGATGTTGAACTTTTGATCTTCCTGCCTCCTCCTCTAGAGTGCTGGGATTACAGGCATGTGCCATCAAGCCCAGTGTTATGCCGTGCTACAGATGGAACTCAGGGCTTCACGCATGCTAGGCAAGCACTCCTCCAACAGAGCCCCATCGCCATCCCAACATAGACAATGTTTATCTGCCAATTCTGCCTTCTTAGTAAAGCTGAAAAAACAAATCACTATTGCAGTAGCAACCAGATAAAGTTCCCTCCACCAGTCCTTCCCCAACACGAATTGCAATCCCTTCCCACAAAGTGACCCTGTTAATAGTTTGATGGGCACTGGCTGCTCTTGCAAGAAGACCAGGGTTCATTTCACAGCAACCATGTGGTGGCTAACGACCATCTGTAACTCCAGTTCCAGGGGATCTGACACCCTCTTCTGACCTCCATGGGCATTGCGTGACACAGGTGAACGAATATGCATGCAGGCAATGCACTCATACACGTAAAATAAAAACAATAAAATCTTTTTTAAGTTATAAAAATGATATGTGTGTGTGTGTCTATGTGTGGGTCTGTGCAGTAGGCCAGTAGAGGTGCCAAGAAATCCAGAAGAGGGTGTCAGATCTCTTGTAGCTGGAGTTACAGGTGGTTGTGAGTTACTGAATGCAGGTGCCGGGAACCAAACTCAAGTCTTCTACAAGAGCAGTATATACCCTTAACTGCTGAGTCTTCTCTCCAGCCCTGTAGTTATTCCTTTTACTTTATTTGTGTGTATATATGTGCACACATGCCACCATGCACCTGTGGAGATCAGAGAACATCTTTTGAGACTTGGTTCTTGACAGATAAGATGGTTCAGCAGGTAAAGGCCCCTGCTCCCAAGCCTGACAACCTGAGTCCTGTCCTTGAGACCCAGCCCATGCAAGATGTAGGTTCTAGGAACCAAACTCTGTTTGTCAAGCTCTGTAAGGCAAACTTTTTTCTTTCTGCCTCGAGGGACATGCCTCCAAGAATGTGATTGATAGCCAGCCAACCAATGACCTAAAGGGGAGGGTCTAGTGGGAAAGCTGGAAAAGAGATGCACGAACGAGCGGCACTACGGGTCTCCATCTGGAGTGTGTGTGCCGGAGGTCCACCGGACTTCTGATCAAAATGCTGGCTCCCCCAAACAAATTTCTGTCTCTCTCCCCGGGGATGAATCCTTTGTAGGTAACCCCGAATAAAACTGGTTTCTCTAATTGGAGAGCATTCTCTGTTCACTCAATAGGTTCAAACTTAGGGGGTGGGACTGAACGCCAGGCCTCACAGCAAGAGAATTCATAAAACAAGCTCACAAGCTCTTTCACCCACTGAGCCATCCTGTTGGCCCCACATTCCTTTCATTGCTCCATCGTAGTGTGTAGAAGAGAGAGATGGGAAGTTAAATTATGAGTCCTTGTAGGATTCGACTGCCGTGAACAGTATGTGCACACACCAAACCATCGTTTTGCACAGCACAAGCACACACCATTTTTAATCTGTCAATATGTAAAGCTTTATGTTATTTTTAATTATGTGCATGTGTCCATGACTACAGTACCCACAGATACTAGAAAAGGGAGTCAGATCCCCTGGAGCTAGAGTTACAGGCAGTTGTGAGCTGCCCAACATGGGTTCTGAGAACTGAACTGAAGTTTCTCTGCAACAGCAATATGTGCTCTTAACTGCTGAGTCATCTCTCCAGAGCCCTAACTCAACCTTAAAGCTGACAAGACAGGCAATAGTCATCTCTGTGTATTTCTTTGGTGCCCATGAGTATGTATCTCAAGGGTGGGTATCTAGAAGTGGAATTAATAAGTCGAAGAGTGCACTCATTACATCTCATAAATCCTTTTTATTTATGTTCAATAATGCCAAACATTTTCTCTTTTCACTTTGAGCATACAATGGTATCTGCTTCTTTGCACCCTCACAGAGAGAATAATTTTTAAATAGTTGCCAAATTAGTGAATAAAATGATACTGCAATTTGCTTTAATTTGTAAATGTCTGAAGAAATCCTTTTAACTAACTCTGAGAATATTTTTTCCGGTTATTTAAAGATTCCTAGCCAAAGGGCCAGAAAGATGGTTCAGCAGCTAAGAGTACTTACTGACCTTGCAGAGGAGCTGAGTTCAGTTCCCAGCACCCACATCTGATGGCTCACACTCACCTGTAACTCCAGCTCAAGGAGGATCTGATGCCTCAGTGGGCACCTATCCCTACCACACATGCAATATACAAAGTTAAAAAACGGTAAAACTTTTATTTTATGTGTATGAGTGTTCTGCCTGCATGTATATAAGAGTACCACACGCATTCAATGCCCACAGAAGCCAGAAGAAGGCATTAGATCACCTGGAACTGGAGTTAGAGACAGTTGTGAACTTCCACATGGGTGCTATGAACCAAACCCAGGTCCTCTGCAAGAGCAGTCAGCGCTCTTAACCACTGAGCCACCTCTCCAGTCCCAATGCAACAAAAGCACATGCTGCATTTGCAGAGGACTAGACTTTGGTTCCCAACACCTATGACAGGTGGTTCATATGTAACTCCAGCACCAGAGAATCCAATGCCCTCTACTGGCCTCTGTGGGCACCTACACTAATGTGCACACACACACTCACACATAATAAAAATAAATTCTTTTTCTTTTTTTGAACAGGAGTCTCTCTGTAGCTCCAGCTGGCCTAGGACTCATAAGAGGCCAGTCTGGTCTACATAAAAAGTTCCAGACCTACTGAGGTTACAAGTAGACCAATCCAGGAATGATTGGCATTAATTCTCAGTTCAGGTTCCCCATATGGCCTCCTAGCTTTAAAAGCCTGGTGCTGCCACCCCACAGGAGTTCTTTGAGAGTTCTGCATGATAGCTCTGCTGTGACCTCCTTTGCCAGTCCCTCTGCCCTTTTTCTTTCTCTGTCTCTGGTCCTCCTGATGCAAGGAGCAGGCCACAGCAGAGGCCTTAGAGGCAGGTATCCCTGACAGGCTCCAATTTCCAGCTCGGTGCAGAGCGCCCTGACTGGAAGACTGACGGCGCTCCTTGTGGTTGTACCTGGAATTGCACCTAGCCTCTTCAACCCATTCTAACTCTAACACAAAGCCATTCTCTATTGGTTTCCCATTGCCGTTGTTCTCTTTACTTTGACTTTGCTGCTGTTGCTTTGAGACAGGGTCTCGTGGAGCCCAGGCTGGTCTCAGACTAGCTATGTATCCAAGGCTGGCCTTGAACCTCTGATCCTCCTGCCTCCATCTCCTAAATTCTAGGACTACAGGCCTGTCACCTCCATTCAGTGCTAGAAATTGAATCCATAGGGCTGGAAAGCTGGCGCAGCCATTAAAGGCTCAGGCTTACAGCCAAAAAGAGAAGAGATTGAATTCAAAGCCCTCTATTTGTGAGGCAGGCACTCAACGCCCAAGCATTTCTCTCTCTAAATCACAGCTTTCTCAAAAGTTGAAAAAGATGCAGGTCTTTCTTTGGTCTGTTTAGGTTTCTCACTCCACAGGTGATGGCGTTGAATATGCAGAGAAAAGCCCAGTCTGGGTTCATGGGACCCCACTCCCCAACTCCACGGTCCTATCCCTTCCTAATGTCCCTCCTGAGAGCCTCCACTCAGAGCTCTCCCCAGACGCCCCCACTATTGCCAGGAACCCTACCTACACACCTCTCCTGGGATTGGATCTGCACTTCTCCCTCCCCTCAGCATCCATAAACACGAACAAACCAGAATAAAAACATAACAGTGAACCCACCAAACAACCTCCCCAGGAAGTCTCTGAACACACCCTGGGACCAGTGACCTAGTCATCAGATGGCCTGGCCAGAAAGTCCCTGACCACCCCTGTGACCACTGACCAATATCAGACATCCTGGCCAGGAAGTCTCTGGCCCCCTCGTCCCCAAAGCACTGAGGCTTGAGGCATATGATCAGACCTCCAAGTACCCCTGAACTTGGAGCTAGATTTCAACCTGCCTTTCTCTGGAAAGGCGGTAAAGCCGGGTCCTGCAAATAAGAGGTGGTGTGCACACAGATGTGAGAGAGGGTGAGGAAGAAGGCCAGGCTTGACCACAGTTTCCTTTGGCCTAGAAGCTCCTCCCTCGGGGGGAATCCCTATGCAGAAGGGCAGCTGAGCACAGGAGAGACCAAACGTCCTCTACAGCCTCGGAGCTGGGCAGGGCAGGACAGAGCCCTCTGGGCCAGATTCATGCCCAGAGCTGAAGGCTCCCTTGTCCCTTAGCCCACAGCACCTGCCCTCCTTGCTTGCTCCCTTCCCTGACCCAGGCCTGGGCTTCTCTTTGTTCTATTCCAGAGGTGCTGGAAGCAGCACATAGAACCAGGGCTGGTTCCAGTTCCCATTTCCCGATCTGCCGTCTGTGTCTCCTCCCAGCGGTCCCAGGAGAAGAGCCACATGGCCTGGCCTCTGCTGCTGTCGCTGGTGCTGCTGCTGTTCCCAGGTGAGGGGAGGAGAGGGTGTGACGGGACCACTGTGGGGGGAAGGCAAGCAGCACGGTGGCCAGGGGCCTGGTGTGGGGCAAATTCCATGCATAACCAGGACCTGTCTGTGACTTTGTTCTCCAGGCTCCTGGATACACTCAGAGGTGCTGGTAGCTCAAAGAGTAGTGGGACAGACATTCTCTGTGAGGTGCCAGTACCCACCCACGAATGGGGCCTACCAGAGGAAAAGCTGGTGCAAGGAGATCTCATCCATTGCATGTACCAGGTTGATTAGCAGCTCCAGACCCTGGACGCAGATACAGGTGTCTCGGTTCTCAATGTGGGATGACCCCAGGGCCGGCTTCTTCACCGTGACCATGACTGCTCTGGAAGAAGAGGACTCCGGGCGCTACTGGTGTACCATGTTCCACCCTTCCAGTGCCTCCATTGCCAAGTCCTCCAAATTCGACCTGGTGGTGTCTCCAGGTGAGTCTGTCTCTGGAGCCTGAGAGCGGGAGCCCTCTGCTCCCTTCGGATGCTTTTGTCACCTGTTTAGCTACTCATGGTCTGCTGGGAGGGATATTGGAAACAGGGCCCTGGAGACTAGCACAGGCGCACACACTCAGCCACCTCACCTGTCCACCTCCACATCTCACACTCCTGCTTCTTCAGAGATGCCCAAAACACTTCAGCTGAGCGATGGAGCCAGTAGCAGCCTGCCACACGGAGCCCGAGATTCCTCGGTAGATCTGGTACACAGTAGATGCTCCATCAATGTGCACTCCCTGTACGACCCACGTTTTGAAGAGTTCGTAGATGTGTGAACTTGTTGGTGTGGGCTGAGGTCTGTCCATCCCTCCCTGTCCAGACTGGGGTCAGCAAGCTGAAACCCCAAATTAAAAAGAGGGTTTGTAATTGGGAAAAAAATTAAAAGGAAAATACTTTATTCCATTTGTGTGTGTGTGTGTGTGTGTGTATGTGTGTGTAGACACATATGTCACAGCACATGTGTGAAAGTCAGAACAATTGGCAGGAGTTTGTTCTCTACTTCCACCATGTGGGACTCAAATTGTCAGGCTTGGCAGCGAGCATCTTTACCCCCTAAGCCATCTCTTCAGCCTAGGAGAATTACTTTTATTTTGAAACAGGTTCTCACTACATAGCCTTAGCTTGGCCTGGAACTCACTATGTAGACCAGGCTGGCTTTGAATTCACAGAAAGCCACCTGCCTCTGCCTCCCAAGTGCTGGAATTAAAGGTATGCATCACCACATCTAGTGAAAAATAGTATTTTAGGATGTGAAAATTATAGGAAATTCTCATTTCAATGCCTACTGGCAAAGTTTTAGTGGATCACAACTATGCTCGGCCACTCACAAATTGTCAGTGATTCTTTTCACATAAGAAAGCAGCTGAAGAGCTGGAGAGATACCTTCCCCAGAGAGTCCAGGGGTATGAGGACAGGGCAGAGGTCAGAGGTGAACAGTCTAAGGTATTAAGGAACGCTGGGTAAGAGAGCCAGATTCCTGCCTTTTATTCAACATTCTTGGCCCACCTTTACCGGGTGATGAAAAAACCTAGGTCAAAAGTATCCATGACGCTATAAATGAATGGCCATCTCCAACCCCAGCTCCAAGACAGTCTTCCCCTCTGAGCCAGTGGGCTCTACACCCCTCCAGATCTCTCCCACCTCCACACCCCCCACGGTGGGAGCAGGTGACTTTGCCATTCTCTAACTCGGGTTCTTTCTCTTCTGACAGCCCCTACCTCTTCAAAGGCCACCATGGCTCCCAGAAAACTGGTTTTCTCACAGACTCAGAGCTTTGTGCCCCAGATCAGAAGAACCAGTATGGCCCCTGGAGCTCTGACTGTTGTCACCACCCGCACTGAGTGAGTTCGGGGTAGGACCTGATCCACACAAGCCTGTGATGGGGGCTGGCAGACAAGATCACCACTCAACCCTGTCTTGTCTGCCTCTTACTCCTCCAGGCTACAGAATGCCACCTTGGACTCTGGTCCTGCAGCTCTGGTCTCTGTGTTCTGTGGACTTCTGATCACCAAGAGCCTGGTACTGTTAGTCTTGCTCCCCCGGTGAGTACTGGGAATTGGGCTAGGGGTAAACGGTGAGGGGAATGGCTTCTGCCCCAGAAGGTCAGAGTAGGAATCTTCCAGAGAACAGAGGTAAGAAAAATTATCATGGCTGGTTCTCTGAGTTCAAGTCTAACCATAGTGATCCATCTTGTAACCTCCTACAGACCCCAGACCTACCTTAGGCCCACCAGACATGGCCTCATCCTAAATTCTAAGGGAGAGAGAGTGGTCAAAGGCAGAAATGAGTCAGCAGCTCTGGGAAGAGGGGACAGATGGAGAATTATAGGTGGGGTTGGGTCAAAGATGCGGCTCCAACTCAAGCTAGCAGAGAGAAGAGTTTCTGGAAGCAGGATCAAGCCGGGCCAAAGGCAAGCTTGCTGGGGCAGGTCTCTGGAGAGAGAGGAACGGGCACTAAGAATGGATTTGACTCACTCCATCCATTTCCCCGACTCCTCACATCTCAGAGCCTTGAGGAAGCCAGGTAGGCTGCCCAGGAGTTTCCTGAAGCATCCAACCCAGCCCAGGCCCTGCCGCATCAGCACTTTCCAGAGCCACAAGACCCAAGACAGGCGGCCTTTCTCCCTCAAGCCTGGTCTCCCAGGAGCTTCCCTCTGATCTCTGAACTCCACATTTCCTGCAAAGAAAAGGCCAGAACTGGATCTAAAGTCCACTCACTTGAGAAATGAGACCTTCCTCTGAGGCCAACCCAGTCTGCATCAGGGCTATCACCTTCTACCTGAGAGCAAAGCCCAGCGCTACATGTGTCCGCACCCCTGAGCCATTGATGACTATGTCCTAATGAACGGTACCCTTGATAAAAGAAAAACTTGGGGCAAAATTCTTGCAACAGGGTTCATTTGAGAGAACAGGAGCTCATGCAGCCCTTGAAACGGAACAGGCTTGGAGGAGAGTTCAGGCAGCCAGTCGGAACAGGAAGACTCAAGGGAGTACAACTTGTATTCCTTGTAAAAGTAAAAGCTAAGGGTGTTCCCAGTAATCAGCGACCACTGGCCCGTTGTGGGAAAAGGCTTGTTTGGTGTCTCCCTCGCTGTCTCTAGAGCTCAGATAACAGCTTAGGCAGCTTAGTGTTGTGTTGTGGAACATCAGCAGGGTGACTTCTGCCCATTTGCTTTGTTGTAGAAAGTCAGTCCAAGCCAATGGCTTCTTGTCCATCAGTTCACGATCACTATTGGGGGACCCACGTTCTGGCCAGTCCAGTCATCCCCCGCATCCTTCACTGTGCACCCGCATACTGTCCTTCACACCAGCATAGCTGCAGGCTCAGACCGAGGTGGCCCCTCATCTGTGCTGCTCTAGTTGGGCGGGAGGTGCCTACACACAACATCCCAGCTCCCTGGGGTCCTTCCCGGCTCTGCAACCCTTGGGACTTTTACATCCTGATCTCTGATATACAAAATGTGCCTTTTGCTGGATTCTGTCCATATTCTAGAAGCTTGTCCTTGAACCTAGCTCACACTCAACAGAGGAGAGTGAAGCTTCATCTTTATTATGCATTTAGATTTCAAAATCAGCACAATATGCCCTCGAGCCACAGATCACAGATGTTCCAACATGCAGGATCTTTCTCTCCTTCCCAAAGTCTCCTGACCCCAGAGTACCCGCTCAAGGCCCAAGTCTGTTGTTCAGATCAAACCCAGGTGTGACCCTGCTTCCTCAGGTGTGGTCCCTGCCATACATCCTGAAGTGCAGTCCTGGGTGTGAAGACCAGTGTGTTACACTTACAAGTGCCTGCATCCGTCTTCACAGAGCACAGTGATGGTAAAGCCACAGGACAGTCACTGTGGATACGTGTTCAAAAGAGAGGAACTCAGGGTGAGAAACGTGGCTCCGTGGTTAAGAGCAGTGGCTATTCTTCCAGAGGACTAAAGTTCAGTTTCCAGAACCCATGCCCAAGTTAGAAGGCTCACAACTACCTGTAACTCCAGCTCCAGGTGACCCAGTGCCCTCTTCTGGCTTCTTAGATGGCTTTCTTATATTTCAGTGGGAAAAAAATCTGTAAAACACACTCTGAAACTCATCTGAAGGCATTTAATCTAAATGAACTTTTAAACACATAAGCATATGTACTTATGTGATAGTTTCATTGTATGTATAGTTGTAGGCATGCTGCATGTATTGTGGTAATTAATCTCAATTATTAACTTAATGAGCTCTAAAATTACATGAGAGATGGGCCTCTGGGCAGGTGTAAAGGAAGTATCTTGATTAGATCAATTGAAGTTGAAAGACTTACCATTGTGGGTGGCATCACTCCCTGGGCTGGGTTCCCAGACTATATAAAAAGGAGAAATGGATCCGAGCACTGGTTGTGATGGTTTGGGTGAGAGATGTCCCCATAGGCTCATGCACTTGAATTCTTGATCTCCAGCTGGTGGCACTGTTTGTGGAGGTTTAAGAGGTGTGATCTTGATGGAGGAAGTAGGTCGCTGGAGACTGGGGGCAGGCTTTGCAAGCTCATAGCCTCGTGCACTTCCAGTTTGCCCTCTCTACTTCCTGTTTGCTGTTGGAGAGGTGAGCTCTCAGCTTTTCTGCCACCATGCCTCTCCACCATGATGGAAATAAAGTCTTTTTTCCATAAGTTGCCTTAGTCATCATGCTTTATTACAGCAACAAAAAGTAATGAATACACCAGAATTCATCACTCTCTTTTTCCTGACTGCGGACAAAGTATGATCAGCTGCTCAAGCCCCTGCTGCCTTGGCTACTCACTGCAGTGGACTGTATCCTTGAACTGTCAACCAGAATAAACTCTTTCTTCCTTAAGTTGCTTTTGTTAGGATATTTCACCACAGGGAAAATAACCAAGATTCCATACATATGATGGCACATGCCTGTAATCCCAGCACTTGGCCAACTTGAAGCAGAAGAATCAGTGTGAGTTCCAAACTAGCCTGGGATGTATAGTAAGTTTAAGCAAACCTGGGCAATGGCAGAGGACCAAAACTGGAGAAGAGGTGGCTAAGGAGGGACAGAAGAAATGGGACGTTAGTGGGCACCAGACAGTGGAGGAAGGCGCCAGCGAGGAGGAAGAATTTGGCTATGACGTCTCAGTTGTGTGGTCAAGGCTGTGCCTGAGCTCAACAGAGACCGTACACACTCCCAGGAAGTTTCTGAGGCCCAGCCCTGTTTCCACTTTCCCCTAAGGTTCTGGCGACATCCGGGCCTGAGAAACTCCTACCTCCCTTCCTACTTATATGGCGGGGCCACGGGGCAGAAGAGGTCACTGGGTGTCCTCTACAGTCTATCAGTCTCATTTTATTCCATTTGAGACAAGGTCTCTCACTGACCCGAAGCCACGCTGACAGCCAGCAAACCCCAGTAATCCTCCTGTCTCTGCCCCACGAAGCACTGGGATTGCCGGTGCACAAGCAGCCGTGCCCAGCGTTTTACATGCGGCATCTGAACTCAGGTCCTCACGCTTGTGCGCCCAGCGCCCTCACCTGCTGAGCCATCTCCCCAGACCCTTCCTTCTCAATTCTCGTCTTTCTTCCTGGGTTCCTCTGGAGACCTCAGCCTCACTACTCCCAGTCTAGGGAATGCTGGGGTTTCAGGCAGACCACGAATTCTACTCATGGCTAGAGTGCTGGACTTATTGGAGAAGTGTGGGCACCGACCAAGGAGTGAGGCTCTTGAGAAAAGTGTACATATCACATTGCCTCTGATCATGCTCATTTGCTATGAAGCAAGAAGCTCTTTTTTTAGAGGTGCATGATGAATTATTTAAGGGTGAAATGTCAGAATATCTGCAATTGATTTTAAAATACGTCTGCATAAAAAAGTGCAGGGAGTTAAAGATACAGAATCAGGAGGAACACCTGGCAGCTAAGCTCGGGTTACAAAGCCCCATACCTTGCTCCTCTGTGGCAGTTAGACAGACAACTTGCCCCTGCAGAGATACTGAAGAAAAAACAAAGAAGCATTCCTCTGTGTCTGCCACCGGTTAACAATGCATCCCCTTCCCAGCCAGTAGGATTCCAGGCCCTTTTTGTTGCTGTTGGTGGTGGTGGTGTGAGATAGGGTCTTACTACATAGCCCTGGCTAGCCTGGAACTCCCAATGTAGCCCAAGCTCAAAAACCCACAGAGATCCTCCTGAGTGCTGGGATTAAAGACATGCCATCATGCAGAGCCCAGGCCCACTCAAGTCTGCAGGGGGAAGCCCTAAAAACCAACACACCCAGAGAACTCCTGAGGTCGTTTGATGACAGCTAGAGTAGTCTTTCTGAAGCCCAGTGATGCCTCCATGTCCAGGACAAAAGACACCGTAGAAGATATTCTTTAAACATGTAAGAAAGTAGAAAAAATAATATCTATGATATACAAATATTATGGGATCAATAAGAGGCAAGAATTCAGCAGAAGAAACAGAAGGACAGAAACTGCCATCCAAAGAAATGCATGTGGAAAATTAATACATGAAAGATGAGATCAACTATATCAGTAAATAGAAAAATGCAAATTAAAAACAACAGCAAGTGGATCGTTTTGCACCCATCAAATTAATAACAATTTAAAAGATTGGCTATTCTCAGTGGTGATGAGGTTGTAATACAATTTTGTGTCAAAAGCTGTTGGTAGGAATATAAATTTACACATCCTTAGGAAATCAATTTGGCCCGATTTATCAAAGTATTAGCTGTGCATCCACTTGCTGCAGACAATTCCATTCCATGTCTACGGGAGAGAATAAGTCACGTGTACACAAAGAAGCAAAAATGAAAGGTGACTTCGTGTGGCCTTTCATATATTGGTGACAAACAAATCAAATGGTCATGAATAGGAGAGGAACTGATGAAGGGGCCCATCCTCACCACTTATCCCCATCACATGGCACCATGTGGGTCCGAACATTAAAGCACAGGCATCAGACCACCAGGACACATTTAACTTTTGTAAAACTGCAAAGTAACACATCATAGTGTTTGTTAAAAATGAAGGTTAAAACCGTATCTAAGCTGGGCATAGTGGTGCATACAATCAGTTCCAGCATTTGCGCTCTCCGAGTTCAAAGCCAGCCTGGTCTATGCAGTGAGTTCCAGACCAGCCAGGACTACACAGTGAGACCCTGTCTCAAACAAAACAAAACAAAACAAAAACCTGTATTTACAGACATAGTGTGTGTGGTGTGTGGTATGTGGTATATTGTGTTTATATGTTGTCATGTGTGGTGTTTGTGTGTGTGGTATGTATGGTATGTAACTGTATGTATGATATGTATGTGGTGGGTGGTGTTGGTGTGTGTGTGTGTGTGTGGTGTATGTGGTGTGTGGTGTTTGTATGTGTATGGTGTGTGTATGTGTGTGTGGTCTATGTGGTGTGTTATGTCTGTGTATGGGTAATCTATGTGGTGTATGCTGTCTCTGTGTGTGTGGTGTGGTATGTGTGGTGTATGGTGTGTAGTGTGTGTTCAAA
Organism: Eospalax fontanierii; assembly: GCA_035773235.1. Lineage (NCBI taxonomy): Eukaryota > Metazoa > Chordata > Mammalia > Rodentia > Spalacidae > Eospalax > Eospalax fontanierii. The sequence continues at coordinate 8,654,245 of CM069549.1, forward strand.
TGTGTGTATGCATGTGTGGTATTGTGTACCAGCTGCATTGTACTAGTTACTGTTCCCATTGCTATGACAAAATACCTGGGGCCCACAGTTTGAGGATACAGTCAACATGCGGAGAAGTCTTGGTCACATGGCATCCACAGTCAGGAAGCAGAGAGAAGAAGGCTGGTACTCAGCTCACTATCTCCTTTTTATTCAGTTGGAGCCCCAGTTCACAGAATGATGCTGCCTACATTCCGGATGGGTTATCCCTCCTCAGTCTAGTCACTCCATAAACACCCTCAGAGACATACCTAGCAGTGTGCCTTCTAGCTGACTCTAAATCCAGCGAAGTGGGCAGAGAAGATGACCCATCACAAAGGCACATAAAAATCACCGCAGGAGGCTACAGGGATATGCTGAGAAGGAGTATGCATGTGTGTGTGTGTGTGTGTGTGTGTGTGTGTGTGTGTGTGTATGTGTCTGTGTGCCTGTATTTGTATGTGTGTTTGAACCTGTGTGTGCTTGTGTGTATGTTTGTGGGGGGTTGGGACAAGGGTGCAAACAGGGACTTTTCTATAGTCTTCATCCTGTACATTGTGTGAATGTTTTTACAATGCAGTAGTCTGACTCTAAAACATGTCTCAGAGGACCATGTGTTGAAGGCTTGGAGCCATTGGGAGGTAAAGGAACCTTCAAGAAGTGGAGTTTGGTTCTGTAAGATGGCTTGTTGGGTAAAGGCACTTGCCATCAAGCATAATGACCTGAGTTCAATCCCCAGGACCCACCTGCTGGAAAGAGAGAACCAACTCCTGAAAGTTGTCCTCTGATCTGCATAAATAAATAAATGTAATATTTTTAAAGAGATGGATCTTGGTAGGAGGACATAAGGTCACCGGCAATGGACCTTAGTGACAGTTAATCTCCATTACTAACCTGACACAGTGCATCATGAAGGGAGACTGTGGTGGAGGAGGCCTGGTCACCTCGAGGAAGGTAGGAAGAGGGACCTGGGTTCCAATATCTCCTCAAGAACTATATTAGTTACTTTTCTCCTTGCTGTGATGCAATTACCTGATGAACAGGCAGAAGCAGAGAGAGACGATGCTGGGCTCAGCTCACTTTCCCTCTTATTTGGTCCAGGACCTCAGTCCATGAGATGGGGCTGCCCACACTCACGGCCATGGTCCTTCTAGCTCAGGCTGATCTCTCTGGAAACGCCCTCACTCATATGAAAGGCTGGTCACAAATGTGGGAAGAGAGAACTGTGGGTGTCGGCGGGGAGCTGTGATGGTAAACTCTGTTACAGTAAATGATGCGTGTAACCAGGTCACAGTGGAAAGGAACTGGGACCTCTATATACTGTCTTTGAACTTCCTATGAACTTAGAGTCATTTAAAGTTTACTAGGGAGGACCAGTGACATGGCTCAGTGGGGAAAGGTGCTTGCCTATCAATCTGAGTTCCACACCCAGGACCCACTTGTTAGGAGGGAACCAGTTCCCCCAATTGTCCCCCCAAAATGTGGTTTGAGACAGGGTCTCACTATGTGGCCCCAGCTGACCTGGAACTCACTATATAGATCAGACTGGATTCCATCTCACAGAAATCCACCTGCCTCTGGCTCCCAAATGCTGGGATTAAAGGTATGTGCCACCACACCTGACTTAAACATGATTTTTTTTTAATTATATAAAGCCCACAAGGAAAAAGTGGAGACATTTGGTTGTTTCATTTGGTCTCTTAGAAAGCAAGCTGCTAACAAGGTGTTTTGTTGTTGTTTTTCAGGTCTCATCATGTAATCCTGATTGCTTTGCAACTCCATACTACCAAGATGGCCTCAGTCTCACAGAGCTCTGCCCTCCTCTGCCTCCTAAAGATGTGCACTGCCACAATTGGCCCTGTTTGCAGGATTTTATTTGGACATGATTTCTTATTTTTCCAGGACACATGTGGACAGTCTGCAGGAATCATTTTGAGTCTATCTCCACTATTAAAATATGGCTGTCACTCTGAAAGAGATCCAGCTGACTCCTTTCAAAGTCCGTGATTTGGTAGCTTATTGACACTTAGTGGAAGTACCTGATTTGAGTGGGCAAGGCTCTGTCATATTGGGCTACTTACTGCAAAGGAGCCTGTCAGCAGGGGGAGAACAGACAAGCGGACTGGGCCTGCTGGGGCAACAGCCACTGGGAGGCAGCAGAGGACGGAGAATGCTCTGGAACTGGTTGACTCCAGTTAAAGGGAGAGGCTCCCGGAGCCTGAATGCTGCAGGTGTGAGATCCGGTTCATGCATTCGCAGTGCTTACAAAGAGGGAAACCCAAAGCCAAGGCTGGACCCTGAGCCATCAAATTAAAGAAAAGAGCAATGAGGTAAGTTAAACCTGAACTCCCTGGATTTGCTCTGGTAGTTAAGGGGAGTGCCTCTGTGTGTGTGTGTGTGTGTGTGTGTGTGTGTGTGTGTGTGTGTGTGTGTTGCCGGCATGTATGTGCAATGTCTGCAGAGATCAGAAGAGAGCATCAGATTCTCCTGGAACTGGAGTTATAGATGGTTGTTAGCTGCCATATGAGTGCTAAGAAGCAAATCTGGGTCCTCTTAAACCTCTGAGCCATCTCTCCAGCCCCAGTAAGGGAGGTGTCTTAACACCTGGCACCTGGCTGATTTACCATAAGCCTGTTCGTGCGCCCCCTGCCGCCTTAGCACAGTTCTGCACCTAGTACGCATGCATTATCCCTAGTGATCACTAGGGGGCGGTGTGGGTCCATTGTGCCGGCTTTGCTGACATCCAGCCCTTCTCTGTAGGAAGTGCTGCGTAATTGGAGCTGATGAATCTGGATCTTGCCTTCTTTCACCAGAGTTGCCTTCACTGTCTCCACAGCCCGGGGAACAGTCACAGGATAGGCAGAGCAAAGACTGAACAGGTGAGGTGGGAGTTATGGGTTACAAACATCCGAGACCCTCAGACTGGGGGCACCAGGGTCCTCACCCACAATGTAGATTCTGGCTGGAGTTGGTCAGTTTAGAGACCCTTGCTTCTGTGTGATTCCAGACACCTTTCAAAAGCATTGTGGGGAGGACAGGACATCTCCCAGCCTGAGCTTCGTTTTCTACACAGTTGAATTGGGACAATTTGAAGATCTGGGTTATGAAACTCACAAGTCTGAAAACCACCAGCGACTTAGTTAAATCCCTGTTTAGTCCTTGTTTACCATTTTTAAAGACTATCACCCAGATTGCATCATTCCCTCCAGACCTGTGTTATAATCCAGGGCCTCCCAGCTGGGCCTAGAAAACCCCACAGCAACATTTGGCCCTACCTGACTTTCCACTGACCTTTAGCTCACCTCTCTCACCTCAGGCCCCAAGTCTGGCACATTCCAAATTTGCAAATCCTCTCTGCCAGAGACCCATTCCCTCCAGAAGTCTGTATGACTGGTCCCTTATTGTATTATGTATGGCCTCTTCTTTCTCTCCTGCAGTCCACAGTCTGATTTTTTTTTTTTTTCTTTCACCACAAGAATGGATTCCACCTGACTCCACACCTTAAGTTCCTCTTTACTATTCTTCTGTCCCAGGAGATGCACCCAAGGACCAGTATTTTATCTTTTTCATTGCTCAACATTTGATAGAAGTTCACAAAAGACCTGTTGAGTGCATGAATGTATAATTTAACAAATGTGAAGGTTCAAGAAGGGTTCTGCTGGTCAGCCCTCCGAAAGTCTAATTTAGTGTGTGCTGTTGGGTTGAACTTACTGTGCAGGCTTTCTGCATCTTGTTGTTATTGTTAAGAGTGAGGCAGAGAGAAATCTGATGTGTGCTCAGGCTCAAACGAAGGGAGAGGGACTTTCCAGCAAGCTTCCCTTTCTTGGGGTGACCAGCAGCCGCCATCCACTGGGGAGCGGAGTCCCTGGGTGCCACTAAGGTTCTCTGCCCATCCCAAGAAAGTGGAAGTGACATCCACCCTCACCCAGGTCTGGCACTTTGGTCCAGCTCCCAGTGAGAGCTGGATAACCTGGGATTTAAGTGTCCTCTCTAGTGCCAGGGCAGCATGAGCATCCAGAAGTCGGCCACTGGGGTCTCAGGAGAGTATGGCCGGCTGGAGGCAGCCTGGAGCATCTGGTGTTCTGCTGGTGGCTCGCAGAGAGCAAAGGGCCTGGGGAGGGGGGCGGTGGCCGCAGGTTATCTGGGCAAGATGGGGAGGTTGACTTGATGGGCAAAGAGGGCTGGAGTTGTGGGAAAGAGGGATGACAGAGAGCAAGGGTTTGTTGAGATCCTGTGGCACACACCAGTGAGCCTAGCTTTGGGCCCTGCACCCACAAGTGAGCAATTAGGTGTGTTACCTGGGGAGAAAGTGGGAGGACAGCTGGAACTACACACTACTGGAGAGCTTGGTGCTGGGGCTTCATGGTTCACACAAAGAGCACTTAGACAAGGAACATTTAAATTGGGGGCGGGGTGGCAGTGTACACCTTTAATTCACACAGTCCACACTCAGGAGAGGCAGAGGCAGGTGGATCTCTGAGTTCCAGGCCAGCCTGGTCTACACAGTGAATTCCAGACCCTAAGACCTGGGGGGAGTAAGGGGAAGGGTTGGGAATTTAGGGGTCAGAGTGGGGCTGAGGAGCACACTTCTGTCCAGATCAGGACCCCAGCAGTGGGTACCAGGAACACAGAGTAGAAGAGCCAGGTACTGGCTTCTCGCATATTCTGAGCTTCTGCACGGAACTTTTCTCCCCATCCCTCTGCCTCTCTCACGGGGCGGTCTCCAGGGACTGTCTCTCACATCCATTCTCTCCTCCTTGATTTATGCTGCAGAGTGGAACGACCTTCCCTGACCTCATTTTCATGTCGGCGGCGCGAGCACACCCGAAGCCCGCTCCACACACTCGAGAGGAGGTTCGCACCGTATTCACACACTCACACGCGCAATCGTGGGCACACTCGAGACTCGGGACTGCTGGACCCTGCCAGGCCCTGAGTTCACACCAGCTCCAACACCTTTATGGGCACTGTCTGGGCTGTGGACGCTCAAAGAATAGAACCTCATTAGCATCTTGCTTTGAATATCATTTGCATTTTATTCATCGTCTGTCAAAACGCTCAGAACTCTTTCCCGGGCCGGCAATTCCCGGAGCCTGGGAGTCGAGGGCCTCCATCTCTATCCCCCTTCCCTTTGGGCCCCACCTTTGCTGGCTGTCCCTCCACCCTAACCATCCTTGCGTGGCCCCAGCCTCGGTCTTTAAAGGGGCTGACTGAGCTCAAGAACTCTAGGCAAGTTCCAGGCTCTGTCCTTTCCAGCATCCATGGACCGAAACACTACCTTAGAGCCGCTTGAGAGTGGAGGAAACTGAGTCAGGAAGGTGCCTTGTCCCTCAGGGGATGTAACTAAAACAATAAAAATCAAAGGCAGCCAACTTAAGCCCAGGAAGACAAGATGTCAAAATCGACCTCCTGCAAGGTCAAAGCGAAGGTAACAGGACTTAGAAAGTGGTCCCCCAACCCGCATTCCCAGGCGGGGGCTCGCAGCTCCCGGTCCCTCGCGGCTGGCCCCTGTCCTGACCCCTTCCCAAGCGCGGGCTCGGTCGGGTCCGGTCGCCGTGCTCGTGGGGTCGTCTGTCGGCACTGGCTAGTTAAGAAAAATAAACAACGTTCCAAATGAAGGCGATTCTTTTCAACCCGAGCCCCGCCGCCTGGCAGAGAAATGCAAACAGCGGGGGGAACGGCCGAGCCCGCCCGGCCCCCGCGTGCAAGCTGCGGGTGGGAGGGCCGGGCCGAGGTAACCCGAGCCTCCGCGCCGGCTCGCTGCGCGCTGCCCTCCGCCTGCCCCTTCGCCCCTGACCCCGCCGACGGCGAGCCCGCCCTTCGCGGCGCCCCCCGCCGGGACCAGACCGCGGCCAGGCGACCGAGGCTCCCGGAACTCACCGTCACCCGGAACATTCAGCACCCGGGACCCCGCCCCCGCCCCATCAGGTCACCCCAGGATCTCGGACATCCCCCCACCCCGAGTTCAGCATGGGGGAGATACCGGTCCTAATCGGTCACCCTAAGAGTTTCCCATACCCATCAGGTCTAGCAAGGGGGGCCCCTCATCCGGGTTGGTCACCCCAGGATCTCCGTACCCTCACCTACTGCGTTCAGCATGACGGGACCACATCCCAATCGGTCACCTCAGGAACTCCAGCACCCTCAGGGTCACCTGGTTCCAATCGGCAACATTCCCCTGCCCTGATTACACTAAACACCAACGGGAAAGGGGAAGATGGAGGTGACAGAAAGACTAATAGATCCGACTTGGGGTCTGCTTCCACATGTGTCCCCACACCATCCTGCAATGTGTGGCGTAGGCATCCAGGATTGCTGCAGATAAAGGCCGGGCCTGGCACAGCCTGGCCACTGTCGTCTCGACCAGGCCAAGGGTTAGCATATAACCGGGAGAGAGAATCAGCAGCGAGGCTCTCAGGATAATTCCCAACTAGATCTTAAAAAAAAAAACAACTGCGGCCCGGGCCACCAGGGGGAGAATGTCCCCACGTGGCTCCAAACTCCCTTTGGAGGAAACACAGCCTGGAGGACCCGACAGCGCCACCCTCGTTTGAATAGCAGAAATAATTCCAGCGAGGCCGGGGGCTGCACACGCGTTGGAGCAGCGGGAAAACAGTCCCACTGGGCTTGGCGCAAAGAAAAGTCGTGGAAACTCGACAGCAGAGCCTCACCATCTTCAGGAGAGGTCGCTGCGCCACCAGGCCCGGGGGCCTCGCCTGTCGCTGAGGCACCCTGGGATCGATCTACCGAGGCCTCACTCCCAGGTGGGCCATCCCAGAGGATTGGGGATGGGTCGGTGACGCACCCGCATCCTTCGAATTCCTAACTGCCAAAGTGGGTCGCGACGAGAGCTGCGAGAACAGTCGGGTGGCCAGCTGCCGTCCGCTTAGGGGGGGTCTATGACAAATTCACCGGTGATCAGCAAACTTCGACGCCTAGCTCCTTCACCCAGGCAGACCTATCCGAACTGTCCTAAGTAGCATCTCCATCAGTCCCCGCCAGGGCTTTAGCACTCCCAGTTACTGGTGGGGTTGGCAGCCAAGCGCTGCCCCGGGAAAGTTGCGCACAGACGTGTGTGCTCGCTCGCACGTGCACTCCGGCACACTTGGAGCCGTCGAGCCGGCTCTCCGGTCCCTCCTCGCAGCTGCGGGTTGCGATGCGCAGCCGTGTGGCTGCGGCGGCTCAAGCTACTCCGGAGACGGGGCCCTGACTTTGGCGTCCTCTCTGGACCCGAACTGCTATTAATACTGCTTTTAAATGTATGGGGCATTGGCATTAGATTCTGTTTCTTGCTTGCACTTTTGTAACGAGACCAGATGCGAGCCAGCGAAAAGTCTCTTTCCTTATCTAGGCTTCAAGTGGGATTTTTTTTTCTCCTTCTATTGTAATAAAGGGGGAAGGGGTGGACAGCTTCGCCGTCGCTTCCCAGTTTCCTAACTCGGGTTTTGCCGGCCGCTGACACTGAGCGATTCTAGCAGGAAAGAATCTGTTCCTTTTGGATCAAAAGCAGCACTTTGGACACGGGCAATAAATCTGTGCCGCTCAAGTCCTCCGGATCGCGGCTCCTCCTAGACCCTGCCTTGTAGACACATTTAAAAGCGCCCCCGTGGGAACAGGTTTGAAAGCCCAGCTCGGAGTTCCCGGGCCAGCGTTTGACAGGTCAGACCCTCGCTCTCTCTCTCCAAGTCCGGTCCCCTCGTGTCATCCCACCCCCTACCCTCGTGCAGGACTCAGATACCGATCCCCGGAGCGAAGACACGGCTGACAGTTAAATTGCAATGTAGGCCGAGTTGGAGGGGGTGGGGGTGGAGAAGGGACCGTGTGTCTTTAACGGGCCCTGCAGACAAAGCGTCTCCCCTCGGAGCCAGCGGAGCCGGGTGCGCGGCGCACAGACCTGTCAGCGCGTCTCCCGCGCTCGGGAGAGAGTTTGCGAAGTCATAATTATATCTCTTAACCTGTCTTGCTCTCTGCAGAAGAAGGTCCCATTATATTGAAATGAGATTATTAGCCATCAAATACTTTCTTTCTCGGGAAATTTTTTTTTCTTTAATTCAAATACCTTAACGACTTGGCAATTGCATTTTGATCAGATTTAGTTGGCGTCCCAGCCGGGTGTGGGAGCCAGGGCGGTAGGGAGCTGTGTGGGGAGGGATGAGGGGGTGTCGAGAGTTCGCAAAGACAAGCAACCTTTCTTTATACTTCTGTGTCTGGTCCACCGGGTGGGAACATCTGGGCCTGGGGGGGGGCAGGAAGATAAACTGAGTAAGCTGGCAAGGTCCCCTCTCCCTTCAGTCTCCCCTAACGGGCTCAAATTACTTCTTTGCAAACGGACGGAGATCCCCGCTTTCAGTAAGGGTGGAGTAGAGACTGGGGCAGACATCAGGCAGCGGAAATTTGATGGCTGGAAGAATAGGCGTTGGGTCTAGGCCACCAGGTAAAGACCAAGGCTGGAGCTGGGCTTTGCCCCGGCTTAGCTGTTTCCACGGGAGGCTGTCTCAAGGCTCCAGCCCGCTTCCCCGTAGATGGAATTTCAGTGCCTAATAAATGAGGTTTTTTGCTCTACGCCCAAGGTCTGTCTGGCTTTACCAAAGATTGTGAGCCCCTTGAGGGGGGAAGCCCATCTTGTTTCCAGACCCTGGAACCTCTGTCCCTCCTGCCAGCAGACCTCCCTCCCCTCCCTGGGCTGGAAGCCTGCAGGAGGATGTGAGGTGGAAGATTTTTCCAGACGGTAATTGTAAAGCCCCAGGTTTTGACTTCCTTTGGTGGGAGGAGGAGCCAAGCTTGTTTTCCTTGGCTTCAACCCAGACTGAAGGAAAAATTGGGGAGCAAGGCAGCCTCCAGCCTCACCTCCCCTCCCCAATCTCATTCTGTACATTCTTGAGTCCTAGCAGGTCCAGTGTCTAAACTCTGCCATCTTCTACATGAATACCTCTGATCAGGTACTCAGAAAGCAATAAGGCGATCCAGAGGGCAGGAATTCAGCTTCTGGGCCAGGCTAAGAGCCACACCACCTTGGAGTAGCCTCCCCACCCCTCACCAAGGCTTAGACTTCATTCAGCTCTAGATGGTTCCTTAAATCTCTGACATCATTTTCCTCTAATGGAAGATTCTAGAAGGGTTGAACCACTCTTTCCATCTCCTCGGAAAACACAGCCCTGAGGGGAGGGGGCGTGGTCACTCACTAGCTATGGTTTTAAAACGCTTCCAAATACACAAAAACAGATCAATGAATTGTTGTTGAATTACACCATGAAATAACATATAGAAAAGAATTCAGTCTTGCTGAATGGAACAAGATGGTTTTTGACTATGCTGAGTAAAAGAAACAAAACAGAAATGTTCTTGGGGCTGGAGAGATAGCTCAGTGGTTAAGAGCACTTGCTGCTCTTCCAGAGGACCTGGGTTCCACTCTAGCACCCACATGGCAGCTCACAACTGTCTGAAGGCTTTTGAGACACATACATACACTCAGGCAGGCACCCACACATACCACATGCACATAAAATTAAAATAAATCTCTTAAAGAGAGAGAACATCCTCTAGGTTCACTTTACTAGAATTGACGGGTTTGAGTTAGGAATTGAAAAACACGTAATTACAAGGCAGGATGTTGGTTACCTGGAGAGGGTGTGGCTGGAAGAGTGAGGAGGCATCCGGGCCAGCGGTGATCTGCTTATGATGTAGTTACGGAAGCATGTGCTGTCTGCACAGTGACACTGGTGTACTCACGGCCAGCGCCTATTAGAGAAACCTCCTCTTTGAGCCTAACATTGGAAATTTCTTTAAATTATTCTTGGCTTTATGAGTGTGTGTATGCCTGTGTTCTAATCTGTTGCTGTGATAAAATACTCTGACCAGTACAACATGGAGAGGAAAGGGTTTATTTGGCTTGCACCTCCCAGGCAGCCCAAGCTAGGAACTCAGGACAGAAACCTGCAGGCAGGAGCTGGAGCACCTGCCACAAAGGAACTCTGCTTACTGGCTTGCTCCCCTGGCCCATGCTCGGCCTACTTTCTTATACAATAGACAACAACCTGCCCAGGGGTGGCACCACCCACAGTGGGCTGGGCCCTCCCACATCACTCAACAATCAAGAAAATGCCCTACAGACATGGCCACAGGCCAGTCCAATGGAGGAAATTCTCCAATTGAGGTTCCTGAAACCCAGGTGTGTCAAGTTGACACTAAAGGGCACAGCCTGCTTACAACCACCTAAAACTCCAGTTCTAATGGCTCTGATGCCCCCTGCTGGTGTCCAAGAGCATGAACATGATACACATACAAACAAGCAGGCTGTGCCCGATAGCTTTAGTGTGTCTTCTGCAAGAGCACCAAGAGTTCTTTACTGCTGAGCCATCTCTCCAGCCGGTCAGGTTGGAATTGTTTCCCAGTCCTCACTTCTGTCCATACACTCGCACATGCTAACACTCCAAACTCCATATGGTGAGCGATCGACTAGTAATCATGACACTGGTATGCCTTATTCCCCGAAGAGATTTGCAGCCGAGTTCAGGGGGCAGATGATTATGCAGATACAAGAGTGACCATGAGACTCTCCAATGGGACCGAGAACAGAGCTCATGCTTGTGTCTTATGAGTCAGATGGCCAGGGCTGAATTCCAGCCCTACCTCTTTACTTGCTGGGTGCCTTGGGGACAAGTGACTTCCCAACTCTGAGCCCCAGAATCTACATCTGCAATACAGACAATGTTAATAGAAGATCATCGGGACACTTGTGAAGATTCCATCAGCTATACTGTGCAACTCCTCGGGAAGTGCTCTATAAACGCTGGCCACTGTTCTCACCTGCTGTGCTAACAGGGAAGTGGATGGCAGGAACTCCAACTCCTCAGAGTTCAGAAAAGAGTATGAGTTGGAGGAGGAAGGACCTAGAGGGAGGGGGAGAAAGAAGGGGCTAGGAGAGGTTGATGAAAAAGGAGTCTCCAGCTAGAGAGGTGGCTCAGGGGTTAAGAGTACCAGCTGCTACTACAGAGGACGCAGGTTCAGTTCCCAGCACCCACATGGCAGTTTACAACTGTAACTCCAGTTCCAGGGTTTCTAACTCCCTCTTCCGGCCTCCTCAGTCATTGCATACATATGGAATACTTACATACATGCAGGCAAAACACTCTATACATAAAACGAAAAGAGAAAGGAGTCTCAGCCAGAGCACTTTTACCCTCCAGGAAGACACATGGCAGCGTCTGTAGACATGGTTTTGTTATTACACTGAGGGTGGGGCACACTATTGGCCTCGGTGGGTAACAAAGAGTTACTTCTGGAACAAAGTTCACACTAAAGCTATCGGGCACAGCCTGCTTGTCTGTATGTGTATCATGTTCATGCAGATGCTCTTGGACACCAGCAGGGGGCATCAGAGCCCTTAGAACTGGAGCTTTAGGTGGTTGTAAGCAGGCTGTGCCCTTTAGTGTCAACTTGACACACCTGGGTTTCAGGAACCTCAATTGGAGAATTTCCTCCATTGGACTGGCCTGTGGCCATGTCTGTGGGGCATTTTCTTGATTGTTGAGTGATGTGGGAGGGCTCAGCCCACTGTGGGTGGTACCACCCCTGGGCAGGTGGTCCTTATTGTATAAGAAAGCTGTCTGCTCATGGGCCAGGGGAGCAAGCCAGTAAGCAGAGTTCCTTTGTGGCTGGTGCTCCAGCTCCTGCCTGCAGAGATAAGAGATAAGTCTGCCAGGGCTGATAATAGCTCTGCTCAGGATGGTAGAGGGGATTCTGAGGCAGAAGGATGGCACCCAGAGGGGGAGAAAGTGTGCCGAGGAAGTTCTTCTAGACAAACTAGAGAGGACTGGGAATAACTAGACGCCTGTCATTGAAGCAATCATCCCTAAGGCCCCTCCTTCACTCCTGGTTTCAGAATTTGCTGAAGGCTTAGTAGGCTCATCCTGGGGAAGGTTTCTCTTTGGCTCTCAGATACTTGGAGAACACAGAGCAAGATGCTTAGGAGATGTCAAGGCCACCATTGTCACATCTGAACTGGAAGTATGGCTAGAAACCCCTAAGATGGTGGGGTCTGAGCCTCTCCCAGGGACTTAGCTGGGATGGGTCTGACCCCTCCCCCCCCCGCCCACAAGGCCTTGCCATGGTTGTTTAGCAATTTAGGAGAGAAGAGAGTGTGGCAGTTGATTTAAATGGTCTAAGGTGGTGAAAACAGGGTGCTGTACATACAAACCATAAAAGGAAAGTTAGCACTGAAGTTGGGAGCGCCTGACGAATGCAGTTGTTCCTGTTTGTTTTGTTTGTTTTTGTGACCAGGTCTCCCTGCCTGCAGCCCCAGTGGTCTGGAACTTGCTATGTGGACCAGGCTAGCCTGGATCTCACAGAAATCTGTCTGCATTTGCTTCTCAAGTGCTGGGATTAAAGGCTTGGGCCACCACGCCCAGAACAATATGATTCTGTAAAGCATGTATAATTCCCATTCCTAAGACCAGGCTTCATAGTCACATCATTCCCAAAAAGGCACACTGTGACACTGGTTAACCAGCCCCCACCAGCATACTTTAAAAAAAAAAAAAAAAAACTTACCTATATAGATGTTTTGCCTGTCTGTATTTAAGTGCACTGTGTGTGTGCAGTTCCAGAAGAGGGCATCAGATCCTCTGGAACTGGAGTTACGGGCAGTTGTTAGTTGCCATGTGGGTGCTGGGAACCAAACTCAGGTTGTCTAGAGGAGCAGCCAGTGCTCTTAACTCTTAACCGCTGAATCATCTCTCTAGCTCCCCCGGATACTTTTACATGCCAAGCACTATTCTAAACTCTAACTACAACACTGGAAAACAGAATCAATACAAATACTAGAGGTACATGTATCCTGGAAAGAGAAGATATGGCAATCAAACCAGTGAGCTGGCTTAGAGGATGAGGCGCTTGCTCCTGAGCCTGAAGACCTGAATTCAGTTCAATCCCCAGAACCCACTTGATGGGAGCAAAGACAGTCTGCAAAATGGATTAGTGATCAGGTAAAGGCACTTGAAACCAAATAATCCCAGCACTAGGGAGACAGAGTCAGGTGGATCACCAGTCAGCCAACCAAGCCTATTTGGCAAATTCCAGACTAGTGGGAGACCCTGTCTCCAAATAAAATAAAATAAAATGGACAACATACTGAGGAATGATACCTGAATTTGACTTCTGACTACCACATATAGAGAGAAAGAGAGAGATAGAGACAGAGTCAGAGAATTAGATGAAATTACCCAAGCCACAGAATATAAAGTTGATCCATGAAGGTGAATTCTATCTCTAGGGCTGGCAACATGGCTCAACAGGTAAAGGCGATTGCTGCCAAACCTGAGTTCAATCCAGGACCACATGAAGGTAGGAGAGAACTATCTCCTGCAAGCTGTCCTCTGATCTCTGCACACATACTCTGGTGTATGTGTATATACACACAAATACACAAAATAGATATTTTTAATTTTTTTAAGTTAGACTTCTCTATACCAACAATAAAATATTGAAATAATTACCTTTTTAAAACTATTGACTTATTTTGTTCAGTTTAATGTAACAAAATACCATAGGCTGGGTGGCTTAAAAACACCAGAAACCTATATCTAACGTTCTGAATGCTGGGAAAGCCGAGATGAATTCGATGTCTGGTCTCCCGCTGTTAGCTCACATGGTGGACATGGTGAGGCAACTTTGGGAGGCCTCTTTTTCTCTTTTAAGACTTTATTTATATATGCATTTGACATGATTGTGTTTTGCCTGCATGTATATAAGCACAACATGTGTGTGCAGTACCCACAGAAGCCAGAACATGGCATCAGATCCCCTGGAACTGGAGTTATAAATGATTGTGAATCACCATGTTGGTTCTGGGAACAAACCCAGATCCTCTGCAAGAACAGGAAGTGCTCTTAACTCTTGAGCCATCTCTCCATTCCCTGGGGAGGCCTCTTTTACAAGGGGATAAACAATCTCATTCATGAGACCTCTACTCTCCTGATCTAATGAAATCTGAAAGGTCACACCTCCTAGTGCTGTCATCTTGGGAATAACATTTCAGACTGTCAGGAACTAGAGACGGCTCAGTGGTTAAAGCCCTGACTGCTCTTACAGAAGACACGGATTCAATTCCCACCACCCACACTGTCCCTAACTCTAGTTCCAGGGGATCCAACACCCTCTTCTGGCCTCCTCAGTCATTTCATGACACAAGTGCATCTAACCTACATGCAGGCAATACACTCATACACATTAAAGGGAGGGAGGGAGGGAGGGAGGGAGGGAGGGAGGGCGGGAGAGAGGAAGGGAGAGAGGAAAAAGAAAGGTAGGAAATTGTTACAAAAAAAAAAAAAAGATTTCAAAACATAAGCCAGGCACAGTGGCATATGCTGGAATCTGAGCATTTGTACCCAAGGCAAGAGAATCGCATGTTAAAGGTTACATAGCCAAACTATGCCTCAAAAAAAAAAAAGATTTCAAAATTTGAATTGCAGGGAGGGCAGAAGCATTCAGACAGCAGCAAACAAATTAGGTGGGAACAGGTAAAAGACAGGTTTGTTTAAGGTGAGAAAAATGGTCTAAAATTAATTGCGATGATGGTTATGCACATCTGTGACTATTCTAAAGAGCCATCAAATTGTCTACTTTAAGTAACTGAATAATTCGGCATGTGTTTAATTTAGTTTAATAAAGGTTGGTAGGGCCTGCCTTTAATCCCAGCACTCGGAGGCAGAAGCAGGCAGATCTCTGTAAAATGAAGGTCAGCCTGGTCTACATAGCAAGTTCCAGGTCATCTGAGGCTACAGGGAGATACTGTCTCACAAAAAGGTGGTATTGCTGGATCTCCTTACACTACCCACTGTCAGGATTTAAATTCCTATAAAAACAAAGTTTACGGAGCTGGAGAGATGATTCAGTGGTTAAAGTATTGCCACACAACATGGGGGCCTAAGTTCAGATCCCCAGAACTATTTAAAGTAAGATGCCGTACGTAGCATGCATGTAATCTCAGCATTCCAATCTGGAGTTAGGAGGTGTAGATGGAAATCCCCAGTAGCTCAGGTGCCAGGTGGCCTGGAGTACACAGTGGTGAACAGGAGACCCTGTCTCAAACAAAGTGGAAAGTTTATAGGTCACCATCTAACCTATATACACATGCCATGGAAATGTGAATATCTGTACACACACACACACACACACACACACACACACACGGTGTAATTTACAATAATATTGAAACTCATTAAAGGCCGAGGAACAAATCTATTGAAAAATATCCAGTGACACTGGATATCATTATATTAGGCAAAAGAGACAAATATGGCATGTTTTCTCCTATATACAGAATCTAGCACTTGGGAAGTGGAGACAGGAGGATTAGGAGTTCAAGGTCATCCTCTGCTGCACAGAATAAGTTCAAGGCTAGCCTGAGTTACTTGAGACCTATTTCAAAAAACAAAGAGGAGGAGGAAGAGCAAAAAGAGGTGGAAAAGATGAAAGAAAAAGGACAGAGGAAAAAAGAGAGGCTAGAGATGGCTCCGTGGTTAACAGCCCTTGTTGCCCTTCCAGAGGACCTGCGTTTGGTTCCCTGCACCTGTGTCGTGTGGCTCACAACCACCTTGAACTCCAGCCTGAGGAGGTTCTGACGCTTTGCTGGACTCTGCAGGCACCTGCACTCACATGCACATACCTGCAGCAGGTGGGATCTCTGGAAGATCGAGGCCAGCCTGGTCTACATAGCAAGTTTGAGGCCACCTGGGGCTACAGGGAGACCCTGTCTCAGAGAGAGAGAGAGAGAGAGAGAAAGGGAGGGAGGGAGGAAGGGAGGGAAAGAGGGAGGGAGGAAGAGACAAAGAGGAAGGAGGAAGGAAGGAAAGGAAAAATAAACATTTGAAACCTTTACAGTAAAACTGCAGAATGTTAGCAAGGAGATTGGAGGTGTAAAGTAGTCGATTTTTCCATTGTTTCAGCAACCCAAGGTCAACCACTGTTCAAAAATATTAGATGGAAGCTTCAAGACATAACCAATTCATAAGTTTAATTTTTTCCTATTTATTTATTAGTTTGAAATAGTCTCATGTAGCCCAGCTGGCCTTGAACTCATTATATAGCCAGAGAGTAACCTTGAACTGATCCTCCTGCACTGACTTATGTGCATTCCCACATAAGTTTTAAATTTGCACCATTCTCAGTAGCACTATACAGTCTCCTTCCATCTCTTGCCATCCAGCCTGCACACGAATCCTCCCCTTGTCCTGCGCATCCATGCAGTATCCACTACCTTCTCGCTAGTCACCTAACCACTTATTTCAGATAGATGTCACTATCACAGGAGTTGTGTTCAAGTCATCTTCATTTTACTTAATGACCGTCCCAAACACAAGGGTGCTGGTACTGATGATTTTGAGATGACACAGGGAATCTATAAGAGCACTTAGTCTGTGCTAAAAGGTTACAGGACAGTAAAATATTTTGCAATAGGTAAGAGAGTCAGAGACAGACACTTTATAACATGCTGAAGTTGCTCTATTGATACTCGTCACTAAAACTGCATATAAGGGTGTATACATAGAAGAAATGGCGTGCACAGAGTCAATAACATCCACTGTTTCAAGCATCTACTCAGGAAGGGACGAAGTGCCCCACAGGTAAATATACCATGCCTCAGGTAGAAGACTGATGCTGTAACTATGTCAATCCTCTCAGTCCATCCACAGACTCAATACAGTTCCCATCAAAATCCCAGTACCTGACTCCACATCCCAGTGGAACCTGGGCACTACAGAAATCGCTCCAAGGGACACAGTTTCCCCTATGTTCAGAGTTAGAGGCACCCATGACTGAAAGACCAACACAGTCTGTAATCCCAAAACTTAGGAGGTAGAAACAGGAGGATCAGGAGTTCAAGACCAGCCTGGGCTACATGAAGCCCTGTCTAAAAAAATAAGACATGGATCAGCAGAATTCTTGAAGCTCCAACTGGTTGTACAATGAGGATGTAGATATGTTCTCGTTTAAAACAGATTTATATACTGATAGTGGACACAGAAAAATCATAATTGACTAAACACAAGTTCATTTCAGCAAAGGTGGCAGAAAGCACTTGTTACCTTCCTCTAGTGATAGCACTGGGGACACAGGCCTGGGAATGTGGACCCCTTCGACGTGGATAAAAGTGTGCAGAGATTGTTCAGGCAGGGGCTTGGGGAATGGCTGGATGAAACCCTTGGGCCACACACCCATTCGCAAAGGCATTGACAGCAGCTGCGTTTTGGCTTCAGCCTTGGACTTTGAGGAACTGTGGGAGAGCTGAGCCTTGAGGACCATCACCGGGGGATCAGGTGGCTTCTTTCCTGATGACAAACTGGGGAGCAGCCTAGGGGCCTGGAGCGAGGCTGGGTCAGGCCGGGGATGTAGCACCACCTTTGACCGTAGGCTGCATCCACAGAGGCAGACCTTAGAGGCATGCTCCTTGGACGGGCAGAGCTCGTTCCCTGGTGAGTGGGAGTGCTGGGTCCCGGGGGGCCCCTGGGTCTGGGTCTTCCACCTCAATCCCTTGTAGAGCCGAGCTTTCCTAGAAAAGAAAACCAAAACAGTTTAGAAGAAGCCAGGAGGAAGACGGCGGAGATTCCAAGAACAGGACATCCTAACCTGGTGTCCAACTCAATCTCCATCTTTCCCAAGGACATTGTCTTCCCCCTGTAATGGAGACGGAGAGACGGAGTCTACAACTGGGTATCACTTCGGCTCCTCTACAGAGAGAAGAAGGAAATGGAGAGCTGGGAGGAATGGATAGCTAGGAGGGGCTTCCAGAAACGGAGAAGAGATGACAGAGACAGAAATGCCCGATACCCTCAGGCTGGAGGCTAGAATTCCTCCAACATCGGTCTCTCCCACACACCTGAAGTAGAACAAGTCAGACTCACTCCTGTATACAGTCTGTGCTGGGAGCTGAACAGGGAGTGTGGGCAGGAGAGGACAGGGGTCATGGGAGAGAGGGGGGACATTTCAACTCTCCTACCTCTTCAACTAGCTTTCAGAATCCATGAAAGTCCAACGATACACTGCAGAAAGCCCCGCCCCCCGATATGAAGTCATGGATGATGTCATAGATGGGTAGGTTCCTCAGCTGGGAGCTCTGTCCTGCTTCCTCCCCTGATGGGCATTCTAAGAGCATCTATTCAAGGAACACGGAAAAATGGCTTGATAAAGGGGTTTGTTCATTTTACAAGGCTGTTCTTCACAACCACATCAAACAGATGAATTTAACCCAAAAATCTGTTCCTCTCATAGTTCAGGGAGCCCGAAATCCAGTCAAGGTGCAGATGGCGGAGATTCCAAGAACAGGACATCCTAACCTGGTGTCCAACTCAATCTCCATCTTTCCCAAGGACATTGTCTTCCCCCTGTAATGGAGACGGAGAGACGGAGTCCCATGCTCAAGTTCTCCCGCAGACTCACTTATTTCCCGCTGGCCTACCCCAGGCCCTCTTTACTCGTGGATTACCTGCCCAGCCCCAGTACACAACTGAGCTTTCAATCTGACGAAGAGAAGTACGCAGGTGTGCTGGCCCCTTGGGATGATGCTGCTGGGTCCTGCCTATCCCCTGGCCTCTGTTAGACATAGGCACCCTAACCCTCAGCTTCTGGGGAGGGAGGAGAGGTGAGCTCTGACCACTGGGGAAACCAATCCTTAGGGTATAGACTAGGTAAAAAGCACATTGAAAGATTTCTCTAAATGGAAAATTTTCCTAGAAATCCTAGCATGGTTTGGGCTCAGGCAAGAGCCATTTGACTTCTGGCCATCTTCAGAGGTTTGTTTAACAAATCATCTGCCACTTGGAAATTAGGAAAGAGAACAGACTTTGGTTTTTGGTTTGGTTTTGTTCTGCTTTGTTGTTTTGAGACAGGGTCAGCCTGGGCTACACTGATTTCCCCCAGCAGGAAATAAGTGAGTCTATGAGTGAACTTTAGCATGATGGCTCCATCTAAAGATGCTCATTTGGGCTGGAGAAATGGCTCATTTGTTAAGAGCACTGGCCGCTCATGCAGAGGACCCAGGCTCAATTCCCAGCACTCATATGGCAGCTAACAACCTTCTGTAATTCCAGTTACAGGGGAGCTGAACTTGCTATATAGTCTGGGGTGACCTTGAACTCCTGATCCACCTGCCTCTGCCTCCCAAGTGCTGGGATGGCAGTCATCCACCACCACTGCCAGAGACTGCTGCTTCTTGAGTCATGAGTTCTTATGTTTCCCATCTGCAGGGGGACTTGACTTCTTGCAGTGTTTTGACCCTTGGCCTCCCTTTCTGTAAATAGTGCGGCACACTTGGTAAGGTTGCCCTAGAGGAGATCCACATTTGCTCTTTGCCAATTATAAAATCAGGACTAGAGAGATGGCTCAGCAGTTAAGAGCTGGCTACTCTTGCAGAGGGTCCGGGGTTCGGTTCCCAGCACCTACATGGTAGCTAACAATTGTCTATAACTGTAGTTCCAGGAGATCTAAAACCCTCTTTTGACCTCCTCCGTCAGTGCATGACTTGGGTGCACCTACCTACATGCAGGCAATACATTCATACACATAAAATAAAAATAATAAATAAAATATTTTTAAAAATCAACAATGGTGGTCTCTGTATCTTTTCTCACCTCTCATATTTTTCCCCTTTTCACTTTATTTTTTGTTTTTGAGACACGGCCTTATGTAGTCCAGGCTGGCCTCCAATTCACTATATAGCCAAGGCTGGCCTTGAACTCCTGATTCTCCTGCCTTTGCCTCTCCAGTGCTAGATTACAAGAATGTGACACCACACCCAGCCTCTCATTCTGTAATTTATGCCAGTTGTTCCACTGAAACTGGACTAGGCAAGGTCAACCAGTGACATCCAAAGAGTCAAGTCCAAGAACCAGTCCCAACTTCCTTCCCCATCGCAGGCTCTTGTTGAAATGCTCGGTTCTCATTAGCTCCTGGGTGTGCCACTCTCCAGGATTCCCTCCTGCTTCCTTGGTTATGACTTCTCCTGCGCCTGTGGCAGCTCTTCCTCCTCCTGACCTCTGAAGGATGCCATCTCCTAGGGCCACATCCTCAGAGCGCCACTTATCACGTGACAATTTCAGTGTTTGTATTCGTCTCCTAGGGCTACAGATCCAGTGGCTGAAAACAACAGAGATTTACTTATGATGATTTATTTATATATTCCCTTACACATCTGGAGGCCAGAAGTCAGAAAAATGCCATTTCCACACCCCTTGGAGGGCTCTGGGGAAGTTTCCTGCCTTGTTCTGGCTGCTGCTGGCTGCAGATGGTTCTTTAATTTGTGGCAGTTAAACTCCACTGTCTGCCTCTGTCTTTACATGGCTCTCATCTCCCTGTGTGTCTGTGTCAAAATTTCATTCTTCCTTTTAAAAGGGGATTTGTATTTCTTATTTTCAATC
Source organism: Eospalax fontanierii (assembly GCA_035773235.1). Lineage (NCBI taxonomy): Eukaryota > Metazoa > Chordata > Mammalia > Rodentia > Spalacidae > Eospalax > Eospalax fontanierii. The sequence goes on from CM069549.1 coordinate 8,674,674, forward strand.
GTGGGGGGGGGGGTGTTTATGGACATGAATGCATGTGCCCTTGGAGACCAGAAGAGGGTGAGTTGGATCCCCTGGAGCTGGAGTTACACATGATTGTGAGACGCCTACTGTGAATGCCAAGAACCGAACTTGGATCCTCTAGAAGAGCAGTAAGTGCTCTTACTACTGATCCATCTTTCCAGCCCCGGCTCAAAGCTTCTTAAATAAAGTCATGACCCCATAACTGCATAGTCTCGGGATTAGGGCACTTCCTAATCCAGTATGACCTCATCTTGACCTGATTACCTCTAGAACAAACACTATCTCCAACTCAGTTCACATTCACAGGCTCTGGGTGGGTGAAAAGTTTTGAGAAGACACTACTCAATCCATGACAGGGACACCATCTGGCCTCATGGCTTCAAAACCCACCGAGACACTCCTGACTCTAATATCTTCATCCGTCCTGACTTCTCCAGACCTTATTCCTGCCCAGACCTACTGTGTTCTGAAAGAACTTTGGCCCCTTGATCTTTGTCCTTCCTTTCTTCAAAAATGGCATCACTCTGCAAATAGGTGCTTAGACACCTCTGGAGGAATCCTGTCTCCTCTTTCTCTGCACATACCTCTCACATTGACAGTACTTCCAAACTGTATCCAAAGCCCAATAGCTTTCCCCTCCTCTCCCCCCGTCTTCCACGTCACCAACTGTCACCAAATCCAAGGCCCTCCGACCTCACGTTCCACCATGCTGACTGAATTCATAACTACAGGATCTCGACCGTTTCTGAGGTCACAGTTGGGAGGGGGGGGCTCACTAAGAGCCCTGTCATTGAGCCCTAGCTTTGAGAGAACTCCATTCATCATCATCAGTTCACAATTACTGAGCATCTTCTACGAAGAAAGTACTCTCCCAAGATCCAAAGTAAGACTCAGTAGGAACTAGTGTCTGTGCTGCATGTGTTCCTAAACTACCAGCTAAAGGGACAGGTAATCTGCATATGATGCCATATGGACAGAGGCCTTTCTTCTTGAACCTAAAAAGAAGGCCTCCTTAATCACCTCCTTGAAATAGCCAAAAATGGCCCATTACGATCCATTCTTTCCTCCTGCCAGCTCATACCCAGAACTTTCAAAGATATATTTTATTTATTTAAAAAATCTTTTATTTACTTATCAGTATTTTATGTGAGTGTTTTGCCTGCCTTTATGTGAGTGCACCATATACATGCAGTGCCCATGGAGGCTAGAAGATGGCGTCAACTCTCCTGGAACTGGAGTTATGGATGATTCTTAGATGCTGTGTGGGTGCTAGGAACAGAACCCATGTCCCCTGGAAGAACAGCCAGTGCTCTTAACTCTGAGCCATCTCTCCAGTCTCTTGCTTTATTTTTAATTGTATGTGTGTCTCTGTGTGTGGGTGTGGGGGTATATGCACACGACTGTAACTCCTGCAGAGACCAGAAGAGGGCATCAGATCCCCTGGAGTTACAGGCAGTTGTGAACGCTCCCATATGGGTGAAGGAAACCAAACACCAGTCCTCGGCAAGAGCAACTCTGAGCCAATCAGCAGAACTTTTTCCAATCCAAATACACTTCCAGCAGAATGTTACAGCTTTGTTTATCCTAACCCAGTAGAGAGTTGCTTTATGTTTCTTGAAATCTATTCACTCCAAAAGGAACAATACTTTTCTTTAACAAACAGTGTTAGGTGCTGGGGGTAAAGTGATGAAGAAACCAAAGTCCTGCCTTTAGGGAAAAGCAGATGATTAATAAACAAACAGGTAGAATTTCAGTCTGACTCACGATGAGATGGATGCTGAAGCTGGACGAAGGGACAGTGGTGGGAAATACATGGGGACAGTAGCCTCTGTGTTTCTTTCTCAGAGAAAGCTTTTCCAAGCCAGACCAGGAGAGAAGAGCTGTGAGACCCAAGACCTAACGAAGTCAGAGTGGAGAATGAGACTTGAGTCACAGGAGACCTGACGAGTCTCTGTGGGGATGTGTGCTGTTTCTAACGTGTACAGATTTGAACAAATATTCACCCTTAGCCAGCCACTGGAGAGAGGTTGAAGTAGAACCCAAGGCCAGTTTTCAGGCCTTGCTATGCCAATCACACCGACTGAGTTATGACACCAGGGGGCTGAGACTTCATCCCCACAGCTACGGGACCACTGAGGGCTTTGCATTAGAAAGTCATGTGACCCGGATTCTGTGTCAAAATGATCACTGGGGCATTTTGGGAAATAGACTGAGAAGTCACCAAAGCTGGACTGGCTCCACAATTTGTGGGGTCCTGTGTTGAGATATGGGGACACTTGTTCAAAACTAAATGTGAATTTCTATGTGTGTGTGTGTGTGTGTGTATGTGTGTGTATGAGTGTGCCTACATGAATGTAAATGCACCTGTGTCATGCAATGCCTGCATAAGTCAGAAGAGGGCATTGTATTACCCTGAAACTGGAGTTAAGGACAGTTGTTAGCCACCATCTGGGTGCTGGCAATTGAACCTGGGTCCTCTGCAACAGCAGTCAGTGCTCTCAACTGCTGAGCCATCTCTCTAGCCTATAAGTGTGAATTTCTTTTTTAAAAAAAATATTTTATTTTGGGATGGAGAGATGGTTCAGCGGTTAAGAGTACTAGTTGCTCTTGTAGAGGATCCAGGTTTGATTCCCAGCATTCACATGGCAGCTAACAGTCTTCTGTGACTCCAGTTCCACAGGGTCTGACGCCCTCTTCTGGCCTCTGTGGGCACTGCGCACACATGGTGCATTTACTTACATGTAGGCATAACACCCATGCACATAAAATAAAAACAAAATAAAATATTTTTTTTTAAGTCAAATATGGGGGCTGGAGAGATGACTCATTGGTTTCGAGAACCAGCTGCTCTTTCAGAGGACTGGGTTCAATTCCCAGCACTTACATGGTGGTTAACAACCATCTATAACTCCAGTCCAAGGGAATCTGACAGTCTCTTCTGACATCTGCAGGCATTGCATGACATGAGTGCACTTACATACATGCAGGCAAAACACTCATACATAAAAAATAAAAATAATAAAATATTTTTTACAAAAGAAGTCTCCTCCACTGCCAAGATGAGGGGGGCTGGTATTCACAACACCCACCCAGTACTGTCCCAATATCACTGTGGACCGGGGACTACCTCTGTTTGTCCTTCTGAACTGTAATGATCCTATATATTGGGCAGTAGGCAGAGGTGGAGTTGTCAAAAGCACAGTTCCCAGGCTTTTGCACCAGAGAAATTGTGCCAGATTTAATGGAGAGAGAGCTCATCACCCTGGATGTCCTGGGCACAGAGCTGAAGTCTCAGCAATGGAGGCAAGGCCCACACAAGAGCAACATGGATGTCTGGCTAACCAACATACGCCCATGCAACACCTGCTTTCAGGGTTGCATGCTTCCGGGACTCAGCCTGGGCCATTTGTGCTGCGTGGCTGTCTATCAACAGGAAAACTGCAATTATTCGCAGTCTGGTGGCAGGCCTAATAACTGCAGTGATTTCCAAGCAGTGATGAATGTAATGATATTTTGAGATAATGCAACAACTGTAATGTGATACGAAAATACAAGTGATTTCTACAGCTGACAAAGTCTCTGGAGCTGCTAACACCCCTGCAGCTGAGTGTCCACATTTTTCATGGAAGGAAATGCCGGCTTCCAGTTCAAGGTTAAGGAAAATAAAGATGGACTTTTGTCATTCAAGCTCATGAGTCTGCTAAACTTAGGGTGTGTGGACCCAGGTTAAAACATTCTGGATCCTTTCCTGTGAGGGGAGGCGGGGACCAGCAAGGAGAGGTAGGGCTGTGGGGTTTTTCCTGGGGAGACGAACAAACATCTGTTTATCCCATACAGGGTACACACAGGCCAAAGAAGTGACTCCACCCAAATCTAGCTTAATGAATCAGTGAATTTATTGGGGTTACTTACAGAAATATTAGTAATCAAAGGCAGCTGTGTGCTCATGAAATCCTTGTGGTCTGGCCCTGACATGAGGGTTCAGCTCATTTTATTTCAGCTTAGCTTCCACTGGGGCAAGTTTGAACATATAGCTCTACCTCTTGCACAAGGAAAACTACATAGGCACAAATAAACTTATGTGTCCATGAAGAAGGAACAGATATAGATGCCCAACCAGTGATCTCTTCCATAGTCAATGGAGCATGGGACCAGAGTCTGTCCAGAGAGTCAAAGCAAAGACCCTTCTAGCCTCAGCATTCAGCCCTGGGTCTAGGACTTTTAGGGTATGGTATCTTTTCCCAAGTATAATGGAATTTTTTCCTCACTGAGGACTGTGAATTGTGCCCCATCCCACCCACACACCCCATGATGGTGTTAGTCTTTGTCAACATGACACAAACTAAGTCACCTGGAAGAAGGAACCTCAATAGAAGAATTTCCTATGAGAAATCATGGGGCGTTTTCTTAATTGGTGAGACATGTAAGAAGGTCCAGCCCACTGTGGGTGGTGTCTTGCTTAGGCAGGTGGGCCTGGGCTGTATGAGAAAGCAGGCTGAGCAAGCCAGGGAGAGAAGCAGCAGTCGTCTGTGGTCTCTGCTTCAGTTCCTGCCTCCAGGTTCCTGCCCTGGCTTCTCTCAGTGAAGCGTTGATTTTGGTCAGCATTTTATCACAGCAACAGAGAAGCAGACTAATATACCCCAAAATATTGCAAGAGCATTGCAATTCCCCCTGAGAAACACGGGCAGGCCATGGTTCATAGTAATGCCAAGAACCCACTGAACAAACACTATTAAGAGTCCCTGCCTTGACAGTGAAGGAGACCCCACTGGAGACCCAGTGTCTTCTGCCTTGCATGGCCTCCACTCTGCCCTCTGGGAAATTTTCTCTTCTCCATTGTTCCCTGTGGCCAGATCTGTGGTGGGGCCCCACGGCTGTCACAGAGCATTTGCTCATGGACGCACTGAGATCAAACTGTGGTTTACAGGTTTTTCAAGGCCATGTTTGTAGTCCTTTGAAGTTTGGTTTCTTCCTTTAAATAGATACTGATCTATTTGCTTCCCATTGGTCACCTGTGCAGACTGCAGATCTCAATTTCCTGGACATGGTTCTTAAATTTGTTCCTTCTTTGGCTCCGTGCCGATCTTGTCTGTCAAATATCCAGCTCCTTTAAAGCATGGATGGCAAGAGGCTTATCAGAGAGATCATATACTTAGCCTGATCATTGCTGCAGAGATGAACCCTTTGGTTTAACTCAAAAAGATTCAATAGATCTTTGTGGCTCAAATCCTTATTCAGTCTTAACTCCTCCTCTGTGGGGTCCGGAAACTGTTTCTTGAAACTTTAATCCATGATTGCAAACAGCCCAGCTCTTTCCTGAGCTCATGATGTCTCTGATGACAGCCTGTTAAATAAATTAAGAACAACAAACCTCACCTGCCTTTTTTCCAATGCCTTTCCCTTGTAGGTACAGCCCCAGTAGGAGATTAAACTGTCTCAGGTATCTGTTTAACAAAATGTTTCTGTCTGTGCACAGCAGGTATCTGCGGCACTCCAGCCTGCTGTAGCTGATTGCCCAATACTGCCCCCAGCCAATGCCACTTAGGTTACTTTGTGACAGCGTCACCCCACTCCTGGAATCAATCTCTCCACTAGGTAGATTAAGCTGCTTACAGACAGACCCCAAAATATCTCTGGCTCAATATAATGTTTATAATGTTAGCACTGAGCTACCATAGCAATCCTGGTAGGTTCTTTACTTATGTGATCATTCAGACACTGATGTCCCTTCCATCTTGTGACTCTGCAAATCTCTAGAATTTCAAATTGTAAATCTTTAAAATTTCCATTTCTTTCTTTCTCTTCTTCTTTTTTAAGTCAGGGTCTCACTATGCAGGCCTAGCTGGCCTGGAACTTGCTATGTAGACCAGGCTGGCCTTGAACTCACAGAGCTCCACCTGTCTCTGCCTCTTAAATGCTGAGATTAAAGGTGCATGTCGTCATGCCTGGACAAGAACTTAAATTTCTTCATCTTCATTCCTGTTACCAGAGGCGGAAAAGGACGAAGGAGCCAGGCGGGTTTTGAAGGAGCCATCTCTGGGAATTTTTAATTTCCATTAAAAGGAACTTGATCACTGAGCCAAACTTTATTATAAGAGAAGCTGGTGGGAGGAGGGCTGGAGAGATGACTCAGTGGTTAAGAGTACACCGGCCGCTTTTTGCAGAGGACCTGGGTTCATTTGCCAGCACCCAAATGGTGGTTAACAACCATCCATAACTCCAGTTTCAGGGAGTCTGAGACCATTTTTTGGTCTCGGTGGACATTACCCACATGGGTGCATTTACATACACGCAGGCAAAACACTCAAATAAATAAATAAAATTTAAAGAGACACCGGAAAGTGTAGTTTCACTGTGTGCCCAAGATTTTAGTGGGAAGGAATCATTTCTGTCATGGTAATTTTCAAAGGAGGCTTTTACGTTCAGCTAATTGTGAGAAGATATTTCAGACATGCAACGGCTAAACCATCTTCCGTTGACCATTTCTCAGCAAGCTGCTGGATGCTATACTCCATTGAAGAGAGAAACAAAGCAAAATAACAAAGTGACTGGGATCCAGAAGAAAGGCAAAGAACAACTGCATATCTCTGAAGTGTTCAGAAGCTATTACAGCAGGAACTTAAAACTCCAACCAAGGAATAAAGCAAAGCAGAAACGATAAATTTATAGACAGTGAGACACACTGAAAAACTTGTAAGAAGGTGCATTTTATAGAAAGTTGTTGAGGGGTTTGGGAGATGGCTCTACTAGTTGGTAAAGTGCCTGCAGTGCAAGCTTGAGGATCTGAGTCCAGATTCCCAGCACCCATGTATAAAGGACGGCATGGCTACATGCTGTCTTGGAGATAACTGGTGAGCCTACCCAGCTTTAGTAAAGAAACCCACTCTCAAAAAACTAAAGTAGATCCAGGGAGGGTGGAGCACACTATACTTTTAATCCCAGCACTTGGGAGGCAGAGGCAGACAGATCTCTGTGAGTTTGAGGCCAACCTGATCTACAAAGTAAGTTCCAGGCCAGTCAGGGCTACATAGTGAGTCCCTGTCTAAAGATAAAACAAAACCAAAAACTAAGATGAGTGGTAGAAGGCAAAACACTCAGATAAAAATCAAAAATCAATAAATAATAATTTAAGAAGGTTTCTAAGAAACTTTATTTCTCTTTTGTTTTTCATTTGTTTGTTTTGATTTTTTTTTTTTTTTTTTTTAGACAATCTCATTGTGTAGCCCTGACTGACCTGGAACTTCTTATATAGACCGGATTGGCCTCATGGAGATCTGCCAGCCTCTGCTTCCCAAGTGCTGGGATTAAAGGCATGTGCCATCACACCTATTTCTCTCTCTTTTTTTTAAATGAGTGAGATTATAAAGTGGCTGGGGTGCCTTGGATGGAATTTTAATCTGACACAGTGAAACCAGGGGCCACTGGGGTCGCACAGAGGTTTAAACATGTCCTTCCCCATAACTGGGATTTCCGGTGGGATTCCTGGAAAATTGCAGGTTACATACAGCTGAGACCATTAAGCTAATGCTGCTGATTGGGCTGGAATGCTTGCTTCTCTGCTGGCGAGAGGCTCGACCGGACTTGAGCGTGAACGCCTCCCTTCCTCACATCCCCATCATTTTTCCTCTCTTTCTACCCTAGCTCAATTGGAATGCTTTTTTTTTTTTTTAATTTTAAAATTACATTTGTATGTGTTTGGGGGGTGGGGTGCCATGGCACATGTGGAAATCAAAGGACAATTTGTGTAAGTCTGTTTTCTCCTTCCACCTTGTGGGTCCCAGGAATCGAACTCAGGTCATCAATCTTGGAAGCAAGCGCCTTTACTCACCTAGCCATCACGCTGGTCCTGGAGAGTTTGACAGTCTGCAAGTGCCACAGTGAGGTTTGGAGGACCAGGGCCTTCCTTCCAGGCTCTTCGAATGATCTTCTTTCCCTTTTGGAATATCATTCACATCATCAAATCAAGTCCAGCCTTTTGCCCAGTGCTTAGGAGACTCCGAGGTGGGATGAGGCTGAGAGTCGGGGAGGAGAGCTTGTTTTCAGCTTATGTAGGTAGGCCTTTCCACAAAGTGTCAAAGCCTACACAGAGCCAAAGACATACATTCTGGGGTGCTGGGAGTGGCTGACATGTTGCTTCGAGGCCAAGCTATGGACTTCTCTTTGGGACGACTCATGGAGCCTTTTTCCCCTTGCTGAAAGACAGGCAGGCATGCTCCAGAGCTGGGAGACACAGGAAAGCGGAGTGAGGAGGAAAGAGACCCCGCTGTCCCTCACCACGGCCGTGAAGTATAGCCCAGGCAAAAGTTCCTGCTGCCGCGCCCAGACTTAGAAGTCAAGGTCAGAATCAAGGAACACGAGTGGCAAACAGTGAAGACGATGGTGCTGGGGGAGGGGGATGGCTGACGAGGACTCCAGAGAAGGCGGGGGAGGGGACGGGTTCCGGGAGAGGTGAGGGCAACAGAACACCCCAAATGAAGACAAGGTGCCTGTACCCATCCTTATCAACTGAGGGTTCTTTAATAAGGAGAGGCCAAAGTGGGCAAATGGCCTCACAGTTCTGCATCTTAACCTCATTGCTGGGTGCCTGAGGCCCCTACGTACCCCACCTCCCTGCCCAATGTCCCCCTGCAGCCACTGGAGCATCTCATTTTGTTGGAGTGGTACCCATTCATCAAAGAACAGAATTCAATCCCTCTTCCCATTTAGAGGGCAGAGCCTGCCTCTTTCTAATTTCCTTGGCAACAGCTTAGGTTACTACCCTACTGAAATAGCCTCAAGGATCCCCTCTCACACCACACTCCTTCCCACCAGCGCTTTCTGGAATCCAGGCCCTCACTGCTCTGCTCCTCTAGAGGTGTGAGACTTAAACCTCCTCCATCATCAGATCCTTATGTGTGGATAAAGAGATACCCCTCTCCTGATCGGATCCCATGCTAGGTGGGCGTGCACGGGGGCCTCCATATCGAGTGTTTTGCCTATGTGTGTTTAAGTGCATCTGTGTCACACAATGCACATGGAGGTCAGAAGAGGGCATCAAATCTCCTGTAACTGAAATTATGGACAGTTGTTAGCCACCATGTGGGTGCTGGGAACCAAACCTGAATCCTCCATAAGAGCCATCTCTCCAGCCCCTAAAAATATTTTTTTAACAAACAAAAAAGTTTTCACCAAAAAAAAATCTCAACACATCACTTCTTCCAACCTCTGCTGACCTTTGAGGACAAGAGACCTGGGGAGTGGAGAGATGGATCAGTTGGAAAAGCATTCACTGTACAAGTGTGAGAACCTGAGTTCCATCCCCAACACCCACAAAAAAAGCTGGGGTACAGAGGCTGGAGAGATGGCTCAGTGGTTAAGAGCACTGGCTGTTCTCCCAGAGGACCTGGGTTTGGTTCCCAGTTCCCACATGGTGGCTAACATCCATCTTTAACGCCAGTTCCAGGGGATCTGATGCCCTCTTCTGGTCTCCACAGATATTGCACATATGTGGTACACTTAAATACATGCAGACAAAGCCCTCACACACATAAAATAAAAATAAATAAAATCTTAAAAAATCCAGACATAGCAGTGTGCCCTTGGAAGCCCAGCACTGAGGATGCAAAGACAGGAATGTCCCTGAAGCTCACTAGTCATCGTAGCCAAACTGGTGAGCTCTGGGCCAGTGAGAGATCCTTGTCTTGAAAAATAAGATAGATGGCTCCTGAGGAAAAACACCTGAGATCATTCTTTGTCCTCTTCACACATATGTTCACACATGTATACATACTCACATACATACATGCACATAGTAAAAAACAAAATGAGGTCAAGCAGCTGGACATGTCTTTGCAGAGCTAAGCCTCCGGGAGGCTGAATATCTGGGCAGCTTCAGGCTCCATCCTTTCTCCAATCTGAAGATAAGCTCCTGTCTCTGCAGACCTTTTAGCAAATGCCTAATTGCCTTCAGAGGAGATCACCCCCAGGAAATGGTGTCATTGGTTCAAGAAAGCACAGAAGGCAGACACTGTGCTGCTCTTCCAGAGGCCTTAGGTTCAATTCCCAGCACCACATGGCAGCTAACAACTGTCCATAACTCCAGTTCCAGGGAAATCTCTTCTGACCTCCACAGGCGTTGCATGACATGGTCCACTCACATACATGCAGGCAGTATACTCATACATATAAAACAAAATAATAAAATATTTTAAAATAATTAATTAACCATTTTTAAAAGAGGGAAAGCAACAGTATAACCTGGAGGCACAAAGTTCTAGAATTCCTCTGTCTTGGATCCAAATCCTGCTTTTTCTACTAACCGTCTGTGTCCTTGTATAAGTCACACCCCTTCTCTAAGTCTCAATATCCTCCTCTGTAAAGTGGGGTGCTGATAACCGTACAGCCCACACTTCATGTTTCTATAAAGATTTAACACAAAGAGCTCCATAAAGAGTTTGACCTACAATAACTGGCAAATGTTACAGTCATTACAGTCATTCCCAGGACGGGGAATCCCTTGAACCGGTCGCTAAGCTTGCCCCTGCCTCTCAGCCCACCACTCACCTCCATCCCTGAGATAAGTTGCCAGCTCACTGCAGTTGACAAACACCTCAAGAAACGGGCTGCAGATGTAACTCAGTTGGTAGAGTGCCTCCCCAGCATGCATGAAACCCTGGGTTCCATCTCTAACCCGGCACAAAACCAGGTATGTGATTGTGCATGCCTGTAATCCCAGTATTTGGAAGGCAGAGGCAGGAAGATCAGAAGTTCAAGGTCATCCTTGGTTACAAAACCAGTTCCTGGGTAGCCCAGGCTACGTGAGGGGAGGGAAGAGGAGGGGAGAGGAAGGGAGGGGGAAGGAATTCATGACAGCCTCCCACTGGGCAATCCCAGCCTTGTCCAAGACCCAGTGTCCCACAGATTCCTTTGTGACCATCTGTGTCACTGCCCCATTCAGTTCCAGTATAAAGAATGAGGATGCTGGCCAGGACCCCAAACACCTACATAGTTCCTCAACTGCTAAAAAAGGGGCTCCCACAAGGCCAAGCAGTAATGAGATGGAAGATTTGGGTTAATCCTGAGCCAAATGAGAGCCTAATTCCCGCTGTAAACATCTGTCAGCCGCTAGTTAACAGTTCCAGGGGCCCTGAGCTTGGGGGCGGGTGAGGTGGCCTCCAATTTGCAGAAGCAGTTGGGCCTGTACCTAGGGTGTTGTTTTTCTCCCTCTTCCTTGTTTTTTCTTTTTTTGGAATGTGGATATAAACTTTATGGAGGGGCCTGGTCTCTGTTCACACCGGGTGCTAATAACCCACAGCTGAAGGCGGAGATGCAGAGAAAACTCGGAGGTGTGGGGCCCAGAAGGCTGCAGTTGCTGGGATGGGGGGCACTGAGGAAGGGGACCAGGAGGATATTTAATATTGAATTCACTTTTTTTTTTTTTTAATGTGGAAACTTTTAGACACAAACCGGCCCCTGTGTTTAAGTCATTAAAACATCTTTAAGCATTTTCTGGTTCGAGTTTGTTCTGCAGTCGTCCTAGTTCCTGGAACGTATTTTATTTTTCTTTTAAGTCGGTAAAAGCTGAAAGAGAAGGGGGTGGGGCGACAAGGGGGAAAAGTGCATTTCCAACAGATTTTTCTTTTTCTTGCTCCTGGGCTGGGGAAGAAGGCGGAGAAGAGAACAGGGCTCCCAGTGTCTGGCGGTTAATCCCCAGGAATCCTGCTTGGCCTTTTAGGACCCCTGCACTTGCTGACACCATGCACATTCTGTCTGCCTTGGGGAGTTGTCCACCCTCCAGGACCTAGAGGAGACTCCACACATGCTGGGTGCCCCGACTTTAGGGCCGGGGAGAGGGCCGGTGCCCTGGACGGGGTGCAAAGGTGGAGTGTGCCATGATGCCCGCCCCCCAGCAGCACAGCCGGCCCAGGCCTCATGTGTTCCATCGCGACAAAGAGTCATGCCTCCTCTCCGCCCAGCATGCACCGCGAAGTCCTGGCAGCCCCATCTCACCCACTTCCGCTTGACCTCCAAGATGAGTGTCTCTGCCTGGGCTGGCGCGAACACAGACTAATAAGGCTACCAACCTGAGACCCAATGCACAGGAAGAGGTGGCCTAGCGACCCAAGGGGATGCCGGCCACGCCTCAGCCAGGAGCACTTAACGCTCTCATCCTTGACCTTGTCAAGACGAAGTCCTAACAACCCAGCAGCAACAACCCTGGAGTCTTGAAGGAGGAAGTTTGGAATCAGGATTCTTGGGTTGTGAGGTTTGAGCCAGGACAACCGGAAATGGATGCCGGATGTCAGCGCAGAATCTGGGTTTTCAGAGGAGACGCCCAACCCCGGAGCGCCATTGAGATTTAAATGGTCAACCTAGAAAGTGGAACAGTTGCCCCGCATTCCTCTGAGCCAGAGAGTGGCCATCTCCAGGACACAGTGGATATGCAACAAGTGTGAAGAGGATTTTATTCACCCAGTCCCAGCTCTCCTGGGAAGTCCCATGCCTACCTGCGCATTCTATTTCTACACTAAGTAACCCACAGGGCCACACATCTCCAAGGGGTGGAAGGAATGTGCAGTTTTAAAGTTCATTATCACAAGTTGGCAAATCAAATATAGCTGTGCCCAAGAAATGAGGATCAGTCAGGTTGACTAGCTGGTGGGGGGTTGCAGAAAACTCAAGAGCTGTGTTGTGTGTTAAGGACAGAGTCAGGGCTGGAGAGATGGCTCAGCAGTTAAGAGCACTGGCTGCTCTTACAGAGAACCTGGAGTTGGTTCCCAGCAACCACATGGTGACTAACAACCTTCTTTAACTCCAGTTCCAGGAGATCTAATGCTCTCTTCTGGAATCTGCAGGCATTGCATGCACATTGTGCACTTACATATATGCAGGCAAAACATTCATATACATTAAAAAAAAGTAAATAATTTTTTAATGTTTTAATCAAAAAAAAATTTTTTTTAAACAGAGTTAAAGAAACTTGGCCTGAGAAAGCCCCTCCAAAAGTGAGCATCTTCTCCCTCAATGGGAGGGACAGGCATCCTGCAGCTGATTGGTCTACTAGCTGCCCACCACAATCCCCTGCAGCTTTTAGATTGGACCAGATGTTGACTGGCAGAAGGAAGAGTTCTAGAGGCAAAGAGAAGATCCTGATATTAAACTAGGTACAGAACAAAACAGGCTGGAGAGGCGGCTCAGCAGTTAAGAGCACTGAGCACTGCACAAGCCGGGTGCACTTACATCCATGCAGGCAATAATACACTTAAAATAAAAGTAATTTTTAAAAAAAAATTAAGTACGAAACAGTTGGGCTTCATAGGACCCAACATCTAATAGTGTGAAAACTTAACAGGGCAGGAAACCAAGGCTCCATGGGCCCCTGACCTGCTGGGTATCAGGGGCATCTATTCGTCTCCCCAACTGTGCAACCTCTGTATCTTCATCAGCTTCCTGTAGCCAAGGTCACTGTCGAATGATCAACTACCAGCTCGCCCTGGCTACATGCATTGTCCAATAAATTTATCCCCCCCACACACATACATCCGAAAAGCTACCTGAGCATATCCCACCCGAAGAGAGCTCTGTCCCTTACAGGGCCCATCTACTGAGGAGAAAGGATAAGCCTTCCCCCTGCAGGGTGGATAGAATGAACCTGAGCACCACGGTGCACAAGGGGAGCCGTCAGCTGACTGGTGGCTCCGGGGGCTCTTCACGACAGAACCTAAATAGAGCTCCCTTCCTGAGTGATGCTATCTTCCCAGAAGATGCGTCCCAGCGCCACTGGCCCTGCCCCGCAGAGTCCTGGAGGCGCAAATGGCTCTGTCTAGCAGACGCAGTTCTGTCCTGCAAACCGGCGGGCCCTGGCAGTAATTTGGCTCTGAAAATTGGTGCCACACAAACAGCTGAGAGCTGGAAGGCCCGCGCCCTCGTGGGTCAGCGTCTGTCAGTTTCCATTAAGATATGCAAAGCCGAGGCGCCCGCGCAGCCGCCATCACATCTCCACATCTCCTCTGGGCGCGTGTAATTGGTGTCAACTGTTTGATTGCGATAATTGCAACTGTCTGGGGAGGTGGTATCCAGGCCCCGGTGAGACGGATGGTCGGGTCTCCTGTGTTCTGCACACCGGGACTCGCAGGCCTCCCTGGCGAAGCTCCGAGGAACTCTCCTGTTCTTCGCTCCCTTTCTACAAGAGAGACTAAGAATCTGAGGAGCTAGAAGACCGGTCCCCATTCCACCCCCTAACCGGAACCACATCTTATGAAGGAAACAGGCAGGCTCAGGCCTGTGAGTCTCAGCCCAAGTCCAACATCTCCTATCCCATAGTAGTCATACTTACAATTCCCTTCCTGGTCATTATCCCTACTGATCTTCACCAAAGCAAGTGAAGTGAGTATTATTAAATCTTTGTTTACAGATCTTAAAACTGAGGGACTGGAGAGATGGCTCAGGGGTTGAGAGCACTGGCTGCTCTTCCAGAGGACCCAAGTTCAGTTCCCAACATCCACATGACAGCTAACAACGAACTGTAACTCCAGTTCCGGAGGATCTGACACCTTCTTCTGACCTCCAAGGATATTGCATGACACAGGTGCACTTACACACATGCAGGCAATACACTCATACATATAATATAAACATAATAAATATTTTAAAAGATTTTTTTAAAAACTGAGTCTTGGGAGGGTGTAGGGACAAAATCTATCCATTACCCAGTGAGAGACAAAGACAGGAAGTAAGCTACTCTTTGATTCCTGAAGTCTGTCCCTCACATGAGGAGATCTGGCAGCCTACTGCAGGTGGGAACCAGGGACCCTGAGTGTGAGACGCCTGGTGGGGACATCAACAGGAGCCATTTGGGGGTGGCCGTGTCTTAAGGCCTTGGAAAGGGAGAGTGGTCACTCCCGGCATCCTGGGCACTCAGAGTGGTCCTGTCAATGACAGAATGTTTAGCAGCACTTCCAGCCTCTACCCAGCATACACTAACATGCAATCACCAAAGTGCCTCCAGAAATCACCAAATGCCCTAGGGGAGGAGGGAGACCATTGAGAACTGCCCGTTCTAACAGACCCCTGTGAAAACCACATTAGACAAGAGCTCTACCACTAAGTCTGGTAAGTACATTCAGGCCATCATTCAAAGAAAAATTTCCATATCACCTACTACAAAGAAGAAAGGTGCTACACGTGAAAATAAGAAAGTTGGGGGCTAGAGGGCTGGATCAGCTGGTAAGCGCCCTTACAGAGGACCGTAGTTCCATTCCCAACACCCACATCAAGTGGCTCCATCTCCAGAGGATTTAGTGTCTTCTAGCCTCCTTGGGCGACCTACACTCGCGTGTATATAGCCACACACACATAAACACACACAGACACACACATACACACATCCATAACTGAAAACAAAGTTTGGGGGCTGGAGAGATGGCTCAGTGGTTAAGAGCACCTACTCCTTTTCCAGAGGACCTGCATTCAGTTTCCAGCACCCATATGGCAGCGAACATCAGTCCTCAGCTTCAGTTCCAGGGAATCCAATGCCTTCTTCTCACCTCCACAAGCAACAAACACGTATGTGGTACATTTGCATACATGTTTTGCAGGCAAAACACACATACACATATAAGAATAAATTCTTTAAAATAAATAAAGTTTTAAAACTTAAAAAAGTAATGAAGTTGGCTGGGCCTGGTGGTGCATGCTTTGACTTCAACACTTGGGAGGCAGAGGCAGGCAGATATCTATAAGCTTGAGGTAAGCCTGGCCTATATGGTGAATTGCAGGCCAGACAGGGCTACATAGTGAGAACCTATCTAAAGCAAAACCAAAAAAAAGTCAAGAATTCTTCCTCAAAGATAAAAACAAAGCTTAAAGACAGGTTTTATTTTACTTTATTATTTTTGGTACTTTTGAGACACGTTCTTACTATATAGCCCTAGTTGGCCTGGTGTGTAGACCAGATTGGTGTTGAACTTGTGGCAAGTTCCTCCTGCTTCCTGAGTGTCAGGATTACACATGATCTCTACCACACTCCGCTATTTTTTATTTATTTGAGGTGAGATTTTGCCATGTTGCCAAAGCTGACCCTGAATTCCTGGGCTCAAGTGATGATCCTGCTTCACCTCCTGAGTGTTGGGATTACGGGAGTACCCCATCATGTGGACGGGGTTTTAGATGCCATGACAGTAGCACGACAGAGCCAGACAGGGTAACCCCACACCTGGAATACTAGCCCTCAGGAGGCTCAGGCGGCTAAAGCAGGAGGATCATGGATTTGAGCCAGACTGAGCTGGCTAGCAAGAACCGATCTCTAAAAAATAAGAGTTGGGGGTATAGTTCGGGGATAGAGCTATTGTTTGGAATGTGAAATGCCCAGGGTCTGATCCCCAACATAGAGAAGTGGGAGGGTAGAGGATCCACAGAACTGTTCCCGAAGACTGGGTGGTCTTAGAAGTGCTTCTCAGAATTATTCATTAAATAAAGACAACAGTCGGGGCTGGAGAGTTGGCTTAATGGTTAAGAGCATTGACTGCTCTTGCAGAAGACCCAGATTCGAATCCTAGCACCAACATGGAAGCTAAAATCTGTCTGTTAACTCCAGTTTCAGGGGATCTGACCCTCGCTTCTGTCCTCTGCGGGCATGGTGTATCATGGGTGCACTCACATACGTGCACGCAATACACTCATACACAAATAAAAAGAAAGTAAAAAAAGAAAGACAACAGTTACATGTATTGCTTTTCTTTTTCTTAATCTGTGTGGAAAAGGAAGCACTTGAGGCTTTAGTTTCTAGAGACTAGAAATAGGCAAATCCCATGGAGTGTGGGGCAGTGGAAACTGGCAACGAATGGCTTCTCTATAAGGAATTTTCAAAACAAATAAAATATACCAAAAGTCCACCTGTGTTTTTATTAGCACCACACATCAGCAGTCTTACATCAGTCACAAAAATATTCATTCCTAGAGCCAGCGTGATGGCACATACCTTTAATCCCAGCACCCAGAAGGCAGAGGCAGGTGGAAATCTGTGAGGGGGAGGTCAGCCTGGTCTACATGGCAAGTTTCAGGCCATCCAGGGTTACATAGTAAGACTCTGTCTCAAATTTTAAATATAAAAAATAAAACTGTGACCCTGAGAATTCTAAAAAATGTTTTTAACTTTTCTCATGCTATATTCTAAGCCATTACTGCAGTTACTGTTGAATTTCAAAAAATGATAAGCACTTCATTTAGCTCATCAATCCATTTTGAAGAATTACAGTACACACTGTCAGCCCAGAACAGGTGGGCTCTGCCTGGGGGCTTAGTGAGTTAAGTTTGTAACCAATATATATCATTAGGTCTGTTTCTGTTAACTTGTATCAACTTTCACATCTGCTGCAGACAGACTGTCTTTACACAGCAGATTAAAAATAAACCGGCTCACTGTAAAGACAAAGTCATAATCCAGCCTACTTTCACTCACAGAGTTAATCTCTATGCAACTCATTCTCTGAAATTTAGGAGTTTTCTGTTGGGGAGTGCCTTCCAGTGTCTCCTGCCCCCGTTGATACAATTTTCAACCACCAACCAATTCCATTTATCTTCTTTTTCATATTGTGTTTAGTTCATTATTTACTGGTATGGTTATATACAGTTAACTAAGAGAACATTTTCTTTTCTGGCCGCTGGTATTATTTCGCTGTTATTTTATTTTATTTTATCATGGTGAATCTGTTAAAATGACTCCTTTGGGGCTCAGCAGTCAAGAGCACTGGCTGCTCTTGCAGAGGATTAGGGTTCAATTCCCAGCACTCACCTGGCCACTAACAACCATCCTTAACTTCAGTTCCAGGGGAATTCAATTCCCTCTTCTGACCTCCATGGGCATTGCATGGCATAGGTGCACTTACATACAGGCAGGCAATGTACACATACACATAAAATAAATATTTCTTTTTTAAAATGGCTCCTTCAAGTTTTCTAATATATTAGGTATCCTACGGACCCAGAAAGAGACACCCCCAGAGGTCACCACTGTCCTGACCTTATGGCTTCCCACCAGACTGGCCTCACCCAGGGACCAACTGATAGTCCCCTGGGCAGCCTGGGCTGATGCCCTGCCAGCCTCCTTTCATGTTGAGTCCCATCTCAAGCAGCTCTCCTCCAGACCCCCATCCCCTCTGTCCTCTGTTACTCAGTGGAGGAGGCTCAGATGCAACAGGGTACAGAAAGCTCTCAAAGGGCCCAAAGGGTGACTTCAGGGCAGTCAGACTTCAACAGAGGTCACAGCCTGCTAGGAGAACCTAAGAAAGCCACCTGCTCAAATCCTCAGCACATTGGAGAAACTGAGGCCCAAAGAAAGTTTTCCAACCTAAGGTTATCTAGTTAACTCATTGGTCATGGTAGAATTTGAACTCAGCATTCCTGACCTATAACAGCATTTTGCAAAACCTGACAAAGGTGGTCTTGTGATAGAACTTTCATCATACCAGATGGTTCCCTGAATATTCTCTCTGGTCAGGAGCCATGTGTGGAGCCCCTTGCTGGTTCCACTGTGGCCATCCCGGCCTACCCGGGCTCCTCTCAGTTCACAGGGAGGAGCTGATGGCTTTTTTGCTTTGTTTTGGTTTGGTTCTTGTATTTATTTAGAGACAGAGGCTTGCCGTGTAGCCCAGGCTGGCCTGGAACTCTCAAGCCTCCTACAAAAACATTTTAAAAATAAAAAACACCATTCACCCATCAGAGGCGTACTATCCGCCACTTCTGTGTATCTGATCTCTGCCAGACTCTGGGGATACGGGAATCCAAAAATCAAGGTCACTGCCTTCAAATAGAAAGAAAACAAGCCTTAAAGACAAAGCTTTAGAAAGCAGCACAGAATGTTCTGGATGCCAGGGCAGAACATCTGATGCAGGCTGGGGCGGTCTAGGAGGGCTTCCCAGGGGGAACAGGGTTTAATCTGAAAGGATGACAGTAGACAGCCGGAAGAGAGGGGCAGGAGTGTGGGTGGCTTCAGAAGAAACACTTCAGATGAGGGTGCCAACTTCTCCTGGCCCCTGCGGGATCATTCCAGGCTCCTGCCAACCTCCCCCATCCAGATCAGAACTCTCTCTAAGCAGCCCACCTTGGTCTCTAGATCTCTCAATAGAGTCTCACTACATAGCCCAGGCTGGTGTGTCCCACTCAGGATTCCTCTGCCTCAGTCTTCCCAAGTGCTGGGATTACACATGTGTGGTGCCCATCTTGGTTTTTCTGATGCCACTGACCTATAAGCCTCCACAGGACTGGTCCCCAGTCCCTTGTCTCTTCCTGTCCCTCCTGTAACTCAGCACAGCTTGGCGCCCTGAGTTCATTCAGGTCACTCTCTTCTTTCTCTCTATCCTCTCCCTTCATCTCTTCTCTGCTTTTCCTTCCTTCCTCCTTCTGCCTTCCCAGCTCCAGCACTGTGTGTCTCCTCGTGTGTCTCCAGTGCATGCCTGGAGCAGGCCAGATAAGGAAGGCCCAGGATCCAGGTGATCTGTAGCCCTGAGACCCTTTCCTTTCCCTAGAGACCTGAGATCAGCATCCAGCCAGACCCTGGGCCCTAAGCTGCCACAAAGGGGCGGAGTCAGAGCGGAAGGATATGTAAAGGTGTGGCGATATTGCCCCTCTGCTGCGGGGTGGTGGGAGGGGGTAGCTATAAGTCTGAAGACCCGTCAAGGTAGAGACCTTGGGCTGTCAGCATCTGTGAGCTCTACTTCTAGGAAGCGGCCTCCCCGACTGCCTCCCAGTCCCTCTGCTGCTGAGCCGGCTCTGCTCCCATTTCAACCAGCACCAGATCCATTAATAGCATCAATTTGATTTGCTCCAGCCCCGGCTCCCTCCCAGCTCCCCAGGGGCACCCGATCCAGAATGCCAGGCCCTGCTTCCTTTTCTCCTGGAACACGCTGACTCCCTCCCTTGGGCGCCAGGGGAGTTGGCAGGATAATAACCTGCAAGAGGAAAACTCTTCTCCCTGCCTTCTAATCTTCAGCGCTCACCAAATTAGAAAAGGCATCAGAAGCCCATCGGGCAGACTGCTGCAGGAATGTCATGCCATTAACCCCGGGCCACCTCCTGCTGGTGCAGGCAGCAGAGGATGTGTCAAGCCCCCTCCAACCCTTTCCAGCCCCCTGCCTCTACACAGAAGTAGAAGCCATTCCCCGTGCCCAGCGCATCCAAACCCCAGCAAAGCCTTTCTTCCTCAGCCTCCATCCCAACCCTCATCTCCCCATTCCTCCACACACTGCTGTCCCGCACATGACTCCAGGCTCCTTGGGCTCCAATCAGAGCCCCTGAGTCCAGGGAAGGACATTCGCCATTCTGTTGTTCCTTTCAGACCTGCCTCAGTTTAGTCATTTTCCCATTATGCAAAGGTTGACTGAGCACCACCACACAGCAGTGGCTAGAACAGTCCTACTTTCCTGGGGCTCACAGCTACTTCTAAGAGGCTGCCCCTTCCCCCTGGAGGCTGGGCTAGATGCCTGTGGTGAAACCGCAATTAAGAGTTGGCATGGTGGCACAGGTCTTTAATCCCAGCACTCGATAGGCAGAGATAAACAGATCTCTGTGAGTTCGAAGCCAGCCTGGTCTATAAAGTCAGTTCCAGGCCAGCCAGAGCCACATAATGAGACCTGTCTCTCAAGAAAAAAAAAAAAACAAAACTTGGAGACAGTGAGTGAGAAGAAGCTCAGTAAAATACTTGCCTCACAAGCATGTGGACCTGAGTTTAGATTCCAGCACTCATATTTTAAAAATCAGGAATAACCATGTATGCTTATAATCCTAACCCTGGGGAAGCTTACTGACCAGCTAGATTAGTGACACTGGTGGGCTCCAGGTTCAGTGAGAGACCCACCCAGACTCAAACAACAAGGTGGAGAAAAAGTTTAGGAAGACACTAAACATCAACATCTGGCCTCCATACACATGTATGCACACATGAACACATACATACTTACACACACACTTTAGTTGTCATGTCTACCTATGCAGCTGAGCACACACAGAGAGCAAGGATGGCACTTGCTCAACTCAACATAGAGTGAGGGATTTGTATAGCACTCAGTACAGCACACCTTTACTAAACACTCTAACACATGTAATACTTGCTATGCCAGGTACCAAGTGCTAAAGCATACAATCACTCTTCCTCTTCTATTTATTTATCTTTTAGTTTTATGAGAAAGGGTCTTACACTGTAGACCATGATAGCCTAGAGCTCACTAGGTAGCTTAAGCTGATCTAAAACTCATGGTAATCCTCCTGCCTCAGCCTCCCAAGTACTAGGATTATAGGGGTGAGCCACTATGCCCAGCTGTAGTTTTGGTTTGGGTTTCCATTTCTTTTTCTTGGGACAGGGTCTCCCTGTAACCCTAACTGGCCTAGAGCTCACTGTATAGACAAGGATGGCCTCAATCTCACAGAGATCCACCTGCCTCTGTCTCACAAGCATTGGGATTAAAGGCGTGCGCCACCACACACAGCTTGTTCAGCTTGTTTTTGTTTCTTTTTAAAAGGTATTTATTTATTTATTATTTATTTTGTCTTTCTGAGAGAGGGTCTCCCTGTATCCTCTGGAACTCACTATGTAGACCAGGTTGGCCTCAATTTCACAGAGATCTGCCTGCCTCTGTTGGGATTAAAAGTATACTCCACCACACCAAACTTTTTTTTTTTTTTAGTTATGTGTATGAATGTATTGCCAACATGTACGTAAGTTTACCCGTGTCATGCAATGTCAATGGAGGTCAGAAAAGGATATCAGATCCCCTGCAACTAGAGTTATGGACAGTTGTTAGCCATCATGTGAGTGCTGGAAACTGAACCTGGGTCCTCTGCAAGAGCAGCCAGTGCTCTTAACCACTGAGCCTTTTCTCCAGTCCCAATGCTTTTGTTTCTTAAAACAGGGTCTCCCATTGTAGCCCAGGCTGCCGTGAATTA
This sequence comes from Eospalax fontanierii, assembly GCA_035773235.1. Classification (NCBI taxonomy): domain Eukaryota; kingdom Metazoa; phylum Chordata; class Mammalia; order Rodentia; family Spalacidae; genus Eospalax; species Eospalax fontanierii. Next base: position 8,696,610 of record CM069549.1, read on the forward strand.
ACATCAAAGCCCAGGTTGACTTCGAATTTGTGGCAGTCTTCCCCCTCCATCAGTGATGGGCCTGGATTATAAACCTGAGCCACTATACCCAGCTCATCATTCCTGCTTCAGAAACTGAGTCCCAGAGAAATTAAGTAGTGACTCCTCCAAACTGTCAACCAGCGAGAGACTCCAGCAGCCAGCTGGTTTCACTCAGAGCGCCGAATAAAGGGGAGAACTTGACACTGGGTTTCCCCATGTTTTAGCGCCTGCCTGCCATTAGCCTCAGCAACTGCAAACCTCACCAAGCGCTTCCTTCCACTCTATCCCAGGACATGCAGTGTGGAGGCAGCCCTTGGTTTCTGGAGGGTAGATCTCACCTGGCCCTGCACATGCTGCGGCCCTCACCCCAGGAACAAGGTGGGCACCCCAGTGACACCCAGGAACTCACCTGCCTCTTCCTTGTCTGTAAGTCCTGCAACCAAGCCCTCCCCTCCCCCCCCCAAAGCCTTCCTAGCACCACTGGGACAGGGACAGTGTGTGACACCCAGTGACACCCTGTGTGGCTCCGCCTGGTGGACATCTCTAACACACACCTTAAGGCTGGGCAGAGATTGAGCCCTGAATACCTGTTGCTTCGTTGCTTGGCTGGTTTTTCTTGGATGATGTAGGCAGAGCTAAGATGGAATTCCAGCTACAGCCATGCCACAACTTGCTGTGTGAGCCTGGGAAAATCAGCCTCCTCTCTGAGCCCTAGACCCTGTGTTCTTCGAGGATTGGGCTAAATGGTCTCTAGGTTATTTTGCTTTGTAAAATTCCCATGTGATTACAAATCGCACAAGCAAGCCTTTATGCAGTTGGTGATGGGCACTCTCTTTCTCCCTCCCAGCAGGGTTTGTCTGTTAAGATGGGCAATAAGCTGAAGCATATCTGCCAAAGAGCCAGAGACGGAGTGCAGTGTGCCTGCCATCTCAGCCGTTTAGGAGTCTGAAGTACGAGAACCACCTGAGTCTAGGAGCTGGAGGCCAGCCTGGACAACAAGGACCCCCTCAGTTCCCAGAAGTCAACACTGTCAAAACAACATGCAGATCAGGAACCTGAGGCTCCTCCTCAGGGTCCTGTGACATGTGGATCTGAGGATAGGTGAGACAGAGGCAAGTGACTCTAAAACAGGGCTCTGCCCAAGACAGGCGGCCACCTCTCCCAATGGCCCTCGTCTTCTTGCGCTGGGACCCCTGTCCTGTATGGTGTTCAGTGCACACAGGAGTGTCCAGCTCACAGAAATCTACATGTGGCTTCTCTCACACTCTGGAGAGCCACATAGAGTGTCCATGTGTCTCTGTGTGTGTGCGTACAAGGGAGAGAGAATAGACAAGAGAGCTGGGGAGGGCTGCGAATACAGAAGACAGAGCAGCTGAAAGGATGGTTGCCGGGAGGTCACACACACAGGAACGGGGGCGACAGTAATAACAATAACAAGCCTAACACAAACCTTGCCTTTTTTATTTTCGAGCTGAATGTGAGCCCGAGCTGGGCTGAGGGGATTAATCTCTTAAAAAATAAGTGCCGTGAGAGGAGACAGGCAGTGATTAAGGTTTTAACTGATCAGTCTGCATCTGACAGTGAACCAGCTATTATCTTAACGGAATCAAACGAACATTCAAAGCCGTGCTCAGCCCCAAACATGAAAGGAGATGTCATCTCCTGGCAGCTGGCAAGCCGCAGGGGGAGCGGAGGGGAGAGAGGGATGGAGAGAGAGGAGGAGAGAGAGAGCGAGAGAGAGAGAGAGAGAGAGAGAGAGAAGAACATAGCAGTGAGAGAGAGGGAAGACGAAGAGAAAGAACGGAGTGGGGAGAGGGGCCGCAGAGGTTTGCAGAGGTTCCACTGCTCCAGTTACACACACACTTGTGCACACACTCACACACGCACACACGCATGCACATACTTGTATCCACATGTGTGCACACATACATATTCACATATACATGCATACATATCACACACTTAACACATATACATGCACACATATGCACTCATGCACACACATATACATGTGCACACATGCATACCAGACTCATTCTCACACTCGTGCACATGCACATATGTGTACACACTCTCATACCACACTCATGCACACGCATCCATGTATTCACGTACACATGCACACACTCATTCACACACATATGTGCACACTCATGCACACGCACTCTCATACACAAACTCATACATACACACATAACACTAATACACATACATGTGCACACTCATGCACACATGCCCAGGGCCCCCATAGCACAGGTTCTGATTGATCATTGCACTTCGAGGCCTTCAGTGTCTGCACTTCCCAAAGGATGAAGACAGGACAGGATGAAGGCAGAGACCGGAAGGATGAGGTTTTGAGGCTCTAGCTGAATCCTCAATGCATTGGGAGACCAGACCAGGCAGGGGTCTTTCTTTTCCTATGGCTCCAAGGTGAGGAGCGCTTAGCAAATAGTTCTAAAAAGGATACAAGAAAAAGGATGGGAGGCAGAGAAAAGAAAAGAAAGAGAGAGGATAGGTAGAAGAGATGGAGGGAGAGAGAGAAGCGGGGAGCAGAGGAGAGGTGCGAGGGGACAGGAGGAGAGGAGGAGGGAGTTATTTTGTGAGGCATTGAGACCCATCTCCCCCTTTATTCCTCCCAGCAACCCAGTAGTGGACGCTCCTGTGATCTTGACTACAGAGGAAATATGCCACAAGCCCTCTGCTTATAGGAGGCGGAACTGGGATTTGAACCCAGACCTCTCCCACTCTGATATCTCAGAGTTTCTCTCCAGACAGGGAGACAGAAGAGCAGAAAAGGAAACCAGGGAAAGCAAGGGCAAACAGGAAAGGGCTCTGGGTCCTTCCTGAACCTTCCCCGCTCTGAGGCAGGGTGTTTCCTTCCCATCTCCACCCTTCCGCGAGGGTCATTTGGATGCCAACTTCCCCAAGGCCTAGATCTTGAGCCTGGACCAATGCCTGATACTCAAGTGTCTGACGCTTCCCCCACCTACCCCAAGTTCTGGGGTTCAAATCCTAGGTCATGTGCATGCCAGACGAGCATCCTAGCCCCTGTCCAAGTGTTTGTTAAAGAGGGGAATGCGGGAAGGGTGTGGGTCCCGAGTTAGATGGAGACAACTACCAGGTCCGTGGACTGCCCCGTCCCACTCCTAGTGGGGCTCTGGCCACAGAGACATCTGGGGCAGGAAGGGACCATCGTCACCATCAGACAGAAACGCAGCTGGAGGCTGTCCGTGTGAGAAGGTGCAAGCAGAGGACCCACTTCCCAGAGTTGTTCTCTGACCTCCGCATGCAGGACATAGCGTGCAAATGTGAACACACACACACACACACAAATACACAATGTAAAATGAAACAAAACAAGACTACACACCTGCAAGAGACAGAAAGCCAGGCCACGTACCTCACGCCCGTCAGCCCAGCACTTGTGAGGTTGAGTCAGGAGGATCCCTAGAACGAGGCCTGTCTGCACTGCACACTAAGATTCTATCTCAAAAAGGGGGGAAAGAAAAGAGAGAGAGAGAGACAGAGACAGAGACAGAGAGAGGATGAAAAATTAGAAAACTCGACGCCCACAGGCCCCTGTGCATGAGACAGCTCATTTCCCACTTCCTTTCTCTTGCTGACACGCTTACTCACTTGAGGAGACAGCTGTTCCTCAGAGAAAACAGACATATGGTCCTCCCTCTCCTCTCTTCACCACACACTCACAGGCTCTCATCTACACACACACACACACACACACACACACACACATGCACACACACTCTCCCAAAGACACTGCCCCCGTTTCTCACACACATTCTCTTCTGTCTCTGTCTCTGTCTCTGTCTCTCTCTCTCTCTCTTTCTCTCTCTCACACATACAGAGGAGAGAAAAGAAAGAGAGAGAGAAAGCAAACTCTAGGTTCCTATTTACAGTCCACCACCCTGGGCCCGAAGACTGATTTGTGTCACAATCAAGTTCCCAGAATTGCGCCTTTTGGTCCAGGGGACACCAGGTAGGATCTAGTCCACTCCTTGGGTTGGTGCAGGCCACATGTTTTCTGTCCTTCCCTGAACGCAGTTTTCAAGTCTGCCCCAGAGGGAAGATGCCAGGGCAAAGGCCCTACCAGCCCTCTCTGGTAGAATGGTCCCCTACAGCCACTTAACTGTGTCAACCTGTGGCCACAGGTAAATGTGGCCAAGGGTAGCCATGGGCACAGCCCAAAACAAAATCGGAAACTCACTTAAAACATTGGGAGTTGTTTTTTGTTTGTTTGATTACAATTTTTTTTTTCTGTATGTCAATCGAGTGATTTTCAAACACGAATTTTGTAGATGAAAATAGCATGTCAAAAGATCAAAAGTTTGGACATGCCTGGAGCACTCCTTGCTCTGCCTACCTGGCCCCTCCCTCTGCCATCCTGGCTCAGGACACCTCCAGTCCACTCCTGCATCATGGCAACAGCCTATTTCCTTGCCATGTCCTTGCCTTTAACCACCCACACAGCACGGCCAGGGGCTCTTCTAAGACGGCGCAGATGGCATCGCTCCTTGGTAGAGACAATCCACAGCTCCTTTCCCTGCAAGGTTCAAGTCCAAACAGCTCCAGCTGGACTGTCCATGTCTTCCTCTCTGCCTTAGCTCTGAATGCCTCCCCCTCAGGAACACCTCTCTGTACAAAACTGCTGTCACTCTGTGCCTATGCATGATACCCACATCTTTCTGCTGCACACATTGCAGTCCCTGTCTCCACTGTCCGTCCTCCCCACCTGACCCAAGTCCCTCTCTTTATATGTGTGGAGGTGGGGCTGGGAGTTGGGGTTATGTGTCTGTGGGTGTAACTGCACTTGAGACAGAATCTCTCGCTGGCCTGGTGTTCTCCATCAGCTGGCCCTCAGGCCTCGAGATCCACATGTCTCTATCTTCCATCTCGCCGTCATTGGGATTACAGGCATGCACCACTGTGTTCAAGTCTTTTAAACGATCTGTTTCTATCATTTTTAATTATGTGTGTCGGGGGGCGGGTATGCCACAGAATGCTGGTGCCTAATGAGAGCAGAGGCATCAGATCCCCCGGTAGCAGGAGTTACAGGTAGTTATGAGCTGCCCAGTGTGGATCCTAAGAAACAAACTCAGGCCTTCTGCAAGAGCAGTACACACTCTTAACTGCTGAGCTGTCTCCCTGGCCCCCGGTACCCAGGTTTTCTACATGAACTCTGATCCAAGCTCAGGAATTTATACGAGCAAAGCCAGCACCTTACTGGCCATCCATCTCCCCCATTTACAAATCTTTTCTCATTAAGAATAATGAAGTTAACACAATTTTGTTGAGTATTTAGTTTATGTCCAACCTATTCAAGGCCCATTCTGAGCAGTAAGCCATCTACTCTTCACTTGGGCCTCACAGGACACATTGTAAATATTTTATTTATTTTATTTTATGTGTATGGCTATTTTGTTTATTTTATTTTATGTGTATGGCTGTACTTACTGCCTGTATGTATGCGAGTGCACCCAAGTCTTGCAATGCCCAAGGAGGTCAGAAGAGGATGTCAGGTCCCCTGAAACTGGAGTTACTGGTGGTCGTTAGCCACTATGTGGGTACTGGGATTGGAACCCAGGATCTCTGCAAGAGCAGTCAGTGTTCTTAACCACTGAGCCATCTCTCTAGTCCCATCTGATAGGAAAGAAATTATGGCAAAGACAGGCTCAGTTACGTGAAGGCCACATAGGCACATAGAGAAATAGGCAGAGCTCGGGTCTGAAAGCAAAGTTTGGCTCCCAAATCCAGCTCTGACCATTCTGAACCTTCCCTGCCCCTCGAGGGACCCTCCCCCTCCTCACACCATCTCTGGCCCCAGTCCCCACACCCAACTCCTTGTTCTCCAGCTTTCTCAAGGACATGCTCTCTATATCTCTGGTGAACCCGGATTCCATGAGACCCTGGATCAATACTTTGATCTTTGTTTGTGTTAATTTTCTCCCATGAACCTTGTTATTTGTTTGTTTACATCAGCATTAGTCATCCCAACCCCTTTGTTGCCAGTTTACCTGACATGGTGCTAGGTGTATAAAGTAGAAAGAAAAATTGCACCAGCTAACACAGGAGTGCCTACTGTGTCCAGGTTCTGTTGCAGCTACCTTCCAGAGACTGATAAAAGTTACTTACTTAGTTAGCTAGCCAGCTAGCTAGTTAGATAGTTGGCTAGTTTCTGGTTTGTTTTTTTAAAGACAGGAGATGGTCTCAGGTAGTCCAGGCTAACCTCAGATTCACTATGTAGCTGAAGATGACATTGAACCTCTCTGATCCTCTACTTCCTTAGCGCTCAGATGAAGGCATGAGCCACCATGACTGATTTTTGTGGTGCTGGGGATAGAACACAGGGCCCTGCGCATTCTAGGCAAGCACTCTACAAACTATTCTGTTTCCACAGCTCCCGCTGCCTTCATTCCTCACAGATGAGAACACAGATGAATGATCAAAGTCACAGAGGTGATAGCGGTGATCTTTGCTCACCAAAGTCACTAGGCTGTGGCAGGTTTAAAATGACGACTGATTTTTTTTAATGTTTTCGTTATTATTTTTACTTTTTGTGCATCCGTGTATTGCCTGCATGAATGTAAGTATATCCATGTTGTACTATGCCTGCAGAGGCCAGAAGAGGGCATCAAACCCCTTGGAACGAGAGTTAAGAATGATTGTTAACCCCCATAGGGGCACTGGAAACCCAGCCCAGGTCCTCTGCAAGAGCAGCCAGTGCCCTTAACCACTGAGCTATCTCTCCAGCCCCCGGATTCTTTTTAAAAATACTTATTTTATGGGTATGTGTGTGTGTATGTATGTATGCATGTAAATGTACCACACTCACGGAGGAGTGCATAGAAGTCAGAAGAAGGCATTGGATCCCCAAGAACTGGATTTATTGGCAGTTGTGAGCCTCTGTGTGGGTGCTGGGAACTGAACCTAGGTCTTCTGAAAGAGCTTAATAAGCTTTCTTAACTGCTAAGCCATTTCTCCAACCCCATGACAACAGAGTCCTCATTATTTCTCCATTGAAAGGAGGACTTTATTTCCCTTCTCCTTGAGTCTCAAATCAGTGTAACACAGCTTGTGTCACCTTTACCTTTAAGAAGCCCGGAAGTTCCCACCTGTTCGCTTCTGGAGTCCTGAGCTGCTGTGGCAGTCTGATTCAGTAGCTGGAAAGGAGAGGCCAGCTGATGCCGGCTGGGCGAGCGTCCTAGTTGGCCTTACAGATGATGATAGCCTCAGGCCCCGTGTGACAGGTGCAAGAGAGAGCCCCAGAAGAGCCTCCCAACCAAACCCAGCCAGTCACCAACTCAGGACAGATGGTGTGATGGCTGACTTCAGTCTCTGCTTGGGGTGGGATTTTGTGAGGAGGGTCAGATTTGAGGCAGGGTCTCATACAGCCCAGGCTAGCCTCAACTTCACTAGGGGGTCAAGGGTGACCTTCAACTTTGATCTTCCCGTCTCCACCTCCCCAGTTCTGGGATGACTGATAAACATCAGCACACCTGGGTTTTGGGTAATTTTGTTGTTGTTTTCATATAGCATTATGAAATCCAAACGGGTAGCTCTTATTATTGTTCTCATGGAGAGCCATAAAGCTTATATGGTTGACTTGCCCAAGGTCCCGTAGCTGTATAGGAAGGGAGTAGGCATCAAGGTTAGGACCCATGCCTCTGTCACTCAGAACTTGAGAAGAATTAATTATTGCAACGTACACCCTCCGTCAGTGATGGAGGTACAAGGTCCTTGTGGGGTGGGTATCTGGAAACGGCTGCCAGTAGGATTAGCTCACCTACTTGAGAGCATCTCTGTTCTGCTGTATACCATGGTGGGATGGGAAAGCAGGTGGTTTTCAGCTGTATAGAGGGAGTCCAAAGCAGGGGTCTCGGTGGGTGGCAAAGGACCTAAAGGGCTAGAGTCTGGGCACTACTGTCGATCTGATTCTCTAAAGAACTTCCACAGAAGCTTTTCTTTGAAAAGTGGATCCTGGGGGTCTGGAGACATCACTCATTAGGTCAGAGCATTTGAAACTCTTCCAGGGAATCTGAGCTTGATTCCCAGCACCCATATCAGGAGGCTCACAACTACCTGTAACTCCAGCTCCAGGGGATCTGACGCTTCTTCTAGTGTCATATGTGGCAAACATACATGTATGGCATATATGCACACTCACACACACATGTATATGCATAAAATATAAATAAATCTTTTTTATAAAAGAAAAAACTACATTTTGATTTGGAAACCACTCTGTGAGATCATCAGCCCTGCCCTCCCATGATTCCACGAACAAATGACGGTGGTCAGACAGGTGGCTCATCCAACTGCTGTGGCTCCCAACCCTGGGGAGAGAATTGTGGCACACAAAGAGGGAATCTGCGGAGGGAGACGTGGAACACAGTCTTCAGACTCTGGCAACAGACAGGTGTGGGGAGAGGTGCTGGCCAGAGCGGAGCAAACGCGAGGGTGAGAACGATTGGAGAAAGGCGAGGCAGGCTGAAGAGCAGCCCACAGTTCCGTGCTTACCCAGAAATCAGTGTGAAGCTGGGCATAGCGGACCCTCGGAGCAGGAGGGTCTTTGTGTATTTTCTCGATTTTCGTGTCTTTGTGTGTATGTGCTGGTGTGCGCATGTGTGAGTGTGCGTGTATGCATGTTTGCATGTGTGGACACATGTGTGTTTGAGTGTGTATAGGAGAAAGAAGTGATCACATATATGCCCAAGGCTGACAGGATCATCCTCAATTGCTCTTCACCTTTTTCATTGAGGCAGAGTCTCTCAACCAAACCCAGAGCTCATCGCTATCTGACTAATCTCACTACCCAGTTTCCTGGGGGATCCCGTCTCCACCTTCCAAGGCTGTCATACCCACCCAGCACTCAGATGAGTTCGGGAGATCTGAACTCCAGTCCTCGTGTTTATGAGCTTGAACCAACAAACTATCTCATCTCCCTAGCCTCAGCAAGAGGATCTTGAGATCAAATCCTGTCTCAAATTCATGTATGAAACAGAAATGGTGTAGTGACTACCTCCTAAGACAGCAGTGGGAGGAAAGAGGCAAGTCAGGAGAAAGTGTAACCCGGGGCTTGACACTTGATGAGCACTTGACACATAGTATCCATGACGACCATTCATAGAAGATGTTGAGTAGGAGAATGACTAATCCAGAAGCTCTGGAATGGGTCCTCCTTGTGCTCCCACACAGAGGCACACACAGTGCATGTGCCTAGGAAAGGCAGAGGATTTAGAAGTAGATTCTGAAGTAGACGGAGCCCAGGGCACCACACAGGGGCAAACAGCATATTCCCTGTTCCTGGCAGGACTCCCCAGAGCTGGGAAGTGAGTACAGGCTGAGAGGCAAAGGGTCAGGGCTGGAAAAGAACTGGTCAAACCCTGAGTACAGGCTAAAAGGCAAAGGGTCAGGGCTGGAAAAGAACTGGTCAAGCCAGTTGGGAGTGGACTGGCTCATGGAAAACTGGAGGATGGATGTGGGAGGCTTGGGTACCAGTCCTCACTAAGACACAGGACGAGAGTTGGCCCCTGGACTTCTGATAATCCTCTAGATAAAGCAGAATTCACTTTTAGGAAGGATGTGACAGCTCATGAAAAGTGAGGCCAGACTCACAGATGATCCAGGACAGAAGTCTGTAGCACCCAGGACCTCTGGGGCTGGGTGACCAGGTTTTGAATTCCAATTCTACCATGGAGTAGTTGCATGACCACATGCAGACTACTGAGTCTGACTGTGCCGAGCCCTATGGCTATCACCAAGGGCCTTGAACTCAGGGTCTTTGGGATCTAGCAAGGGAGACATGCACTCAGAAAAGTTTTGGGGGCCCCATATGTGGATGGTGACACACACCCATTCGTGACAGGTTAGCTCCATGAATGAACAGGATGTCACTGTGGGTTGTCAGAGGAGTCTCCATGAACGATATCAGGCCGGCGTTGGAGAGATGAAGAGGAAGCATGCAGAAGAGGAGAGTCCGGAAACAGGAGCGGGAAGGCCTGTCCCACTGAGGTAGAGTCTGGGGTCCTGGGGTGCGAGTTAGGGTTGGAAGTCTAAGGTAGAGAGTGGAGAAGTTTGAAGTAGCTCTGTCTGCTCCTTTCAGACTGAGGCAATCGATAACGGGCACAGAGATGAATCAGGAGGACCACAGGGCTCACAGGTGTCTCCACCAAAGCTGTGTCCACGCTGACAGTCCCTGCCGGTTGCCCCGACATCCCTGGGTCCCCAGGGTCAGGCCATTACAGGTGAGATTTATCACGAGCAGGTGTGCGGCACAATGGTATATTATCCAGGATTATGGGCTGTAACCGGATAATCTCTGTAATGTAATTCAAGCTCTCGACATGGCTTATGGCTCCTTAATGTACCTCAGACTGAAGAATTACAGGAACATTCTCCCTCCAGCTCCCATGTCCCCTCCCTCCCGTCCCTGTCAACCTCTAAATGATTTAGGCAATTGCCTGCAGCCAGATCTCAACATTTAGTCATAATTCAGCGCAGCTTGGTAAACATGACGGGTCAAGAGCTTTCCCTGCCTGCCCCCTTCCATGGAGGCCTCTCTTTCCTCCTCACCCAAACTAAGCCTCAAGGGGGAAGACAACTCATGACCCCTGGGACTCTGAGAAGGGTCAGCCTGAGATACCCTTTGGGTACCAGGGCTTGAATGCATCCCCATCGAACATGATATTCCTCTGGACTTCATCACCCACTAGACTGAGAATATTAATATAGTCAGAGAGGTTTTCAGATCCTAAGATCTAAGTGCCCTTGACTGTGAACTCACGCAAGTCAGACAGCAGGTTCTTTCCTAATAATATTGTTCACTGAGTACTTATTATGCACCAAGCATCTCCCCCACGTGATTTAAATGATTCATCCATTTAACACTTCCAACAATGTTTGGGTAGGGACTATTCATCTCCATTTTATGAAGAAAACTGAGGCTCAGACAGGTAACACCAAGATCACAGATCTCTTCAGAGGAAAGCTGCCATGTGAATCCAGGCAGCCCGATTCCAGAGCCTGCACCTCCATCCTTTGCACGATGCCATGCAAGATGTTATAGTGCCCACCTCCGAGTCCCAGAGCTTCATTCATCTACCAACACCTTGCTCATGTGTCAGGGGACAGGGACTCCTAGACAGCAGTGACCCTCAAGCTCACTGGCACGATCACAAAGCTGGGCTTCCCATCAGTCAACAGCTGGAAGAATGTTTGGAAGCCCCTCAGCTCAGCTCAGGCCCGTAGCCTCTTCCCCAGTCCATCCCGATCTGTCTTGGCTTCCTGTGAGGTATTTCTGCAGTCCTTGTGCCCACACTCCATCTCTTCCCTTTCCAGAAGCACAGACCAGAGACCCCTCTAGACTCAGGATCTGAAGAAAGTAGGGGACTCTCCCCACACTAGAAGGCAGCCTCGGGTTGAGAAGCTCTTCTCCTGAAATCTCAATCCAATCAGGCAGTTTTCTGAATAGGAGATGGTCTGTAGTGAATGCCTTCTGTCTACACTGAGCTAGTCTACCCTAAAGTTCTTCCCAACCTTGGACACAATTATTGGTGACTTGGTGACTTCATTTTTGGAGGATTCACTTTTTTCATCTCCACAAACAGGCCAGTAGCAATTAGGGTTAAATTAGCAGAATACAAGTTGAAAAGAAAAACAACCCATAAAACTTCAGATAAAGTACACTCGCAACTGCAACACACACAGACCATGGCACGGGCAAGGGGCTGAAGCAAGCTCTGCCCAGTGCTAAGACAATAGTCATGGTCCCTGACCTCAGGGTCCTTGCAGTTTAGCTGTAAAGACATGAGTATACACACACACACACAGACACACACACGCACCTCGGATCTTGGTGGTCATAGTGCTTCTCTATCGGATCATCTGTGTTCCCATATGCCCTTGTGTACCCACAAGTAGAGAGAAGAGAAAGCCAGGCAAAGCTGGAGATGTAGCTCATTTGCTAGAGTACTTACCTAACATGCACAAAGCCCTAGGGTCCATCCTCAGCATAAACCAGATGTGGCGATACACACCTATAATCCTAGCACTTGAAAGGTAGAGAGGCAGGAGAATCAGAAGTTCTTGGCTATATGAGTTTGAGAACAGCCTGGGCTATTTGAGACCCTGGAGGGAGGGAAGGAAGAAGGAGAAGAGAAAAGAAGAGGGAAAGGAGAGGGGAAGGGAGAGGAGGGGAGCGGAGAAGAGAATCTGGGCATATTGTCTCTCATCTCAGGCCCTGAAGCAGATTAGGTCAGAGGTGTGCCAGTTACTCTTATGGCAGACACCATTTTCCACCTTTGGGAATCTCTGCCCTGGAAGAGAGGCAGCATTGTTTTCTTTGCTATGGGCAGAAGCCCTTGGGGGATGCTGTCAGCCACGGCAGGAGTTTGTGATCTGTGCTGTTTGCTCCTCTGTTCGCTAGTATAAATGCAGTGACATTTGGACAATGGAGTGAATGTCCACAGAGGATCTTGCAGATACCTGAGCTGGCGACCCTTCTCCCTGGACCTGTTTCCTCGTCTATAAAGTGTGGAAGGGGGAAAGGCCCTGAACCCTTCCAGCATTCTGTGTGAGATCTTGTTTCTTTCCCAGGCATGCTCAGGCCCTCCACTTCTTTGCAGGCTGCCAGACCTATCTCTTGCTCACCAGGTACGGAGACCTGTTGTTCCAGTAGATGCCACAAGGGGGAGCCTTCATTTGGCTGTGTGGGGTCAGAAAGGAAGCAACTCAGGGTAGGCTGGGGAGTCAGCCAGTCCCAAAGGGCCTCACCAAGAGCCAGACTGAAATAGGAGATCCAGGGACCTCGCAAAGAGATACTAAGCTACGAAGACTATATTCTAAGCTCCTGAAAGACTGAGACTCAGCTTTAGGTTTTCCTTCTTGGTCTTCAGTCAAGTGTGTATGTCAGGGTGATTTCATTTGACATTTGACTGATGAGTCCTGAGGGGCAGGTGGAATGACCTATCTTTTCTACTTGGGCTGGCCAGTTCATTCCATTCACAGGTGTTTTCTTAGTGCTAGCTGTATGAATCCTACTGTTGGGAGTTGAGACTTCTTTTAAAGCCTCTTGTCTTGAGCTGAGGATGTGGCTCAGTTGGAAGAGTGATTGCCTACCATGCACAAAGCCCTGGGTTCAACCACCAGCACCCCATAAACGAGGCATGGCAATGCATGCCTATAATCCCAGCAACTCAGAAAGTAGAGACAGGAGGCTCAGAAGTTCAAGGTATTCCTCAGTTATATAAATGAGTTCAAGACTGGCCTGGAAGCCATGAGACTCTGCATCTCCCCACCGCCGCCGCCCCCCCCCCAAAAGCAATGAAAGCCTTGTGAGACCTTCAGTAGAAGGCAGAGATATAGAGGTGAGCAGCAAATATGCAACATGCTAGACAGCAGTAAATGCTACTAGGATCAGAATAGGACAGGGACTCGGGCATCTTGCTACAGGATCCAGATGACGTACACAGTTACTAGAGGGTTTTAAACAGAAGACAAACATGATCTGACTTCAGTTTCTAAATGATAACCCTTACTGCTCTGAAGACTAAGGGACCAAGGAGAGCAAAAGAGACAAGGGACAGGTTAAGAGGCGTTGCAATATTTCATCAAGAAAACCTGGGGGTCTGAGGATGTGTGTAGTTCATTGGAATAGTGCTTGCCTAGCATGCATGAAGTCCTAGATTTAATCTGTGCTCCATTCTCCATAAACCAGATGTGATGGTACCAAGCCTGCAATTCCAGCACTTGGAAGGTACAGGCAAGAAGAGCTCAAAGTCATCCTCAGCTATATACCAAGTTGGAGACCAGCGCAGAAGCAAGCAGGCAGACTGGAGAGATGACTCTGTGGTTATGAGCCCTTGCTGCTCTTGCACATGAGTTGGGGTTGGGTTCCCAGTAGCCACCTCGGCTCACAACCATCTGCAACTCCAGTTCTGGGGCTTTAACACTCTCTTCTGACCTCCAGTGGGCTCCCGCAAAGCATATGGTGCACATATATTTAAGCAGATACACAGACACAGAGAAAAAAAATTTTTGATTTATTTGTATGTGCGTGGGAGTTTTGCTTACATGTATGTAAGTGCACCTGTGTTGTGCAGTGCCCATGGAGGCCAGAAGAGGGTCAGGTTCTCTGGAACTGGAGTTAGGGATAGTTTGTTAGGTGTCTTGGGGGTGCTGGGAAATGAACGTGGGTCCTCTGCAAGAGCAGCCTTAGCTACTGAGCCATCTCTCTAGCCCCAGGGAAAAAAAGCTTTCAAAACAGAAAATGGGAAGGGAAGAAGGGAGGGAGAGAAGGAGGGAAGGAGGAAGGGAGGGAGGGAGGGAGGGAGGGAGGGAGGGAGGGAGGGAAGGAAGGAAGTAGTGATTTGGAAGTAGTGTTGCATGGGAAGAGGGACTTGTTTTGAGGACAAGATGAACCCAGTCAAAGTACTGCAAGGACTAGCAGAAAAGCAGAGCTGGTAATAACCTCAAGATTGGAGAGACAGGGAAGAGAAAGTCTTCCTTTCTCCGGGTGAAAAGGACTGACAGGTGGTAAGGAGAGGCGGTGAGGTGAGCTTCATTTTGAAATTGAGCAACTGGAGTCTGAGACGCTTACTAGGTGTGCAGGTGAAAACCGGAAACTGGATTTTCGGATCTGCCGGTCTGAAGGGCTGGAGGGATAAATGGCAGTGCTAAAAGAACAAAGTCTCCCGACTCCCAACAGCGCTCTTCCCCGAGTAAACGGAGCGTGAGAACAGGGATCCGACAACCTGCGCTCAAAAGTTAGGGCGCAAACGAGGAAATACGGTAGCCCCGCGCACGCACGCCCGGCTCCGCTTCCCGGGAGCTGGAGGAGCCCAGAGCGGGAACTTCGGCGAGGCCTGAGGGGGCCCGAGGGCTTCTCCGTCACCGTGGGGTGGATTGGGGGCTGCTCGGGACTAGGGGCGGATCTCCACTGAGGTCTGGGTTTCTTCTACCCAGCCTCAACGGTCTGGACTCGTTTCCCAAAGCCATTTATTTAATTTCAGGGTCAGCCTCCAGGGGATGGCCTGGGAGGGACAGAGGCTGGGCGGAGCAGGCTGGCCTGGAAGGGCAAGGAGGGACAATCCTTTTCCTCCCTGTGACTGGTGGCGGCTGCCTAACCCCCTCGAGCAGTCCCGGGTGAGGTCCCCCAGACCTTCGAGGGGTCAGCCTGCCCCTTGGGATTCCAAGTGGCAGCGTGAGAACTTGGGAGCCACGGAAATCTATCGGCCTAGATTCCAAAACGGAGAAACTTAGAAGGGGTAGCTTGCCCAAGGCCCAGAGTGAATCTGGGAGCTGTGCCAAACTCCTGGTCTCTGGGGTTCCCCCATTTCTTGGCCATCCAATGAGCACTGGAGACCCATGGTGCCCGGGTAGCCGGGGGTGGGGGTGGGGGTGGGGGACTTCAGTTTCACATTTGCCAGCCTTGTGAATGAGCTCAACACTTGACCTCAGTTTCCTTGTCTGTAGAAAGGGAGCCACTCTGGCCCCGCCTTTCCGTGTCTTATTGGTGGAAAAATAACTAAAGAAAAAAGAAAAGACAACAGCTGCTCTTGACGAACGTGGCACTGTCCTGGCCTCCACCAGGCCTTGCGTCCTCCCAGCTTGGTAAAGCCTACCACTTCTCTAGCCATTGAGGATGGGGAGCGGGTAGAAGGAAGGACGCCAGAGTGGGGCTGTCAAGCCAGAAAGGAGCCCCCCAGCACCACCACGGCGTCCACCCCAGGGGCTCAGGGGTCAGTGATAGGGCCCTTGGGGGATGGGGGAGCAGGGGCAAAGGAAGTCCTTGCTTAGAGGCCCCATTTCCCCTCCCCCTAGCCGGCCCGGGGCAGGTGAAGAGAGGACCGGGCTCCGCTCCAGGTGGCGGGGCAGCGACGGGGGTGGGGAAAGGCCCGGCAACAATAGCACTTTTATTTGGGACTGTTTGGTTCAGAGCGGGTGGGCGGAGGAGGAGGAGGCCGACCGGGCCGCGGGGGAGGGGACCGGCCGCGGCATCTGGCTACACACCTGCTCCGGCTTAACCCTGTGCGTGCTGGGCGCTCGGTGGCAGAGACCCGGGCTACGGGGATTGGGGGGGGGGGGTGATACGGTCCTGGGGGACCCCTGGCCAGACTTGGAAGTCTCAAGGAGCCGGGGGAAAGGAGATCCCTTGTGGGACCGTGCTCCCGATGCGCCTGGCTGTGTGTCCTTGGCCTTGCGCTGGGGACGCACCGCGGCAGCGCGGCTCCGGTTGGAGGGCGAACCCGGGTGGTTCTAGGGGCCCCCGGGGCGAGGACTCCCCGCAGCCCTGGGTCCTTTCCGGGAAGTCAGTCTTCCGGAGGCAGCCCCGGCCCTGCCAAGGGCGCGCGGTTCGAGCCTGGGTGGACCGCTGGCCGCCAGGCGGGGGAGCTCTGCGGATCCGGCTCAGCACTTCCAGGCAGGTGAGCTGGGCACACCCGGGACTGCGCCCCGCGGGCGCCCCCTGCCGGTGGGGCGGATCGGGCCACGCGCTGCACCTGCAAGCTCCCGGACCCTCCAGGCTGCAAGTCCACGGTGCCCCCGCGCCGGCCCCAGGCCTGGCGCGCTGACTCGCTGCACAATCCGAGCTTGTTTGTGGGCGGAGGAGCCTCGCCGGGTGCGGCGGCCCTGCGCCAGCCCACTGATCCCATAAAATATTATTTGTGTTTAAAAATTCCAGTAATTGGCTATGCAGCCGCTTTTTCCGAGTACTGTGCCAAGCGCAGTAAAAATTCGCAGTCCGGCCGGGGTTATTTTCATCATGCAAATTCCCATTTCTGTAAACAGGGTTAAAGCTCCTGGAAGAACCTCTCCCTCCCGCCCCTCTCCTCCTCGCCCCTCCGGGGACTGGAACTAGAGGGAAAAAAGTTAAAGGGATGTGTTCTCAGACTCTGAGAGTTGGTCAAACTGGGTCTCTGGTCCAGATTGCCTGGGTAATTGGAGAGTGTTATTCAGATATTTCTTTCAGTCGATTTCCCACGAAGACCAGAGTCTGGACTCGACTGGATAAAAGCCCTTATTTCCGCAGCTTCTTCACTACCCACGTCTGAACAATATACATCATTCAGTCATGGGATCAGAATTCTTTTTTTTTTTTTTAACTTTGTTCTTAAAATTTGTGCATATGTTCTCACCGTCCACCATGTAGGTCTCCGGGATCGAACTCAGGTCCTCGGGCTTGGCAGCAAATCCCTTTACCCCTTGAGCCACCTCAGTGGCCCTTTTTCTTTTATCACAGGCGCAGTCTGAGGCTGAGAGAAAAGTCACACAATAGATCTGTGCTAGAGCCCGGGTACACAGAGATTGCCTGATTCTAGAAGCGGGAAAGGCCGAAGGCTGAAGCAGGTGTCTGACCAGAGCTGCTAGGTCAGACCCCCCCCCCCCCACATCCTCTCTGTGGGGGATGACAGACTGACTCTGGGACGCTGACTCTGGGCTTAGTAACTGACCCCGAAGATTCCCTCCAACTCCAAATGTACCCACTTCCTGTCCCTGCCTGGAAGGAGGAGGAGGAGGGCGTCCCTGGCAAGGCGGTGGAAAGCTTGAGTAATGGTTAGAGGAGCCTCTGCCGGACTCCACCCAGCGATGGCTGCTGGCTGCGGCTGGGCGCTACTGAGAGGGGAGCCATGCAGCGTGGGAGGGAGGGGGGGAGGTTTGTAAGCAGCGGCTAAAGGGAGCCGGTTTCGAAGCTGACAGGAGGGCTGGAGCTCAAAGGAAAGTAAATAACATACCACGTTGCTGGTAGTATGTATTATTTGTCACATCTGATGACCTACTGTGTGTCAGGCACCATTTTTGTTTCTGTTGTTGTTGGGGGGTTGTTTGTGGGGTTTTGTTTTTGTTTTTGAGACAGTGTCCCCCTGTAACCCCATCTGACCTGGAACTCACTATGTAAACCAGGCTGGCCTCACAGAGGTCTGCCTGCTTCTGCCTCCTGGGTGCTGAGATTAAAGGCCCACACCACCTCGACCAGCCAGGCACTACTTTCTGTTTGCTCTATTTAATCCACACCAGACAGTGAGATGCAAATGTATTTCTTTCCGGATTTCCAGGTGAAGACACTGAGACCTCAAAAGATGAAGTTATTGCACAGGGTAGCCAGTTAGGAAAGCCCTTTCTTAGGCACTCTGTGATTAGACAGCCTTCTCAGCTCCTTCCATTCCCTCAACACCCCAAGCTCACATCCAGCTCCCGACCTCCCTGAGATCCCCCTGGCTAGCTTTTATGTGGTTCCTTCTTTGGCCTGAATGTGCTTCTCCTTCCCGGTACTCAAACTTAGCCCTTGCTGAAGGGTCCCTGTATAGGCAGGCTGCCTCTGATTCTGAGCTGAGTCTCCTGACTCAGGCCAAGGAAGATAAGGGAGATTTTGCAGACAGTACGGCACAAGGAACCACCACTGTTTCCAAAGTGTTTGGATACTTGGTAGTCCTTCTTCTTGCCCACCCCAAACCAAACAACATATCCCCAAACTAGCGCAGGTTGTGGCTCCATGGTAGGAAACTATTGTTGAGGGGACAGGGGTTTGGGTTGCTGGTAGCATCTCTACACCAACTGAAGGCCTGGAAGTCCCTTGTTCAGAGATCCCTGCCTTCTCCCCACTTTTTTGGTCAGAGATTAGTTCCAACCCTATAGTTACAGTACTGTAGAAACAGGTCCTGCACACCTGTAATCTCAGTGATTACAAGGCTGAGGCAGGAAGATCATGAGCTGGAGAGCAGCCTGTGTTACACAGAGGGACAGGGTCTCAACAAACAACAAAAAACACCAGATCATCTTATTATACAGTTGAATTCAGTGAGTGTAAAGGTTTATTGTCAACTTCTGTTTAGAAACACTGTCAAGACTGGGCATGGTGAAGGTAGACAGAGCCTGAGTTTAAGGCTAACCTGGGCTACATATAGAGATCCTGTCTCAAAAAAACAAATACACAAACAAAAATGAAAACTGCCAGATATGATGACTTACTTCTGTTACCCCAAACTTGGGAGTTCTTGCAAGCAGAACGGCTTGAGCTACATAGTGGATTGGAGGTCAGATTGGGACATTGTGATTCTAAAAATAAAACCTAAATAAATAGGCAGGAGGAGGTCCTTGTATAATCCAAATGGATTCAGGGAGCGTGGAAGTGTCTTGTCAATCTCTGACTAGAAATAGTGTCAAGGTCATGGGCATCAAGGGGAAAAGGAGAAAGGGTCATCAGCTGGCCAGTTAGGAGGGCAGCTTCCTGAGAGGGGAGGAAGTCCACAGATGGGTGGAGAAGGGCGGAGGTTGGAGGAAAGGAGGGAATAACTGCCTGGTGGATGCTGGCTTGAGAAAGTAGTTATGAAGCCAGGAGCCCCAGAGAACTATCAACCTCCTTACTGGCCTCCAGCTGGATCATCCTTTCCCAGAAATTCACAGGGAGCCACTGCTGGGGCCTGGGTTTGGGTTTGGAGCCAGGGATGTGGGAAGAATTCCTTTCCTACCCATCTCTCTGCCTAACTCCAGGGTAACCTACTCCCACCCAGAGGCACTACCTGATCCTTTAGAGAGGATTCCTCAACTGAGTCCTGGTTCCATGACACACAAGATCTGGGGAGACTGGGGTAGAGGGAATAGCCAGAGAGCCAAAGATGCCAAATTTGGTGAAGACACTGTGGCTCATTTGGGCTGTGACTCACAAGGATGATGTCACAATAGGTTTGGAAGAGTGACTTATACCTTAAGCTAAGCTCTTTCTCACAGTCCTTCCCCTCCTCCAATGCAGGATGGATTAGGATGGAGTGGTATGTGCAATGGATGACCTGTCATCCATTGGGCAAGTGAATTCAGAGCTCGGCCTCAAGGACAGACGTGAGCAGAGATTATTTCAAATCTAAATCTATACAGAAATACCAGTTAGTAAGTTAGACAAGGTGATGGAGGAGGAAAACTCCCATATGATGCAATAAGGAGTTCAGTAAGCATCCCTGACATGCCAGGTACAAACGTGGTCGCAGAGGAATGAGAGGCTGAGGGGACCTAACCAAGGCATCCTTCAAAGCGAAGAATGGCCCAGGCTTTGAGCCAACTTTGCATAACTAGTAGAAGTGATCCCAGGCAGAGGAACAGGGCAGCCAGATGTGGTATCACACCTGTGATCCCAGCACTTGAAAGTCTGAGGCCGGAGAATCAAGAGTTTGGGGCCAACCTGAGCTTCTATAGAGAGAGCCTGTCTCAAAGACAAATGTTGAGAGAGGTTGGCATTGTATTCTAAGTGGCATTCAAATGGCCTAGGATAGGCAGACCTAGAACAGAAATTTGGCATGAAAGGATTAGATGGGGAAGTGGAGATAGATGTGGGGAGTGGGGGTCAGATTCTCTCCGACCACAATTCTGAATTCCCTCTTACGATGTTTCCTTCACCACTTTTTTTTAAGAGGAAAGATGGGTGAATTCCATCTTCAATCCTGCCAAGTCCCTGCAAGTGGAGGAGATCCAGGACAAAGAAGAGGAGGAGCAGGAGAAGAAAGCAGGACAGGAAGTAGGAAACGAACAAGAGGAAGAAGAAACTGAGTGTGTATAACAAAACTCCTGATGATTTCTCCACCTCTGGCTCCCACCCCTGTGTCCTCACCCCTGACAGTCCTCCAGCTGTGAGCATCCTGGCCTCTCTCTCCCTCTCACCCTGATTCCATTCTACATTCCTGTTTTGCTCAGGATCAAGGCCCTTCTCCAAGTACCCTGGCAGGAGTCAGTGTGGGGGCTAATGGCCTGGCCCAGGTCTTCCCCAGAACAAGGCCCCTGCTGGGAAGACTTCTCCCTGCCCCACCTCCATAGGCCTTGCCTCTGCAAGTGCAGCTTGGGCACAAAGGTGAGGCTCCGCCCCCAGACCTCCCTGGCCTCCTGCTCCATCCCCCAAACCTTACCCTCTTTGGCATCCAGAGGACAGCATATATGGCCGGGAAACCAGACTCAGATGGAACCTTGGCCAGCTTCCAGATTGAAGACCCTAAAGGCAGTTCCTAGGCTTCCTCCGAGGGCAAGGCCCCAGGCCTCCTCTAAGAAGGCCACTGTCCCCCAGGCCCGAAGACAGAGAACCCAGATAGCAATGTGGCCTCCCATTAACAAAACTACCTCTAAGGACTCACCTCTTAAAGGTCGACACATACCTTCGGCCAAAGAAGCCTCCCACACTCCAGGTACCTGGGGTAACCCCCTGCCCCACCTTCCTTCAAAATAAATATTTTTGTTACATCAGCAGTATCTAACATTTTCTCCTGTCCCCAAAGAGGAAAGTGACCAGTTCTAGACACTTTGAGATATATATATATATAGATAGATAGATAGAGATAGATAGATAGATAGATAGATAGATAGATAGATAGATAGATAGAATCCCTTGTCATCTTCACAACAGTCCTAATAGATGAAAATATAAATCAGACTTTTTCTTCTTCAACAGTCTCGCGTAGCTGAGGCTGACTTCAAATCTGCTAAGGATGACCTTGAACCTTGATCCTCCCGCTTCTGCTTCCAGAGTGCTGGGATTGTAAAGGAGTCACCACATCCAGTGTACACACTGAGAGGCAACACTAGCTTCCATTTGCATCTTCTGCGTGGAAGAATAACCTTTTCTCCCCCATTTATTTATTCATCCAATTTATGTCACAGTAGACTTTGGGGTATTTACGTTATGCTTTGAGTGATTATTTAATGCTCATATATTTATTTGGCTCTTCAGGTTGTTCTAGGTTGGGCCATGGAAAGCTTCTGTATTGTGCCCTGTGGTTCTTTGACATACTCCTGTCAATGTGAGCTTTGTGTTTTTCTTTTGTCTTGTTTTATTTAAGCATTTCCATCTGAGCAGGTGCTATAAAAGCACTAGGAAGCCAAAGTGTGTGGCACTTCTGACCCAGAGACAGGAGGATCGCCACACGTTCCAGACCAACCAGGGCTACCTAGGGAGACCCTGTCTCAAAGGCAATAACTAAAGAACTCAGAGCTTACTGCTGACTTTGGATATTTCCTGCCCTAGTCTAGAATCAGCCACCTGCTCCTTTTTACTAGAAGACTAGACTGTATTATGTGTATTTGTTGCTACTACAGTTAAAGAATTAATTTGTGTGTGTGTTAACGTGTGTGCAGGTGTACTCTTATGTACAGTTGGATGTGCACATGCATGTGCAAGTAGAGGCCAGACAAGTTCAGCTGTCATTTCTCAGATGCAATCTTAATTCTTTATTAATTTATTTTTATTTTTTAAAATATTTTATTTGTTATTTTTATTTTACGTCTATGAGTGTATTACCTGCAAGTATGTAAATGCACCCATGTCATGCAGTGCCCACGGACATCAGAAGAGGGCATTGGATTCCCCTGAAACTCGAGTTACAGATGGTTGGTTGTTAGCCACCATGTGGGTGCTGGGAATCGAACTCAGTCCTCTGCAAGATTAGTCAGCTCTCTTAACTGCTGAGCCATCTCTGGAACCCCTTATTTATGTTTCTGTGTTTGTTTCGAGACAGGATCTCTCCCTGGTCTGAAATGCATCAATTTAGCTGGAATGGCTGGCCATCCGGCCCCAGGCTTCTGTCTATCTCCACTTCCTCAGTGCTGGGACTGCAAGCAGGCACCACTGTGCACATTTTGTTTTGTTTTGTTTTGTTTTACAGTCCTGGGAAACTGGCTTGAGTCCACCCTGAGCTGACAGGAGGAAGCTGAGCTGAGAGAGGCAGAGAACAGACACCCATGGCCCTCCAGGTCACCCCAGGCAGTGAGGCCCTGCTGAGCCCCCACTTGGCAGAGCCAACTCTGGAGCTAAATGTGGTCCGTGCCTTTGAGCATCAGCTCCAGTCCTGCGCTTGTTCTATGCCCTGTGCCCGACCCTCCTGTACCATCACTCAGCTTCCACCAGGCTGCTGTCCTTGACTGATGATGGCAACAGCTAAAGGAAGGGTGGGAGGGGGAGTGAGGGTGTTTGTCCCCCAGTGTCCTCCCCGCTGCCCAGGGTTGACAGTGGTCACATTCCCTGTGGAGACAGCATCTTGTGGGCAGCTTCTAAATTCTGGGATCACCCTGAACCTGGAGCTGCCTTAATTCACTAGAGTGACTGGCCAGCAAGCTCCAGGGAGCCTCCTGTCTCCACCTCCCAGAGCTGGGATTACAGGCATGTACCACTGTGCACGGCTGGCTGGCTGGCCGGCCTTGAACTCACAGAGATGCGCCTGCTTCTGCCTTCCCAGTGCTGGGATTAAAGGCGTGTTCCACCGTGCCTGGCTTGTACTTAGCTTTTTATGTGTGTGCTGGGGATTCAAACTAAGGTCCTCACCCGCTCCCCGTATTGCTGTCTTCAGTGGTCCTTCGCCTCTTCTGTTCCCTGTCCCCTTCTCCTTGCTTTGCACCATTTTCCAACTTCCGTCTCCTGGAACATCTGTCTCAGCTTTTTTTCCTTTCTGCATCCTGGTCCTTCCCACAGTATTTCTGGCTTCTCTGACTGCCAGCTTCATCCATCCATTGCCTGTCCCTCCCTCCACGCCTGGCTTTTCCTGTTTCTAATCTCCTCCAGCTCAGTCTACCAGTGTTGATCTTTTTCAAACCTCTCTTTCTACCCTCCTAAGCCCAGGAGGAAAGCAACTTCTCCCAAAGTAGGAAGCAGAAGTGTCCTGAGTCCAGGCAAGGCCAGAGGCTGCAGAAAGCAGAGGCCCAACAGGAGCAGCAAGCTCCAGAATGAGGTCTCCCCAGAGACTCCTGGCTGACTCCGCCCCCATCCTCCCATCCTAAATTGTTCCCGTTGGCCACACCCAACAGGAAGCTGAGCAGCCACCTCCCTGGGCTCAGAACTGATGTCAGGAGCGTGGGCCAGCCTGGGAACCCGATAAACAGGGTCATCCCTTCTCAGAGTCCTAGCTGAGCAAATCCTTTGATCCACACCCTTCCGGACAGGCTCCCAAGCCCTCCTGGACCCTCCAGAAGTGCAGGGTCTGTGGAGTCGTCAAGACCCATATGTGTCCTAAAGCCCAAGTGAAAAGGTAATGGGGGCTGGGGGTCCAAACGAGTCCGGCAAGATCCCTGCCTCGCTAGTGTTTTATTTAGGATTACACCGGAGATACAGATTCCCTCATAATCAGAAATATCATACATGACCTGGAGAGATGGCTCGGGTTGAGAGCTTCCTAGTTTGGCTCACAACCACCTGTAACTCCAGCTCCAATGCCCTCTTCTGGCCTCCATGAGCACCTGCACCTGCACTCACGTGTAGACACACACACACGCCACATCTCATAAATAAAAATTAAAACCTTTTTAAAAAAAAAAATCTCATTATTTTATGTGTATGAGAGTATTGCCGGCTTGTGTGTAAGTGCACCTGTGTTGTGCGATGCCCAAGGAGGTGGGAAAATGGTATCAGATTCCCTGGAACTGAAGTTACAGATGGTAACTTCTAACCCCAAAATAAAATCTGTTTTTTAAAAAAGAAAAACAATCTTGATGGATGTGGTAGCACATGCCTTTGATCCCAGCATTCAGGGGGCAGAAGCAGGAGGATCTCTGTGAGTTGAAAGCCAGCCTGGTCTGCCTAGCAAGTTCCAGCCCAGCTGGGGCTATAGGGAGGCCTTGTCTCAAAAGACCTCCCCCCAAAAACTTCATATATAAGAAGCTCAGGGGATCTGAAGAGGTGGCTCAGTGGTTAGAAGAGCTTGCTGCTCTTGCAGAGGATCCAGGTTCAATTCCTAGCACCTACGTGGGACCTTACAACTTACCCGCAACTCCAGGGGGATCTAACGCTCTCTCTGGCCTCCAAGGGCACAGCAGTGTGCACATGGTGTATATACATACATGCAAGTGAGCACACACACGTTTTTATTAAGATTTTTTAAATCTTTTTTTAATTAAGCTAAGAGTTGGATGGGTGGGTCCTTTTGCCTCATCTTCCTGCCTCATGAGCCCACGGAGTTCCTCAAGCTCCAGCTATCACACTTATAGTCCAGTCAGCCACAAAAGAGCCTCAAAGGATCCCCTTTCCAGTTACTATTTCCAGGAAGCTTCATTGACGTGTGTGCATGACCCAGAACTGTGTCAAGTCCATGCAGAGCTGCAGAGGATTCTGGAACAGTATATCGTCTTTCTTCTGAGGGTAAACATGCACAGCCAAAAGTTTGGTGACTCTGTTACACTGAAGTAGATAAGAGTGGATACTGGGGTCAACTACTAGGCAGATCCAGCCACACATGAAACGATTGGGTTGTGACTGTAGGATTTGGGGTGTTGGGGAAGCAAGGGAAAGAGGATTTGTGTAGCAAAGTGTTTAAGAAAGAAGATGGTTCAGGAGAGATGGCTGGGGAGTTCAAGAGTACTGGCTGCGCTTCCAGAGGACCAGGGTCCAATTCCCAGCAGCTAACAACCATCTGAAACTCCAGTTCCAGGAAATCTGACACCCTCTGCTGACCTCTGAGGGTACTGCATGACACCAGGGCACTTACGCTCAGACACATAGAATAAAATAATAAAATAAAATAAATAAAAAATAAAAAAAAAATAGAATAAAAATAATAGATAAAAAAAGGAAGGAAGAAACTCAAGCTCCTCTCCCTCTGGACCCTCTTCCTCCAGAGAGCCTCTCCGCAGAGTTCTTCCCAGGAGCATGAGCTGGCCGATTGCAGTTGGAGTACTGCACTCAGACTCAGACCCAGGCTCCTGAGATCACCCTGCACCAGCCCTAAACACTTGACCCATCAGCCCCACCTATTCACAGATCCATCCACTCTTGCCTCTGGCTACTTCACTGGCCAGATTCTTGGCCCAGCCTCCTCCGTAGACACGCCCTCTCCTGGCCCCTCCTACCTCTAGCTTCTTCCCGCCCTGTCTCCTCCTCTCCCCTGCTGCTGCGGGCTCTTGTGTGGTCTGTCCCCTTTCGGCTTCCATCTGTACATCTTTCCCTTGGGTCTCAGCCAGGACCCAGGGTTTAATGACCTTCTGTAGCTTAAGACCCTGCGACTTGGCCTCCAGCCTTCACCTTTTCTACCCTGTTTCACTTCTCCACCTCTCATCCTCTGAGATAGGTCACTTTGTGGTTTGACAAAACGGAGTTACGGCAACTCCTCCCTCTCCTACTCAGGAAATGGCACTGACACCCAACCCACCCCCAAAGCTGCCCCCTCTCCTTAATTCCTGTCTCTCCGCATCCTCATCTTCAGTCAGCAGCCAGCCTGGCTTAGTCACACCGGTCTTTTCTTTCCCACTTCTTTCCTCATTGCTCAGGTCCTTCGGGCCTCACCTTGCTCAGCCTCCCCCGAAACGATGCCTCAGACTTTGTCCCAACCGTCCCGCCCTCACAAGGCAGCGGGTACCGAAGCAATCAGAGAAGCAATCAGGCTTCTCATCCATGACCCCACATTGCCTTCTGAGGAAATCCGAAGCCCTCTGTGGCCGGGAGCCCCGCTCGAGCACACAGCCCACTCCCTCGACCTCTCGCTTGCCCCCCTCTGCTGGCGCTCCTCCCCTGCACCCGACCTCATCACACTGATCTCTTTGGTTATCTGCTTGCTTTTTCTTATTTCAGTTGTGCAGTCAGGCTAAATACTCCCTGCCTTTTTTTTTTTTTTTTAATGTGTATATGTGTGTGTCCATGTGTGGGTTTGTGCCCGTGTATGGGTTTGTGCCCGTGTGTGGGTTTGTGCCCGGGAGGGCAACGCTGCAGTTTCAGGCTGCTGTGAACCAGGCCGCATGATAAGGATGCTGGGAATGGAACTCGGGTCCTCTGGAAGAGCAACGTGTGCTCTTACCCACTGAGCCAGCTCTCCAGCCCCATTTCCTGCCTCTTTTACATATGTACCTACTCTTCTGAGGTCTGCCCACAGCCCTGTTCCCTAGCCCTTCCTGCAGGGTTCAAGTTCATCTTACCCAGCTTAACCCTTGGCTAATTTTCTCTGTTTTGCTAGATCCAGTTGCAGCTGGTTTTATACCGACTCTGCTCCCTCAGCTGAAACATAGCTGTCTTGCTAGCACCACTGGGCCAGCTTGGGCCTGCTCACAGAAGGGGATCCATGAATGGCTCTTTCTCTGGCTTGTATCATGTCTGACCCACTGTTAAGGAAGCGGTGGGGCTCAGAGATGCTGTAGACTGTTTAATGGCCATCTCTAGGGGTTCTCTGAGCTGGCCCTAGGCAGCCCCTCAACTCTGCTTCCCATGCTTCTTGCTCCCCAAAAATCCACTCACCACTCAGACACCCACTCACCAACAGGCCTAGAAAAGCATGATAAGACAAAGCACCTACTATGTCCTGGGCTCAGCCTGACCTGACAACTACTCTGGAGGACAGAGCAAAAGAGATTCTTTCCCAAACAAGAGGTTACACCAGGCTCCACTCAAGCCCAAAGCAAGCTGGTTAAATTAAGCTAAACCACCTTACCTGATGGGGCTGGGAGATGAGTTCAAAGCCTCCCTTCCAAGCAGCATGTTTATCCCACCTTTGACATCTTGCCCTTCAGCCTTGGGGTTTGACTAAGAGCCGGAGGTAAAGAAATAGCACAGTCCCACCCCCGCTCCTCCCCCACCCCCCCACCCCGCTCCTCCCCAGAGAGAAAGTCCAGGAGGGTTAGATCAAGGTGGTGTAGGGGATACAAGGCTGGAGCTCTGCCTTCAGGAGCAGTGTGAGAGGAATGGATGGACAGAGAGGTCTGTGAGGAGCGTCCTCTGTCCCATTCTCCAGGCACACAGATTTGCTCGGGAGGGTTCATGTCCCCTGGGTGAGGAACAGGGGCGGTCATTCCCCGTTCCCCTGTTTGACCTGCCACAGCCTCTTACAGTTCAACTGATGGGGCCCATAAGGGCTGATGCACAAGGAGAGAGAACAGGTCATTGTGGGAAGAGGGTCTGCCCAGGGAAGTGGCGACATCACTGGGAGAGAAAGAGGAGGGGGAGGCCCCAAATAGGAGGGAGGCCAGAGGGGAGAGAGATGGGGAGGTCAGGTCTTGGTCTGACAGGTCCAAGAGATAACAGGCATGAAGGGGAACCCATGAATGGGGAATGGGGTCAGCCATCCCAAGGATCCATCCCCTCCTGCAGCCTCTGACTTCTGAGGCTGGGACAGTGGTTAGGCAGGAGGTGGGGAGATGTGAGCACCCTTAGGCTGCCTGACTACCCTGACAGAAAGAGTGGCAGACTCATGCCCAATCCTCAGACCTTGGCCTCAGCCCAGCCTTCAGGAGCACTGAACATTAAGCATACAAGGGCAAGGGGGGGGTGCATAACATCCCCTTCCTCCTGGCTGTTAAGTCCCTCCCTGATGGTGGGTTCACCATCCCCAACCCTCTCCTTTGAAGAACACTGGGCTCAGTACTACCACTAGAATCCTGAGCTTCCCTGCTTCCAGCAAATTGCTTAGCCTCTCTGGGCCTAAGTCTCCCAGTCTCTAAAATGACAGCCAGAGTTGGCCATTGTGGCACAGGCCTTTAATCCCAGCACTTGGAAACAAGAGGCAAGTGAATCTGTAAGTTCCAGGCCAGCCTAGCCTACATAGCAAGTTGCAGGAGCCAAGGCTGCAAAGGAAGACCCCCGTCTTTAAAATAAATAAGCAAATAAGTCAAGACTGGAGAGGTGACTCAATGGTTAAGAGCCCTTTTTCTCTTGCAGAGGACCAGGGTTCAGTTCCCAAAACTCACTCGGTGGGTCACAACAGTCTGTAACTCCAGTTCTAGGGGGATCTGAGCCCACTTCTTGCGGGTGTGTGTGTGGCGCGCGCCTCTAGCATGCATGTGGTATAAGCGTACAAAGGCATAAAAACAGTAAATAAATCTTTTTTTAAAAAAAAAATCATAGTCGTAGGAGCCAGTCTAGATTCAGAGGACCCAGTGACAAGTGTCTGAAGCTGAAACCCTCCCCAAACCTTAGCGAGCTCCCTGGAAGAGAAGGCCAGAGTGCTGGACCTGGACCTGGACAGGGGTGCTGGGAGAGGAGGGATGCTGGGGCGGGGGAGAAGGAGGTGCGATCCATCTGCGATCTGTGTGCGGACACCCCCACCTCTGCAGACCCCCCTTCTCACCGGATCCGGGGCCCTCCTAGAATCAAGAGTTTGGGGCCAACCTGAGCTTCTATAGAGAGAGCCTGTCTCAAAGACAATGTTGAGAGAGGTTGGCATTGTATTCTAAGTGGCATTCAAATGGCCTAGGATAGGCAGACCTAGAACAGAAATTTGGCATGAGAGGATTAGATGGGGAAGTGGAGATAGATGTGGGGAGTTGGGGTCAGATTCTCTCCGACCGCAATTCTGAATTCCCTCTTACGATGTTTCCTTCACCACAGCCCCGGGGCTCTCGGGCCTCCCCTCTCCTCCTCCGCAGAGGCCCCGCGGGCCACCCCAGGGCGGACGGGCCTCCCGCTGGGGGGCCGGGCCACGAATGGGCGCGTCAACTGGGGCAAATTAACACGTAGCAAAACACCCCAGCACCTGGAGAAACAGGAGCCGGGCTGGGGGAGGGCGGCCCGGGCCTTGGAAGTCGGGGGCCCAAGCGGAGCGATAATTCACCCGGGCGTCCTGCGGCCTCCCGCCGCCCCCCATCCCGGCCCGCAGCCTCGGGTTTCAAAGGCGGACAAACGGCGTACTGTGCGGCTCCCCGGCTCCCTCCCTAAATCTTCCTGTCTTCGACTCGGTGTAACTTGAGCCTCCCGAGCTGACCCTCCCCCGGAGGCCGAGGGGACCTGGAGGGATGGTGGAGGAGGGGGAGGCCCTTGAGAGCCTAAGGCCTCGCCTGCTTCTCTTAGCCCGGGTCACCTCCCGCCCACCCTGGTCCCTCCTCTGCCCGGGTCTCCCCCGTCGGATGCTGCGGGAACTGGGCACAGGCATACGTCTTCGAGGGGAGCTCCAGCTTTAAGATGCTTGGGGGTTGGGCCTGGTGTGCTAGTGTGTGTGAGACGGGCCGGCTGGAGGGAGGTCCCATGTGTAAAAGCCATCTTCCTGTTGAGTTGGGAGCACAGGGGCGGTCCTCCGGCCACACGACCCAGACAGAGCCATACGCAGACCCTTCCCACGCCCTCCTAGGAAGGGACACGGGGGGCCCCCATCTCGTCTAGTCAGCTCCACGTGGAGACTTGGCAAGGCCCCTGGTGCGATTTTCAGGAGTCATTCTGGCTCTGGCATGCGACTAGGCCAGGTTCGAGGTGGGATCCCCACAGCCCTTGGGAATTCAGCTTTCTAAGGGAGAGCTGAGGACATTTAATTAATAGGGGGAGGGGTGGCAGCAGAGGTGAAGGGCAGGGCTAGGCCACTGTCGGATCCGGAGACAGTCAGCAGGAGGCCAAGGGTCAAGGCACGGAGTTGTGGGCTGGGGTCAGGAAACTGGCAGGCGAGGGCGGGGTGCCCACCCAGATGGACAGGAGACCTGTGTCTGACGGAGCCGGCCTGTAAGTAGATTTCATTCAACCAGTAAGCAGCCCAACAGACAGAAATTGAAGACACATTCAGGCGTGGTAGACCACATCTGTAATCCCAGCAGTGGGGGAGGCGGGGAGGCGGGGTGGGCAGAAGTATTACCACAAGTTTGAGGCCAGTCAAGATCACATAGTAAGACACTGTCTCCAAAAACCAAAAATCGGCTCAGGGACAGGAGAACCTGGTGTGGTGGTGTGGCGGCACAAGGCTGGAATCCCAACTCTTGGGAGATGACACTGAGAGATCAGAAGTTCAAGGGCAGCCTCAGCTACATGGAGAGTTTTAAACCAGCCAGCCCAGAATACATGATACGCTGTCTCAACCAGCCAGCCCAGAATACATGATACGCTGTCTCAAGGTGGATGTAGTTCAGCCATAGAGTGAAGAATGGGTGAAGCCCTGCATTCAGTCCCCGGAAATAGTCACCGAAGACGTCATGTGCAGCAGGCTCTGTCCCACTTGAAATGGAACAGTGTGCAGGACACAAAGGTAAGAAAGTAAGAGAAATCAAACGAGGCGGGCTGTTTGTGAGATCACCGCCAAGGCTGTGGAGACAAAGTGGGGACAGGCGTTAGAGTGGCAGGGTGCAGACTGCTTGCTGAGACTGTGTACCTGGAAGCCTCAAGGACATCACTCAGTAGACACCTAGCAGGAGCATTCCCAGCAGAGGGAAGAAACAGGAAGAAAAAAAATTCCTGTCTATAAGTAATGATACCTAGAATGTTCCAGAAACAACTATGAGGGTTGGGGGAGGAGGAGAGGAGAGATGGAGGGAGACAAAGAGCTGAGAGCTGGGCTTAGGGTCGTCCAGTATCCACTGTGTGCCTGCCGTCTTCTCCCTCTGAATAGAGAATACCCTGGATACGTCTTCAGAGGCAGGAGGGGGATGCCCGGTGGAGAGTAGAGCAGGTTCCCATGGAGAACTCCAGGCCGGTGGCCTCTGGGTGGGCTAGGCAGCTGCCTTCCTATCTCCCTCCACATCTCATCAGAGTCTCCCTCTCCACAGCAGGAGACATCACTTCATTGGAGCCAGCCTTGGAGAACTTTGTCACCCATCCACCCACCCCCACTTGTTTGCTAATAAAAAGACTGGGGGGGGGGCCTGTCTGCTCCCCTCCTGTCCCCAGCTATGTTCCCCCTGCCGGCTCCCTCTCCCTTTCTCTCCCTAGAGCTGATGCAGTTAATTGGAGCGTCTTGAAAGTGCACATTAACACAGAGAGAGCCACAGAGACGTCTTGGCAGCGAAATATCATTATCGCTTCTTGAGCTCCAGCCAAAATCCCCTCGCGGTCAAAACACAATTCTTTAAACTAAACAATTAAAGATTTGTGCAAGTGTGGCTGCCATGAGGTATCAGCCTGGGAGCCATTGCCCCTGCCAGTGGCATCAGAAGTCATCAACCTGCTCTGTGTCCCGAGCCAGGTGATGGGCAGGGAGGGCAAAATACAGCAGATCTGTGGCAGAAGGCCGGTCGCCAAAACAGTCTGCCCATGCCCTCAAATCAGGACAAACCTGACTTGTCTTGGGGTTTGAGACCCCAAAGGGAAACATGGCAGGCTCATCCAAGCCCACCTCAACTCTCCTGCCTCCCCGCATCAGGACCTGGGGTTCAGAATGTACCTTAAAGTCCCTTGACCTTTGCCAGTGTGCAGCCTGGACCTCCCTCCTGTACCTGTAGAAGTTCTTTTTCTGCTGTGCACCCCAGAAAACTAATTCAATCAGAGAAGCCCGCCACAACTTGGAGGCAGGGAGGAGTCCTCCCCCTACCTTCTTCCAGCTGTTTTGAGTGCTTCTCCACCAGCTGCAGAAGCTGGAGTCTACAGAAGCAAAGACTGGAGCCAGACAACATCGATCCAATCCCAACTCTCACTCTCTAGCTGGGTGGCTCGGATCCAGATGCTTAACCTCTCTGTGCCTCAGATTTCCCCTATTTGGAATTTGAGGTTATTAATAGTGCCTGCTTGATAGAATTAATGGGCGAATTAAATGAATGGGAAATCAGATCAGTGCCTGGCCCAGACAAAGCTCTTGAAAGTATGGTAGTTGTTAGTGTTTAGGTGGCTTTTCTAATATGTTCATAGGTGGCCTTACAACCCACATGTCTCCTCAAATCTCTGCTCTTTTGTTGAAAAGACCTCAGATGTTGAATCTGCAATGGCCAGGGGAAAGCAGCATTGTGTGACTTCCAAGGGTAGGCCAGAAAAAAGACCTGGCAGCTTCTGCACAGGCGTTTGGCAGGTTCACTGTTACATACCATGTGAAGAATCTGTATGGCTCAACCCACTGTGGTGAGGAAGCCCGAGTTATCTCCATGGAGGGGTCACCAGGAAAGACGAAGAAAGATGCCTGGCTCAATGCCCAGCAGTTACATCCATTCCAATGGAGATGTTAGACATGTGAGGGAGGCAGATTGCCTGGACATCCCACCCGGTTCAGCCTTCATCTGGCTCCAGTCCCAGCTACCTCCTGATGGAGCCATGTGAGAGGCCCCACCGGAGAGCCGCCCTGCTGAGCCCAGTCCCCGCACAACTGTGCCCCACAGTAAATCTTTGTCTTAAGGAGCACAGTTTGGGGATGTTGATTCTCCAGCAGTATACCTTAGGAATTTTAGTGCCCCTAATCTGTGTGTGTGGTATGTGTACGTGTGCATGGTGTATGCATACATGTGTATATGGGTGTGCACATGTGATGTCAGAGAAGGATGTCAGCTGCCTTGTTTTACCAGTCTCCACCTTATTCCTTTGAGATAGGTCTCTCTCACTGAACCCAGAGATAGAGTGGGGGCCAGGAAGCCCCAGCCACCCACCTGTGCCCCCCGCAGAGCTAGGGTTACAAGGTGCACACAGCCCGCCTGGCTTTCTACACGGGTGCCAGGGATTCAAACTTGGGTCCCCATACTCACACAGCAAGGGCACTCACCCACTGAGCCATCTCCTCAGCCTGCCAATCCTAATCTGAATTGAATCCTGTCACTCTCCTGCTCCTGGCCCTACAATGGCCTCCCATCACCTTTATTGATTATTTTTACTTATGTGTACGCGTCTATATAAGTGTACTCCACGTGCGTGCAGGTGCCCACAAAGGCCAGAAGATGGCATCAGATCCCCTGGAGTTACAGGCAGTTGTAAACTGCCTGATGTGGGTGCTGGGAACTGAACCAAGTCCTCTGGAAGAGCAGCCAGCGCCCTTAACATTAAGGGGTCTCCCACCTCTCCCGTCACCACTTGAGTAAAATCTAGTCTTCGAGGCCTGCCAGACCTCCTGTGTTGTGGACCCTTCGGTCTTCATCTCGTGCCACATTTTTCTTCCTTTCCTCTGACCGCCTACCTAGTCCTTGTGATGCCTGCCAGGCTTCTGCCTCAGGGCCTTTGCACTCCTCGTTCCTTCTGCTTGGAGTGGTTTTTCCCCTTGATTTTTCTTCTACTTACTCCTTCTCGATATCCAATGGGGAGGAGGGCTTTCCTGAGAGAGTGGCCCCCTGTCACTCCAACATCCTTTGCCCCTGCTTTATTTTCCCTCTTCTTACTCAGAGCTCCCTGAGATGAGACTGCATATTTATTCTTTGGTTGGCTTTTGACTTTGCCCTAGAATGTAAGCTCTGTGAAGGCAGACCTCTCATCTCCTTGACTGCCCCCTGAGCTCCAAAGCCTAGGACAGTGCCTGACACATAGATCTCAATTTGCAGCTCTGATATGTAGATCCCTCACAATCCCAAGGAAGAGAACAGAGGCTCAGAGATGGGAAAGGGACTCATCCAAGGTGGCACAGCTGCCAAGCAGGCTCTATCCCTCCACGCATCCTCCTTAGCTGCCCCGGGCTTACCTCTACCTCCCATAAGACCCCACGTCACTCGGGCAGACCCAGAGCCCTCAGCTCCTCCAGTCATGTCTGCCAAACAGTATTTACAATAAACTTTGTTTGAACTTTTGTCTAAGTGGGTAATAATAATAACATGATAATTACACAGCGTATAACGTACAGCCAGCTGTACTTAATTAAAGCTGTAATTTCACTCAGAGTTTCTGCATACGGAGTCAACCGCAAGGGTTGTATCACCCATACCTTATGTAGGGATTATATCCACACAGAGGCACTGAGAGAGGGCTGCAGTGGAGTCCCCGAGGCTGCCAAAGGCTCCAGTGCTCCCATCCTGAAGCCACATACATACCGGGTGCTGTTTTGGTGGCCACAAAACAAATCCTGGGTCTGAAACGTTCTTCAGGTCATACAAAAGGATTTCTTCTGTGTTTGGTTGGCTCACAATAAAGTTCTTGAAAGACGAGAGAGAGAGAAAGAAAGAAAGAGAGATATTGAGCCTGTGTGTGCCTGTATGTGCGTGCAGAGGCCAGAGGCCAGCCTCTAGTGTCAGTCCTCCAGTGCTGTTCACCTTGTTTTCTGAGACAGGGTCTCTCACTGGCCAGGCTCACCAAGTAGACTAGGGTGGCGAGGCACTGAGTTCCAAGAATGCCGGTCTTCACTCCCCTGTGCTGAGATTACAAACGCCTACTGCCATGCTCACTTTTCAAAGGGTTATTACTATTACTATTATTATTATTATTATTTGTGTATGTGTGTTGTCTGCATGTATGTAGGTACACCATGTGCATGCAATGCCCACAGAGGCCAGAAGAGGGTCCCGGATCCCCTAAAACTACAGTATGGACAGTTATTAGCTGCCATGTAGGTGCTGGGAACCAAACCCAGGTCCTCTGCCAGAGCAGCCAGTGCTCTTAACCACTGAGCTATTTCTTTGGGCCTCTCCCCCTTTTCTTAATGTCTCTTCTGGGGATCCAACTCAGGTGCTCATATTTGCACAGGAAATACTTTACAAACTTGAGCTGTCTCCCCCGCCCTTGAAGGTTGTTTCTTTCAAGACTGGAATATAGGGCTGGAAAGACGGCTTAGTGGTTAAGATCACTTGTTGCTCTCCCAGAGGACCTGAGTTCAGTTTCCAACAACCGCGTCCGGAGGCTCACAACTGCTTAGAGCCCTAGCTCCTGGGGGAATCCAATGCCTCTGGTCTGAGGTACCTTATAGACATAGCCACAGACACACATATACATGTAATTAAAAATACAAATAAGGGCTGAAGAGATGACTCAGTGGTTAAGAGCACTGACTACTCTTGCAGAGGACCTGGATTTGGTTCCCAATACCTACATGATGGCTAACAGCCATAACTCCAGTTCCAGGAGATCTGATGTCCTCTTCTGACCTCTGAGAGCATTGCACAATGCGGGTGCACTTATATGCATGCAGGCAATACACTGACTCACAAACATCAAGTAAAAATAATAAATAAAACTATTTTTTTTTAATTTAAAAATAAAAGATTGGAGTGCAAGGTTACAGGACAAGGAAGAATACCAGGATGGACCCAGGGCCTCGCAACGGGGAGGCTCAAGGCATGAGACAGGGAAGAGGAGAACCTACCCAGAAATGAGCAGGACAGGTGTGGAGTCAGTCGGCAGAACACCACACAAGCCGGTGCTGTGCCAGGCACTGGAGTTAGTTAGGAAGGCAAGGGACTCTGCCTGGCTGAGTTTGGCTGAACAGGTCTTACGGATTAGGCACAGAGCTCTCTAGGACAGGATGGAACAGCCCACAGAGCCACTCTGAGTTTCTCAGACCCCAGTCTTGGCTCTCCCCTTCTCAACTGGGTCTACCACTGTGCTTCCCTCTGTGAACTGACTATCTAGACCATGGGCACAACAATATTTACCTGAGAGGGAGTGTGAGCCAAAGGGCCATGTGAACTGCTCGGGACAATAGTGGCACAGACAGAGAAATTGTTTTGTCCTGGAAAGCGTGTGGCCAAGCATCCCAGTTTGCATGTGGAACGTCCAGGGCTCAGAGAAGGAGTCAGAGAAAAATGAGAAGTGGCCTCAGCAGGTAAGGGTGCCTGTCGCCAAGTCTGACAACCTAAATTACTTTCTAGGGACCCACATGGGGGGAGGAGAGAACTGATTCCTACATGTTGTCCTGGGACCTCCACACATCTACCAAGGTGCTGGCATGCACCCACACACATACACATGCACACAAAAAATAAAAATTTAAAGATGTCATGATACAGCGCCCGGCATGGTGGCACATGCCATTAACCTCAGCACTTGGGAGTAAGCAGAGGCCAGCCTGGTCTAAACAGTAAATTTCAGGCCAGCTGAGACTACAGGGAGGAGACTGTCTTAAAAAAATAAAAATATAATTGTAGGGGCTACAGAGATGGCTCAGTGGTTAAGAGCACTGACTGTTCTTCCACAGGACCCAGGTTCAGTTCCCAGCACCCACATGGCAGCTAACAACCATCTGTAACTCCAGTTCCAAGGGATCTGATGCCCTCTTCAGGCCTCTGTGGGCACTGTACACACAGTACACATGGTATACTTACATACATGCAAGCAAAACACTCATATACATAAAAATAAATAAATAAAAACGTAAAGGCAATAGTGAAACAAATTAATGATTTTAAAAAAAGACAAGAAAAATGCAATGGTTGGGAATGGTTACTTGGTCAGTCAGAGTGGAGTTTCAGGGAGAACGTTTAAACTAAGGACTTAGATGTTCTTGGAGCTGGGAATGGTGGTACACACTGTACTCCCAGCTCTTGAGAGGCAGAGACAGGAGAATCAGAAGTTCAAGGTCATCCTTGGCTACATAGTGAGTCTGAAGCCAGCTTTGACTATGTACTAGCCTGTCTCAAAGTTCATGGACAGGTATAGAAACCAAGATACAGGCTCAGGTCAGTTATGACTTCCCTACATGACCCTGACTGGTCACATGTCTTCTTTGAGACTCGGTTGTCGCTTCTGTAGCCCCAGACAAGAGGTTGTCTGGGCCCTTGCAGGTCGACAATCAGAGGAGACTGGGGCTGCAGGGAAGGCTGGGAGAGGTCTTACGGGTCACCTCGTGTGTCCCTAGCATCACACATGAACACACAAATTCATGTGCACATGAATCCCTCACACACACGTACACAGTAAGGCCAGGGGGAAGAGGTCAGCTGGCTCCATATAAAATGCCCTCTTTGGAGCCTGCACAGAGCTGCAGAGCAAAGCCGAGGGAGGTTCGGACTGTCTGAAGAGGCTGTAGGGCTGAGCCAGGTCCCTGAAGAGACGCAGAAATATTCCTGGGTAATAAAATATCCTCTTTTCAGCATCAAAGTTAATGGCCCAGGCCTCAGGTAAAAGCACCTTCTTATCAGAAAGAGCTCCCTCTCCCTGTAAAGGCTTCAGCAGTCGGGAAAGGTGAGGAGCAGCCTTTGGAGCAGGGGGCGCTGGGTGGCCCCAAGACAAGGGCTCCTCTGAGAGGCTGGTCTGCTGAGACCACGTCCCTGTTGCCATTCCCCAGATTAGTGTCTCTTCTATGTATGAGATCCCCCTGCCCTTTTCGGGTTCCTTCTTCCTTCTTTCTTCCCAGAGTGTGCCTCCCTCTGCCCACCCCTGCCGCCTAGGACTCTTCTAGCCTGTGTGTGTCTGTCCTTCCTGCCTGGGTTCTGCACTGAGGCTGGGACAAGAAACAGG
This sequence comes from Eospalax fontanierii, assembly GCA_035773235.1. Classification (NCBI taxonomy): domain Eukaryota; kingdom Metazoa; phylum Chordata; class Mammalia; order Rodentia; family Spalacidae; genus Eospalax; species Eospalax fontanierii. Next base: position 8,734,561 of record CM069549.1, read on the forward strand.
AGTCCTCAAGCCCCTCCGGGTGCCCGGCCTCCCCCACGCTCCTGCACCTCATGTAATTCTGCACCAACTGATGTGCAATGGACACTGGCTCCCCCAAGCCTCAGAGAGCTATGTCCTACAGGCCACCCGCACCCCTGCATGTCCCCGAGCCCTCACCGGTGGCATGTGCCTGGGTTCAGCAGTGTCTCTGACAGGCCGCTAGTTTAAATATAGAGTCGCGCACGCAAGACGGGGCTAATTTTAGCAGGAATGTGCTGGAAGCTTTGAGGGCTCTGTTCTCTAGCTGTCTGCCCTACGCTCATCTCTCAGAGTTGGCAGTTAACCTGCTAGTCCTCCCCTTCCTCACCTTCCCCACGGCCTCCCAACCGCTCTCTCCTTGAGATGTTTCCAGGAGCCAGAGCTCTCAGCCTCTACTCTGCCCTCCAGACCCTCCCCAGTCCCTCCAGCAATAAGTCTGAGACCAGCAGCTGTGAGGAAGAGGGTTGGCCGGTTTCCCTTCTTCTCAGTCTGCTCCAGGGGCAGGTCCTGGAGAGGAGTGTGCCCACCCGCTTCTGTATCGACACCCGCAGCCCAGCAGTCCCTGGGTGCCTGGCCTGTACAGGGCTGTGAGAGGAATCACCTGTTCAGCCCTTACCAACGCCTCCAGGCATGCACCACGGACATTCCACTTTGGAAACCAGGATCCTCTGAGCACTGGAAAGTCCCAGGACTTGCTCTCAAGGTCATTCCACAGCACTCTACTGGCTACCAAGTGCATTATCAGGAAGTACCCTTGGCTTTTTGAGGACAGCTGAGGAAGAGGAAGGCATGTTGAACACAAAGGGATCCATTTATAATGGGAGCACTTCAAGGAATGATTCTGGAAAAACCTAGACTGTTGGGGCAGCATTGAGGCCTGTCTCCATCTCTAGTCCTGTGTCTACTCCAACCACAAGCCTAGAACAACAGGCCCTGCCTCTGCTCCACTAAGCTCTGTTTATTTATTATTAGTTAATTCTTGCAGTGCCAGGATCTTGGGTATACAAGAGAAGCATCCCATGAGTAAACTACATTCCTGACCCCATATTTAGGGGATTTTTTTTTTCATTTATTTATTGTGTATATGAGTGTTTTGCCTGCATGTATGTAAGTGCACTCATTAGTGCAATGCCCTTGGAAGCCAGAAGAGGGTGTCAGATCTCCTGGAATTGGAGTTATAGACAGTTGATAGCCACTATGTGAGTACTAAGAACCAAACCTTCAAGAACAGTCAGTATTCTTAATCACTGAATCCAACCCCTTATATTTAGTTTTGCTCCAATCTTGGCCTGTTTTAAGTAGCATTTACAGAGCACCTAATACCCAGCACTGTTGAAAGTGGCTGGCTGTAAAGATGAAGGAGGGCATCAAAGATGAACAGAGACAGGGCTGGACTCCGAAGTCCTCGCCCCAGAGCGGGTGGCAGGCACCAGCCTACAGTAAACAATTAGCTGGAGCCTCCTTCTAGGGCTGTTATCAGGACAGAGAGGAGAGAAAAAGTTGACACTAGAAAGAAGCTGCCTCCCCCCACGGAATCAACTTGTCCTCCCTCCCAGCAGCTCTAGCAACGTGCCCTGTCTCCCCACTGCGCCGTGGAACAGCCAGCGCTGTGTACTTGTTGTGTTTGAGTGTGAGGACAGTTCCGTAATGAGGATTAGAATAGTAACTAGGAGGGGACATGCAGCAGTTAGAGAGCAGCAATCCCAGGGGAGGGACGGCCACTGCAGGGACCCTGACAGACGCCACAGGAGCCAGTCCATGGGCCCCCAGACAAACGTCCCACTCCCCCAGCCCCCAACCCTGCTCGCTGGCAGTCCACCCCCTCAGTTAGAAGCCGGGGAAGATGCTTTGAGCCTACCCCCCTTCCCTGTTCTCTCCACAGCTCTGAAGTCCTGTTCCCAGACAATGTAATTTGCCTTTTTGTTTTCATCTCCATGTTTGTGCCCTGCAGTTTCTCCAGGGACTAGAGAAGAACCCAACACATAGTAGGTGTTCAAGAAAGATTCACACACGAACCAATAAATGTGAGTTGCGTTGAATGTGCAGACTCTTGGAATCTAAGGGATCAGAGATGAATTTCCAAGCTCTGGAGCCTGTAAGAAGGCATCTGTGGGGTGGGTATGTGTGAGGTGTGTGTGTGTGTGTGTGTGTGTGTGTGTGTGTGTGTATGTATGTATGTATGGATGAATGGTGTGTATGAGGTGTGTGTAGATGTGTGATGTGTGTGTGTATGATGTGTATATGTGTGAGATGTGTGTGCATAAAGTGTGTGTGTGTGAGGAATGTGTAGATGTGTGAGGTGTGTGTTTAATGAGGTGTGTATATGTGTATAAGGTATGTATGTGAGGTGTGTGTAGATGTGTGAGATGTGTGTGTGTGGTGTGTGTGTGATGTACGTAAGGGATGTGTGGCAGCTGTGTGTATATGAACTATGCATGGGGTGAAGAATGTGTGAGTTCCAGGCCAGCTAGGGCTGCAGGGAGACTCTGCCTCAACAACAAAGAAACTGAGGCAAAGAAGCAACTCGTCCAAGGAAGATAAGCACCACACCCCCAAAGCCACGTCGCACCCTGTCCTCATCCCAAGCACTCCTCACTCCACTGCAGGAGGATGCCATCTTTGCAACAGAAGGTTTGTAGGGAGCACAAAAGAAATCTCGAAAGCCTTGCACACAGCTGTCTCTGCCTGCATCATGACACTCCTTCGGTGGCTACAGCTGGGTCCCCAAAAGACATCTTAAAGTCTCAAACTCCTGGCACCATGCATGTGACCTGATCTGGAAACTGGGTCTTTACAGGTGTAATCAAGTTAAGATGAAATCAGACTGGGAGCAGGCTGGCGTCCTTCTCAAAAAGAAGGGGGGCGGGGTAGATATCCACCAGGCATGGTGGCGCACACCTTTAATTCCAGCACTCAGGAGGTGAATCTCTGTGAGGCCAATGTGGTCTATATAGCGAATTCCAGGCCAGCCACAGCTACATTATGAGACCCTGTTCCCCTCCCAAATGGGGATATACAACTGTGGCCACAGAAACACAGGAGAGTGCTATTTGACGATGAGACATGGTAGGCATGTCTGAAAGTCAAGAAGCATCAAGAATGCCACAGTCACCAGAAGCTAAAAGACAGAGGCAGAGGCCCTGGGCCAACTTTGCCAGTGCATTGGTCCCAGATTTCTACCTGTGGTCTTCAGAACTGGAAGAGACTACACTCCTTTTGCTCAGAGAAACCAAGGCTTCATGTCCCTATAACAGTCCCAGGGAACTGATACCCTCCCTCCCTAGCAGCGGAGGGAGGACACACACACACACAAACTTCAATATACATCTCTTACATTCACACTCCATTCCAAAGCACAAGAGCCCACACCAAACCAGTGCTTGTCAGCTCCTCTGCTCACAGGTGCCCCAGTTAGGTAAGGGACGTACATCTTCTCCGCTTTAGGCTATCAGGAATTCTTTTAAGTAGTTGCCCCGGGGGGGGGGGGGGGAGTTGGAGAGATGGTTCAGTAGTTAAGAATACTGGTTACTCCAGCAGAGGATAAGGATTCGGTTCCCAGCACCCACATGGCGGCTAACAACTGTCCATAATGCCAGTTCAAGAATGAAAGGGAAGGGGAGGGAAGGGGGGAGAGGAAGGGAAGGGAAGGAGGGAGGGAAAGGGGGGGAGGGAAGGGAGAGGAAGAAGGAAGGAGAAAGTTGCCCTGGGGCTAGACAGTATGTACTGCTCTTAGAGAGGACCCAAGTTCAATTCTCAGTACCCAAATCAAACGGCTTAAAAATGTAACTCCAGCTCCAGGGGATCTGATGCCCTCTTCTGGCCTCTGTGGGTACCTGCGTGCACACATACATACAGACATAGAGATAAAAATACTTGTTTTAAAGAAACTTCCCTGAGGCCAGACACTTTTCAACTCCTTCCCCCTCCCCCCCTTCACTTACCTGCCCCACCCTGCTCTCCATCCTAACCATAAGGGGCCTGTCTCCCTCCCTCCCTCCCTCCCTCCCTCCCTTCCCACCTTCCTCTCTCCCTAGGCCTCTTTTTCTTTCCCACCGAGTAAGCACAGTCCTACCGTGTTCTCCAAGAGCCGCTCACTGCCACCTGTTGCTATGGTGAAGGCCCTTTATCAGGAACACTGGGTAAACAGCTGCTGCTGGGGGCCCCTTTCTGCCGGCCAGGGGTTTATTTGGAGAAAGTCAATAAGGAAAAATAAACATTCCGGGCCTTGTGTATATACAGCTTTGGGACCAGTGTTCCACAGCATCTCTGGCCCGCCAGTTCCCCAGAGGGTCGGGTGAGCCCACCCCCACCTCTGCTCCCAGGATCCTTCACTCATTGGGGGCGGGGATGGTGCGAGGGAGGTGCTTCACTCTAGACAGGCCACCACGCAGCCCCCACTCACTCATCCTGTCCGGCCCTGCTGGCAGTGGGGCGCTCAGTCCTTCCCTAACCAGTTTGTTGAGACAGACTCTCCACCGTGCCCCTTCTAAGCCATTTTGCCCAGCTCTCTTTTCTGGAAATCCGTTGTCTGAGCTGTATTGCAACACTAAGAAGCTAGGCCAGGGGGACCAAGGCCAATCTATCTGGCTCGATCCAGCTTTAGCAGCTTAGTTCCCATTGGATTCAGTGTGTCCAGACTTTAATAACACTGCAGTCCACTCACTTGGAGTGGCTTGTTACTTGGAGCGCAAGTTACCTTGCACCTACTGCACCTACGTGGAGCTGAGGTGGAAGGCTCTGCCGGGCTGCCCCTTACTCTGTAATGATGCAGATGGTTAAATATTTACAGCCTGTGAAAGACAATGCAGAAGAGCAGCCCGCTAGGAGAGTGCCTCACATCCCCTCATACCCTACTCTGGCTGTGACATGCCCAAGCCCAGCTCATACTCGGAACAGCCCTACAAAGTGATAGTGTGTATATTCCCATTTTAAGACAGGAGCGTGACATACCCAGAGTCATTGAACCATTAAGTGGCAGACTCAGAATTTAAACCCAAGATTGCCATGGTGGGCTAGGGATGTAGTGAAGTTGGTAGAGTGCTTGCTTAGCATGCAAGCAGCCCTGGGTTGGGTCTTCAACACAACATACAGGGAGTGGCAGCATATGCCTGGTCTACATAGTTAGACACCGTCTCAAAACAAACAGACAAAACCAGAAAAGAAAAACAAAAAAAAGGAAAGGAAGAAGAAAAGAGAAAAGAAAGAAAAACATCGCTCAAGGTAACCAAGGAGGAAGTTCAAGACCCTAAGCCGCTGTGCAATTCTGTCAGGCTCGGAACTGAATGCAGTGATCCTGCTCTGAACCAAGCTCAGGAGAAAGGCTCTCCTGGATTGTGGCCCACAAACGGGGCCTGGCAGGATGGGAGGGAGAGCTGAAGGGGAAGGATGGAGTCACCAGGAAGCCATCAGGGAGACAAGGCTCCATCTGAATAGGCTGAACAGAGGGAGTCTCCCAGGGGCAGGGGCTGGGGAACTGTTTGAAAGAAAGGGAGGAAGTCAGCCTGCCACTTTCTCTTTGACTGTCAGAGGCCTCTGCCTCTCAGAGACTCCTCTCCATTCACATCAGCCCTGCTCTGGGCAGGGTCCTCAGATCCTCTCCTACAAGGCCAAGCAGCCAGCAGCCCCACTCAGTGGGAATCCTCCCCACAGAATCTTCTAGAAACAACCCTTGTCTTGCCAAAGCCCTTCTCTTTGCCTTTTCCACAGGACAGCCTCATGCCATCGATTTATCCTTTTGGTCTTCCACAGGGGCATCCTATGAATCAGATCCTAATGATCCCAAATGCACGGGGCCCTTTCCACACAGCTTGGAAATCCCTTCAGAAGAGTTCAGCTCACTCACAGACATTTTATAAAAGATTTATTTTATTTATATGTGTGTGTGTGTCTGAGTATGCACACGTGTGCAGGTGCCCACGGAGGTCAAAAGGAGGCATTGTATCCATTGGAACTGGAGTCACAGGTGTTTGTGAGCCACTCAGTGTGGCTGCTGGGATCCAAACTCCAGACCTCTGATAAAACAGTAAGTACCCTAACCCCTGAGCCATCTCTCCATCCCCCCATTCACAAACATTTAAATATTTTATTTATTACTTTTATTTTATGTGTGTGAGTGTATTGCCTGCCTATATGTAAGTGCACCCATGTCCTGCAATGCTCACAGAGGTCAGAAGAGGGTGTCAGATCCCCTGGAACTGGAATTAGGATGGTTATTAGCTGCCATGTTTGTGCAGGGAACTGAACCCAGATCCTCCTCAAGAGCAGCCAGGGCTCTTAACCCCTGAGTCATCTCTCCAGCCCCTCATTTACAAACATTTAATGAGCATCTGTGAGCCTAGTGCTATTCTGAAGCCTGAGAACAAGACTGGGAATGAAATGATCAGAGCAGAGAGTCGTCTTGTTCAACATGAAGGAGCAAAGCAGATGTGCTGTCTGGGATCAGAAACTTCAGCCGGGGAGTGGGGAGGGAGCCTGGGGGCGTGGCTCTGGTGACGCTGAGTGAGCTTCCAAGCCAGTGAGGACACCGTGCACAGAATGATTGACAGGTTCTCTCTGACTGATGAGTTGCAAATAGATGGAAGAGGGATAGAGGGAGCAGGAAGAATAGGAGGCCACATCTCCCTTGCCTTCCAGAGCTTACCCTTGTCTGGGTGAGGGTCCCGTGCACTGCTCCCTGAGGCAGGGCCTAGGGTATGCCTTAAGCCCAGCTACAGACTCCTAAAGGCCTTTCCTCTCTCTCACACTGAGAACTCTGCCACCATAGCCCAATGTCTACTCCAAAGTCCACGCTCACTCAATTTGCAAGGAAAATGTTATTAGGAACGAACAACCATCTACAAGGTCCTCCTCCCACTCCCAAAAGTATGTCATGTTGCTGCGACCTAGAGGGAGAGCACTGCAGCCAGCCCTCTGGGAAATGGGTTGGGAGAGAGGGCACTGATGGGGCTGGGAGACGGGGCCTTAACCAAGCACCACCCCGTAACCTGGCAAGGTCTCTGTCCCAGGCACCACCTTGTCCAGCCCCAGTCACCTAAAGGATCCCTCTTCTACTTCACCTAGATCCACAAACCCATTCCCTGAAGGGTGTGGCTCCCCATCCCAGCCCGCTCCAGGCCTGGTATCCCTCCCACCTTGATCCCCTCCCTGTGCCCGCCCATCTCCCCTCCCAAGGCTCTGAGGAGGACAGGAGCCCCGCAGAGCAGAGATCCTACATATCAGGCGCAAAGGAATTAACACTCCCAGGCTGTAATTATACCTTCCACCGGGTGACACCTAAGGAAGCATCTTTTTATAAAAGCAGGTAAATTGAAGGGTTATGGGACTGTGGGGAATGGGTATATTTTTAGCATGCTCCCCTCACCACCTCCGATTGTCAGAACCCTGGTAATTGCTCCAGCACTGGTGAGCTGAACTGAGAAGGAATTCCCAGTGGGTTCCAGGTGTCATTCCAAAGGTCTGAGAAGCATTAAGAACTTGTCCGAGGGTCCACAAAATGGCTCAGCAGGCTTGTCACCAAGCCTGACCACCTAAGCTATGAGATCGATCCCTCAGACCCAAAGGTGGAAGGATAGGAGAGAACTGACCCACAAGTTGTCCTCTGACTTCCACATGGGCTCTGTGGCAAGGCATGCATGCCCAATAGACAAACATACAAAATAAACATGTTTTAAAAATTGCTTTAAAGAACCTTATCGGGCTGAAGAGATGGCTTAGCACCTAAGAGCATGGCTTCTCTTGCAGAGGACTCAGGTCTGATTCCCAGCACCCATGTGGTAGCTTAACCACCATCTGCTCCAGTGGGTCCTTCCTGAGGGCCTCTGACTTCTGAGGGCATTGCATGACCTGGGTGCACTTACATACACGCTGGCAATACATACACTCATACACAAAAAATAAAAACAATAAATGAAATAAAATAAAGAACCTTATCAAAGCAGGAGACTATATTACACACCTGCAATTCCAGCACACGGGGCTGGAGTAGGAGAATGGGGGCGGGGTCAAATCTACACAGCAAGACCACAGCCAAAACGAAAATTAGAACCTCGGTATTACCAATGTGGAGAAGGTTGAAGAAGTTTCCTATGATTGGAGAGGCGATGTCACTCACAAACCAGTGAAAGGTGCATTTTCAAATTATATATAGCCACAGTAATAATAGAAACAGTGATAATCATAATAGAGAGTCTTCACATGGTCCTTGTTCCATGCCAGACAATGTTCTAACTGCCTTCCATATTTTAACTCATGAATTCCCACAATAATCCTATGAAGTACACACTGTGGGTATCCCATTTTGCAGATGGGTAACACGAGGTATTGAAAAGATCAAGCGTAATTCTTCATCATACACTGGCTATGCACAGATACCACGATTCACACATAAAATCCTACTGACTTAATGGATGAGTGAATTCCTTCTTGGCTCTCCCCAGACGTTTTACAAAGAAAACTAAAGCACAGTCGATCAAGAAGCTCTGAACAGTGAGGAACTCACTCCCCTGTGGAATGGTACCTTCATCTTACTTCCTACCCCTCACTTAAGGGTCTGACTTCCCACCCTTTGCTCAGCCAGCCATCTTGGTTGGTGGGCACGTCCTACCTTGTACTTAAGCACAGAACACTGAAGCATGAGGCTGTGATTAAACACCTGAGAAGAAAGTCCATAGTGAAGGGACCTCCTGACCAGTTAGGGAACATTGGATATGTAGTTAAGAGAAGAGGAGAGAGTAGAGTTTACCTAATGTCCAACCCGTAGCTGCTGTCTCGGGTAACCCCTTTTCTAAGCAAGGACATCAGCATTTAAAAAAAAAAAAAAAGGACCAGAGAAAGAGAGGTGGAGGAAAATGTGATTTTTAATGCAAGCCTCGGTAATCAGCTATTTGTGATAGAATTTTATCTGTCCTGGTCTCTAAGGGACGAGAAGCGGGAGTGAGGGAAGAAGGGTCAGAAATTAGTATGCAGAAATATCTGATCAGCCAAAGTAATTTTCTTTAATAATCGTATTCATACTGCCTGCTCTCTGCTCAGTAGAAGAATTAAGTATTTAATAGTAATATATTTCATCTGCCAGTGGTTCCGTTTCGTTAGGAACTGTGATGCCTCGTTGGGGTGTGTGGGTGGGTGGAGGTCTTGGGGGTTGGGGACAGGTAGGACAGAGTCAAAGAGAAGAGAAATAGATAAATGGGCATGGTGGGCAGGAAAGGAACTGGAGGGAAGCTAGGTGCCAGAGTGAGCCCACTGTCTCTCTGAAACGCCATTTAGGTGGCTACACTGAGCTGGGCTGCCTGATTCTGTCATCTGGCTATAGTTGATGTGCCCCAGAGTCTCTGACGTGTGTGTGTGTGTATGTGTGTGTGTGTGTACGTGTGCACGTGGAAGTGAATACACAACTTGCAAGGGTCGGTTCTCTCCTACCACCCTGTGGGTTCCAGGGATCAAACACAGGTTTTCAGCCTTGGCAGCAAGCATCTTCATCCACTGAGTTATATCATCAGCCAAGGGAGGTCTCCTACTTTTGACTCAGTTCCTCAAGCTTTATCTTTAATGCCCAAAGAGACTCCTTTCTCATTGCAAGCCTGTCCCTAACCAAAGTCCCGAGTCCTTCTTCCCGATACTCCGAGGAACAGGGTGTCCAGTTCTTTGGAGTGGCATAATACAGTGAGCTGTGGGCCATGTTCCAGCCCTCATATCCAGCGTTCCAGAGTGTTCTGGACAGATCCCAGGGGCTTCCTCTATATATTCTCTAGGCTGGGAATGAGCAAGCAGTTCCTGACTTCAGCCTGCGTGAGGCTGGCAACGAGAACAGCAGCTTGTACAACCTGGAGAAGCCAAGTCTTCGCAGAGGCTCCAGGAGCGCTGGGCTTCAACTATTACATGATTTTAATAGTTAAAAAGCAGGCCGGGCATGTGCTAGGGACATAATGGATGGCACTGGCACTTGGGAAGCCACCCTCTATAGGTGGCAGTGAGAGAGGCTCTCCGTCTCCTCTGCAGGTCCCCGGAGCTCAGCTGTGGAAAACATCACTGAGAAAGGGACAACCCGGGAGAGAAGACCGGGAAAGGGAGGCTGAGCCGGACGGCAGGGTTCGGGGTGCGCTGCTCTCCCAAGAGCGAGCTCCAAACACTGATGTTCAGCAATGCTGCCATGTCCATGTACCTGCCAGGCTGGAATTAAATACCTGTCCATTAAACTGACAGCCCAGGAAGGAAGGAGAAGGTGAAAGAAAGGGGCAGGGAAGAGCTAGGAATCCAGCCACTCCCTCCCTGCAGGGGGCAACATGCCTAGCGGGGAGGGAGGGCGGGAGGGAGAAAGGGAGAGAGGGAAGAGGAGGAGGAGAAGGAGGAGGAAGAGGAGGAGGAGGAGGAGGAGAAGGAGGAGGAAGAGAAGAAGGAGGAGGAGGAGGAGAAACAGCCGCCAACAGCATGTCTGGGTCCCCTTCCCCCAATCTCTGGTTTCTAAAACTAAAGGCATGTGACAACAAACCAGGATTAACCTGGACTTTAGAGATGGAGATGCGGACAGTCCAGGGGATGCTAGAAACTGACTCCTATTTGCTCAAAGCTCAAAGTCTTTCGTTGTTATTTAAGACAGTCTCATTATATAACCAAGACTTGCCTTCAACATTCAGTGATCTTCCTGCCTCAGCCTCCTAAGTGCTGGGATTACAGGTGCACATGACCATGCCTAGCTTCAGAACTCAGTCTTACTGCACCCCACAGCGGCTCCTGCCTTCTTCCATCATCACTTCATGCTTTTGGTCTATCTACTCTGAACCCTTTAGGCAAGTTCCAGGTAACAGGCAAGCCATTCTGCTGTGCCTTGAAACACTTTAAAAAGCTGTCGTTGGATATTTGAATGAGTTTGTTCCAGCTCCCCAACCCTAGAGTAAGCTCTCATCAAGAAAGAATTTGCCTTCTACTTCACTGATGTTGTCCCGAATGTCCATGGTGCCTAAAACTGATGGTTCTAGTCTGCCTTCAATTGCTGTGACAGAACACTGACCGACACCAACACGGGGAGGAAAGGGTTTATTTGGCTCACATCTCCTGGGTCACACAGTTCATCACTAAGGAAGCCCAAGGCACTCAGGGCAGGAACCTGGAAGCAGGAACTATGGAGGAACATTGCTTACTGGCTTACTCCCCTACCCTGTGCTCACACTACTTTCTTATATAATACAAGACAACCTGCCCAGAGGTGGAACCACCCACAATGGGCTGGGCCCTCCCACATCACTCAACAATCAATAAGATGTCCCACAGACATGGCCACAGGCCGGTCCAATGGAGGCAATTCCTCAATTGAAACTTCCTCAACCCAGGTGTGTCAAGTTGACACTAAAGCTCTCTAGCACACTGATGGTTGAAATCTCCATTCCAGTTAAGTAGTGACTGCCCCTAGTCAGTCTAAGGCTGGCCTCTCACCATCTGAGGCCCTAGCCTGGGACTTGCTGGACCTCCCTCAGAGTCAACAGGGGCCCCAGGACCCTCTCTATAGCTGTCTGTTCTAACTGTCCTGTACTTTAGCCAACACTCCTAGGTGGTCAGATGACTGGAAGCCAAGGCAGAACGTGAGGGAAGGAGATTTGGGGGAAGAAAATAGATGGCGACAGAAGAACTGGCTTCTGGATTTTCATTCACTTTTACCTTGGATGAGTTCGTTGATCCTCAGTTTACTCACCTCTCCAATGGGGACAATCTCTGCTCTGCCCCTTGAAGGGTGGCTGTGCCATTTGAAGTCTGTCCCCCACTTCTCTGGTCATTATTCTTTGCTGGATGCATGCCTGGTTCTCTAATAGATAACAGATAATGGGCCCTAAAAGCAAGGATGCAGTATAAAACATCTTTGTATTTCAGAGCATGATTAGCAAGTGTTTTGTTTGTTTGTTTTTGATTTTTTTTTGTTTTGCTTTGTTCTGTAGTTTATGGGTTTGGTTTGATTTTTTTTTTTTTTTTTTTTTTTTTTTTTTTTTTTGAGGCAGAGTCTCCCTGGAACTCACTATACAGACCTGGCTCACTTCAGTCTCTTAGAGATCCACCTTCCGTTGCCCCTCAAGTGCTGGAATTAAAGGCATGCATCACTACGCCCCGCCCTTAGAGAGTATTTGTTGAGAGATAGATGGATGCAGGCAGAATGGAGGAGTGAGAGGTACAATGGGCTTTGAAAGGTAGAGTGGGAGGACTCAATGGAGGAGTTGTTATAAGATGAGAGGGAGCTGCGGAGGGCCACTCAGGTGGTGGATGCAAGATATCAGAGATCTTCCCCTGTCCTTGACCAGTTCCTCTCATGTCATCCTCCCTGTCCTGTTCTGTGATGCCAGAGTGCCGGGTGAACCCAGCCAGCCCTTATTCTTGGTAGAAGCAGCCACTGATGGCACCGGATGGGTCCTAGTGTCAGTAACGCCTCTTCACCCAGCAGGGCATAGTTTCGCTACCTCTTGGTGCTGTAGGTATGACATGTAAAAGGAGTTAGAGGAAAAGATGCTGTCAGAAAGGGTCAAGAAATACACCCGCAATCCCAGCACTTAGGAGGGAAAGGCAGGAGGATCAGGAGTTCAAGGCCAGCCTTGGCTTCATCCCCAGCTGGAGGCTAGCCTGTGTTATGTGAGAGCCCATCTCAAGCTAGGAAAGCTCAGGAACACATCAGTCCTGTTCCTGATTCAAGTCACACCACTAAGCCCATCCTTTTTCAGATCATCAAACCAGGCTCTGTGGTGGTGGCTGCCCACTCCCAGGCTTCCCTCTTCTGTCCAGGCCCACTGGAAGGCTAGGACAAGGCCTCCACACATGGCCATTTGGTCCCACATCCTGCCTCATTCTTCCTCTCTCTCCGTCTCCTCCCAGTCCGGTTCCCCACAGTTTCACACCTAGTATTTTGATTCTCCACTTGCCCCTGCACATGGACCGTACCTGAGAGCGATCCTCCACATCCGTCACCCAGACTGCCAGATTTGCTGATCTGTCCGGCAAGCCCACTGTTCTTGTCCACATGGCTTCCAGCAAGAAAGAAGAAGAGATGCTCCGCGGCACAAGCGTGAGCCACTGCACCCCACCAGAAAAAGCTCGCCTGTGAGCAGGGGGGAGAGACCCAGGGCCTGAGTTCAGACTCCCGCTCTGTCATCTTCACTTGTGGGACTTTGAACAAATTGTTTGACCTCTCTGAACTTTATTCATTGAATCTATTTTTTAAATTAATTAACTAATTGTGTGTATGTATGTTCATGCATGGGGGGGCACACATGTGCTGCAGCGTGTGTGTCGAGGTCAGAGGACAAGTTGTTCAAGTTCGTTCTCTCCTTCCACCATCTGGGTCATCAGACTTGGTGTCAAGTGCCTTTACCCAATAAGCCATCCACTGGCCTGAACCTGTCTGCCTCTTTTAAAGAGCTGTTCTAGGGGCTGGAGAGATGTGGCTCAGCAGTTAAGAGCACTGGCTGCTCTTGCAGAAGAATTTGAATCCCAGCACCTACATGGCAGCTAACAACATCTGTAACGAACTGGATCCGACGCCCTCTTCTGACCTCCATGGGCATTGCATGACATGGGTGCATCTACCGACGTGCAGGCAGAACACTCATACACATAAAATAAAAATAAATAAATAACAAAAACTCAAAGAGCTGTTCTGAGTATTTGACAACAGGGACTGAAAGTTCATTATCAACTCAAATGGTACACTAGTATGTGGGAACATTGTGGTCAAGATGCAGAGTGTCACTAGTTTGGGTGCAAAGCTAGAAGGCACACTGGCTGGCCCTGGGGAGGTTTGGCCAGGGGACAGAGTGGTAGCAGGCAGACTTCTAGGGAGTCATTTCTTTGTCATCCATGTAGGGTGTGTGTGGGTGTGCGTGTGTGTGTTGCCCACCCTGGTCTGCAGACCCCTCTCGAGCACCTTCAACCTCGCTCTGAGCTTGTGCAAGTCATTCCGAGTCTCCAGCCATCCACAGCCTCTTCTGTCTATTTCTTGACAGTTCAGATGGACTGTCTCCCCTGGAGTGTCCATCCAGTGCTTTCTTCTTTCTAGTGTGTGTTTCTGTGCAACACTTGGCACAAGTGTGAAGAAGCCAAAGGGGGAAAAGAGAAAGAAAAGAAAGAGAGGGAAGGAGGGAGGAACTACTACTGGCTCCTGATCCCTGGATCTACTAATCTGGATCTACCCCACATCCAATCTGAGTCCTTCACAAACTCACTCTACTTACTGCCTCAGTCTCCCCATCTGCTATAGAATCTTCCAGCACCTCCGAAAAGAACGCATCAGAGACTCCGAGAGCCCATGTCCAGCCAACCATATCCTTCATTGGGAGCCAGTCCCCAGTGCTCCACATCTGGACCCCCGGGTCCTCTTCGACCTTCCCCTCCTCAGCGCCCTCCCTACGGTACCCTCACCAAGGCGCCAAGCTCCAAGCCTGTGTTTGTGAGCTCACAAGGAACCGTGGGACACGGGCCTTTCTCTCTGCCGTAATGAAACCCTTTAATCATATTCAAATAGGTTACTGTTCAGGGGGAAAATAGAAATATGGATTTGATAGCAATAAATTTCCCTGGCTGGCTAAGCCCAGTTCTTAATTGTCCTGTCCCAGGGCCCCTACATTTCATTGTTCGTTAGGTGCTTAAGTCCCCACTCTCATTTTGCGGCGGTGACATTACCGCTGATGGCTCTAATACTCTCATAATTTGAAAGGGGATTTGCATGATAGAACGCAGAGTATTAAAAGAAAAAGAAAAAAGGGAGAGAGGAAAATGGGGAGGGGGGCAAGATGGGAGGAGGAACTCGGAAGGGGGGGTGGGCGGGGGAGGGGGCCGAGGAAGAACTCAATCCAGCTTCACTTTTTAAAAAGTCACTTTCTTCAAAGTCAAATCATTGTTTTCATTAAAGTGGAAAAAAAAAAAAAAGGGAAGAAGAAGAAGAAAGGAAAGAGCCGAGGCCGCACGTTGGGCTGACTGGGCACTGGTCTTATTGTTCCTAATGGTTATTAATTATTATTACCCGCTGTGCAAGGCTCTGTGGACGTGATGTCCCCAATGTCCTTGAGGTGGTGTAGGGGGCATAGGGGAGAGCAAGCTATGAACGGGGAGGGCCGGTCTGGGCTCTAGGAGTACGCAGATGCCCACGTTGGGCAGGTTGTGGGGAAGGGGTCAGAGAAAGGGACACTTTCCTAAAAATCAGACCCAAACCTTTGGGTCCTGGCCTGTTCTCAGAGGTTTCCTGGCAGCGTCTTCTTTCTAGATACCAGTGAAGGAGACTTCACCAGCCTCAATGGACACAATTTAGGTCACTGTAGGATCTTCTAAGGCCCTTGTGCGAACTAGAGTCTTCACCTAGCCCCTCTGCCACAGTCCAGAAATGGAAGGCCTCAGGTGGAGTTTGGGTGGGAAGGGCCCATCCAGTTTCATCATAGTGTCCACGTTCAGTGACTACAGCGTCAGAACTGTCCTTCCGTCCTGGCTGGGGTGGGGAGGAGACTCAGTGTCCCAGGAATATTTCTGCTCCTACTTAGCATGTGTCTACTAGAGCCTGAAGCTCTGGCAACTACCAGTCCTGCTGCCTGGTCTCGGGCGGTTTGGACCAGTTTTTTTTTTTTTTTTCTTTCTTCTTTTTTTCATTTTTTAATGTGATGGTCTATGTTGCATGCAGGGTGCTCCAGGTCATTCAAGGACCTCCTCAAGCACACACCTTTAACGCCAGCATTCAGGAGGCAGAGGCAGGTGGATCTCTGTGAGTTTGAGGCCAGTCTGGCCTACATAGATAGTTCTAGGCCAGCCAGGGCTACATCTACATCATAGTGAGACTCTCTCTCAAAAAAAAACCTCCTCAGACATGATGACCCATTATACAGGTGGTACAAATGTCCCTGGAGTGGCTGCAGAGAGCCGACCTGTGTGCCAGAAGGTGTCACCTGTCCATGAGGACAGATCCTACTCCCGCCACATTCTGACCATCACCCCTGTGAGCCAGCCCCTTGTCTGCTCCCCACCAGGCCATTGATGAGTCCCACAGAGAGCGCTAGAATCATGAGGAGACCAGACTTCAGCCGCCTGTGTGTCCTGGCCTGTCTCACCTGTCCCCACTTCTCCTCATGGTCTGGCCAGCCTCTCCCAGTCAAACCTCACCCCTCCACGTCCCAGGAACTCTTATATAACCATCCTCCTCCATTTTTCTGTAGTTCTGAGGATTGAACCCAGGGCTGTGTACAAGGAAGTGCTTTACCACTGGAATACATAGATCCCAAGCCTAATTTTTACTTTTATGAGTGAGTGTATGTGTTGATATGTGTATTTGTTTACACAAGTGTGAGTGCACATGCATGTGAAAGTCAGAGGTCCATCTTCAGTGTCCTCCTCCAGTGCAGTCCACCTCATGCTTTAGAAGCAGGGTCTCTCCCTGAACCTGGAGCTCATCAATTGGCTAGACCAGCTGGCCAGTGAGTCCCAGGGACCCTCCTGCCTCCATTCCTCCAGTGTTATGGTTACAAACTACTACTGCCCAGTTTATGTTTATGTGGGTTCTGAGGCTCTGAACTTGAGTCCTAGTGCTTGCACAGCACACACTGACTGTACCATCGCCCAGTCTCCTTCCTTCCTTTCTTTTTTTATTTTTAATTTTGAGACAGGGTCTTACTAATTGCTGGTCTTGAATTCACTCTGTAGCCCAGGCAGCTCTTGAATCTTCTGTCTTTCTGCTTCAGCCTCTACAGTAGCTGGGATTATAGGCCTGAGCCACCAGGCCTGGCCAGAGGCTTGTTTTCTGTCCTCTGAGTACTATCAAGAAAAGGCAGGCAGAAAAGGAAGGAGAGGGAAGAGCAGTGAATGAGCTCCTGAGAAGCTGGTTTCTCCAGAGAGAGTGGCCTTTGTTCAGACTTCTATGACTGCAGAAATCCAGACCTGGCTTGGATTAGAATCTTTTAAAATGATGCGCATATGTGTTTGTCTGCATGTAGGTTTGGCCATGTACGAGTGCAGGTGCCCACAGCGTCCAGAAGAGGGCATTGGATTCCTTGGAGCCACCCCACGTGGATGCTGGGAACCAAACTGGGGTTCCACTGCAAAAGCAGTGTGGGCTCTTAACTGCTAAGCCATCTCTCTAGCCCCTTATTATTTTAAATCAAACATATTCTGGGATTGGAATAGAAGCTGTCTGTAGAGTCGACTCAGCACCCTCGTCCTCCCTGGGCAGTACTGTAGGAATGAGCATGCTGGAAAAGCACAGGCTCGGGCCTACATCATGCCCTCCTAGGGCTCCTCAGCCTTCACAGTCAGCCTTTATCTGTCCAGATGCTAGCTCCTCTGCGGCTCCTCCCCACAACATCTCCTCACGATGTGTCCAGGACAACCATCCAGACTGGAGACCCCAGGCTCCTAAGAGACGGGTCTTGATCTTCTAAGCGAAGGGTCTGGTGGAGTTGGTTTCTCCAGAAAGAGTGGCCTTTGTTCAGCTTGGTTAACTGCAGAAGTCTAGACTGTTCCCCATTGGAGGGAGCCGAAGTTGCAGTGAGGGACAGGGAGACTCTGGGACTTTCAGGGAAACCCTGGGTACCAACACATTCCTGTAAGTAACAAGCAGAGACCTGACAAGTGGCACCTCTGTCTTCCTCTGTCCCCACATTCCCAATAGGAGTGATCGAAGGCCACGGACCCAGCCTCAGAGCTCCCAAGCCTGACACATAACACTTTAAACATATACTGTCTTCTAGGGGTGCAGTGGGAATTTGGTGCTTCCCCTTACCCACCCCTAAGCTCCCCAAAGAGAAACTGTCCCTGGGAAAGGGGGAGGGGAAGCAAAGAGACAAAGTGATTCTTAAATATTTTCCTTCTCTGCAGTCACTCAGGGAGGAGGGGGTGAGGGGAGAGTGAGGCTGGCAGGGGGACAAAGCGGGTTTAATAGGCTCCAGTGACAGCACAGTGTCCACATTGGGGAAAGATTAATGACGAAAATTAATCGCCTGACCTTTCCTTCCAGGAGCTGGAGGTGAGGCGGGCCATTAAAGCCTCTTATGTTGTAATTAACGTTGGAGGGGAGAGGAGAGCTGCCTTCAGAATGGATGTGATCATTTAATTAGGCTTAGGCGTGGGTGCCACAACAGGTCCGGAGAAGTCATAATTTAACTATAGCTTTAAATTACACGGGCAGAGTGCAGATGGCAGAGTTTGACGGCAGGAGAGCTTGCCTCGAAGCTCTCAGAAAAACAATCCAATAAACACCCCAAGTGTTCGGGCAGAGAGCTGGACAGAGGTGGACGGCCAGACAGGTAGATAAAGCGGTGGGCTGGCAGGCAGAAGGATGGAGAGGTAGGGAGATGGCAGAGAAGGCGCAGAAAAAAAATCAGGAAATCGAGGAATGAGGCACACAAACACACACACACACACACACACACACACACACACACACACACTATGCTGGTAGCACCCATTCTCTAGGACCAGAGCCTGGGAACACCCCAACCCCAAGCAGGGGCGCAGTCTCCATTCCACAAACACATCACATTCTTGAATCTGTGCATTTCCTGGCCTAATTTGGGGGTGGGGTAGGGAAGCATGTCACTCTTCTAGCCATCTGTCCCCCACCATCTGCCCACCTTGACTTAGACAAGAGAAGACCCCTCTGTGCCAACCCTGGGCAGCCTGAGAGTGCCCCTACACTATGTGCCTATGGCATCCTGGGCCCCTAGGGGGCAGGGGAGCAGGGCAACCAGCCTAGGTAGACAGGAGAGCAAACAAGGTCCCTACGCACAGGGGAAGTTCAAGGCCTGTGTCCCTCGGTTCCCAGAGTCGATAGTGACCCGCCATCTCTGGGTATCGTAGCCCACTGTTCCTTAACCTGTGGGATCCGTCAGGTGGTGGGACTAGAGGGACGGCCGACATCTCCTGTGCCCGACAGGGTGAAGAGAGGCTGCAAGGGAGACTCAGACAGTGGAGGAGGGGCGAGGCCCTGGCGCGCCAGAGCTGGGGGACAGAAACCAAGGAGCTCCACCCAAATCCCCCTATGCTCTGTGGCCGCGCTTCTCTCCAGTGCAGGTGCTGCCAGCTTTGAGCCCGGAGCAGAGTGACCAGTGCAGCCTAGATCCCAGGGAAGCCCAGGCGGAGCTTTGAGACACCTGGGTCTCTGCAATCTGGACCTTCCTAGGCCTCAGGGGTCTGCAAAAGACTGATACTCAGCCCCCTGCCTTTCTAATCCAAGCTAGTGCTAATCAGGCTGGTCAGGAAGGTTGGAGAAGGGAGGGAGAGAGACCTGGGGGAGGGGATGCAGGGTTTGGGTTCTCTGGGTCCTGGAGAGACCAGGCAGAACCCAACATACCACCCCTCCAGGCCCAGGGCCATGGACAGCCTCACTCCCACGTGTGGAGGGGAATGGGGAGCGGGACGGGACAGAAGGAAAGGGCAGAGAAGGAGTGAGTCCCGCGTAGTAGGAGGAGAGGAAGCCTGGTCCATGGACCTCCCGAAGGCTGCCCAAGAGCTTTACATGCACAGCATACATCTGCAAGAGAGCTCCAGGTCTGACCTGCGTGTCAATGGATCCCTTTCTCTCTCAGCAAAGGCAAGGACACGTCGGTCCTGCCCTTCCCATTTGTGTGAATGGAATCTGTGCTCTCCGTACCTACAGGTCGGAGGAGCCCTGGACTAAGCCGCCTCCTCATCCACCTCTTCC
Organism: Eospalax fontanierii; assembly: GCA_035773235.1. NCBI lineage: Eukaryota > Metazoa > Chordata > Mammalia > Rodentia > Spalacidae > Eospalax > Eospalax fontanierii. The sequence continues at coordinate 8,754,224 of CM069549.1, forward strand.
CGTCCACGCCTCACTCCAGCCACAATGCTCATCTTTCTTTATCTCCCCCAACTAGAATCTAAGCTTCAGGGAGCTTCACACCCCAGGCTGTCTGGTTTGCTGTTACCCCACAGTAAAGAGGAGGATGCTAGCAGATCACCCAGCAAGCATTCACTGACAGAATGCTCTTCGTCTTCTGTAAGCTCTGCCCTCCATCCACCTTGACATCCACAGAAGGCCACGTCCTTGTGGTCCCCTTGACTCTGGCTCTGGTTCTCCCTACCGTTTGTAAAGTTTCCAAATCCATACAGACTGAAGTTGAGTGTTTCAGGGAAGCTCAACAACAGATCACAAGTCATCACATAGCAAAGAAAACCCAACCATTCTCTTCCCATCTCTGATACAAATGGCCAGGATGGCTGCTGGCTCACAGCTACTGCCGGCTCCCCTGGTCAACAGAGGCTCCACCCATCCTAGCCAAAGCCCGTGAACTCCTAGAGAAAAATAAGGAGCAACAACTGGGGGCAACAGTCTTCCAGAAGATACAAAAACGGAGATCTACTACCCGCTGCATCTACCACGGACGAGTGGACGAGATGGACGAGATGTCTGAGCACAAACGGCGGCCCGTTGGAATTTGTCCCTGGAGGAATCTGGAACCGGGGAGGCGGGGCTTGGCCTCTCCCGGTGAACTGCTTCCGTGGGTCTTGGCCTGTTTGTTTTTCAGTCTGACCATTTGTTAGATGGGGGTGGGGAAGATTAGGAAGTGGAGGCAGCCTTAAAATAACGCCCACGGCTCCCTCCCCTGGCACTGTAGGAGGGGCCCCTGAGCCAGCTGCCGAGCTTGCATGGTGTTGCAGAAAAGGTTCTGAGTGGATGGTGGCCTGTCTGCACGTTTCTCTCTGCCTGTGGGTATGGACACCCTGCGTCCTTGTCCTGTTGCCCTGTTGCCCACCGCAGCCTGCTTCTCTGTGTGTTCTGGGTCAGCTGACACAGAAGAGATAAATAAATAATCCTGTGACTAGAGTTAGGATTTAGGGCCCCAAGGAGGCATCCAAACGGTGTAAATCTTGGAGATGGGGAGCCCAGACAGGCCCAGCAGACCACTGGGGTCACTCCCTAACGTCTACACTCTTAATTCACCAGCCTCCTCCTCCCCCTCATCCCTGTCCAACTGTATCCATCCAAAGGCTTAATCCTGGACCCCAGCCCCTGAGCCTGGAGGGAGTTCTGGGCCTCCTTGTAGAAGCTGATGTAGGCAACTATGATATCTCTCTCTCTCTCTCTCTCTCTTTCTCTCTCTCTCTCCCTCCCTCCCTCCCTCCCTCCCTCCTGCAGTTTCCTGTTCTCATTCAAAGGCTCTCCTTGCTCATCCAGGACCAGGCCATAGAAACAGGTAAATCCCACCTAAAATTACCCAGCAGCCACCTTTGTGAGACTCTGGACCTGTCTCTGTGTCTCCAGAGAGCATTTATGTTGAACTTGAAGCCTCTAATTGCCCTTCATTTGAACAACCAGTAGGCCACCTGGCCAGATCTGGGAGCTGGACCTTGAGGAAAGCCTTCTCTGCCTACTTCCTGCAGCAAGACCAAGCTTCTCCTGGAGGGCTGGGCCACGCAGATTCTCCAAAGGAAGATCTTAAAAGGGGCTTTGGGCCCTAGACATTTGTCTAGGTGGGAGTGGAGAGACATCTTTGAAAGAATGGCTTTCTCCTTCTTGTCTTTTTTCTCTTCCTTCTCTTCCTCCTCCTTCTCTTTCTCCTCCTTCTCTTCCTCTTGTTTTGGTAGGATTTTCCCCAAATTTTTCATCATTTTTATCTATTCATTGTGAGGGGAGGGCACACATTTCATGACACGTATATGGAGGCCAGAGGACAATTTTCAGGAGTCAGTTCTCCTTCTGCCATGTGGGCCCCGAGGATCAAACACAGACTGTCAGCCTTGGCAGCAAGCACCTTTGCCTGGTAAGCCATCTCATCAGCCCCGTTTTATTGTTTTGAGATAAGTTCTATGAACGTTGACTGCCCTGGAACTCACTATGTGGCCTCAAACTTACAGTGATCCTCCTGCCTCTACCTCCTGAGTGCTGGGATTACAGACATATACACCACACCCACCCCCTGGAAGAGGACTTTCTGGTGAACACCCCTTGTCCACTTGGAAGGCTCTTTAAACAACAGAGATGTGCCAGCTGGCCCTCTAACTTCTAGAAGGATGATAATCTTTGCCCACATTACTCCAAATCCAAAATAGCTGTTGAAGTTTTAAAATATTTCTGAATTCAAGGCATCTGGGCCTTAAACTGTTGGACATGGAATAGCTTTCCAACCAGATTTTATTTTTTAATTAATTTTTTACTACGTTTATTCATTTGTGTATGTATGTAGGTAGGTAAGTATGTGTGTATCACCTCTCATATGTGGAGGTCAGAGACAGTTTGCTAGAGTTTGTTCTCCCCTACCATGTGGGATTCAGCGATTGAACTCAGAACATCGGGATTGGTGGCAGGATTGATGGCAGGAGCCTTTACCCACTGAGTCATCTTGCTGGGCCTCCAACCAGACCGTAAAAGATCACGCTAGTCATTCCTTCAGACAGCAAACATTTATTGAGCGACTACTATGTGCAAAGCTTTGGATGGCCACCCTAATGTGAAAACCAAGGTAAACAGGGCATACTCTAGCTCTCAGTTGTGTGGTTGATAGCTTCCAGTCATTATATACATAGAAGGAAGTCCAGTCAGGGCGATCACCTGCCCATGACCCCTTTGGCATTTTTTCATGTTTTCTTTTGACACCATATTCTATAGTCCAAGCTGACCTTGACCTCTGAGGTATCTGAGATATGACCTTGAACTTCAGAACTTCCTCATTCCACCTTCCAAATGCTTGTATTACAGTCATACACCACCATGCCCAGTTCATGTGATGCTGGGGCTCAAACTCAGGGCTTTGAGTATGCCAGATGAACATTCTACCAACTGAGCTATACCCTCCGCCCCACCTGGAATCCTTGATCCTCCCAAGAGCTGGCATTACAGGCCTGTGTCACCATGCATGGCGGTCCTCACTGGGTCTGGCTGGGCTACGCTCATGATGTGTTTCTCCATCCCAGTCACAACTTCTAGGTTAGAAGCTAAATTTGCAAATCACCCTTGGAAGGAGGTTAAATGTGCTCTGACAAGTTTCACGGCAGCCATTATTGGTTCTTTTTTTGTTGTTCATTCATTCACCCGTTCCTTCATTTATTCAGGTTTTTCTGAGCACTGACTCCACACTCAACAGAAGATTCTTCCCCCACAGACAGATGAAGGTTATCCTATTCATGTTTAAAGAGGAACTAAATAGGGACCCTGAGTGTGCTTAGCGTCCCATGAAGGGGAAAGAGGACAGGGCTGTGTGGTTCAGCAAAGGGAGCTTGCACGGGGGCCAAATGGAGATAATGCAGTCAAGAAGACTTCCGGTGTTAACTGCAGTGGAATCAGCTTTTTAAATTTTATTTTTAAAATTTCATTTATGTGTTTTTTGTGTGTGCATTTGTGTGTGTGTGTGTGTGTGTGTGTGTGCATATGCACCCATCACATTGCACATGTGGAGGTCAGAGGACAACTTGACAGTCAGTTCTCTCCTCCTATGTGGGCCTGGGGATCTAACTCAGATCTTCAGACGGGAGCAAGTGTCTTTACCTGCTGAACTATCTCACTGGCCCATGCTTTTTGTTTTGTTTTTTTAATCTTTCTTTTGTGCCTCCAGTGCTCATCTGACCTCTCCCTTCCCCAACTTTTGCAGGAAAGATTTGGCTTTGTATAGATGGAAAAGGCTTCAGCATTCGGTAAGGGAAAAGTTAGGCAGGTGAGAACAAGGGGAACGAACGCTGGGTTTTGCGGGATGTCGGGGGACTGGTTTGGCTGGATCCCAGTTACTATAAGCGGGTCTGAAGAGGAAGGTGGACGGAGCCCTGTCTGGAGATGACCTCCAGATTGCATTAGTCAGCTCTCTTTATACAGGCCGGCTGCTAGTCAATCACAGGTTTATAACAGGCCTTTGTTTCCTCAGTCCCTTGCACCAGCAGTCAAGTGACAGAGACTGCGCCACACTGTCACCCTCAGCAGCCTGAAGAGCTCTCTCAACCTAACCACATGGCCGGCAAATCCAGTAGTCTTGGCTTTGACACAGAAAAGAATTTCAAGATTAGTTAGCACAAAGCAGAAATGTCTCCATTGTTAAAAACAGAAAGCCAGGCACGATGGCACTCACCTTTAATCCCAGGACTCCAGAGGCAGAGACAGGAGGATCTCTGTGAAACTGAGGTCAGTCTGGTCTACATAGTGGTCTAGGCCAGCTGGGCTACAGCAAGATGCCTCAAAAAGCAAGCAAGGGAGCAAGCAGGAGAGAAAGAAAGAACAGAGGGAGGGAGGGAAGGAGAGAGGGAAGGAAGGAAGAAAAGAAGGCAGTAAAGAGCTGGCTCAGCAGTTAAGAGTGAATTCTGCTTTTCCAGAGGACCTGAGTCAGGTTCCTAGCTCACAGCCACCACATACACCAATTCTACGGAGATCCAGTGCCTCTGGCCTCCACAGGCACCTGTACTCAGAGACACTGAGACATACACACACACACATACACATAATTTTTTAAAAATAGAAATTTACTCGGGGGGGCGGGGAATCAAAGCACAAAGGTATGTATGGCTGCGGTCTTCTCAAAGAAAGTCAAAATTCGAATGTCCTTATGGTGACTGCTAGGTTTCCAGAAGCTTCTGGAATTACATTGCTCAACAACTTTTCAAGGGACCCCTCCTCTCTTCTACCTCTATTTTCCTTTTCAGTAATTGAGGTTATGGGGTGCCAGGGGAGGTGCCTTGAATGGAATTACAGTCTGATAAAATAAAACCAGGAGCCACTAAGGTTGGACAAGGCGGTTAAGAAAGAGCTGTAATGGAGTTTCTAGTGAGATTTCTAGAAAATTGTAAGTTTAAAGCTGGAAAAGGAGAAAGGCCTTAAACAGTTGTTCACTGTGTTGGAATTCTTTCATCTTCAGCTGACAAGAAGTTTTAAGCAGACTCCAAGGTAAGGGTCTCACATCCCCCGTAATTTTCTATCTTTCTAGCCTGCCTCACTTGATCTGGGATCCAGACCCCTCCGTATACGCCTGGCCCCAACGTGGCAGCCCCAGAAAACAGGTCTAAAGGCCTAAACGTTTTAAACTCCACACTCTGGTCATAACCATCCACGTGCCTTTGGTCAAAACGAGCATAGAAACAAGCTTAGCATCAGTGTGGCTGTGCAGTACGGTGTATCTAGAGAACCCTGTGCCTGGGAGCGAAGAACTGGAGCCAGGACCCCCTCCGCTTCCTCATCATGCCATTGCCATTGAATTGTCCTTAAGCAACTGGGTCATAAGTGGGGCACCCTGCAGGTGACAATTACACCTTGATACAATCTCCCCATCACGATTCTGAAGGACACACTGGGACCCCATCATTCAGAGGAAGAGAGACAACTCAGCAGTGTGGCTTCAGTAAATGACAAGACGTTGAACTGAGTCTTAACCTGGGGCTATGCCCCACGCTCGCCCCCTGCTGCAGAGGTGTACCCCTTCCCAGCCGCTTCAGCAAGCTGGATCTGCTTCTGCATGGAGGGCAGGGAGAAGCTGCAGATGGCTGAGATGAAACAGCAGTCCTGCCCTGGGAGGGATCCCAAGCCAGGCTGGTGGCAGAGGGACGGGACACAAAGTCTGTCTTGTTGGCTTCTTTCTGCATTGTCTTCCTGGTACTGAGGCATCATGAAAGATGCAAGGGGTAGAGGTGGAGAACCAGTCATCATCCCAGAAAGGTTCTCCTGCCCCTTTCTGCCCATCCTTCCCACAGGCAACCATTTCTTAGACCTTTATCACCATAGATTGAATATCCTTGTCACTGTTCCTTATATAAATGGGAGCATAGGGTATCTCCTCTTCTGTGACTGGCTCAGTTCCCTCAGCATAATGTCTTGGAGAGTCACCCACACACATGTGTGGAAAGTCACGCAAATTCTGCTCCCTGCCTTCCTGGTGGTCAGTTTATATGTATTATAATGGCTTATTCCATTGTGTGACTTTACAATAATTGACTCCATCTTCCAGCTGGCAGACATTTATGGATTGCTTCCAGTATGTTTCTTGTTTGTTTGGCTTTACTAACTTGGCAGCTATGAACACTCTAGTAAAAGTCTTTTTAAAAAATAAATAAATAAATTTAGGGACTAGAGAGATAGTTCAGTGGTTAAAAGCAGTTGTAGGCTTTTGTAGAGGACCCAGGTTTGTTTCTCAGCACACACATCAGGTGGCTCAACATCCTCTTCTGGCTTCTGTGGGCATTGCACTCACATGGTACACATACAGAGAAGCAGGCACACATACATATGAATAAAAATTTTAAGTCATTATTAAAAATGAATAAATAAATTTATTTATTTATTTCATGTAGGATTTTGTCTGGTTGGTTGAATTTTTTGTTGTTTTGGAAGGGTCTTGGATGGGAGGGGTCTTCACACCTGCTAGGCAAGTGCTTTACCAATGGGATATATCCCCAGCCAAGTGTGTGTCTCTCTCTCTCTCTCTCTCTCTCTCTCTCTCTCTCTCTCTCTCTCTCTCTCTTTCTCGGTCTCTTGTCCTTCTGCCTCCTGCCTCCACCTCCAGAGTTTTGGGATTATAAGTGTGAGCCACTGTGCCTGGTTTATGTGATCCAGCATGAAACCCAGGCTTTGTATACACTAGACAAACAACTATATCCCCAGCCTCAGTCCGAGTCTTTGTGGATCTCTGTCGTTCCCCTTGGAGTGTATGTCTAATCAACCTGATTAGAAGCCGCCAGCTGGTTTTCCGAAGCAGTTTCAGCCACGTCTGAATTCCAGTTGCTCCCTGATTTTGACAGCACGCATCGTGATCGTTTTTGGTAGTTCAGCTGCTCTAGTGAGTGTAGGAAAATGCATTCTCCTGTCTACCTTTCTCTCTCCTCTCTTTGCTCATATTTACCAGGTTGGCCTCAAACTCACTATGTAGCAGAGATGACACTGAATTTCTGATCCCCCTGCGTCCACCTCCTAAGTGCTAGGATTACGGGATTACAGGCACGAACCACCATGCCCCATTTATGTAGTTCCAGGGATCAGCCCCAGAGCCTCAAGAATGGCAGGCAAGCACTCTACCTGCTGAGCCACATCCACAGCCTCCTCCAACCTAATTCTCCTGTCTTGCTTCCTTTCTCTGGGGGTCTGTTCCTACAGGACACTGTCATCAGCTCCCCTGTCTGTGGGCTGCTATCCAGGTTTGGCCAGTAGTAGGGGCCTGTAGGAGCTTGGGGGTAAGTAAAGAGAGGAGCCAGGGCATATCCGGCCACAGCTCCTCCAGAGTTGACCTCCATCCCTGGGTCACCAAGCCACCGCTTCCTCCTCTCATTTCCAGAGTCCAGAGCTCAGAGGGGTTCCACTAACTTGTTTCTCCAGTACTTTTTTGGATCCTCTGAGCTTCCGTCGTTACCCTGTAGGCACTTCCTGCATCGCTCCTTACTGTCTTGGGGCTTCTCGGAAGGAGTCCTCCCTCCCGGATCCATGCAGAGACCCTTCTCAATAATACCTCACGCCGCTGCACACCCAGCTGAAATTGCCACCAGGTACTTGCTAGTTCTCTTTCCTGCTTTGTTCTTCCTGGGTAGTAATTAGTAAGTATCTTTCCTTGGGGCGGGGGTGCGCTCACATCCGTGTGTGTGTGTGTGTGTGTGTGTGTGTGTGTGTGTGATGTGTTTGTGGCATATGCTCATATGCAGAGGTCAGAGGAGGACATCAGTGTCCTGCTCTATCACCTTTCCCCTTTTTCCTTTGAGATCAAGTCACAGAGCCTGGAGCAATGTTGGCAGCCAGCCAGTCACAGCAATTCTCGGGTCTCCTCCGGCTCACAAGTACCTGCACACCTGCACACCTCACTTTTTACCTGAGGGCTGGGATTCAAACTCAGGTCCTCGTGCTTTCCCAACAGCACTCTTAACCGCTGGGCCATCTACCTATGTCTATTCTACTTAATTTTAATTTTCATTTATATTTTATATATATGAGTGTATTGTCTGTATGCATGTAACTGCACCTGTGTCCTGCAATACCTGCAGAGGTCAGAAGAGGGCATCAGATCCCCTGGAACTGGAGTTATGGATGGTTGTTACCCGCCATGTGGGTGTTGGGAACTACTGAACCTAGGTCCACTGCAAGAGCAGCCAATGCGTTCTCTCTCTCTCTCTCTCTCTCTCTCTCTCTCTCTCTCTCTCTCTCTCTCTCTCCAGCCTCTTTATTCCAGTATTTTGAGGCAAAGTCTCATATAGCTCAGGCTGGCCTCCAACTTGTTGTGTAGCCTAGAAATGATTTTGAACTCCTGACTCGCCTGCTTCTGCCTTCCAAGTATTACAATAACAGGCACATACCATCATGCCCAGATTCGCTGTCTGTTGCATCCTTACTGACCAATGACTGGCACAGAGCAGGCAGTGAGACGCTGACTGAGTGGCTCAGTGTGGGCAGTGACTGACAGCAGGCAGCCCCACATTTCTCTGTAAGAAAGCTGGAGTGATAACGCTATGAATCTTCGCACAGGAGTTCACTGGGCGACACAGTCCCAAGCTGATAGCTGGGGAAGGTGCTTCGTTCCTGGATCCAAACTTTCCTCACTTGAAGGCCACATCCCTGGAAGAGATGGGCCATACACACATGTTAGGGCCTCCCATGTTGAGAGGTCCACCCTGACTCATACTCAGAGGCCCAAAAGCTGCTCCTGAATTCAGCTGTCAAAGAACACAGCTGGACACAAAAGTCCTTCTTGATTAAAGTAGGGTTTTCATCGGGAATGGATGGGATCAGAGGTCAAGATGATGCTAGCCTGTATTTTAAAGACGAATCTTGACCCTTACATTACAGCATACACAAACAGCAAGTCCAGGTGGATAGTGGACTGAAATGTGAAGAATGAGGCCATAACACTTCTACAAGTGACCGGAGAGGCACTGGGGTTGGCTGCGTCTTCCTAAAGAGAAAAGCACATAAATGTGAAGGACAAAAGCTGCTAAGTCAGCCAACATCACAATGAAAACCTTCTATTCACCCAGACATACTTTAAAGGGAGTGCAAAGACAAGCCAAAGGGTGGAAAGCAGTATTTGTAAAGTATATACGCAGCTAAGGAGGCTTGTATCTGCAGCACCTAGGAGCTAGATGATAGACAGGTGAGCTGACCTTATAACTCAACAGGAAAGAGAAAACCAGGAGCTGGAGAGATGACTCGGTAGTTAAGAGCACTGACTGCTCTCACAGAGGACCTGCATTCAGTTTCCAGCACCCACATGGTGGCTCATAACACCTGTAACTTCAGTTTCAAGAGATCTAATGCCTTCTTCTGGCCTCCTCAGGCACCAGGCATGCAAGTGGTACACACACATGCATGCAGGCAAAATAGAGCTAAACATAAAATAAAAATAAGTCTTTTGAAAAAGAAAACTACAGGGCTGGAGAGATGGCTCAGCAGTTAAAAGCACTGACTGGTCTTGCAGAAGACCTAGGTTCAATTCCCAGCACCCAGACGGCAGCTAACAACTGTTTGTAACTTTAGTTCGAAGGGATCCAATGTTCTTTTCTGACCTCTGAGGGCATTGCATGACACAGGTTCACCTACCTACATGAAGGCATTATACTCATACATATAAAATAAAAATAAATAACATGAAGAAGAAGAAGGAGAAGGAGAAGAAGAAGGTGTCACATACCTTTAATCCCAGCACTTGGGAGGCAGAGGCAGGCAGATCTCTAAAAAATAAAAAAATAAAACTAAACTAAACTAAAATAAAATAAATAAGAAAGAACAAAAAGATAACTAATAGGAAAATGAGCCAAAAGCTTGAATGAGCTGGGAATATGGCTCAGTGCTACTGGTCTTGTCTAGTATGAGCAAGACCCTGGATTTGATCCCCAGTTCCACCAGACAAACAAATTTGAATGAGAATTTCACAAGAGAGAATTAATTACCTTTCCTGTTGCTGTGACAAAATCCCCAACATATGAACTGGAGAGATGGCTTGAGGTTAAGAGCACTTGTTACTCTTTCAGAGGAGTCAGGGTTCAGTTCCCAGCACCCATGTCAGATGGCTCACAACCTCCTATAACCCAGCTCTAGGAGATCTAACACCCTCTTCTGGCCTTCATGGATGCCTACATTCACATGCATATACCCACACACAGACACATAAATAAAAATTAAATAAACCTTGTGCTGGATAGCTTTAGTTGTCAACTTGAAATACCCGGGAAGGGAGACCCTCAAATGGGGAATTTGCTCTGTCACACTGGCTTGTGGGCAAGTCTGTGAGGCAGTGTCTTGATTGTTGATTTTGAATAAGAAAGCAGGTTGTGCACAGGTCAGGGGAGCAAGCCAGTAAGTAGTGTTCCTCTATGGTCTGTGCTCCAAGTTCCTGCCCTGAGTTCCTGCCTTGGCTTCCATTGATGATGGACTGTGAGCTGTGAGCCAAATAAACCATTTCCTCACCAAGTTGTTTCTAGACAGTGTTTTATCACAACAATAGAAAGGTAACAAGAAGAGGTCTTAAAAAGACAAAGAAGGGATGTAGTTCATCAGATTAGGGAAGTCATGGTTGCAAAAGAGTGTGAAGTGGCTGGTAATGTTGCTTCTGCAGTCAGGGGACAGGAAGTGGGGAGGCTTATAAAACTTCAAACTTTGACTCCCGCTTCCTCCAGCAAGACTCCACCTCCTAAATGCTCCATAATCTTCCAAAAAAGCCCCATCAGTGCGGGAACCAAATGTTCAACCGCATGAACACATGAGGGACATTGCACATTCAAACCAAAATAAAAAAGATAGCCAGTGGTTAACAAGTATAAAAAAAGAGATTCCATAAGGAGAAAGGGACCTCTTGAGAGAGAAGGTGAGGATGGGGTGTTGGGAAGGGGAGATAAAGAGGGGAACAGGGAGTTGACTAGGACCAACATAATATGCATTTATGAAAAGATCATAATTAATTCATTATTTTATACAATCCATATACATTCACAAAAATACAATAAGGATTCAATTTCATCAGTTATTAAAGAAATACATAAATTAAAGCCATGTTGCAATATCACTATACATCTAGTAAGAGAGTATAATAAGACAGATACCAAATGTTGAAGGCACAGAGCCAAGTTCCGATGCCCTGCTCAGGGACTGTACGTTCAACAGTGAGTGTGAACTACTTAGCATTAACTACTAAAACTGAACATGCGCATAACCTATGACCTAGAAACTGCACTGGCTTGCAGATGTTCAAGTCGCATGATAGAGAGTAGCAAAAATCTAGAAAAACTCAATGGTAGAATGTAGCAGTGGCTGAAGTGTGTTACACACGGGAGATGGCAAAGTCCTGAGAAAGAACCGTTACTGACCCTGGAGATGGCTCGACTCGAGCAGCAATAACCAGTCAAGCCTGATGACTAGAAGCCAGATAAACAACCAGATGTGGTGGCACACCTTTGTAATCCTAGCACCCTTGTGGCAAGGTGGGAGACAGGAGAATTGCCTGGAAGCTTGTGAGCCAGCTGGCATGGAGTACACAGTACAGCCACAGAAACAAGAGACTCTGCCCCAGTAAGGTGGAAGGCGTAAAGCAGTTCTGAAAAGGTGTCCTCTGACCTCCACACACACACCGTGACTGGTGTTTCACCACACACATACATGCACAATCAATAAATTATAAATGTTTTCTTTTCTATGTAATAATGTTAAAGAGTTTCACAAATAATAATATGGAATGAAGGAAGTCAGTTTGCCAGGTGTATAGTTCTGTGTTAGAGAAGTTCAAAAACAGGTAAAACAAACCAATGGCATTAGAAGCTAGAAACGTCTAGAGGTTCCTTTCTGGGCAGTGGGTGGTGACTGACTGAGACACGTTGCAATATTCCAAGATGCTGCTCAAGACCATTTCTGGAGTCAGACATGATGACACACATCTGTCACTCCCAGCACTCAGAAGATAGAGGCAGGAGGATCAGGAGTTCAAGACCAATCTTGGCTAGACTGAGAGTTTGAGGCTAGCCTGTGCCACTTGAGACCTTGCCTCTTTAAAAGAAAAAGAAAGACAGAAAGAAAGAAAAGAAAAGAAAGCCCACAATTCTAGTTCTTGTTGTTTAAACAGGTGTTTAAACAGGTGACAATTCAAGTCATATGCTCAGGATTTATGCACGTGTGTATATAAATATAAATTAAGAAGGCCTTATCTGACATGCTTAGAACCAGAGTATTTAAGAATTCAGGAGCTGGGCTTAGTGACACACACCTTTAATCTTAGCACTCAGAGGCAGAGGCAGGCAGATCTCTGTGGCTTTGTGACTTGCAGGCCTGACAGGGCTACATAGTGAGACCCTGTCTAAAAAAAAAAAAATTCAGAGCTGGCAAGATGGCTCAGGGCATAAAAACTCCTAATCCTGATAATCCTGATAATCCTGATGATCTGAGTTCAAGTCCCAGGACCCAGACAGTAAAAACAGTGAACTGACTCCCAAAAGTTATCCTCTGACCCCACACCTGCCATGGCATGTACACACACACACACACACACACACACACACACACACACACACACCATAAAATGAAATGAAAATGTAATGAAGAATTCAGAAGGTAGCCAGGTGTGGTAGTGAATGCCTTTAATTCTAACACTCAGGAGGCAGAACAGGCAGATCTCTGTGAGGTTGAAGCCAACCTGGACTACAAAGTGAGTTCTAGGCCATCTGTGGCTACAGGAAGACCCTGCCTCAAAAAAACAAAAAAATAATAATTCAGAAGCATTTTTTGTAATAGTTACTTACACTCCACTGACTGAGTACCCCTAATTTGAAAACCTGAAACCAAAATGCTCTGAAAATCCTAAGCTTTTGACCATCATTCAATCCACTGAAAGCAGTCCATTCAAATCAAGGTGTTTTAGGAGCTGAAGAGATAATTCAGGGTTGAAGAGCATATATTGCTCTTTAGAGGACTGGAGTTTGGTTCCCAAATCCCATGTTGGGCTGCTCACAGCTGTCTGTAACTCCAGTTCCAGGGATCCAACACTTCCGGCTTCCTTGGGTACCTAGACTCATGTGAATTTATCCACACATAGGGACACACACGTACATACGTACATAGTTAAAAATAAAATAATAAACCTTTAAAAAGATCTAAGCACTTTAAATTTGGGGTTTTTACAATAGGAACCCATACTATGTATTAATAAGAATATTATTTGGTAGCCAGGTGGGTGGGGCATCCCTTTAATCCCAGCAAGCAAGGTCTCTGTGCATTCAAGGCCAGTCTGGTCTACGTAGTGAGTGTCAGGCCAGTCAGAGCTAAATAGTGAGACCATGTCCAACTATATATATATACACATATATATGATTATATATATAGTTATATGTGTATGTATATGGAGACTCCTGTCTCAAAACAATGAATTTTTTACTATATTTATTTTTTATTTTATGTGTAGGAGTGTATTGCCCGCATGTGTATAAGTGCACCCGTGTCATGCAATTTCCAAGGAGGTTGGAAGAAGGCGTTGGATAGTAATAACAGACAGTTATTAGCCACCATATGGGTGCTGGGAATTGAACGCAGGTTCTCTACAAGAGCAGTCAATGCCCTTAACCACTGAGCCATCTCTCCAGCCCCTCAAAACACTTATTTTCAAAAGACTATAACTTTGAGGAAGGACTGGAGATGTACTCCAGTTGGTAGAGTGCTTGCCTAGCATGCATGAAGCCCTGAGTCTGATCCCCAGCACCTCATAAACCAGGTTTGTGTGATGGCATAAGATGCGGAGGTGGAATCAGTTCAGAAGTTCAAGATCATCCTCCTTGGCTACCTAGAAAATAAGCCAGCCTGGACTACGTGAGACCCTATCTCATGAATGAAGGAATTAAATAATTACTAGGAAAAAGGGGAGAGGGGGTTGAGGGAGGAAGGAAGGGAGGGAGGGAGAGATGGAGGGAGGGAACAGGGGTGGGTGGCAGACCTCTAGGTAAACTGGACTGATGGGAGCCAGTGCCCCAGAGAGGGCACATGACCAAGGTGGAGGCCTAGGGGTGTTCCCCTGAACTAGCCACGTCTCTAAAACTTGGTTGCTTTTCTCTGGCATGACATCTTCATCTCCAGGGGTCCCTCCGACATTCTCCTTCCAGTTGCAGTCAGGGGCCCTCTCCTGGACTCCCCACTTCAACTCCTGAGCTCACCCACCCATAGTTCTTTGATCACATGAAGGTGATAAGCTGATGGATTCTAGGGATAACAAATAGGGGGTGTTAATCGTCACCTGGAGTCATGTGATAAGCCGATTACCCAGATCAGACTGGCCTATGGACTTGTCTGTAGGGCGCTGCTTTGATTATTAATTGATGGAAGAGGGCCTGGCCCACTGTGGGAGGCACTATTCCCTGTCAAGTGGTGCCAGGCTGTATAAGAAAGCTAGCTACGCACCTGCCCATGAGTGAGCCAGCAAGCAGTTCTCCATAGCTTCTGTCTTCCTCTTACCTTGAATATCTTCCTTCCTTCCTTCCTTCCTTCCTTCCTTCCTTCCTTCCTTCCTTCCTTCCTTCCTTCCTTCCTTCCTTCCTTCCTTCCTTCCTCAGTGATAGACTATGACCTGGAAGTGTCAGTCAAATAAATTCTTTCCTCCCTGAAGTTGCTTTTGATTAGTGTGTTATATCATAGCAACAGAGAGGAAGTGGAACAGGGGACAGAGTCATCAGCACAACAGATTGAGAATGAGCAGCTGCAAGGCACATTTTCACTGGGATTCCTCACAGCGATGTCACTGCAGGGGACACATCCGCTGCAGCACCTTAACAGCCCACGAGGATGTCCTGACTCCACAGCAGGCATGCAGTCCCCTTTGCTCCTCACAGTGACCCTAAGAGGTGGCTATTATCACCTCAACCTTACAGACAAGAAAACTGGGTTGTCATTTGTCCACAGCAGTCGCTGTCGTAATCACCCGGCTCTGTGTCTTTTAGAACCCATGGGACCTTCCTCACCATGGAGCTCTGCAGGGTGACTGAAAGTTACTGAGTCAGTCTGCTTAGAGTATCAGAGTTTACTGTGGACTCATCTGAATTAACAGCAAAGCGTCTGAATAGGTGAAAGACGGCAGACAGGGCCACTTGCACATGGGTGTGCAACTACGTGTGTACACACGCACACGCGCTCATACTTGTGTGCAAGTAGATAGATGGGGCTAGGGGCTGGAGCCGGGGGAGAATCTACTCATTAGCAGAAAGTAATCAATCCAAAGTCTCCTCACATGATCGGCACATTGCAAATATTTGTCGAATTAAATTGGAATCCTAAAGAGAGTGCTCTACAAATGCGAGGTGCTGGGATTACTGCCATCTCTAAGTCACGGGTCCTATAGATCCGCCGGGTCAGTGTTGGGGACAGCCTTGTTAGTCTCCTCTCATCTCCATATAAACTCTGACTGACTCCTTTGGGGGATTTCTCTCTGAGGGATTTGCCTCTTTTCTTTGGACAAGGTCTCCCTGTATTCACAGCTGGCCTGGAACTCATATGTAGATCAGGTTGGCCTGAATCTCACAGAGATACGCTTGCCTCAGCCTCCCCAGCGCTAAGATTAAAAGCGTGCACCACCATGCCTGGTGGGATTTCCTTCTGAGCTTTCTGAAGCAGGGTCCCCTGGCCCCTGAAGATGGCAGTGACAACCACAGCGGTAAACGGAGAGGCGGAGAGCTCTCCATGCTGTCCAGCTGTGTGCGGAGAGATGTCACCTGCCTGTTCTCCATCTCTATTCCAAAGCAGCCACTGGGGGCGCCATGTGTCACTGTGTCCCCACATGTAGAAGAAAGGAACAGGGCTTGGAGGGGCTGGCGGGAAGAGCACACTGTACTGAAAAGACAGAAGTTCCCCTGCACCTCCTTTTTCTTTTCTTTCTTTTTTTTTCTGTGTATGGGGGAGTATGTATGAGTCTGTGTGCTCACATGCATGTGTCGGTACATGGAGAGACCAGAGTTCAATGTCTGGTGTCTTCCTCAGTCACTCCCCACCTTATTTTCTTTTTAACTTTTAAAAAATTTATTGTTTAAGTACATGAGTGTCTTGCCTGCATGTGTGTAAGTCCGCCCATGTCATGCATGCCCACAGAGGCTAGAAGAGGGTGTTGGATTCCCTGGAACTGGAGTTATGGATGGTTGCTAGCCGCCATGTGGATGCTGGGAACCGAACCTCAGTCTTCTGTAAGAACATCCAATGCTTTTGACTGCTGAGTCATCTCTCCAGCCCCTCCACCTTATTTTTTTGAGATGGGGTCTTTTACTGAACCTGGAACTCACTGATTTGACTAGGCTGACTGGTCAGCAAGTTTCATCAGTTATCTTTATGTCTCTTCTTCCCCAGCTCTGGGATTATAGGCTCAAGTCACCAAGTCTAGCTTTTTGTTTGTTTGTTTAATGTGTATTTGTTTATTTGTTTGGTTTTTGAGACAGGGTCTCCCTGTAGCCCCAACTGTTCTGGAACTCACTATGTAGACCAGGCTGGCCTTGAACTCACAGAGATCCACCTGCCTCTGCCTCCCGAGTGCTGGGATTAAAGGCATGTACTACCATGCCTGGCATACCACGTCTAGCTTTAAAACAAATCTCATTTATTATTAGAAGTAGTAATAGCAGATGTGTGCATGTGTGTGTGTGTGTGTGTGTGTGTGCATGTGTGTATAGGCTTGCATGTACCACAGAATACATGTGTAACTCGAAGGATAACTTTCCGGGGTCAGTTCTCTCCTTCTGCTGTGGCTTCCAGGGATAGAACTCAGGTCATCAGGCTTACAGGGCAGATGTACTTAACCCAATATGCCTTCTTTCTCACACAAGTCCAGCTTTTTACATGGGTGGTAAGGATCCAAACTCAGACCCTTGTGTTCTCAGGACAAGTACTTTACCTACTGAGACATCCCCCAGTCCCTTTTAGTCTGTTTATTATTTTTGTTTTGTTGTGGCCTCTGGTTTTATTTGAGACAGGGTCTCACTTTGTAGCCCTGGCTGGCCCAGAACTCAATTTGTAGGCCAGCACGGCCCTGAAGTTACAGAGTCGCAAGCCTCTGTCTCTCAAGTGCTGGGATTGAGGATGTGTACCACTGTGCCTGGAGAGTTGTGCCCGGCCCAGAGGGGCCTCTTGAATCCTCCAGGCCCAGTATGGCACCTGATAGCTTAACAGAGGCTCAGGGCCATTCAAGTAACAAAACAATTTAAAGCCTGGGCTCTGGAGTCAGTCAGTCAGCATAGCCCCTTCATCTAAAAGACAGGACTTGAGTCCAAAAAAGACTTTCTTGTGCCCTGCAGGGCCTCTCTCTACCTCTCCAGAGGCCTTCTAGCTGGAACTTGGCTGTGTTCATAGAGCTGGCCAAAAAGTACAGAGAGGCATGGGGAGGTGGCAGAGGCACTACCCCACAGCCCAAGTTTCTAGAAGTAGGCTGACATTAAAGCCACAGCGACATCTCTTGCCAGATCCCCTCATGGAAGGCACCTGCTGAGAAGGCCAGAGAATGGGGCCAGTCGTTGGGGAGCACGTGCTGGCCCAGGATTATGAGAGACAGCATGTTGTACATTAAGTCCATAGACCAGGCTAGGGAGATGGGTCAGTTGGTAAAGTGCTTACTATGCTAGCTCAAATACCTGAATTCAACCCCAAAAGCCCTGAAGTAGTGTGGAGGTGGAGGCAGGCAGGTCCCTGGGGCTCACTGGCTAGCCAGGCTAGTGGAAACTTGGAAACTTAAACCAATGAGAAATCCTGTCTCAAAAAAACAGAAAAGAAAAAAATTTAACAAAGAAGATGGCACCTACAGAATGACACCTGAGATTCACCTCTGTCCTATGTACACACACACACACAAGGCCAGAGGCCAAAAGATCCCTCTCAGTCCCTCTGCTCCTCAGCCCATGCTTCATGGAAATAGCCTTCTTCTCCCTGTGACCCCATCCCCAGTCCAGGGAAGACCACAAGACTAGCCTTCTAATGTTTGAGAACCACTGACCAGGTCATTGGGAGACATCTGAGCCCCAAGCTGTCCCCAGCCCTCTCCCCTGCCCCTGAAATCTTTCCAAGGCCTTCAACCTCCTCCTCAGCCCCAGTCAGTCAGTCCCCCATCTGATTGGCACATAAACCAAGAGCCCACAAAACACCCATGACACGGTGCCTCCTCCCCGGAGGTCCAAGGCCTTAAAACTTAATAGTCTCTCAAACACTGTAACGCTAGAGGGGGCTTTTATGAACTCAACAGGGCTAATATTATGAGGGGGCATCCACTGCCTAAAGTGGGCTGCTCACAGTCAGGGGGCCCCTCAAGCACATTTCAGAGGCCTCAGAGGGTGCCAGGGCCACCAGCTCTCCACGCCCTGTTCCTCTGCATCTGACAAGGTTATTACAGAGCAGTTTGCTGCAGACAGGGCCTGGTGGGAGGCTGAGACCTCTGAGCCCTGGCTGGGGACGCAGAGGAGCAGGAGGAGGGGCTCCAGGGAAAATATCTTAGTGACTAATGAGCAGGCAATTGAAAGCTCTGTAGTGTCAGTCGGGAGCAGATGGGGGAGGAGGGAATTCCTGAAGCCTGGCTTCTGAGCTGTGGGCACCAGAGTGACAGAAGAGGGAGGGAGGGAATGGGGTAGGACAGATACCAGGTGGTGGACTGAGGGCAAGGCCTTTCTTCTTTCTTCCCATCCTTTTCCTCTCTCCTCCCCTCCCTC
This sequence comes from Eospalax fontanierii, assembly GCA_035773235.1. Lineage (NCBI taxonomy): Eukaryota > Metazoa > Chordata > Mammalia > Rodentia > Spalacidae > Eospalax > Eospalax fontanierii. Next base: position 8,772,985 of record CM069549.1, read on the forward strand.
CTTCCCTCCCTCTTCCCCTCCTCCCCCTCTCTCCACAGTGTCTTACTATGTACCCCTGGCTGGCCTGGAACTTGCTATGTAGACTAGGCTGGCCTGGAACTCACAGAGATCTGCCTGCCTCTGCGCCCCCTTCCACCCCCAAGTGCATGGGCCACCACACCCAGTTCTCTTTCCTGGTCTCTTGGCATCTCCTTGCCCACTCACTTCTTCCCAGGTCTCTTTCCTTAACCCCTCTCCCTTCCTCAAATGTGGCATGTCCTGGAAAACCAGAAATAGACCTTCTGGGCTTCCGTAGGTGAACTCAGAACCGCAGCATGGTTAATTCACCAACACACACACACACATACACACACACACACACACACAAACAGGTACACACATACATGTACCCTAAGTACACATGCAAACAAATCTACTTGCACTCACACTTACCCAGACACATGGGTATGCGCACGCACACACACACACACACGAGCGTGCACACGCACACACACATTTTCCTCATTACCGCCTAGAATGCTGTCTTTTCTTTTGGTCTTGAGTTCAATGTTGTTTTTTGTCTCTTTTCCACTCCCCCTGCCCCGCTCCCCTTCAATTTATTCCAGCTGTGAAAACCTTTTCCACATCTCCTCTGTCACCCAGCAGATAGGTGAGTGGCAGGCAGAGGAGTCCACTAGGCAGCCACCGTTGGTAATGGATGCCAGATGTGGAGCTGGCCCCCAGCCCAGTCCTGAGCAGGGCTCCTGCCCCCAGCTCCTGCAGCTGGGCGAGAGGAGCTGTGGCCTGAGCCAGGATCGGGTGGGATCAGCAGACGGACTCATGGGACATGGGCAAGGAGGACCAGAAACAGAGTCTACTGGAGGGATGAGGCTGGATGCGGAGGACCAAGATGGGAGGCCCCAAAGGAAAACCTAGGACAATGTGGCAGATTGACTGGGTTGAACCAACATGCTGAGAGCCGCAGCCAGCCTTGGCCTCTTGTCAGCCATTTTATTTCCTGGGAGAGAGGGTTTACTACGGCTGTTGTTCATAACTTCATATATTTGGTAAAATACAAAAAAGTCAATTCTAACACTCTAGAATTCTCAATGTCTGTTCTACTACTGATGGTCATGAAACCAGCCAACAGAGTGTTTCAGATACTTTCTGAGTCACTGACATGACCTGAGAGAAGAAATACGTCCAACACCCATGTAAAACTCTGGGCATTACGCATGACTGCAAGCCCACCACTAGGGAGGTGTAGAAATAGATGGGTCCTGTGCTTGTCAGCCAGTGTAGCCAAATTGCTGAGCTCCAGGTTCAGTGAAAGACCCTATCTGATGAAAAAAAAAAAAACCATAGAAAATGATTGACGTCTGGCCTCGACAGGACTGCACATACGTGTGTGCCCATGCACACCCCTCCCCACACATATGCACACTCACAAGTGGGGAGCTGAGGGTTGGTTGGGAGATTGGCACCTGTTTCCTGTCCCTTCTCCCTCTTCCGTTGAGAATCCCAGATAACAGGGACAATCTCTTCTTCCCTGAGCTACTCTCCCTGTGGCCAGACCCTGTCCCACTTTGTCCCAGCAGTGACCATTACACATCCTGGTACGTGAACAATGGTGCTCAGGACGGCTGGCAGCAAAGGACAGTCATCTCAGGGGCCTCAAGTGCCTCTGTGAAACCGAACCCTTCCCTCCACTCACCCACTGGGACACCTGACTCCCTCCTGGGGCTCCCTCAAGCAAAAGCTGCTTCCTGTCTGGGTCTTGGTAACCCCCTGAAATCCCTGCTTCGGCCTCCCCATCCCTTCCAAATGCTTATTAAGCCGTTTGCAAATCCAGGGCTGAACGGTGGCGTGGGTTTAATAAAGCAGAAGACAGATGTCATCCATCATAGGCGGGTGGGTTGGAGCTGGTGGGCTCACACATCTGGTCAATCAGCCGCACATCCATGTGGACTCCTCCGCTTGCCCACATTTCCTGTCCAGGGTGTGCCCACTGAGTGGCCACTCTTCAGCTCGTGTCCCTGTCACCGATCCCACTCTGCAGAGTTGAGAAGTCAGCCTAACCCCTGTATCCTACATGGAGATCGGTCACAGGCAGGGCCTGGACTTCAGGACAATACTTAAGGGTGAACGACCATGACTTCAATTACCAAGATAAATTGTCAGGGGGGTGGTGAGACAGGGTCTCCCCGTAGTCCTAGCTGGCCTGGAGCTCTATATGTACATTAGCGTTGATCTCTCAGAGATTGACCTGTCTCTGCCTCCTGAGTGCTGGGATTAAAGGAATGCACCAGCATGCCTGGCTAGAAATCATATTTTAAGGCAATCGATTTTTTTGGAGGGAAAGGATAGAGCTCATGTATCCCAGTCTGGCCTCAAACTCACTATGTAGCTGAGAATAGCCTTGAACTTCTGATCCTCCTGCCTCTGTCTCCCAAGTTCTAGAATCATAAGTTGTGTACCACCATACCTGGCTCTGACTTCTACTTAGCTTCTGCAAATGCCATTGCATGCCCCGTCAGGTGGGAACGTTCTGTATAGCCCTTGCCTTGGTATTAAAAGGGATAAAGGTGCCCCGTCTTTCCTGGATGAGGCTGGAGGCTCCAAGGGGAAAACCGAGTCCATTAACAGACTAACAGATGTGTAGATTGATGTCTACTTGCCAAGGCACATGGCAGGCACCTTTTCCTGACTCCCAGACTAGCAACTGAAAGCCTGAAATTCATGGTGGAGAAAATATAAACAGCATAGAAGTTGGTAAACATCTTTTTTTCTTGTAGAGAGTCAGATGTTGGACATGTACCAGCCTCAACCACTCTGTACCAACAATACCCACAGCCCCTGCTGGTGCCTCAAAACCAGCTTTTCCCCAGAAAGCTGGGCATCCCTTTCTGGATAGTGGAGATGGGTACCCAGTGCAAGAGGTACCAGTGAGTGAGTGGAGAGGGCCCCAACTCTCTGCTCCAGTCACAGCTCTACCAGATGCTTAATAGTCTATGGTATGTGATGCTATTCAGTTAACATATGGAAGGGTTGCTCTGGGCTGAAATAAAATCATATTTGAAAATAATTTTTTGAACAGGGCCTGCAAACTGTTAATGGCCTTTCTCTATTTCACGGTGGTCCTGAGTACCTGATCCCAATGAGTTCTGAAACCATATAATAGGAGTTACTGTTACCAGTTTTCATTTTTCTTAGGGTTTTTGTTGTTTGGTTGTTTTTTTTTTTGTTGTTTTTTGTTTTTTTTTTAGACAGGATCTTACTATGTAGATCTGGCTAGCCTGGAGTTCTCTATGTAGACTAGGCTGGCCTTGAACTCACAGAGATCCTCTGCCTCTGCTTCCAGAGTGCGGGGGTTAAAGGTGTGCACCAGCAGGTCTGGCTTACTAGTTCTACCTTACCGGTGGAGAAAGCGGAGGTGAGATGTGTTTGATCCCTTATGTGAAGTCACATAGTGGTAAAGTTGGGATTTGCACCCAGGACATGAGTCTAACAACCCAGCTCTCCCAGTAAGATGCCATCGCCATACTTGGGCATGGGGTAAGGATGGTGGCGGGGCGGGGCGGGGACTTTACTTGTGGAAATTCTGTTTTCTTCCTCTCCACATCAGGCCACAAACGAAAGAAATGAGTCCCTTTTGTTGTCATTATTTTGTCCTCAAATGGGTCTCAGGTACCCCGAGCTGGCCTCAAACTCTAGGTAGTTGAAGATGACATTGAACTTCTGATCCTTCTGCCTCCACCTCCCAACTTCTGGGATTACAGACATGTATTACCATGCCCAGTTTTAGGCCTCACTGGGGATTGAACCCAGGGCTTTGTGCATGCTGGGTAATCACTCTACCAACTGAGCTATATACCCAGCCCCAGCCCCACGCATATGACCCACACACTGACTAATGTCCATAGGGTAGTGTACTCAGAGGCTGGAGGCCACTTCACCAAGGAGTTCAGTTCCCCTGGCATTTTTCTTGGGCTTTGTCTAGGCCAGTTGCCCAGTCTGGCTTTGGCACCCCAGGCCCAGGCCCCTTCTCCCTAGTCCTCAAAACCGTCTACTCTGTCACCTACTCCAGGGCCCAACTCTATGAACTCCAAGGTGCAGATCCTTTATGTGTGTGTGTCTGTCTGTCTGTCCGTCTGTTGGGTATCTCATCCTTAAGTCTCTGTCCTCCTCATCTCTCTTCTTCTCTCTCTCTCTCTCTCAGCAAGTATGTGTGCATATCTTTCTGTCTCTTCTTTGTGGATGCCTGTGTGTCGATCTCTGTATGTTTCTCCCTCTCCCCAGCATCCTGGTGTGTCTGTCTGTCTATCTTTATCTCAGAGTCTCAGGGACTGCCTTGAAGCCTTTCCAGTCTGTCTCTGTCTGTCTGTCTGCCGCTGACTCCCATGTCTGTCTTTAGGGTTCTCTCGGGGTCTCTCCCTGGCAGCATTCTTTCAGTTCATCATGGCTGCTCTCTGGAGACCCCCACTTACCCCTCCCAAAGTTCACTGCCTTGTCAAACGGAGCTAATCTCCTGCGGGAGGAAAAAGCTTCATTCACACTGGGGGGGCGGGAGGGGGAGAGGCAGGGCAGGGGAGGAGGGGAAGGGCTCAGGGGCTGCAGCCTGAAAACACCCCAGCCTATAATACCCCTTTTGTTCTAGGCTGGTGGGAAGGGGTGGGCGAGGGGGGGGATGAAAGAAGGGGGATATTAAAGGGAGCAGGTGAAAGACATGTCTCCAGCAGTCATAGATAAGCGCTTTCCCTTCTAATCTGACTGAGGCCCTATCATCTTTCCCACCACAGTCATTACTATTAATATTAAACACCCCCAACCCAGTTTAAAAACAACTCCAAGGCACAGGCTGCCACCACTACTTAGAGGAGAAAGACCTTCCCTGACGCCTCCCCACAGCCCAGACCCCATGGCCCTCGAACTTCCCCTATGACCTCCAGCCCCGGAGTCTCCCTTCCAGGTCTGCCCACCCACTCGGCGACAGCTCTGAGACCAGCTCTTGCTCTTCTAGTGCACCCACCCTCTCAGCTTGATTTCTGGGGCCTTTGCATCCCAGCCCTTTTTCCCTCCACTGCTCAGTATAAACTAGGATGGGAGATGAGCGTGGAAGGCTTGTTCGCCTGATTGACATCGAGCAGAACTGGCTGTACATTTACATGGGCAACATTTACATAGTTTTCTAATTCCATCGGCCTCAGTTTTTCCTCTCTAAATTGGGGGTAAAAGGTCTCTACAGCCTAGAGTTGTTTTAAGAACTCCTAATATATGCTTGATGTTTTCATTTATTGGTTTAAAAAATTAATAGTGTGTGTGTGTGTGTGTGTGTATGTGTGTGAAAGAGAGAGAGAGAGCGCGCTCATGTGCCTTGGTGTGTGTGTGGAAATCAGAGGCAACATTGTGAAGTCCATTCTCTCCATTCACCCTTACCGTGGGTTCCAAAGATGAAACTCGTCATCAGACTAGCATAGCAAGGGCCTTCAGCCACTCAGCCATCTGCTGGCCTCTATTTTGAGTTTTTGAGATAGGGTTTCACGTAACCCAGACTGGCCTCTAACTCACTATGTAGCTGAGGATGACTCTGAACTCCTGGTAATCTTGCCTCCATCTCTCAAGCAAATTACAACTGTGTTCTACCATACTCAGCCTGGTATGTTTCAGTGGCTCAGTCAGCAGTGACAGTAACTGTTCTTACTGGAGCCGGAGCCTTACCGCCCAGTATTGCTCTAAGCTGTCCTCGGCGTCCTCCTTTGTACTACCTCCCGGGTTGCGCGCTGGAGAGATATCAGACTAGACATGGCGCACACACCAGCAATCCCAGCACTTAGGCGGTTAAGACAGGAGGAGATCCGGACTCCGTAGTGAGTTCGATGTCAGTCTAGACTACATAGAGAGATCCTGTTTCAAAAGAAGTGGAGGGGCCAGGTGTGGTGGCATACACCTTTAATCCCAGTTCTTTTAGGGGGTATGAGATTGAGGCCAGCCTAGTTTATATAGTGAGTTCCAGGCCAGCTGGGGCTACAGGAAGATCCTGCTACAAGAAAACAAAGACACGGACAGCTGATGACCCTGGCTCAGCGGGTAAAGGCTCCAGTGGCCAAACTTAAGAACTTGAGTTTCATCCCCAGGATCCACATGGTAGAGAAAACTGACTTTTGCAAGCTGTCCTATGACTTCCATTCTTGTGCTGTGGCAAGTGTGTACGTACACACACACACACACACAATTAAATAAATAAATAAAGTAATTTAAGGAAAACAAGTAGATGGCTGGAGATGGGCTCAGTTGATAGAGTGCTTGCCTAGCATGCGTGAAGCCTTGGGTTCAGTTTCCAGCACCACATAAACTAGGTATGGTGGTGCACACTTGTGTTTCCAGTACCAGGGCTATAGGAGGATCAGAAGTTCGAAGCCAGCAAGATGGTTCAGAGGGTTAGGTGCTTTCTGCTCAAGCCTGGGGACCTGAATCCCATCCATAGAACCCACAAGCTAGAAGGAGAAAACTGAATCCACAGAATCGTCCTCTGACCCCAACACATGCACCATGGCGAGTATGTCCGTACACATCAAATACATGCAATTATAAATATTTTAAAATTTAAAGAAATCCAAAGTCTCTTTTAACTGTCTAGCAAGTTCTTAGGATATGCACCACACTGCCTCAGTAAAAATCTTCTTGGGGCTGGAGAGATGGCTCAGAGATTGAGAATGCATATTGCTTTTCCAGAGGACCAGAGTGCAGTTCCCAGCACCCACATCAGGTGGCTCATCACCACCAGTAACTAGCTCCATGGGATCTGATGCCTTCTGGCCTCCACAAGTCCATGAATACACAATGCACATACACGTACATGGACACATACACATAGACATAACTGAAACTAAAATAAATCTTTAAAAACAACTTTCTTTTGGCAGTCAGGCATGATGGCGCATGTCTTTAATCTCGGCACTCAGGAGGCAGGGGCCAGGCTGAGCTCTGTAAGTTCAATGTTAGCCTGAACAACAGAGCAAGTTCTCTGTCTCACCAGGGCTACATGGTGAGACCCTGTCTACAAAAAAAAGGCGGGGGCATTGGGGAGATGGCTCAGCAAGTAAAGGCACTTGCTACCAAACCTGATGAACTGAATTTGATCCCTGGGACCTACACAGTAGGACAGAACCAACTCCCTCAAGCTGTCCTCTGACTTCCACACATGTGCCCAAGGGCAAATGCACACACACACACACACACACATACACACACACATACATAAATAAATATTATTTTAGGAGTTAGAGAGATGGCTCAGTGGTTAAGAGCACTGGCTGCTTTTCAGGGAACTCAGGTTCCATTCCCATCACCCACATGGCAGCTAACAACTAACTGTTCATAACTCCAATTCCAGGGGAATGCAACACCTACACCTTCTTCTGACCTTCTCAGGCATTGCAGTGCATGGGTATACTTACACACATGCAGATAATACCCTCACACACATAACACAACATAGAATATAATAAATAAAATGTGTTTTTTTTTAGAACAGTAGACATTCAGCAGGGGCTCCTGGGTCCTGGATTATCAGGTTGACTCCCTACAGACACAATGAGAGAGAATGGCCAGCTCAAGTCTGTTAATTCGGGCATTGGCTTGGGCGCTTCCCAGCAGTTCCCTTCCTTCTTTCCGCCCCTGCCAAGCAGCCATCACTAAGCCCATTTTACAGAGTAGCATGAGACCCTTCTTAAAATAAATAAATAATAAAATCTGATGCATGATTAAAAGTCTGTGGCTTATTCTGCCATCTCCTTCGCCTCTGGCATACGTGTTTCTTGGTACAGCCCAGTGGCCTCCTCAACTTTTAAAGATGGCATCATTTTTCTTCTCTCAAAGGCTGCTCTTCTGTTCCATGTAATTCTGTATGGCTGTCAGTCTCAACTCAGCTCCTCTCACCTCAGGTGGGTCCGTCCTTCTGGCCATTGCAGTCAATAAACCCTTCCTTCTGGGCAGCCTCTTTGGAGGTGAATTTCCATCACCTTCCCGCAGAATCTTTCCACTTCCTATCATCCAGCTCCTGGTGTACAGCACACAAAAGATGAGCTGAGAGTCTAACAGGCTTTGAGGTTCAGAAGACTCCAGGCGTCTGTGGGATAGATGTCACCTCCCACCAGAGCCTTCTCAGGTCCTCTGTCATAGAGCTTTGGGTTGAAAAGGACTTTAGGATGAGCAGGGACTGGGAATATCCTGACTAACTCTTTGTCATCTTTACGGAAGCCCAGCTTGGCCTCCTGCCTTGGACACATCCCAAGGCCTGTGTGTGTGTGTGTGTGTGTGTGTGTGTGTCTACATGTTTGGGACAAAAGTCTCACTCTGTACAATTCAGGCTGGCCTGGGACTCACTAAGAAGCCTCTGATTCTCAGCAAATCCTTCTGCCTCAGCCTCCAAGTGCTAGGATGGAAGGCAGGGCCTCACTCGTGGTAGGTAAGTACTCTACCACTGTGTGGCACCCCCAGCCCTTTCTTTACCATTTGTCTTGACACAGGGTCACACTAAATTACCCAGGTAGGCCTTGAGCTTTCATTCTTCTTACCCCACTCTTCTGAATAACTGGAGTTACAGGCTCACATCACCAGGCCTGGCCCCCTTGTCTAAGACAGTGCAAAATTGTCATATGCTAGTCAAGCCAATTTCACCCTGTCCTACTCTGGGGGAAGCTAGGTAAGTAGCTGATCCTGTATGTCTCCTCCTCCCCTTGCTCAGAGACTCACGCAAGAGTCTCTTCTCTGTCCTCCTGCCCTGGTTAGCACAGGCTCATGCATGCTGTGTATACTGTACGCCAACAACGATGCTCCAGCCAGACTACCAGCATCAATCATGGCCCAGCTACTTACTAGCTGTGTAACTTTAAGCAATGTCCTTACCTTCTCTGTGCTTCAGATTCCTCCTCTTCAATATGGAAAGGTTATATTAATTTATGTATGTAAAGTGCTTGAAATTTTTACTGGCACATAGTGGATATAGAATAAATGTTTATCGCCAGGCATGATGGAGCAGGCCTTTAATCCTAACATTCAAGGGGCAGAGGCAGGTGGATCTCTGTGAGTTCAAGGTCAGCCTGGTCTACATAGTGAGTTCCAGGTCAGCTAGGGCTACAGAGAGACCCTTTCTCAAAAAAGCCAAAAACTAAAAGAATAAATGTTTATGATATACTGATGCAGGTGTGTATATGTGTACCCTCTCCTACACACACACACACACACACACACACACACACACACACACACACGGCATTCCCTACAGACAGGAAACACTTTGTTCATTTTTGAAGACTGTAATCTTAAAGTTCTTGACACAAGAGATAAGAATGACTGAATGACCAGAGCTTGGGAGGCTGAGAGGCAGGTGGATTTCTGTGAGTTCAAGGCCAGTCTGATCTACAAGGCGAGTTCCAGAGCAACATAGTGACACCCTATCTCCCCCACACACCCCCAAAGACCAAATGAATGTTGAAGGAATGAAAGGTAGCCAGGATGTAGGTGCCAAGTCCTGTCCTGGGGTCCCTTCCTGGTCCCTCATCAGTTCTGCCCACCTCTGCCCCAGGGTGAGAGACCTGCCAAACTAAGGTCTCACAGTTGAATAGCTGTAAAAGCAAGGCCTGCTCTGGCTTGTGGGCACCCTCAGCAGTGTGCAGGCTCTGTCCCAGCATCACGTTCCTGCTACGGGCTCCTGTGCAGAGGAGCACACCGAGGTCAGGGTGGCTAAGTCTGCTTAGTTAGCCGGTGGCTGGGCTGAGGCCAGAGCCTTGTCATCAACTTGGTAAGAACTCTTGTCAAACACACACCAGAGGCGGGATGCTTCCTCCTTTGTCCCCTCCTGGCTGAGCCATTCAGCACCCACCATAGCTCCTCAGTCTGTTGTGATCTGTTCCAGAGCAGAAGGGTCCAGGCCAGATGACTGTCGCCTCCCGCACAGCCTGCGTTTATGACTGCATCTCCCATATGTCCTGATATTTGTACAGCCTAGCGGGAGGTGGGGGAAGAGCGAGGGAGAGCCCTGTGTCCGAGAGAGAGCCTTGTGTCCGAGAGAGAGAAGGCGGGAGAAGGCGACTCCTGAGCACAATGGCTCATTGTGATTCCCTGTCCCCTCCTCCTACCACACCCAGCACACAGCATCCTGTTTACCTGCCCCCAGGAGCTGGCTTCATCTCAGGTGCTATTCCAACCAGGCCCACGCATTGGCCTTGCCAAACCTGCCCATGAGCCCCAAGTTTGGCAGCTGTGCATCTTCTAGGGGACAACCCCCGGCTTTTGTCCCACCCTCAGCCTCTCTCCTCCGAGATACCTCTCTGTTTATAACAGGGTCCCTGGCACTCAGCAGGTTCTCTAGAAATGGCTGACAAGAATAAGAGGACTCCTGGTTGACAGTAACAACTTCTGGACACCTGGACCTCTCCAGAGGAAATCACCTAGCTTTTGAAGTGCAGGTGACTTTGTGAAGGTGGACAGCTCAGTGTCAGCTGGGCTTAGAAAGGGCGTCCCGTCCTGGCCCCTTTCCTGGGATTGGGTCACATGAGCCTACAGAGCCTCATCTCCTGGCACTGAAAACCCTTATAAGACACTCTCTTGATCCAGCTGGGATGCCATTCTCTGATTCTGCCTAAGGTCAGAGGTCAAGAGTCATAGCATCACCATGGCTTTTGGGGGCAGACCCTCCCCTAAGAGGGCAGATGGACAGGCCCAGCTCCTGGGGCCCATGCTGTGTTAAGGTAACAAGATGCTGGGTAGAGGTAGCAGGACGCCATCCATCCAAACAAACACTGTCCCTCCCTTATGCTTTGGGGGTAATTCAAGTGGGTGTTCAAGCTAGGGGGAGGGGAGGTATGGCTCAGGGGAGAGTACTTGCTGAGCATACACAGGACCCTAGGTTCTGTTTATAGCACTGAAAAACAACAACAAAGACCCTTGGTTGTTTATTCACTTTGGACCACACTACTGCCTGTCTCATGTGATTGCTCCCACTTTTCAGAGGATAAAACCCAGGTTCAGAGGCACTAGATCTCATAACAGAGTTGGAAGGACAGGAAGTCTGCCTACCCCCACAGGCCCTGGCTTACAATGGTAGATCCCCACCCCCACCCCCCCAGGCTTAAAGAGCTACTGGGATGAAGCCCTCGTCACTGCCATCCTGGGACTTGCCACTCTTCTTCCCATCCCAGAATTTGTTGTTTTAAGGCAAAATCTCAGGTAGGCCACTGGCTTCAAATTTGCTACATAGTCAAGGCTGACCTTGAACTGATTTTCCTGCCTCATTGGGATTATAGGTTTGTGCTACCATGCCCCAGTATCACTTCGGGTTTTTTTTTTGTTGTTGTTTGGCTTTTTTGAGACAGGGTCTCACTACATAGCCCTGGCTAGCCTGGAATTCATTATGTAGACCAGGCTGGCCTCAAACTCAAAGAGATCTGCCTCTGCCTCCCAAGCACTAAGATTAAAAGTGTCTGACAACACACCTGGCCCACTTAGGGTTTTTTGAAACAAGGTCTATCCATATAGCCCAGGCTGGCCTCCATCTTCCAATCCCCCTGCCTCAGCCTCCAGAGTGTTCTGGGATCACAGGCTTATCTCCACACTCACTTTCCCACGAGCTTTTAGAAATACATCCCTTGAGCCTTGTTTTCTGACTTGTTTTCGGATTTACTGTTGATCTATGTGTCTCCCTGGTAACTTTGAGAAGCCACACTGCCTAGCACAGTGACTGGCCCATGACCTGTGCTCAGTGACTGTTTATGGAATGATCTAGCTGGGGACTGTGACATCCCTACATGAACAGAAAATAGAGCCCAGGAGAGGCTTGAACCCTCAGGAGGGGGCAAGAAGAGAGCCTTGCCGGTCTCTGTATCCTTAGTCTAGCACGTTGCCTATCATGCACTGGCCTTGGAGGGTGGGCTCAGGGGGTTTCCTACTGTACCTGGAGTGGGGCCAGAACACAGGGTCCCTCTCTAAGACATTTGAGACCTAGGTAGGTCACCGTGAGAGCCTGCAAGAACTGGAGTTCTTAGGGGTGGGAGTTAGGATTCTCTCTTAGGAATACAGGCTATGCTTCAAGACTCTGCCAAGACTCCATTAGGGATTGGGGTGGGCAGCTAGAGTAGTCACACATTCTCTAGCAACCTCTATCCAGCAGGTGCTGGAGAGACTAGAACCCCAGCCAGCCACCCTCATGTCTCTACAATACAGTGCTTTCCAACAATAGAAAGGTACTCCTAAGAACCTGGGGTGTGAGCTCCAGAAAGGAGCTGGAGAGGCTGAGAGGTGGACAAAGAGGCAGAGAAAGGGAGGCCTTGCCAGAAGGGAGAAGGCTGCTGAGGAAGGAAGTCTGCACTTCAGGCTGACCTTGCCTTTGGGATTTATTGACTAATCCCCAAATGATACTCTCCCTGATTTATTCTCCCTTGTCTTGCCTTCTCACAAAATCCCATTGTCTCCACACCCAGCTGCGCACCCAGGGTGGCCACCTCAAGACCTCCTGCCTGTTATCCACTTCCAGGAACTAGAGGCTCCCACCTAGGCACAAGGACCCTCCCCTGTCCTCCAGCAGCTGGCCTAAGGGTCCAGCTGCCAGGCCAGCAAGGTGGCTAGCCGCACCTCTTCAAACAGAGGAGGCGTGACCAGGGTGACTAGCTGGACTGGGGTCAGGCTATTGCTCCAGGGAGTCAGAACCGGGAGGAGGTGGCGGGGCGTGGCCATCAAGGAGGTGGGTGTCAGGGTGCTGGGCGCGTGAGGGCAGAGAAAGGGCAGAAGCGAGAGTTTCACTGACCCTAGTAGGCGGGAGTAAAGAGAATTCGTAAAAAGTTTCTTTCTTCTTTAATGCGCCCCCCCACCTCCGCCGCGGCGCGCACCGCTTTGCTTTCCCGGCCTATCCAAAGGCCCCAGCGCGGGAGGGAGTGAACACAGACAGGGGCCGGGCAGGGCTGGGCTGTCCACAAGTGACACTTAATTCCCGGTCTGGACTGGGCGGGCGTTTGAAAGCAACTAAATTAGCAAAACAGAAGTCAACCGTCGATTGCCTCTACGGAGGATTAAGTGTGATAAATGGAGGGTTTGTTCGCTCTTTCGTCCAGATGTTGTGTCTAAGTGAGGATTTTTTTTTTTTTTTTCAAAAAAAGAAAGTTGTTTTTTACATTCTTGGCCTAGGGCCCATATATATTTTGGATACTGCTCGGAGTATATAATATCAGTGGAAAATGATGTGGTCTGGTAACCTTTTAAATAACATTTCCTCCCTCCTCTATTTTCTAATAGTTTGTTTTTCTTTCCATGTTTGCCTTTTATTGGGGGAAATTTTTTTTGGAAATTAATGAGGCTCAAGTTTGGAGACCAAAATGAGGAGAGAGAGAGAGAGAGAGAATACGAGTCTGGGATGGAGGGACAGTGTCTTTTTTTTTTTTAAAACTATTCTGGTTTGGATTGTTTTGTTTTTCCTTTAAATGTTCCCTGCCCAAGCTGCCCGCGGCTCCTCCGTAGAGACTGGGAGCTGCGCGCCGCCTTGCTCCGGGAAGAACCTGCCATTCCCCCCGCGCAGCCCTGGCCCGCCTTGAGGGGGATGGGGGCGCCTCCTTCCTGAGTGAAACCTACGGAATCCGGCAGGAATTCGGGCCTCCCAGATTTAAGAAAACAAACAAAGGAAAGATTGTCAGAAAGGGGCCCGCCAAGAGCCGCCCGGCCGCCGCTCTCACCCCCTGGGCAGCCCGGGCCTCCGGCGGGGGCCAGCGCCAGGCTCGGGGGTCTCCGCCGGGTGGTCCCCAATAGGCTTCCCTGTCCTGGGCCTCAGCTAGCCGGTCGTCCCCAGTCTCGGAACCCGTGAACAACACCCCCATCCCCAGAGCACACGGGATAGGAGGGGCCCGCTGGAACAGCTGTCTGGGGGAGGTGGGGCCAAAGCCTGGGTCCTTTGGGGCATCCCTCTGCCTCGGAGCAGAGCGTCATCCCGCGGTGTCCAAGGTGAACCCTCGTCTCCAAGCCCTGGTCAACGCTTCAGCAGGCGGTCATCCAGCCAGGCTAGGCCTAGGTCACTGAGGGGGCAGGCCGACTCAGACGCAGTCTTTGGGAAGAATTAGAAAAAGCGAGGGTGTGGGGACCACGAAATAGAAGGAAGGAACACCCATCCAGGTCTGCGCCCCAGCCGCCGTCACGTTCCTGCCCATCTGCTGTGCTGTCTCTGACTCCGCTCTCCAGCTGGGGCATCCCGCCTCCGTTCTCCCCAGCCCTCCCTCTCTTCTGACTCTACGTAGACCGGAGTTTTCTAGTTCCCCCCTGGCTCTGCAGCCATCTCTTTCTTTGGACCATATCCCGGTCCCCTTCCGGTGTCCATCCCCTTTCCCTGATCTTTGAGCCTGGGTCTCTCGGTGTGTCCCTCTCCTCTCGGCCTCCCGCCCTTCTGCAGCGTCTCCCCATCCCGCCCCCGCCCTAGGTAGCCCAGCGGACGGGCTTCCAGCCAAGGCCGCCCGGGGCAGGGCCTTGCCGGCGCTGACAGAGCCTCGCGCCCGCGGTCCAATTAGCGCGCGGCGCGAGCGACGCGGCATCTGGAATTGCGCTGCGCTCACGGCCAAGGCCGATTGTTTAGTCTGAGCGGCGGGGCGGGCGGCCCGCGCGGTGGCCCCACATCTGGAGCCGCGGCCAGACGGCCCTGCTGGCGGCTGGCCGGGGTGCGTGTGCATTTTTAAACTCTGGGATTTGCTGACAAGTTAAGAAGTCAGAAAGTCAGTGGCGGCGGCGGGAACTGGCGAAGCGCGCACGGAAGGGAGTGGCTGGCCCCAGGCAGCACACGCTTCGCCCCACCCGTCCCTCTGCCCGGGCGGTGACTTTTTCTTCCGGGATGGCTGCCCTCTCCTTCATTTATCTTCTCTTTCCTCTTCATTAATTAAGTGGCTGAATTATCCCCAAATCCCACACTCCCCAGCTGGCCGGAGCTCCCAGGAGGCCCGCATCTAATGAGGGGAAGCCCTGTGTCCTCTAGTCTCCCACGCTCTGGGACGGAGAAGACTTGGCACTTGCAGCTGAGCCGCAGATCTAGGACCAGAGGCCAATTCTCTTGACCCCTAACTGGGCTCTTGGCGCAGCTCCAGGCCCCCCTTGGGGCTAGTCCAGACTAAAGGGCCTTTCTCACGTTGTCAGCATGTCTTCCCATCCTTCCAGACAGGCTTTGGAGGTTCCACTCATTGGTGGAGCAAGTATCCGTTACACACCGTGTCAGGCCTGAGGGTACAGCTGTAAGCAAGACATGTGCTTGGCCAGCACAGTTGACGTTTTAGCAAAGATGGGAAGAGACAGACTGGTAGTCAACAAACCATCCAAAGTTTATAAACTGTTGGGGCTGGGGGTGGAGCTCTATCGGTAAAGTTCTTGCCTAACTACACTGAAAGCTCCAAGTTCCCTACCCAGCATCACAAAAACCCGACGAACTTGGTGTCTCATGCCAGGTAATCCCTGCACTTGGGAGATGGAATCAGGAGGCTCATCTTTGGCCACATAGCAAATTCTGGGTCAGCCTAGGATACCTGAGATCCTGACTCAAAGAAAACAAAGGAAGTGTTGAAAACCAGAAACAGAGGAGCTAATGCTTTTGCTTATAGTAACTCATCAGACCCTTATAATGTCCCAGTGAGTATTTGTGGGCCCATCTCACAGGTGGATAACCTGAGGCACAGAGAGGAAACATTTGAAGGTCATACACATGGACAGGTGGAGAGCTCGGGTAGGTTCAGCTTCCACTCCAAAGCCAGGGTTCTTTGTGTGTGACAGTATACATGTCTGCAGATATGGGGAAAGGGTGCTCATCTGTGCATAAACCAGAAGTCGAAATTAGTGTCTTCTCCATTGCTCTCCTCCTTGTGATTTTGAGACAGGGTCTCTTACTAAACCCAAAGCTCGCTGTTTATGCTACATTGACTGGCCAGCAAGCCCCTGAGATCTGCCTGTCTGTGAGTTCCCCCAAACACCAGCACTGGGATTGCAGGTGTATACCACCACACCGATGGTTAGATGGGTCTGGGGATCCAAATTCAAGTCCTCGTGTTTGACTTTACCCACTGAGCCATCTCCCTTGTCCCCGAACCCAGGACTTTTGTTCCAATATCAGCTACAAGGGCTTGATACAGTTGTCCAAAGTTGGGTAATCAGCATCCAGGTAGTATGTAATTTCCTCAGAGTGATAAATACTCACTGGACCTCTGTTGTAGTTATTGTTAATTAAGTATTTATGTAGGGTTTTCCTTTTCCTAAGAAACAAAATTATTCTGATCTTTTGAAGACAGGGTCTCCTTGTGGCCCCAGCTGGCCTGGAACTTGTTATATAGAGCAGAGACCTTCCTGTGTCTGCCTCCAAAGTGCTGGGATTAAAGGTATGTGCCACCATGACCCACTTTTTTGTAAAATTGTATCTACTATTACTGAGTATGGGTGTGCATGATGGCAGGTGGGGACACAGGCACACCAAGCTTGTGGAGGTCAGAGGACAACTCTGTGGAGTCGGTTCTCTCCTTCCAGCTGTACTTAGTTTCCTGAGCTTGAAGTAAAGTTGCCAGGTTTGCCCAGCAAGACTCTGATTCTCCCCACTGAGTCATCTCACCGTCCCAGTGTTTCCTTTTTCGATGTCTGTTTTCACTCACTTGGCCATCTTTACTCTTCACAACACCACAACTTGAAGATGTAAACATGAATTTTTTTTGAAGACAGGGTCTCATGTAGCCTAGGCTAGCCTCAAGTTCCTTATGCAGTCAAGAATGACCTTGAATTTCTGATCCCTCCTGCCTCTAACCTTCCAAAGGCTGGGATTATTGGAGTGTGCCACTACAATGGATTTATTCAATACTAGAAATGAAACCCTGTATGCGAGGTAAACACTCTGCCAACTGAGCTACATTCCTAGCTCATAAGCACGACTCTAATATTCATTTCCCCATCTGAAAAGCAAGGCCCTCCAGTATGCACAAACTTAATTTTGTTTCTGTTATTGCTTTAAGACAGAGTCTCTCTATATAGGCTAGGCTGGCTTCAAACTCATGATCCTGCCTTACCCACCCAGGTGCTGGGATGATGACAGTCACTGAGCTGGGCTCTGAACGTGGGTATTAAGGTCCTTGTCTGGGGCTGGAGAGATGCCTCAGTTGTTAGACACACTTAGTCTTCTTGCAGAGAGCCCTGATTTGGTTCCTAACACCCACATAGTGACAACACCTCTCAGTAATTCCAGGGGATTTGATGCCCTCTTCTGGCCTCCGTGGGCATTACATGAATACAGGTGCACTTACATACATGCAGACAAAATACTCCTACCCCTAAAATAAAAATAAATGAGTAAAAATCTTTTAAGGTCTTGTCTTACTTCTTTTCAGAATTTTCCTGGCTCTTTCTTTTCGACTTCCATGGAGGTAGGCCCAGCGCTCACGCTCATCCCCAGGAAGAGTCACTGACTGTGCCTTGCCTTTGAGATGTTTCTCCAAGAACAAGGGGACTCAGCTGAGTGCTGCCGAGTCAGCCTCCCAGTGAGCTAGCCTGCTTTTCCTGCTTGTGCGGCCAGGCAGACCAACTTATCCACACAGATACACAGGGCTGGAGAACTGACATGTGGTCAGCAGGTTACTTCCCTCCAATTTCAAAATCCTCTCCTTTAAGATGGAAGATTTGGGCTTCGGCAGATTCTTAGGTCACAGAATCCTGTGGATTTTGCTAGAAGCTCTAGGAACAGTTTGGGTGCCTATTCGTGCTCAGTTTAGCCTACATTGCCAAGGAATTTGGGAACTTAATTTTTGGGGGGTATTTTAGTAGTGTGTGTGTGTGTGTGTGTGTGTGTGTGTGTTGTACACACACGTCTGTGGGCATGGGTGCCCTTGACAGTGCATGTGTGTGTAGAGACAAGAGGAGGAAGTCCTATGTATTACTCTATCATGTTCTGAGGTATTCTCTTGAGACAGACTCTCCCATAGAACCTGAAACCTGTCCTCCAGGAAGCTGCGGAGATCCACCTGCCCACCCCCGCCCGCCCTCCCACCAGTCCTGGGGTTATGGGCATACATAGTCATTCTCAGCTTTTTACACGGGTGCTAGGGCTTTGAACTCAGGTCCTCATGCTTATGGGTAAATGTTCTTACACACTAAGCCATATCCCGAGCCCTCGGGATTTAAGAACTCTTAAAGCCTCCCTGTGGGGACTACTAGGGACTCTAAGATCCTCAAATTAAGGGCTTCTGTACTGAAGGCCAGGTGTGGTAGCACAGACCTGTGACCTCAACAACTTGAGAAGGTGAGACGAGAGGATCAGGAGCCTGAAGTTGGCCTTGACAGGGACACCTTGCTATTCTAGCTGCAAGTGGACCAGAAGCAGCCTCGAGGTCGGGGGAACTGGAAGCCACCATCAACACCTCCTGATGAGTTGTCCCAACCCAGTGCTTCTCATAAGTTGATGTGGGCGGAAAAAAAGTTGGGGCCAAAGAGCTGAGAAAACCTGGGCTTTCCTCCCTGCTTTGTTCAGTTTTTGTTTTGTTTGTTTCTTTTGCTTGTTTTTTGAGACAGTGTCTCCCTATATCCCTGGCTAGCCTGGAACTCACTATATAGACCATGCTGGCCTCAGTCTCACAGAGATCCACCTATTTCTGCCTCCCAATTGGTGGGATTAAAAGTGTGCGCCATCATACTGGGCCCAGCTTCTTTTTGGGGGGTTTTGGGTTTGGGGTTGTTTTTTGTTTGTTTTGGTTTTGGTTTTTTGATAGTCTTACCATGTAACCCAGGTTGGACTTGAACTCACATTCTTCTTGCTTCGGCCTGTTGGGTGCTGGGATTAGATCTAGCACCTAGCACCCAACGGAGTTGGTTTCTTCACTTCTTTCCTTGGTTGTTGTTTGATTGATGTGCATGCTTTGTTCTGTGGGGGATGGGCGAGTTCTCCCTGTAGCCCCAGCTGATGGAATTCTCTCTATGTAGACAGGCTGGCCTTGATCTCATAAGATCCACCTGCCTCTGCCTTCCAGAAGTGCTGGAATTAAAGGCCTGTGCCACCATGCCCATGCTAGTGCTCAGTTTTTAATTTGCTGTGGTGCTAGGCAATCAGTGTACATAGCTACTCTGGACCTCATCTGTGAAGTCAGAACTTTGCATTCTCTCTGCTTAGACAATAGTCCTCTTATGATGAGTGGAAATGCTCTTCAGGGGGCGCTGAGCACAGGTGAGGGGTGGCTGTGACAGGGGGCAGATTCCCCCGTCCAGCCCTCATCAGAGCAAGAGCTCTCAGTGCTACATTATCCACAAACATGTTATGGTGATACACACCTACATCCCAGTACTCAGGAGCCTGAGGCAGGAGGATTGCCACCAGTCCAGGACAGCTCGGACTGTGTTGTGAGATTCTATTCTTTTAAAAAAATCCCCCAAACCTTCTCCATATAAAAGTGAACAAACAAGTAACTGCACAGAAGTGGGCCAGGTATGATGCTGAAACTTGGAGGCAGGAGGATCAAAAGTTCAAGGCCATCTTGACAGCACATTGAGATAGGTTCTCACTATGTAGCCCAGGTTGGCCTCAAACCATAAATCCTCCTGTCTTAGCCTGTGTGTACTGGAACTATAGGACTATACCACCATACAAAGCTTTTCATACAGAAATTCCTTTCCCTTTTTATTTAAAAACATTTCTTTTTTTAAATTTGGACTTTTGAGACAAGTCTCAACTCAGCCTAGCCTGGCCTTGAACTTTGAGTGATCTTCCTGACTCAGTCTCCCAAGTGCTGGAGTTATAGGCATGAGCCACCACACCCAGCTCTAGTTATTGGTTTGTTTCTTGAAACAGGTGACACTAGCAAGTATAGCTGTGGCATCGCAGCTTGTAGGCCGAGGTCCTCACTGAACACACTTCTTCCTCACTTGAATTAAGTTTCATGGCTCTGCTGTGACAGACAATTTTCTCTGTTTTAAATAAACTTCATCTATCTATTTATTTATTTACTCGGGGCTGGAGAGATGGCTCAGCAGTTAAGAGCACTTGCTACTCTTGCAGAGGACCTGAGTTTGGTTCTCAGGACCCACATCCAGTAGCTGCGGCCACCTGTAACTCTAACTTCAGGAGATCTAACACCCTTTTCTGGCTTCCTAGGGCATCTGCATATATGTGTACATACCCACATACAGGCACACATAAACTATGCTTACATATTTGTAAATACATAAACATATTTACTTATTGATTTATGGTGTGTGTGTGTACATTTATGTCAAGGTACATTTGGGACAGTTAAAGGACAACTTGCAGGAGTCCGTTTTCTCTTTCTGCCATGTAGGTCCCAGGAACCAAACTTGGGTTGTCAGGATCGGCAGCAAGTGTCTTCACCCACTGGCCATCCCACTGGCTTTTAAAAGTTTTCCCCTTTTTAAAAAAAAAAAATCCTTATTCTTTTTAGTTTTTATGTATGAGTGTATTACCTGCATGTGTGTAAGTGCATCCATGTCGTGCAGTGCCCGTGGAGGTCAGAAGAGGGTATTGGATCCCCTGGAACTGGAGTTACAGATGGTTGTTTGTAGGGCACAATGCAGGATGGGCCTTAGCCAGGCCACCTGCTATGAGGAATAGAGGAATGGCTCCCGTGGGCGTGGCGCTCCACTCTGGCTAGTCTTGAGGCCATCTTCTGCCCAGCATCTAGAAAGAACCTGCCTATCTGGGGACAGACCACTATTGGCTGCAGTCAGGATCCCACCCCATAAGGCCATTGGCTAGTCAGACCTATAAGACCCTTTGCACTTCCTTGAATAAAGGAGCTTGCAGCACCATCTGCGTGCTTCTCACTCAGCTCCCAGAGTTTGTGTCTTAACTCTGTGCCTACTGGCCCCCGCCCCCACGACAGAGACTCTTCATTCCACTCAGGTTGGCCCTGAGCCCAGGGAACCCAACAGTTGTTAACCGCCATGTGTGTGCTGGGATTCGAACCCAAGTCTTCTGCAAGAGCAACCAGCACTCTTAACTGCTAAGCCATATCTCCTGCCCCACGTTTTCCCCTTTTTTACAGAGTAAGGAATGGGTATAGAGAGATTCACCTGTCCTGTCTGGGTGGCGATGCCTGAACCCATGTCTCCTCGCCCACTGGTTATTTCCCAGTGACTGTGATGGGCTCTCAGTGTCTGGTGCCCTTGGAATGGCGCCCAGGGAAGTTCATGAAAACCAGGGGTGGGGACACTTCCTGTGGGAACTGGGATTCAGGGTGGCTTCTGAGGGATAAAGGAGGGAAAGTTCTAGACAGGATGAGGAACTTAGAACGGTTAGGAGTTGGGTCTAGTTGGCTGCAAGTGCAGGCATGGGGTAAGTTGAGAGCCTGCTGTGTAGACACGAGTATCAGCTAGCAGGGGCGGGCTGGCATCTTGTCACCTTTATCCACACCCAGTGGCCTATGTCTGAGAGCACTCAGCAGAACAGGGACTGAGGAGGCTGAGCAGCAGATCCTGCTCAGGTGTAGAGGATGGAGGGGTCTCACCTAAAATACCTCCCCATTTCCTGGCCAGGAACCCCTGGTTTCAGTTCTCCTGTATCCAAGCAGTAAATAGACGTATAAAAGCAACGATTTCCATTTAAAGCTTGCAGACCTGAGGGAGGAGGGCCTGCAGGCCAGCTGCACCCTTGTTTGGCAATGTTTGTGCTTACAACAAACCTGATAGACAGAGATTTATCACCGTTTGCTTTAGCTGGGGTTGGTTTCTACCAGGACCCCTCCCCACATCCACACACACTGTAGAGTTACAGATTTATGGTGGCTGGGAGGGAGGAGGCTCAGGGAGGAAGGGACAGAGCAAGGTGTGGGCCTGGAGCAGGGGTGGGGAGGACAAGCAGGAATCTGCAGGAGGTGTGCCTAGCGTGCAGCAAAGAAAAGATCTAGAGAAGGAACTGCACGGGGCTGAGTGTGTTTGCACGGACCTTAGGGCTACGTAAAGTACTGTGTCCTCCACCCCCAACACACATACTTAAGCACACACATCTTTTAGTCATCCAGAAGAGCATAGATGTTGGTGAGTTATTTATTATTATTTTTATTGCGACAGGGTCTCACCATGTAACTGGTTGGCCTGGAACTATGTCGGCTCACAGAGATCCGCCTGCCTCTGCCTCCTGAATGCTGGGATCAAAGGTGTGCACAACCATGCCTGGCTAGCTGTCATTTGTTTGTGGTACTATGGATCAAACCTAGAGTTCGGGGCATGTTCAGCAAGCACTTTATTGCTGGACTATAGGCCCAGCCCTTAGTTTTGGGTTTGGTTTTGGGTATTTAAGACAAGGTCTCATGTAGCTCAGGCTGGCCTTGAACTTTCTATGTAGCCAAGGCTGGCCTTGAAGTTCTAATTTTCTTGACTTTACCTTCCAAGTATAGGGATTATAGGTATGTGCCACAGTGTCCAACCACAGTCCCTTATATTTTAAGATAAGGTCTCAGGCTGGCTTTAAATTCAAAATCCTCTTGCCTCAGCTTCCAAGCCAAGCATGGTGGTTTATATCATCTGTAATCCGAGTACTCAGGAGGCTAAAGTGAGTGTATAGCCCCCTGCCCAGGTTCAAGTCCAGTCTGCTGTCACCCCCACAGAGTCCTTTGGGACAGAGGCTTGCTTCCAGAGAAACAACTTCTAAAACTTGATGTGTGGTTCAGACTCAACAGTCTCAACTCTTTTGGTGTTGTTGTCGGTTTGAGACAGGGTCTCATTATGTAGCCCTGGCTGGCCTGGAACTCACTATGTTGACCAAGCTGGCCTCAAACTCACAGAAATCCACCTGCCTCTGCCTCCTGAGTTCTGGAGGCCTGTGACACCGTGACCAGCTTGTTTTGATTTTTTGAAACAGGGTCTTGATGTGTAGTCCTGAATGACTATATTGGAACTCAATATATAAATGCCAGGCTAGCCTTGAACTTGTGGCTATCCTCCTGCCTCTGCCTTCCTGGCACTGGGGTTACAGGTGTGTATCCCCAGGCCAGTCAGGGATGTTTTACTCTGGCTCCTGCTCTCCAGAAAGCTAACAGACATAGTGGACAAGGTACAGACGCCCAGAGCACATCATAGGAAGGAGTATAACAGAGAACCTGCCTTCCGGCTCTGATGCGAACTCACTATGTGAACCTGGGCAAAAGCAATCACCCTCTCTGATCTGGGCTTCTCATCCATCTTTATTAGGGAAGAGCATCACAGTACCTCTAACTGAGGCAGGATTCCTCACAGTAGAGAAGGGATTCTGTATGCAATTATCCTGGACTATAGTTCTGTACCTTGGTGCTGAGACACCTTGGTGCTTAAGCTTTCTGGGCTCTGGGTTCTTCCTCCAGGAAGTAAGGATGATTGAATTTGGAACAGTGCTTAGGAGCTTTGCACAGGGACTGACTCAGCCATGTTGTTAGGATGCTTGACACAGGGCTGGTCCATTCAGGCATCTTCCTGTGAGTGCATCATGAGAATTATCAAGAGAGGAGAGGTGTGGTAACACGTGCCTTTAACCCAGCACTCAGGAGGCAAAAGTACGTGGGTTTCTGTGAGTTTGAGGCTAGTCTGGTCTACACAGGGTGGGACGTGCCAGGCCAGCTGGGGCTAAATAGTGAGACCCTATCTCAAAACAGCAACAAAAACAAAGAGGGGCTGGAGAGATGACTCAGCAGTTAAAAGCACTAGCTGCTCTCACAGAGGTCTGGGTTCAGTTCCCAGCAACCACATGGTGGCTCACAACAAGAAAAATTTTAAATATTTTATTTATTATTTTTATTTTGTGTGTATGAATGTATTGTCCACATGTATGTGAGGCCACCTTTGTTGTGCAATGCCCACCGAGGTAAGAAGTGGGCATCAGATCCCCTGGAACAGGAGTTACACGTGGTTGTTAGCTGCCACAAGGGTGCTGAGATTTGAACCCAGGTCCTCTGCAAGAGCAGCCAGTGCTCTTGACCATTGAGCCATCTCTCTAGCCCACAACAATAAATTAAAAAAAAAAAATTCTAAAAGAAGAGTTGCCTAGAACCTCATGGGCTAGCCTGGAATATGTAGACTGATAAAAGAGCGTCCCTGCCTAGACAAGGTCAAAGGAGAGAGCTGACTTCTGAAAGTTATCCTCTAATCTGTACACAGATGCCATGGCTCACACACGCAGGCATGCACACACCCTATAAAGTTTAAACATTTATTTTTATTTTACGTTCATGTGTGTGTTGCCGGCGTGTACGAATGTGCACTCATGTGTGCAATGTCTGTGGAGATTAGAATTGGGTGCTGACCATCTCCCCAGCTCCCAGTTTTAACTTCTGATCCTCCTGCCTGATCTGTCTGAATGCCAGGATTACAGGCACATACTACCGGGCCCAGCCCCTTAGCTTGGTTTGAATGCTTTTCTAGGGGCCAGCAAGTTGACTCAGCAAGTAAAAGTGTTTGCATCCAAACCTAATGACCTGAGTTCAACTTCTAGGACCTGTATGTTAAAGGGAGAGAATCCACTCCTGAAAGTTGTCCTCTGGATTCCACAAGTGTACCCACACATGCCCTCCCCCCCCCACACAAATACACACGTATAAGTATACAGAATATAATAAAAACTAAAATATTTCTTCCAAGAGGCCATTGCATGAGATAGCAATACATCAGTGCTTTCTGGAACGTCATCCATGACCAGCACTGTGTCTTTCCCCAGCTGACTAAGTGGTAGAGTAACAGGGATTATCGTTACCCTGTTTAATAAGCAGGCAACAGATACATCAGGAACTGAACAACACAGGAACCACAGACCCTCCAGAGCCGAGCTGTCAGCTCTTCTCTCTCCCGAGTTCAGGGTCAGCTGCCTCCCCTGCGCGAGGCCACACCGCTGCAAAGACCTCGGCACCGTCCAGCCTTTTCCCTGGGGCCACATGGAGGGCACATTTGTTACTGTTTGGCTGGGATCCGATTTTCCTTCCCCTTCCATGGAAATGACCGAGGCTCTGGGGCCCAGGAGGGGGCGGCAGGAGGAGGAGCAAAGCAGTTAGGATCCTAGCCTTCCGGAGTTTTCCACTCACACCTCTTGGATGGGGCAAAAGTACAAGTGGAGGCCCACATTCCATATGTCTAAATATTTAAAAACGATAAATCAAGTTAACAAACTGTTAAATAAAATGAGTCTTATTCTCCTAGGCGGACACATATTCCTTCTAAAGATCTGAGGCGTTTCCAGCTCCTTCGAGTTCTACACAGCGCAGCACAGGAAGAACAGCCTTTGAGCCCCAAACCCCTCTTGGCCCCTTCCCCTCTCACCTGAAGCTCTTGTTTTGTGGTAAAGTCTCATCTAGCCCAGGCTGGCTTCTAACTCGCTATGTAGCCGAGGATGACCTTGAAGCTCTTGATCCTCCTTCCCTCTACCTCCTGAGTGCTGGAATTCCAGGTGTGTATCACCTTGCCTGGTTTATGCAGTGTCGTGGATAGGAACCTAGGACCCTGTGCATGCTAGGCAAGCATTCTACCAACCAAGCACCTCCCCAGCCCATAACGCTCCTCCTTTCACAGAACTTCAGCAAGTCTCCATCAGTTCCTCCTTACCAACAGCCTACCCACCACTGGGTCCCTTGGTGCATGTTACCTGTAACCTGGGCATTTCTCAGGACTCCAGCTACTCCTGGCTCTCACCTGTGCCTCCACAGTAGCCCAGGTTGGTCTCTCTGACTCCACGTCTGCGCTCACCTCCAGGCTAGTCTCCACAGGCACCAAAACCCTTTCAAAACATGTTTTCCAGGGCTGGAGAGATAGCTCGGTGGTTCAGAGCACTGGCTGCTCTCCAGAGAACCTGGGTTTGGTTCCCAGCACCCACATGGCAGCTAACAACCATCTGTAACTGCACAACCTGAGTGCAGGCAATGCACTCATATACAAAATTTAAAATTAAAAAAAAAAAAGGACTCATGGTGCTCTTGCCAACTTTGTTTGCCACCTGTAACTCACAGCTCCAGGGATCTGACTCCCTCTTCTGGCCTCCTTGGGTACCTGCACTCATGTGTACTTCCCATACACTCACATACACACACACACACTCACTCACACACACACACACACACACACACACACACACGCTTTAAAATAAAGTAAATCTTTAAAACTTAATATAAAAACATGTTTGTTGCTGGGCTTGGCAGCACACATCTGTGACCCCCAACAGTTAGGCAGGGGGATCCCAAGTTGAAGGCTAGCCTGCACCACAGAAAATCAAGGGTTAGGGATACAATTCAGGGACAGAGCACTTGCCTAGCATGTTCAAGGTACCCCAAGTTCAATCTCAGCACCACAGGAAATATATATGTATTACACATATGTATGTATGTACGTATGTATGTATGGGTATATATAAGACTGGGGCTGGGGATATAGTTCTGTTAGTAGAGTGCTTTGATCCCTAGCACCTAACAAACTGGCCATGATGGTATAAACAAACAAAAAAAGAAAACCAAATCAAAGCCGGGCATGTTACTGCAGGCCTGTAATCTCATAGTTTGAGGCCAGCCTGGGATACAGAGACCCTGCCTGAAACAAAACAAAACAATTCGCAATCATAAAATCAAAAATAAAATAACCACATTTGCCATGCCAGTCCTGCTCCGTACTTACAATGACTCTCATCTCACCCAAGAGCCTAAAGATGTCACTCTAGCAGCAGAGGGATCCCAGAAGACAAGTCTCACCTCAGTCTGACACTCTAGCTTGGTTTCTTTCTGACTCTGATCCTTTGTGGTTGTGGACGCGCCAGGCCTAACCACCTGGAGGATTCTGGGTTTGGATGAGAATGTGTCTAAAGAAGGGTTGGGTGGGGCTGGAGAGGGGTGTCACCGGGTGGGAAAGGACACAGAGATGACAGGGACTCTGCCCACCTGGGGATCATCGAGGCCCCTTTGGCATCTCCTCTCACCCCAGTGTTGGCCACCAAGGAAGAGCTGAGATGCAGGGCGGCAGTGTGTCTAGGCCCACCCTCCCTCTCCTGCCTACCAGGGGCTTGACTCTGGGTCAGTTGGAGCCTGAAGTGGCTTTTAAGCAATTAGGCTGAGGGCTGGGCACTTGCAAATCTAATTGTTTCAACAGCCCTTGAAGTGATGGAGACTGAGCTCTCCAGAAGCTCAAGAAGAGGGAAATCTGTTAGTGGTGGCAAGTGCCAGGGCTCCAGTCTCCCCAGTCTTTTCCTGTCCATCTTCTTGATGCTGACAGACAGCAGAGCTGAAGGCTCCTCCTCCTAAGGCTCCAGGATCCTTCCCAGTCTTCCTTCAGGACTCCAAGTAACTATCTAACCGAAGTCAGTATAGTATCAGTTCTCAACCCCAGTAGACCCCCATCAGTGTGGCTAAGTGTCTCCCCAGCACCTCCAGAAATCAGCTCGGCAGCCCAGGAGGTGACAGTATACTGACTGACTCTGGGACTAGATGCTTGAGACTTAACCCCCCCAGCCCCAAGGAGCCCTGTAGGCAAGCTGGGGAGAAAGCTGCTCCTGCTGAGCAGAAACGCACACACAGTGGATGCTCAGAGAGTGAGGAGAAGATGGAGGCCACAGACCTGGATGAGATCTGGGAGGAGGTGGTCCGGGAACAGCCTGAGGCGAGTCAGAGTCTACAGGCCAGGCCTTAAAGGAGGGGGCATCATTTGATGTTTTGTGGTAATAGCATGCTTTGGCGGGGGGGAGAGGGGAGATAGATAGTCAAGAAAGGGTCTTGTGTAGCTCAGGCCAGCCTTGAGCTTACTATGCAGCCAAGGATAACCCTTCACTTCTCATCCTACTGCCTCCACCTCTCAAGTGATAGGATTAGAGTAATTTACTGCCATGCCCCGTTTATGGGGTTCTGTTGATCGAACCAGGGCTTTATGCATTCTAGGCAGGCACTCTACCAACAGAGCTACATCCTCAACCTATTGTTCTGTTGCTGTTGTTGGATATTTCCTTTTTCCATTTTGTGTGTCGTGTTCATACACATCTTTTTTTCACTTGTATGTACTGGTGTATGTGCATATGTGCGCATGCATGTAGAAGCCCAACGCTGATGTCAGAAATCATCCTTGACTACTCTTTTACCTTATTCATTGATGCAGGATCTTTCAATCAAACCCAGACCTCACTGATATGGCTTAGTCTCACCAACCAGCTTGCTCTGGGATCCTCTGTCACTGTCTTCCCCTTCTGAGACGAGAATTACAGGTGAGTTTCGAGATGAGGGGTGCTTCCTGTGTGTACAACATGCACTTTAGTCGCTGAGCCATCTCTATAGCCCTTTGTTTTGTCTTGAGGCAGGGACTCATGTAGCTGCTGCTGGCCTGAAACTCCCAGTGAAGTTGAAAATGACCTGAATTCCTGATCTTCCTGCCTGTACCTCCTAAATGCTAGAATTTTAGGAAAGTTCAGGGAGGGTTTCTCACTGAACTTGGAACTTACCTGTTGGGCTACACTGGCTGGCCAGTGAGCTCCAGGAATCCACCTGTCTATACTCCTCCTCCCCAGCAGTGGGATTACAGGCATGTGTTATAGCATCTCGGTTTATATGTGTGCCGGGGATCTGAACTCAAGTCCTTGTGCTTGTGTGGCAGGTGCTTTACTGAGTCATCTCCATAATCCCTGCTTTGGGTTTTCAAGAAAGTAGCCCAGGCTAGACTTGAGTTTACTATATAGCCCAGGTTGGCTGGCCTTGATCCTCCTGCCTCTGCCTCCTGAGTGCTGAGATTGCCTGGTTAATGTAGTTGTAATTGTAGGGATTAATCATGGGGCTTCATGCATGTAAGGCATGAAGTACATGCCGTACTACCAAGGCTGTGCTCTGTAAGCCACTAACCTGAATGACTATCCCTGACAGTGCTGTGTCTTCTGATAACTCACAGTGAGCCTCACTCCTGCTGAGGACATTATTTCACCCGAGGTCTGATGTCCCTGATCAGCTCCCATCCAGCTCCCCACCCAATGCCACCCAAAGGTCCGTTGTTGAGCAACCCCTTTACAATCTAGACCAAATCGCCCAACTTTTTTCATGAAAATGAATTACTTTTGTTTTCGGTGAGGGGCAAAACACAGCTTGGGCTGCATGCAAGTCAGAGAGTTGGGCCGCCATCACTCCCAAAGCCCAAAGCTTGGACAGTGGTTCACCAAAGAGTTTGGAGATGTTTCACCAGAGACTATGTGAGGGTGAGCGAGGGTAGGCGAGGGTGGGGGGTGAGGTGGACTCTCCCCAGGAACCCACAGGGAAATTGTTGAGCAAATCAAAGAACGGACACACAGACAAAAGTATCACTGCCAAGACATGCTCTTCCCTTGAAAGAATCACTTTGGAAGCTATTATCAGTCATATTTACCTTGGGATGAATGAAAAGTCTTACAGCAAGAGTTGCTAGGAGGAAGGAAAGGTTTTGGAAGTCAGACGTTTCTCCATAAAGAAAGAATAAAACAAAAATGAAGAAGACCATTACCCACTGAAGGCCCCCCACCTCTCTCCACCCTCCACCCCTCCCACTCATCCCTCTCCTTCCTGGGAGCAGTGGACCCCACCCAGACCAGGGCCCAGGTGCTGAAAAGTGCTTTCTGGAAGGGAAAGGGTATTCGGTGGGAAGAGGCGATGGAGGGAGGGGCAGTCAGTCTAAGCTATCTGAGGGGTGTGGCCCCAGGCAGGTCGACAGCAGGAGGGAGTGGCTTCCTGCCTGAGCTCTGGGCAGCTAGAAGCAGGGGAAATTCCTACCTGGCCCTCCGTTCCTGCCCCACCTGCCATGGCAGCAACTTAACAAACAAACAGGGCAGAAGGCGGAAGTCAACCCTCGTGCCTGCCTGGGCCAGGGCCTCTGTCCTTGAGAGGTTCAGGACAGGCCTAGTACCCAGGATTTCAGGACAGACTGTAGGACTCTGAATCCCTGCCCTGGCCTACTTACTCCCCAGCCTGTGGGAGGCACCCCCTGCCACAGATTACCTATGAGCAGCTGGAACAACCCAGCCACTTAACCTTTCTGAATTTCAAGGTCTCCCTTAATGGACAGAAGATTCAAAGACACTATGAAAAACATAAGTTTCAGGAATAAATATTCAGCCCTTTACTCTGGTTCAAACCCTGCCACTACATCTCAGTGGGTCTTAGGAATGTTGGCCCAAAGATCTCGGGATCTCTGGTCTTAGATGTCTCCTGTTGCTACAAGTGACCTTGAACTTCTGATCACCTCCCACGTGCTGCCACATCCAGTTTTATGCAGTGTTGAGATTCAAACCCAGGGCTTTGTGCATGTTAGGGAAGTACTCTATCAAGTGAACAAGATTCCCAGTCCTCTGTGCCTCTTTTATCATCCGAGGTGCTCACACAGCTGGTTTGGGACTTTGGAGGTGGGTTCAATAAGATAACTAGGGCAAGTCGCCCAGCCATGCCCCACTGTCATAGGGGTTGACTGCTGTCATCAAATCTCAGATTGTAAGGGGCCCCATTATCTCTCCTTACACTAAGGAAAAGAAACCACCCTAAGGCCATGCATGCCTATAATGCCAGCACTTGGGAAGTCAAAGTATGGGAACCGGAAATCCAAGGGCATCCCTGAGAGTCCTGAGATGGCTCTGTGGGTCAAAGCTCTGGCCAGGAAAGCCTAAGGACTTGAGTTAGAACCCCAGAACTCACATAAAAAGCTGAATGCAGTGTTCCATACCTGTAATTTCAGCACTGCTCCCCAAGATGGTGGATTGAGACAAGAAAATCAACAGGAAGCTCAAAGGCCAGCTAGGCTGGAATATATAGCCTTGTAGCAGAAACAAGAGAGACGTTTCCACAGCAGGGTGGAAGGGGGGAGCTGGCTCCTGAAAGTTGTCCTCTGACCTCTGTCTGCACACCATGGCATACACACTCACATACATACACACAAAATAAATTTTATAAATTTAAAAAAAAAAAGGTCATCTTGGGGTTGGAGAGATGGCTCGGTGATTGATTAAGAGCACTGGCTACTCTTGCAGAGAACCTGGGTTTGGTTCACAGCACCCACATGATGGCCAAAGACTGTTAACTCCAGTTCCAAGGGGTTTGACACCCTCTTCTGGCCTCCATGGGCGCTGGACACTTACATACATGGAGGCAAAACATAAAATTTTTAAATTAAAAATGCACATAAAATTTAAATATAAAAAAAGGAGAGGACGCCAGGTGTGGTGGCATAGGTCTTTAATCCCAGCACTTGGGAGGCAGAGGCAGGCAGATCTCTGTGAGTTCGAGGCCAGCCTGGACTACATATTGAGTTCCAGGCCAGCTGGGGCTACAGGGAGACCCGGTCTCAAAAAATGACAACAATAAAAAAAAAAGAAAGAAAGAAAGAAAGAAAGGACAGGTCTAGAGAGATGACTCAGTGGTTAAAAGCACTGGCTGCTCTTGCAGAGGACCCAGGTTCAGGTCCCAGCACTCACACAGTGGCTAACAGCTATCCATAACTCCAATTCCAGGGGATCCAAAACCCTCTTCTGACCTCCACGGGCACTGTACAACATGGGTGCACTTACATACATGCTCATCCATACTCAAACTCATAAAACCAAACTAATAAATATTTTAAAAAATAAATAAGTCAACACAACTACATATCGAGTTTGGGGTCTGTCTAGGCTACATGAGACCCTATCTCTAAAAAAATAAGACAAAACAAAAACAAAACCCCTGGTCCACTCAGTAAACCCTGTGGAATTGAGGAATCTGGATCATTAGGAGAACGGAGTGGACAGGACTGTCGCTGCCCGTAGATTCTCTGGAAGAATCACTTAGACTCTGATCCCCAGACTTCATCCCATGTAAACTGGAGCCTCTGGGGTGTAACCCAGCGATCTCTCTGTGCTTTTGTTTCCCTGACTGCAAAGCTAAGCTCGCTCCAAAACCTACACATGGGATCTGTTGTATTCTGTGACTTCAAAGTGATTTTGAACACGGCTGGCAGAAATCTGAAGGACACGTTAGCAGCCACTGGTGTTTCATGAACACAGGTTTACAGAAGGAAGGAGGGACAAACAGCAGGGACCATGTGACAGCAGCCCTGCCCCCACCCCTGCCCTGGGAAGCTGGGAGAGGCCCACTCTGGCCTCTATTTGGGGCTAGAAGGCCAAGAGGAGGCTCACCTGCCCAAGGGCTTTCTGTCCAAAGTCCAGGGGGCCCCACCTGCCCTGGCACTGCGCCCTATGGCTGAGCGGTGGGCGCTGCCACGCCCAACCTGCCATGGCCTGTTGGAGTCGGTGACAAGAACCAAACCTTCCCCGATCTCTGTCCCCCCCACTTTCCTACTTTTATTATTTTCTTTTCCATAAAGATTAGTCTCTGCTGCTCTTCTATCAGGCCCAGAGGATAAACATGTGGTCCCGAGGCTGAGAAACACCAGGCCCGAAGGCCCTGCAACCCCCACCCCGGCAGCGTAAACCCAGGGCTTTTAAGCAAGGAATGGTTTTCAGTAAATCTCTCCTATCAGCAGAAACCTTTGAAAGAGTTTGTTTAAAGGCCAAGGAGATAAACAGCAAGGAGAAGTGTTTGTTTAAGATGTATGTTCTGTGTGGCCACTCTGGGGCTGGGATTTACAGCTATGGGGAAGGGAGCTACTTGGAGGCCAGGGTGGGGGCCTTCTGGGGTACCCCTGGACTTCTGGGTGTGGACTCCAGCCCAGAGAGCTACCTGAGTCCTGGGGCAGGGCTGTGTCTCCCAGCCCTCCTGGAACAGAAGCAGTAGATCAGGGTTGGAGGGAGCTTTACGCATTCTCCATCGAAGGGGAAGGTGCTCAGAAGGACCTGCTGCTGGGATGAGGGCAGAAATCCCCCAGGAACGAGTCGCCACGATGTCTCAGCAGAGTGCCTGCACACAAGCGTAGAACCTGAGCTTCAGTGCTTAGTAGAACCCATACACTAAGCTTGGTGTGGTGGTGTAGTGTGGAGACAGGCAGTCCTGAAGCTCATTGGCCAGCCAGCCTTGCTTAGTTGATGAACTTCAGGATCACTTAAAGACCCTGGCTCAAAAACTAAAGGCAGAGAGGGCCAGCAAGATGCGTCAGGGGATGTAGGTGCTTGCCACCAAGCCTGATGGCCTGAGTTAGATCTCCAAGACCCACTTGGTGGAAGGGGAGAGCCAGCTTCCACAAATTGTCGTCTGATCTCCACGTGTAAGCCGTGCACACTTTAATTAACTAGCTAATTGATTAGCAATTATTTTTTTATTATAAAAGTGGAAAACAAGTGAGAAACACACACACAACTGACACAGGCCTTGGCTACCACACACACTAATGTATACACACTAACATGTACACACACGCACACACACACACACATACACACACAAATTTAAAAAGAAAAGAAAGGATTCTCCCAAAGAATCCAGAACTGGTACCATGCTGCACACTTCACACTCGGCAGCATACAGCAGGATGAGCCGCCTCGTGCAGAGCTGGTGGTGTTCAGCTGACCCCTGCTGTGACACTGGCAAGCCTGGTGTCAGACAGCTTTCGTGTACTGAAGACCTACTTTACACCACGCGTGGAGTGGGGACTTAGGGTTCGACAAGAAACCAAAGCAAGGCTCTGCACTGGCCAACTGACCCCCAGCAGGGAAGGAAATGGGCACCAGGACCTGGGAAGGACGGTGGAGGTTGGCCACCCTAGAGGGTGAGTTTGATGGGTATACCTATCCTGGCAGAAGGGTCCAGGGAGCACCTTCCACCAGCATGGATGGATGGAGGGATGATGGGTACTCGTTACAGCCCTGGAACAGGTTCCAGGGACAGGAAGTAATCATGATGCTGTCCTCATCCTGGAAGCCCTCGCTGAGGCTGAGGATGGGCAAGGGAGGCTTCAGGGTGGCAGGGAATAGAATGCTTGCCACACCTGCACGAGGACCTGAGTTCTGATGCCTAGAACGCATGTAAAAAGCCCAACGTGGGGGTGAGGTGATTCCTTCTTCCTGCCAGGAAGCAAAGAGACAAGCTCTGAAGATGGAGAGAGAGGCAACTGATGGCCGAGTTCCAACCCCTTGACACCCCAGGGGTCTAGAAGAAGAGTAGCAGAGGTCTTGGGCAAAACCTTAGCCAGGATTAGGAATCCGGGCTTCTACCCTGGCTGGCTCTGGCCCTCGCTATCCAGGTGACCCTGGGCAATGACCTGATGCTTCCTGGGTCTATCTCTCTTCTCTAGTAAATGAATACATGGCTCCCCTTCTTGGGTGGTCAGGAAAATGGAAGGAGGGATGGTGGGTGTTTGTGTGTAAGATATTCCCAGTCTGGCCTTCTCCTGTCCTTTTAGTCTTATTCCACACTCTCTCTTGGGAGAGTAAATTAGACGATGAGGGACCCAAACAGACCTGGAGGTGATGAGGGGCAGCTGAGCTGTCCACAGGCATGCAAAGGATCACCTCATTGGAGAAAGTCTATACTGGTGTCTCAAGGATTCACTAAGAAAGGAGGAATTCCAGAACAACAGGTTTACTCTCCTGCACAGGAAGAATTCCCAGGGGTCAGTGCTGTTGACTGGCAGACAGGATCTTAGAGGTACAGAGTTCCAGTGTTGGGTAGAGATGGAACAGAGATGGGGAGGTAGGCCTGCCCTTGGAGGAGTTTGGACCCTCCAGGTCTCCAGGGCTTCTTGTTTGAGATTTGTGGAGTTATCACCACTCCTTAAGGGGGCTCCGAAGTCCATCAAGATTTTCTCTATTAGTCCTGAAAACTCGTCTGGCCTGTGTCCTCTGTGTCCTGCCATGTGACCCTCCAGCACGCCTGAAAGATAAGCCCATGCTAAAATTGGAGTGATTGCACAGTAGCATGTCAGCCCCAACCAGGCAATGCAGGTGAAGTTAACAGAGGCCTTAAATGCATTCCCTCCGAAGTACGAGAAACGGTAGAACTTTCCCGCACCACAGGAGGAACTAAAGGACAGATGTGTTTGGGAAACACTTCTAAGAAGTTTATCAAATAGTTCCTAGCAACCTAGAATAAGATGAACTTCAACCAGATCATAAGATCACAGGCCATGGCCCAGCCATTTAAAGGGCCAGAATGCCTCAGCAGTTGAAGTGCCTGGAGACCCAAGGGTTCCTTCTCCTTGCCCTGTCAACGCCTTGCCAAGGAGAGCCCTCCAGCCTGGCAGCTGGAAGCTAGTACTTTTCTTTTCAAAGTGTCTGTATCTCCTTTCCTTCCTCCCCCCTCCCCCCCAAAAAGGGAGGATGCCCCTATGTTGCATACACAGCCTGCAATTTTGCTGTCAAACCTCAGCCAGGAGGTCAGTGTTGTGACTGGCTGTGTAAGGATCGCTCCCTTAAGGGTAATTACACTAAATTCCCCTCTGAAGGACAGCTCTCTCTGGATAGAATACAAGAAAACTCCGACACGCATCCCCCATTCAACGAAATGCACAGAGCCTCTGTGGCTGGCGCTGGCACTCTGGCAGTGAGACACTTTGAGATGCTCTGACTGCTCAGAGGTAAGGATGGGGGTGGGGGCGAGGAGGGGGAAGATCCAGGCCACAGGGAAGCATGGCCAAACAGTAAGGGAGAGGGCTCCTGAGGGCTCTGCTCTGGGGAACTGGGATCCTGGGTGGCCCAACAGGAGCTACATCTGGAATATCTCCCCTTTAACTGACCAGATCCCGAACCTGGGAAGCAAGAAGGTTGCTTCTCTCAGCATCCAGCCCTGCAGAGGAGACCCCTCTGCACTGGGCTATCCCTTTGTTTAAGAGGTTGGTTTTGAAAGTCCGTCACTTGTCCTTCATTATACCAGACACTGAAGGGGACCCGAAAAGGGGGCAGTGGGACCCAACATGGGACAGTGGTCCCCTCCAGAAAGAGGCAGAAAGCTCTTAAGCAAAACAAAGCACGCAAACATGAAAGGTAAAATAAAATCCCAGGCCTCCCCCATCGGAAGGACAGTACCTTTCCCCGTGCTGCCTTTTACCCCTAAGGCCCAAGGATGTGGGCCGTGACTTTCCATGTCTCTAGGACCTATGCTTCCATCAGCTCTAGCCCGGGGAGACCCTGGAAGAGTTGGGGAGTCATTCACCCACAACAAACAGTTAAAAGGAAGAAAGCGGGTCTGGCGATATCAATGCACTTTGATAACAATAAACTCTGCTTTTAATTTATGCTAATGTGTAGGGCTGTAGTGACAGTAAGAACTAAATTACAGAGTGGCTTTCGAGCCGGTAATTACCCCTCCATTTTTCGCTGCTCTGGAAGATGGACACACAATTATGCTCTCTTGCTGTATATTAATACAGATTCTTGACATCTTCAGCAGACCTGGAGCTGTCATCGAGCTTTTTGTCTCCTTTAATTGAAAATTAATGGTTACTGGGTTGCCACGGAAACAGAGGCCACGGACGCCAATGGCGCTCACGTCTCACCGAGGGACTGGCGGCATCAGGAGTCCGGAATGACCTTGAAAGTTAAAAGAAAAAAAAAACTTAAAAAAAAAGAGGAGGGGAGAGGAGGACAGGAAGGTGGGAGACTGTGGGTCAGAGCCGAGAGAGAGAGAAAGAGAGAGAGAGAGAGAGGATGTGAAAAGGGAGAAGAGGAAGAAAAAGCAGAGGAAAAGAGAAATAAAACAATTTTTTTAAAGAAAAATATTCCGGGGGGGGGGTTAGGAAGAACATAAAAAGAAAATTAAATTTATATATATATATATATATATATTTTTTTTTTTGTCCCAGGCTGGAGGATGATCTTGAACTTCTGATCCTCCTGCCTCTACCTCCCAAGTGATAATATCACAGGCGTGTGCCAACAAGCCTGGTTTATGCAGCACTGGAGACTGAACCCAGGGCTTTGTGCCAATTGAGCACTTCCTCAACCCAACTACCTCCTTCTCTCTCTCTTTCTTTTTAGAGAAACTGGGAGGTGGGTCTTACCTCCAGAATCTGTGATGCATCTGTATGAGAGCGTCAGCTTCTGCAGAACCCCACAGAGGAGAGACAAGGTTGCTTTGGTTCAGTGGAAGGTAGCAGATAAAGCCTGAGACGTGGGTGAGCGGTGCTGAGACACATCTCAGGAGTCGAGTGGGCTGTGCTCTTAGAAATGGGGATGAGAGTACTGCTAAAGGGGAACTGGGAAGCCACAGCAAGGACCGGGTGAGAGGGCTCTGTCGACTGGGCCTTCAGCTTGGAGACACAATAAAAGAACTGGAGAAAGTTAAACATGCAGCTCCCAGAAGGAAAAGCAGGGTTTGCTTTACCAGGAAGATGAGAGCTGGGGTGCATGTGTGTCTGTCTGTCTGCCTGCCTGTCTGTCTATAGTTCAGTGAATAGAGGACTGGCCAATGGCTCTGAGATCAAGAATCTTTTTTTCCTAGGAGAGGTTGTTGGCTCAGCATAGGGGCAGTGGGACTCTTGAGAGTCCTAGCCGGGAAGCTGTGCTCCTTCCTCATGGGCTCAGAGCATCCCCTCCAGGATATTCAATCCACCAGTTCCTCAGAAAACCAAAGCCAAGTTAGGCTTTGGGGTTCCAAGAATAAACTAATGCAGACTCTGCCCTAGAAAGGGTAGAAATTGAGGACGAGGATAGACAGACAACGGCAGGATTAATTTCCCCTCAGATTTTTATCTATAAAGATGTCTACCACAGTACTGTTTATCACAGTAAAGCAGTCTATAGAATGGCTGAGCACTGCTTGAATGAAACGCCTTAGAATAAACCAAAAGACGGAGTGCTGTCTTTTTGGCAGGGGGTGGGGGTGGAGGACGGGGACAGATTCTCACTGTGCAGCCCAGGCCAGACTGAAACTTGCTATATAGACAGAAATGAGCTTAAACTTCTGGTCCGCCTGCTTCCACCTGCTGGGATCATGGGTGTGTCCTACCACACCCAATTTGTTTTATGCTGGGGACTGAGTCCAGGGTTTTGTGCATGCTAGGGAAACACTCTTCCAACCTGAACCACATGAGACCATGTCATAGCTACATGCATGTACAGGTAAATATGACCAGGCACGAGTGGGTAAATGTGCACATATGTGTTAGAGAGAACTTCAAACATTCTAGTCTGGTGTATACAGGAAAGTGTTACCATGGTTTTCTCTGGGCTTTGGCACTGTAGACCATCTTTTTCTCCTTTTGTATGTGTGTGCTTTTCTGTATTTTCTAAATTTTCTTTTTCATGTATGTTGCTTTTGTTTTCTTAATATTTGTTTTTATTTTTATGTGTATGAGTGTATTGCTTGCATGTGTGTAAGTGCACCTGTGTCATGGGTCATGCAATGCTGTGGAAATCAGAAGAGGGCATCAGATCTCCTGGAACTAGAGTTTTAGACAGCTTTTAACTGCCATATGGGTGCTGGGAATCAAACCTGGGTCCTCCGCAAGAGCAGCCAGTGTTCTTACCCACAGAGCCAGCTCTCCAGCCCCTGCTTTTGTGTTTAAAGATGAGATCTCATGTAGCCTAGGCTGGCCTTAAACTCACTCTGTAGCTAAAGACAACCTTGAACTCCTGATCCTGCCACCTCCACCTCCCAAGTGATAAGATTACAGGCCTGTAAGACCATGCCAAGCTATATTCTAGATTTTCTATAATACACATAGTTTTGATTATCACAAAGAAGATATTTGCATCTCTAGAAATCAGTACCCAAGAGATGAAATTCCCAGTGGAGTCCTCTGCTTCTGCAGGGATTTGGCCTCTGTCCCCAAGGTTTTCCTCCAGAAACCAGACTTTCCCAAATCACCAGATCCTCATCCCAAGCCCTCATCTCACCCAGATTTCCCCCCCATCCCAGCCTACTGGCCAGGGTATCCAGAGATAGGGAAGGGATGAAGACCCCAGAAGCGTGCCTGATGGCCAGAGCAGACAGCCTACATGTGTCCTGGAGGCAGTAACCTCCTTGGGTGACCTGCAGTCCTGGTTGGCCCTTGAAAGCAGGGTCTCTCACTTCTCCATGTCTGCACATGTGTGCAGATTGTCTTCACCTTGGGGGCCAGAGGAGGGGTGTTTATTCATTAAGATCCTGTATCCAGCTGCATCTCAGTGACTGCCAAGTTGAAGATCAACATTCAACCCTGGGGCTGGAGAGACTCTCGGCAGTTAAGAGCACTGACTGCTCTTGCAGAGGACCTGGATTTGGTTCCCCCATCCACATGGCCGCTCACAACCACCTGTAACCCAACACCCTCTTCTGGCCTCTGCAGGTATTGCATACATGTGGTATGTTTACATATATGTAAACAAAATAAAAAAATCTTCTACATAAAATAAAAATAAATCTTAAGATCAACCTTGAGCACTTATCAGCTATGGGTCAATATAACTTTAAGTTGGCTATTATTTGTGTGTATGTGTGCACACGTGTGTGTTCATATGTGTGTGTGAATGTGTGTGTAGGACAGAAGTCAACTTTGGGTATTGTTTCTCAGGGGCCATCTACCTCATCTGCCTTCGGTTGTTGTGTAGACCAGGCTGGCCTGGATCTCACAGAGATCTGCCTGCCTGTGCCTCCCAAGTACTGGGATTAAAGGCATGTGCCAACACATCCAGCCACCTTATTTTTTTTGAGACAGTCTGTCACTGGGACCTGGAGCGTGTGGATTAGTCTAGGCTGGCTGGTCAGCGGAGCCACAAGGATCCTCCTGTCTCTGCCTGCCTAGTGTTGGAATTACAAATACACTCTGCCACACCTGGATTCCTATGTGGGTCCTGGGGCTCCAACTCAGTTTCTCATGCTGGCTCATCAAGCACTTTACCAACAAATCCATCTTCTTAGTCCTAAAGTGGATTTTATTGTCCCATTTCATAGACTGAGCTACTGAGGCCTTGCTCCAGTTCATACACAGAACTAGACCCAACCCGAAGGGCTGATTTTCCATACTCCCTTATACTTGTGCCTTCTTCTCTAGTTCCAAAGAACCCAGGTACCCTGCAGTGTACTAAACAGCTAGGATTTCTGGAAGAAGCATTATTCTGGGGCACACGCTCAAGGGCAGCCTCTTTCTGCCATCTTTGCACCCTGGCTGATTCCTTCAGAACACATCCTATCCACCTCCCAGCAGACACCGAGTCCCTCTGCCCACTGCACTCCACTTCTGCGGGGTCTCATCCCCCTCTCTTTCTCTGGAAAGACTTCCTGGCCCTTTCCCCACGCTAGGCACAGCTCCCCTTGACTATGCTGTGCCCCCACTCCAACCAAGAGCTTTGCCTGCACCCGTTCCATTTACAACCAGCCTCATGGGTTAATGCTCGGGTGTTTATCCCACCGAGGGCTAGAAGGACCAGCCACCTGTCCACAGTTACAAGGCAGAGACAGAGCCAAGCTGGGCATGCTGGCACATGTTTTTAATCTCAGCATTCACTAGGGAGGCAGAGGCAGGCAGATCTCTGTAAGTCTGAAGCCAGTCTGGTCTACATAGACCCTGCCTTAAAAAAATAAAAATAAAGACATAGGCAGAGCCAAAATCTAACCCACACTGTCTGAAATCACAAACTATACTATGTTTTGTTCTCTGTTTTTCTTTATTATCATTATTAATGTGTGTGTAGAATGTGAGGGTATGTGTATGTCATAATACTCATGTGAAAGTCAGTGGACAGCTTTCGGGAGCTGGTTCTCTCCTTCCACTGTAGGAGCCTGGAATCAAACTCAGGTTGTCAGACTTGGTGACAAGCACCTTCTTTACTGACTGAGCTATCTTGCCCACTTTTTTTTCTTTAAAAATGGGGTCTTACTATGCAGGCCAGGATGGCCTCAAACTCACAAAGATCCACATGCCTCTGTCTCTGGAGTGCTGGTATTAAAGGTATGTGTCCCCCACATCCAGCCCTTTTTTCTTTTTAAACTTTAAGGTTTTTATTTAGTGTGTGAGTATATGTGTGTACTCATGCACACTTGAGTGAGGGCACATACGTGCCACAGCGCAGATGTGGAAGTCACAGGACAGCTTTGGGGAGTTCCAAAGATTGAATTTAGGTTCTGAGGCTTACACACAAGGTTCCTCCACACTGGCCCCTTTTTTAAAGATAAGCTCTCAGGTAGCCCTGGCTGCTCTTGAACTCGCTATATAGTGAGGATAACCTTGAACTCCTGATCTTCCCAACTCTACCTCTTGAGTGCTGACTGA
This sequence comes from Eospalax fontanierii, assembly GCA_035773235.1. NCBI lineage: Eukaryota > Metazoa > Chordata > Mammalia > Rodentia > Spalacidae > Eospalax > Eospalax fontanierii. The sequence continues at coordinate 8,814,001 of CM069549.1, forward strand.
CTACAGACCTCCACCGCCGGGCCCAGCTAGGCTGGTCCTCCTGAGGAAGGGACACCTGCTTTGTTGGCCTGGAGTGCTTCACAGTATGGTCAGATCTAGCTTTCCTTGTTCTGTCACCTTACTCATGACATGGGGGAAGGTGACCAGAGGAGACAGCTTGTGCCTCACTGTCCAACAGCCTGGTTGGCTGACTGTGACATTAAAGGCTTCCTGGGCACCTGGCCGACTACTTGCAGGTCCCAGAAAGACCCAGGAAGCCTACTTTCTCTCCACCCCTGCATGCCCTTCTCTGCCTGTCCCCTGTCCTTGCCCCGCCCTCCCACTTCACCCCTGCCCTCTCCCCTCCCCACCCACTTTCCCAGAGCCAGAACAAGAGAACAAACAAGAAGACAAACCCAGCGGCGGGCGGGCGTCGAGGGATGCAGGGAACCAGCCTTCATTCCCCCGCTTCCCTGATCCCAGCCTTAATCCCCGCTCAGCATCCTGTCAGCCGGCTGTTCTGAGCTGACATTGCTGCAGGCGCCCTTCCTCAGATCTGCCTCCTCTGGGGACTTCTTAGAGGAGCTCGAGGTTTCTCTGTTACAGCCCGCTTCACTCGCTGCCCTCGAGCAAAGCCGAGGCTCCCCCGGGGCTGTGGGGAGGAGGGCTGTGGGGGCAGTGCCAGGCCTGATGTGTCTGAGGAGTCAGGATGGAGGTGGCTGGACCCCAGAGGTTTCCACAGTGAGGGTCATGCCTCGGGCAGAGGCAGATAACCCAGGGATCAGATGATCAGGTATGTGGCTCTGAGAGGCAGAGGGGAAACTGAGGCTAGGTCTCAGGGAACCAAAGTGTAAATTGAAGACTCTAGGGGGTCTATACAGTTCCAAGCCTACTGGAGATCCGAATTTGGAGTGGGGGGGCAGTGAGATGGCTCAGTGAGTAAAGTTGCTTGCTGCCAAGCCTGATTACCTGAGGTTAATCCCGGAAACCTACATGATGAAAGGAGAGAACCAATCACTACAAGTTGTCCTTTGGCCTTCACACGTGTACACACACACACACACGCACACACACTAAATGAATAAATGTAAAATAATTAAAAAACAAAAAAGAACTTGGGGGCTGGAGAAATAGCTCAGCAGTTAAGGGTTTGTACTGGTCTTCCAGAAGACCTGAGTTCGATTCCCAGCACCCACACCAGGTTACTAACAACCTGTGACTCCAAGCTCAGGGAATCAAATATCTCTGACCCCCTTGGGTACCCACATTTTGTGTATGCATATGCGTGTGCACACACACACACACACAATAAAAACAAAATAAATATATATTTTTAAAGAATTTTGATGGTTGGAGAGATGGCTCAGTGGTTAACAATACTGGCTGCTCTTGCAGAGGACCTGGGTTCAATTCCCAGCACTCACATGGTGTCTAACAACTATCCATAGCTCCAGTTCCAGGGGGATCTTATGCCCTCTTCTGGACTCTGTGGGCATTGCATGACACAGGTGCACTTACATACATGCAGGCAAAATACTCATACACATAAAATTTAAAAAACATAAAATACTTTTTAAAAAGAACTAGAAGTGGGTTTGGAGAAAGGGGAAGCTGGTGCCTGTACCAAGCATGTGTGACAATTATCTGCACCTGCCAGGTGCTGCAAGAGATCCAGGAAAGGTCAGTGGGGGAGGGACCCTGATTCCAAACCCAGCCCTGCAGATGGTAGCTGGATGGTCTCAGTCAATCCCTTGGCTTTTGGGGACCTCTTTTCTTTCCTCTCTGAGGTTAGGAGTGGTGATAGTTACGGGGTTAGTTCCTTACAGGATTGGGCCAAGTACCTGGATTTAATACGAGTTTCACCAGTCTGGTCACTGTCCCTGGAGACATGGAAGTCTACAGCATTGTTAAGAAAGGGATTGTGTCCAAGATAATTATACTACATGCAAAAAGTGCACATGCAGGCAAAGCTCCATGTAGGGGTCAAGATGGAGCCCTGTGAAGCTGCTTTGAATCCCTATCTCAGAATCGAACTCAGCCTGCGGCCTGAGCAACTGTTCAGGGCAGCAGGTTTGGCCAGCCCAGTCAACACTACTCCCATTCCTCAACTTGTGACAGCTTCATCCTTCCAAGGGGACAAAGATACAGAGGGTTCCTGGAAACCCAGAAAAGGTGTTTTCTAAGCCTCACTCACACAGCCCCTGTCATCTGTAACCCTTCAGAGACACAAGAGCTCTGGGAAATGGATTGAAAGATGACTCCTTAGATCCCTGGTACAAGCAGGTTCCTGAGAAAGAGTCCAGGGTGTCAGCTGGGTCTTGTGAGAACTCAGAGGGTCCCAAAGACAGAGGGGCTGGGAAGTGGTACCCACAGAGGAGAGGGGGATGCTACTGAGTACCGCAAATCAGGATCCGGATTTGATTCCATGTCTGCAATGGGAATCCTGCTCAGAACAATAAAAAGAATACAAAGATTTTCCCACAGCCAGACCTGACATACCTGGGTGGCCTTAGACAAGTTACTAGATCTCTCAGAGCCCTGGTGGTTTCATTAGTAAACTGGGTACATTATTATTAATTAGTGTTGGTGTCCAAATCAAGGAACACATGATCAACACCAGAACAGGGCAGGTGGGACAAAGAGACCTGGGGAAACAATCAATCTGTCTTTTGCCTATAAATGTTACATGCTCCACAGTGTGTGGAATGTCTCACTGATAAAGTTTTGGCTCAGAGACTAGGGACGTAGTTCTATTGGTAGGGTACTTACCTAGCGTGCATGAAGGTCTGAGTTCCATCCCCAACCCTGCATGAACCAGGCATGACGGTGCATGCCTATAATTCCAGCTCTTAGGAGGTGGAGGGGTGACAATCAGAAGTTCAAGGCCATCCTCGGCCTGGGCTACATAAGGCCATGTCGTGGCATTTTAGGGTGCAGTAATGGGTATGAATGGCAAAATGTCCAAGTAGCCAGGTCAAAATGTCATATGGTCTCTTGATACCTAATAGGTGTTAATAAAAATCTATCTCCTGGGGGCTGGAGAGCTGGCTCAGCGGTTACGAGCACTTGCTGCTCTTGCAGAGGACCGGGGTTCAATTCCCAGCACCCACATGCTGGCTAACAACCTTCTGTAACTTCAGTTCCAGGGGATCCAATGCTCTTTTCTGACATCCTCAGGCATTGCACAATACAGGTCACTTATGTACATGCACACAATACACTCGTACACATAAAATAAAAATAATTTTAAAAAAATCTATCTCCTGGAAGTAGAGCAATGGTTCAGTGATTAAGAGCACTTGCTGCTCTTCCAGAAGTTCATCTCCCAGCACCCATGTAGGGCAGATCACAACTACCTATAACTGCAGTACTGGGGGATTTGATGCCTTCTTCTGGCCTCCACAGGCACCAGCACACACATGGCACACACACACACACACACACACACACATACACACACACATGCACACACACACACACAATCTTAAAACTTTTTTCCTTCCTTCCAAACCAATTTTACCTTTCTTGAATTCCAATCAGTTTCCATTCTAGGGGAATTTCCTCCTGACCTGTTTTGGGGGAGGGGGAACTTTCCATTTCATCTCCTGGTATGCTAGAGGGGAGTGCCTCCAGGGTCCCCTCAGGCCTCTGTTGCCTTAAGCATTTGGGAAACTGCCAAACTGCCCCCTTAGGATTCCTAGGCACTAGTTCCTGCAGGCTGACACCTAAACACCAGCACTTCCCCTCTCACCATACTGTAAGGGGAGCCTGGGAAACATCCTTTAAGAAGTTCTATCTGAATTTGACACCCACTACTGTCCAAATCTGCCTCCTTGCCAGATGTCAGGGTCCATGCCTGCTGCCTGCAATCTCCATATTTAGGAGGCTGAAGCAAGTGGATCAGAAATTCAAGGCCAGTCCTAGTTCTATATCAAGTTCAAGGTTAACCTGGGCTACATGAGACCCTGTCTCAGAAAACAAAACAGAGCCGCTGAGATGGCTCAGAGAATAAAAGTGCTGGTCATACAAGCCTGATGAACTGAGCTTGGATACCAGGGGGAGAACCAACAGAACCAACTTGGGCTGGGCATGGTGCTGCACACCTTTAATCTTAGCACTTGGGAGGCAGAGGCAGGAAGATTTCTGAATTTGAGGCCAATCTGGTCTATATAGTGAGTTCTAGGCCAACCAGGGCTACATAGTAGAACCCTGTCTCAGAGAGAGAGAGAGAGAGGATAGAACTTCTGAAGGTTATCCTCTGACCTCCACACATGTGCTGTGGCACACAACCACATCCACAAAAGCAAATATAGTAACAAACAAAACAAAAATAAGGGAACTGTAGCTCTTTGAGTCCTTTCTCTCTTGCATGGGGCCACACGGCATGCTCGTACACTGTCAGGGTTCGGGGTCCTTCCACAGCCCTGAGTGACACAAGGAATGCTGTGGCCGTGGACACAGAACTCTGCACTGGTACCCTCAGCTCATTGCACCCGTCGCACCCCCTCCCACAGGAGGTGAAAGTTGGGTTCTAGCTTCTATACTGAACTCTTTTTTGTGCTTCTGGGTTCTCCCGGCAGTTGCCTGGGATATCCCAAGGGCTCCATGTTCAATAAAGGCCTTGTCTCCCTGCACCAGCATGTGGAGCCAGGTTCAGGTGGCACCCCTCAAGCAGGCAGCTTCCTCTAGTCTACTCACCTAATCTGGGAAGGGATGGGGTTGGGGCATCTCCCAGATCTCTCACAGTTCAACCCCCACCCCCCCCCCGCCAACATCTTTACAAGGACTCCTACCAGCCTCAGTGAGTGAGGTACCAGAACCTTGCCAAGGAGGTGCCGCTAGAGGAAGGGAGGTGGTTGGGAGATGGGAGTCCTTTTCTGGAACGCCAGGCCTGAGTCTCAAGTCAAGGCTCCCATTGTCAGTCAAGCAGATTTGGTAAACCCTCACATCTAGGAAGTTGATGCAGGGACCTCATTGAGGCCATAGATAGAACATTCCAAGTGAGTCAGGGCAGGGGTCTCTCTTTGAGACAGGATCTTCCTATGTAACCCTGGCTAGCCTGGGACTTGCTATGAAGACCAGCTTGGCCTCAAACTCCCAGGGATCTGCCTGTCTCTGCCTGCTGAATGCTGGGATTAAAGGCAAGCATCACCACCATGCCTGGGCCTGGTCATTCATTCTTAAGAGACCGAATTCTTCTGCATCCTTCTACTGTAACAGGTGCAGGCTACCTAATAAGCCCGTTGTCCAAATGTTCCTCTCAGGAAGCCCCAGCCTCTAGCTGTCTGGCTCTTAAAACAAGCCCATCTGTTTGGAAAGTTTCAGAGGCAGCTGGGAGGGGCTCCAACCACCCAGGTTCCTTCCAGATCTTTGCGGTGGGAGAACCCCAAAGCTGTGATGTGATTCCCCCGCTCCTCCACCCCCAATGGGTGTTAGGGAACAAGGCACCAGGGGAGGAGAACTCTGGGAGCCAGATCCCAAAACTCCTATGGGTGTGAGACCAGAAACACAAACCCTGCACACCCCCACCCCCTCAAGCCACCGTCCGGAAAAAAATAAACTATTTCCTGCAAGCAGCTCCGAACTAGAGTCTGTGAGTCCTCTGTGACACATGTTACATAAATAGAAGCCGCAGAGGGGGAAAGCCTGTTTTCTCTTTCATTATTTATCACTCTGTAACCATCTCCAGCTGGGTGAGTAAACAGGCCCATTGGCCCATAATGAAGACCAGACTGCTGCTGTGGGGCTGCCGGAGGGGGGGAAGAGAGAGAGAGAGAGAGAGAGAGAGAGAGAGAGAGAGAGAGAGAGGGGTTAGGGGTAGTGGAGGTACCTAGTTGTAAAAGGCAAGGCAAGAGGCCATTTCTGGTGGCTCTGGACAGAGCAGCCAGCCAGATGTGGAGGGGATGAAGAGATGCTGGAGTAGAAGGGGAGGAGTCTGAAGAAGATGCTGTGTGGGTGGGAGGGGATGTGAGACTAAGAGGCAAGTGTAAGGCTGCAAACGTGTGGGACGCTGGGCGTGATCTCCCCCAGGGTGGCCTCTGAGTGTGGCCTCTGAGGTGTATGTGGAAGGTGAGGATGCACGGGGCATGAGGGCCTGGGCCTGGCTATTTGGATAACTACAGGAGTCAGAGAGCAAAATCATGGCGGGGGAGTGTGGTCCTGCTAGCATGTAAATGTGTGCCTATGTGTGACTTTGTGACCCTGGAAGGCAGAAGTGTGTAGATACAGGTGTGTCACTGTCACTATCCCACATGCACGTTCAGCCTACCGGCAGTATTAGGAATTGAACTGTGCACCTTCCACCTACCTCTTCCTGCACACGCATGTACACACACACACACACACGCACACAGAAAGAGAGATGAAGCTTCTATACCCAGCACCTTGGGATATAATCTAATTTAGGGATCAGATGTTTGCAGATATAAACTGTAAAGAGGAATTGGAACTGGAGTCAGGTGACCTCAAGATGCTATGATTGGGGTGTTTACAAGTGTTCTTGTGGAGCTGGAGTGGAGAGCTGGCTCAGCAGTTAAGGACACTGACTGCTCCTGCAGAGGACCTGGGTTTGGTTCCCAGCACCCACATGGCAACTCACAACTGTTTGTGATTCCTTCAAACAGGGTTTATGTGAAGGCATCAACACAGGTAGAGAACACCATGGAAGACTTGGGTAGGAAATAGAGGGAAGCTTCTAGAAGCCATAAGCACCTGAGTATGCCAGAAGCTGGGAGAGAGGAGGAGAGATCCTTTCCTACAAGCCTCCGAAGGAGCTTTTGTTTGGTTTTTGTTTTCTTTCTTCTTTTCTTATCTTTTTTTTTTTTTTTTTTTGACAGGTCTCCTATAGCCCCAGCTGGCCTGGAATTTACTATGTAGACAAAACTGGCCTCCATTTCACAGAGATCCACCTGCCTCTGACTCCCGAGTGCTGGGATTAAAGGCATGCAACCACAACACCCAGCTTGGGTTTAGATTGACTTGGTTTGGTTTTCTTGAGACAGAGTCTCATATAGCTCAGGCTAGCCTCAAACTCAAATTCACTACGTAGCCGAGGATGGCTTTGAACAGAAGTCTGATCCTCCTGTTTCTACCTCCTGAGTGCTAGGATGGAAGGCCTACATCAGTACTAGAGGTAGAGCCCTGAGCCTCATACATGCTAGGCAAATACCCTCAGCCTACTGAGCTGCGTCCCCAGACTCTGTTTGTTTTGTCTTTGAAATACCTTCTCATGTTAGCCCAGGATGGCCTCACACTCACTATGTAGTCAAGGATGACCTTGAACTTCTGATCCTTCTGATTCCACCTCCCATGTGCTGGGATCAAGACCTGCACCCCCACATTCATCAGGAAGAACCTTGATTTTGGACTTCTGTCCCCTTAAACTGTGAAACAATACATGCCTATTGTTTTAAACTGCCCAGTTCGTGGTACTTTGTTATAGAAACCTCACGAGACTGACACAAATATAACAAACAATACTAGGCCTATGAACATGTATGGGAGCTTGGGTGTGCAAATAAGTGTGAGAAACTATGAACTGTGAATGAATGAGTGTGGTGAATATGGTGGGATTATGGGAACCTGCCCATATGTGTGTTCAGAATTCATAACTTATTAGCCTGGGACCGCACCTCACCTCCATCCTTCACTTAAAAAAATATATTTATTTTAGTTTTATATGTATGAATATTTTGTCTGCGTGTATGTAAGTGCACCTGTGTGTTGTAATGCCCACAGAGGCCATAAGAGGGTGTCAGATCCTGGTTTCTTTGCAGCTCAGGCAGATGTGCTAGGATTACCTGTCTGCATGGAAAAGTTCAAGGTAGACCTGACAAGGCTGTACATAGAGCTTTATTATTATTGTTGTTAAATTAATGTATTTATTCTCTGTGTGCATGTATATGTACAAGTCAGTAAAGAACTTGTGGGATGGGTGTTTCTCCTTCCATGTGGGTCCCAGGGATCAAATTCAGGTCATCAGCCTTGATGGCAAACACCTTTATCTGCTGAGCCATGTTGTTGGCCCAGAGATTTCTGAGCACCTATAAGGGCCAACCTGTAGACCACCAGATGACAAAGCCACCTGGAGACTAGCCTCTGCCACCCGGTCTGGGGACATCATAATTGTGCAATCAACAAAGCCCATATTACAAAGCCTGCATCTTTGAATCCTCAAAGGTGTGCCGGACAGGCCTTGCTAGGAAAACGTAGACAAGCCACTTTCTCTCTGAGCTTCTGTTATCTCTCTGAGAAGGGCACAGCCACCCTTGCCCTGACTATTTCATAGTGATCTTGTCGGGACCTCAAGATAAGCCAGTGTTTGCTCGAACAATTCACTGGTCTAAACTGGGCACAGCGAGAGTCTGAAGTCTAAGGGACACCTTCCAAGGCTTCTGAGAATGAAGCCTGTCCAGAGAGAGGCAGGGGTAAGCAAAAGGTGAACCCAGGGGTGCTGTCTTAAGTCCCCAAAGCACCAATCAACTTCAGCAAACCTGTAGGTTTTGCAGTTCCAGGAGCATCCTTCTCCATTGTTACTTAATCCCCTTTGAAGTAGGTTTTCTGATGCTTGTTCTGATACAATCTCATAAAAGGAACGTGAAATCCAGCCTAGAGCGTCCAGGGAAGACCTCCAAGAGGAGGTACCACCGAGCTGGGTCAGCAGTGAAAGCAAACCTAAGAAAAGATATTCCAGATGGAGAGCAGGCATGAGAGGAAGCCCAGCTGCATGGACGAGCACAACACCACAAGTCCCAGGTGGCAGAGGAAATGGACCGAGAGGGGAGAAAGGTGCACCAGGCCAGGTGTCTCAATTTGGAATGGGTGTTTTAAAAATATATTTATTATTGTTGTCGTTGCTGTTGTTGTTCTGTGTATGTGTAAGTGCTGGTGTGTAAGTGCTGTGTGTAAGTGCTGTGGCCATGCATGAGGATCAGAAGACAACTTGATTCTCTCCCTCCACTGTGGGTTCTTTCTGGAGCTCGAACTCAGATCATCAAACTTTCATGGCAAGCATTTTTACCCACTCAGCCATCTCACCAGAACTGGAATGGGTCTTGGGGAGGGCATGACAAGTTCAAGTTGGCACTCTGGGAATTGAACCCATGGCCTTGTGCATACAGGATAGCTATGAACGAACTTTAAACTTTGTATATAGATAGAACTCTGATTTGTTGTTTTTGAGATAAGGTCTCCCTCTTGGCATTGATCTCACAGAGAGCAGCCTGTCTCTTCCTCCTAAGTGTTGGGATTAAGTCACCATACCTGGACCTCTGTTTTATTTTTCAAAGAGGATCTCAGAGATCCTAGGCTAGTCTCAAACTCGCTAAGTAGCAAAGGATGACCTTGAGTTTTTGATCTTCCTGCCTCCCTCTGAGTGCTGGGATTACAAGTGCAAGCCCCAACACCCTGCACATCCTGTTTATGTGATGCTGGCGACTGAACTGAGGGTTTCATTCACGTTAGGCACCCATTCAACCAACTGAACTACATTCCCAGCTGCTGCCTCACCTGTTTTAAGACAAAGTCTTATTATATAGACCAGGCTGACCTACAACTTGTGGCTCACGTGCCTCAGCCACCAGAGAGATGGGATTAGAAGTGTGGACCACCATGTCCAACTCGGAACTTTTTAACCACTGTGAATGATGCGTTGGAGAGAATCAGGCTGGAAAGTATGGGGTTCAGTTCATAGCTGCTAGAATGCAACAGGTAGAAGGCAGTAAGTGTCCCAATAGCCAACAGAGCAGGGTGAAGAACAGGGAATGGCTCTCAGAAGTGCTTTGGATGGGGGCGATGACTCGAGGGATGTCCTCAGTTGGTAAAGTGTGTGCTTAGTGTTCACAAAACCCTGAGCTTGGTCCCCAGGACAGCATAAACCAGGCATAGTGATAAACACCTGTAATCCCAGGAGGTGGAGACAGGAGAATCACAAGTTCAATGATGATGACTTGGTTTGGGGACATGCCAGCATCCCTTGAGGCCCACAAGCATGGTGTGGGATCAATATCTAAGACAGGATGGTGAGAGAAGCCACCAATGTACTCGTGGTAGTTAAGCCCAGGAGAATAGACCTGGCTAGATGGCTCAGTGGTTAAAGGCACTTGTCACCCAATGAGGCCTGATGGCCTGAGTTTGATCCCCTGAACCCGCATAAAGGTGGAAGGAGAGAACTGATTCCATCAAGTTGTCTTCTGACCTCTGTGTGTGTCATGGCACATGTACCCACATATACATATGCAATGTAGACACATAAAAGGACTTAAAACAAAAGAGAGAGAAGGTGGGCTTGTCTAAGGAGACAAGAAGCACGATCAGAGCTACGTGAAACCTGTGTGTGTAGGAAGGGACGGCGAGTGAGGGGTGAAGCCATGAAGCCACGAAAAGGAAGAGTTAAGGACGAGGGCAGAGGGCAGAGCGTGGCACCATGCCCTCATCTCTCAGCTTTCACCCAGAAACGTAGAAGACTGCTCACTGCCAACACCTGTTCTTTGCCAGAAAGGGTTTTTCTGGCCAAGGAGATGCCCATGGCTCCAGCCCAGGCCAACATTGACATGCAGAGAGATAAAGCATCCGCAAGCTGGCCTCCAGTCAAGCGAATGGGGCTGGGGAAGAAATACACAGACTCAGGCTCCCTGCGACCTGGGGTGCATTTCACATGGCTCCCAGGCTCCCCAGGGGCAGTACACATGGCTTCCTGGATCGCTGTTTCCCTTCTTCCTCCCCACCCCGCCCCCTTGTATTTCAGGGATCAGCTACTAAACAAATCTCTTGAATTTCTTCTGCTCCACCTTGCTTCTGGAAGAACATAAGGCAGAGGTGATCATAAAGCCAAACGGAGAAAATTTCATCACATCCTCTCCAGGTATAACTTGAAGGGCACCAGATGATCCTGTCCCTGTGCCCACCTCCACGGTCATATTAATAAAAGAGTCAAAGTGGGGTATGGTGGTGTATGCCGGCAGATGTGGATTTCTGAGAGTTCCCAGCTAGCCTGGTCTACATAGTAGGACTCCGTCTCAAAAAATTAAATAAGGAGTTGGAGAGATGGCTCAGCAGTTAAGAGCACTGGCTGCCCTTGCAGAGGACCTGAGTTCAGTTCCCAGCACCCATGTCTGGTGGCTCACAATCATCTCTAACTCTAGATCTGATGCCCTTTTCTGGTCTCTGTGGGTACCTGTACACGTGTGACGCACACACACACACACACACACACGTACACACACAAATAAATAAAGACAAAAATAAAATCTTTACTATAAAGAAGCCAAGGGCATGGCCTTGAACTCGGTTCTTTAAGGGAAGCACGGAGGACTGTTCTCTGTAATCATAAGATGGAGCCTGAGTTTCAGCCCCACTGACCTTTGGTCTTGTCCTATGTAAAATGACGATCACACCACTGCCCACCTGACTCAGGCTGAAACCCCGCAGAAGCAAGCCAAGATGACGATTTCATTGCAAACGTGCAACTTGAAGGAAACCCGGCACAGAAGTGGGGAACTAAGGCACGGTGTGCAGTGATGTGTCAGCAAGTCTGTGACTTTGCGACCAGCCTGGGCAAAGGCAATATAGCGAGCTCCATCTCAGGCCCGACTCATGACTGACAGAGGGAAGGCTAAGCGGCTGGGTCTACTCCCCGGGCTCATCTCAAGTATGTCTCCCTTTTCCTCCACAGAAAACTCTCCATGCTGGGATCGCATTTGACCCATTGACTCTGTTCTCTAATTAATGGAAAACTGCTTGGCAAATTATTGTTCATTTCCTGGTCTTTAATGAGCAATTTCCCACCAATCAGTCCAAAGTCCAAGTGTCTACCCACCATGTCTCAGTCCTTAAAAGTAATTCCAAGGGGGCTGCAAGCATCTTTCAGGACCCAGGCACCCAAACAGCCTGGTACCTAGGGCAATACCACCTCACCAAGTCCTAGGGCCTGGCCCCCACAGTCCCAGGGATATATATCCCCACGTGACATGATCCTCTATTCGGGCTAATATGGGAAACTGATAAGCCTCTCGCAGGAGTGGGAGCCCCCTCTTAATGTGGGGGGGGGTCTACAGAGTGCCTGGAAGGCTCCTGGCACAGTTCATTAAGATATCAACCCTTAATGAATATTTCTTTGTTTAAATTGCCATTTATCTTGGGGAACAGGGGCCTTTGTGGGAAAGAAAAAAGCTGCCCCTCGCATTCCTTCCCCACCTCCACTCAGCACAGACCCTGGATCTTTCTGAGCGACCGCAAATCAGGATAGATGAGGAGGGAGAAGATTCCAGAAAGGAGGGTGGGGGAAGGACAGAAATGCCTAAACAAGAAGGAGATGACAGGGAAAAAAATGCATTGCATAGAGACCATGATGGCAAGACACCAGTATAGTCTAGCTGACCATCAGTGACAGGGAGATGGGGTAAAGAAACAGACACATACTATGCTGAAATGTTCTCTGGCAGCTTCTGACATGACCTAGAGCTACAGGTGACAGACCAGAATTCAGCTCAGAAACCTGAAGTTGAGTAAAATGGGACTAGAGGCTCAGTGTGGCACACCTGTCACCCAGTACTCACTCAGGAGGCAGAGGCAGGAGGATCAGGAGTTCAAGGTCATCCTTAGCCACATATCAAGTTCAAGGCTATCCTGCTATACATGAGACTGTCTCAACACAAAAGAATAACAACAACAAACCCCCTAATAACTAGAGCTAATAATAGCCTGGGCTACATAATGAAAATTTAAAAATACCTTTCTCTGTTATGATTTTTTTAATTGATTTGTATTTTATAGGTATGAGTGTCTTGCCTGCATGTAAATGTACCATGTGAATGCAGTACCAGAGAAGGCCAAAGAGGGTGTCAGATCCCCTAGAGCTGGAGTTACAGGTGGTTGTTAGCCGCCATGTGAGTGCTGGGAACTGAACCTGAGTCCTCTGCAAGATGACTGCCAAGCCATCTCTCCAGCACCCTGTTTATAAATTCTTTGTGCTGCTGGGTCTGGAATCCAGGACCTCATGCAAGCTAGGCAAGGGTTCTTTGCTACCCAGCTACACCCCAACGCTTCTTAACAGGGTACCCATGCAACATTATAAAATTTAACTTGGCAAGGTCAACTTTAGGCAACTGGTTACCTCTGGCAAAAACAGAATGCAGAGAGAAAGGGAGAGAGAGAGAGAGAGAGAGAGAGAGAGAGAGAGAGAGAGAGAGAGAGAGATATGGAAATTGCCTTGACTACTTCAGCCAGCCATGTTCCAAAGAAATGTGCATGAATTACAAGTTTTCACCCAGATCAACTAGTCTTTTGTTATTTGTTTATTTTTCAGATAGGTAGGGTGTCCTCTGGCTTCTAACTCACTAAGTAACAGAGGATGGATGGCCTTGAACATCAGAACCTGCAGCCTTTACCTCCCATGTGCTGGGATTATAGGTGTGTACCACTATACTCAGTTTTGTTGATAAAGTTCTAGTTCTCAATTAACTAAAAAGAAGGGCTGGAGAGACAGTCCAATGGTTAAGGGTATTTAACTGCTCTCCCAGAGGACAGAAGCTTAGAAGCAACCAGGGCCAGTAGCTCACAACTATTCATAACTTCCGCTTTAGGGGATCTGACATTCTCTTCTGGCCCCCAAGAGTACTCACACAAGCATGCACACACCCAGATATACACACACACACATAAATAAAATAAAATATAATTTTGTTTTCTTTTCTTTTAAGACAGGTCTCCCTGTAGTCCCCGCTGGCCTGGAACTCACTATGTAGACCAAGATGGTCTCAGTCTAACAGAGATCTGCCAGCCTCTGTCTCCCAAGTGCTAGGATTAAAAGTGTGTGTCACCACACCCAGCTGAAATAAATCTTTTTAAAAGTAAACTACAAGGGCTGAAGGGATAGATCGGTGGTTAAAACCACTGGCTGCTCTTGCCTTTGAAAGGGCCTGGATTCAGGTCCTAGCACCCAGATGGCAGCTAACAACTATCCATTACTCCAGTTCCAGGAGATCCAATACCCTCTTCTAACCTCTGTGGGCATTTCATGACACAGGTGCACTTACATGCAGACAATATACTCAAACACATAAAAATACAAATAATAAATAAAATATTAAAAAATGAAATATTTGAAGGAAAAGAAAAAGACAAGATCCTTAGCAGTGAGTTGAGTGGAAACAAAATATCTGGGCTTAGGTATGTGCAGACTATGAGTCTAACTAAATACACTATTTTTGAATCTTTTTATTTTTATGTGTATGAGTGTTATGCCTGCATGTGGGTAGGTACACCCATGTCATACAATGCCCAAGGAGATCAGAAGAGGTGTCGGATTCCCTGGAACAAGTTATGGAAGGTTGTTAGCTGCCATGTGGGTGCTGGGATTCACACCTAGGTCCTCTGCAAGAGTCGTCAGTCCTCTTAACTGCTGAGCCATCTCTCCAGCCCCCTAAATACACTATTTTTAAATACATATCCACCATCACTCTCTCCAGGGTGATGTCAGGACTAGTGCTGGAAATAAGCTCATCCATTGACCAGCCCATGCCCAGAACAGGGAGGCAGCTGACCCCACGAATAGGCATCTATTTCCTAGCCCAAGGAAGATCTGAACCACCCCCCAACCCTTCTTCACTGCCTCCTGACTTTGTGACCAAAGCAAATTAACTGACCTCTCTGGGCCAACTTTGCTTGTAATGGAATGATGAAACTAGGCAGTGAGGACCTGGCACACAGCAGCGTTTCCGAAGCGGCCACTCTTACGGTTTGAATCTGCTGAAGTCACTGTTGCTTATTTTTAAGTGAGGAAACTGGGGCTCACAAAGGAAACTGAGTGTTTATGGAAAACAGTTCAGGAACAGGTCTCGTCATCCTATGGGGCTTGCTCCCTGCTTTTCCAGGCTAGCCACCCAGAAGAGGCATCTTCCTAATTTTGGGTGAAGGAAATGAAGGCACGGGCATCTTAACCTTCCCAGGTCACGCATCTGTAAATGATAGAGGCTGATGTTCGACCCAAGGCTGCGTGACTGTCATCCTAACCTTGGCCTCTGTCAGGCCAAAACTCTAGGTTATTGCTACCACCTGAGCTTCTGCCCCTGCCCTTCATTCTGGGATGGGACTGGGTACAGTCAGTTCCCGTGGGAACTTCCCACCAACTCTTGCACTATAGCTTTTCTTTCAAGGTTTGTTTGTCCTAATAAGGACAAGATGGGGGTCTTCTGACTCCCTCGGGCTTTCCACTGTGACTCAGAAGGCATTGGGGGGAGTGAGTGGGCCTTGAGTAGAGAGGTAAACTGAAATGAAAGAACAGCAAACCTGTGTGGGAAGCGCGCGCGCGTGTGTGTGTGTGTGTGTGTGTGTGTGTGTGTGTGTGTGTAGAGGGGGGTGCTGTGCAAGGTGAGAGGACAGGGTTCTATGAACATGACAGCAGCCCATCTTCCCAGTAGATCCCTCTTTCCTATCCAGTGTACCTCATTCCCACTTTCGGCTTCTACCTTAGGACAAGAAGTGGGCTGAGGGGCCAGAGTCACAGCCCAGCTGTCCTGACTGTCTGCACACCACGATGTTCACAAAGCTGCCTCTCACAGAAGGTAAAGCAGATCCTGCCACCAAGGCTCCTTCCACCCCCAGACACCCTCCTAGGCAGGTCACGCACTGCTCGGTAGGCAGTACCACATTAAAGAGCCCCAGGAGTGCTCTCCTGTCCAAGACAAGTAGCTCTGGTGGGAACTGCTCCGTTACTCACCAGCTATGTAAACCTTAATATGGTGACTGTCACCTGTGCCTCAGTTTCCTCCCCTATAAAAGAGGCAATTGAATCACCTACCTCTTAGGGTAGTTGTGAAGATTAAATGAATCAGCACAAGGCAGGACTCGTGTATTAGCTGTCATCTAATTTTTTATCTTTATTTTTGGATTAAGATATTTTAAAATATACATTATTTGCTGTGTGCATGCACATAGTGTGCACACTAGAGGTCAGAGGACAACTTGCAGGAGTCAGTCTGTTCCTTCCACCATGTGGGTCTCCGGGATCCTATTCAGGTTGTCAGGCTTGGCCTGGCAGGTGTCTTTATCCCTATTCTGGGAGCTTTTTTGCCAGTCCTATTTTAGATTTTTCAGAGACTCACATAGCCCAGGCTGGCCTGTAACTTCCTTCATAGCTGAAGATGACCTTGAACTCCTGATCCCTCCAGCCTTCACCTCCAAAGTGCAGGGATCACAGGTCACCACACAACTGCCATTTGATTCTCTTTTCTACTGGAAAAATCAACTGTGGTCAAAGCTCTGGCCTGGGGGTGAGACTAGGTGGGAAAGCATTCCTGTGGCATGACACCTCCATGTCTGCAGAAGGGTCTGTGCATGCTTGTTGCATCTGCCCACTTGGGCAGGGATCTGGGCCTGAGGAGATCCCACCACATTCCAACTTCTTCTGGCCATTGCTCCCACAGAAAAAGGGCAGAATAAGTGTGGGAGACCCCGTTCTTTTAAGCCCTACTTTTAAGCTTTCTGTCCCTCGGCCACCTCCTTCAAGAGAGACTTCCAGAGTCATTGTGGACCTGCTCTCATCCCAAAGCAGGAGTCTGGGACTTGGCATCACTGGTCAGATGAGCACAACACATAGGGTCGCTGAGGTGTTCCTCACCTCCGCCCACCTCCACACACCCAGACAAGAGGGAAGATGTTTGGGGATATAGGAGGTGGGAGGATCTCTCTTTTTTTTTTTTTTTTAAAACCCCAGCTCTCCATCAGTCTGAGCCCGACGACTGCTACCCAACATAGCCCTCCCCCTCGGATCCTGGGGCCTTTCCGCACCCGGACTTCCCCCTCCCAACCCAAACACACCACAGTCCGCGCCGCCCCCATCTCTCCTCCAGTCCCCCCCTGGGCACAAGAGGTTTCAGAGACGCAGAGTTTTGTTTACAATCTAATTTGTTCAGATAATTGCCTCGACTTTGCTCTGCCTTTGGCCCGCGTGGATCCAGCCTGGGGCCCTTCACTGGCTCTCAGAGCACTTGAGAGGAAATTCCCCTTTGCAGACCAAGGCAGCGCGTGCGCGCG
The DNA here is from genome assembly GCA_035773235.1 of Eospalax fontanierii. Classification (NCBI taxonomy): domain Eukaryota; kingdom Metazoa; phylum Chordata; class Mammalia; order Rodentia; family Spalacidae; genus Eospalax; species Eospalax fontanierii. Next base: position 8,831,011 of record CM069549.1, read on the forward strand.
GGGTAGGGAGAATGACTGTTCACAAAGCCCAGAAGGAGCCTCCCCAACCCCAGCCCCCACGCAGTGAGGAGTCAGAGGGGAGGCAAGGCAAGGCTGGGCCGGGGCCCGACGCCGGCTCCTGACTGGGAGTGGGAGCCTGGGGGAGGGGGGCAGGACCACTCCCCACGCCAGGCGCAGCGGGCCGGGAACCAGTGAACCGTGTGTGCGAGCAGGACTTGGCCATACTTCCAAACTCCTGGGAAAGGCCAGAGTTTAAGTGTATACTAAGATAGGTCTCTGGCCAAGGAGAACCTCTGCATCCTCTCGGCCTATCTACTGGTGCAGACCTCCTCTCCCCGACGTCCCCATCTTTTTCCTCCCCTAAACTTTGGCGCACGTGGTCTTCTTCGCCCCGCGAGGTGAAAGTTGCTGCACCTGCTTTAGGCGAATTATGGTAGCACTAGAAGTTGGTCTGCCCTCCCTCCGCTGCTCGCTCACTCGCTCGCTCGCTCACTTGCTCCCTCCTCCCCGGCGCTCGGCGCGCTCCCTCCTTCCCTCCACCCCGCCGGTCCCCCGCCCCGTGCGCCCCGCCCGCGCGCCGCCCGCTCGCAGCCACTCGCTGCCGGGGCTCAGTCGCAGCCCCTCGGAGTCCAGAGCCGGCCGCCCCCGCGGACCGGACAGTGCGCCCGGCGGCCCGGACGGAACCCCCAGCACGCGACCGGGGCGCGGCGCAGGCGGCGGTGGCGCGGCGGGGAGGAGCCCGGGCCGGAACCAGGGCTGGGCCGGGGGCGGGGACGCCGGGGTCCCGGAGCCTAGGAGCCCGAGCGAGCTAACGAACGTCGCCGGAGGACGGGACCGGGAAGGAGGACCGCGGAATCCGGAGCGAGCCCAGCTACCCTCTAAAGTGCGATGCCCCGGAGGGGCTGAGGCGCGCGGCGATCGGCGCGGGGAGGAGCGCCCGGGAGCGGCGCAGCGCGGAGGGGCAGTCCCGGCGGGCGGCGGCGGGCCCGGGCTGCGACCCGAGCGAGCCCCATGCCCCGTGCTGGCTGACGGGCCGGAGCCCGCACGGAGCGGCCGGGCCGGACAGGTAGGTGGCGGATCGGCCGGGCCCCCGGGACGCGGGTGGGGGTTGGGCCGGCCACTAGACCAACTCCCTCGCTCGCTCACTCTCTCGCCCGCTCCCTGGCTCACTTTGTGTTTGCAAACTGCCCTGCCGGGAGCAGCCGGGCCCCGGGCTGGAGCACTTTGTTCCAGCCGGGGCCGGCGGAGGCGCACTGACCCGGGGCAACTGCGAGACCCCGCCCCCCCGCCCGGGTCCCCCGAGGGCCGGATCTGCCTTGGGAACAGGTGGGGGCTGCGGCGCGGGCTTGGGGGGGGCAGCCGGAGGCCGGTCAGGGGGCGGCTGGAGAGGCCACTGAGGCCCGCCCTGCCCGGAGAATCTGGGCTCCGCCCCCTCCTGGCCTCGCCGCTGGGAATGGGGTGTAAGGGGGCGCGACCCCCCCTCCCCCGCCCGGAGTGAAACAAAGACTACTTCCCGGCCCGGACTTTCCTGAGCTGGGAGGGGAAGTGGTGAAATGGGATCCCCCAATTCCAGTCTGCACGGGACTCCCCAAGACTAGCCCGAGGCAGAAGGCCTTGGGTGAGGGGTGGGGACGACACCGCTGTCTCACCGCCGTGTCGCCTCGGCCTCGGAGGGTACGGGTCTTGCTGAGGTCGTACCTCGGAAGTGCCGAGACCAGTCTACCCTCTTTCCCGCAACCCTCAATCAGATCAGAGATAGAGCAGAAAACTTCTTGGGGACTTGAGAGAGGCTGGAAATGGCCCCTGTGCGCCGGAGCTGGACGGTGGGGGACTGATCTGGTGGATACCTCGACCCACCCCATTTGGACAGAGCTTCCCGCGGTGTAGTGGGGCGGGGGCGGGGGAGAGTAACAGAAAGGCCGGAGGTCACCGGAGATGTGGGTCCCCGAGTGATCAACCAGGACTGCAGCCACTCAGACCAAGAATTCCTAGTGTCTCACCCAAAGACAGTCCCCTCGTCACCTCAACACCTCTCGGACCCGCGGCCAACCCCGGTGGCACTCCAACCTTGTGCTGTGCGTCTACATCAAACTTCTTGGGCTGCGCCAGAGCGGAACCCGGTGGCACTAGAAAATGGGGTGCTCTAAGAGATTTGGGGTCGCGGCCAGCCGTGTGATTTCGCGGGACGCGGATCCTTGAGTCAAAGGCCCTGACCTTCGCAGATTCACACTCCCCGCACTGGGGCGACTTGGTGAATGCACCCATGTTGCATCCCCCTACTCGACGTTGGGAGGACAAGGGTGGGGGGCGGGGGTCCTTGCGCTCAAACAGTGCCCTACTCCAACTTTGCACTCCCCGGCCTCCCGTGCCAAATCTGTCCTGCTCGGCACCTAGGATTTCAGATCGGCGCCTGGTGCAGGCGGGTCTCCCCACCAGGTGGACCACGGTGCGGTGCGCACAACTGGATAAGGATTGGGGCCCTGGAGGAACAAATTCAAGTCCAAAGCCACCGTTTGGAGGTTTCAGAGCGAGCCGTGAGGAGTTTTGGCCAATGCGGGATTTCACCTGAACTTCAGCATCTTAAGCCCATGTTGCAGAACACCGGTGTGCAGAGGGCCCCAGACTGAATTGAGTTAGGTCTGGAATTCAGGGCTGGGAGAGCCGGCGCAGCTCAGCGGCAGTGCTCCCTTTTCCCACGAAGTAAGGAGTAGCCGGGAGTGGTCTAGGCGGGAGCATCGAGTAATCCCTGTGCCCCTCTTCTCCGCAGAGCTGCCCCCGCTCCCCCAGAACCACCAACCGATCTCACCCTTGTCCTGGATGCCCAGCCCCACAGGCGTTTTGTGCCCTGGTTGATCTGAGGGGAAGAGCCTTTTGAAGGAGAGTCACCGGCCTCAGACAACCTCTGCCCGCCCCCGCGGAAAACCGCTGTGAACTCTGAAGGCTTTCTTTTCTTTCATTTCTTTCCTTCCTTCTTTCTTTCTCTTTCTTTCTTTCTTTCTTTCCTTTCTTCTTTCTTTCTTTCCTTCCTCCTCCCTTCCTTCCTTCCTTGCCTTCTTAAACTTGAGAAACTTTTATCTTGCTACAGTGATTGCCAGGAGTCACCTGGAGGTTGGAGGAAGCAAACCGGCTGCCCTGGGCACTTAGATGGCTTGCTGACTCCAAGGTGCCCTTAGATCTTCGAGTGTTTAGATTTTGAGGCTTCCATTCTAGTCATGTGGCAAGGTGGCCTGGGGAGCAGGTTTGCTGAGGCAGACCCCAGTGAGATCCAAACCTCAGCTCGAGGACACTTCTCAAGTGCCCATTTTCTTTTCTGGCCAGGCATGTGTTGAGACCCGTTATGTTAGCCCAGGCTGGCTTCAAACTCAGCGTGCTTTCTGCCCTCTGGTATGCTGGGATTACAGGTGTGTGCCACCCCCCCCAAGACCCCCACTTTATCGTAGCCCCAGTCTTGGCACAAGTTGGGGGAGACCACACCACACTCTTTCTGACCCTAAGGCTGGGCGCCTTACTTTGTGTTTTGGAACTTGGGAACCCGCCTTGGATAGGCTAAGTAAAGCTTGACAACTGTGCTGGAGAGCACCTCGAGCTGGGCTGGCCAGGCCCCTTGCCAAGGGACCAGCCCCTGTTCCTCTCGGTGTGGCTCATTTTCAGCTAGAAAACCCCACCCCCTTCCTCTACCTTTAGCCAGAAACTTCCTTTCTGGCTGTCAGGTAGGTAGGTCCCTTCTTGCCAGGAATGTGCATATCCTGCTGGGCCCCTATTCCAAACACACCTTTTCCTTGCGGGGAGGGACATAGGAAGACTGAAAGAGGATGGCTTTCTTTTGATCCCATACTTCTGCAAATGTTTGCTGAGCCCCTATTCTGTCTAGGCAGATCCCCAGCTGGGTACTAGGGCACCCTAGTGCCGAAGGCTGCGGTCTACTCTATGAACCTCAAATTGCTGGGATAGAAGAGACAGATAAGGGAGTAGCGTGACAGTTTGGTTTCTGAGGAGCGTGTGAGGGAAGGGGCATCTCCCCATGAAGCCTGCAGTACATTTTAACTCTTCACTACCTGTGGTGGTTTCTCGGAGATCTCTTTGGTCACAGTACAGTTCAGCTCAAGAGGTTCCTGTCTTTTCCTTACAGTCGGTCCTAGGGGCTTCTCTGTTTCTCTTCCCTCCCATCTTATTCCTCTTCCAGCTTTCCCAGGCCCAAGGCAGCCATGGGCCTATTTTTGTCAGGACTCTGTTGGCTGAAATAGCTTCCTCTGGGTTGGTTCCGGAGCTCCGTCAGAACCCAAGGCATGGAACTTGTGCCTCCCCAGGGCCAAACGTGTGTCAGAGTGAAAAAAGCTTTGGAACTTGGCACTAGAGATGGGACTCTGGGGAACTTAATTAAGCCGCTGGAACCTCAATTTTCTTAGGTTGTAAAGTAGGTCAATAATACCTAGAGTAGAAGTCAGCCTGGGAGTTGAAGTGGAGGTAAAGTTCTGAGCTCCTGCAAGTGCCTGGCCGCAGAAGTACTACCCAGTGATGGCTCTTTCTTTTCTTTCATTTTTAAAAATCAGTTTACCAGCACTGCCAGGCCACTTCTTGGGCTAAATACTGGACTATTAACCTTCGTTTTATAGGCTGGAAAGTGAATCCAGAGAGGCAATATGTGTTGAGGTTCTTTTGCTACTCAGGAGAACTAGTACTAAATAGCTTCAGAATAACCAAGGTGTTGGAGCCTCTGCTACGGGTGAAAAAGAAAGGAGGAATGGGTAGGCTGGCACTCCCTACTCCCTTCTTCGCCAGCCTGGGCCCAGCATCCTCTCTCCCCAGTGTGTCTAGGATATACTTCCCTGCCTTTAGGGAAGGCCTGGCATTCCCTGCCCCTTAGGCCCTGTTAAGGTGCTAATGGAGACCAATACAAATGAGAGAGAGAATTTCCCAGAAGGCAGAGGAGGAAAGCCTGGTATCTCTTTTTCAAAAGAGGAGATTCCTAGTGGTTGGAAATGTAGCACTCAGACGCCTATGGAAAGAAAGCCATCAGGCAGAGAGTGTAAGATTTGAGACCCTCCATTGAGTGGGTCATCTCAAAGGGGCAAGAAGAAACTTCCCTAGGGGGAACCTGAAGTTGTTGGCTCTCCTCCGCATTACCTTCCCAGATTCTCTGTGGAAATGCACACTTCTATATACTGCCAATTGTACCAAGCCAGGATCCCAGTGGGAACCCTCATTCCTCTGGCCTCTGACTTTGTGGCTACGCTTCGTGCTTGTTCTGGGCTCTTGTAGAGAGCTCAGGGAACACTGCTGGGCTGGAATACAAGAGCACACCACATAAAATGTACCTTCTGCCTAGAGCCACAGGGTGTTAGGCCATGCTGTCATCTGTGTTATGTCACTCTCCTTGGTTCCAGAACAGATGGGCGCTCTCGCTCTCTCTCTCTCTCAACTCGCCCCTCTGTTTTCTTCATCACCCCCTGCCTTTAATCTCAGCTTTTACCTTACCTCTTGGGCCCCTTCCTCTCCCTTTGCCCCACTGAGGTCTCGAGGTGGCTGGCTGTGCGGGTGGTGAGAGACAGGTGAAGGGTGTTTGCGTTCCCACTGGAGTTGGTCCTGATGGCATCTCTCCTGGGCTACTACTATGCAAATGAGCAGGAGGAGAGAATAGTGAATTTCCTCATTGTAACAAAGTATGCAGAATAAAGAGTATTGTTGGTTTAAGGTAGGGAGGCCTGGTTGGTACAGAAGAGACCCAGATTGATTCATTGATTATTTTTGTGGTGTTGGGGAATACCCCCCAAATTCTGACTGGCAGGGCAGGACAAGGGAGGAAGCAATGATGGCTGCTCAGCTTGAGAGCAAGATGACTCAGGGAATAGAGTTAGGTCACATAGAATAGGCTGTTAGGTCACATCTCCACACCTGAAACCCCTGTGGCATGCCTACTGTGTGCCCCAACACAGCGGAAGGACCCAGAAAAGAGGAGAAAGAAGAGGGCGCTCTCTCGCACCCTAGAGAATCAGAAATGTAGCAAGCAGAGAAGTGGAGATCTTTTTGGGTACCTGTGACGAGTAATGGCTGGTGTCACTTGGAGGGGTGAGCTGTGTTGGTCCAGAAATCCCTCCTTCTGGGACCCTAAGCTTCCTCCCCTCTTCAGCAGAGCACACTGGCATTGAGAAGCTCTGGGATGCTATCCCAGCATGCTCCCTGAGCTCTGGGAGCATCCAGCATCTTTGCCCCTTCCTGAGACCCCCAGCTGCTGGTTGTGAGGTTCCCTGTCAGAGCACAGTGGACCTCTCCCTTCCTCTGGCCTTTAGGGCCTTGTGGGGATGCTGGACCTCATGATCCGTCTTTTTCCAGAGAGAGAACTACCTTTGCTACACCCTCCGAAGGTGCTACACTTCAGTGCTTAGGGATAACATTGTACAGACATACTGTCCTAGTAAGGCACTCCTACTAAAGGCCTGCCTGGCCTTGGGCATGCTGTGGGCATCGGGTTTCCTAGCATAGAGTCAGCTCAAGTCTCCTCTCCCAGTCCTCACCTTGCACAGGCCATGCACCATCTTTGTTTTGACAGAATGTTCCTGGGCTATTGCCTCCACAGGGACTTCCCGAAAGGGGGACTGTGGAACTCAGGGCAAGGGACCCTCTGACCCATGCAAGTCTCTTCTTTGCCAATTAGACAGTCGGAGCCTGATTAAAAGGGGCGCTGCCCGCCTCCTCCTGCCTGATCCCCATCGACGAGATTTCCCCTCATCAGAATCTCACATCCTCCAGAAATTAATTTGATGCTTCTTGTTATCAATTAATTGAATCTCGTTGGGAGAGAGAGCTCTGTGAGGAAGGCTGCAGCTTGGCCCTTATGTGCCTCTGTCCCTCCTCCGCTGCTCATCAGGACGGCCTAACCCTCCCCCCCCAAACTCTTTCTGCCTTTCTTTTAATTTCACCTATTTTCTAAAATAAAGGCACTTCTATGAGCCCTTTTTGCCAGATTGCCCTTCTGCTGAGTGCTGGCTAGACTCAGCCATTTCTGGGCTAGAGGCAGGAGGACTTCTCTTTGTGTTTGAATTTTCCTTAAATAAACAAAATATCACCTTTTGGGAATCTGGCTCTGTCCCTGACCCTGTGTGCACTGGGGACGACCAGTGGAGAACTTGGGAAGGAACTGGCAGCTTGTGCCCTGGTTAGGGGAAGGGGACAAAGAAGGCCCAAAGTAGGGACCTTTTCACCAACCTTTTTAAAAAATAAAAATAAAACAAAACAAAACATTTGCGTGTGGAAATCTGAGAGCATAACTTTCAGGAGTCAGTTCTCTCCTTCCCCACTCTGGCTTCTGGGCATCCAACTCAGATTGTCAGGCTTGACTACAAGCACATTTACTAGGTAAGCCACCTCACTGGCCCATCTTCTCACAATCTTGCTCCATCATTTTTAGGGTTATTTAGAAGTCCTTGTCCCTGGCAGGGCTGGGGACATCCGTCAAATGTAAGGCAGAGGACACAGGTGTGGAACCTCCTCGCTGCCTAACAGCCAGGTCAGACCTTTGTAGGAATCAGCCCTCAGCATCATTCAAAGACACTTGGAAGTCCTAGTCTACTTCTTGCATGAAAGATGGGGTGGGGTGAAGGGGGCCTAGAATATATCTCTGTTAGGAAACCTAGCAAGGGATTGTGGTAGGCAGTATCAGCTCATTACCAGACTCTACTGGGGAACTGTGCTACACAGCTTAGCATCACTCTTGCTGTAATTTAACAGCCTGGAGAGATGCCCCCGGGATGATTATTTCTCTCCTTTGACTGGTGAAGGACCCAGGCCCAGGACGTGGTGTGACTTAGCTACTCCGTTAACTTGAACCTGCCTCTTGAAGTGCTTCTTTATTGAAGACCTGAGAGGCTACAGATTGACTAACTTCACCCCTGCTGAGTTTTGTTAGTGCCCACACAATTCAATCCATGGTAAATTCCTCAGAAATATCCTGACTTGGGTTTCCTTTGAACATTTATATGCAGTAAGGCCAGGTTGAGACTGAGTAACAGCTGCTTCTCCCCTGGACTCTGGTAGCCAGCTTAGCCGATGAGGAAGTATTGGTTAATATCTTTTTTTTTCTTTGTTGAAACAGGGTTTCACTATGTAGCCCTGGTTTGCCTAGAACTGGCTATGTGTGAACCAGGCTGGCCTCAAATTCAGAAATCCACCTGCCTCTGCCCCTGCCTCTGGAGTGCTGGGATTAAAGGCATGTGTCACCACACCTGGCTAGTTAGTACATGGACATTTACCTGTCCCCAACATTCTTTTAAAGAGAATGTGGATAGGAGGGGCTATCTCAAGGACTCCAAATGGTTTGTACAGCAAGACCTTAGAGAAGATCTCTAGGAACAACCTTAACCCAAGTAGAATTCCCATTCTGTCACTCCAAAACTGATGGTGGCAGGTAGTTCTTGTTTTTTCTATTTTCTTTTTGTTTATTGGGGATTGAACCTAGGACCCTGTGCATGCTGGACAATCCAGATACCATTAAGCCACATCCCTAGCTTCTCCCTGTTTCTACCATGAATTATAAGACCTCACACCTCTAGGGGCTGCCCAAGCACAAAGGAGCCAATCCCTGGCCAGGGTAACCCCTCTGAAAAGTCAACACCCGTTTACCTGCTCTGTCCCCAAAACTTAACTCTCTGTGTACATTTTGTCAGAGGTGGAGGCACATTAAAAGGAGTGCTACCGTCTCTGGACTGATCATCAGTGGGGTTTCCCTTCACCAGAATCTCGCATCCTCTAGAAATTAATTTGATGCCTCTTGTTATTTAATTGATAAAGAGGGGCTGTCTTTTAAGAATGGGATTAGGGGACCAGAGAGATGGCTCAGCAGTTAAGAGCACTGACTAACCTGAGTTTGGTTCCTGACACCCACATGGTGGCTAACAACCGTCTGTAACTCCAGGTCTGGGGAATTGGCGCCCTCCTCTGAACTCCTTGAGCATTGCATGCACAAATACACTTATATCGTGCAAGAAAAATAATACATAAAAAATTAAATTAAAAAAAAAGAATGGGATCACAAAGGGCTAGCTCAGTGGTTAATAGCATTGACTGCTCTTGCAGAAGACTTGAATTCTGTTCCCAGTACCCACATGGTAGCTAATGAAAAGTTCCAGGAATCCGACACCCTCTTCTGACCTCTGTAGGCATTGCATGCACAGGTACACTTACATACATGCACACACAAAAAAGCCTCATACATGTAAAATTAAATAAAATTTAAAGAATAGGATCACATTGGGGCTGGAGAGATGGCTCAGTGGTTAAGAGCACTGACTGCTCTTGCAGAGGACCCAGGTTCGATTCCCAGCACCCACATGGTGGCTAACAACCATCCTAACTCCAGTTCCAGGGGAATCCAACCCCTTCTTCTGGCTTCTGCAGGCATTGCACGACACAGGTGTACTAACACACCTGCAGGCCTAGAGAGAACAAGGCACCATCTCCTGAACTCATGTTGTTGATGCAGGGACGGAGAAGTGCAGGGATGCTCAAGTCTCCACAGGTTTGCAAGTTGCTGTGTTTTGGATGCTCCTGAATTGCTGCCCAGGGTCCTTTTCAGTGTCCTGCCTAGCTTTCATCAGGGGTAAGGGAAGGAGGGGTCAGGGAAGGCCAGAGAGGGTGATCTCCACAGGGCCCCAGAACCCCTCCTAGGCCTACAGGAGACCTTGGTACCAAGGGCCCTAGCAGGCCCAGGCTCCAGATGGTCACTGGGCCCTGAATGGGTTGCTCCTACCCCTGAACCGGCAGGCCCCCCACGTAAGACAAGACGTCACTATTTAATTAGCTGTTCTGATTAACCAAACTTGGCATTAGGCTCCACTTGCCCTCATCTTTCCCAGCTCCGAATCAATGGCTTTGATATGCTAATTAGGGAGTAATTTAATTTCAAAAGGCCGCAATTAACAAGGGTGTTGTGGACATGCTGTAGTTAAGCGGAGTAATCTAATTTGCATTAGTAACAAGCAGGGACTAATTAGAAGCTTAATTAGACACTTAGATGGCTCTTATGTTTACTTTCTTAATGAGATGGAGTGAGATCTTTGGTTCACCCTCTCTCTTTTTATTTGTTAATTCTTCCTTTTGGTCAGGGAAGTAGGAAAGATTGTTGAGTGGGGTTTCCTTGCCAGAGCCTGATTGGAGTATTTGGTGCACCAGGAGAAAGTGGGGGTGAAGAGTGGCTCGGATCTGTGGACTTATCACCCCCAAGTGGGATGCTGGGAAGGGTCTGGGGTTTCGGTTCAGCTCAGCCACTTGGTAACCAGATGACCTTGTCAAGTTATTTGGTATCTTTGAAAACTGGTTCCTCTTTCAAAGTGAATCACAGAAGTGTAGAAGAGAGAAAGAAAGTCAGGGTGTAGGGAAGGGGGTCAGGGACTCTGGGAGTGGGATGGCTGTGATTTGAAATGAAATATAAGCTGTACTGGGAAACCTGGACCTCTGATCCCAGCTACTCTGGAAGTTGAGGCAGGAAGATTTTGTATTCCAGGTCTGCCTAGGTTACAGAGTTGAAGGTCAGCCTGGGTCTATACTTAGGGAGGGCTTGTCTCAAAATTAAAAAAAAAATAAGTTTAAGGGTTGATGTAGCTCAGTTGTAAAGCCCTTGCCTAGCACACATGAGGCCCTAGGCCCAATTTCCATTACTACAAAGAAAAAAGAATAAAATAGTTCACAAATTGTGCCTTGTGATTCAGCCTTTCCAGAGCACCCCATTCCTCCTAGACACCCATCCTTCCCATTCCACTACTTCACATAACATTTGCAAAGGTGTGTGTGTGTGTGTGTGTGTGTGTGTGTGTGTGTGTGTGTTTGTGTGTGTGTATACATAGGACAGTTTCTCTACCCTGGTGTAGTTCCGAATCTTGGGGAAACATGTGTGCAATGCGCATGCCTAGGTCCTACTCCCCAGTGCCTGGTTCAGTTGACCTAGGGTGGGGCATAGGAATGGCTTGTCTTTTAAAGCTCCTACATTAGAAGGTAAACTTACCTGAACCGTTGTTTGCTTATGATTCTCTTTTTCCTCCACTAAAAGCCAGAGTTGTGTTTTCCTCACCTCTGTTTGCCAAGATTCCTGCTGTACAGTATCAGTTACAGTAAAGGCCGGCTCCTGCCTCTGCACCTGAAGCCCACACACTCAGCAGAATTAGTGCTGGCTTTGAATGCCCTATGCAGAGCTGACACTCTCCTGGAGAAGAAGCTGAGGGCAATAGTGAGAAATAGCCGCAAATGTGAAGGTCTGTGAGTCTCCAGAGATGTGGGTGTATCGCAGGAGGAGAGGCCGAACTGGTATCAATTTTATGGACATTAGTGAAATCAAGAACTTTAAATTCCAAAGCTGGGCAGTGATGGTTCATGCCTGTCATCCCAGCATTTAGGAGGATCAAGAGTTCAAGGTTCTCCCTAGCTATAGGACCAGTTTGAGGCCAGTCCAGATTACATGTGACCCTGTCTTAAAACAAACAACAGTAAAATATGTAATTCCAAAACCTGGCAGTGGTTTCCTACACTTGTAATGCCAGCACTGGTGGCAGGAGGTGGTGAAGCAGGCCAGCCAGGGCCACATAGTAAGACCTTGTCTCAAAAACCAAAAACAGAAAATAAAGAAGGCTGAGCTAGAGAGATGGTTCAGTGGTTAAGAGCCGTGTATGACTTTTGCACAGGATCTAAGTTCAATTCCCAGTACCCATGTTAGGCGATTCACAACTACCTGTAACTCCAGCTCAAGGGGATCCAACACCCTTATCTCGTCTCCTCAGGAACTTGCACTCATGAGCACAGACATACGCAAATGCACATAATTACAAATAAGTTAAAAAACTGGGCATGTTGGTACAGGCCTTTAATCCCAGCACTCAGAAGACAGAGGCAGGCTGGTCTCTGGAACTCTACAAGGGGAGTTCCAGGCCAGCTAGGGTTACAAGGAGACCCTGCCTCAAAAAACAAAATAAAACAGGGGCTGGAGCGATGGCTCAGTGGTTAAATCACTGGTTGCTCTTGCAGAGGATCCAGGTTCAATTCCCAGCACCCACATGGTAACTAAACCATCTGTATGTTCAGTTCCAGGAAATCTGACTCCCTCTTCTGACTTCCTGTGGCATTGCACCAGCACACCTAGCTATATGCAGGCGATACACTCATACACATTAAATAAAAACAAATCTTGAAAAATCAGGGCAACGAGAAATACAATTTAAACATGCATTTTAGGCATAGTCAAAAATACATAGGATTCTGTTCTCATAAGTTAAAGTAGGTAACAACTTAGATGTCAGACTTTGGGATTAGCCAATACATTCTGGAAAAGAGACATTCAAACAACCGTGTAACCATTAAAACTTGTTTAAGATATTTGATATCATGTAGAAATACTTTTGATAAGTGGGGAGTAAGGAAATAGGAAGCCTCAGATCTTATATAGTAACCCCAATTTACACTTACGTGCGTGCGTGCGTGTATGTGCAATTCCTCCGACTTGCTGGATGAGAGCTTTCCCATCATGCCATGTTCCCAGTTCTTCTTTACCCCATCTTGCTTTTTAAATGTTTCTATGCCAACAGAGATGAAATTGGTTTAGGAGGGGTATTAGCACCCCCAAAGCCTTCATCTGCATATGGTAAGATCATGGGTTGTTGTTGTTTGTTTGTTTGTTTGTTTTTCCTTACATTTTTGGGACAGAGTCTTGCTATGTAGCACTTGTTAAATTGGAACTCATTCTGTAGACCAGACAAGTCTCAAACTCCTAGCAGTCCTCTTTCCTCTGCCTTCTAGGTACTGGAATTACAGGAGTGTGTCACCACACCCAGCAGGGTTTTGTTGTTATTGTTTTGGGTGTTTTTCTGAAGATATTTCATTTGGCAGCTGGAGAGATGGGTCAGCAGTTAAGAGCACTGGCTGTTCTTGCCGAGGACCTGGGTTTGATTCCCAGCACCCACACAGTGACTCACAACCATCCAGTTCGAGGGGAAACTGACGCTCTCTTCTGACCTCTTCAGACACTGCATGACATCAGTGTACTTACATACATGCAGGCAATACACTCATACACATAAATAATAAATAAAATGTTTTTAAAGATATTTTATGAGTGGGATATGTACATTCAAATTCATGCCCAAAGAGGCCAGAGTTATCAAATCTCTCTAGACCTGGTGTTACAGGTGGTTGTGAGCTGCCCAATGTAGGTGCTGGGAACCAAATTCCTGTCCTCTGTAAGAGCAGTACTTGTGCTTAACCACTGAGCCAATGCCCCAACTGTTTGATTTTTGAGAGAGGGTCTCACTATGTAGCCCAGATTGTCCTGAATTGCTCACCCTCCTGCCTCAGCCTCCCAAGTGCTGTGATTATAGGAGAATACCACGTACCCAGTTTATACTTTTTCACTCCCCCTCCTGCCAATATTGTACCAAGATGTCTATTCCTTTCAGAATTAGAAAAGAAAGTTATTTGAAACTTGATAGAGGACCTGGAGAGAGTCCAGGACAGATTTCCAATCAAAGGCTGTCTAGCGACCATTTAATTTTTTTTTAACTTTGAGTTTGTTTGTTTTTTTTTTCATGTATATAGTGCCCTCAGAGGCCAGAAGAGAGATTTGGATCCCCTGGATCTGAAGTTATGGACAGTTGGGAGTCACCATGTAGGTGCTGGAACCAAACCTGGGTCCTCTGCAAGAGTAACCAGTGCTCTTAACTGATGAGCCATCTCTCCAGCCCCATGACCTATATTTTAAATGGGCATGTCTTTAAATGGGCCCTGCTACTTGCACAGAACCGCTCTAGCTCTGAAGTTTTGTGCTAAGAGACCTTGAATGGTACCCAGAGTTGGAGGCTCTAGGACGTCACATTATGGAGAATCTGTGACATTCAGGCACGGGTGACTGGGGAGAAGGCAAAGGGCCGCCCCTGACCCACCCACTGGAGGGAAAGTCCCAGAGTTCATGGAGGACAGGGCCTTGGAGAAGAGGTACTGGTGTTGCTTGTTGGCTGGGATGGAACCCAGGGCCTTGCACATGCTAGGTTAGTGTCCTACCACTCAACCGCACCTTCTGTCTTATTGTGGCATTCTAGCTGGTTGGTCCTGCCTTTGTCTTTTTTTTTTTTTTTCAAATGCTGAATCAAGGACTGGAAGAAAGGAGTGGGAACTTTTAAACTCTAGCTCACTCAGAGAGTAGGCAGCAACTGGACCTTCTGGAACCCATACTGACAAGAACTGCCCTTCTGACCATCTCCTTCATGCACTGCCCTGTTTGATTCCACAGTATCCTTGGGGGGAAGGTTTGTTGATCTCAGCCCCATGTTACAGATAAGGACACTGAGGTGCAGACCTTGCTTCCCAGCGTCATGAGTCAGGACAGGGGAGGGGTTAGTAGAATGACAGATGAGTAAGGCCCAGGGCCAGGTAGCGGCCACAGGAGAGCTCACCTTAACTCCTGGCAGTCTGCAGCCAGTGAGAGTCAGAGGTGCACTGAGACAGGAGGTCCCTGGGTCTTTGACTTGAAAAGCAGCTTCAGCTCCCCATCTGGACCAGTGTTGATGGCGCTGAAAAGCCATCTTGTTTTGGATGGAGATGGAGAAAGAAGGGACAAGGAAGATGCGCCCCACCCTGAGTTCTACGGCATGCCACGTACCTAGGAAATGTGACCTTTGCAAAGACTTTTAGTCCTAGAAAAGTCTGATAGCCTCTCTTCTGATAAATGAAGGCCTTTGAGTGTTGTTTTTCTTGTATTCAGTGTTCAGTCTGCCTGACCAAGCTTGCTTATCCTCTAGCTAAGCCCACACTCTATCTCAGGCCTTCCCCAATCTACAATCCACTTATGTTCGAGCTCTGAGTGTGTGGTGTGTGAGTGTATGATCCAAATATATAGTATTCGTGCATGAACTTATCAGAGAATTAAGAAAAATATTATATATATATATATATATATATGTTACAAGGTAGAACTCCATTTATTCCCTGACTCATATTGGACAGAATTTATCTTATCTAAGCTCTTCTATTTATGTGTGTTCTGTTTTTGAGACCAAGTCTTACTATGTACCTCTGGCTAGCCTTGAACTCACTGAGATCCACCTGCCTCTGCCTTCTGAGTGCTGGGATTAAAGGCACTCAGGACCTCACCCCACTTTAATTAGGTGTGTTTATCACTTGCCTCTTCTTTTGGGAAGGAAGGCTCCAGAATGACCCGAGGTGTCCTTCTTGTCTTACAGATGGGTGAAGGATCATTGCTGGGTCAATTTGCTCTGGGCTGACCATGGAGTCGGGGTGGGAACCTCCATAAGTGGCCAAGCTTTTAGGGATAGAGGAAAATGGAAGGGGTTGAACCTTTGCCATCATTGACCTACTGCTCTAGCTCAGTAGGGACCACACCAGAATGCTGTAGTTAGATTGGAGTTTTTAGTTCAGTTGGGCCCTAAATGCTTGTTGGGTGAATGAATGACCTTGAGGGTCCATCACCTAGTTTTATACCACCAGGAAGCTCCTAACTGAAGTCAGTGCTCATCCCTACTGGGTCAAACAAGCACTCGGTATCACTGGGAACTTCTAATGTGTTTTTGTTTATTTGTTTTGAGACAGGGTCTCCCTGTAGACACATTTGGCCTGGAACTTGCTATGTAGACCACGCTGGCCTTGATCTCACAGAAATCCACCTGCCTCTGAGTGCTGGGATTAGAGGCATCCACCACCATGCCAGGCTCATGTGGGAATTTTTAGAAATACAAATTACCAGGTCCTCTCCAGACCTATAAAATTCAAACCTCTGGGAATGGGGCCCAGTAACACGCACTACAAGGCGATCCTGAGGTACTGAGCTTGAGTCTCTGGTTGGGGTTGGGTTCTGGTTCATTCCCAGGCTCTTTGACGATGGTATTACATTTTAGGATGTTTTATCTGTCTCCACTGCAATCTGCTTCCTCATCTCTCCTTGGAGTTATAAATGGATCTCATCCACTTACTTGCCCCAAGTCGCTCTGCAAGTTTGTGATCGTGCTGCAACTAGACGCCAGTTTCCCAACTTCCAATTTGTCAAGCACTCAGCTGGGCCACGTTCTGCTCTGGACGGCCACAGGGACTCTGGGTACAGGTGGCCCGAGGCCACGCCTCCATCTCCTTAGCTCCTCCCCCATCCAACTAACTTTCTTTAGAGCCGGCGCGCGTCCCCTCCCCAGCTGCGCGCGCACGTCCGCCTCCTCGCTGTTCCCCTCCCTCCTTCCCCGGCAAACTCCGGGCATCCATCAGTCTGTTAATTGCACTAATTAGGGATCGCGGAGGTGTTAATTGGAAAACCCTGGTATTGTGCCTGTTTGGGGAAGAAAACGTCAATAAAAATTAATTGATGAGTTGGCAGGGCGGGCTGCGCGGGTTCGCGGCGAGGCGCAGGGTGTCGTGGCAAATGTTACGGCTCAGATTAAACGATTGTTAATTAAAAAACGACGGTAATTAATACTCCCCACGCCATATGGGCCCGCGGAAAAGCACAAAAGGTTTGTCCACGTGTGGGGCTCTGCTCCCCCAAAGCACCCCAGGCCTTGAGTACTCCCTTTGGCCCTTAGGTAGGTGCAGCCGGTCACTTCCTCAAAGAGGGCGTCTGTGCCCTCTTCTCCCAGCGGGTGCATCGAAGACGTCTGAGCCTCTAGCAAAGTGGGAGCCCCCGACGACCGCAGAGCACCCCCCCCCACTCCCCTTCCCAGAGCGGAAGAGGCAGAGGCGGCTGTGGCCTTGACAAAGCTTCCCGACGTCTGCTGCAGTCGGCCTGGCCTTGGCTCCAGGACTTGCCCACATGTGGGACCAGAGCCCAAACCCTAGATCACTCAAATGCCTTGGAATGCTGGGGTTGAGGATGAGAACCCTAGTTTTAGCAAATCCTAGGGAAAAAAATTCTGAAAATTTGTGGTGCCCCCTCCTTGGTGAACTTTTTTTAGGAGGTGTGTGCAGAATCTGCTGACCTCTGTGTAGCTGAGGTTGGTCTTGGACTCCTTGTTCTCCTGCCTCTTCCTCCAGAGTGCTGGAATTATGCACATGCACACCACACTCGGGGAGCGAGGGCTGGTTGTATGAAAGAAAGAGCAGTCCAGTGACTTGCCCAAGGACACACAACTGGGGCTTGGAGCTAAGTGGTCTAACTTCAGCTTCTCCTCTTCCCTGCTGCTGTGGGCAGTGAACTTCCCCTTGCTAAGGAACGGAGCAACAGGAGTGTGCATGGGGAGGCGGGAGTAGGGATATATAAAGGCAGGAAAATGAAAGGAGGGTGCAGGGTTGCCCCCACTATCACAGTAGCCAACCAGGGTCCGCTCTGGGTGGAGCCCTTTGAGATCAGGGACTAGGGCTATAACTCTAGTGGCCTCAATGACTCCCAGCAGCCACTGAAATCCTGTGGCTTTGCATCAACCACCTGTACTAAGGAGTATTATTCATGGAGCTCCCAAGTCAGATGAACTCTCCAAACTGTTTTCCCATGGAGAGAAAAGAAACTGAGGCCCAAAGAGGTCAGGAGGCAAAGGAATCACTGCAGATTTGAGAACTGAGTCCAGCCTGCTCCTAGCCAGGGTTATGAGTGGCATCAGTGATGTTCCCACCCCTTCACAGTTACTAGGCACTGATATCAAAAGCTGACTCCCAGCACCCACCTCACCCAGTCTCTCGCTGGCTGGGCACCAGACACCAGGGCGGGCTCACCCACCCAGTGCTATTACAACACCCTCTGGAAACACTGTTGGGAAGGCGGGAGGTGGCTGGAGGAGGGCAGGTGTCCCAGGGCAGAGGTGATGATTCCTTGAGGGACTGGGAGTTCCAGCTGTGCAGGTCTGAGGAGCCCGTTTTAGTGGGTGGGCTGCAGCAGGGAAGGAGTTGCATGGGTGGTGTCTGTGGGCGAAGGCCCCAAGAGGGGGGCAAGAGCGCACCCCATGGGAACTGATGCCATTCTTACACCCTGCGGAAATGACTTTTCAAATGCATATAATCTCTAGCATGCAAATGGGAGGCTTGCTTCACCCTGTTTAATATGAATGATCGGCCCTTGAATAGCTATTATTACACGCCACATTGCAGCAATTATGTTGTTCGCTGGGTGTCGCTTTGCTCCCCCGCCCCCAAAAAAGATGGAAAAGAAAAGGACACTTCTTTTGGCATCCTCCTTCCTTTTATCCTCCCTGTGCCAAACTTGCTGTCGGTGCTACAACTTTATGGTTGTTCCTGCGAATGTAGGAAGGGGACCACTCTCCCTTCCCCAGGAGAAGGAGCTGCCACAGTCTCTTTGCTTTCTTCTGCATGTGCATACACCCCTGAGGCGCTTGTCTTTGTCCCCTGGGGCCCCGGAGTTCTCAGATCTCAGAGCTGCTAGTCTGGGATTCTGAGCTGGCAGCTGCTCACTACCCCAGCAGGGCTGGGGTTGGGGAAGAAAGAGAGAGAGGAGAGAGAGAGAGAGAGAGAGAGAGAGGGGGGGGGGGGAGGAGTGGGCTCCTGCTGTCTTCCTATTCCCTCACCCTAGTGGAAGCCCAGGCCTGAGTGGGGGAAGTTGCTCCTGTAAGTTTCAGGGTGGGTGGCTTCAGGGAAGGGGCCGGAGCCTTGGGCTGTAGTGGGTGGAGGCCAGAGCCCACCCCATCCATCATTTGGCAGCTTACTAGCCCTGGGGCTGACACAGCCATTAAAGGCTTGGGACTGAGTGCTCAATCTCTTCCAAACCGTCACCCCCATTCTCACTCTGTCCCTGGCCCAGCTACTTTCAACTCAGGAGTGGGAGCCACCACTAAAACAGGCCACATCAGCAGCACATGGGCACTCAGGAAGATCTCACACACACACACACACACACACACACACACACACACACACGCACACACCTGACCCATTATGACAGGACATCCAGAGGCACAAACTGAGACGGGCTTTCAGAGCAACAGTATGGCCTCTCTGCCTGTACCCACCTCACTTTCTTCTCCTTCTTCCAGTAGAGATAAAAACAGCAGGTGTCCCAGGGAAGAGAGGGAAAGGCACAGGGTAGGGGTGGGGAGATGCTGCTGGGGGCCCTCCCCCTGGAAGGAAGTGGGAAGTAATCCAGCCACCTTGTACAGTTCCCCTGATCTGTTACCTGAAGGCCTTCATTCTCCTATTGGCTGAGGGAGAACATGTGGTTATGAGGCCTGGCTGGTTTCTCCAGGCCTTGCCAGAGATTCAATTTATAGGGTAAGCGGAGAGGGGTTGGTGAGAATTTACTTGGGCAGATAGGTGCCTTGTATGTCCTTGAAGAACTCTTAAGAGACAGAGATTCATACCCTAACAAAGAAACAGACGTGTGTCACCCATCCATGGTGGATACAAACCATGTTCCTTTCAAATGAAGTCAGTGTTTCTGTAAAGTGGCTGTTGCTTTAAGGGGCCCCTAAAGTTGGAGAAGAACTGGGAGAGGGGTAAGATAGAGTCTCAATGTAGAGCTCCAGCTGGCCTTGAACTTGTAAATCCTTTGCCTTGGCGTGCTGGGATTCCAGGTGTGCACCTGGGGTCACAGGCGTGCACCACCACTCTTGGCTTTAGAATAGTTTTTGCACTAAATTCTCCCACCTTCAGTAGGGTCTATGTGTATACGCTGGTGGGATGTTGGACCTCCCAACATAGCTAGTGGAAGGAAACCTGGCCACCCCTCCTCCCTGCCTTTGACCTGCCTAGTTTACCTTCCCTTTCTGAAGAATTTATTTACAGAATTCCTTGAGACACATATCTAAGGAGTCCGGATTTGGACCTTGACCTTCTGCTTTGAGCAAGGCACCAAACTATTAATTTATTTGACTTTTAAAGATTTATTTTTTATATTTGTGTGTGTGTGTGTGTGTGTGTGTGTATCTTTCAGTGTATGTGCACATTTGATTTGCATGGTTACCCATGGAGGTCAGAAGAGATATCAGATCTCCTGAAGCTGAAATTATAGGTACTTGTAAGCCATCTGTTGTGAGTGCTGGGAACTGAACTCAGGTCCTCTGCAAGAGCAGCCTTCGCTCTTAACTGCTGAGCTGAAGGCAGATTCTCATGTAGCCCAGGCTGGCCTCCCAAACTCTTGGCTAACAGGTGTATTAGCTTTCTTTCTTTCTTTCTTTCTTCTTTCTTTCTTTCTTTCTTTCTTTCTTTCTTTCTTTCTTTCTTTCTTTCTTCCTTTCTGTTTTAGTGCTGGGGTAGAAACTAAAACCTTTCACTCAACACACCTACACTACCCTTGACTATACCACTCACCCCATTTTGGGGAAGGGTCCTAGGGGTTGATACTAGGACATCCAGCCTGATAAGCCTTTATCACCAAGCCTGCATTCCCGCCATATTTCTCCATTTGTGAAATGGATGTGATAATTACAGATCTCAGTTTTGGTGTTTTCATGGGCGGTGGGTAGTGACAACTAGGACATACTAGCTACTTTGTGCTGATCTGAGCACTTTAAAATTGAAGGTGTGTAGTGGGCCCAGGGTACCTTTTACTACTGACCCCACTTCTGGTTGGGAGTCCCTGCCTCCAATAGGGGCTAAAAGGCCTCCGTGTTACTGTGCTGATGATTAGAGCCTTCTGTGTTCCTGGGGAGCAAAGAACTCCCTATCTAGGTGGGAACAAAGGCAAGGCTATTACTGGTGGAAGGAAAGTGGTTTGGTGGGTCCTAGCAAATAGCGTCGCTTGTTCTTGGAGGGAGAGACCAGAACAGGTTTAAATCCCCAAAGAAGGGACAAGGGGGCTTCTCCTTCCCTCCTACTGGAGACTGGAAAGGCCTGCCAAGGGGGAGGGGAGAGGCCCTACTTCAGTGTGAATCTGCCTCTAAACCAGGCCCCTAGGAGAGGGGTGACTTTAAGAGGGTCCCAGGAGGAACCCCTGGGAAGTTGAGATCTGAGAAGACGGCTAAGGGAGTGGGCTGCTGGGCGATGGTGATTTGGGGAGGGAGGGGTGAGGCTTTGGGTTGCTGTCCCAATGATGAGAATCTGCCCTCCCCTCCCCAGCTATCCTTGAGCTTCAGCCCCTCCCCCTATGTGTCTTCTCCAGGTCCCGATAGAGCGACATGATGGTGGAATCTGCCTCGGAGACAATCAGGTCGGCTCCGTCTGGTCAGAACGGCGTGGGCAGCCTTTCTGGGCAGACCGATGGCGGCGGAAGTACAGGAACCACAGGCACAGCCACGGGCGGTGCTGGTAGGGACTGCCCTGGCAGGGATGCTGCGAGCGGAGCTGACAGCAACGGCGAGATGAGCCCCTCAGAGCTACTGCACTTCCAACAGCAACAGGTAAGAGCTGCCTCTCTCCTCTGGGCCTCACCCTGGGGCCACGTGGGCGTGGCTTCTTCCACCCAGCCGTCCTGGGACACCTCTGTGCCTCCTGAATTCTAGTGGTCAGCCTGAGCCTGGTGAGCGCAGAGTGGGGCCCACAAGTTCTTGGAGCTTGGAACACTCCCAGCAATGCCTCACAGAGCTGCCTGGGCAGCACGCTAGAGAGTCTGTTTTGAGTAGGTGGGTGTTTTGGTTCCTGCAGGCACATAACTGCAAAACGGGCTGTATTAACAGGGATGGAGAGGGGTGCTTTGCAAACAGGGGTGTCTTTATTTGTATTGTGAATCGTTCCCCATCTCCATCCATACCTAGGCCCTTGGTCTGAGCTGTGAAGAGATTGAACTAACAGGCATCAGGGAAACAGATAGGAAAGAGGCCCAGGGAGGGAGGGGAAAGCAGGCCTGTATTTTTAGGGTTCACAGTGGGAACTCACTCGGTGTCCCCTTTCTTCTTCCATGCCTGTCACATCATCGTGAAGTACAGGGGTTCAGGAATTCAAGACCAACCCTTCTGAAAGTTCCAAGGGCACGAGGGTAGAGAGAACCTGGTTGGGTGATGGATGAGCCGAGCCTCTAGGTTCCAGCCCCACCCCAGAGGTGGGGTGGGGGAATGTCACTCTTGATAAGTTCAGAAGAACCGGCCCAGCGAGCTCTGGCCTTGGGAGTCTTGTATTTGAACCATGGCTGGTGGCCCAACCCATGGGGGTCAACTGGGAAGGTAGAACAGGAGGATCCTCCGTGCCCCTTCCCACCAGGCATCCCCACCACGTCCTTGGCTCTGCACTAAGGGCCTTCGTGTTCCTTCCAGGACCCTGCTGTCACTCACATTTATACTGGTGCTCCTCCCCCATATGGAGGTTGGACTAGAGGTGGCTCTCTGGTCCACCAAACTGATTCGGGGTGGGAGGGCTTCAAAACCGGGATGGAAGGAACCTGTCCCAGACAATTATCCATGTGACCTTTGCCACTAAATGACTGGGTTGTTAGGTCCAGAAGCAGGTGGGTGTGACACCATTCTCACACTTGTTTCTGTAGGTGTGAACAAAGCAGAGGACTTTTAAAAATCTATGTGTACTATTGTGCATATGCCTATGAATTTAGGTGTCTTTCTTAATTCTCTGCCTTTTTTTTTTGGTCTTTTTGAGACAGGATCTTCCTGTAGCCCAAGCTGGCCTCACTATGTAGACCAGGCTGGCCTTGAACTCACAGAGATCCACTAGCCTCTGCCTCCCGAGTGCTGGGATTAAAGGCAGATGCCACCACGCCTGGCTTCATTACATCTTTGTGTGTGTGTGTGTGTGTGTGTGTGTGTGTGTGTGTGTGTGTGTGTGTGTCTCATGCACATGCCACAGTGTATGTATTGAAGTCCAAGGACTTCAGTAACTTTTGAGAGTTAGTTCTTTCCTTCCATCATTATGAGACCCAGGAGTCCAATTCAAGTCACTAGGCTTGGTGGTATTACCCACAGAACCGTCTCCCTAGCCCTCAATATTTTTGTTGTTGTTGTTATTGGGTTTTGTTTGTTCGTTTTAGAAAGGGTCTTCCTGTAGCCCCAGCTGGCTTGGAACTTGTTATACAAACCAGGCTGCCCTCGATCTCATCTGTCTCTGCCTCCCAAGTGCTGAGATTATCAGTCTTACTGTTTAAGACTGGGTCTCTCACTGAACTGGAGTTCACCAGTTCAGCTAGATCCACCTGTCTGTCCTTCTCCAGAGCTGGAGTGCTCTGCCCCTTTGGTTTTAATGAGGGTTCTGGGGATCTGAACTCAGGTCCTCATGTTTGCACAACTAGCATTCTATTCCTCAGACCCCAGAATGGAAGACTTTAAAAGTCACATGGCAGCAGTGGAGATGGGTGAAAAAGGCCTGCCTCTTTTCCCAAGAGATATGGTCCTCAGGGAGTTGGGCATCTCCCAAGTCTCCTTAAGGAGGATCTCTGGAGGAAGAGACCCACAGAGTGTGCTGTCTGCGGGGACAGAATCCTATTTTTTAATCAAAATATAACAAAATGTACCCCACTAGAAGTTTCCATTTTGTTTGGTTGTTTTGTCTCCTCCTGCATCTCTTTGCAAACAGAACTATGCAAAAATTCAAATATAGCAGGAGGTTGGGGGGAGGTGCCAAAACTGGAAACTATTAAAAAAAAAAAAAAAACTTTGTGCTTAGTGCTGGCCAGATAGTTCAGTCTTGCCACTAAACCTGACAACTTGATTAGATGCCTCAGACCCACCTGGTAGAAGGAGAAGACTCCTGAAAGTTGTGCACACACACATGTGACTCAAGCATACACATACAAAGTAAATAAAATGCAATTTAAAAAATAAAATGAGAAGCTTGCCATGAGGCATAAACACAGGCCTCTGGGTAGCTGCAGAGATATTTGGGTGGGAGAGATGGAACTGTTTGTACTGATCAAGTTTCTGGGCCCTGCCCTACACATGAGCCATGTTTTACCATGTCCATTCCGTGTTCCAGTTATTCCTGTTTGTTTTGGGGACTATCCCAAAGTCCTGGAAAATCCTATATCTGTTTCGCAAATAAACTGGGACGGGGATTTGGAGGCAGGCAGAGTGCTGTTTTGTCCGTTTGGGCTCACTATGGGTTGAGTGCCCACAGCCAAGGAAAATATGTCAGACTTTTTTTTTTTAAGTTTCATGGGCTCCAAACTGTGAAAAAGAATCCTGTAAACTAAAATTGTGAAATTTTCAATGAAAATGAAATAGTCTGTGGCTCATCTCTCCACCCCGGATATATGAGTGAGGCTTTAGGGGAGAACTTCCAGGGTAGCAACTCTTGGTCCTCGCCCAAAACAGTTATTCCTGTTAGTGGGGTAAGCCAGTGGGATCTCTTGGTTCTTCCTCCCCCTCAGCTCAAAGCAGGAAGTCCTTCGAAGACAACTTTCTGATTTACCAAGTCATTAAATTGTCTCAGCAGCCCTGGGGAGGGGTGATGTCATTCCCTCTTCCTAGATGAGGCAGCCTGACTTGTCAGGTGACTGGAAGGTTGTTGCTAGACCTTGGTCTCCTCCCGGTGCTCGGTGCTGAATTCAGAGCTCAGCACTTGGTGCCTGTTGTTTCCATTCCAGTCACCTATGTGACAGGATGGGAGGAAGTTCTCAAAAACAGTTAAATGCTAAAAAGCTGTGTTAGAATACTGCCTGCCTATCCAAAAGGGTCTCTTTAAACAAGAAATCAAGCAGTTCTGGCGAGATGGCTCACTGTGTAAAAGCACCTGTTGAACAATCCTGAAGACCTGAGTTTGATCCCCAGAACCTACAGAGGAAGGAGAAAATCAATTGCCGGAAGCCTATGCGCACACACAAAATAAACACGTGAAAAGAGAAAGCTTAGAGCCAGATACAGTAGCACATACCTGTAATGCCGTCACTCAGGAGGCTGAAGCAAGAGGATCTAAAGTTTGTTGTTGTCATTTTTTGAGAAGTTCATACGTGAATATTGTACTTACTTCATTTCTGTCCCTCCCTCTCCCCGCTCCAGTGCTCTGTGCCCCAACTCACTCCTTTCTAGTTGCTACATATACATTCATATTTATAAATATAAAACGCAATGAGTCCATTTAGTGGTGCTCATGTGTGCATGTTTTTAGAGCCAGCCACCGCTTGGGATCAGTTAACTTCTCGGGGAGCTCGACCATGGAGAAGAGTGATTCTCCCTCTTGAAGTGGGATCCTGTGAAGTTTCCCTGTTCACTTTGGCATGTCAGCTGGCGTTGTAGGTCCCGTTTAGGCAACCATATTGTGGAGATTTCCTGGGTGCAGCTTCCCTGTTGTGTCCAGAATATACTATCTAACAGCAAGCATTCTCGTCCTCTGGCTCTTATAAAAAAAAAGATCTCAAGTTTTAGACCAGCCTGAGCTACATAGTAAGACCATTATTTTTAAAAAGTAATGCTGAGAACTTGTGAGATGGTTCCGTGGGTGGGTAAAGTGCTTGCTGTGCAAGTCTAAGAACCTAAGTGTGGATGCTCAGCACCTACCTGTAATCCCAGCCTAGTGGGAGTGAGGTGGAGAAGACCAGAAGTCATAGTAACTGACTGGACAGGCGGTCTGACTGAAATGACAAGCCCCGTGTTCAGTGAGAGACTCTCAAAACCTAAGGAGGATGGTGTGGGGGTGGGACTGTGAGGGATCGGAGTAAAAAAATCCATTGTATACACATATGATATTCTCAAATGAATAAATAAAATTAAAATAAGGTAGAGAAGCAGTTAAGGAAGACATCCTAGTGTCAACTTCTGACCTCAGCACCTGCACCTGCATAGGTGAGCACACCTACACACATGTGCGTGCACATGCACGTACGTAAGCACAAGCCTCCCTGCTGGTCATGCCTGTAATCCCAGTACTTAAGTAAAGGGAGGAGGTTGAGAAATTCAAGGTCACGCTTAGGTACACAGAGTTGGAGGCCAGCCTACGTGAGACCCTATGTCAATAAAAACAAAAGGGGGCTGGAGAGATGGCTGCTCTTACCAAGGATCCAGGTTCCATTCCCATCATCCACATGGCAGCTCACAACTATCTGTAACTCTGGTTCGGGGGGGATCCGACACCCTCTTCTGGCCTCCCAAGGCATTGTATGCATGTGGTACATGCAGGCAGGCAAAACCCCCATACACATCATATAAAAATCTTTTTAAAAAAAATGCAAGGAACTGCCCACCGCCCTAAGTGGGCACCCTGGCTGCTTCAAGGGAGAGGTTTGACAGAATGTGTCTGCAGATCATCTGCTGGTCCTGTCCTTGTGTCTCCGAGCCCCTCTCCCTTTGTCTGTTGGTCCCAGCCTCTCTGCTCTGGGTAAACAAGTCCTGAACATGGCCTTTGAGAGTAATGAGTTGAGAGACAGTGAGACAAGGCGAGTCAGAAGTCTGCCGGGTGACAGGACTTTAGGCTGAAACAAACAGTGCTGAGGAGGGGCAGCCACGTCACTTCAGAACAAGAGCCAGTGCTCCGTTTCCATGCGACAGCAGGCTGGGAGCTTGTTTAAACAGAGGCTAGGGGTGACCTAGCTTGGCTGCCAGGCCAGTCTGGGCTGGATAGAGTCCCTTGCTGGCTGCCCCATTTCAGTCCGCCAGCCCCCTTACTGATAAGGGACCGAGCCCCTGGGTTACCAAGCACCATCTCATCCTTGGGGTTTTCCCCACATCTGCAGTCACTCCTCCCACAGAGAATCTACCCACGAGAATGTGCTGTGTGGGAGGAACACAGACCTCAGAAGATCCACTCTTGAGCAGATACACTGGATCAAGGGGATGTGGCTCAGTTGGTGGAGTGCTTGCCTAACATGGATAATGCCCTGGGTTGGACCCCTAGCACTGCGTGAACTGGGCATAGTGACACATGCCCATAATACCAGCTCTTGAAAAGTGGAAGTTTTCAAAACATCAGAAGTTCAAGGTTATGATCTGCTAAACAGGAAGTTTAGCAGATGCTCGTCTTGAGTCTTATTTTGTTCAGGGCACACTGTGTGGAGCAGCTGGACTTGGTGGCCTTTGCCGCTCTCACAGAGTGCCCTAGAAAGATGCCCTGGTGGTCCCTCCCCGAGGCAGGTGCTTCCTATTCTATTGCCCTCCCCATGTCTTTTTTTCTTTATAAGTTAACTCTGTTTTCTCTGATAATTGCCTTGGTGAAAATACATTTTGCCTGTAGGGACCTCACAAAAATACCTTTGAGGCTTAGGCTGGGAGAGGTATGTCCCAGGTATAGGAGGGTCTTGGGGACCTGTCTGGTTTGCTGACAGACAGCTGTACTTGGGGCCAGGAAGGCTGAGCTGGCAGGATGGGGGAAGACAGACAAACTGGCCGCTGTGCTGAAAGGCGTCCTGGGCCTCCAGAGCCAGCATTCCCATTGTCCTTGGGTTGCAGGGGTGACAGGTCAGGGAGGGTCACTGGAGGGTTGCCTAGCGTCTGGGAACTCCCACTGCAGTTGTCATGGCAACTGGGCCAAATCCCACCCCGTTCACATCCTGTGAGGAGATTCAAAAGGGTTGGGGGGCTCAGCCCAGTAATGGGCTTTTAACTCACCCCCTCCACAGAGATGAGGGTGGGGGAGTCAGGGAGTTGGGGGAGGGGAGAAGAATGGAGGAGCCTTTCCTCCATCTGGCCCTTCTCTGCCTAAGCTACTTAGGGGGATTGGGTGGGAAGGGAGCTTTCAGAGGGGGACCAGCCCCACCCCAACGCATACACACAGCCAACAGTTGTCTGAAGTCTTCGGCACAGGTCAGGGGCCCGGATCTCTTCAAGACTCCGGCCCCATGCCCTAGATTCTACGGCTTCAGCTCTGGCCCCCTAGCCAGCTTCTCCCAGTCCATCCAGAGATGAAGCCCTCCCCAGAGGAACTGGGGTGTGCAGGAGAGAGCTGCTGGAGGTGCTTAGGAATTGTACCTCACCTCAGAAGTAGGGGGAGAGAGACAGCTGAGAGGTAGTGGGACTGGGGGATGTTACAGACATGGGTAGAGTCATCGCCTACACACCTTGCTGAGCTACTAAGCCAAAGGCCAACTTATGATTTTACCCAATGGGTACTTGTCTCCTTGGGGGAGAGGAAAGGGCCCAGGGCCTAGGGGTGGAGCCTGTCTGGTTTCCCTCCAGGTGAGGCATGCCAAGAGACCCTACACTACCCCACCTGTTTCCCAGGCCCCACCTCCTTTCCATGACAGAGTTCTAGTCCCCACTGATGAAGGCTGTGGGACTAGAAGAGGAGTGGGAAAGCTGTTTCTCCTGAGGGTCAAGGGCTTAGGATAAGGGTTTGAAGTGGGGGTGGGTGCACCCCAGCTGCTGGGTGGGCTTCCCTGGAACCTGCAGTGTAAGTGCTGTTGCTCTGAAAGTGCCCAAGTTTAAATCATACACTTCTGGTCCCCTGCAGAAGTGGTCAGGCCCCAGACCTCTGAGTAGACCCACTTCTGAATAATTCCACAGCCCTGAGGGAGGCTTGACTACCGACTACTCCATCTGCTTCTACACTTTCACTCCTTGTTAGTGACGCGATGCTGTCCCCTCAGACCCCAGCTCCGCCTCCTAGCACCACACCCAGCTGGCCTTGGCTATCACTGGGAGCCCAGTTGCTGTGAAGCCCACCTGGGCTGGTGTCTACAAGGGGTAATAGAGGGCCCCTTCCAGAGACAAGGGCCTGTTAACGGCCCGTGCTGCTGGCCCATGGCCAAGCTCATACCTGCTGAGGCCAACCCCTCCTGGAGAGGAAGAACCTTCTGGACAGTTGGCAGAGAAGGCTCAGAAACCGGGACTGCATAGGGATGTCTCCCACCCACATGGGCCTGTCTGTGTCTCTGCTTCACTGGTTTTCATTTTAATGGTTCTAATTTGAGAATGTGCCGATGTCATTTTTACGAGGTTGGTGTAAAAAAAATTTATAGCCTTTTCCAAAAAGCTTTTTTTAAAAAAAAAAAAAGAAAGAAAGAAACCAAGGGGAAAGAAGTGTAGAATCACTTCGGGGGTTTGTAGTCTCCACCCCACATGCTCTTTGCCCCGCTTCTCTGTGTAAGTTTACTTCTATGTCTTTTCTAGAGGACAAAATCTTGTTGGCCGAGAACTTGTGTCTCCCTGGGTTGGTTTCCTCAATGGTGCTGACCTCTGGCCCCTCCCTGCACCCTCTCCCTCCACCTGGTCCCCCAAAGAGGTACATTTTAAGGAGTATTTAAGGAACACTTATTAGGCACCTACTGTTTCCTCTCAGGACATTAGGTATCTATCCTTAAAGATTTATTATCATTTTCTGCTCCAAGGTGTCCAGTGACTTTTTTTTCTTTCTCCCTCTTGTGGATAATGAGGTAAAATTTCATTTGTTCTGCCTAGTGTGTTAGTACACACCTGTGATACAAGCATGTGGGCTGCTGAGGCAGGAAGGTTATGAATTTGAGACCAGCCCACATATAGCAAGACTTTGTCTCAAAAACCAGAAACAGGATGGAGAGATGTTCCAGTGAGTAAAGTATTTGCTGTACAAACACAAAAACCTGAGCTTGGACCCCAGCACCTGTTTAAAAAGCCAAGCCTGGCAGCATTGTTCTATATTCCCAGGGCTGGGACAGTGGAGACCGACCACTGGAGTTTGCTGGCCAGCCAGCCAGCCCAGCCAAATCAGGGAACTCCAGCTTCTGCAAGAGACCATCTTAAAAAGTGAGGTGACTCAGTGGTTAAGTGCACTGGCTGCCCTTGCACAGGACCCGGGTTTGATTCCTAGCACCCACATGGCGGCTAACAACTGTCCATAACTCCAGTTCCGGGGCAGTTCAATGCCCTCTTCTGACCTCCATGGGCATTGCACGACACAGGTGCACTTACATACAGGCGATACACCTGTACACATAATAGAATAAAATTTTTTAAAGTGAGGCAAGGTCTGGGCGTGGTGGTGCACCCCTTTAATCCCAGCACTCAGGAAGAAGAGACAGGCAGATCTCTGTGTTCAGTCCTGCCTGGTCTAGTGAATTCAAGGCCAGCTGGTACTACAGGGAGACCCTGTCTCAAAAAGACCAAAAATAAATGAGGCGAGAGCTATTGGAGACACTTGATGTTGGCCATTGGCCTCTACACACAGGTATACATATGTCATATACTGCACACATACACACCCACAAAAAGAAACATTGTCCTCATGTGCTATGGTCCCTGACACCTCTGGGGCTCTGTTTTAGACTTCTGCTTGGTCACACTGACCTTTATAGTGTGTTTATAGACATGGTCTCGCTGTGCAGCCCAGACTGATCTCAAATTCAAGATCCTCTGCTTCTAACTGCTGGGATTTTAAGCACATGCCACCATACCTGACTGATGTTTTCAGTTTATAATACACCTTATAGTTTGCTTTTCCCACCCCAGGGCCTTTGCACCATCGGTTTTCCCACCTTGAATACTCTGCCTGGGAAGAGTTGGATACTTGTGTCTCCTCAACGGTCTCCCCTGGCCCTGTGCCGGCGGTAGTCCGCCATCCTTGTGTAAGACTTAGCCATGTCGGGATTTGCCTGTATCTTTGTCTGGTGGTTGTGCCAGCTCACTAAACTAAAGCCCCTTGAAGCTCAGACAGTGAGAATTTCTCCTTGAGCTTCATAATGGCTTCTGGGACTATTGGTCAGTAACTAAGTCATCCTGGGCAAAGCTGAGTCTTTCCTAAGAATGCTGCTCAGGCTTGAGCCTGGGAAGGAATAGAGAAGCAGCACCCTCCAGACACCTTTTTAAATAAATATTTTGTGTGTGTGTGTGTGTGTGTGTGTGTGTGTATGAGTGTATTGCCTGCATGCGTGTATGACTACACCTGTGTCATGCAATGCCTGAGGAAGACAGAAGGTGGTGTCAGATTTCCCGGAAACTCGAGATATGGACAGTTGTTAGGCACCATGTGGGTGCTGGGAACCAAACCCAGGTCCTCTGCAAGAATAGTTAGTGCTCTTAACCTCTGAGCCATCTCTCCAGCTCCCCCAAGATACCTTCTAGTTCCTTCACTTAAATCTGGCCTGTACCTGGCACACATTAGTGGCCAACACAGTGCTGGTGAGATGGCTCAGTCGGTAAAGGCCCTTGCGGTGTGTGCCTGGTGACCCAAGTTTGTAATTATCAGCACAATTTGGATAAGACCAAATCCCAATCTTGTTAGTTTGCCTGAGGAAGACAAGAAAGTTTGATTTTCATTCTTGATTCTTGGGGCTGCCTCTTAGCACAAGTGGCTGGCTTCTGACTTTTCTTCACTGAACAGAGCCCTGTTTTAGACCTAATGGACTCCAGTTCTACTTGGGCCCAATAGTGTGCCCCTGTGAGCAAACCTCAAGTCCCGCTCTGGATCTTCTTGTTCTCGTCTGTGAACATGCGAATAGCTCTGGTGATAGGATTCTCTGGCCTGTCATTGAATTAGAACCAGCCGTTTGGACTCAGCCGGATGCCCTCCAGCACTCAAGGCTCCCCAGGGTTGTGGCCTCTGAGTCCACTGTGCTGTCCTCTGTCCTTCAAGCATATCCCTACCTCCCAGACACACATACGGGATTGGGGGTTAAGGGAAACAAACAGGCCTGGGACCCTCAGCCCGACAAAAGGGCCCTGCACCCATCTGTCAACCTCATCCCAAAGGTGGGAGTCTCTACAGCTTGTCTTACTTTTCATTACAGTCATGCATTTCCTCAACACCTGCCCCCCCCCCACAGCTCCAGCCCCACTGGCCTCCACTCCAGGCCCTTGCTTGATGCTCGATGCCATCTAATGTCATCTGTCCGTCATAAGCCATTTGTTCCTAATTGTGGAGATCCTGCTAATGACTTCTGAATGGAGGGTGAGGGAAGAGAGTTCAGCTTCATTAAGGAGACTGGAGTCCTCAGGCTTGATAGGGACAGGGGAGGGATGTGGGCCCGAAGAGGTTAGGTGAGCAAAGCATTCTTTCAGGTTGGTGGCTCTGTGCAAAGGAGGACTGCCTGGTGAATGCGAATGTTGTCTCATGTACAGAGTCAAGCATCCCAGACTAGCCTCAAACTCACTATGTAGCCAAGGATAGCTTTGAACTTTTAATCCTGCCTCTACCTCCTGAGTGCTGGTATTGCAGGCATGTGCCTCCTAGCCTGACTTTTTGCAGTGCTGGGGAGGAAACCCAGAGCTTCATGCATGCTGATAGACACTATCAACTAAATTGCATCCCGGCCGACATTCGGTTTTCATTCTGAGGACTGGAAGGAGGAATGGGGTGCCAATGGGACGGAATGGCCCCGTTTTCCACTGTGTCCTCAGCCCCGCCCCCTCGAGTTTCCCTGATGGCTTGTTCCGTGAGTGGGCATCGGAACACTTCTCAGGAGCCATGTTTGGGTACCTCTGGTTCCCTCTTGAATGAATACCAAGCCTACTTTTCCTCCCCTACTTCAGCCTGCTTGGCCCCTTGCCTACTCTGAGGGCTGGAAGCT
Source organism: Eospalax fontanierii (assembly GCA_035773235.1). Taxonomy (NCBI): domain Eukaryota; kingdom Metazoa; phylum Chordata; class Mammalia; order Rodentia; family Spalacidae; genus Eospalax; species Eospalax fontanierii. Next base: position 8,863,208 of record CM069549.1, read on the forward strand.
CAGACAGAGGGATCATGGGGGTCCCTCTATGGGACCCTGGTACCTTGGGCCAATCACTGTAAAATGGACAGGATAGGGCTAGAGAGATGTCTCCTCAGTTAAGGGTACTGGCTGCTCTTGTGGACAACCCAGGTTCATTTCCCAGCACCCACATGGTGGCCAACAATGGCCCATAACTCCAGTTCCAGGAAACCTGACGCCCTCTTCTGACCTCTGTGGGCATTGTGCAACATAGATGCACTTACACCCATATAAGCAATACACATACAATTTAAAAAATTTTTTTAAAATGGGCAGGATGGCACCTTCCCTGCCTAGCTCAGTGCTTGCAGCAACGCTTTTGGTCTGAAACTTTAGACCATTCAGCCATCCAGACGCCCTGCAGAAATGCTTTGGAAATTGCAAGGAACTCTACAAATATTAGCACTTGAACTTGAGGTTAAGTCTGGGCCAGCCTGCCTTCCATACTCTAGCCTGAACTAAGCCATCTCGATAGCCCAGGAACCTACTTTGTATATAAGGATTACATGTCTACTGGGGGGGTCAGGGAGCTCACAGCTGTATTTCATTTTATCCATACCCTTAAGGGGGTCTGGACTGGTCAGATGGCTCAATCACCCAAACCCACGTCAAGATGGAAAGAGAGAACCAACTCAGCATAGCTGCCCTCTGATCTCCACACACATGATGAGGTGGATACGCACATAATTCTTAAAATGGAGGACTGGTGGACATCCAAAAAAGTGGACTAGGCTCTTCAGTCAGGACTTGCCCCTTCCATCTCTCTGAGGTTGTGGGTCCACTGGTTTGTCAGCTCCCACTGGCAGTATAATACTATGAGAGACATCTGTCCTTGGTGCTTTATGTTAATGAATGTGACTTCAGACCTGCCTGATGCCTTGGGTGAACACTCTGCGAAAAAAAACTGCCTAGGCCAGAGGGACACCCAAGACTCCCAGAGCACTGTCATAGGTCAGGGTCTAGATGTGTGGACAGGGAATCCCATGACAGGAAGTCGAGCCTAGAATAGGTCTTACTGCCCACTGAGCAGTGTGTGACATGTCAAAGCCATCCAAGGAAGGGAGCTTAGATCCCAAGCCTGGAGTCTGCCCAGTGTTTTCTTGGCCCTTGTATGTTCCCATGGAGGTCAGAAGAGGATGTCAGATCCGCCGGAACTGGAGCTACAGATGATTATTAGCAGCCGCTATGCAGGTGCTGGGAACTGAAACCAGGTCCTTTATAAGAGCGGCCAGTGCTCTTAACCACTGAGCCATCTCTCCGGCCCCTTGTAGCGTGTTCTTTAGGTGGTACCAGGTCCCAGTTGGATCAAGGCTGGGTATATCCAGGCAAATATGTGCTCTGTCCACCGTAGGCTTCCCATCTTCCTCCATGCTGGGCCTATGTGTGGTGGTGAGAGTGAGTGAGTGATGGGCCTGGAGGAGATTAGATGCCAGCTTCTGGGGTCCCAGACCTGCCAGTTTCTCAGCCTTTCCCCGGCACAGTTCAACTTTCTGCTTGCCCTGAGACTTGTTTCGAGTCCCTTCTGCCCTGGCCTTGTCTCATTCTGGGGTGCTATAACACTGTAGGAGCTCCTTTCTCCTTGTGTCTTCAGTGAGCTGACTCCAGGACGTCAGTGCAACCATCTCCTCCCGAGAGGACTCTCTGGAGCTCTGCCGCAGAGGAGGTCTTTCCCTGGGCCTAGTGTGATCCTTATCACTCTCTGTAGAGACCCCCTCACTCCCAGCATCTGAATACCTGTGGTGTAGACAGGGCCACCTACCACCTAGCATGACCCTTGGTATACAGCTGGTACTTCACACATGCCAATAGAGGTGGGAGAGAGGAAGGGGGAGAGAAAGAACATTTGAGTAGGGGGATATACTTCTTGACTTAGCTGGCCTGAAGGGGAGGGCCCTAGGCAGGAAGGAAGAGAAACTTGTAGGGTGGGGAGTGGAGGGCCTGTCACAGGGAAGAGGAGAGGAAAAGGGGTCTCCCAGAACGAAACTGCAGGGCCCTGTCATTTCTTTTCCCTATTGTAAATCTTGTAATTTCATGCTCTAGGGAATCACAAGTAAGAGAACTGGTAGAGTGAATTCAATTCCTGGCTATTCCCCTGACCCCAGAGATGGAGCTGGGCCCTCCCCACTTCCCCTGGAAACGATCTTCCCGTTGTTCCCTCCACGTAGGAGACTTGTCCTGTCCCCATATGGACCAGTGTCTCTTTTAGATCACGTGGGCTGGTCAGCTCCAGGTCCCACCCCAGCCCCTCACCTCCTGGCCTGTGACCCTGGTACCTCTCTCTATGTTCTCTCCACCTTTAGAGGACAAGCAGCATTTGTGGTTAGGCCTAGGGGAGCCAGTAAAAGCTGAGGGACCCCAGGCCACTTTCCTGCCTCTCCCGCCCTCCACCCACCTTTCTTGGCAGCTTTTCGGAGCCTCTTGACCAACCCAGAAAGGTCCAGTTTCTGATTTGTAAAGTGACCCTCTGGGAGCAGCTCCTTCACTCCTTCAGGAAGTCTGAGACATTTCTTGGGCAGGGGGCGGGTTGTGGGAGCAGGATCCAGGGGCTACCAAGGAGCACACATGTTCCCATAGATACACCACTGTGTATTTAGATAGCATCCTAAGGTAAACTAGACTGAAGCCCCAGAAAGCCGGGCCAGTCAACACTGTGAAGGACTGTGCAGGTGGGCTGTATATATGGTTATGTTGGGTACACAGTGGGTGCTCAGAGGGTATTTGCTAAACTATGAGCGTGGACCACACGTCCATGGGACTGCCAGGACTGGGTGTATGGCTCAGTGGTAGAGCCATAGTGCTTCCCTAGCACTGTGAGGCCCTGGGTTTGATCCTCAGTGTTGAAAAAGAACAGTTTTACCTTGAAGATGCTTCAGGGTGGGAACCAGCTAGATGTGGTGGTACATGCCTTTAATCCCCACACTTGGAAGGCAGAGGCTGGCCTGTCTCTGTGAGATGGAGGCCAGCCTGGTATCCATAGGGAATTCTAGGCCAGCTGTGGCTACAGGGAGACCCTGTCTCAAGAAAAAAGATGCAGGAAAGAAGTTGTGTGTGTGTGTGTGTGTGTGTGTGTGTGTGTGCACGCGTGCAAATACAAGAGGCAGCAACTGTTGAGCACTTACATCTAACAAGCGTGGTCAGTGCTGTGTAGGGAAAGGCAAGTTAAAAAAAAAAAATCTGCCTGGGAACGAGACTTCCGAATGCCGACAAGGTACCAGGCAGGCACTGGTCTTTGAATTTGCGATTCTGAATGGCTACTCAATTTTGCAAATAGACGTAACCACAGAGACACAGAATGATTACCCAGGGTCACAGCCTGTGAGCTGTAAGGCTAGCTGAGATTGCAGCCCGCCTCTGCCTAGTTCCAGAGCCTCGCCTCCGGGGCCTGGACACAGCTGCTCTGGCTCCCTCAGAGACCTTTGAGGAACCCAGAGCCGACTGGACAGGTTCTCTACAGTCATCACCTCAACCCTGAAGGGACCCCCAAAGTAAGGGGAAAATTCTTGGGCTTCCCTGAGCTAACCCTCTCACTGTCCACCTACGCCCTGGCTGCCCGAGCTGCCCCTTCTGTCAGCTCCACCTCCCGCCAGGCCCAGGCCACGCATGTAGTTTTGACACAGCCTTCAAATCCAGTCAGTTCTGGCCCCACCATCAGGCCAAGCAGTGCTCAGACACTGATCCTTATATATAGTCTGTCCCACCCCAATCCTCATGCCCCACGTGCATGGTGAATGCTGCTCCTGTAGCCCCCATGAACTATCTCCCTGCTCCTGGGCTGACGTCCAGGATGGGACACCTCCCAACTGACTGATCTTGGAGCAGGTTGCTTACTGAACCTCTGGGACACTCGGCTGTTTCATAGGAAAGGAGGCTGCTAATCCCCACCTCATGGCCTCTCCAGGGAAGATCAAGAGCTTGCCTATAAATCACCTGACACATACATTCTCAACAAAAAGTACTTCTTATTCCACCCTGAGTTCAGCCTCTCCCACTTTCCCCTGGAGCCCTTTTGACCCTTGACCCCTCCATTTGCTGCCCAACAGAATCTCAAGGATCCCTGGGTGAGTCTTGGAGGCCTAGGGTCCCAATAGTGACGGTTCCCAGTGACTCCCACCACCTCCACCCCTACCTACCCCAAGCCCATATGGACCTGTGACCCTCCATCACCACATAAGCTATTCTCCCTTACTTCCCTAATCACCCCCCCCCATCCCCCCAGTACTGATCCTGATCCTAGCTGCCTCTGAGGATATTTCTAGGGCCTCACTCTGACTCAGCCCTTGTCTTGCAGGCTCTCCAGGTGGCCAGGCAGTTCCTGCTGCAGCAAGCCTCCAGCCTAAACTCCCCCGGGAACAATGACAGCAAACAGTCCACTTCCGCTGTGCAGGTGAGAGAAGGCTCTCACGGCTGGGATGGGATGGGGGTGGGGGTGTGCTGGGTGGGTTTGCTTGACTTAGGGGAGGTCAAGGGTCCCTCAGAGAGAGGGAGTGCACTCAATTCTTCCCAGCCCCCATGCTCCAAATCTGGCAGCTTTCCAGAAGGAAACAGTCACTGCTGGGGTGGGGCCGAGAAACCTCCACTTTCTCTGTCTCCACCTGTAAAGCAAAGGCTCGCATCTGCCTAGCCTGTGTCTACACCTCTCTCTCTGGACCTGACTCACTGGGGTTCTTCCCGCTGGTCTGTCTCAGGCAGTCCTGTTGGTTTCTTCCTCCCTGTGGGCCTTTGTGTCCCTAAGTCAGGTCTTGGCCCCTCCCAGTCTTCTCAGTAGCGAGATCACTGAGTCTTTCCCCCTCCCTTATCTCTCCCAGTCTCTCCCCGTTTCCTGTCTCTGACATCTCTCTGTCTCTTCTGTTTTCTTTTCCACAATCTGCCCTTTTTCCTTCTCCCTTCCCCCCAGCCTGTCGGCCCATCTGGCTGGCTGGGGAAGGGGGGAATCAGTGGGGGGTGGAGAAGCCTAGCCTTCTGTTTACCTTTTGTGTCACAAAGAACTTGGGAGAATTGCAGTCTGGGTCCTGAAGGGTCACCACTCTGGCAGCGCTCCCCTCCCTTTCCGCTGCCTGGCTGGAGCCCCCTTCCCCCCACAGCCAAGGGGAGAGCTGGGGATGGCGAAGATTAAGCCAGGCTCTGAAAGGAAGTTTATCTAAGGGAGGTTGGGGTGAGCACCATGTGAGCTGATCCTGAGCCCCCTGGGGCCCTAGGGGACCTGGGAGATGTGAGGGAACATAGACAAGGCCGTGAGGAGGGAGGAGGCTAGGGGACGTAGGTGCAGGGTGCTCGCCGAAGGACCCCAGTTCTGGGAGAGATTCCAGTGCTCAGAGATATAAATTATCTGTATTTTAACACAACACAACATCTTTTAAAAGTATTTTTAAAAAGTTGAAGGAAGGCTGGTTATGGTGGCACACCCCTTTAATCCTAGCAAGGCCAAGGCAGGAGGATGTCTGGTCTCCTAGCTTGCTCCAGGCCAGCGTGGGCTACGGGGAGAACCTTTTTCAAGAAACCAAAACAACAAAAAAGTTGAAGGTGGCGCTGGAGAGATGGCTCAATGGTTTACAGCACTGGCTGTTCTTGCAGAGGACCTGGGTTTGGATCCCAGCACCCACATGGCAGCCAACAATCATCCGTAATTCCAGTTCCAGGGGATCTAATGCCTTCTTCTGGCCTCTGCAGGCATTACGCAAAACTGATGCACTTATATGTACATACAGGCAAAAACCCCTCACATACATTAAATAAAAATAAATAAATGGCCAGGTGTTTAGTCCCGGCACTTGGGAGGCAGAGGCAGGTGGATATCTGTGAGTTTGAAGCCAGCTTGGTCTACGTAACAAGTTGTAGGCCTGCCAGGGCTGCATAGTGAGTCTGTGTCTTCATAAATAAGTAAATAAATAAGTAAGTAAGTAAGTAAGTAAAGAGACTATGTCTTCATAAATGAATGAATGAATAAATAAATTTAAAATTGAAGGTGCCAGGCTGTTGTTCAGTGGCCTAGGACAATCTGAAAGGGCTTCAAAGTGAGAGCTGGCAAAGGCCTGTGGCTGGAGGAAGCAGTGTTCGGCTTGGGGGGAGGGGCAGACCGAAAACAAGATGCATACCCTCCCTGGGTCTTCCTCGGCCCTCCCGGTGCTAGCTCAGCCGAGTACCTCTTTACCTCCCTGTATCAGAGATGTGCAAGCTGGGGAACATCCGGAAAGGGTTCTGCAGACCCCAGCGGAAGCAAGGAGCTGGATGGTATCCAAGGAGAACTGCCTGGTATCAGGAGGGACTTTCCAACTGGGTATTGAGCTGGAGATCTGAAAGAACCAGAGGGGAAGGCAGGCAGGAGCCACTTCCTTGGGACACCTCCTCTTCCTCCAGAGAGCCTGCTGGTGTTGGGCTCAAGAGAGAAATGGTCCTTTTCCTGGGCCCCTCCCAGTCATCAGCTCACTCATCTAGTCAACAGATACCAGTATTTCTTTTTATGTGTGTGCACATGTGTGTGCATGTGGAGGCCAGAGGATAGCAAGTGTCAGCTTCAGAAAGGGCCATCCACCCCCTTGGAGACAGGGTCTCTCATTGGCTTTGAGCTCACCAATTAAGTTACACTGGCTGGCCAGTGAGCCCCAGGGATCGCTGAGCTACCACACCCCAGCCTCTGATTCTGAGTACTAACAGATGACCATTGCAGAGTGCTTACTGAGGCTGTCCCTAAACCCTTTACAAGTACCCTGCTGCCTTGGCCTTACAAGTATGGGACAGGTGCTATTAATTAGTCCATATTGCAGACCAGGAAGCTGAGGCTCAGACTAGATATGTAACTAATCCAGAGTCACCCCTCGTCCTGTTTTCATTTCTATTATTGGGATAAAATACCCTGACCAAAAAAAAAAAAAACAAAAAAAAAAACACAAAAACAAACCAGCTTAGCAGGGCCTGGTGGTATATGTCTTTAATCCTAGGACTCGGAAGACATATTGTGAGATCAAGGCCAGCATGGTCTATATAGCTTGTTTCAGGCCAGCTGGGGCTAACGGAGACCCTGTCTCAAAACAGTAACAACAATAATAGCAACCAAACAGTTTACAAGAAACGGGTTTTTGACTTAAAATTCCAGGTTACAGGAACTTGAAGCAGCTGACCGCATCACGTCGAAGAACAGAGAAAATAAATGCATGCAGAGTACTCCTAGGTTTTTCTAGTTTTTCTTGCTTTCTTTTGAGACAAGGTCTCACTATGTAGCCTGGAACTAACTAAGTAGACCAGACCTGCGGACTCTAGAGCTCTCTTCCATGCTGTGGACGCCACAGTGCGCTCGTCCCCGGGTCCCAGGGACACGGTGTCCGTGGGGCTGGAACTGACCTTGCCCTTCAACCCTGATTGTTTCCCATCCCTGCCGCGTGTTCACAGTCTCTAAGGAAGTGTCATGGTGGGAACTCTGCCTAGCAGCCTAGGGTCTGCCTAGCAGCCTAGGAATAGCTTTCCTGTGCACTCCAGACTGGTGGGGACATAGAGGTGGGGCTGGGCCCCTTACGAGAAAGTCCGTGCTGCCCATTTGAGACTGGATGGTGAGGGGAAGTGGACGGGGCTTGTGGGGGCATTCCCCTCTGGAGCAGGTTCGCCTGCACCTCACCTCCAGCCTCATTGACCACCTTCTTGCCGCCAGCCTCAGTGAGCTTCCAAACAGTATTAAGTACTCAGTACTGGCCTGCGCATTCTCCCCAGCTGTAGGCAGAGGTCAGTCACAGAAGGCTGAACAGCCAGCCAGGAGCTGGGGGTTGAGAGGAGGTGACTGAGTTTATTCATTTCTACAGGTTATGCCTTTTTGGTTTTCTATTTTATGGGGTTTTTGTTTTATTTGCGGTAACATCTCTTATAGCCCAGGCTAGCCTCCAATTCTCTATGTAGATGTAAGTGAAGATGTGAAGATGACCTTGAATTTCTGGTCCTCCTCTGGTCTCCACCTAAGATTACAAGCATACACCATTATGCCTGGTTTATGCGGTGCTAGGAATTAAACCCAGAGCTTTGTGCATACTAGGCCAGCACTCTGTCACTAAACTGCATCCCTAACCTCTCCTGCGGTAGTCATTTCCTATAGCTGCTGATAAGAGCACTGACTGGGGTGGAAAGGACTGACTTCAGCTTACAGTACAGTCCTTCATCTACGGAAAACAGGCAGGAACCTGGAGGCCGGAGCTGGAGCACAGGCCTGAGGAATGCTGCTTACTGGCTCACTCCCCTGGCTTGTGCTCAGCCTGCTTTCTTACATAACACAGGACCACCTGCCCAAGGGTGGCACCACCCACAGTGGGCTGAGCCCTCCCACACCACTCAGCAATCAAGACAATGCCCCACAGACATGGCCACAGGCTAACCCAATGGAGGTAATTCCTCAGTTAAGGTTCCTTCTACCTAGGTATGTCAAGTTGACAACTGAAGCTATCCAGCACACCTCCCCATGCTTGTTTTGGCTTTTTTTTTTTTTTGAAACAGGGTCTCACTTTAACCCTGGCTGGCTTGGAATTTACTATGTAACCCAGGGCTGACTTCAGACTTGAAGCAGTCCTCCCATCTCAGCCTCCAAATGCAGGGAACACAGACAGGCACCACCACGCCTGGCCATCACTGTCTTTCCTGTTCAGCTCCAGCACAGAATTAGCCTGAGGACTTTTTCTGGTCATTGCAATGGGGCAAACCCAAAACACACTGCAGCCTGATATCCTCACATTATGACCCATTCACCCAGGGACCCCAGAGCCCACACTTCAGAAGCTGAGTTTGGATGCACCCGAACCCCAGCCCCCAGATAAGCTTCCCCTGTTTCAGACACTGCTTCTGTCCCTTCAAATGAAGCCCAGCACCGTGTCTGCAGCGAGTGGAGGGCTGGAGCCTGAGCAGAGCTGGCATTCGGCCCTCCTTTCCTGCCAGACTCTAGTGCCTGCTTAGATGATTTGGTCACCCTTTAGAGAGGGATGCACAAGCCATGTTGAGCCTCCCAGCAGACCAGTGTCTGTGCTGACACATCCTAGCCTGCTAAGTCTGTGCTGACCCTACTTCAGCCCCATTGGACCAGCCACCTGGCAACAGTTACCTAGAGGCAGTTCATCTGGGTCTTCACAGTGGCTGGTGCGGGGAGGCCCTCCCAGGTCATCCCTTCTAGTCCCCTGCCTCCAAGTCAGAAAGCACTAAGGACAGACCACGTCCCTTACTGCATACCGCTGTCAGTCGTTTGCAGGCCTGGCACTCACAAATATCCCCTAGACTTGTCTGCCCTCCCTCTCTCCTGCCTCTAGTTCAGTTCCTCTGTGATGGGAATGAGGTCTGCTATGTTGGTCCTGGTGACCCCTGGCGCCCCCTTTAAGCCTCATTCTACTGTTGTCCCCTTGGGAGTGAGGCAAGTTGTTTAACCTCCACTATCTGCTTTGTGAAGTGGAGGTGATGGTACTTTTCTCATGGGGTTGCTGTGGACATCCAGGGAGAGACATGTTAAAGGGCTTAGCCACCTGCCTGGCACCTTCTGTTAGAGCTCTGTGAAGCTGACAGGGAGGACTTTCAAATCCCAGCAGGCAGATACAGAAGATGAGGCTTGGAGATTTCCAAGAGCAATAGTGAAAGCCAGTGAGATGTCTCAGTGGGTAAGAGCACCTACTACACAAGCCTGACAACCTGAGTTCTGTTCCTCAGAACCCACGGCAGAAGGAAAGGGACCTGTAGAAGGAGAGAATGGATTTTCGAAAGTTGTTCTCTGACCTTTACAAGCATGCTGTGGCACACACATGCCCACATTCCCAAACACATCACACACACGTACACATAATACACATAATAAAATTTTAAATTAGAGTCTAGCACGGTCCAGCACCTAGGTCACCTGCCTCAGAAACCCAGTGCTTAAAAAGCTTGCTGTCTGTCTCTTTGTTGGGTGTCCCCTTGAGAGGAGGAACCGAAGAATAACCTACAGTATCTTCTTAATATTGGGCACTCCATGCCTGGGTTTTACAACCTGAATCTTTGGAACTCAAGTTCTCTGAGCAGCTACCTACCTGCTCTTAGGTAGCTAACAGACACAGGGGCTGGTTCCACAGGATCTGTGTCTACCATTGTCTGGCCCTAGCTGCAGACCCCCTCAGCAGCTTAACATTACAGAGAGCCCGTCTGGGGTGAAATTTCGTTTTTTTTTTTCCTCTCCTCCTGGTGGGAGTGGCTCATGTACCCAAGCTGTCTTCAAACTCAATACATGGTTAAGGATGACCTTGAACTCCTGACCCTCCTGCATCTACCTCCCGAGTGGTGGGCATTTGCAGGCACTATAATGGCTGGCATTATACAGTGCTGGGGATGAAACCCAGAGCTTTGTGCATGCTAGGCAGGTGCTCTACTGACAGAGCCACATCCCCAGCCTTGGGTAAAGCTTCAAAGAGGACAATTACCTTGAAATCTCAGCACATAGGCTGGCCCAGTCCCTATGTGCCTTTCTTAAACCTCTGGGCCCGAATGGCATGGAAACATTGATATCCCTGTCCTTTGCAGACAAGAACTGAAGTCCCAGTTCAGCCATAGTCATCTGACTTGTCTGATCCACTTCTGGGTAAAAATAGGGCCCCAAACAAAATGCCCCTGGAGGCTTCGAGCACATTCTCTGCTATTGACTTAAAGCTGGACCATCACCCCTCCAGGGACCTGGATTGGGGTATGGGGTATGGCCCAGAAATGGGGTCCAGCCACTAGTTATGGGCGGGGAAAAGAATGGGGCAGCGAAACTTCCCCTGTCTCTGCATTCGTTGTATCTTCCTGCTTGTTCCTCTGCCTACCAATTCCCTAATCCCTGGCTTAAGGGTATCTTAGAGCTAAGTCCTTCGCCTGCCCTACAGGCCAGGCTGAGACCCACCCAGCACAGGTCCCCATTTATATCCCTCCCCTCCCTCTAGAGAGAAGCTTCTATAAGTTGGGGGCAGCAGTTCAGCTCAGGGAGCCAGCATTTAGTTGAGCAGCTACTTTGTGCCAGGCAGGCCCTCCAACAGGGGGTGGGAGTGAGAGATTAAAGTTGTGGGCCTGCAGAGCTATAATACGTCAGGGACAGGGATTCTAATGGGGCTGCATCCCCATCACTCTGTGTAATGGATTAAATCCACCTCGTGGTGACTAAGGACAGGGAGGTAGGGCTATGGAAGAAAGTTACATCATTGCTTTCCCCAGAACCATTTATTTGGCTTGAGGTGAATCCTCTGGGACTCCTGGAGAGCCCCAGGAGGCAGAAAGCTGCTGGGCTTTGAGATCCAACTAGAAATCATCGCTTGTAGTCCAACCCTTATGTTTTATATTTGAGGAAAGTGACACCCCAGAGAAAACAGGTGACTCCTTACCTGCTTGGCCTACTGTGCAGATATGGCTCTGCTCACATGCATGTTTATCCAGATGGGACCAGCACTACTTCCTCCCTGGGCCTTGCTCTGGGCCACTATGTGTGCCATGTACACAGGGGTGCAGAGTGTGTGACATGTGTGAACAAGGCCAGAGTTCAGGTCCTCGTGTACATGTCAGGTGAGCTGCTCTTTTTTATTTAAGACTAGGTCTTACTGTGTATAGCCCTGGCTAACCTAGAACTTGCTCTGTAGGCCAGGTTGGCCTGAAACTCAGAGACCTACACCTGCCTCTGCTTCCTGAGTGCTGGGATTAAAGGCATGTATCATCATGCCTGGCAGGCATGATGAAAACTTTGATTTTTTTTCTCAAGACTTCAGACTGATAGCTGTCTTAGGCAAACCCACCGTGGCTAATAGTATCAAACAGATTGAGTTGGGAGTGGCCCAGTGGCCTGCTCCTCTCTTGTTACTATGAGGGTGAGATACCTTCCAAAGCATGGATCCCACTGGCCAACATCATTGCTAGTCAATCTTCCCACACCTCGGACCACATATCCCACAGTCACAGCAACTCTTACAGGTACTTACTGTGTACTAGCCTCTGACTGTAGTTAACATGTTAATCTTCTAGTAACCTGAAGAGGTTAACACTATTCCCTTTTAATAACGGCAGGGTAAATCACATGTCCAAAGAGACAGATCTTCTGGGTGTGGTGGCTCACATCTGTAATCACAGTACTGGGCAGGCTGAGGCAAGAGGATGACTTGGGTTCAAGTCCAGCCTGGGCTACATAAGTAAGTTACAGCCAGAATGAGCTCCGTGGTGATACAAGCCTTTAATCCCAGTACTTGGGCAGCAGAGGCAAGCAGATCTCTGTAAGACTGAGGCCAGCCTGATCTACATAGTGAGTTCTAGGCCAGCTGGGGTTATAGGGAGAGTCTGTCTCAAAAACAAAAACAAAAAATTAGTATAGTGGCACATGCCTGTAATCTCAGCACTTAGGAAACAGGTAGAAGGATTATGAGTCCAAGGCAGGGCTGGAGAGATGGCTCAGCTTTTAAGAACACTGACTGCTCTTGAAGAGGACCTAGGTTTGAGTCCCAGTACCTACATGGCAGCTAACAACCATTTAAAACTTTAGTTCCAGGGGATCCAATGCCCTCTTCTGGCCTCCATGGGCATTGCATGCACAGGTGTACTTACTTATGTGCAGGAAAAACATTCATGCACATTAAATAAATAAATAAGGGGATGGATATGTGGCTCAGTGGTTAAGAGCACTGGTTCTTGCAGAAGGACCTGGATTCGATTCCCAGCACCCACATGTCTGTAACCCCATTACAGGGATCTTTTGGTCTCTGTGGGTTTTGTTTGCATAGATAGGTGCACTTACATACATGCAGGTGACAAGCTCATATACATAATTTTTTTTAAGGTTTAAATAAAAAAATAAATTTTTAAAAAAGGAGTTCAAGGTCAGCCTTGATGAGACTTGTGTTTCACTGTACCCCTCAAACAAACAAACATCAAAAACAGAAAGCTGAAAGAGGTGCCAGAGCCAGACTCTGAACCCAGGCAGGCTCACTGGGATCTGAACTGCCATGCTGTGGGTAGGACCCTGGGCACCACGTCTCAATGATGGGCAAATCCTGCAGGTGCCTGTGTCAGTGGCCATGATGTCGCAGCAGATGCTCACCCCCCAGCAGATGCAGCAGATCCTGTCACCCCCTCAACTGCAGGCCTTGTTGCAACAGCAACAAGCACTGATGCTACAGCAGGTGAGTCTAGTCCCAGGACAGTGCCCCCCACCCCCAGCCTCATGGAGGACCCAAGATGTGGCAGAAACCAGATAGACTGTCCAGGCAGACTGATCTGCATTCCCCCAGAGATGCTGGGAGAGTCCCTACTGCTTCCTGTCTGTGCTGTCCCACTCCTGTCACTGCAGCTCCAGGAGAGGGGGTTAAAGTTCAGGAGTACCACATTCCCCCTCCCCGGTGTGCTCAGCAGGTCAGATCTCTCCTTGCCAGGGAATCCTGGAACTCACTTGTCCTGCCTTCCGGAACCCAGGCAAGGCAGGGCTGAGTTTGCAGCTAGCAGCTCCTCCTGGTAACCACCCTTGTCTTGTTCCCTGCAGCTGCAGGAATATTACAAGAAGCAGCAAGAACAGCTCCATTTGCAGCTTCTCACCCAGCAGCAGGCTGGGAAACAGCAGCCCAAAGAGGTGAGTGGCTTCAGGGCCCAGCCCAGCCCACAGATGTCCCCCAACAGCTCCAGTCTCAGCACTTAGAGCTCAGCTCTCTCCTTCAATCTCATAGTAGATGGGAAAGAATGGCCTGGGGGCAATAGTGGGAAACCCAGGAAAATCTTGGGAGGTGGTGTGCAGGAGAAAAGTTGGAGATGATCACTCACATACCTCCAACCCCTCATCCCCGCCCATTCCTCTTTCCTTGCCTTAAGTGGTGTTGCCTCTGCACATGTTGTGTAGATGTGTGTGCATGTCATTGTAAGTGTATCTGATGGTCTTTGCTCCTATCCACCGGCCTTATGTCATCCCATCTCACTGCACGCTTGTCCCTTTGTGAGTCAGTGGTCCTGTCCTGAGGACCCTCAGCCTGCCCTAATTTTTGCCCTGGCTTATGAGGCCTTAAGCAGCCCTCCACCAGTTTGCTCTTGGAACCCCCTCTTCTCACCCACACCCACTGCTCCGTCTGGGCCACAGTACCTCCTGAGAGGTAACATCAGGACACACCTCCTTCCTGGCCAAACTGCAGCCCCGGCTCCAGCTGCCCCTGACAGCACCCAAGCATTCCAACCTCTGCAGCAAGCCCTCCCACGGATTTGCGATTGCTAGGGATCTGCCCTTGAAGCCCCAGGCCGGCTTGTCTCACTGAACTGCTGCCGCTGCACTACCAGCAGCCCGGGAGCCCACCCCGGGGCGGGGGGGAAGGGGGTGGCAGGCAGGCAGGCAGGCAGGGATATCCTTGCGTCTCAAACACGCGGGACTTGCTTGGCTCCCGGGGCTTAGAAGACTTGCTGACAGTCTGACTTGTCAGTGCCTGTGTGAAGAACTAAGCGGGGTAGGAGGCAGGGAACCAGCGGTGCGTGCCTGGGCAGTAGTGATGTTACTGTTCAGGAGCTGGTCCCACCACAGCCAGCGGAGGCTGATCAGGTCGCATCCACTCCTTGAGTCTGCTTCTAAAAACAGAGAGGGTCTGGGTAGGTGGGTGGGGATAAAGCTCCCCGCACCCCGTAGGCAGGAGAGGCGCTGGGCATGGGAGAAGAGTGCCATCCAGGCAGGAGTGGCCCCCCAGTCTGACAGGCTCATTGGTCTCCCCGATGAGAGCACCCCTCCGCACCCCACCCGCCCACCGGGGGCGCACAGCTGCGCGAGCAGAGCAGAAGCCGCGCGGAGGAGGGAGAGGGAGGAGGAGAGGCGTCCCGCTGCGCGTCTGGGTCTAGCTGTGTGTGTTTGCGCGTGCGTGCGTGCGTGCATGCGTGTGTTTACTGCTAGGAGGCATGCAGCCCTATGGAAGCTGGGCCGGGAGCAGAGAAGCCGCAGCAGCAGACGCCAGCACGGCAGCTCCGGGGGCTGACAGGCCCTGGGAGGGGGTGGCTGCAGCGTGGGGGCCAGATGGCACCACCCAGGCCGACGGCGCCCCTCTCTGCCCGCCCCCTCGGGCTCCCTCCCAGGCTCTGGGGAACAAGCAGCTGGCCTTCCAGCAGCAACTCCTGCAGATGCAACAGTTACAGCAGCAGCACTTGCTCAACCTGCAGAGGCAAGGGCTGGTCAGCCTGCAGCCCAGCCAAGGCTCGGGGCCCCTCCAGACCCTCCCACAAGGTGAGCACCTCCCCCGCCCCGCCCTCGGCCCCACAGCCTTCCCTGACCCAGCGCCCAGCGAGGCACAGGCCCTCTGGGTGCCACTGGGCCTGCCAGCCTCCGGTCTCTCCCACAGCGGCCGTGTGCCCAACAGACCTGCCCCAGCTGTGGAAGGGCGAGGGTGCCCCTGGACAGCCTGCCGAGGACAGCATCAGGCAGGAGGGGCTGGACCTCGCCGGCACAGCTGGTACAGCTACCTCGTTCGCCAGCCCCCCCAAGGTCTCCCCGCCCCTCTCCCACCACCCCCTGCCCAACGGACAGCCCACTGTGCTCACATCTCGGAGAGACAGGTATCGCTCTCGGGGGCAGTATGTGCCAAGGACCTGTTCTGGGGCAGAGCAGGACCCCAGGGTTGCCACCACGGTGGGAATGATAGGGAGGGAGGGAGGGAGGGAGGGAGGGAGGGAGGGAAGGGCTAGAGCTCAGGGACCCAGGAGTTCATCCCCTCTCCCAAGGTACAGAACACGGGAAACCAAATCTAGCAGGGACAAAGCATCGACAGCCATGGAGGCCCAGCCATGGAGCTCTGCTGCCCGGGGTCCAGGGCTGCTGGGGACATCAGGTGTTCTGACCACTACCTCTCTCTTTCCCTCCCAGCTCCTCCCATGAGGAGACCCCCGGTTCCCACCCCCTTTATGGACATGGAGAATGCAAGTGGCCAGGCTGTGAGACCCTATGTGAAGACCTGGGCCAGTTCATCAAGTAGGTGTCATCCTGGTCTCTCCCCCACAGGGGCCCTCACTACCCAGCCTGCCACAACTTGCCCCTTCAGCCACCTGCTGTCCTAATGTCCTCTCTACAGGGTGGCCTACTTCCTCCTCCGCCCCCTCCCCCATATTCCTGCTGGAAGTTCAACACACACACACCCCCTCCAACAAGGGAGACAGGAGGAAGCCTATCCCCTACATCTTGGAGAGTGATGGCCTAAGACGGCTGCGGGCCAGGGACAGGCAGAGCGGGAGGCAACCAGTGCCAGGCTCTGTCACTGACTGATTAACTCTGCTGTCTCCCGGACCCTTGCAGCATCAGGGTCAAACAAATTGTTTTCACGCTTCGTCAGAGGTTTACTTAATTAGTTCATTTGCAATTAGATCTCTCTGTAGCCCGGTTTTAGCAAAGACATCAAAGGAGGCTGAGGAGGAGGCTTCATCAGTTGTCATAGACGTCGAGCCACCCCCCCCCCCTTTTTTTTTATTCCACGCCTTTTTCTTCTTTCTATCTCTTGATCTGTCTTTTTTTCTGGCCAAGTGCTGGCAGGCGGGATTGGAGGATGATGGGTTGGGGAGATGAGGTCGAAAAACTCTGAACTCACCCTCTTCCCTGTCCTCCTCTTCCCGCCAAGACACCTCAACACAGAACACGCATTGGATGACCGAAGCACAGCCCAGTGCCGAGTGCAGATGCAGGTGGTCCAACAACTGGAGATCCAGGTGTGGCCCGAGGTGGTACAGGGAGGGACATAGAGAGAGAGGACTCAGCCCTGCCCAACACAGCAGGGAGTCTCCTGGGAGGTTTCTGTGGTCAGAGCCACCATCTTAGGCTCTCTGGGTCTTATCATTGTGTGAGGTGACCCCACCAAGTTCTTAGGGTGATCCGAAGTTGAGGCCAGGTCTGTGGGGAGGTGAAGAAAACCATGCTGTGTGAAAACAAAGCTAACCTCTGTTGTTCCAAGTGCCTGCTTTGGCCTGTGCAACTCAAGGAAGCAGTCCTGACCATTTTCATCCCCATCTAACACACAAAGCCAAAGAGGTGCAGAGCCCGGGTAACTTTCAGGTGGACCACTCAGTTAGTGAGTGGTGGAGCTGGAATTAGAATCTAGACATCCTGGCTCCTGCATGAAGTCCTCAACTCAGTCCTTCAGTCAGTCATGGCTACTTAACCATCTCTCTGGATCCCAGCAGGGCTCCCTGTGGAGAGAGGGTAGTTGTAAAAGAAGCATAGAATTTGTGAGTGGGCAAAGTGAATCGTTCTTCCTTTCCCATGTATCCTCAGTACATCAGGGTCCTCACACACAAATACTGCCCCACCAGGCTCTGGGGTGTTGTTCAGCTTCAGGCTCTGGCCTCCATGGAGAGAAAGGGCATGTGCTGATTGGAAGACGGCTGCCCGTGTGTGAGGGTGGTAGTGATTATGAACCCAGAACACTCATGGTTCAAAGGGCATCATGTCCTGGCCCTGAAGGATGCGGAGGACCGGAGAGAGAAGCACTCAGGCCTTCCAGAAGCTTTTAGAAGTGAGGGACAGAGAGAGAAGATGCTGGGCTGTGTGTGTGTGTGTGTGTGTGTGCGCACGCTCACATTGTCTCAGATAGGGGGACAGGGCCTGGGACTGTCTGAGGAGTCCTCTGCTGAGGGATGGGATGTGGAAGGGACAAGAAGCCTGTTACCTCCCACTCACCGCACCTCTCCTGCCTCCGTCCCTCCACAGCTCGCCAAGGAGAGCGAGCGTTTGCAGGCCATGATGGCACACCTGCACATGCGGCCCTCCGAGCCCAAGCCTTTCAGCCAGCCAGTGAGTCCCCCATCTTCTCTGCACCCCCGAGTCCCTCCATAGACTACCCCCACCCCCAGGGGCAGACTCCTCGGGTGCTGTGCTGAGCACCTTCTGTTGCTCACAGCTGAACGCAGTCCCCGGCTCATTCTCCAAGGTGACAGTCTCTGCGGACCCGTTCCCAGATGGCCTCGTGCACCCTCCAACCTCGGCCGCTGCCCCTGTCACACCCCTGCGGACCCCTGGCCTGGGTTCTGCCTCCCTGCACAGCGGGGGCCCCGCCCGCAGGAGAAGCAGCGACAAGTTCTGCTCCCCCATCTCCTCAGGTGAGGGCTGGAGGGGCCGCAGGGCCACTGTGGGAGGGGTGCTTTGTTTTGCTTTGTTTTCCCAGGCGGGCTTCCCACCAGGCTGTCTCACCTCCTGCCTGTCTCCCCCAGAACTGGCCCAGAATCATGAGTTCTACAAGAACGCTGACGTCAGGCCTCCCTTCACCTACGCCTCCCTTATCCGCCAGGTGAGCCTGGGAGACAGGAAGGCTGGGGATGGCGTGGCTGCCGTCAGGCCTCCTGGAACCTGACCCTGAGGTTCCTACCTCCAGGAAAGTCCTGGAACCCACTCGCCCGATCCGTCCCTCTCCTGGAGGCTCTGGCTCAGTTGACCTGCAGCTCACATAAGTACACTCCTGTTAATTCTTACTGCCCACGTACACACACTCCCACGATAGGCTAATGGCCACGCAGACAGCCTCTTCCCCACTTTACACACACAAACATTAAGAGCCTTCCTGTTCTTAATATTCATGTTCCTAATGCTACATGATATTCACACATACACACACACACACACACATGGACATGTTCATACATAAGTGTTCTCTCCATGGTGCTCGTCCTAATGTGCTCCCTTCAGAGGGGGCATGTGAAGCCCTGTGCCCCCAAGAAGAGGCTCCTGTTAGTCCGGCTAAAACACACATCCTGCCCCCTCCAGCCCCCGCACTCACCCATCTTCTGGTCCACACCCACTGCAGCGGGTCTACGTCCCTCGTGAGTGAGTCAGGAACTACACAGAAGGGAGAAAATGCAGGGCTGTGAGCCCTTGAGTTCCAGCCTGAGTGTCTCTTTCCTCTTTCCTTGCCTGTAGGCCATTCTGGAAACTCCAGATAGGCAGCTGACCCTGAATGAGATCTATAATTGGTTCACTAGGATGTTCGCCTATTTCCGAAGAAACACTGCCACCTGGAAGGTGAGGCCTGCCCCTCTACCTCCCTCTCCCCCAACTGCTGACCTCTCACCCCATTGAGGCCTAAAAGTTTGGCACCTCTACAAGTCTGCAGAAATATCCTTCTGTGGGTGTGGGGCTGAGGCTGAGCCCCCAGTTCTCAGCAGGGGTTATAGAGTGTTACAACTACCTTTTTTTATAATCAGGGACTCGCCATGTTGCCCAGGCTGGTCTTGAAGCACTGGGTTTCAAGCAGTCATCATGCTGGGACCTCTTGTGCGCTGGGCCTCCACAGTTGCTTCCTTTTAATGACCTTAGCCATCCTTGTACTCTCTCCTTCATGGAAAGAAATTCCTTCTGGCCTAGGGTGCTTTCCCATGGACCTCAAAGAATCCAGCCCTGTGAGATAGGGCCTCAGGAGAAGATGATACCCAGCTCCATAGGAAGTCCTGGGTTGAATTCACAAGAACATCACAAGTCTAGATCTAAAGGCTGTTATGAAGCCAGAGAAAGGGTGGTGGGGATAAAGACCTGGATGGACCACGAACCATTCACTGGGTCAGAAACGGGCATTCACGTACTCTACCCAACCCTACTACCAGTAGCAGACAGATAATTTTCTCTATCCAATTAGTCATTTAGCACCTTCGGCCATAAGCGTTTTCCTGGGAGACCAGGGAAATGCAGGAGGGGAGGGAGCTAGGAAAATGGGACAGAGCCATGAGCTGGGGCATTAAAGCATTCTATAGTCAAGATAGTGTGTGCATGCATATGTGGGTGAGTGCATGTGTGTGTCTTGTAATGTACAGCAAGGTGGGGAGGTGACATCTAAATTGGGGGGAGAGGGGAGGAATGAGGAGGGGGTATTGGCCCCTTCTGGAAGTCTAGACACAGAGGAGGGTGGCCCTATCTCAGAACTCTAATCTGATCCCTGGCTCTCGAGTCCCCCTTCTGGCCAATGAAGAAACTGCAACAAAGCAGATAGCTCCAGTGTGACCGAGTATAAACTGAGGTCTCCCAATCAGACCAGCGCCCAGGCCTGAGTGTGGTCTGCAGGGGCCCAGGCTTTTCTGCCTTGGAAATGTGCAGAGTGCTACAGGGCCTGTCCCATCATCTCCCCTTTCTTATGCCTGTCTCCCAACGCTTGGAGAGCGTCTGGGGCCGGGGCTGCCATTCTGATTGGCTGCGAGTGATGTCATTTCCCGCCAACCACAGTCCTGCCCTCTTTCTGAGCCAGCGTGGTCTTCTTGGGACCACCTGGTCCCGGCTCCAACCTTCAGGCTAGATCAGATGGCAGGCTTTACAAACAGTACGGTCCCGTGGAAAATGAGACTATTGCTGATACCCGTTGGTGTTTCACATAGCACGTTAATCCCATCTCTTTAGGGGTAGTGATGTGGAGCCTGGTTTCCACGTGGTAGCCGCCTCCTCTCACTAGACTTTTCTACAGCAGGCCTCTCTCCCTGTCAGGAGCTAGTTTAGGTGTCTACCTTAGCCATTTATGTTAAAACAGCCTCTCTCCCCACAGTCCAACCCCTCCGTCACCTGGTCACCCAGCCCTGTGTCATCTCCATCTCCTCCAATAAGTGGTGTGTCTGTACCTGTGTTACCTGGGGATGCCACACTCACTGCCTGTGGCACTGCAGACGGTCCCCACATCCCCGTGTCAGGTCAGATTCCATCTTGGCTTGAAGTCAACTTTGACTTTCAGAGGTTTTTTTTTAGCCAGCTCAGCACTCATGTTTTTGGTTAAATGTAGCCTGTGTATCCTCTCCTTTCCCAGATCCTTCTCTTCTTCCTCAACATTATTTAGGCTTCTCCCCTACCTTCACCCCTTCCAGCCCTCACCCCTACATGACGTACAATATCGACTTCTGACCCAGGACAGCAAGGCTTGGGAACAGGATGTGGACCAGGCCAGCTGCCGTTCATCCGGGCACAGAGCTGCCATCTGCCAAGCTGATGGTCTTTGCTGGCCCTCCCATGACCATCCTCTCCCAGGGCCCGTGTTGTGGGCCCGTCCTTTTGTTTACGCAGCCCCCGCCAGACCCCTTAAATTGCCGTTAATGTTTCAGCGTAACGAATTAGTCTCTCATCACGAATCAGGCTTCGAAACGAGGGAAAAAAGCCCCAGTGAGGCCATCCTCGGAAATTGGGGTCATTCTCATTTGCAAAGCGGAGGATCGGAGCCCCGTAATGCGGGCAAATTTATTCCGAGGCAGGAGCCCCGGCGTGATTAGGCCCTTTGTAATTATCGCTCCGTGAGATTCCACTCCAGCCGCCCGCCTCCCTCGTGGATTAGCAAGCGAGTCGGAAAAATACACAGGATTTAATTAGAGGCAAATTAAAATTGGTAATGAAATCGGGCCAGTTGCAAGAGGCAAGAGTTGGATGGGAGAGAGGGAGAGGGGATCTCCAGGGGCACCCGCTGCCCGCCCTGCCCAATTTTCTCCCCCGTTTAGAAATGTAAAGAGGAGACAGGGATGGGTGAAGCAAAGGAGGCTGAGGGAGGACAGGTATCGGGGACAGGGCTGGGGCTGGTGGTAGGGGACAGAAAAACTGAGAAAAGAGAAGGCAGGGTGGGGCTGAGGGACATGGGAAGGGGAGGTGGGAGGATCAGGGCCGGCACCCAGGCTTCCAGGGGAGTTAGGCCCAGTGTCCCCACCCAAGTGTCCTAACAACCAGGTGACCTCAATTCCTGAGGAGGTGGCAAGGTGATTTATCCTCTCTCTCACCTTCCCGCCTCACAGCTGACTGTTCATGCTGTCCTTCCAAGTTAGCTGCTTTCCACTAGTGTGGCTTAGGCCTCTGCTGTCCACCTGGTGTTTCTAGGAAGCTGTGTATTCTGAGCCGAAGCGCAAAGCCTTGACTCCCAAAGAGTTAGGACCGGGAGTTATTTGCAAAACTTTTACAAGCTTGCCAGGGGTTCTATATGTGCCTGAGGTGCAGTGTTTCTCCAAGACCCAGGCCCATGGCCAGTCTAACTATCAGAAGTCAGGAGTGACAGCCGCCGTGTGTTTGATCAGTGAGCACTGGAAAAGGAGTTATTTCACATAATTGGCATACGGCATTGTCTCAGATGGGGCAGATAATGATGCAGGCTGCATCACGCAGAGGTGGAGGACTCCTGGCAGCCGTGGGTCTGGGGAAGGCAGATGCTGTGGCCTGGGACATGAGATGTGGGCTATGGAAGAATTTTTCATGTATGTTCAACTGAGCAGAGGTGAACCCCTATTCACTGCACCCCCAGAATGCTGTGCGCCACAACCTTAGCCTGCACAAGTGCTTCGTCCGTGTGGAGAACGTTAAGGGTGCTGTGTGGACAGTGGACGAGCGGGAATACCAGAAGCGGAGACCACCAAAGATGACAGGGTATGTAGGTCCAAGTGGAGGGCTCTGCACCCAACCCAGTCTGAGCCAGCTCAGCCCCTGCCTTTCAGGCACACACTGCGCCCCCTGTCAGCCTGAAAGGAGGCTGTACAGTGTTACAAATGGAAAAGCCTGGTGCTTGGAAAGATGGCCTGGAATCAGGATGTAACTTCCAATCTGTCATTGTAGATATTGACATGTGTCCTTACTTTTGACTGAAAGCAGAAACAAGGGCCACATGGTATCAGAGGTGGGTCCCATTAGTCACAGGCAGAGTGGAGACGTGGGCTGGGCGTGACAACTGCCATCCCGCACTCCTCTTCCCCATCATAGGATAAGCTGAGCTCTGAGACTTTTGGGTCCCACCTCTATTTCACAGGGAAGGAAAGAGAGAGAGGGTGTGAGGGCTGGCGGGAGGCCACGCAGCAGGTTGGTGGCATAGCTGGGTCCAGGGCCAGGTCGCTCACATCCCAGATTTGGGCCCTAATATACCACACAGCACTTTAAATAGATCAGAACCTTCCTTTGTCAGACCAGCACCAATCTTCTTGCCTACACTCTTCAGCTAGAGGCCCCTGGCGCAGGAGAGATCGGCCTGAAGTAGGCCAAGAAAATATCTCTGAGACTGAGGCAACAGCCTTTCTACCCAGGCTACAGGGCAGCAGGCTGGGGTGGGAAATGCCCTGCCGTGTGCCAGCCAGCCAGCCTATTGGTAGTGTCATCTCAGTACAAGCTTGGGTCACACTGAACCTCTGCTTCTCCCGCCTCATGCAGCCTCTGAGAGGCTGTCATTGTAGGAAGGAGACAGCCCCACGCCATCGATTCCACCACACTTTCTGGTGTGGAAGAGCTTGGTTGATATACGATGCTCGTGGAGCCAGTCTGACAATGTGTCTCATCACCGTGCCCTAGTCAGGGTTTCCAGAAAATGGACTTCAAAGATATAGAGCAATGTGGAAGCTATAGGTCAGTCTTTGTCAAATGGAAAACGTAGAGTCAGGCACGGTAGTGGATGGCCGTGATTCCAGTACTTGGGATGATCAGGAGCTCGTCCAGAGGTCAGCCTAGACTACATGAGACCCTGTCTCAAAAAAGAAAAATGTAGCCCAGACAGAAACTTCCAGGGATGCCTGGTGTGAAAATGATCTTGCTTTCCGTCTCTGAGACCGTACAAACCACCAATGGCCTTGGGCCTCTGCTCCCTTCGGGGCTGTGTGGTATGACTGAGCAGGTGGAGCCTTGCAAGGATCCCACTCCCGCTGCCTCTGTGGCACCTGGACAGCTCAGTGCACTGCCCTGTTGGTCCTGGCTTAGAGTCGGGGGAAGATGTGAACTAGTGAGTTGAGGCCCCCCTCTCTCCCCCAGGAGCCCCACCCTGGTGAAGAACATGATCTCGGGCCTCAGTTACGGAGCACTTAACGCCAGCTACCAGGTGCTTGGGCTTCCCCGTCCCACCCTGCCCTGCCGTTGGCTTTGCCTGTCCTCTTCCCAGAGGAGAGTCGGGTTCAAAGGAGGGTGAACCTTCTCCCCACCCCAACTCCGTACCAAGGCTGGGTTTGGAAAGGGTGGGCAGTGCACATACAGACTGGCACAGACAGTGGTATCCCATGCCCTAGTTGGGGGTCTTCGGTCCCCTGACTGGGGGCGATAAGGCCAGGCCAGGCCAGTTTTCCAGGAAAGCTGGGCATGGGGTAGAGTTATGGCCCCAGGGGAGCTGCCAAGATAGATCAGTGTACCAGCTGTGGGGGGGTTCTGACAAGGGAGGGGTCCCCAGCCCCTCACAGCTCTACTCCGTGTGCTGCAGGCTGCCCTGGCAGAGAGCAGCTTCCCCCTCCTCAGCAGCCCTGGCATGCTGAATCCCGGCTCAGCCAGCAGCCTCCTGCCCCTCAACCAGGACGACGTGGGTGCCCCTGGGGAGCCGCTGCCCAGTAACGGCAGCAGCAGCCCGCCTCGCCTCTCTCCTCCCCAGTACAGGTGAGCACACACAAGCCTCTCCGGCGTGAGGAGGCCGCTCATCCACTCCACAGCTCCTCCTATAGGCCTCCCCTCAGCTCTTCCGTCCCTCCTTCCTTCATCTTTCTACACTCCGTCCTCTCCATCACTCCTCCCTACCTCTGCCTCTCTCCCTCCTCCCCATGACTCTGACCTCACTTGTGCCCCACCTCTTGACTCCTCCCCAATGGCCTCCTTTTGCACAGAGCCTGGGGGGAGGTCAGACCTTGGGTGATGGAATGGGATCCTGGGCTTCTAGATGGATTTGTGGGAGGAAAGGGAGGCCCTAGCACCCACATACCTGTGTCACCCACGGGCCCGTGTCACGTCACCCTTTCCGTACAGCCACCAGGTGCAAGTGAAAGAGGAACCTGCTGAGGCAGAGGAAGACAGACGGCCGGGGCCTCCCCTCGGTCCCCCCAACCCCAGCACCATGGGGCCTCCGGAAGACAGGGATCTGGAGGAGGAGCTGCCAGGCGAGGAGCTGTCCTAAGCTGGACAGGCAGGCAGGCAGGGCCGGCCGAGACCCTGCCGCCTTGCCCCAATCCTGGCCCTCCCACCCCACTCTACTGCCCCATCCAACCTCAAGGCACTTCGGGGACTTAGACCCAGAAACCTGGGCCAGCAGCTTCCCATGCCGTCCGACTGACAGACAGACGCCCGGGGGCAGGCTTGTCCCTGCCCCCCGAGAGGACACAGAACCCCTGGTCTGGGACCTTTAGAGGACATGGAGGGTGCAGACCCTCTGAGACCCTCCCCTACACCCCTAACCACCAGCAGCAGCAGGGCCCTCCTCCCCCCAGCACTCCCCTCCAGGGCCCCTTGGCACTGGGGAGACCCGCAGGCGGGGCTGAGCCACCCTGACCCCCCGGCCCTTCACCCCCTCTGCCCTGGGCTCTGGCAGTGGTTTTTGGCCAGAGGCTCTTCGTGAGTTCCCTTCCCCTTCGCCTTGTTTTCCGAACTGTGAAGATTACTCTCCAGCCCCAGCTCCTCACCCTGCAGGTAGGCTGGGAGTGAAGTTCTTCGATATGGGTCCCTACCCCTCTCCCCTACACCTGGGACAGGACCCAAACCAAGCAGGCCTCCCCCCCTACCCTATTGGCTGGGTGCTTCACCAGCACCCTAATACCAGGAAGCACTGAGGCCTGCCCCCCCATGTGGGTACCTCCCTCTAGAGTGTTCTGTGCAGGTACAGGTGGTCCCACCACCTGCAGCTTGAGCAAGCCAGGCAGGAACCACCACCATCCCTCCTCCCGCCGTCCTGCCTGCAGGTCCCCACTGCAGTCCTCTCTCCACTCGGCACCTCTTCCTGTCCCCGTCCCCCCCCACCCCAGTTAAATGGATGACCAAAGACCTTTCTTATGCCGGAAGCAAAAACCAAAACTTTTTGTTGGTTTTTTTCCTTTGTCACCTCCCGAGCACCCCGCCCCCCCCAGCCCCGCACCCCAGCCCCAGGCTGGAAGCCATCCCTCCACTTAAGTTATTGTTTTAAACCAAAGTTTACAGTGTCTGTTGGTGGCAAGACCCTCTCTTTCCTTCCTCACCCCCACCCTGAGGGTCCTGGGGGCCCTGCCCACTTCTCCTTTGCTCTTTCCCTGCCTGAAGAGAGAGGAAGAGGGCAGAGCCCTGCCCCCAAACCTGGGCTGCTTTCTGGGGGCTCCCCAGACCCCTCCGTAGGACCAAGTCCCCATCATGCTGGGAGTGTGGATTCTAGCAAAAGAGCTGGAAACGTTGAAACTCCACAGACCCCCTATGGGGGACCCCAACCCAAGGCCAAGGACTCCGTGGGTGGGATGCCTGGAGCACCCCAGCCAGGCCCCTTCCCTGAGAAAAACTTGTTGGACATTTCCCAGGCAAGCCCCACATTTATCCTTCCCGCACAAGCCACCCTCCTGAGAGGCAGGGGGCCCTAGTCCTCCCCGTGTACCCCCACCTGTGTTCCGTTTGACCAGCACAGAAATATTAAACGTCCTCTATTTACTGGGCCCTGTGTGTGTCACCACGGTGAGCGGGGGAGGGCCGGGCTACTGTAGCTGGACGTCTGTGGGAAGGGCAGGAGAGTCAGCTGGTTTTGTGGGGGGCGCTTGTGCCATGTTGGCAAACACCTCTGATTCACCTCTCCCAGCTGACCTCCCCTCCACTTAAACCAAGCCTCAGTCCTGAGTACCTGGGTTTGCAGCTCCGGATGCTAGAAGGGTGTTCTCAGTCGGGGGGCCACATTCTGCCCAGGAGGATGCTGACTGGCTCTGCCTTGTGCCATTCTGCCATACCCCTGGGGTCCAGCTAAGCCAGCCTGTCTTACAGGGCCACCTGGGTAGGTATGAATCCTGAGGCTTGATGTAGGGTTACCAGAGGGTTGCTAGCTCACCCCATAGCAAGGCCAGGTGTGGTAATGCAGAGGTGGAGGCAGAAGGTCCTCTGTGAGATTGAGGCCAGCCTGGTCTACATAGCAAGTTCTGGGCCACCAGGGGATACAGGGAGACCCTGTCCTAGAAAAACAAAACAAGAACAGTGTTCCAGTTCATTCAGAGGAACCCTGGGCAGTGAGGAAGAACGGGAGAGGGGGAGTTCTTCCAAGCTGTGGAGTCTACCCATGCGTGGCACCTCATTTGGGTCCCGTTCCCTTGAGCCCTCCCACCTGTTTGCTCCTGTGGATTTCCTTCAAAGGCTTCATCTGCAGGGCTCTCCACAGCAAGAACATCTTCCAGAGGCTGGGAGAGGAGAGCTGCTGGACTATTAGGAGTGGAAGACTGCAAGTAAGAAGCAACAGAAATGGTGTGCTAGGCACTTCCTGCAGGCTGTTCCAAAGGCCACGGTTAGGAGGAGGACCTAGCATGGCCTGCCGGTCTCAGGCTGCTTGTCTTTGGCTCACTAATCCTTCTCTCTCAACCCTGCTCTGGACCCTCTGCAGAGGTTGAGATAGACTTGTGTCCATTCATTCACCCACTCAGGGTCTCTCTCTCTCTCTCTCTCATCTCTATCTCTCTCATACACATACACACAGTCACCCTGGCCTGGAGACAATACAGCCTCCTGGCCTTCACACAGGTAGTGCTATTTTTTACCACCTACTCTGTTGACAGCAGCTTCTGCTGTGCAGTCAAATCATCCTCCGGGACCTCAATGCCTTTTTTTCCCACTTCTTTCCCAGCCGGTACCCACCAACCCTCAGGCCCCAGGAGAAGCTACAGATGGTAGCTACCCTGCACCCAGTTCCTTTGTCTGCCCCTGAAAAGTATTCTGTAAGCTAGCCCCAGGGGCAGTCTGCTTCCTCCAACTCTAAAAAGAACAGGATAGTACAACCCACCTGCACACAGCCTCACACTCAAGATAGCCTTCCCAGCGACACGTCAGTTCCTTCTGCTTCAATTGGAACACACTCCTCCCCATAAAAAAAGTCTGCCACAGAACTACGGCAAATGTCTATCAGTTCATTAAGATCGACCTTGGGCACTGCTAAAGAATATTTTATAGCGGGGTATGGTGGTGAACGCCACTGATCTCAGTATCAGAAGGCAGGGACAGAGTTTTAGGCCAGCCTGGTCTACATAGTGAGTTCCAGGGATACCCAGTGAGACCCTGTCCAAAAAAAAAAGCTTTCAGCATAAGAAATAGGAAGTTGCCAGGAGCACTGAGTTTAGAAGAAACTCAATTTTCCTTTTTTATTATTTATTTTTAATTAATTTTTATTTTATACATTGTATGAGGATTTTGCCTGAATGTATATAAACGTATCGTGTGTGTACAGTGTCTGTAGAGGCCAAAAGAGGGCTTCAGATCCCCTGTGACTAGAGTTGTGGATGGCTGTTAGCTACCATATGTGTGCTGGGAACCAAACACAGGCCCTCTGCAAGAACAGCCAGTGCTCTTAACTGCTGAGCCATCTCTCCAGCCCTTTACTATTTATTTTTATTATATGTATATTAGTGTTTTGCCTGCATGGAGGTAACTAGACCCACTGGTGTGCAGTACCCACAGAAACCAGAAGAGGGTGTTAGATTCCCTGGAACTGGGGTCACAGATGGTTGTTATGTGGGTGTTGAGAAACAAACCCTGGTCCTCTGCAGGAGCAGCCAGGCTCTTAACCACTGAGCCATCTCTCCAGGCCCTGTTGTTTCAAGTCAGGATGTGCCTGTGTAGCCCTGGCTGTCCCGGAACTCACTCTGGAGACCAGGCCAGCCTCAAACTTGTAGGTGATCCTCCTGTCTCTGCCTCCTGAGTGATAAGATTGCAGGTGTGTGCCACCACACCTCGCACAGTACTTTTCTCACTGCCAGTATCCTTCACCCCGACAACGGCCCCACCTCGCCACCAACTTTGTCGTCAGGAAGTCCCGCACGCTGTCTAGCTCTTCTACTTCCTACTGTTCTTCCCAACTCTAAGGGTTTGTGCAGACGTTTGTCCTGGTGGCTGCATGTCTCCCCTGGTGGAGAAGCTATCTTTGGAACCTGACTCCTGTGGAAGGCCGAAGGTCCCCTTCCTGTTGCACTTACGGCCCTGCTGCCCCTACCAGGAACTCACCCACTGTCCGGCAGAGGGCGCTTTAGACAAAGCAGACCTGCTTCTCCAGACAATGTGCCAGGATGGAGAGGCAGACTTCAACTCAGCTCAGGGCAGGAAAGGGATTCTTGTGTTTTGTGTTTTGGTTGTTGTTGTTGTTGTTGTTTTAATCGAAGCCTTCTAGATTCTTCCAACTTGGGGCATCTTACACAGAAGCAGGAGAAGGAAGTCAGAAGAATTCAGGAACCCAGAGGCAGAGACCTCTGCATCTGCACACTCCAGCCACAAGGAAGGATGCAACTATTGCTAATAGTGATGAACATTAATATTTAGTCCTGGTGTGGTGGGTAGGCCTGCAATACCAGCACTTAAGAGGCTGAGGCAGGAATATTGGAAGTTCAAGGTCATTCTGTATATAGTGAGTACTGGGCCAGCCTGGGCTACAAGAGACACTATCCCAAAAATAGCTCTCAGGGTTGGGCATGGATCTCTGTAAGGCCAGCTTGGTTTACATACCAAGTTCTAGGTCAGCAAGGTTTAATTTTAAAACAAAAATTCCTCAAAAATAGTAACTTTCAATTGCTTCTGTTATGTGCCAGATGCTTCTAGAAGCTTAGTATCTCCTCATAATTCTGGACTAGATACTGTAACCATTTCACAGTGGAGGAAACTGAGGCACGGTATAACTGGATAGCAAGGCATTAAGAAGGCATGGTTGCTTGTGCCTATAATCCCAGCACTCAGGAGGCCAGTCTGGGTCTACATAGTAAGTCTACATAGTAGTCCAAACCAGCTGGGACTACAGAGAAACCCTGTCTCAAAAAGAAAAAAAAGTAAATAAAAATTAAAAATAAATGTTAAAAAATAGTATAGGAAAACAGCATATCTTGAGAAAAGTGGTCCCTGTGACTGCCAGGGCTGAAAGGCCCTCTGTTTAGCAGGAGGGGCCAGGCAGGCATAGGGATTGACCACCCCTAAGATGGCAGAGCTGACTGAGTGCCAGGATGGGATGGGTGTATAGTACTGCATCTCTGGTCCAGCCTCAAACTATCAGGAATGGATTGGCAGGCAGGACAGTGACAAGGGTGGGTGGTCAGAGGCTCCTGCTGCCACCTGGGAGCCTCTTTGTAAGCTTCTATGGCAGCTGGCAGTGGGAAGTCTTGGGTGCCAATCACCATGGGTAGCAGCTGGCATGCTCCCTGGGGGGTCAATGTGTCCAGAAGACCCTGTGGAAGAACCCCAGAGCTAGGGGAAGGGTTTTCATAGGAAGAGTGTAGAGAACAGCCTGTGTCAGCAGAGCTGAGGCCGACATTTCCGAAGGTGTTGGAACAGGCAGAACGGGATTCTGCTGGAAGGGAGGGAGACAGCGGCAGAGGCACTGAGCCTCGTAGGCCACCATGACCGCCCACATTCCTGCCCTCGTTCTGTGGGCAAGCAGACAGGGTGCAATTTCCTTATGTACAGAGCAGTGCTAAGAACCTCCGACCACTCAGCTTTGAAGGGGCGTTTGACTAGAAGCGCATCCCACTGTGGGTACCCAGTCAGTGGACTTGCCTGGATGCCGCTGGGATGCTGCTGATGCTGAGAAGCCCTGGCCTGTGTACTTGGGGAATTTCCATTCAGAGAAGAGCTGTGCTTGCTCTGAATACATAGGGAGGTGTCAAGGGCCACATTGGTTGGCCTGGCCCCATGAACTGTGTGACCTTCAGAGGCAGGAAGCCCACACATAGGCACATGCATACACTTGAGACCATGTCCTCTGGTCTCTTCACTTCTCTTTATGTAGGTGTGGCTGGGTGGGTAGATGCACTTGTCTGTGTGGAGGCCAGAGGTCAACCATTGGTGTCCATCTGCTCTTTTTTTTTTTTTTTACATGAGCTATCTCACTTGCCTGGGGCTCACCAACTAGGCTGGACTAGACAGCAAGCCTCAGGGATCCACCTGTCTCTGTCCTTCTAGGACTCAACTCCAAGCACACACCACCACAGTCAGTTTTTCATCTGTTTCCAGGGATTGAACTCAGGTCCTCATGCTTGCCAGGTGAGCACTTTACCACCAGAACCATCTCCCCAAACCCCAACCTTCTCTCTTCTTATAAAAACTAGGAAGGATTCCATCCCAGGGCCCCGCCCTAACCTAATAAAACTCAGCTCCCAGGGCCCCCTACTCTGAGCCACAGAATCTTCCATCCCTTAATACTTTACAACAGATTGGAAGTCAAGGCATGATGCCCAAACCTAATCCAACCCCGGCAGGGAGATCTGTGCTGAGCCACACACCGATCAACTGGGGCTTGTGAGAAAGAGATGTGAAGGACAGGCCTTGTGATCCCTGCAAATGGAACATGCAAACAAGCACCGCCTCCCCTCAGCTAGGGCACCAACCGAAATACAAACTCCCTGAGGAATCAATGAATTTCTTGGGCTTGCTTAGAGAGTATAAGTAAGAGTTTGCTTATAGGAGTATGGGTGACCCCAAAACGTCTGCATCACTGAAAATGTCTCACCCCAGCATGTATGACAATTCCTACTTCTGCATAGATGGAGTCCCCTTTAAGTATAAACTTCTAGAGTCTACAGCTCCCAAGACCACAAAGCCAATCAGGATAGACTCACATATAGCCACCAGGAGCTGCAGGAAGGAAAGACTGGACTCCAAGGTGTGGGTCCAATGATCTTCTCCTATCCTCTTCTATGTGGGAACATCAACAGCCCCCATCTTTTATTTTATTTATATTTATTATTACTTGCGTGTATATGTGTGATGTGTGTATGTAAGTGTGAGCATATACACAAAGCACTCATGTGGAGGTCAGAAGACAACTTTCTGTCAGTTCTCTCCTTCCAACTTTTTATTTATTTATTATTTATTTTATGTGTAAGAATGTTTTTGCGTGAATGTGTTATAGGTGCACCACTTGTGTGCAATGCCCCCTGGAGGCCAGAAGAGGGCAGCAGATTCCCCTGGAACTGGAGCTAAGGATGGATGGATGGCTGCCACCATGTGGATGCTGGAAACCGAACCTCTGTAAGAGCAGCTTGTATTGTTTTTGTTTGTTTGCTTTTGGGGTCTTCTGCTGCCCCAGCCAGCCTGGAACTCAGTATGTAGACCAGGCTAGCCTCAAACTCATAGAGATCCGCCTGCCTCTGCCTCCTGAGTACTGGGATTAAAGGCAAGGGCCACCATGCCCACTGTCAACCAGTGCTCTCAACCATCCAGCCGTGTCTCCAGAAGTGGGTTCCTGTGATCATACCAAGGTATAGGCTTTTGTGGCAAGAGCTTTTACCCACTGAGCCATCTTAGCCCCAGCAAGCTCCATCTTGAGGGTCTCTTGTAAGCTGTCATAGCTGCTCTAATGAAGATGGTTTGAGCTATAATGCTTGCTTACAGGACAGTGTTCCACAACAGACTAAGTGAACTTCAAGGGGTAGGGCAGGTAGGCACCAGGCCACCCTGGGAATGTCCAAAAGCGGGGGCACTTAGGGGGTGAAACAAGGAGGCATTTTGTATCACAGAACAGTAAAATTGATGTAAGAGCTCAGCTGGGTAGATCTCGGGGGGGGGGGAGCATGTGCACCACAATTTATGGTGGAATACTACACAGCAAAGAAAAGGAAAAAGAGCCCTGAGCGGCAAGAAATGAAAATACAGAGAGAATACTTGCATTTACATCATGTTTGAAAACATAATTGATAATGTTTTAGCAGGTATGTGCAGGCACCAGACATTTAAACAATCTGTAGGAATGATAAGCAGATTTGGGATTTGACTGTCTTCCAGGGGAAAGGAATGTGAGGGAGGGGCATTCCAGGGGCTTTCCCGTGTCACAGTGACGTCAGCTTTGAGCTGTCCAGTAAGAGCCTGGTCCTTGCTGTCACCCACTGTGAGTTTTGTGTGGCTAGAATGTTCTATTTGAAAACAAAAGGATTGAAATTTCCAGGCCAGCTTAGGCTACAGTAGCATGACGACCCTGTCTCAAAACACAAATAAATTAAACTTTTTAAAAGAGCTGGGGCCAGTAAGAGGCCTCAGTGGGTAAAGATGTTTCCCTCAGAGCCTGACCACCTGAGTTCAGTCCCTGGAACCCACGTAGGAGAAGAGAGAACCAAGTCCTGCAAGTTGTTCTCTGACCTCCTCATGCATGCTATGGTACATGTACATACATACGTACGTACGTACATAAATAAATAAAATAACATTTAAAGGAGGAACTTAGCTGGGTGTGACGGCATATACCTGTAATCTCAACTTTTGGGAGACAAAGCCAGGAGAATCCAGTAGTTTAAGACCAACGTTGGCTACATAGCAAGTCTGAGGCCAGCCTAAAAACTACATGAGACCCTGTAGGGAAGGGTATGGGGAGATCAGCCCAAAGCGTGGGACCTGTGTCCCAGGGAAAATCCATTCAATTCAAATCAGAACAACAGGGAAGGAAAAATGTCAGTTTGGCTTGAAGGTAGCAGGACATCTAGCTGCCCCTGCTGAGCAGGTGGACAGGTGGACTGCTGAAGCACACCTGGCCAGGCCTTGGAGCAGGAGGACTGACCATGAAGGAAGCCTGAGACAAAGACAGAGGGCTGCCTACAGGGGCAGAAGCCTGGGGCAGAAGCATGGGGCTGGCAGCTGGAGGCTCCTGCGTCCAGGACAGAACAACTGCCCTGGAGAGTGAAGCCAGAGGGAGGTGAGCTGGGGACCCAGTGTGGGGAAGGGAGCCACAGACCCACTCCTCCAAGGAGTCTGGATACAAAGGGTGAGAGGCCAGAGCCTTGGACTGAGGTTTTCCTAGGAGTTTCTAAGTTGGGATGATTTTGTGGTTTTGTAAGGAACTGGAGGAGAGGACAGTGCAGGCTTCTGAGCATGCGTGGAACAAGGCTTTTCTTCCTCAGATCATCTTTCATCAATTCCAGATATACACACACATACATATATATACATACACACATGTAAACACACACATATGTGTACAGGTACACACTATAATACATACACATGTATACATACACACAGACATATACATTTACACGCAGACATATGCAAGTACACATACACGTAATATACACATATATACACGTATACATATACATATGCATACACAAAGCACGTACATGTACACATACAGGCATATATGCATGCACATACACAAGATATACATACATATATACACACATACACATGGATACATACAGATACACACACACGTGCAGATACACACAATACACACACATGTGTGCAGATACACACCATACACACAATATACACACACATGCACACACACAGGAGACTCTACTTAGAATCCAGTTCAGTGCAAACTGCTCAGGAAGCGGGTGGGTGGGACCCCGGGTGTTCTGGAAACCATCCTGGAGCTGGGTTTGGCAGGGAGGAAGTAGGGAGGGGTCCCTTCCACCAACAGGAGCCTGGGCCTAATGGGAGCCCTGGGGGCGTGGCTGTCTGACTCATGGAGCTCCTATGAGCCCTGGGCGGGAGAAAGCGAGCTTCAAGAGTGGCTGGTCAGCCATCAACGTTAGTGTGAGAAGGTTCCTAACTCTCCCTCCAGGGCCTTGCCCACCTGCCTGCACCCCTCCCCACTGCCTGGCCACCCCACTCAGGCCACCCCTTCACACCCACTTCCAGTTCCCTTCCTCTAACTGCTTCCTCACCCTTCTCTTGCTTCCTGTTTCCCAAAGAGAAGCTGTCTCTGATTGGCTGCCTCCAGATGCCCTCTCCCCAGGGCCATTCTGTTCCTGAGCTGCCACACTTCGTCCAGCAACCCAGGCCTGACCCTGACCCTGATAACCGCTTCCAAGTCAGACAATGACCCCAAGCGGGCTCCTGTGTCTCTCTACCACAGAGCACACAGCCAACTTAGCAATGTTCACTGAGCATCTACTTCACACCCAGGCTGATGATGGGAGCTGCGGGGGAGTACCGAGACCATTAAGAGGCTCAGGCCTGGAATCCCAGGGGAAATGCCAGCAACATGTAAAGGAGTAAAGTAACAAGTCGAAATAAGCTCCCTGCAGGAACGAGAGCTGGCTCAGTAGGCGAAGTGCTTGCCGCACAAGCATGAGGACCTGAGTTCGATCCCCAGATCTGATATTAAAAGCAAAAACACAAAGATATGGTGGCACATACTAGAAATCCCAGCACTAGGAAGGCAGAGGACAGGCAGGTCTCTGACTCGCTTGACCAGCCAGTCTAACCTACCAGAGCCTCAGGCTAGAAAGATACCCTGTCTGAAAAACAAGGTGGACAGGTCTGGAACAACAGATCGAGGTTGTCCTTTGGCATTCACAAGCACAAACACATACGTGCATGTGCACTCGCAGACATGCATGCATGCACCCACACACACACACACACACACACAGGAGGTAAAAGACCAGATTGAAAACCTGACTGTGGTCCTTCCTGCTCTAAATACCCCTCCTTAGGGAGAAAGTCCTCCTAGCAACACTTTCAAGCAGCTCAGTTATTTAAAAGTCTCCTCTAAAGACTGTTATTAATATGGTGACAGTGAAGGCAGCTCAGAGAAGGGAACAGAAATAGAGAAATAATGAAATGTAACCCAGGCTAATCATCACATGCAAGATTGATTGAGAAGGTCCCGCATGGAAGTCAGAGCTGAAAATACAAACCGGGTCAGACCCAGGGAGACAGATGACTCGTACAAGTGTGAGAAAGAGACATTGCTTTGGTTCAGGAACCTGGAAAAGGCTCTGCCTGGAGAACTCTCCTGAGCGGCTCTGGAGCTTCATGTGCCCCGCCTTGAGCTGAGGGTTGGGGAGGGGCTAGGCAGAGAGGAGTCAGGAAGGGCTCTTGGTGCAGAATGGCTGTGTCCCGCAGAGCAGGGAGAGCTCAGCTGGAGAGGAGGATGCGAGTCACAGGATGGAAAACTGTCTGCTCAACCCTGAAACACGGTTTTACTCTAGACAACATCAGATTTTAAATTTTATGTATTTATTTTTATTTTATGTGTATGTTTTGTCTGCATATAACTAAGTGCACCCATGTTGTGCAATACCCACAGAGGCCAGAAGAGGGCATCGGATTCCCTGGAACTAGAGTTAGAGACTATTGTTAAGCCTCCATCTGGGTGCTGGGACCTAAACAGCCAGTGCTCTGAACCACTGAGCCATCTCTCCAGCCCCCAACATCTGATATTCTTGAGTAAGGGGTTGGGGATACAGCTAGTTTGTAGGGGTTGGAACGGCTCCTCTTCCTTCTCCCCCTTTCCCCTCCTCCTTTTTCTTCTTTTTACTTGTTTTTTTGTTTTGTTTTGTTTGAAACAGGGTCTCACTATGTAGCCCCAGCTGGCCTGGAGCTGTCTGTACAGACTAGGCTGGCCCCAAACTCATAGAGATCTGCCAGCCTCTGCTGGGATTAAAGGTGTGTGCCACAATGTGTTGTTGATGAGGTTGATGACGATGATGATGATGATGGGAGCATGTGTATGCTATGTGTAAGGGCGTGTGCCTACCTGCCACAGCATATATGTGAAGGTCAGAAAACAGCTTTCAGGAGCTCCTTCTCTCTTCCACTGTGTTAGGCAAGGTCTCTTGGTTCTGCCGTTGTGTTGAGTACATACTCCAGCCTGGCTGGCCCATGAACTTCTGGACCATTCTCCTGCCTCAGCCTCTCATCTTGCTGCAGAAATTACAGCTACTTGTTACCACATCCTCATTTTGTGGGTTCCAGGACACTTGGGCTTTTGTGACAAATGCTCCTACCCAATGCTGAGCCATCTCACCTATCCTCTTTGTCAATCAGTCAGTCAGTCATTAGATTTTTGAGACAGGGTCTCTAGCGCAAACCAGACTCAAGCTAGCTAGCTAAGCAGCAAAGATGACCTTGAACTCCTGACCCTTCTACTTTACCTCCTAAGGACTGGGACACCAGGTATACACCACCATTCCCAGCTTTTCTCTTGGTCTTTATGGGACAAGGTCTCCCTGTATCCCCAGCTGGCCTGGACTTGTAGGCTATGTAGACGAGCCTGGCTTCGATCTCACAGAGATCTGCCTGCCTTTGCCTCCCAAATGCCCGGCAACTTTTCTTTTTAAAACGACCTTCTGGGGAAGCTGAGGTGGTAGGGTATGAGGCAGGGGGCAGGGAGTATGAGCTTGAAGCTAGCATGGGCTACCTAGCAAGAAACTGCCTCAGAACAAAACAAACCCAAACGCAAACCAAAGAAAACAAAAGCCAGACGTTTGGGAGGTTAGCTATGAGCGCCCCGAGCCTGAAGATCACTCCCAGGCTGTTCCCAGGGCTGAGAACAGAGGCAGGTCTGGGTGGCAGCTGTGAGCAGAGAAGGCAGATGGGAGGGACGGCGTGAGGGAGGCGAGAAAGACAGACTTGTTCCACAAATAGGAGGCAAGGAAAACGGATAGAAAACGGACCCTGTGGTTTTAAAGCTTAGATAACAGAGAGAGGCGGAAGCCAGGGGCAGGAATCAAGATATATGTGGAAAGAGCTCGTTTGTGTGGAAGATGAAAGGATCGTTCTGGGTCCAGTCGGATTTGAGGTGACAACACAAAATCCAATTAGAGCAACTTCTAATTAAAGATGGTGGACGGAGCTCATGCACTTCCCCTTCTGCTCCCAGAGGCCCTAGACACGACAGTAGAGATTGTTTTATTTTAAGAAGTAGACTTGAGGAGGCCCACAGAACAAGACAGGACCACAAGCTGGGCAAGTGGGAGGGGGTGGCTGAGAGAACCCGGAGGCAGTTCTCCTTGCCGACCTTACTCAGAGGCTGGGGACTGCCTGCGGCTGGTTGGCTCCAGAAGTGAGCGGGAGGGGGGTATTTTATTAAATCTTTAAAAAAATCTATTTAAGGAGTTCACTGAGTAACCTCAAAAATAAGAGGAGTTCAGGGCCTGGAGACATGGCTCAGTGGTTAAAAGCACTGGCTGCCCTTGCGAAGGACCCAGGTTCACTTTCCAGCAGTTGTCAAACTTTTCTAACTCTAGTTTCAGAGAATCTGATGCCCTTTTCTGACCTTCTCGGGCATTGCATGTGTAGATGTATTTACATACCTGCAGGCAAAACAGTCATACATAAAAATCAATCAATCAATCAAGGGTTGGAGAGATGACTCATTGGTAAAGAGCACTGGCTCCTCGGCCAGAGGAGTTCAATTCCCAGTACCACATGGTGGCTAACAACCATCTGTAACTCCAGTTCCAGGAGATCCGGCGCCCTCTTGTGACCGCCAAGGGCATTACACTACATGGGTACATTTACATTCATGAAAGCAATACACTCATACAGATAAAAACAATAAATAAAAATAATCGATCAGAGGCTAGAGAGATGACTCAGTGGTTAAGAGCACTGGCTCCTCTGGCAGAAGACCCAGATTCAATTCCCAGCACCCACACGACCCCTAACAACTGTCCCAACTCCAGTTCCAGGGGATTTGATGCCCTCTTCTGACCTCTGCAGGCACTGCACAACAGGGGTGCACGTACCTACATGCAGGCAATACATTCATACACGTAAAATGAAAATAACAAGTAAGTGTCTGGAGAGTTGGTTCAGAAATTAAGAGGACACGGGTTCAGTTCCAGCACCCACATAGTAGCTAGCAACCATTTGTAAGTTCAGTTCCATGGGAAGCCAACACTCTCTTCTGACTTCTGTGGGCATTCATTGCACAACATGGGTATACTTACATACATGCATGCAATACACTCATACACATGAAATAATAAGAATAAAATATTTTTAATAAGAATAATTTTATTCTTTTAATAAGAATAAAATATTTTTTTAAATCAATCAAAAAACATTTTTAAGAGGTTAGGGGGTGGGGCAGGGCCCATAAGGGAGAAGGGGAGGAAAAAGAAGTTGTTCAAAAGCTTTTAAATGCAGGATAAGTTTCCAAAGTGAGTAGGCCAAAGAGGAGATAAAAACATATTCCCTAAGGGGCACCATCACTAGAGTCACAGAACAGAGCTCACAGACTCGCAGGGAGAAAGCCAAGGCGCATCAAAAGATAAAGATGCACAGTGGTGGTAGCTGGCATGTTCAGCCACACTGCTGAAGAAAGAGAACGTTGCCTTTGACATTCCAAAGGAAAATCATCCCCAACCTGAATTTGCGCTCTGCCTATTAATTAAGCGTAAGGGGGAAACATGTGGAGACATGCAAGTTCTCAGGACAGAGTTCCTGTCCACCCATCCTCACAGCAACAGAAAGGAGGATATACTCCTCTGGAAACAAGAAAAGTGGAGTTGAGGGGTGAATCAGGAAAAAGGTCAGGAGACCCTAAGCCAGAAGCAGAGGGTGAGCAGGCCGGACTAGAACAGCCAAAGGCGCTGGACGAGCTTTCTTCCAGAAGCTACAGCCTAACACAAAATGTCTAGCCTCTGATGTGCTGTAATGTGGTCTGTGTCATAGAGGGAGATTCATAGAGGGAGATTTAGGAGGTCAGATTGTTGTAAAGAAAACTAAGAGAGAGAGAGAGAGAGAGAGAGAGAGAGAAATGCTGATATAGACTATTTGTAAATAACACTTATTCTCAGAAATGACAGCACTGACCCCCAGGGCAATCAGGAAGATGACTCAGGGACCACTCTGGAGATGAGGAGACAGGCAGGGACTCTGAGAGAGGTCATGAGGTGGAGGGTGGATGAGAAAATTTAATCTGTGCTGTTCAGAATAAGGCCTTAATACCCAAAAGGGGAAAATTAAAGGCAGCAAGTCTCATTCTCTTTTTTTCTCTCTCTTTAAGATTCAAAAAATCAGGGCTGGAGAGGTAACTGAGTGGTTAAGAGCACTGGTTGTTCTTGCTGGAGACCTGAGTTCAAATCCCAGTACACACGCGGCAGCTAACAATCGTCCTTAACTGTAGTTCCAGGTCAGAACTGCAGAGGATCCAATGCCCTCTTCTGACCTCCGTGGGCATTGCACAACATAGGTGCAGGCAATACACTCATACACGTAAAATAAATAAATATTTTAAAGATTAAAAAAATACACTGAAGGCCAGTTAGAAACCTAAATTTAACTAAATAGACCTTTAAAGAATACTTATTATTTTGTGTGTGTGTATGAGTGTATTTGCCTGAATGTGTATAAATGCACCTGTGTTGTACAATGCCCAAGAAGATCAGAAGGAAACCAGAAGGTGGCGTGGGATCCGCTATAACCGGAGTTACAGACAGTTGTCAGCCACCATGTGAGTGCTGGGAAGCAAACCAGGTCCTCTGCAAGAGCAGCCTGTGCTCTTAACCGGTGAGCCATCCCTCCAGCCCCTAAAGAGTCCTTAGTATATATGACAGAATACATGAAATCTGAAGGGGTGCCTATCATAGGGGTTCAGATAGGGGAGGGGGGTCCAAATATGATCCAAATATGTAGGGTAAAATTCACAAAATTCAAT
Source organism: Eospalax fontanierii (assembly GCA_035773235.1). NCBI lineage: Eukaryota > Metazoa > Chordata > Mammalia > Rodentia > Spalacidae > Eospalax > Eospalax fontanierii. Next base: position 8,903,401 of record CM069549.1, read on the forward strand.
ACAAATAATTTTTAAATTAATTTTTTAAAGATTTTTAAAATGTGTGTGTGCGTGTGAGTACAGTGACCTCAGAGGCCAGAAGGGTCTGGTCTCTTCTCAGTCATAGCTGGTTCTTCAGCCCCAGCCAACCAGAACCCACAGATTCCCAATTCAAAATGTCACACAAACAGCCTTGATAGTCTCTGCTTCCTTTTGAAGCTTCACAAGTCAGGCCTTCATCATCTACAACTTTTTCTGCATAGCTGTTCCAAGCTCCACAGCAACAAACTCTTAAGAACTCAATATCTTTTCTAGCCCAAAGCTCCAAATGCTTCCACAAGCCTCCTAAAAACCCCAAGGCCAGGTCTGTCACAGCAATACCACACCATCCTGGTACTGATTTTTATCCTAGTTTTCTCCATTGCTGTGACGAAACACGCTGACCAATGCCATCTTGGGAAGGAAAAGGTCATTTTGCTTACATCTCCGTGGTCACACAGTTCATGGCTAAGGGAACCCAAGATAGGAACTCAGGGCAGGAACCCGGAGGCAGGAGCTGGAGCACAGGCCATTTCATGAAGGTGTGAATGTGAAGCCTGGTTGATAGTGGAGACTGCAAGACGTTCATAATGCCAGAGCTGTAAGACATCTGTCAGCACAGGGAGTGGTACCAGCCCAAGAGATTGAAGTATGCTGCACGCAGCAAAGCTGGAGGAGTTGAGCCCTTTGGAAGTAAAGTCCCAGAACCCAGTCATGGAACCACTGGATTTGGTGTTTGTCCTGCTGGTTTTCGGTCTTGTTTTCGTACAGTATTTCCTACTATGCCTCTGTTCCTCCATTTTGGATTGGGAACATGTATTCAGTTCCATTGTATGTTGGAAGTGTGTAATTTGCCATTTGACTTTACAGGAGCTTAGAGTTAGGAGATTGCCTTGAGTCTCAGAAGAGACCTTTGGAGTGTGGACTTTTGAATAGCGTTGAAACTGGCAAAGACTACGGGGACCTTTAAGGTTGGACTAAATGCATTTTTCATGTTATATAGTCATGAACCCATGGGGGCCAGGGAGTGGAATGTGGCGGTTTGGATGAGAATGTCCCCCGTAGGCTCTAAGTATCGGAACATTTTGTCCCCAGGTGGTTGCACTACTTTTGGAGGTCTTAGAAGGTGTGACCATACTGGAGGAAGCACGTCACTGGGGGCGGGCTTAAAGAGTTCTTAAACCTTGCTGGATCTCCGGTCGCTCCTTGCTTCCTGTGCCTGCTTGAAGATGTGAGCGCTTAGCTGCTGTCTACTCTAACACCTCTGCCATCACGCCTCCGTGCCATGATGGATTCTTGCCCCTTTGGAGCCGTAAGCTAAATAAACCCTTCCTTGTATAAATTCCCTTGGTCATTGTTTCTATCACAGCAACAGAGAAGTGACTAATATGAGCTCCCAAAGCAAGTCTAACCAAAAAATTGTGTGAAGGGTATGTGCATGTTCATGTATGTGTGTCTGTACCTGCATACTATGTGTGTGGAGCCAGAGACTGGCCACTGTATCAGCCTTGTTGGCCCAGAGCTCCCTACACAGCCCAGGCTAGGCTCTAACTCACAGAGATCCGGATGCCTCAGCCTCCCAAGTGCTGAGATGGTGTGCCACCATACCCAGCTTACCAGAATTTAAATTTAAAAAACATTGTGTGTATGTGTGTGTGTAAGGAGTTGTTCTCTCCTTCCACTATGTGGGTTCTAGGTTGTCAGACATGACGAGCATCTTTATTCTCTGAGGTATATATCTGGCTGGCCAGTGAGTCCCTCCTGCCCTTCACCTCCCAGCAGAGGGATTACAAGTATGCACTGCGTACCCAGCTTTTCACATGGGTCCCGGACATCCGAACTCAGTTCCTTGTGCTGCATGGCAAGCATGTTCCTAACAGTCGTCTTTCCAGCTCACTGGTGTCTCTTTTCATTGATGGGTGCTGAAAGCCAGAAGAGTTCACTCAGAAAATTGGGCAGGAGGGTGAGGCTGGGAGGAGAGAGATCTGCTTGGCTAACAAGCCTGGTGGGACAGGTTGATGCTTTGGCTGCAGTAGAGCCCTCCGAGCTGCCCTCTGAGCCTCTAGAAGGTCAAGACCACACTGACCAGGCCCCATTCACCGTGTTGGCTCAGCTCCGGTCAGCAGGCCCTCAGTGACATACATATGTGGTGAATCTTTGGAAGTTTCAGTGGGAACGGAACCTTAGCTTTGCTGTCTGACGTGACAGGTAAGAAACGGGCCACAGCGGAGAACTGAATGGCAGCTGGGGCTCTGATGCTGTGGACTCCAGATTCTCTGTCCTGAACTCCTATGACAGGTGCTGGCTTGTGATGGACAGTTAAGGATAGAAAGCAGTTATCCAGGGGAGGGGCCTTATTTTTGATTATTACTATTTTCACACATTTGTATGTGTGAACACAGGAACACAGGCCCCATGGCACGTGTGGAGGACACCCTCATCTTCCACTGGGTCTCTCTGTCCCAGGCCACCACATCAGAAACTTCCTTTCTTCTCCCAGGGCCCCCAAAGGAATGCCATCCCCCATTTTGGGACACTTAGGCCAACAGGTGCCTGGAGGGCCTCTAGCCAACCAATCCTGTAGAGTTTGACTCCGAATCCCAGGGTGGCTCTTTCAGGCTCTCTGGCCTGACATGCTTAATGACGTGTGTAGTGTCATTAACTGGCCACTTTGTCTTTCCTGTCTCATTCATCAGGGTAGAGTCCAGCTAACCCAGAGGGGAACAGAGAGTTTCTGGCTTGAAGCCATGAGGAGAACATTAGACAGGATGTCACAGACTGACAGAGAAAAGACAGGAGGGGACAATGAGTTCACAGGAAAGGAAGTGAGTGACACGCTCTGGAAAGAGCCTGATGTGACCCCTAGCTCTGTGCCGGGGGTGGTCGGTGCAGTTGGCTCTGTGACAGCCACCTTGTGGATACAAGGAAACAGGAGGGTGGGTACAGGGTCAGGGGACAATCAGGACCCTGAGATGCCTGGAGGTATTTCAGACAGTGAGGGGCAAGGAGAAGCAGGGTGCTGTCAAGACCAAGGAACCTCTGGCCATGAGGAGCCTGTGACCCCGAGTTCCCAAGTTCACCTGGTACCCACTTGCTCTGCTCTTCTGTGGCCCAGGACAATCCTCTGTAGGTGAAAGGGTAGCACAACTCTTCCTCCATGATATCATGAGGCCACAGGCTATCCCCTGGCCTCTAGCCAGCCGCACTTCCCTGAACTCAGGTGGACTTAGACCTGTAGTCAAGCTGTACCACCTTTGACTATGAGACTGAGGACAAGGTGATGTCTCCTTCAGATCTGCAGCAGCCTGGCCTGAAAACAGAACTAAAGGATGTTACCAGGATAAAATAACTTGTAGAAAGTTCTTAGCAATGCTTGCCACACTCCTCTTGTCTATGACTGTATAAAAACCCACTCCAGGGAATCTAGATGGAAGCCGCCAAAGTTCTCACAGCCTGGGCTAGAGAGCTGGCTGCGGCAGTCTACACCCATATCCCAGCACGCAGGAGGCTGAGTCAGGAAGATGAAGGGATCGAGGCCAGCTTGGCCACACATCAGAACTCTGTTTCAAGAAACAACGAAGAGTCAGGCATGGTGATACATGCTGTTAATCCCAGCACTAGAGAGGCAGAGGCAGGCAAATCTCTATGAGTTTGAGGCTAGCTTAGTCTACTTAGCAAGTTCCAGGCCAGTCAGGAGCACATACCAAGAACTTATCTCTAAAACAAACAAGAACAAAAGTCTGGGTTTGCATGACTAGCATCACTTGTGGAACTTAATCTGTCTTTCAGAGAAAGCACTTAATTAACATTTAAAAGGAGAAAAAAATTAAAGACAGTACGTCTCTTTTTATTCTATTTATTTTCTATTTTATTTCTTTTGGAGGTGTTTTATTTTGTTTTTGAGACAGGGTCTCCCTGTAGCCCCAGCTGGCCTAGCACTCTCTATGTAAATCAGGCTGGCCTTGAGCTCACAGAGATCCCCCTGCCTCTGCCTCTAGAGTGCTGTAATTGAAGGCATAGGCCACCATGCCTGCCAGCATCTACCTTGTTTTTTGAGAACTGGGAGAGTGCCAGCCAAGAATCTAAGAGAGAGGGCACAGCCACCCCCTGGCATAAAAAGGAACTTGGTACAGGGGATGCAAAAGGTTGTCAGGGGCAACCTTTGGCAACACGGTTAGAGCTGTGGTAGGTGGCAGATGGTGGAAGTTTCTCTTGGCTCATGAAATTAGTACATTCTAGTAGGAAACCTGGCCATGGGGACTGTGCCACTGGGCTGCTGGGGATGATTTGGGGGGCTTTGAGCACAAAAAGAAATAATTTCACAGTTTGAACTTTTTTGTTGTTTTGAAACAAGGTCTCACTATCCCAGCTAGTGTCCAATTCACTATAGAGCTAAGGATGATCTAAACTTCTTTTTTTACATATTTTATTATTTTTATTTCAGGTGTATGTGCGTATTGTTTGCATGTATGTAAGTGCACCTGTATTGTGCAATGCCTGCAGAGTCAGAGGACGGCATCAGATTCCCATGTAACTGGAGTTACAGACATGTAAGTGCTGGGAATCAAACTTGGGTCCTCTTGCAAGAGCAGCCAGTGCTCTTAACTGTTGAGCCATCTCTCCAGCCCCGACCTTAAACTTCTTAACTTCCTGTGCTTGCCTTCCCAGTGCTGGGATTACAGATGTGTACCACCATACCAAGCTTTGTGTGGTGCTGGGGGTTGAACCCGGGGTCTCCTGCATGCTAGGCAAGTACTCTGCCAATGGAGCCACATCCCCAGGCCTTGCATTCTTTTGATTCCATCAGAGAAAAAGATCTTGGCTTAGTGCAGCCAGTCTGGAACCCCTCCCTAGCTGGTCTGGCTCTGAACCAGCCGTATCTCTGTCTTTGTCTCTCTTGCCTTTATTTTTAGAATTGCCAAGTGGCATTGCCTTCTATTCCAAGGGTGACAGGGAGCTGGTTGAGCAAAGAAGCCAACTCAACAGAGGGCTCAAAACCTTAAAGGCCATCTGGTCTACATAATGAGGCCCAGTCTCAAAAAAAAACAAAACAAAATTTGTGTATGTTTATAAGCATCTATAGTTCAGGTGCTAAGCGTTGTAGATGTTACCTGCTGAGTTTCCCCTTCAGTGATATTGGATTTTGTTCTAGCACCCAACTGACATACTAGGAATCAGAAATTTTATTTCTTTTTACCATTTTTATATGTGTATATTGCATATGTGTGTATTGTATATGTATATGTGAATGTGTGTGGAAGCCTAAGGTTAACATCTGACACATTTTAAAATTAAATCTATATATTTAATATTGAGTAAACTTTTTACTTATTTTTTTTTCTGAGCACAGGGCCTGGAGGGATGACTCAGTGGTTAGGAGTGAATACTGCTCTTGCAGAGAAACTGAGCTGGAGATTCCCAGCACCCACATCTGGTACCTCTCTCTGGCCTGCACAGGTACCTGCATTCAGATGCATATACACACATGCTGACATACACACATACACATAATTACAATTAAGAGTAATATTTTAATTAATTTATTTATTTTATTTTTTGGGTATCAGGGCTTTGCCTGCATGTACGTAAGTGTACCACATGTGTGCAATGCCCAAGAAGGCCAGAAGAGAGCAGGGAACCCTCTGGAACTGGGGTTCGTCGGTACGTAGCTTCCATATGAATGCTGGGAACCAAACCTAGGTCTTTTGCAATAGCAGCCAGTGCTCTTAACCACTGAGGCATCTCTCCATCCCCTAAATTTAATATAGACTAGCTGTCGGTCTAAGGTTAATTTAGACCACAACTAGGAAAGGATTACGATTAGAAACCCCCTGCTGAGGATTGTACACAATATCTAGTGTAGTACAAGGTTTTGGCCACTCTAACCCCACATGGGCTCCAGCACGCTCTCTTCCCAGTGGCCTCCCACTCTCACTCGGAGACAGCAGGGTCCCTCCACTGCCTGAGGTCCTGGGTGGATGATGAGGTCAGAGGATTCTTCGGGGTCCGAACTTCCTGCATTCCTTTCCACCCATCCTCCGTTTTCGAACTCTCCCTCTTTCCACAGACCTTTCCTTTGACTAAAACAGCCCCTGACTTTTGCCTTCTAAACAGAAACATTGCGCCTGTCCTCCCTTCCCTGGAACTCCTTGCCTCCTGCTTTAAGTCCTTTCACTGCCAATAGTCCTGAAAGAGTGCTCTGTGTGGGCCACCTCCTTCCTCCCAACAGCTCTCCTCACCTGCTCTCTGCCTCCGCCTGATTTCTCTTCTCTCCCCATTCCTAACCCTCGCTCAGCATGTAGCCTCCCTGGATTGTGACCGATGAAGCCCTTCTTACTGCTTCCGTGATCATAGAGATCTGCCTGCCTCTGCCTCCCGAGTGCTGGATTAAAGGCATGCGCCACCAGGCCTGGCATATCCTTGAAGTTTATTTTGTTCTTTTTCAGTGGTTCTGGAGATGGGCTGGAGCCTTGACCAGGCTGGGCAAATTTTTAAAATATCTTATTTATTATTTTTATTCCATGTGTATGAGTGTATTGCCTGCATGTGTGCAAATGTACCCATGTCATGTGGTGCCCAGAGAGAACAAAGATGGCGTTGGATTCCCTGGAACTGGAGTTACTGAATGATTGTTAACCATCATGTGGGTACTGGGAATCAAACCTGGATCCTCTGTAAAAACAGGGAGTGCTCTTAACCACTGACCCATCTCTCCAGCCTCTAGGAAATCTTTTTGTTTGTTTTATTTTGTTATTTGAGACAGGGTCTCCTGGCAGTCAGTCCCCTTTAGTCTGGAACTCAATATGTAGACCAGGCTGGCCTCGATCTCACAGATACCTGTCTGCCTCTGCCTCCTGAGTGCTGGGACTAAAGGTGCATGTGCCACCTTGCCTGGCCGAGATATTGTTGAGGCAGGATCTCATTATGTAGCCCTGTATGCTGGATAGCTTTGGTGTCAACTTAACACACCTGGGTTGAGGGAGTCTCAATTAGAGCCTCCATTAGACTGACCTGTGGCCATGTCTGTGGGGTATTTTCTTAATTGTTGAGTGATGTGGGAGGGACCAGCCCACCATGGGTGGTCCCACCCCTGGGCAGGTTGCTCTGTATTATTTAAGAAAGCAGACTGAGCATGGGCCCGAGGAGCAAGACAGTAAGCAGTGTTCCTCCATGGCCTGTGCTTCAGTTCCTGCCTCCAGGTTCCTGCCCTGAGTTCTTACTTTGGGTTCCTCAGTGATGACCTGTGACCTGGGAGATGTAAGCCAAATAAACCCTTTTCTTCTCCAAGTTAGTATTAGTCAGAGTGTTTTGTCACAGTGATTGAAGACAAACTAAGACACCCTGGAACTCACTATGTAGATCAGGCTGGCCTCAAACTCACAGAGCTCCACCGGCCTCTGCCTCCCCAGTGCTAGGATTAAAGCATATGCCAACTTGCCCAGCTCTTTAACTTGGCTTGAGGTGTGCCCACCATCCTGGGTGGTTCCTCCTTATGGAGGGGTGGTCTCTTGGCCCAGCCCAACTAGAATGTTAGGTTTCCACAAGGGCCAGGGATTCTATTTTCTTGACCAATTTTCCTTTATTGGGCCTTTCCAATGGGCCTTTATTGGTACTCTGATATTTCTTTATCTTAAGGGGTAACTCTAAAACATCTAGGAACCAGATCAGGGATCAGAGCCCCCAAACACTTCTGGCATCTCTAACCGCTGGCAAGGACAAGGTTACACAGGGACCTGAGGACGTTTCTGGCTTTTAGTCAACAAAGAAACTGGTTATCTCCTTTGGGGTCTTTTTACTGTAAACTGCCTAGCCCATTTTTACCTCCTACATGTGCATATGTACGCATTTGGATGTAGGTGCCCTCAAGAGTTCAGAAGAGGGTGTTGGAGCCCCTGAATCTGGAGTTACGGGCTGTTGTGAGTCACCTAGTATGGATGTTGGGGACCAAACTTGGATCTCTGTAAGAGTATGTGCTCTTAACTGCTGAGCCATCTTTCCAGCTCCTAGTTAGTTGTTTTCTGTTGTTTGTTTGTTTGAGACAGTCTCTAAGAATCCAGGCTGGTTTTGAACTCACCATGTAGCCAAGGCTGGGTTTGAACTCCTAATCCTCCTGCCTCCACCTCCCAAGTACTGGGATTACCGGCGTGCACTATCATACATGATTCTGTTGCCTTCTTGAGGCTGGAGTGTAACTCACTCTGTATGGAGATCAGATTTGGCGACTGGGCCACCTCACTGGCCCTTATTGGGCCTCTCCCTCACTTCCTTCCTCCCTCCCTCCCTTCCTCCCTTCCTTCCTTCGCTAACCTGGAACTTACTGTGCAGCTACAGCTCAACTAGCCTCAAACTTCACAGAGATCCTTCTGCCTCTGTTTCCTGAATTTTGGGACTGGTTGGACTTTTTTTTTTTTTGGACAGGGTTTCCCTGCAGCCCCAGCTGGGCTGACCTGGAACTTGTTATGTAGACCAGGCTGCCCTTGAACTCTTGATCTCTCAGAAATCCACCTGCCTCTGCCTCTGCCTTCTGGGTGCTGGGATTAAAGGTGTACTACCATGCCAGGTTTGTTGGGCTTTTTGACACAGGGTTTTCAACCCGTGGCTCAGGCTTGCCTGGAACTTACTTTTTACACTTATTTATTCATATGTGCGTGTGTGTGTGTGTGTGTGTGTGTGTGTGTGTAGATCAGAGGACAACTTTCAGGTGTTGGTTCTCTCCTGTCATGTGGATCCTGGCATCACACTCCAGTTGTCAGGCTTGGTGGCAAGCCCCTTTACCTGCAGAGCCATCTCACTGGCCCCTGACCTGGCACATGTAGTCCTCTTGCCTCAGCCTCCTGAGTGCTAGGATTATAGGGATGGGTACGTGACCATAGCTGGCATCGGTGTTGTCTTGGTGGTTGTTAAAAGAACCAACCTGACAAGGCCAGAGGGCTGCTCACACGCAGGCCGTGAGTGGTAATTTTCCCCTGACTCTGTTTCCACAAGCAGGCGTGCCTGTCAGCACATGCATTTATTTCCCATTGCTGCTGTAATTACCATGATGTCAGCAGTGTTAAGCCATGTGAACTTGTTCTATTATGGTTCTTAGAAGAACTCCGAACTGTGACTCAGGCTGACAGGGCTAACCTGAAGGTGCTGGCAGGGCTGGGAGCCTTTCTGAGGTCCATTTGGGACGGAAGGTTGGTTCTCTCCTGTGTGGCTGACCTGTCACCGTGGTTCTCTAACGGCCACTAGAACAGCGTCTCTGCTTTTTAGGATTTTTGTGACCCTGGTCTAAGATCATCCAGGGCAACCTTCCTGTTTCAAGGTCTGTATCCTTCCTCATATCCACAGAGCCCCTTGTGTAAGGCAACGTGTTCACACATTCCTGGGTGTCTCCAAAGGGAGACTGCTGTCTGACCTACCAAAGTGCCAAGTGTATGACCTTTCATGACCTAAGCATTTTGCTTTGTTTTTTAAACATTTAATTTATTCGTGCGTTTGTGTGGGAGCCCACAGCAACCATAGCCCACATGTGGAAGTCATAGGACACAATGAGGAGTTGGCTCTCTCCTTCCACCATGTGGATCCTGGCACCTGAACTCAGGCTCAGCCTGGTAGCAAGTGCCCTCACCTGCTGAACCATCTCTGTGGTCCTTGTTTTATTTTGGAGGTTTTTTGTTTGTTTGTTTGTTTGTTTTTTGAGACAGGGTCTTACTATGTAGCAGCGTAGGCAGATCTGAAACTCATGGCCTTCTGCCTCAGCCTCCTGAGAACTGGAATAACAGGTGCTTGCCACCATGCCTACTATAAACCTATTTTCTATGTGAGGAGACTGAACAGTCTCTCCTTCAGACTGACTCCCACCCCATCATCATGAAAATAACAAAGCATTTTATAGGATTCGCTACATGCTAAGCACTAACTTGAAATTTTCTTTTTCTCCCACCTCCACTTCTTTTTTTTTTTAAGAAAAGATTTCACTACGTATCCCTGGATGGTCTGGAACTCGTAGTGTAGATCAGACTGACTTTAAATTTGCTGTGCTGTCCCTACCTCGCCAAATGCTGGGATTACAGATACTACACAGGACACATATATACGCATAATTTAAAATAAAATAAATCAAGCTGGAGAGATGGCTCAGTGGTTAAGAACACTGGCTGCTCTTGCAGAGGACCTAAGTTCAATTCCCAGCACCCAAATGACTGCTGACAACCAACCATCTGTCACTCTAATTCCATGGGTTCTGATGCCCTCTTTTGGCCACCTTGAGCATTACACACACACAGTGAACATACATGCAAGCAAAACACTCAGATACATAAAATATTTTAAAATCAATTTTAAAATGAATAGATCTCTAAAAAGAAAGAAATGAAATTATCCTAAAATAAATTTATTATAAGAAATAAATAAGTAAAAGTGTAATAAAGTTCCATTGAGATCGATGCAATTAGTATCGTCACATTACAAGAAACAAAGACATGAGGAGATAGCCTTCCTCCGCCAAGGGAGGACTGGGATTAGAGTCCATGAAATCTAGCTACAAAACCTGTTTTTCATCTCCCTGGGAACTGTTCCCTCTCTCAATAACTAAGCCCAGGAATCCTCCAGAGGCAGGACTTCCCTCTTTCCTCAGGCAAGATTGGGCTTCCCTCTTTTGACTGACAGGAGCTACATTTCTCTGCCAGGCTGGACATTATCTCCTGGCCACGGCATATGCTCAACATGGAGGCATTATCTGTGCTCCAGAGTCAGAGCTAATACCATTCCTCCCTGAAGGACGTTCAGCCATGCCTGGGGCCATTACACTTTTTATTACATTTCTATGTTATTTTATTTATTTTGTATGTGTGTGTGTGTTTACCATATCGCATGCATGGAGGTCAGAGGACAACTTGCCAGAGTCAGTTCTTGCCTTCTACCACGTATGTCCCAGGGACTGAACTCGGGTGGTCAGACTTAGTGGCAAGCACTTTTACCTGCTGAGCCATCTTGCTAGCCGGGAGGCATTTTGGATTGTCCTGTCTAGAGGACTGTGAGGTAAATGCTACTGGTACTTAGAGGGCAGTCCCCCAACCAAGATGTATCTTATCCGCAAATGTCTATAATGGTAAGACAGGTGTGCTGTGCTGAACTCCTTAGGACTGGCAACTTCCTGCTGTCCTAGGAAACTGGACATCCTGCAGGTCCGCCAACAGGCCCACGATGGAAGTCAGAGTTCAGTGACTGAGGCGAGGCTCAGGAGGCAGGGCCAGGTCCTCCTCTGGTAAACCCTGAGACACCCCCATGTCTAATACTGATCTATATTCTTCATGAGGACAACTGTATGTGTCTAACCACGTGTGAGTTTGGGATCTGGGAAATATGGTCACCAGACATGGAGTGTCAACTCTGTGGTTGCAAACTCCACCCTGGGGAACGGGCAGGTTGCAGCTCTGACTCTCACCCAGGCCTTAGTCACTGGACTCCTTGACCTTCATCTAGGTCCTTTTTGGCAGAGCTGAGGCATGCTCTATTTCCTGAAACAGAAGGAAGTTGCCGGCCTTGAAGAGGTCACAGCTGAGTCAGCCCTTCTTTCATGAAAACATGAAAGAGACACCCGAGTCATGGCTGGGAGCCAGGGCACTGGACTGGGGAGGTGTGACAGGCTTTGGACAGTTGCTGAGTCAGCCTTCCTCAGGCTGGCCAGACGGGCATGTCATGGCAGCTGGGTCAGTTTGGGCAAGTCCAGATTCTCTGGATCCTGGCGTCTCAGGATGTAAAAGGTAGAGAACACTGGCCCTCTCTGTTGGAGAGTAGACCAAGTTGTCAGGGCTGGCATCGTTAATGGGCACTGAGTCAGTGCTGGGTGTAGCTGTGGGAGAAAGTGGAGCAGGTGAGACGGCGCCCTGTCCTCCAGAAGTCATCCTTTACCTTATAAACCATGAGTCTATTTCTAGTGAGAGCTCACATGTGCATCGACCCTGCCGTCTGGGAAACACTGTTTCCTTGAACTCATTCACCACCTCTGGCTCTTAGAGTCTTTCTGCCCCTCTTCTGAGAAGATCCCTGAACTCTGGAGGGAGGGGAGTGATGTCCCACATAGGGCGGAGTATTCCACAGTCTGGTTCTCCACACGTTGACCAGTTAAGAGACTGTGTGAATTTCTTTCTATGGCAAGAAATTTCTCTGATGAGGGTTAAGAGATGCATTGATCTCATTCTGAATGATTTTAAACAGCCTTCTTGAAGTTCCCACGATAGTCTCTGTGGCCTAACTGGACAGGGATTGAGACAGAAGACAATATAGAATAAAAGTGAAAAAAACTCTTACTTCTCTTGTTAAAGAAATATTTTTAATTCTTTGAGAATTTCATAGAATGTGTTTTGATATTTATCATAGCAAGAGCCAAAGCAGAAAAGAAACCTCACATTCAAACTCTCAGTGATTTCTCCATTAGTGGGTATCTGACATCATCCCCTGCATCAGCTTGACCGCTCTAGGGTAGACCATGTCTCATTCAAACCAGAGTCCATGGATATCTTCAGAGGCCATCCCCAATTCCTGATATCGAGACACAGAGCTTTCTGCAGTCTAGAAAATCTCCCAAATATATTGTCAATGCTGTCTATGTGAGGAGTAAGCTTTTGGAGATGGGGGTCCATAGCGTCCATCAAATTATGAAATAAATATGGGATCCAGAATAACTGTAACCAGGAGGTTAGGCAAGGCTGTCTATCACATACATGTTACTGTAGGCAGGGCAGTCTCCCCATTGTCTCTACCACTGTGGAGTTCAGAAAGATCTATTCAGTTCTCCTCTGTGTTTATGTTACCTTCCTTCGTGCTGGCATTCTAACTTACGTTATCACTTTTATTATTAGTGTGTGTGAGTGTGTGTGCTTGGGGGGGACAGCATATGCGTGAAGGTCAGAAGATAACAGGGGATTCACAGATCTAACTAGGGTTAGATGAGGTCACTTAGAGTGAGCTTTGGCTCAACTGGAGCCTTTATAAAAACAGGAAATTTGGACATAGAATCAGACTAGACCAGAGGGATAAAAAATGTGTGAAGACTCATACAGAGAAGGTGGACATGCAGTCAGAGTTATGTGTCCCCAAGGACTTAAGATGGCTAGGAAAGGCCAGATGTGGTGGCCCATGCCTTAAATCTCAGCAATAGGGAGGCAGAAGCAGGCAGATATCTGTGAGATGGAAGTCAGCCTGGGGACTGCAGGTTTTTCTTCCAAAAACCGAAGAAAATAAAAAGGTGGCTGAGAAATTCGTACTCTCTCCTGCCCCCCAGAACCTCAGAATCTAATTCAGGGAGTTATTGCTTAATATTTACAGAGTTTCTATTTGAGGTGATGAAAAATTTTAGAAATAGATTGTTGCACAATGTTGCAAGTTATAATTATTCCAATTGATATGGACACTTCAAAATTGCTGTAATGAAAAATCAGACATATGTATTTTACTACAATTTTAAAAGATTTTCAAAAATGTTAATTCTAGGTATGTGTCAGATCCCCTGGAGTTGGAGTTGTGAGCCACCCGATGTGGAACTGAACTCAGGTCCTCTGGAAGAGCAGTATATGCTTTTAACCATTGAGCCATCTCTCCAGGCCTTTTACTTCACTTTAAAACAACAACAATACAACAAAATCCATTGAATTACTTACATACCTTCCATGGGTGAATATTAAGAGAATAGTTTATACACAGAGAAACAAGAAGCTCAGAAGAGGTACAATACCACACGAAACATGGCCCATGAAAGAAAGAACTGATGCGCTGGACTTCTCTAAGCTAAAAACCTTCTGTCAGGAGAAAGGAGAAAACAAGACTGAAAGAGTATTTTCAAAAGTCGGCTCTGATAAAAGGCTGTTAATGGCTTTAATTAGATGACTCAGTGGACGTGAGTGCTTGCTACTCAAGAATGAGGACTTGCATTCAGGTCCCCAACACTCATGTTGAGGTTGGGCAAGGCTGCACACACTGGGAACCCCAATGCCGGGGCAAGGGGGAGCAGGTGCAAAGAAAGTGGGATCGCTGTGCTTGCTGGCTGCCAGAGCTCCAGCTTCAGGGAGAGACTCTATGTCAAGAGAATAAGGCAGAAAGTGATAGAACAGGGCACTTGAGGTCCTCTGCTGGTCTCTGTATACACATGGCCACACCGGCTCACACATAGACATATGCATAAAACACCCCCTCCAAACACATACACACACTTTTAGATCATACAATGAACACCTAAAATTCAGCAACAAGTCCGGCATGGTGGCACACATCTTTAATCTCAGCACTTGGGAAGCAGAAGCAGGTGAATCTCTGTGAGGTTGAGGCCAACCTGGTCTACATAGACAGTTTCAGGCCAGCCTGGTCTACAGGGAGACCCTGTCTCAAAACAAACAAATAAAACACAGTAATGAGAGAATGAACCATTTACTTTTAAATGGGCACAAAATTTGAACAGATATATAAATGGTAGATAAATAGAAGAAGAGTTCTTTGGCATCATACATCATTAGAAAACTACCAATTAGAGGGGCTGGAGAGATGGCTCAGTGATTAAGACCAGTGGCTGCTCTTGCAGAGGACCTGGGTTCAATTCCCAGCACCCACATGGCAGCTTACAACCATCTGTAATTCAATCCATTTCTTCAGGGCATTGCACAGCACGGGTTAACTTAAAATACGCTCATATACATAAAATAATGAACTGTTTTTTAAAAACTACCATACTAGGGCTGAGATTGAGATAGTCAAATCTCAGTTTATGCAGTGCTGGGGACTAAACCCAGGGCTCCATGCATGATTGGCAAGCACACTATTAACTGAGCTATCTCTCCAGTCCTAACTTTTTTGAGACAGTATAGCTGTGTGGTTTCTAATTTGGAATCCTCCTGCATCAGCCTCCCAAGTGTTGGAATGATTATAGATTTGTGGCACCACGTCCCAACTCAGAGCCCATCAAAGAAAGGTTGGGAGAAGAGCTAAGTTTGGGGACAATGTTGCTGTTTTGGTGTGTTGGGGAGCTCGTTTGTTTTTTAAATTTATGTTTTTATCTTATATGTGTGGGTGTTTTGCCTGCATGTATGTAAGTGCACCCATGCATGCAATGCTGGTGGAGTCCAGAAGAGAGTGTTGGATTCCCTAGATCTGGAGTTTTGGATGGTTGTTAGCCACCATGTAGGTGTTGGGAATCGAATCTGGGTCCTCTGCAAGAATAGTCAGTCAGAGCTCTTGACCACTGAGCTGCCTCTCCGGCCTGTCGTTTTGTTGTTTTAAGTTTTATTTGTTTGTTTACTTAGTTATTGTGTACTTGGGAGGGAGCACACGCCCTGGCGCACAGGTGGAGGTCAGAGGACAGTTCTGTGGAGTTGGTTCTGTCCTTCCACCGTTACCCAGGTTCCAGGATCAAACTCAACTCACCAGACTTGCAAGGCAAGTTCTTTTACCTTCAGAACACCCCTCTCCCCTCAAAATTTTATCTTGAGTCAAGGCTGCTCTTTAACTTGCCACTCAGCCAAGGCTGGCTTTGAACTCCTAAGCTTCCTGCCTGCACCTCCCCAAGTGCTGAGATTATAGGCATTTACCACCATGCCCATCTTTGTTTTTGTTTGTTTGACACACGATCTCCTTACGTAGCCCAGGCTGGTCTGGAAATTGCTACATAGCTCAGGCTGACTTGCATCGCACCATCTTCCTGTGTCAGCATCTTGCATGCTGGAATTACTAGTGTGTACCACTGTGCCATTCTTGAGTTGGAAAGTGGGCCTTCATTCCTACAAGGCAGCCTCAGAGAAACAACCCTTTCACCCCAGCCAGCTTTTGTGGCACATGCCTGAGTGAGGAAAGTCATTTGAATTCAGGAGTTGAAGGTCAGTCCAGGCAACACAGTAAAACCTCTTCCCAAACAAAAAGCACACTTCCTTCTCTACAACCCCCATCGGGGAGGGTCCTGTCGCCAAGACACAGTGTCCTGTCCTCTGTCTCTAGGGCACTGTGACCACAGCTGTGGTCCAGCTGCGGTACCCAGCCTAGCCGACTGGCCTCTGCCCCAGACAGGAAGTGGGAAGGAAGCAGGCATGCTTCTGGACACAGAGGGATGGACGCCACCAAGAGCCACCGGGCCTTGTGGGTCTACAAGGGTAGGAATGACTGGGAGGGGAGACATGGGAAGGGGCCTGCTCTACTTTGGGAAGCTTACTGTCACTTTGGTTGTCTGGAGGGCCCTGAAGGGGGACAGTGAGTAAAAGACTCTGGAGAACTACATCTAAAAAGATTTTAGTCTTTTAAAACTACATTCCTGCGTGGCCTGTGCGAAGCCCCTTTTCCTGCTGTCTTCTGTTTTCCCAACCCGTAAAACTGGAAATATGTACTGTGTTGCCGTGCAGACACCCTTCTAAAGAATCTGCTAGTGGGAGGGCAAACTCCTTGCTCTCATGAGATTTCTCTGTTCCATAAAAGAGAAGATAAAGGTGGGGAAGATGGCTCAGTGGTTAAAGCATGAGGACCAGAATTTGGATCCTCAAAACCCCTGTAAATGCCTGTAATTCCAGCCTCAGAAGGTGGAGACAGGGGGTCCCCAGAGCAAGAGCTGTTATCTGTAGACTCAGGATTTGATTGACAGACCCTGCCTCAATAAATAGGGTGGAGGAGGATTCCTGACACCAGCCTTGGGCCTCTACACACATAGGCACACGTGTGTGTATACACACACACGCAAATATACATATACAAAAGCAGGCACATCACATATACACAGACAGAAAAAGAAAAGGAATAAAAAGATAAAATATATAATAGAACAGGTGGTAGGAAAAAATCTTCAAAGAATAATACAGTGATATGAAAGGGACAGAGAGGGAAGGGTCTGGGATGGTCTCACAAAGTGACATGGCAGAGGAAATGAGGAAGGGTCGTGAGGTATTTATCTAGAAGCACAAACTAGGCAGAGGCCAGAGCAAGTTCAAAGGCCCTGAGGCAAGAGCTGGTGGGGGTGGAGGAGTGTGGCTCTCTGTATCAGAACAAGAGGCTCTGGGTTAGGATTCCAAGCACTGGAGCAAAAGAAAGAAAGGAAGTAGCCTGGCTGTTAGAGAGCATGCAGACAGATGCAGGCAGGACCCAGAGCCTGGAGGCTGAAGCCATGATAGAGACTTTGAGTCTCTCCTCTGAACTGATCAGCCAGCTGGTCCCAAGAAAAGAAGACCTGAGTGGATGCAGAGCCCACCTGATATGCATCTTTGACATCCCCTCAGGGCATCCTGGCCAGATCCTTTAGGGAGAGACAGTACCAGGACAGGTACGAGAGTGAAGTATCTGGCTCAAGTGTAAGACTTAAGAAGGGCATCAAAGCCTGGTCGTCTCACCGCAGTCAGAATGACTGTCATCAAGAAAACAAACAGAAGCCAAGTGTGGCTGTGCACACCTTTGATCCCAGCACTGGAGAGGCAGAGGCCAGTGGATCTCTGAGTTCAAGGCCAGCCTGGTCTACATAGAGAGTTCAAGGCCAGCTGGGGCTACAGGGAGACCTTGTTCCAAAAAGACCAAAAAAAAAAAAAAAAAAAAAAAGAAAGAAAAGAAAACAGACACAAATGCTGGCAAGGATTCCTGGAAAGAGGAACCCTTATTTACTGCTGCTAGGGGGAATGTGAATTGTGCAGCCACAGTAGAAATCAATGTAGAGGTTCCTCAAAAAAAAAAAAAAAAAAAATCTGAAAATAGAATTGTGTTACCATACAACCCAGCTGCACTACTCCGGGGAGTGAACCTGAATGGCTGTAAGTCAGCACATCACAGAAATACCTGAACTCCGCATCTACTGCTGCACTGTTCACAAGTCAGGAAACAGAACCAGCCTGCCTACATGTCCTATCCCTCAGCAGACAGATATGGTACATAGACAAAATGAAGTTTTATGTAGCCATAAAGAATCGCTGGGTGTGGTGGCAGAGGCACCTCCAGAGGCAGAGGTAGGAGGATCTCTGTGAGATCTAGGACAGCCCGGTCTACATAGTGAGTTCCAGGCCAGCTGGGACTACAGGGAGAGTGTCAAAACAAAAAAAAGAAAAATGAAATCATGGCATTTTCAGGAAAATGGATGCAACTGGAAATCATTATGGAAATTAAGCAAAATAAGCCAGAAATCTGGACGACAAATACTGCGTGTTTTATTTGTAAAACCTCAATTTAACATTATATATGTTTGTGTGTGTATGTGTGTGTACAAGTATTTATATTCATGTGCATGCAGATTATGAAACTAGGAAAGGGAATCATGAGCAGGAAGGAAGAGCTCTGAGGGGAGCTCAAAAATAGAGTGTAGTGGAAATAATTAATTCTAATAAGAGCAGAAGGAGGTGCCCGCTGAAGAGGGGGGACCAGCTGGAGAGAGGAGGGGGCAAAGGAGATGGCAATGGGTGAGGAGAGCAAATGAGAAGTGTGACACATGTATGAAGATGCCATGATGAAACTCCTTATTTTATATGATAACGTAAGCAATTAACAGTAGTCATATTAGTGATAAGAAGTAGGCTGATGGCGCATGCCTTTAATCTCAGCGCTCAGGAGGCTGAGGCAGGCAGATCTTTGAGTTCAAGGCCAGTCAGGGCTACATAGTGAGATCCTCTCTTAATAATAACAATAATAATTCAGTGGAGCCAAGTGTGGTGGTATGCTCGTAATTCCAACACTTGGGAAACTGAGTCAGGAGGAGGATGACTTTCAGGCTAGACTGGCTGTACAATGAGACCCTGTCTCTCCTGGTTTTCCTTTTGCAGCAAATCCTTCCTATTCACGTAGACTAGCCTACCAAAAGATGCAGAGGGGGCTGGGAATGGAGCTCAGTTGGTAGATGGGGTTCTATTTTCAGCACCCTATAAAACAGGTGTGGTGGCCTGTAATCAGAGTAGGAGAAAAGGAGGAACAGGAGGATCAGAAATTCAAGGCTATAGAGCAAGTTCCAGGCTAGCCTGAGCTACAGGAGACTATCTTGGCAACGGAAAGCTCATGAAATTCAGCCATCCCGCTTGTGGAACCCTCACAAATGTAGCACACCTGCGTAACCAGGATGTGGGATTAAAGTGATGGCGTATTTTACTTTTTCAACTAAGTAAAACTAGGTAGGACTGGATTCAAGGGGTCTTTTGAGATCTCGCAGATGACTTGCAAACACTAAGTTCCCAGGACTTAGGACTGGGTCAGTTACAGCGGCCTTGATCTGAGAAACTTGAGTAAGGGTGGGGTGCCAGACACAAACAGTGAGGTTGTCTTGGAGGCAGGTGAGGCCCAGCCTACAGCTCAGGTAAGCCGGTAAGAATGTAGCAGCTGCCAAGCCCCAGCGCGGGCGCGTCGCGGTGACTCAGCCCGTGCCAGGAAGGAGTGCACCCCAGCTCTCCACCGCTCCCAGACAGCAGCCTGATCCCGGGCCCGCTCCGGGGCGCCGAGCCAGGTCCCCGCAGCTTGGAGCCAGGCATCCAGGGCGGGACCCCTTCTCTTCCGCCTCCCTGCCAGCTGCAGCCTCTCGAGCCCATCGCGGGGACGTGGCTGCGGGTGGCCAGAGCGCGGCGGGCGCCGTGGGGGCCACGCTGGTCCTGGCCCCGACGGCGCCCAAGACCTAGGAGAGCTGTAAGTAACGACTTCAACGACTGGGAGGCGACCGAGGGACAGCGCCTTCGCGGGTGCCTGGTGTCCTAGCGTCCCCCTTCCAACTCTGGCTGTAACGCGGGGACGGAAGGAGGTGGCCTGGCGCCGCCGCCGCCTCCCTAATTGGCTCTGGTGGTGGGGACTCAGACGCACGACTCCGAGCCACTTAGGTCCAGGGTGGCTGAGACGGCCCAGAGGGCGCCTCACCTGAGGATCGCCCCCCGTGGGTCCACGTAGCCCCACCTGGCTGGACACAAGCTCCACGCCCTGCCCCATTCTCGGGATCTGGTCCTGGAGTCACTCTGAGGTTCCCGGGTCCCCTGGACTGCTTGGTGGCTGTTCCTTCCCACACTGGCCAACGAGCTGGCCCCTCCCAACCCCCTTCTGCACACATTCTGGTCACGGAAGGTTGGGGTTCCAGTCTGGAGCCCAAAGAAGGGATGAACCCCGCCAACCTCTCTTCGCCTGCACAGTTTTCTGACACGAATTCCACGTCCAGCTGAGGGTGGAGGGGGCCTGGCAGGACACCCGGAGTGCTTTCCGCTGCTGTGAGACAGGAGAAGCTGGGACACACCATTAGGATTTCCCGGAGGACCCGTTTCTAGCGGACAGAGCTTATGAGCTTTGAGCTCCAAACCTCGGGCACCCCCCCACCCGATTTGCGACCCCCAAGTGAGGATCCAGGGGATGGGGCAAAGGGCTCTAGGGCGCCTAGAGCGCTCTGATCCTTGGGACAGTACCGTTGGGGGGCTACAACTATCCAGACCGTGTCCTGAGGTGGCTGTGGCTTCTCTCTCTTTCCCTTTGATTGTCTGCAAACTTTTCCAGAGTTCAGGACCGAAGGAAAAACACGCAGCCTCTGGTGCAACCCGCGAGGTCCTCTGGGCCTCGAAAGGCGGAGATTTGGGGAGACTGGGGGCCCCCTGCTCTGAGCTAGAGGAGGAAACCAGGCGAGCTGGCTTCCTGTGGGGGCTCGGGCCTCGGACGCCCCGCGGACGGACGTGTCCGGCCCGGGCAGCGCCTGGCCCCGCGCAGGGGAGGGGACACGTGGGTGGGTGGGGGACTGGGACTCCGAGGAGGGGGCGGGGACAGGGTGGGCCAGGGAAGAGGGGAGGAGCGAGGGGGCTGGAGGAGGGAAGGAAGAAGGAAGGGGAGAACGGTGGGTGCGAGCTGGCGCCGGAATGGGAGCCCAGAGCGAGTGAGCGGGGAGGGGCGCGGGCGACCCAGGTGTCGCATGGGGGGCCCGGCACCGTGACCCGGCTGGGCTGGCGTACAACTTTCAGGAGTCTGCGCTGGAGCACCCCAGCCAGTCCCCCAGTCCCCACGCACAGCCCTGGGAGGACCGCCCCGCCCGCTGAGTGCTGTTTTCCCCAGGTCCCGGGCCGATGTCCCAGGTGAGCGGTCAGGGCCCCTCTAGCTGCGACGCGCCCCATGGAGCCCCCAGCGCAGCCCGGGACGCAGGTAGGAGAAGGGAGCGCAAAGGTGGACCGGAGTGGTGGGGGTGCTGGGCTGGGGGTCGGGGGTAGAGTTGTTAGTTCTCTCCCTTCTCGCTGAGACAGGGGCAGATGGCTCCCAAGAGCTTGGGTGGGGGTGGGGCTGAAAAGCGTTGAGTATTGGGGACCTGGCCCTAGGATACTGGAGGGCTGGCGTGGGGAGGCTGGGCCAGAACTGGCAGCAAGGCTATGCGGAGTTGGCTCCAACACCCCACATCCCCAGCTACAGAAACACACACACACACACACACACACACACACACACTCCCTCCGTCCACACGGAGAGTGGTGCCTGCTTATACTATTGGGATTTGCGTCCCAACCGTTTCTGCCCAGTGTGTAAATATTTATGGGGGCCTTTGGCGGGGTGGGGGTGTCAGAGTCTCTCTCCTTCCCTTCCCCCAGGCCAAGCAGAGCCTAGCGCTTCCCAAAAACTTTTGTCTCAGCAACTAGTGGCTACAAGACCCGGCCCCTCCCCTCTTTCTTGCCTTGCTATGGTTCCCTCCTCCCCAGCCCCTCCCCTCCCCTCCCCTAGGGACACACTGTGTGAGTGCAACCTAGTAAAATGCCCCTCCCCTACCTCAGAAGCTAACCCACTCTGATTCTCCCAGGAGCCAGCCCACTAAGGAAGGGAATGAGGGTCCCTGGGGGAGGAGGCGTGCCAACCTGGCTTTCTGTTCTCAACGTCCGGAGCCTCTGCTGAGGCTCCTAGGGAAGTCAGGGTCCTGCTAATGTAGATTTCTTGGGGGATTCGTTCAGCGCCGGGCCGGGCAGGGTGCAGAAGTCTAGGCCCAGATTTCCTGACTTAGATCCCTTCTCTGGCTCAGTCAGATGCCCGGCCTTCCCCCACCCAGGCGGATCTCCCCTTCTCCCCAGTTTGACTCAGTAATGAAAGTACACCCCTGGACCTCTGACTTCGAAACTCCCTGCATGGCCTTGAACAAGTGTCTTTCCTTATCTGGCCTGTCTCCATGTCCTCCATCACCCCAACTTGTCTGTGTGAAGAGGGAGGTCTCAGTACCTGTCTACCTGACCTGGCTCCCCACAGCTTTAGAGATGGAGGGCATCCAAGAAATGGGGTTGTCTGGTCAAGGGCCAGCACACGGATGAGACCAATGTGTCTGTCACCATCTTCACCAGCCCTGAGTTCTCCTGGTACAGCCTTTGATGCAAGGACTTAGAGTTATGGGAAATATGCTTCTGGAAGGACCCGACTCCTTCCGCCTAGAGGAAGAGCAGGGAACAGGGAGCTGGGAAGCCTTTGTGTCTGGGAACTTTATCCATCTGTCTTGGCCTCTCTCCCACCCCCACTTTTTCATGCTTTCTCGCTCTGCCCTTATCTATTTTCTCGGCCTGGATACCTCCTTCCAAGTTCCCCCTCCCTTGTCAGACCTGCTCTCTACCCAGCAGCAGAGGAGAGGGGCAAAGTATACTCAAGGCAGAGTCCAGGGTGAGCTGCTGGAAGGCTTAATCCTGGGCTGTAATTTGAGGCCCCCAGTACCTCAGCAAGCCCCCTCCTCAGCCAGGACTCCGCCAGACAATGCAGCTTTTATAACACTAGGTCCTGTGCTGCCTCTGCCCTGGGAGAAGGATCCTGCTGCCCAGGAAGCCCAAACCGCAGGAGACTCAGCCAAAACCCCCAGACGCCTGACTCTCGGACCAGAATCCCTCGTGTTCCCTGTGTACTAACACAACAGAGAGGCCACAGCAGTGTCTCTGGAGGGGTGGGGGCGGGCTGCTGGAGCTGGGGAACGAATCGGCCCCCTCTCCGCCACCCAAGACACAGGCAGGACACAGGGGGACTCAGGGCAGCTCTGATTGGGGCAGTGGCCAAGCCCTCACACCCTTGGCGCTCCCAGTGGCCTCTGCCCCACCCATTCCTGAGAGCCCCAGGAACCTGGCTCCCTAACCCACAAGATTTCTGCCCAGCACTGGGCGTCACATTCCTGCCCATGGTTCTAAATTCAATTTCCTGGGAATCAGAGTCTTCGGACCTAAGATAAAATAACTGAACTGAACCTAACTGGCAACTCTGGTTCTCTCTAGTCCTCCATTCAGTGACCTGGGTCTGTGACCAGAGGATTTGCACTTACTGAGTCAACATCAAGGGAGTCCATCTTTTCTGACCTTCTTTCAAAGCCAGATGCCATCCCTGATCCTTAATGTGACTCCTCCCTCTTCTCCTTCTATTAACCTGAGCTCTTACTCTCAGCCACAGACACGAAGCAAGGAATACTGAGTACCCCGAGGGAGGAAGGTAGTGGTCCAGTCTTCAGGAGAAGCCAGCATGCCACTCCCAACCTCTAATTAACAAGAAGAACACAGGTGCCAAGTTGTCAGTAACTGGGCCGTTTGGAGGAGGGACTACTGTCCTGTGAAGGCCTTCTGGAGGAGGAGATGAGGTTGTGACTGGACCAGGAAGGATGGATCATGAGGAACAATATAAGCACAGAGAGATTGGTCAGAAGGTCTAGAAATGGCCCAGAGCCATGGACAGGCCAGACTGCCTGGAACACAAGACCTTTGTACACTGACTAAAGATGTTGACAGAGGCCTTGACTGTCTAGCCAAGCAGAGTGAAATGTGGGGTTCCATC
The DNA here is from genome assembly GCA_035773235.1 of Eospalax fontanierii. Lineage (NCBI taxonomy): Eukaryota > Metazoa > Chordata > Mammalia > Rodentia > Spalacidae > Eospalax > Eospalax fontanierii. The sequence continues at coordinate 8,927,122 of CM069549.1, forward strand.
CTCCACTCTGACTGGAAGAAATCCTGGTCTTCTCTGTACAAAGATGGTCACAACTTCAAGGGGAGAACCCAGATCTACTGTCCACAAAGACAAGGGAGCGGGCCAGACTTAGGAGACGAGAAGGTGGCAACTATTCAGGCTTGGAGTGACCCCCATCCCACCTGGACGAGTTCTTAGTTGAGAAAACCACCCACTCCCCAACTAGATGGACAGCCAGCAGGGGGCAGTCCCTACTATTGCTGTGTCCCTCAGCTTTCCCTCTGGGTCTGATGGATTTGAACAGGCCCTTCTGCTCCCTTCTGGGGCTGGCTGACTTTCTAGAAATGGCACATGGCAGAACCGTAGCCCCTGTTATGAGTGGGTGTGTGTGTGTTGAAGCAAATCCTTTCTGCAGGGCACCAGCATGTTTGGAGGTCCCTGTGCGTTAAATTAGAGAAATCTGTCCATCTGGTCAGGTGGAGATGTACAGATGACCAGATGGCACCAGCTAGAACTTCAGCGTGGACGGCAACCGCACACCGTGTTCCCTCTTGGCTTTTTCTGACTATACCTTTCCTCTACCGTCTTCACACTCAGACCCTTCAGGAGAGTCTCCCCAGAGATGTTCTCCCTTCCATGGCTAGACAGTGGAGTCTTTCAGTGACAGGAGGAAAACCCAGCTTTCTGGTCTCCTGCTCTGAGTCTCTGACCCACTGCTGCCTTGGCTTCTCTGTCCCCTCCGTCCTAGCAAGCCCTGTTCCCAGCCCATGTCTTAAGGTCTGGACTCTCTGGGGCAATATCTCCTTTGCAGCCCGGGTCTTCCGTTGCTGTTTGTTTCTTCTGGTTCTGCTGGCTTGTTTGAGCATGTGGTTCAGTCCTCTCTTCTGCCTTTGCAGTGAGGGATCCCCACTGTGACCCACCTGGCTCCAGGAGGTCTGTCCTTCTGTGTCCGTGTTGAGACCATTGGACTTGATTTTCTTTCCTTCCTTGTCTGAGACTTGTCCCAGGAGGGCAGGCTTCCTACAGGACTAGCCTCCTCAGACCATGTTCTGGTCTCTGCATAATTTTCTGTCCCTTCCAGATTCAAGGTCACCAGCCCCGTCAGTCACTTTGAAGAGAGAGGAAGAAGTGAGGTACTTCATGTGAGAGACCCCCATCTCTTTTAAGCCTCTTTCTTGCCTTTCTCCCTCTATAGTCCTGGGGGCCAAGAGAGCAGAAATCTTGAATCTGTACAGCACTAACAGTGTAACACCAAGGTCACTCCAAGGTCACCGTTGGAATGGCATGTGGTCCCTGTTCTCGCTTTTTCTGAGGTCTTGGTTCTTGCCATTTCTTCATGAAATGTCTTTTACTTATTTATATGTCAGGTGGGTAATGTGCCACCATCATAACAAGGTTTAAGGGAGGTGCATGTCACACAATGGCATGAACACCCACCCAGTCATCACACTTGTGAAACAAAAAAGGATTCTTTTAGTACATTTGAGTGTTTTGCCTGCATGTTAAGTGCACCTGTGCGTGCAATGCCCACAAAGGCAAGAAGGGGACATCAGATCCCCAAGAACTGGAGTTACACATGGTTGTTAGCTGCCATGAGGGTGCTGGGAACTAAACCCAGGTCCTCTGCAAGAACATCCAGGCCAGTGCTCTTAACTGCTAAACCATCTCTGTAGCCCCTTGAAATAACTTTTTTTTTAAAACTAATGATGACTGTTTAGGATTAGTGGATGTCATCTCTTCCAGAGAGTCTCCTGGGGAGACACAGAGCTTTTTTTATTTTTCTTGAGGGTCTCACATGCACTGGCCTGGAACTCTCTGTTGCTGTAGTGTTGGATGTTGCCCTGGCCTAAAACTTGATATGTAGACCACGGTGGCCTCAAACTCACAGAGATGCACCTGCCTCTGCCCCTGAGTGCTGAGATTAAAGGTGTACACCACCACGCCCAGCTAGGGTACTTAACACCTGGCATTGTTGTTGTTGTTGTTACTGTTTTGTTTGGGGGTGTTTTAGTTTGTTTTTTGGTCTTTTTGAGACAGGGTCTCCCTGTAGCACCAGCTGCCCTGAAACTGGCTTGATTTCACAGAGATCTGCCTGCCTCTGCCTCCTGTGAGCTGGAACTAGAGGTGTGTACCACCAGAAGCAGTCTTAACTTGGGCCCAACTCTGGTCCTCATCAATTCTTATAGGTATGCCTTTTACAAATTCTATTTATTTATTTATTATTTATTTATTTTGAACAAGATCTTGCTATGTAACCCAGGCTGGCCTCACTCTCCTCATCCTATCTGAGCACCCTGAGTGCTAAGATTACAGATGTGTACCAACACACCCAGCTGTCTACCTTAACCTTTTATTTATTTTTGAGACACAGTCTTGTTCTATAGCCCAGACTAATCTGGAACTCTTAGGCAATCCTCCTGCCTCAGCCTCCCAAGTGCTGGAATTATAGATGTGGGTCCTCATGCCTGGCTAGCTGACTAGCTGGAGCTCTTGCCCTTCTGTGTATATGATAGCCACACCCATCCTGACAGACAGCTCCTGTGGTGGGAGCCTGGTCTTTCTCAATATACCCAGTGCTTGATTAGGTTAGATGCTTTGTAGATACTAATGAATGCTAGAAGGCAGGGAGTGTCTAAGTGGGCGACCCTGATAAGTGACTCTGTTATTATACATTTTGCATTTTGCGTTTTCCTCGAGGCCCAGAGAGCTAGGCATTAGTGTCCTCCTTTCCACTTGAGGCAACTCAAATTCTGTAACAAACCAGATGCCTATAATCTCATTACTCAGGAGATAGAGGCAGGATTGTCCCTAAGTTCAAGGCTAGCCTAGGCTACAGACTGAGCCTTTGTCTCAAAACCAAACAAACAAACACAAAGCCCTGATAACTTGGATCTTTCAATTCCTTGCTCTTGCTTGGATCTTTTTCTTGATACCACACACCACCATGTAGGAGAGTCAGGTCTCCAGCTCAGGGAAACCAACAAGACACCTTTAGGGATGGGAGTGAATGGGACAAGGTCTGGAGCTAGCAGGCTTTTCTTCCTAGAAATTCTTTTTTTTTTTTAATTTATTATTTTTGTTTTTATGTATGAGTGTATCGCCTGCATTTATGTAAGTTTACCTGTGTTGTACAAATGCCCACAGAGGGCAGAAGAGGGTGTCAGATTATGTGGAACTGGAGTTAGGACAGTTGTTAACTACCATGTGGGTGATGGGATTCGAACCTGGGTCCTGTGCAAGAGCAGCCAGTGCTCTTACCTGCTGAGCCATCTCTCCAGTCCCTCTTCCTAGAAATTCTGACCCAAGCACCCAGTCTCCTTCTTTCATGCCAGCTCTGAGCTGCTGTGGACCAGGCTCAGGGCTGGCAGTGCTCCGTCTAGCAGGCAGCCATGGTATCTCTGTGGCTATCAGCTCCTCTTGCCTGTTCCCCCTTGTTTCATCCTTGTGACCTGCCAAGAGCCATTTGATTCTCCATCCTTAATCCAGGTGGCCAGCAGGGGTTGGGAGGGGGGGCTTTCAACAGACCGAAGCAGAAGAACTCCTTCTGCTTTCTTCCTTGGGGCAACTCTAAGCTCTGAGAAGGATCCTCTAACACATTAACACCTCACCTGGTGCCCTCCAGGACTCCTGTCCCTCCTCTCTGCCCCAGGTCCCATCTGCAGGCAGGATCTGTGGTTTGTGCTGGGCAGGCAGGGCCTACAGTCCTCTCACTCACAGAGACCTCCGAGACCTCTGTCCCCTTGTCTCAGAGGAACCCAGTCTGTCAATAAGGCCTTAGGCTCAGCAGCCAGGGAGGCAGCTAGACCATTGGTACATCCCTAGGCCTAGATCTTCATGGACTCATTCATGTTTTTTCTCTCTCTCTCCCTCTCACACACAGACACACACACACACACACACACACCTCTCCCTGTCTCTCATTTGAAGGCAGCTCAGAGGACATCAGTGTGAGCCCTTCCATGTTCTCAATAATTGAACCCATTTCCACTTGCAAGACTATTCTGTGTCTCTGTGTCTGGCCCTTTCTCCTTCTCTTTGTGGGCCGGGCAGGTAGATGTTGATCTCTCCTTCTTTGGGCCTTGCTGCCGTTTACTTCCATCTTTCACAGCCTTCCCACAAGTCTCTTTTGTTTCTTTAAAACTATTTCATTTAATATTTTTATTTTATGTGTATAAGTGTCAATTGCCTGCATGTGTGTAAGTGCACCTGTGTCATGCAATACCCTTGGAGGTCAGAAGAAGACGTCGAATCTCCTGGAACTAGAATTATGGATGGTTGTTGGCCCCATGTGGGTACTTGGAATTGAACCTGAGTCGTCTGCAAGTGCAGCCAGTACTCTTAACTGCTGAGCTATTGCTCTAGGCCCCAAGTCTCTTGTTTCTATATTTCTTCGTTCTCCCAGCATGACAGGGATAAAGAGAGACATAGGAGAGGAGGCCAGACTCTGAGACCACTGTCAGCCCACCGCACAACACAACCCAGGGTCAGCTAAAAGGCAGCTGCCTGTCATAGCCTGGGCACTGTGACCCCAGGCTTTACCCCCCAGACTGCTCCACACCCACAGGCTGAGGCTGTGGACTTCCAGGCACCATCCATTCCCCATTCTTCCTTCCTGGGAGCCCTGGGGGTGGAGTGGGGGAGCCCAGTCCTGCTGCCTGGGGAGCTGTGGTTTGAAGGTGACTCTGTTCCTTCCTTCATTCCGCCCACCCTGCCCAGGGCCACTCTAATTACACAGGACTGTGGTGTACCTCCTCCCCAGTGCTCCTGGCTGTTTCTGCCCGCAGCACCCCTGCCCCCTCTCCCCCGTTGCTTTCACTGCTGTTCCTTGCCAGCATCCCTTCTCTGACCCAGTTTCTCCACATCTACTCTGCATGTCGTGGCCCCTTCTTGCCCCCATCTGCCTGGGCCATGACTTTAACGTTCCTCTCCATCACTGACTGTCCTGCTAGTGCCTCTTGCTATAGTCCCAAACTGCCTATTACTGGATCTCAGAGGCTTCTGAGGCAGGTACCTTCCCTGCCCAATCTCCTGCATCCAGATGCTTCTATCTTCCCGTCCCCATCCGTCAATCTCCACAGCTGTGTCTTTGTCTCAGTTGCTTGCCTGTTCTCTCCTAAGCTGTGTCCCTGTCCTCTTCCCATTTCCCTTTCTGCTGTAGGTTCTGGACCCTCCCTCCTCCTGACACCTCCCACATGTGCTCGCACACAGATACATGTTCACACATCCTTGTTCACTTACTGGTTGTGGTTGGAGACTTTTCAGTTTTGGAGTCTAGCACTATTGCTAGATGGGATGATGGCTGGGTGGCTTGAGCAAGGGCCAAGAATAAGAAAGGGCTTATTGGGTACTCAGGGCTGTAGATCAGGCCGAGGACACCAGGAAAACAAACCTCAGTCACCTGCTTTTTTCCCCTAGCCCAGACCGTGTCCCTCCTTCCTGGGCTGGAGGTAGCAACGGGATCCACGCACTCTGCGGAGGCTGCATCAGAAGAGGGCTCCAGGGAGGAGGAGGCAGCCCCCATGCCTCAAGACAGTGGTTCTGGAGCTCCCCAGGCCCGGAACAGCACTGACCCCCATGTCTCCACAGAAGCTGTGACGTGTGAGTCCTAGGGGACAGGGCTTTGGGGTAATGACATGCAGGAGTTGCCTTAGTGAATCCAGCCCAGATGTGTTGTTATTGTTAGAAGTATAGTTTCACCCCTGGATGCATTTTCTCTTTGTCTGCAGTGCGGGCAGTGCGGGCAGTGTGGGCAGTGTGGGCAGGGGAATGGTAAAGGAGGTCGTCACTTGGATGACATGAGAGAAACAGCTCTCTGCCTTGCTAGAGGCCAGGCTCCAGGCAACATGGCTTGAGGCTGTGAGGAAAGGACACCTTTGCCTTTGAGAGGGAAGGAGCCGTCCAGCCATCACAGAAGGACCCAGGATGAAAAGGAGAGAGGGATGCCGTAGGTTCTCCGAGAAAGGAGCGAAGTTCATCTTCTTTACCAGGCCTGGCTGGAAGTCTCTCAGGAGCCTTGGAAGTGGGAAAATCCTTCCCTTCATCCTCAAGAACCCAGCAAGGGCTACCAGGGACAATTTATGATTAAAAAAAAAAAAAAAAACAAGATAGCCCAGAGTTAGTTCTCTTTAAATGAGTTGAGTGCTTTCCTAGGAAGAAGCGGCTATTGCCACACCCCTTAAAATATTTTATTTTTATTTTATGTGTATGAGTGTTTTGCCTGCATGCCTGCAGAGGTCAGAAGAAAGAGTCGGATCCTCTGGAACTGGAATAAGAAATGGCTGTTAGCTGTCATGTGGGTGCTGGGGAACTGAACCCTGGTCCTGTGCAAGAGCTGTCAGTGATCTTAATGGTCGAGCCATCTCTCCAGCATTTGTTTTTTAGTTTTTTTGAGAAAGTCTCACTATGTACCTCCAGCTGGCCTGGAACTTGCTATGTAGACCATCTCAGGCTGGCCTCAATGCCAGAGTGATCCGCCTGCCTCTGCCTCCCAAGTGCTGGGATTAAAGGCAGGCTTCACCACAACTGGCCCTTGCTACACCCATTTTATAAATGAAGAAACTGAGGCACAGAATGGACCTGCCCTGGACACAAGGCTGGCACTTAAGTCTCCTGGCCTAGCATCCTTTGCTGTACCTGCCAAGTATGGGAGACATCGCCAGCCAGGGCACATGGGGCTAAGCTGGACACCCTAGAAGTCAAGTTCCTGAGTCCTGCAAGTACGGTGTTCTCAGCTTCCCTGGTGAACGCATACATGTGCGCGTGCACGTGCACACACACATACACACACACACACACTCAGAACTGAGAGAAGGAGGTCATGGCCACAGCCATGGGGAGGGGGCCCTATGTGAGAGTGGGACAGACGCTCCTGTGTCTGTGGCTTCAGTGTTTGCTGTGTGACTCAGCCCCACCCTCACCCTCACCCCTTGGCCACCCCACAGCCAAGGCCACAGGCGAGCTTTGTGTCTGGAGCACCTCCCAGGGCCCTTGGCTCACCACACACTCCCTCCTTCTGGCCACTGTACCCGTGTTTAGGCAGCAGGGCAAGGGGCAGTGAGGCTGGCCAAGGACTCTGCCCAGTCATCTCTGTGGGGCCAGGATGATTCAGGCCTGGCTGCTCCTATGGACTGGCTGCTTCTATGGTCTGGCCCCTGTTTACCCAATGCAAAGCCCCAACCACACCTCACCTTTAGGCTCACACCTCTATTTCCCACCTTGTCCCTGACATCTTCCTCCCAGACTCCAGGCCTCCTCCCTCAACTTCCTAGCTGTGGAACCTTTTGCAAATTATACCATCAGGGCCTCAGTGTTCTTATCTGAGAAATGAGCTGATAAGAGGTCACTTGTGATTCATATAGAGGTTGCTACAAGAGCTGGAGAGATGGCTCACCGGTTAAGAGCACTAGCTGCTCTTGCAGAGGACCTGGGTTTGGTTCCCAGCACCCACCCGTCCGTAACTCCAGTTCCAAGGCATCCAGCATCTTCCGGCCCCTGCCAGCAGTGCATACGTGACACAGGTGTACTTACATACATTCAGGCAAAACATTCAAACACATAGAATAAAAATAATCGTTTTTAAAAAGAAGTCACTACATACAAGTGTCTTATTACACTGCCTTTCTCCTAATACATACCCCTAACACATGTTAACTAGCTACTAGTTATCCGTAGTGATCATGTGACTCCCAGCTCCAATCTTCTGCCCCACTCCTTGTCTCTATGTCCTCCAAGCCCAGCTCCAAATCCAGGTTGGTTCCACGTCTGAGATGTACTGACTACGTGGCCTTGGGCAACTTGCTGTCCCTCTCTGGAACTTAGTTTCTTTGTCAGTAATAGGAATGGTGAGCTAGGTATGGTGGTCTACACCAGTAATCCCAGCTCTTGGGAGGTGGAGGCAGGAGGAACAAGGGCTTGAACGCCTGTTCAAAGTCATCCTCGGCTATATAGCAATTGGAGTCCAGATTGGGCTATATGAGACTGTCTTCCCACCTCCCAAAAAATAGTGTTTACAAGGAGGATTCCAGAAGAGAATAAACCAGCTGTGGGAGCATACACTTTCAATCCCAGCATTTAGGGGCAGAAGCAGGAGGATCTCTATGAGTTCAAGGCCAGCCTGGTCTACATAATAAAACACTATGTCAAAAACAAAACAGGCTGTAGAGATGGCTCAGTGGTTAAGAGCACTGGCTGTTCTTGTAGAGGACCTGGGTTGGTTCCCAGCACCCACATGGAAGCTAGCAACTGTCCATAACTCCAGTTTCGGGGGAGCCAACACCCTCTTGTTCTCCACAGGCATTGCGTTCATGGGTGCACTTACACCTGCATAGGTATCTCATACGCATAAAAATAAGTTAATTAAACGTTTCAAAAAACAAAGAACAATTTGTAAGAATAGTGCCCTGTCCAGCATACAGCAAATGCTCAATCATTGCTCAGTATGGTGCTTACTACCACTACTAGAAGGCCCAGCACCCACAGTCTAGGGGTACACTGAGACCACCTTTTCTCCTGAGCGCCTGGGGGAAGCCAGGTCTCTCCACCCCTGCTAAGCAACAGATGTACCATGTTCACGGAAGATGCTTGGCAGCTGGGGGTCCTGGAGTTCGTGTGACTCCATTCTTGTCCCCCTGACCAGCACAAGCACAGAGTCAGGCTACTCAGTTGAGCACCCCTTAAATGAAATCTGGGAAGGAGCTGAGGATTTGGGGATCTCCCTAGTCAGCATCACTCCGTTGCCAAAGCTGAAGTGTGTCACTCAGCCCAGGAGAGGACCTGGTCCTGGAGGTCTTCCCCAGCTTCCTCTTCTCTCCCTTCACCAAGACCCAAGAATCCCTCAACACACTCTGCCCACAGCCGCAGGGTAGGGAGGGACTTTGGGGGTGCTGAGAGCAGGCAGCAGGAGATAGAGGGGGTGCTGTGAGGAGCAGCTGAGTCTGCCGCCAGGCGCATGTCTCCAAACAGATGTTTCCAATAAGTCACCCAGCAGCATCGAGGGCAGAAACAGCTGGAGGCTTGGCAGAGGCCAGGGTGGAGGTTAACTGCTTCGCTGCTGTCCCAAGTCATCCCAGCCACACGCCACCTGCCCCACCCTACCGCTGTAGTCAGAATCTCAGAACCCACGACAGGAGGATGGATTTCGTGCGGATGAGTGGGTCCAGGGTCCTTTGCTTCTCGATCTCATTTTGCTTTATTCTGGAACGAGCATGTGGGAGTCGGGAACCGCGCCCCAGTCTGCTACTATTGCATGGTGTGACCCTGAGCTAGTCAATTCTGGTCTCTGGGCCTCAGTTTCTCCATCTGAAGAAGACAGATCTGTCTAGGTGTCCTGTGGTGTATCTAAAAACAAGGCAGGAAGGATTCAAGCTGAGCATTGGCGGGGAGTGGTTGGTAACACCCCCAATCTGTTCCACATTATCTTTTCATCTCTCCAGGCCAGCCTCAGGGGAACCCCTTGGGCTGCACCCCACTACTGCCAAATGGCTCGGGCCATGGCCACCCCTCAGAGCTAGGCAGTACCAGGCATTCGGGGAACGGTGCTCTGGGTGGCCCCAAGGCCCACCGGAAGCTGCAGACCCATCCATCTCTGGCCAGCCAAGGCAGGAGGAAGAGCAAAGGGAGTACCCGGTCAGCATCCTCCCAAGTCCCTCTCCAGGCACAGGAAGGTAAGGCCCTTGCCCATCCCTCATCCACAGCCAGTGTCATCAAGCTGGTTAAGAAACGCAAAACTCAGACCGGGCAAGGTGATGCGCACCTTTAATCCCAGCACTCAGGAAATAGAGGCAGACGGATCTCTATGAGTTTGAGACCAGCCTGGTCTATATAGTGAATTCCAGGCCAGCCAGAAGTACATAGCGTTGCAAAAGGAAGGAAACAAAACAAAGGTCAAGGGCTGACGAGATGACTTAGCTTAAGGTAAAGACACTTGCGCCAGACCTGATGACCTGAGTTAGAACCAGGACCTACATGGGTGCAAGGAGAGAACTGACTCCTACAAGTTGTCCTCTGACTTCCACACGTGGGCTGTGATCTATGTGTGTGTGTGTGTGTATGTGTATGTGTGTGTGTGCGAGCGCACGTGTGCGCACGCATGTAAATGTAGAGCTCAAGTTTCCAATAAATCACCCAGTGGTACCAAGAGCCAAAACAGCTAGGAGCTGGCAGAGGCCAAGATGAAGGTGAACTGGACAGAGGGAGCTCTTGCAACCCTGCTCAAGTTTGTGAACCTTGTCAAGCACATCTAGTTGGTGAACTGAGGCATACACACCTTTGTTCTTGAGGCCAGCCCCTTCCAGCCCCCACTCTCTCAGGCTTGCTCTAACAAGGAATCCAGCCACCTGGCCTGATCCTGCTTCAGCCACTTTATTCCTGAATCAGAACATTTCTCAAGGGGCTGTAGGGATGGCTCAACCACATGCTTAACATGCACACGGCCCTGGTTTCCATCCTCGACGCCAAAGAAAATGAAAATTTTTTTCATTGCGGAGTGGACCATCTGTTTAGTAGAAGCAAAAGAATATTTAGTGGAATAAAATGATGCTAAATTGTTGTGGGGGACTGAACTATTGGGGGCAGGTGGCAAGGTACGGCAAGGGAGGGACATCAGAGGTCTCAGATCCCCTTATCTGCTGCCTACCACGCAGAGCCTACCACACAGCTGTCCTAGGTCTGCCATCCACATGCCCCGCTGGATATCATAGCAACAGCTGTCTGTAATTCAGAGACTACCTGACCTTCTCAGCCCTGTTCATGCTGGGAGACCCTGGAAACAGGATTTAGTGTACGGGTGTGTAAGTAACATATTCTGAAACGTTCCCACCCTACAGGTCAGGTTTTGCCGATAATCTTTATGACAGTCATTCATTCATGTAATGGATAGGAATTACTTGTCTCAAATGTTCAAGGCCTGGATTCTATCCCCAGTGAGGATAATGATAATAGTAACTTTATGTACCTGGGCTTGCTAGCCCATGTCTTCGAGCAGCTCTCATGAGAGGGACACTCATGGGTTGTGACCAATGTGACAAGTGTATGCATAGAGAGTTGTATTAAGAGACTGGAGAGAGCCAGGAGTGGTGGCATATGCCTTTAAGGCCAGGACTCGGGAGGCAAAGGCAGGTGGATCTCTATGAGTTCCAGGCCAGCTGGGACTCCAGGGAGACCTGTCTCAAAAACACACACCAGAGAGAGAGAGAGAGAGAGAGAGAGAGAGCGCATGCATGCCTGAAACTGAAGAGATGGTTCAGTAGTTAAGAGCACTGGCTGCTTTTGCAGACGAATAGGATTCAGTTCCCAGCACCTACATGGCAGCTAACAACCTTCCTTAACTCCAGTCCTGGGAGATCTGATGCCCTCTTTTGGGCCTTTCACAACACAGGTGCACTTACATACAGGCAAAATACACTTACATGCAGGCGAAATATTCACACAGATAAAATAAAATGAATACTTTTTTTAAAGAGTGTTGTATTAACATGAGGACACCCACACCAGCCCAGATGGCAGAGAAGGGGAACGTGAGAAGACTAGAGGTTGAGAAGGGGATGCAGGCCTGGGCACTAACACGGAGGGGACTGGTGCTTACTGTGGTTAGAGTGCACGTGGAGGACATAGGAGAGAGACTCTGGGCAGGCAGGGGCTCTAGGAACGCCTTATCAATCATGCAGTGAACTGAGATATCTAGAGGGCAGAGGGGAGCCCCTGGGGGTTCTATACAAGGTAGTGACTCACTACATGTGCATTTGAAGAGAATTACCCCTTTGGCCGTAGAGAGAGGATGGTTCCACACAAGATGCATAACAATGTTACACTACCCATAGCAGACTGCGCCTCTGGTTGGGGGAATTGCGTGTTCTGTCCCCTGGCCTGGTCCTAGGAAGGGCTGCCAGTACAACCTCCAGCTCTACCTTGTAATAGCTAGATACCCAAGAATAAGTCCGTGCTTTTAACTCATTAATGTGTGTTCACCTGTGTGCACCTACTGTGTGCACCTCATGTAGTCCAAGCTGGCCTCAAACTTGAGAATGACCTTGAACTCCTGATCCTCTTGCCTGTACCTCTCCTGTGTTGGGATTATAGGCATGGGCCACCACAATGAGCATTGCAGTCCTAGGGATAGAACCCAGGACTTTGTACATCCACTTAGTGGAAAAGAGCTCTACTCCCTGAGCTGCATCCTGTTCTGGGGACTTGCAGCACATCAGTGAATCTAACCGACCAAGGTGACTGACTGCCCCAGCAGAGTGAAGTCAATGTGAGATGACCATCCGCATAAAACAGTGTGGTGTGTGCAGCAGGATGTAGTAAGTCCAGGGAGACAGAGTCAGACAGGAGGACAGGGGCAGGGCATGCTGGGGCAAGGAGAGGGTGCTATTGGACGGGGGTGGGGAGTGGGAGGCCTGTTTGAGAGATGACGTTTGGGAAATGAAGGAAGAGAAGGAGTGAGATTGTTCCAGGCAGAGAAAGCAGTGCCTGCTTGGCCTGAGATTCCAGAAAATCAGTATGGGCAGAGTGATGTAGAAGGAGCCAAGTAGTCAGGGCAGGGACCAAGGGACGAGATCACCAGGCCTGAGGACCGCTGGGAACTCCAGCTTTTCCTCCGCAAGGGAGCCAGCGATGGCTCTGAGCAGAGCAAGCTCCTATTTTTAAAGAGTCCTTCAGGCTCAGGGATGGGCAGCAGGTTCGGGAGGCATACACAAGACAGAGTATAGAGCTCAGTGAGGACGATGAGCAGAGTGGAAGGATTCTGGAACATATATACATGGAATATCTATCTATCTATCTACACAATCGTAATTTTTGTTTTCTGTCATGCATGCAATGTCCGTGGAGGCCAGAAGAAGAAGGTAATTCTCTTCAAATAAACAGTTGTTAGCTGCTATATAGGTTCTGGGACCTGAGCCCCAGTCCTCTAGCAAAAGTAGCCAGTACTCTTAACCACTGAGCTGTCCTCTTCAGCCTTTGTTAGCTTTCTTTCTCGAGAAAAGGTTTCACATAGTCCAGGCTAACCTCAAACTCACCATGTAGCTGAGGATGACCTTGAACTTCTGGTTTTGTCTGTTCTACCTCTTGAGAGCTGAGATTACAGGTGTGCCACCACACCATGCCCAATTTGTACAGTGCTGGGGTTCCATCCAGGCCTTGTGCATGCTAGACAAGCATTCTGCCAACTGAGCTGCATCCCCCAGTCCCCTAGATATATTCTTCAAAATATTTTATTTATTATTTTTTAATTGTGTGTATGAATGTATTGCCTGTGGGTATGTAAGTGCTTCCGTGTCGTGCAATGAATGCCCTTGGAAGTCAGAAGAGGCTGCTGAATTCCTCCTAGAGCTAGAGTTACAGGCAGCTGATAGCCACCGTGTGGACGCTGGGAATTGAACCCAGATCCTCTGCAAGACCAGCCAGTGCTCTTACCCACTGAGCCATTTCTCCAGCCTCCCTGCGACCCTGGATATATTTTTAAGTACTACATTTCTCAGTGCCTCAGTTTCTTCATCTGTAGAGTGAGGCTGATTAACAGTCCATGTTATAGAGGCTTAAATGAGTTTAATTCCTGCATAGCATGTACAGCAGTGCGTGCAACAGGTCCTTACCCACGTGTTTGTTAAACAAATAAACAGGAGGAGGCTAAGGGCGGAGGCTCTTGATGCATGGTGTCTGGGCTGCAATCCCTGCTCTGATGTGCTTTGCCCCTGTACCTTGAGTCATTGCCTATAAAGAAAGTGGGCCTTCCCATTATCCCATTTTTTGCTTCTTGGAGCACTGAGGACTACAGGAGCCAGGCACAGCAGGCACTCAGCAGCCCTGTTGGGCTGTTGTTGCTGGGGCTCCCGTGCTCCGATCTCTCTCTTACCTACCCCGCTTCCCACAGACTGCTGTGTCCACTGCATCCTGTCCTGCCTGTTCTGTGAGTTCCTGACGCTCTGCAACATCGTCTTGGACTGCGCCACCTGCGGCTCCTGCAGCTCGGAGGACTCATGCCTCTGCTGTTGCTGCTGTGGATCTGGCGAGTGTGCCGACTGTGACCTTCCCTGCGACCTGGACTGCGGTATCCTGGACGCCTGTTGTGAGTCAGCCGACTGCCTGGAGATCTGCATGGAGTGCTGTGGGCTCTGCTTTTCCTCCTGATGCCACAGGGTGGTCCCCAGGGCTGCCACACAAAGCTTGAGATCTCCCCCACCCCTGTACCCACCCACCCATCCAGGGCCCCAGCCCAGATGCGAGAAGGTGGGGTGCTCAGAGGGGCCACCTCAGCCATGGAATGGGGTGCAGCAGACAAGCCTGCCCTCCTTGCTGAGTGACCAGGGACACAGCACCTAGACCTGGTGGGACAGGACCAGCTAGCTGCCAGGGCTACAGAACACTGTGAAAGTTAGGGAAGGGGGCAGGACAGGAGGCCCATGTCCTTCTCTACCTCTCTGCTCCAGGTGCCCACCTTCCTCTACTACCCCAGCTTGGAGGACAGAAAATGTGAAAAGATGCCCATTCCACCCTCTGCCAGGCCCCTACCATCCCCTCAGCTCCTTCCCTGGGCCCTTGCAGGGCCCCAACCTACATAGTGACCCAAGAGAATGGGCTTAGAGTGGGGTTAGGTTGGAGGGGTCAGTATGGAAAAGACTGGAAGGGGATGAGGGTGGAGGGAGGGTCTGTTCTGTTTGTTGCTATAAATGAAGATATTTGTTCATCATCTCTTTCCTCGGGACTCATTAGTCTATGGTTGTTAGTGCTCAAAAGCAAACACTCCTTCCTACCCCTAAATAACCCCTGTAAGGGGCTGGGGAGATGGCTGAGTGGGTAAAGCATTTGCAGCACAACCCTGAGGGACGGAGTTTGAATCCCCAGGAGCCACTTAAAGCTGGATGCAGTACTATGTGTATGGAATCCCAGTGCTCCAATGGCAAGTTGTGAGATGTCCAGAAGCTTGAAGGCCAGCTAGGTCAGTGTATGTAGGGTGACCAGTAAGAGACTGTCCCAAGCAAGGTAGAAGATGAGAGGCTGACAGCAGAGGCACACATATGCATGCACAAAGCCTCACTGCATGTCTGGGTAGGGCTAGCCTGCTCTCTGGGGTCCTTTCTTCCTCTGCCTTCTTCTCCCCAAGAAGTGGCAGTGTTCTTCTCCTTCTTGGCTCAAGGAAGGAAGGAAGGGAGGGAGGGAGGGAGGGAGGGAGGGAGGGAGGAAGGGATTAACACAGCTGTGTTTGGACTTTGATTAATGAATCTGCTGACTCTAGCTTCTCCAAGCTCTTCCTCATGAAGTCACTTCAAGACACAGGGCGACCCTATATCAGCTGCCAGGGGTACCCAGGAAAGGATCTCCCCAAGCCTGCACATCCAGATTTGTCCCCGGGCTACACTGGAGAGTGGGTAGATGTGGCCTGAGTAAGGATAACTCTCCAGCTCCGGCCTTGTCCCCCAGTTTCCAGGACCTGGGGAAGAAGGAAGTTTTGGGGCTAGAGAAGATGAGACGACTCCGTGGTTAAGAGTACTGGCTGCTCTTGAAGAGGATTGGGGTTTGGTTCCCAGCACACACATGGCGATTAACAACCATCCCTAACTCCAGTTCCAGGTCTCTTCTGGCCTCCTTAGGCAGTGCGTAACACCAATACAGTTAGATCCGTGCAGGCAGAACATTCAGGTGCATAAAATAAAAATGAAAAAAATTTTTTTAAATAAATTTTTTAAAAGAACAAGGCCTTGTCAGGACCACAGGACCCTTTGAGGCCATGGGTCCAGTGATCCTCTGGGGCACAAGGAGGGCCTGGCCAGCACTGGCAGACGTGGGCATTACAGAGCTGTGCTGAGGAGCGTAGGCCAGAGTGGGGAACCAGCCAGAGAAGCACCCCACACAACTTAGACCTGAGGGTGTCAGGAGGCCCGTGGGGATCAGGAATATGCCATGTGGCCCCTGCCACATGGCATCTGAGAAGACTCAACTGAGGAGGGCCTTTAATATGTGGGCACACAGGGCTATCAATGGACAGCGCTTACAGGTTTACAGGTACAAATGGCTGGAGTGGTTTACAGGGGGTCTGGAAGGAAGTCAGTCAATCAGTCACTTGGAAAAAGGGCCAGAGAAATTCCAAATTCTTTAGGAATGTCACAGGGGCAGTCGAGTTTCCTGCAGTAGCAGGAGAATGTGACAGGGCCGAAGGGTGGACTCTGTCCGCATGTAGCCCAGGCCACAGGCCTCACTCTACCCATTTCCTGGATCTCTGAGCTTTAACATTATGCCAGAAACAGACAGGGAGGAACCTACCTGAGGCCACACAATCAATAGAGAAGCCCACAGACCCGCTAGTCTTTATTAATTTATCTATGTTGATTTGTGTATCATTTTAATGTAGTTATTGCATGCCCAAGGCTCAAAAGTCCAATCAGCATAAGCAAGAATTACTATGGTTTCTTTTTTTTTTCTACTAAAGTGTGAGGGTTAATTTGCAGGGTGCTGTACTCTGATTTTATCAGTGACTGGATATCTTGAGCCTCATCCAAGCTGAGGTACCTGGAGTATCAGTGGGTGACCTGGCTCTGCTCTTGTGGGAATGAATGAATGGCTACAGAATGTCACAGAAAGTAAAAACTATAGCCCAACACTCAAAAGACTGAGACAGGAGGATCAAGGGTTCGAGGCCAGCAGCATAGGAAGAATCTGGATGTGGTGGTGCACACCTTTAGTTCCAACACTTCGGAGGCAGGGGCAGGCAGATCTGTGTGAGATTGAGGCCAGCCTGGTCTACATACCTTGGGTTACAGGGAGACCCTGTCTCAAAAAAAAAAAAAAAAGATTGAAAGTGTCTTCCCTAGGGCCGTGGGTGTGTGTCTGTGACAAGACAAGCCTCCAGGGGGTCCTCTGAGAGGACCAACCTGCTCCCTCCGGCCTCAGGCTGTCTACCTGCCTCTCCCAGCTCTCAGCTCTTTTGCACGGAGAGGAGACTGTAGGGAGCTACCCTTCAGCCCCTCAAACCTCAGACCTCCTGGGCGGGTTGAAGACTGGGAGGTGATGAGGGGTGAGGGGCTCCTCACCAGCTGGGCATCGGGCCCAGGTGGGCAGGAAGCCCCTCCTGGCCTCCCGCTCTGCTCCATGGATGGCTGGCGGTGGCAGGAAGAGGCGCCTCGCAGTCCAAACACTCATTTCCTGCTGTAGGCCCGAGTTGTTTTCTTTAGTGTTTTCTTTAGGTCAGTGGCTGAAACCCGAGAGCTGAGCTGGGTGGGGGAAGGACATGGGAAGGATTTAGCCAGGCCCAACACACACACATACCCCTTCATATGTACACCCATGCACACCACCCTTTCTTATACACACCTTCCTTCACAAATGCACACATGCTATTTCACATGCCTGCACCCGTTCATACACATACCTTCACACATGTACTTTCCACAGTCTTGCATGCTCACATCCCCCTCCCCATTCCACATGCCTTTACCTCAGCACACTCACACATTCCACATTCTAGAGCCCAGGCTCAACTGCAGAGGCCAGAGTGCAATTTGCCTTCCCATCCTGACCTGCGTCTGCACCTCCCACCTCTCCAGGTGCCTCATCCCTTGCTGGGAGCTGATGGCATTCGTCTAAAGCCGTGCCCACCCACTGCATCCAGCCAGCCTCCTAGAAGCTCTAGCTAGGGACTTCCTTCTCTCCCCTTCCGTCCTCTGTTGTCTGTACCTTTGCTTCCCAGCCAGGTGGCCAGAGCTGGGTGACAGTTCTCTGCTGGCCCTGCTGTGGGCCACAAACAAAGTCTTTTCTCTCTGTGGGCTCTGGTGTCCCATGTGCACACCGAAGCATGAGGACTCTAGTGCTCAGGTGGCTGTGCAAGCCCAGAGAGCACCTGCCTCTGCCTTTCTTCATACCCTGGCCACGTTTGTCCAGGACACTTTTTTTTAGGGAGGGTCTTTTTGAGACAGGGTCTCCCTGTAGCCCCAACTGACCTGGAAGTTACTATTATAGACCAGGCTGCCTCATTCTCAAAGAGATCCGCCTGCCTCTCCCTCACCATCATGCCCAGCTAAAGACAGTTCCTGAGAGGTCCCCTCACCCCTGTGCTGTTCACACTGAGGTAGCCGTTCCCACACTTACGGAAATAAGGTGATGTGCCCAAGTGAAGCCGGCCCTGACCAGGACCATTGAAGAACCTAAGAATCTATGCAGGATGCTCGGCCATGCCCTCAGTCTGCCTTCATATTCACTGGCATTTCCTGTCCTGGTACCCTGAGCTTCAGGACACCATCCCTGGCTCTGGAGCTTCTGGACGTGACATCTTTGAGCAGCTGCTCCTGTTGGCATCCAGTCATGTCCCGGTACCTTTGCCAGCTCCAGTAGTGGGTTGGAGTAGGGCCATGTCTCTGGGGACTGCTGTAAACTCTTATTGCTGGGTGGGACTGGGGGACACCAGAATGCCTCTGTAGCGGAAAGAGCCAGCATGGCAGCCCTCAGGACTGGCCCCACACAGTGAGGAGAGCCTCAGGTCATAGGCAGGAGCTATGGGGACGGACATGGCAGGCCCCACCTCTTGTTCTGAGTTCTGGCTTTCCCAGGAAGAGGAGGGTCAGTCTGGGATGACATCCACAGCCCATCACCGTGATGGCTTTGCCCCCTTACCAACCCCACTGCAGCCTCTCATTCCACAATTCCAGGTGTCTCTGAACCTGCTTTTTTCATGGGTAATGGCCTCATTATTGCAGAAGGGTGGAACAGGGTGAGAAGGGGAGGCATACTCAGACTCTGGCTACCCACCACAGTCTCAGTTTCAGCCCCTGACATGTCCTATATTAATGGTCAATGAAAGACAGATCAACCAGGAATACTCCACAGGCACATTGCTGGCTGGGTCCTGTGCTGGTGGTGGAGGGCTGTGATTGGCTAGGCTCGAATCATGTGACATCTCTGTGACCCTGGGAGGCCATTCTTCCCACCAGAGCCTTGTAATATAGAGGAGAAGTGTTGTAATCCAAAACAAGGGGAACGCCAGATATGGTGGTGCATGACTTTAATCCCAGGACTTGGGAGTTAGAGGCTGGAAGATGTCTATTGAGTTCCAGGCCAGCCTGGTCTACATAGTAAACCCCAGGCTAATTGCAGGCTACATAGGGAGATCTCTCTCAAAAAAGGGAGGGGCAGGAGCCAGAGAGATGGCTTAACAGTTAAGAGCATTGGCTGCTCTTGCGGACGACCTAGGTTAGATTCCCAGCACACACATGCAGTTAACAACTGTCTGTAACTTCAGTTCCAGGGGATTCAACACCCTCTTCTAATTTCAGCCTCTTCTGTGGACATAGCATGATACCTGTGCACTTACATACATCAGACATTATACTCATGCACATAATAAAATATCAAAAAGTGGGAGGGGATGGCAGGAAGGCTGGAAAATGAAAACAAAGGAAGCTACTGTCGGTTTGGACTGCCATGGGGGTGCAGGAGAGGTGACGGGGTTCCAGGGTGGAAACCTCTAGTGGTTCAATACAACTCAAAGAGAAGCAGGTCTTTGACATTGGGGGTTCGAAAGGAGAAGGAGGCTCCTTCTCAGACTCCAGCAGGTTAGACCAAGGGGCAAGCAAGGGGAGAGGCTCCCACTTCCAGAGGAGACAGAATGAACAGGAAGCAGCTCCCCTGTTGCCAGGACTGCTCTGGGGCATGGAGTGTGATGGGTGCTCAACCTGCTGTGGACCAGGTAGCAGGGTACACAGGAGCTAGAGGCTTGTTCTAGGGGGCCCCACAGTCCCTTCTAACTGAGGCCTTCCATAGCTGAACCACAGTGAGGACAGTGGCCATCTAATGACCAAGACACACCAGGGACAGAAGATGGGGAGATGGAGTGAGTTGAAGAGAGAAACGGGGCTGGCAAGCGCACTCAGGCCGTAAAGGTGCCTGCCACCAAGTCTGACAGCCTGAGTTCAAGCCCTGGGACCGACAAGATGGAGGGAAAAAACTGACTCCCAAAAGTTGTCTTCTGACCTCCCCGTGTGCTCGCTCTCTCTTTCACACACACACACACACACACACACACACACACACACACACACAGATATAATTATAAAAAGAAAGGAAATCAAAGATTCAGGGGAGTGGTTGGGAAAGTACAAAGTAAGACCCTGGGTATCAGGCAAAGAGGACAGGCCCAGGGCACCTGACCCCCCACTCCTCCCAAGGTCACCCATTACAGGCTTCAGGGGCACTAAGTACCCCCCAGCCTGGGTCCCTCCCAAGCATGGAGCCTCCACAGATCTAGGCAGCTCAGCATTAATTAGGGGCCCTGGCTAATGGCTTGGAAGATTGGCCAGTTCCAGAGACGCTGATGAATAGAGACCTCGGTGAGATTTATTCCTAATTATCTCATTTGTCTCCCCCCATTACTCTTTATGGCTGGGATTTATGGGACCATTAGGCCCCCCTCACCCCCGGCCAGGCCAGGGTGAGCGTCAGCCTTGGGATACTTCATAATAACAATAATAATGTTCTCCGAGGCCAGATTGATGGAGGATTTGCCTTTTCGTCCTCCCCATCCTGTCCTTGGGAATCCTGGATACCTACTGGCCCCGTGTCCCTCTCCCTCCCAGGACTCTAGTCTTCAGTCAGCCTGTGAAGTTCAAGCCTGTGGCCCCCTCTGCCTGCCATCTCACCCCAAGCCTCTCAGCCTTTCTGACACTGCAGCACGAAGACTCAGGGTGACAGTAAGAAGCGCTGATTCAAAGAGGACAAACATGCCTCCATCAGTAAGGCATGTGTCTGGCGAGCTGCAGGAAACCCATGTGCGGTTCAAGGCATGTTTCCTCCTTAATTAGAAACAGAGACCCCCGCCCCCCAGGCTGATCAGGAGGCGGTCTCCATCCTGCCTGCTTATGCTCATCGCGTGGTCTGTGTCTCTCGGTCACAGAGTGGCTGCTGAGCCCCAAGGACTGTGTACTCACAGCATCCCACAAAGAGTAAACTGGGCAGGTGGGACATAGGGACCCCCTTCCTCCAGACTTCTTGCCAGAGTAGGAAGGAAACCATTTCTAAAAGCCCCTCGTAGGCATCTACTCACATCTTTCCCTAGGTTGGGTCATATCTGGTCTTAAACTACTGAATACAAGGGAAGGTTTAAGGGGTCCTGGGAGGGCACAGGACTGGAAGGGATGTAGAGCATGTGCCTCCCATTCTGCCTCAGCCGGCTGAGGAAAGCCCTCAGAGGCATCAGGCAGGTAGAGACTGAGGGGAGGAGAGGCAGCCGCCACAGTCACGCCCATCACCTGCAAAGAGGAACAATGATTGACAGCAGGCCAACGTGGCTCCTATCAGGCAGGGTGGGGAGCCAGGACCAGAACCTGCTCCACTTCCTTTTCAAGGCACCTTTCCAGACTGAACCACATGGCCAGCCTTGGTCCACTTCCATGAGGAGAGAAAACAAACTCCACGTCGAGGATGGTTGCAGCTGCCTGTTAGCGGCAGCTGAGCATGGAACAGTCATCTCAGCTTCTTCTGCCTACTTAGCTCAGGAGGAAAGCAAGAGGACCCCTTTTCCAGAACTTTCCATGGTCAAGCTTGACACAGATGGCAGCTGGCTTCTCAGACTCCACTGATGCCCCGGCGCTCAGCATCCTCTATGCAGGGGCAGCTGTCAACTCTTTGGCTTGAGGTAACTTCCCACCTCATCAGGTGGCACACACCTGAGCCCTCCTAGCACATCAATGAGCAGAATCTAGCAAGTGGACATACACATCTCATGTAGTGATTCCGTGCTAGGGATGTACAAAACAGTTTGGATATGGGCCAACCAAGTATCATGTTATTCATCATAAACCCCTGATGGAAAAATCCGACTATCCCTTGGCAGAACTGTCACTCAGACTAGTGTATGGCCTCCTGCCTTGCTGTGAGGAGGAACGGTCCTGGCTGCCCATGACTACAGGGATGAATTTCACAGACCTGGAGCTGGGGTAGACAGGCCAAAGCACACTGTACCACTCTGTTCAAATATAACATTTAGTCAGGGACACTCATCCCTATTGAGTCACTGTTACCCTCTGTTGGTCTGAGGGGTAGGGCAGGGAGGGGACATACAGGATTTCTGGGAGGCGGGCAAATGTTTGGTTATTCTTTCCCTCCCTCTCTCCCTTCCTCTCTCTCTCCCTTCCTCCCTCCCTCCCTTCCTTTATCCCTTCTACTAACTGAGCCACATGCCTAGTCCATACATTTTCTTTTGCATTATTCCTCTATGACAGCATGAGATGGGATGCTGACACCTCTGAGAATGAGCCTCATCTCGGAATCCTTCCCACCCTCACAGAGCAATAGCACAGCCTTCTTAAACAGTGTGAACAGATACACAGCCTCCTAAGTTATCACTGGTAGCATTTCTGGAAAGTGAAATCACACGGCAGGTGGGGGCGGGGACAGAGAGGGACCGCAGAAAAGTCTTGCTAGGAAAAAAGAGGGAGCTCACAGTTAGTGAACAAATGTTGTGCTTGTTACGATTGCTATATGACAAATAACCCAACACCTTTAAACCACAGAGAAGTCACTGCTTCACACTGGACTGTGGCTCAGGAATCTGTACACAGCAGAGCAGGTAAATCTGGTTCAGGGTCTCTCAGGAGGATTTAATAAGTTGTCAGCCAGGAGTACTGAGGATGTACCTGTGAGGGTACAGTGTTTGCCTAGCATGTGTAAAGGCCTGGGTTTGATCCCTATCACCACATAAACTGTGATCCTAACACCTGGGAGGTAGAGGCAGGAGGATCAGAAGTTCAAGGTCACCCTCAGCTACATAGCAAATTTAAGACCAGCCTAAACTACAAGACCCTGTCTCAAAATAATAATAATAATAATAATAATAATAATAATAATGTTAACCAGAGTTGTGATCTCTGCCTTCTTTTTTAAAAATATTTTATTCATTATTTTAATTTTATGTGAATGAGTGTATTGCCTCCATGTGTGTACAGTGTCCTTGAAGGCCAGAAGAGGGCATTGGAGCCCCTGGAACTGGAGTTACAGATGATTGTTAGCCACCATGTGGGTGCTGGGAACTGAACCTGGGCCTCTGAAAGCGCAGCCAGTGCTCTTAACTGCTGACCCATCTCTCCAGCTGCCATCTCTGCCATCTTGATGGGACTGGAAGACCTGCTTTCAAGGTGGCCTCTCCCATGGCAAACTTGTGAGGACCAGTAGCAAGAGGCCTCAGTCCCTAGACTATCTTGCCACAAGGACGTTTGAGTGAGCTCACTCACTGTGTCGCTGGAACTTGCCAACACTGTAGCCGACTTCCTCCAGAACAAATGATCTAAGTCAGTCAAATAGGAGCCCCAACCGTCCTGGGAGTCTCTGTCTGGCCTACTCAAGGAAAAAGGGATTAAAAGGGTGTGGGCACCTGAACGCAGGAAGCCAGCACCATCGGGGGCCACCTTGGAAGCTGACTACCGTGTTTTCTATGGATCCGGATGCTTCACCCTCCTTTGGTTCCACACACTGCTGCTGTAGTAAGTTCAGTTCCTATAACACACTACACACCAGAGCTCAGCGTCTGCCAGAGTCACTGTCTGTTTTTCACAGATGAGGAAACTGACCTAGAGAGTTAACCAACCTTTCGTTTTCTACTATCAAACCCAGGGCCTGGCACATGTTAGGCAAGCACTCTGCCACTAAGCCACTTACTCCCTAGCCCTGCCTTCACCTTGTGTTTGGAGACAGAATCTGGCCAGGTTGTCTGGGCTGGCCTTGAACTTGCTTTGCAGGCTTTGGACTTACAGTACTCTTGCATCAGTCTCCAAGTGTCTGAGACCACTGTTGTGCATTACCGGGCTCAACGACCCGACCTTTTCTAAATGACATCTCTACTGGGTTACCTCAGTGAGCCTGGCCTCTCTATCTCCTAGCTCTGATGCTTGGGCATATTTAACTTCTTTCTACTATTTTCAACAGAGCAGAACATGCCCTGTGCTGGGAGTCTGAGCTCCTGAGTCCTAATTTAGACTTTCTATTAACTTGGACACTCACTGCCTATAACAGATAATGCTGCCTCTCTTGGGACTTTGTCTGCCCTGGTTCATTTTTCTCCATGTTAAGTCCGTTTGGAGACAATGTCCAAAGTGGAGACAGAGCTCTTCTGAGTCTCACAGCACCAGGCTCCTTCCAACTCATTCTCGTTCCCATGGTCGGGACAGTGACAGCCACATTCCAGATAGCAAATGGAGAGAAGAGAGAATCAGAGCAACAGCTCATGCCAAATGCTTCTGAAAGAAGATTCCTGAAAGCTGTTGAAATATCTGCCAACTTCCCATTGGCCCAAACTTCACCCACTGGTCACAGTCAGCTTCAAAAGAGGCTGGGAGCGTGATCTTCTTCTGGGTGGCCCTGGGCTTAGCCAAGATTTCTATAACGGAAGAAATGGGCTTGGAATGTGGTTCCAAGTGGTAGAGTGCTTGTCTAGCATGAGGCTGCAGGTAAGCTCTATCAGAAAGAGAGATAGAGAGAGAGAGAGAGAGAGAGAATATCTCCTAGGGCTTGAGATGTAGCCCGTTGGTAGAGTGCTTGTCTAACTTGCACAAAGCCCTGGGTTTCATCCCTAGAACTATATAAAACTGGGTGTGGTGGCACATGCCCGTAATCCCAGTGCTCCTGAGGTAGAGGCAGACATTCAAGGGCATTCTCAGCTGCATAGTTTAGCCTGTTTGGAATATAGGAGACCTTGTCCCAAAAGGAAGGAAAGGGAGCAGGAAGAGGGAGGAGGAGGAGGAAGACGAGGAGGAGGAGGAGGAGGAGAAAGAGGAAGAAAAGGGGAAGGGAGGGCAGAGGTAGGGGAGGGACAGCAGGAGGAGGAAGGATGGGATGGGGAAGGGGACAGAGGACAGGAAGTAGAGAAGAAATGGAGGCCTGCCTGGGACAGGCTGACTCTGCACTATACAAGGTCCACCCACTCACCCCGTCTGTCTTACTAACAGACTGCTGATTATCTGATACTCTGCAGGCCCCAGCTCCAGGCCAAGAGTCATGATTGGTCTAAGCCAGCCATGGTTATGTCCTCTTGCCAGTGGTTGGTCTCTGACACCATCCTGTCCGATGAAACATGGAGGTCACTTGCCTAGGACATGAGACAGAGGCGTTCTAATTTCCACCCTTCATAGTTGTCTGCATGTAACTTACACACTAACCTTTTCTTCGCTCTTTCCGATCAAACCCAAGGCCTTGCACAGGCTGGGCAAGCACTTTCCAGTTGCTACATACCTGGGTACTCTGAAGGGACCAGGTCTAGGAAGTTAAGACAAGTGAAGAAGTCCAGAGTAGAAAGAAGAAACATCTGCTGCGGCAGCTGGGTGTGGCAGGACACACCTATAATCCCAGCTCTTGGGAGACTAGACAGACCTAGAGTATCAGAGAGAGTTCAAGTCAAGCCTGTTTCCCATGCTGACTTTGAGCCAGAGCTACATCATAAGACCCTGTCTCAAAAACAACAAAAATCTCCTAATGACATCTCTACCCTGGACCGTGCTACCTCTGAACTTTTTTGTTTTGTTGTTTTGAGATAGGGTCTCCCTGAAACCCCAGCTGGCCTGGAACTTACTATGTAAACCAGGCTGGCCTAGATCTCAGAAATCTGCCTGCTTCTACCTCCTGAGGGCTGGGGCTAAAGGTGTATGCCACCACTCCAAGGTGAACTCTTAAAAAAGTTTTATGTGCATGACTGCTTTGCCTGCATATATATAACGATACCACGTGTGTGCAGTGCCCACAGAGGGCAGAAGAAGGTGTCAGAGCCCCTGGTTGTTAGCTGTAGTGTGGGTGCTGAGTCCTTGCAAGAGCATCAAGTGCTTAACCACTGAACCATTTCTCCAGCTTCTACCTCTGAACTTTCTGGTGTGTGATTGGTCATGTGTATGGTGTATTTGTATGTGTGTGTGTATATGTGTGTGTCTGTGTGTGTGTTTACCTGTGCATGGATGGAGGCCAGAAGACAACCTCAGGCACTATCCACCTTGTGTTTTGAGTGAGGCCTGGCGCTCACTGTGTAGGTTATAATGGCAGCCAGGGAGCCCCGGCTCTGCCTCTCCAGTGTTGGGATTACAAGTACGCGACACCACGCCTGACTTTAAATTTATTTTAAATTTACTTTTATTTTATGTGTACAAGTGTTTTGCTTACATGTATGTAAGTACACCCATGTATGTAACGCCTGTGGAGGCCAGAAGAGGGCATTGGAGCCCCTGGAACTGGAGTTACAGAGGGTTGTTAGCCCCGGTGTGAGTGCTGGGAACTGAACCTGGGTCCTCTGCAAGAGCAGCCAGTGCTCTTAACTGCTGAGCCATCTCTCCAGCCCCCATAGCTGGCTTTTTGACATGGGTTCAAGGGATTGAACTCAGGCCCTCATATTTGCATGGCAAGTGCTTTCCCCAATGAGCCATCTCCTCAGCCCCTTTCTTTGTTTTGTTTTTATTACTGCTATTTTTTGTTTGTTTTGTTTTGTTTTGTTTTGTTTTGTTTTTTGACACAAGGACTCACATAGCCCAGATTGGCCTTGAACTTGCTATATGACCAAGGATGACCTTGAACTTCTGATCCTCTGCCTCCATCTTCCAGGTGCTGGAATTACAGGCCTGTACCCACATGCCTGGCTCCTATGATCTTAAACTGCCTTCATTGGTTTTTCTGTTATTTTCAGCTAAAACAATACTGGTCTGGGCATGAGTTTCTTTGGGAAAGAAATGAAAGAGTTATCCCCAAACCTCCCTTTCCTGATGAAGAATCCAGAGAGCTCTTCACCGGCCATGCAGAAAACTTAAGCATAAAAAGAAATTTATTGGTTCTCATGGTTGGAAGGAATACTGTTATTAAATTAAAGCAAGAGCTTCAATAATCATGTTGGGAGTTGGGGCCCTAATACCATCAGGTCTGTCTCTCTCTCTCTCTCTCTCTCTCTCTTTCTCTCTCCCTCTCCCATCCCTTCTCCCCTCGGTCTCTGAAATTCCCTGAGGACAAAGGAGGGGGGAGCTCAGTGTCTCCTATTGCAGGCCTAACTTCCCAGAACTTGGGACTTGGAGGCAGGGGATCAGAAGTTAAATGTCATCCTTAGCTATATAGCACGTTTAAGACAAGCCTGGGCTATGTGAGACTGGTGTCACACACACACACAAACCTAACAATAAAAACAAAACAAAGAAAAGAGCTGAGGAGATGGGGAAAGCACTTGCCATGCGACTGTGAGACCTGAATTCAGTCTCCAGAACTCATGCAGAAAAGCCAGTTTTGCTAGCATGTGCTGTAATTCCAGTACAGGGGAGGCAGAAAAGAGGGATCTCTGAGGCTTCTGGGCAAATGGGTCAGGATGCTGGCAGGAAAAGGCATCCTCACAAACTGTCAGTCCTCAACTGTCCTGACTACAAGCTCTTTCTGTGGGTGAATCACTACGACTGGGAGTCTTGTCTGGTCAAGCGGGGGCTGCAGGCTTTACCCCTGTTGGAAAAGAGCTTCATCCAACACTCCACCCCATGGAGGGGAAGAAGGGCAGTTCCCTCAAAGCGAGTGGTAGGACTCAGAAGAAGCAGAGAACCTTCCCCAGAAGACAAAACATGTGCTTAAGACACACATCCATGCCCACCTCCAAAGAGTTCCACGTGATTCTACTGAAAGTTGCCACACTCTTGTTGTATCAAATGAAATCAACGCTGCTACCAGAGAAGGACTTCCCGTTGAAAAACCACCAGCAGCAAGCCTATTTCTGCCGAGGGCAGCCAGCCATGTAGTAGTCTAACAACAGGCTAAAGTGATGAGAAAAAAGTGACCACTGAGTACTCAGCCCTAAACAGGACACCTGTATCAACCCCCTGGCCACCAAGGTTCAGGGAACATCATGGAAGAGGGGGTGGAGAGAATGTAAGAGCAGAGGATGGGGATTAGTGCTGTAAAACGCCATCTTCTAGACGTGACACGGCCATAGCACACTAATGAGCCCACTGAAGCTGTGGTTACCCACCAAGATCAAGGCAGCAAGATCAGTCAGCACTCCAGCAGGCAGCAGTAATTCGGAATCAGTGGGTCCCAAAGCTAAGAAGAGAAGACACGAAAGTAACAGGGCGTGTTGTGGAGTGTCAGGATTGGCAGGAGGCAGAGCTGGACATAGTGAGTAGGAACAAGAAACATTGGATACATAAGTGAAATTGTCAAGGAATACATTTTTTTTTTTACATACTAGGAAAAAGAAGAAAGAAAATCCCTTATGGGCCACCATTGTCATTGATTCTGTGGGTGATGCCCCTTGACCAGAGACAGCCTTGAACTTGGACCAGAGGTGGATAGCTGAGCTATGAAGGAAGTCAGCCACCTCTTGGGCAATTTGTGCTAAAACCCTAGGCTAAGGGGAAACTCCATTGTGCATGACAGCTTTACCAATAGAAGTCAGTTAGGAACATGTCAAATATTCCAAATTATGGAGAGGAGGGAGAGAGATAGCTAAGCCAGGGAACAGATTATGTGGAAGGTGGAGGGACTGAGAAGCTGGTGGGATCAACTGGCCACAAAGATGAGGTACAGTCGCTGCTGGAGAGGTCTCCCGACATAGACGGTCACTCAGCCTGCCAACACCTCCCGCTCACCTGCACTGGCCAAACTCAGATGCAATCAACTGATCAAGGAGCTCAAGGAATGTAGGCTACAATGGCCACCTGACCTGTTATGGTCCATGTGTTTGTGTCCTTCCAAGTTAAAACCCCCAGGTCCCCATGGGGTTGGAGAGAAGGCTCAGTGCTTAAGAGCGCTGGCTGCATTTGCAAATGACCTGGGTGTGTTTCCCAGCATACACTGTGGCTAATAACAATCTGTAACTCCAGTTCCAGGGGATCCAATGCCCTCTTCTGACCTCCACAGACATTACATGACACAAAGTGCACACATAAAATAAAAATAAATAAATAAAAAAGATATGGCTAGTCAGTTCACAATTACTAGTCCAATTATCATGGTATTTATCATACCATTGAAAACGATGTGATAAATCTGACAGAAGTGTAAGAAATCAGAAAAAGATGTATAAGACTGAGGCACTGAAACACATTGGGCCCGGGAAATGGCTCAGCCAGTAAAGCTGACTGCTGCCAAGTCTGGAGTCCTGAGCTCAGTCCCCTGGATCCACATGGTAGGAGAGAAATGACTCCTGAAAGTTGGTCTCTGGCCTTCACACAGCTGCACCTTAGCAGGTGCACCTACATACATCCATACAGATGTCTGCAGAAACAAAATATTATTAAAATATCAATTCTTTCCAAAATTGTCCTACATATTCAATACTGTCTCAGTTAAATTCCCACAAGCTGATTCTACAATTCATATAAAGAAGAAAAGGATTTTTTTTTTTTTTACCCAAACAACCTTTTTGTGGGGGATGGGGAGGGCAGTGAGGCAGGGTCTCCCTGTAGCCCCAGCTAGCCTGGAACTCACTATGTACATCACATTAGTCTTCATGACACAGAAATCTGCCAGTCTCTGCCTTCAGAGTGCTGGGTTAAAGGCCTGCACGAGCCCCCAGCTTGCCCAAACAACTTTAAAAACTAAGGGGAAAAATCAAAAACCGGGTAGCGCCTGTGATAATCAGGGCTGGGGATGGAGCTCAGTTGGTAGCGTGCTTGCCTGGCAGATTACACAAAGCCCCGGGTTCCTTACTCAGCACTGCGTATACCAGGCATGGTGATCAATGCCCGTGACCCCAGAACTTGAAGGTAGAAC
The DNA here is from genome assembly GCA_035773235.1 of Eospalax fontanierii. NCBI lineage: Eukaryota > Metazoa > Chordata > Mammalia > Rodentia > Spalacidae > Eospalax > Eospalax fontanierii. Next base: position 8,956,792 of record CM069549.1, read on the forward strand.
AGGAGGTTTAGAATTTCAAGGCCATTCTTGTCTACATAGTTTGAGGCCAGTCTTGGACACATGAGATGGTGGTTATGGCTCCAGAGAAATGACCAGGTCCTGGAGCTCAGGGACAGGAAGGGATGCCCCAGACCAGTAGGAGAAAAAGCAGTATATTCTAGGGGTTCCTTGGACACTTGTTTTCTGGGCAAAACCCCCAAAGAGCAGAGCAAATGGAAATGTTGTGATAACACTGTTCTTCTCTTAATTTCTTGCTGCTGGAATTACTGGCCAGTAATTACCTAGCAAATTAGAGAATCTACCAGGACCCCAGTTAGGTACCTGAGGACATAATTGGTCCCTAATTAGAAAAAGTTGTCAAACGGGAACAATTATCTCTGTTCTTCCTCTCATTTCTTCCCCTCATCAAGCCAGATCGCTCCACTTCCCATCCTCCATTAGACCTTCCTGCTGCCCAGCTGGGGGAAGGGAGCTGGGCAGACGTCTTTGACCATCACCATCACTAGTATGAGCCCTGAGATGGAGAGATGGACCTGTGCTCCCAGGAGCCTTGTTGTACTAGACTTGGGTTTTCCTGTGGGGTGGGAGCTTTTAGGAATCAGGACACTTCTGTACCTCTGTACCTAGAACTGGGCACCGTATCCAGAAAATGCTTTGAGTGTCGAGCTCGAAGGATGATTCTAGACCTGAGTAAATACACGGAGCATACCCACCTACAAAGAGAGAGGGCTACGTACTGCCTATGTGACGCTTGCGTCACGGGGTCAGGTACCAGCCAGGGGAGGTGGCAGGACACGTGCCCTCCCCCAGACTCCTGCATTCCACATTGCTCTCAAACTGGGGACAGCTGACATTTGGTTCAGGAAATTTGGAGTTAAGCGGAAAAGTCGCAGGGGTTGGGGCTGTAGCTCAGTCGGCACAGCACTTGCCCAGCGTGTATGAAGCTCTGGGTTCCATTCCCAGCCCTGCTTAAACCTGCTGTGGTGCGGCTCTCTCACCAGCAATTCTAGCACTTGGGAGGTAGAGGCAGGAGGATCAAGAGTTCGAGATCATCCTCTGCTATATATTGAGTTTGAGGCCAGATTGAAATACAAGAGATGAGATTGTCTGGGGGTGGGGAGGGTGGGGGAGGAGAAGCAACAGACAGTGAGGAGCCTGCTCTGACTGAGTTATTGGGTATGTGCAGGAAGCAGTCAAAGCCGAGGCTGAGGGCTTTGAAAGACTGTGTAGCCTCCCTCTTCCCGAAGTATGTGAGGTTCACCTTAGGAGGGCAGGGCACCAGTTAGCTAGGAAAAGTTGCTGCAGGCTTGAACCAGACTGCCAAGGCCTGGCTGACCCCAAATGGCTCCCAGCAGACGGTGAAGGCCGAGGGGTCTGGAAGTAGGTCAAGGCAAATGGCCTCTGCTTTGTTTTTGTCACACCCAGCAGATATCATTCACAATGCACTGCAACGTTGTATATTTGATGATGACCACCATAGAGTAGGGATGTGCTGGATAGCTTTAGTGTCAACTTGACACACCTGGGATGAGAGCCTCATTTAGGGAATTGCCTCCATTGAACTGACCTGTGGCCAAGTCTGTGGGGTATTTTCTTGATTGCTGAGTGATGTGGAGGGCCAGCCCACTGTGGGAGGTGCCACCCCTAGGTAGGTTGGCCTGTATTGTATAAGAAAGCAGGCTGAGCATGGGCCGGGGTAGCAAGCCAGTAAGCAGCGTTCCTCCGTGGTCTGTGCCTTAGCTCCTGCCTCGGGCTCCCTTGTTGATGAAATTCCTTGACCCAGGAAATGTAAGCCAAATAAATCTTTTCCTCCCCAAGTTGGTGTTGGTCAGAGTGGTTTGAGGGAAGGCAGACTGGGGCAAGTGGGGAGAGAGGAAATTGTAGGAAAACATTACGGTGCATGAAAGACACAGCCACCAAAGGCCAAGTCCTGTGAATTCCACAGACCATAGGCCGCTCCTCAGAGACCGGAAGCAGATAGTGACTGTCTAGGTGTCACAGGGTTGGGGAGTGATAGCTGATGGGTTTAGGGTTTTGTAGCCGGGTAGTGAAATGTTCTATTCTTGCCTGGGAGCTGAGCTGGGAGAAGAAAAGAGACGGCGTGTGACACATTTGTCCCTAGCACCTTCTTTGTCCAAGCTGGGGACCTCACCATCCAGCATGGCACAGGATGCTTGCCTGCAGTCTCCAGACAGCAGGAGAGTAACCAGAATTGCTCTGGGCTCAGCTACCAGGTCTGGGCTAGCCTGGAATCTATGAAATCCTATCTCAAGAAAAAGAGACCATCAAGAATGTTACCTATCAGTTGCTTCTCATTTTATGATTTTATGTGTGCTGGAACACACCACAGCACATGGGGGAGGTGGTTTTCTCCTTCCACTGTGTGGGATCTAGAACTAGAACTCAGGTTGTCAGCTTTGGTGGCAAACGCCTTTACCTGCTGAGCCATCTCCCCAGCCCCGCATCCAGCACTCTAGATGACCCATCTTTTATTATTTTTGGGGTGGGGGGTGTCGGGGGCCATGTGCCTGCCTTGAACTATGCCCTAGTTTTGGGTTAGGCAGAAGTTAATCTCGTGCACAGAAGTGCTGTTGGAAACAGGAGTTTTCATTATGCAAATGATTCTCACCTGAGGAGAAGTTTATTTTTCACCTAAGACTGAGGTCACATGAAGATCTTTGAAGGAAGCCGATCATGTCTTAAGTTATTTTGCCTGTGTTAGTATTGTTTTGCTCACCTTACAGTATAAATAGGGGAGACTTAATAAAGGCAAGCTGCTTCAGTATGACTGACAGCCCTCCTGAGTCCTGTTCTCTCTCTCTCTCTCTCTCTCTCTCTCTCTCTCTCTCTCTCTCTCTCTCTCTCTCTCTTTCTCCATCTCTCCATTTTCTCATCCTCACTCCCCGCTTTGGGTATGGTCTGATTTCTGCCGGTGGGCTCTGGAAGGGAGGGTTGTAGATTGTTTTTGACAAGGTCTCCCTAGTCACAGTCTGCCTGGAAAGTCACAATATGAATCAGGGTGTCCTCGATCTCACAGAGATCCATCTGCTGCTACCTCCTAAGGACTGGGATTAAAGGTGCACACCAACATCCCCAGCGTTTTCCTAAAAATGTTTTTAAATTATTTTCTTTTTATGTGTATGAGTGTCTTGCTTGCATGCAGGCCAGTGCACCTGTGTTGTGCAATGCCTGAGGAGGTCAGAAGAGGGTTAAGATCCCCTGGAACTAGAGTTAAGGAAGGTTGTTACCGGCCATGTGGGTACTGAGAATTGAACCCAGGTCCTCTGCAAGAGCAGTCAGTGCTCTTAACTGTTGAGCCATCTTGCCAGCCCCACCCCATCTTATTTTAAGTCTCAATACAGGTTATGTCTGTTTGCTTAGTTCACAGAGTCCTTCTGCACAAATACTGAGTGCCAGGTACTGGGAACAGAGCAGCCAAGTGCCCACCCACCTGGAGTTTTCATCTCCGCTGGGAGGCCAGCCACAAGTAAGTAAATAAATGGAGAGACAGGGGGCAGGGAGTGCGGGCTCTTCTCCACAGGGGTCACAGGAGGCCTCTCTGAGGTGATATTTATTTGGGAGCGATCTGAATGAGGGAAGGGGTGCTGTCCACATAGAGGACAGCAAGGGATCGTGTCTGGTTCCTTGTGTGAGTTCTCTGTGACTTAGGCTGTCATAACAGGTCTTGGGGGCGGGGCTGACAGTCCTGGAGTTGAATGCCAGGTCCACTTCTTAAGTGGCTGTGTGACCTTCAGTGAATTCTGTAGCCTCTGGGGGGCCCTGTTTTCTCACCTTCCACAGGGGAGTGACTGACGGTTACCCTAAGGCAGGTTTAGAGAATGAGATGTGGTGACTTTAGGGCACCCTGACCTAGGCGTCATTACAAACCGTGAGGGGAAGGCTTTAAGGAGCCCCAGTGTGTCCATGACCAAGGTCAGTGAGGGAGAGGTATGAGGGGGCCATAGGTCACTGATCCCGGAACTGGAGGGTCACAAGAGAAAGTAGGACTTCCCATATTCCTGTTCCTCCCAGTGCCCACCTTGTTACTCCCACTTCGGAAGCTTGTAGCATGAGGGTCTTCCAAGGCTTCTCTAAAGAGAGACTAATTAAGCCTGAATTGACACAGCTCTAATTAACTTCTTAATTACATGGAACCACATGATTAGAGACACAGCAGATACTAATTGTTCATTAGGAAGCAGCCCCTCCCTGCTCACCTTCCCCAGGCCCTCTCTGCCCACGGCAGGCAGCAGCCCGCCCAGCCCCACCCCAGAGAATCAGCCAGAGTGGTCACATTCTCCCAGTTGCGAGCCAGGTACCCCTTCTACAGTGATAACTCATGTGTTTCCCAGCTACTGATAGAGCAGGACACTTGGGAGTTCATTTTCCATTTCATTTTATTATTTTTTTCCTGAGACAGAGTCTCTTGTAGTCCAGGCTGGCTGTGCAGACCAGGACAACCTTGAACTCCTGATCCTCCTGGCCCTACTCTCCAGTGCTGGGATCACAGGTGTGGGACCCCACTCTGGTTTATGTGATGCTGGGAATCAACCCAGGGCCTCATGCATACTAGGCAGGCATTCTACCAACTGAGCCACAGCCCTACTCCCATTTTTTTTAAGTTAGGATTTCATGCATCTCAGGCTGGTATTGAACTTGCTATGCAGCGAAGAATAAGCTTGAATTCCTGATCTTTCTGCCTTTATCTCCCAAGTGCTGGAATTATCAGAAGCATGCCATCACCCTATGGCTCCATTCATGATTTTAAAAAATCATTTTATATATTTTTATTTCACATGTATGAGTGTTTTGCCTGCATGTATGTAAGCAGATCTGTGTATGCAGTGCCCACAGAGACCAGAAGAGGGAGTCAGATTCCCTGGAACTAGAGTTACAGATGGTTATTAACTGCCACGTGGGTGCTGGGAACTGAACCCTGGTCCTGTGCAAAAAGTAGCCAGTGTTTTTTACTGAGCCAACTCTCTTGCCCTAACTTATTTTATTTTACTTATTATTTTTTAGTATTTTATAATATTTTTATTATATTTTAGTATTTTTATTTTATGAGTATATTGCCAGCATGTGTGTAAGTATACCCATGTTGTACAGTGCTCTCAGAGGTCAGAAGAAGGCATCAAATGCCCTGGAACTGAAGTTACAGATGGTTTTAGCCACCATGTGGATTCTGGGACCTGGGTCTGTAAAAGAGCAACCAGTGCTCTTAACCACTGAGCCATCTCTCCAGTCCCTATTTATTTTTTAACTTCAAGGTGATTCAAAAGAAATTGCACTCAGTAGAAGTCAGACTTCTAATTTTTGGTTTTTTGTTTTTTTGAGACAAGATCTTTCTGTAATCCCCATTGGCCTGGAACTTGATATGTAGACCAAGCTGGCCTGGATCTCAGAGGGATTCACCTGCCTCTGTCACCCAAGTGCTGGAATTAAAGGCATGTGCCACTGTGCCCAGCTAATTTTGACTTTTCTCCCTAGACTAATATTACAAGGCTTGGAACTCACTTGAGATGCGAGTCAGCAGCTATATAGCGCAGATGGTAGCCTGCTCCTATGTACCATCCTACAAGATTTATCATATTGTCATATCCTATCAGAGTCACACAATACCCATGTATGCATAGGTGAACTACTCAACACTCCTATAAAACAGGCTTTGCCAAGCTGAAGAAAGGGCTTGGCTGCTCTTTTAGAAGATCTGAGTTTGATTCCCAGCACCCATGTCAGAAGACTCACAACGTCACTTCAAGGGATCCAACACTACCTTATGGCCTCTGTAGGCAGCTTCACACTTGTAGCACACACACACACACACACATACAGACACACACACACAGACACATATATACAATTCATTAAAAATAAAAAGTATTTTTTCAGTATTTTTTTTAAAAACAGGTTCTGCATCCTGAGCATGTTGAAGATGGGGGTATGGCTCAGCAGAAGGCTGTTTCTCTAGCACGTCCAAGGCCCTGAGTTTAAGCCCTAGATTAAAAAAAAAAAAAAGAGGCGGGGTTTAGAGAGAGAGCTCAATGATTAGGAACTCTGGCTACTCTTGCAGAGGACCTAAGTTTGGTTTCCAGCACTCAACAGAGTGGCTCACCACCAACTGTAACTCCAATTCCAGGAGATCTGGCATCCTCTTCTGGCCACTGTGGTCACCAGGCATGCACATAGTGCGTATATATACTTTCAGGCAAACATTCACACATAACATTAAAAACTTTTTTAAGAAGCAAAGTAAGACACGACATTTGCTTGTTAGATGAATTAATCGGTGCATTTTTAACTTCTGATATTTCTGGTGGCTGATGATTTATCAGGAGGTACCCAGTCCCGTCATAAGGGGAGGAAAATTTCTGCCATCTTAAGTCCTTTGGATCTGAGATGCCACAGTCCACCTCTTCCCAAGACCCTGACCAGGTCAAAGCTTGCAGAATATACTCTGGAGTCCCAAGTTTCTGCCTCCCTGGGATGCAGGAGCTCAGGGCAGACCTAGCTTAGAAATCAAGAGGCAACCAGGTTAGAGCCCCATACTCACCTCCTGCACTGAGCCATCTTTCCAGCTTGTCAGCCTGCTTTGTTTTTCAAGGTAGGACTACCTGCCTAGGGGTGTCACCTTCCACAGCACTCAGCAATCAAGAAAATGCCTCCCAGGCCAGTCCAATAGAGGAAATTCCCCAACTGAGATTCCCATTTCTCAGGTGTGCCAAGAGCTGCACCCCTGAGGTGAGCCCTCCAGGGGCCAGTGACTGCACAGAGGAAAGAGCCACAGTCTTTCTGCACCACACCCACACCACTCATCCTCCTGGAATTCCCTCACCCCTCACCAGCTCGTACCCCGGCCCTTCCGTTTTTTAGACAAGTTGCAAGACTGTCTTTTCATCCGTCACATGGATATGACAGTACACTCTAGTAGCAGTTAGGAAGAGTCTGTTTGGGCTTGAAGGTTGAGGGCATACAATCCTCATGTTGGGGAGGGCATGTCAGAGAGTGAGAGGGCCACACCCAAGGTTAGGAAGCAGGGACATAAAGCTGATGCTCAGCTTGCTTTTCTCCTTTTTATTGGATCTGAGACCACAGCCCGTGGGATGGTGCCGCTCACACTCAGGCTGGGTCTTCCTCAGACCTCTCTGGAATGCCCTCATAGGCATCACCAGAAGTGTGCATCCCAGGTGATTCCAAGTCCAGTCATGTTGACAATGGAGATTTACCATCCTGAGGCTCAAGAGGGATACGCTGGGATAATTCACACAAAGCACTTAGCACAGGGCCCATCATACAGTAGGTATTCAATAAATGCTGGCTATAGTCCTTTATGGCCTTGTCCAAAGTCTTCTTCCTCCAGAAGCCCTCCTGACCACCCCAGCCTTAGGCAGGTGCTCCATCTCTGCCTCCCCCTACCTGCTCCTCTGTGTGTCTCATCCTGAACCCCATCCTTTGTCAGGACACACACCTCACCCCCACATTTGTGAGGGTTTCGCTAGATGCCAGGCACCATGTACTCTGTATTTGTTAATTCATCAATCCTCATTAATGGCACAGATGCCATTATCAACCCCATGCTGCAGATGAGGAAACTGAAGCAGAGGCTGAGTAACACTGCACATTGCAAAGGATCTAGATGGAGAACCCAGGGAGTCAGACCCCAAACTCCCTGCTTTTAAGCCCAGTCATAATCATGTGATTGACAGATGGTAGGAGGGGCGGGACTACGTGTGGGCTTTATGGGGTTTCCCATTTTAGTGGCAGGTTTGCTGGTACCATGGTATATATTCTTAGCTGTGTATAGTGTATGTCTATAAAGCCTGCACGCTCTACTCACGGGGAGCCTAGACCCCACGTGGGCAGTGTGCCGAACATGTACAGTGTACATACAGCAGTTAAGAGCACATACTGCTCTTGCAGAGGCCTGGAGTTTGGTTCCCAGCACCCACCTGAGGTGGCTCACAACTGCCCATAACTCTCTGTGGGCACTGCATTCACATGTGCACATTCCCACACAGAGATAAACATACACATAATTAAAAATAAAAGAGCCTAGAAAAATGGCTCAGCAATTAAGAGCACTAGCTGTTCTTGCAGAAGACCCAGTTTCAATTCCCAGCACCCACACGGCAGCTAACAATCGTCAGTAACTCCAGTTCCAGGAGATTGGAGGCCTTTTTCTGACCTCCACAAGCATCGCAGGACACAAGTGCACTGTGTACATGCAGGCAAGACACTCACACATAAAAAGTAAAATATTTAAAATCTTAGAATAAATCTTTTTCTAAAGACTTTAAAAATGAGAGACAGATTTGGGAGAAAGAGATCCTAGATCGGAAACACAGTCGGTGCTCAATACATGCACACTGTGTAAGAATGCGAATTGGCGTGTACGTGTGCATGCCAGGCACGGTGTTTAGGGAGCGTAGTGGGCAAGCTGTGCGCGCGCCCGGACTTTGCAGGTCAATGTGCCGGGCTGAGGGTGTACAGTGCTGTGACTGCTGTGTATCGGGGGCTCGGCACTGGGCTCCGACCTCCATTCTAGGTGGGGCTGAGGTTAAGGGGGCCTGGCTGGGCCCAGGGGGTATCCCTGACTGTCAGTCCCTCGGTGGGTGTGGGGCGCCCCCGCCAGTGGTGACTGAGCCCCCGCTTTCCCACCAGGCCTGCCAAAATACAGCGAGACAGGGTGTAATTACCGGCACTTACCGCGACCATTACCCCCCTCGCCGCTGCGTGTGACACACGACCCGTCAGCTCAGCGTTTGCACCATTAAGGGGCCTCATTAGCATCCGGGCTCAGAAGCAAAATTACCCTCACTGCTCATTTCAAGATGTCATCAATTTTAATTTAGGGCCCAAAGATAGTACAATGGGAAGGCCCTCCCCGGCCTGCCGCACACGGAGAAGAGCTGCTGGGGGAGGGGCTGTGGAGGGGAGCTAGGCCAAGAGGGGGCATTGAGGGAGGACAGGGACAGAGGCTGGCGGTCGGGAAATCAGAGGCAAGGAAAATGTATACCTCTCCAACAAAGGACCTACCCCACAGGGGTTCCACTGGGGCACCCTTGAAAGGGAAAAGAATCCGAGGCACAAGGAGGGGGCCTGACCCTCCGCCCCCCGCAGGGTGTCAGGATCCATGCAGACTGTGAAAGAAGCTGTTTAGCTCTTCTTCAGTCCTTTAATTCCAACAAGCTGGGTAGCTATATATGGCAATCCCTATTACAAATGGGGAAACTGAGGCACAGAGATTCCATCACCCAGCAAAATGTGGCAGAGCCCACCATTGGATGCAGGTATTTGGCATGCTGTTGCCTTGTGGGCACAGTCTCAGTCAAAGTATCTGGGGCTGTGGGTGGACAGAAACAGTTGTCCACCAGCCTCATGGAATGACTGCCAGGCCTTCATATCTCTTACCTGCAGGGACCCTTACGCCACATGCTGCGTCCAGTATCTGGAGTGTGTGTCCTCCCCTGCAGGGGGTGCTCTCCTGGGGGCCTGGTCCCCAGAGACTCAGTTCAAGTCCACCTTTGCTTTCCTCCAAACCACTGGCTTACTTGTCTGTGTCCCTCCCACCTAGTGGCTGTGGCTGCCAGGGAGACCAACTGGCGTTTATCCATCTAGATCTCTAGCTTCCAGTCAGAACCAGCTCTCAGGGAGTGCTCAGCGTCTGCCCAGTGACTCCCTTCCAGCCCAGCCAGAGTGGACTGCTGTCTGGGCACTGAGGGACCACAGTAGGTTCCCACTCTCCACTGTTCCAAAGCTAGGGGTTCAGGAAGGGCTATCTCTGCTTGTCTCTGATGGAACAGAGCAGTGTGAAGATTTGTTGACTAGAATGTATGACTGCAGACAGGGACAAACAAGCAGATGGTAAATGCAACTGTCGCTGTCTGGGCACCTGTCCCTTCAGGACAGAAATCTCAGCTCTCCACACCCTAAAAGAACTGCTTTCTATGGCAAGAACGACAGACTGCCTGTAGATCTTCCCAGAGGATAGTTGTCCAGAAGGCCTGCTTTGTGGGGTGGATGCAGGACCCTACTTCCCTGGGGCTCGGGAAAGACTTTGCAGCCCAGTTTCTCAGACTAAAGGGCAGTCTTCCAGCCACCATGATGTGAGGCTTTGTGACATGGCAGAGCAGGCCTGGAGAAAGGACACTGCCAATCACGTCTGCTGCAGCCCCCTTGGAGCTTTTGCCACCTGGGTGGGAGGAGAAGGGCTCCCCTGCCCAGCCCTGAGACAGGATCCTCATGGCGGCCAACACCATTGCCTGGCCACACAGAAGACAGATCGCTCCCTTAATCACTCTGGAAAAGAACCCCAAGCTGATATAATATTATAATTAATTAATTCACTAAAAAGGTATTAAATTTCTCTCCCCCCTGTGGATATTATCTGAATTCATTGACCTTTAGAAAAATCACCCTCTAATTGTGACCAGGTCCGAAAGCATTTGCGGCCCATCCCTTTTACATTAATAATATCTTCCCAGACCTGGCTCTGACTGCTTAAATATTGTATAAATTCCACTGCCCCCCCCCCTTGGAAAAGAGAAAAAAGATGAGGCTGAAAGAGACCGGGAGGGGATGAGGACAGAACCGAGTCTGAAGGCCCTGGAAGGTGGGGCAGGAAGGGCATCAAAGGGGCTCTTGTCCAGATCCCTAGGTGACCAGCTTGGGGTGGGGGGGCGGCTTAAAGGGTTGGGGAGGGGAACAGGCTTTGAGGCAGGGCAGGGAACAGGAGGACAGAACTTAGGGCTGTGTGTGGATGTACTTTACAGAGTGTTATCACACCCCTGGACAGCTAGAGTTCACAAAACAGCAAAGAATAGCATCTAAAAGAACTGTGGTGGTAAAAATGGCTAGAATATTGAGCAGGGCGGGTCTCACTGCCCTCCATAGCTGTCCCTGTAGAGGGTGGACCGGTGCTCTCGGAAATTCAGAGCTGACTGGGCAAGGTTATGCTTTTAATCCCATTACTCAAGAGGCAGAGACAGATCTCTGTGAGATTGAGGGCAGCCTGGTCTACATAGTGCGTTCTAGGCCTGCTGGGGCTAGAGGAAGATTGCTGTCTCCATAACAAACAAACAGAAAAAAAAAAAAAAAAAAAAAAAAGGAAGAAAGAAAAGAAATCCAGAAACTGGCAATCAAGGGTGAGAAAACAGCTGATGTGGACAGACAGAACTGAGGACAGAGTACTCAGGGGCCAGGACGCTGTGCATAGCATACATCACATTCTCAGCTCTGTTCCCTGAGCTCCTGCCTTGGAACACACATGGGACCCAAGAGAGCTACAGCTGCTTGTCCTCCCCTGCCTAGCTGGGACCCCTTTCCCACACCTCATCCCACTACAATTTGTCCCCAAGACCTTAAAGGGGCTCCCAGATAGGCCACCCCCTCACAGCCAACTTCTCACTCTTCCTTCCATGGGCCGTATGTCTAGAAAAGGTGTTGTTCTTGGTTAGAGGCAGAACCATAACCACCAAGGTGGGTGCTGTCAGCCTAACTCTTCAGCAGGTGAGGGTCTTGCTTACCAGCTTCAGACACACTTGCTAGTGTCTCGCTGAAATGTTAAGAGGCGGCAGCACTTGGGCTAGACTTAACCAGAATGCTGGAGAGCCCCTTCTCCAGGCAGACAGCCTGGAATGTTCAACTCCAACTCCCCGGGCATCTCCAACAAACCTGGCCCTGAGCGCCCTCGTGTGGACAGAACCATGCTCACACCGTGGTCCTGTCCAATGTATTGTCCACCTGTAGCAGATAATAGTCAAACTGAAGGAGACCAGAAGTCGGGAAGCTGTGGGCCCTGGTGCCTGGGTGGGAGGACAGGATGGCCCTGAGGGGCTGTGTGAGGAAGCAGGGAGGCTCTCCACTCCTGAAGGTGAAGGGAAACACCCAATTTCTCAACCACATGACAAGGTGGATCCAGTGTCCCTGGACCCCGAAGCCTAAGGGCTTAAGTCACCAGATTTAACCAGAATCCAGGGCTCACCCCAAGGAGCTAAGCGGGAGACTCCCAAGGCAAGGCAGGTCTCAGGCTGCGAAGTGGGAGCCAGCACCCCTGGCTGGCTCAGGCTCTACAAGGTCATCCACAGTTCCATCTGACCTTGAGATTAATCCTTCAGCCTGGCTGGCCATGCCACGGTGCCCACACTGCTTCCGTCCTTCCATCCCACGTGAATTGCTCCGGTGTTGATCTGATCTGTCTTTCTTTGCAGAGGAAATTGCCCTCCAAACCATTTTCATCCTAGGATTTTTTTTCTTTTTTTTTTTTAAATTAGGCTTCTTTGGCCTTTTAGGGCCCTTTGAAGGGGAAGCCATTTTAGTCCCTGGAAGAAGAGCCTGGAAAGTGTGGAGAACTGGGGGAAAACTACGAAGGCCTTTGTTGGGCATCAGTCTATTTCCCCGTCCTGGGTGAAGGCTTAACATTCCAGAACCTTGGAGAAATGGGTATCCTGAGGCCTCAGCAGCATACTGCAGAGCAGAGGGCAGTGGAATGCACACCTCTGACACCCATTCAGTGTCCCATGCGTCCGTCTCCTCCTAAACTGGCTCACATGGGTCCCTTTCCCCAAACCCATAAAGATACGGCCTCATGCTGCTAGAGACATACACTGGAGGGGCCAGCCTCACCTCCACAGTGCCTGGGAGGGAATCTCAAGCTATGTCTGCAGCTCCTCAGGGAGGGAGAAGAATCTTGGGAGGGCCCCACCGAACACGCGGCAGGCTTGAACAAGGTACCTAGGGAAGCTACCAAGGAGGGCAGGCCTGGTTTAGCAGCAACACTTGTTCCCACCCCATCTTAAAGCTCCTTGGTTGTGCACCACCACCAGCCCCCACCCCGCCCGGCTGGAGGCTTGAGACCAGCGTGGCTACAGCGCCACCTTGTGGTCTCATGGAGGGACAATGCTCTCATCAGCACCCTGAAAAGAAATGTTTCTCCTGAGTTGGGGGACCCAGGTGACAGCACTTGTTTCCTCCTCTGGAACCCCTCCTCATTCTTCAGGGAGCATCTGAAGTCTGGATCCAAGAAGGTGCTCAGAGAGCCGGTTCTCCCGTTGTGGGCTGAGGCCACGCCACAGAGACAGGATAAGCCAGTACAAAGCACAGTGTTTACTAAAGGCACAAAGTGGGCGGTCCGGTGAAGAGCTGCTCTTTCAGCAGGGACCCCACGCTCAACCCTGAACCCAGACACCTCCTCTGGCCACCCCACCCTCACACCACCAGGGGAGAGCTGTTAGCACCAAAGGGGGGTGGGTGCCCCACTGCAGGGGCAAGGGAAGGGAGTGCCAGGCTTGGGGATAGATGTGTGTCCCAGAAAGGCAGGCCTGGGCACCCTTAGACCAGGTGCTGCTGCAGAGAAGGGTGCTTCCTGAACTTCCTTCTCCCCAGCGTTCTTCATCCGGGGTTCAGGCTTAGAAGACGGGGCTCCCCTGCCATGGCCCCCTAACCCTTCATCCCTGCCCTTCCTCCTCACATCCATACGGCTGCCCCCAGGGGAGGAGGTGCTGAGGTGGGGAGCTTCTCCTGGCCCCACTGGCTGCCAGGCAGGCACTAAGTCCAAACAGGGGGCCAACCACGGGGGAGGATCGAGGCAGGGGATACGGCTACTTCACACCGAGTGGAGTGCAGCCGGAGGGTGGGAGGGCGGTCCCTGCTCCTTGGCACAGGGGCAGCCAGGGTCACAGAACATCGCCCTCCTCCATGCTGAGGCTGCTGCGCCGGCTGCTGGCTTTGGAGGCCTCGGGGGACATGGTGGAGAAGAGAGGGTCGGAGGCCAGCGGTAGCAGGGAATCGTCTAGGAGCATGAAGTCCAGATCCTTCTTGGACAAGCTGGGGAATGGGGAGCCATGTTCTGTCCCCAGGGGATCAGGGTAGCCTGGGGGCCCCTCGTCGCCTGCACCCCCAAAGCTCAGGCTGTGACTGAAGTCCAGGTGATGAAATGGGGACTGTGGCTGGGTGGCCAGGGGTAGTGGGGCCTGGGAGGGTGCAGCCGGCACTGGGTCAGGGACCTCAGGCCCCAGCATCAGAGTCTCCCCTGGGCCCTCTTCCCCGGGCAGCTCCTGTTTCACCACCTGTTGGGCCAGCTCAGCCATGTTCACACCTGATGGGGAGGTGGTGGGGAGCCCGTGCACGCGTGCCTGCATCTCCAGCTCCTGTAGGGGACAGATGGAGTGATGAGGTATGTACAGAGGGCACCAGGCCACCCTCACCTCCCTGCAGCACCCAAGACCACAGATGACAGTCAGCTGTGTGAAAGCAGAGGGCAGCTGGAGTCTAGACCAGGGTCTCCTCAAACTATGAGTCAACTGGTTAGTGGGTTGTGAAACCACTGCAGTGAGTTCTGACCAGCTCGCTCTCAAAAGTCTAAATTGAAACAGACTTGTCTAGACGAGACAGGAATAGGAATTATCAGAATGCTTTGCCTCTATTAAGAATGGGTTTTCTTTCCTGAAAGTTCGATTTTTCACTTTGAATGTGTGCTGGATTGTAATGTGGATTCTACCTACCTCCAACCATGAACAATAACTCTGGTCCAATCTTTTGTCCAGAGGACCAGCCTCAGGTTCAGAAGGGACAAATGGCCTTCAATACAGTCAGGAAGAGAGCTTGCAATTCCACTGGGGGGTTGACTCTCCAAAGTCTCAGTTCTTCAGTGTGGGATTCCTAATGCTACTACCCAATACTCCCAAATTTGCCTCCAAGGTAGCTGTAGTGTAGGGGGTGGGGGCAGGGGGAACTTTTCTGCCTCCCTGAGGTTAGCTATAGTGTGTATATACTTGGCAGTGCCCAAGGCCATGTGAGGAGAAGCAATTTGTGGCACCTAAAGAGGGGTTAGAGAACCAGGCACGGTAGCTTATACCTGTAATCCCAGCATTTGGGAAGTTGAGGCAGGAGGACTTCCAGTCAGCATGCTCTACAAAGAAAGATCCTGTCTCCCCTCAAAAAAGTTCTAGATCTGTCTGGTCACCAGTATGGATTCCATAATTACGTCTCACAGGATAGAACCTGTTGCTATTTGCTGCTTAAATGAATGGGGGATTGTTTGTCACTGAGATATAACATCCTAATACATCTTCCTTCCTCATGGATATCATTGCCAGTTATCTCTAACCTCAGGTGTTCAAGCCCCATCACTGGGGTCGGGAGCCAGATCAGGGTCAGGGAGAGAGCTACCCGAGTTCAGGACCAGACCTGGATGCGAAGCCAGAGCTGCTTGTTGGTCATCTCCAAGCGCCGAGAGTGATTCTCAAGTTCCCGAGACTTCTGCAGGTCTTTCTGCATCCTCCGGATGTAATCCACAGAGGCCTTGAGGATGGTGCCCTTGTTCCAGCGAACATCCCTGCGGCCACAGCCAGGTGGAGTCAGGGCTGTGTGACCTGAAGCCTGGCCATGTCCCTGACACCGGGCTGGTTTCAGCGCCTGTGTCGCCCGTCCCAGCTATCTCCCCCTCCTTCTCACACCTCCTTCTCACACCGGGTGCTGTGCGGAGGAGGCTGCGTGTCGGTCACTACAGGAAGGCCTTCCAGGGTAGCTCCTGTTGCCAGCACCCACCTCTTCACTAATCTTTAGGCCAAAGCAGTCTACCCTGGCCTCTTTGCCAGAACCATCCAAGGCCATCTTTGGCTCTCCCTCCTGGCCCTGCCTGTCCTCTTTCCTCTCCGTCAGCCCAGGGTCTTCCAGGAAGCCCCACAGGACGACAGGCTCCCTGCCCAACAGAAGTGTCTTGCCTCCTTGAGAGGGAGGAACCTTCTCAAACAGATGCGCCCTCAACCACTGCCTTTAGCAACTGTCCAGGGCTGGGAGCTGGTAATGCCTGCAGCCGCTGACTAGCCCAGGGCCCCTCCCCTCCCCCCAGAAACCTGCTCACAGGTCGTTGGCCTTAGGGATCAGCATTCCCAGCTCCTTGATGCGGTCATTGATGTTGAACCTACGTCTCCTCTCAACTGCAGATTAAGATTCCAGAGGGTGTGGTTAGAGGGTGGGGCCCTACCTAGAAGTCCCAGCCCAGGGAACCACAGAGACTATCTCAGTATAGAGTAGAAGGGACCCACAGGCTGGGGCTCTGCAGGTTGTGGAGGGTCAGGGAAGGTAGGGACATAGTCCCAACAGAATTGAGGGGCTCCATGAGAAGGCGGCACCCTGGTCAGCAAGAAGCAAAAGAGCTGCCTGGGGCAGGCTCCTCCGACCCTCCAGGTGCCCCGGGCCCTGAAGGCTGCAATCTGATCAACTGGGAAATTCATGAATACACCTTCCAGCAGCCGCGCCCACCCAGCACGACCACATTGGAAGAGGGCAGAGATGGAGGGTACCCAGCTCAGCAGCCACACCAGCGACTCCGGTGGGGCGAGCTGGCGGGGCGGGGCTGGGGAATGCTATCTGGAGCTGGTACAGGAAACCTAGAAGGAGGCGAGGGAGGGCCAGCCCCAACTCACTCAGGTTGTGATTGTCTTTCTTCTGCCTCTCCTTGGCCAGGGCCCTGCTCTCCGCATCTAGAGGCCAGGAAAAAGAAGAGAGGTGCTGGGAAGGGGGGAGGAGAGGGAAGAGGGGGACGGAAGGAGGGAGGGCTGCAGTACCTGTGAGCTCTCGCTTCTGGGTCAGGTCTGCCGGGCAGGAGCTGCTGGTGACGCCTACCAGGGAGGCTGTGACCTGGGAGTCGCTGCTGTACACGTTCAGGTGGCTGCTGGACAGGGGTAGCTGTGGGGAGAGGGGTGGAGTGGGGCTCCGTGAGTCCCCTCCGGGACCCATGGTGTCCGGAGTAGTTCTCAGAGACACCAGAGGTGTCTGAATCCCTCTGAGCTCCTTCCCCAACAGTTCGGGTCTGTGAGGCTTTAGAGGAGAGGGATCTCAGCACAGCCCTGCCCTCAGGAGCCCCTGGCCAGAGGAGGGTGGAGGAAGAACCTAACCAATAAACAGTGCAGAGATGGGATTAGGCCCCTGTAGGTTGTGGAAGCCCCAGGGAGGGGCTCAATCAATTTGGGGAGTTTCTAGAAGGTTTCCTGAGGGTATGGAATTCAACTAAGCAGGAGCTGGGGGGGGGGGGGGGCAAAAAAACCATTATAGGCAGGATTGGAAAAGATCTGCCAGCTCCTACCACAGAACCAGGCAGGAGCCAGCCCCAGGCCTAGACATCCAAAGTGCCCCCGGATCCACTGAGGAAACTAGATTACTTATTTCACAGCCCCGCTTCCTGGCCCCTCAGCCCCAGCAGGCTCTGCCTAGTTTGTGCTCAGGCACTTAGCAATATTAAGGCAGAAGGGGCTGAGGGTGGACCCCGACCCTACCCACCCCAGGAACTGAGGACTTTCGCTCAGTAGCATGGCCAAAAGAGCAAAGGGGTAAACCCTTGTCACTCTCTAGTTCTTCTTCCTTTAACGACATTTTTATTATGTGTATATGTGGGGGGACGGGTCTGTGCAGGTGCGAGTGCCCACAGAGTCAGGAGAGGATGTCAGATCCTCTGGGGTCGAAGTCACAGGTGCGTGTGAGCAGACCAGTGTAGTGACCATCTCTCCAGCACTCTTTTTGTCCCTTCTAATCTCCCCACAATCCTGTGGGGAGATGGTATCACACCCACTTTGCAGCTAATCAGACTGGGGGGTCAGAACAGTGGAGGGATGTCCCAAGCTCATGATGGAAGTCCTAGTCTCTTGATTCCAAGCCTACCTGGAGACCCAAAGAGTGATCAGACTACCTGGATGCTGTCAGAGGGAGGGGTACTGTGACTGGTGATGAGACCAGCCCTACTGGGTGAGCGACACAGACCTCTGACCTCCATAGAGGAAGGGAGCAGCTCAGGACCATATAGTTCTCCCAACCTGCTCGCTACCCCACTCAGAGAACTCCGAGACAGCTCCCATCATCCTCTCCCCTCCGAAGCCCCATCACACACACAGGCTGAGATCAGGACGTGTCCTCCTTGACTGATTCTGCTTGGCCCTGAGTCTTCTCACAGCACGTGATGGAGGTAAATCATCTCTACAGACACCAGGTCTGCTTTGGAAATTCCATCCCTGGAGCCACTGCGGGTCCTCTATGCTAACCCTGCCACCCCGTACCCTGCCCAGCAGTACCGTGTTGGGCATCTGCATCTCGGGGTTGATGTAGCCCAGTACATTGTCCAAACGCATAATGTTGTCGATGACATCAAACTGGAAAAGAGAAAAGCCCAACTGGGGAGGGCCTACCTAGAAAGCCCGCGATACCACCCATCCAACCTAGAGGGAGGTGGATGAGGGAAGGGTCCTACGGCCCAGGAGCCGCTTCCACCCACAACTGACAGAGTGAACACGGGCGTCCCTCTGTGAGTGCCCTCTTCTCAGAAGAGGAACAGTAAGGCTGGTGTCCGCCCAGACTGGGTCTCCCTGAGGACACACCTCCGCTTCTGCCTTTAAGACCAGACTTTTACAGAGCGCAGCCACTGGCACAAAGCCCCCAGCACAGGCAGCCCTCACTCACCTCCTTCTCAGGGTTGGAGCTGATGTGAAGCATGGCCATGGGACTGTTGGGGGCACTGTTGCCGGCCGAGGTGGACAGCACATGTCCAGCCCGCACCCCGGGGGAGGCGGCTGGTGGAGGCTTTGGGGAACCCTGGGCAGGGCTGATGTGAGCAGCAAACTTGTTCCCGTAGGTCTCTGACAGGTATTCCCGCACTTTCTGGTGCTGGGACTGCTGCAGGTGGTAGGAAGTGGGGTTCTCTAGGTAGGACTGCACCTGGCAGGGAGAAGGCAACAGTTCCAGTGGGGGCTGAGACTCCAGGAGTGGGGAGGGGGGTGGAAGCGGCCCCTACCTTCAGCACCTCCCCGGGCACAGGAGGCGGTGACTGGAAATGGACGGGGGTGTTGATGGCTGGGGTGGGTGGTCCTCCCAGTGGCGGCTGCTGCATGTAATGCATGACGGCCTGCTGCTGCATGCGCTCCCGCTGCTCCTCCTGCTGCGCCTGCTCCCGCATGAGCTGCATGCGCAGCCCGATGCGCGATGCCATGGTGGCAGCTGGTGTTGGCTCCCTGTGGTCAAGGGAAGACAGATCCATGAAGCACTGGTCTTCCTCATAGTCCTGGGCCTCAAACACAGGCTGGTAGAAGCAGGATTGCTCCCACTGTGTGTAAGAAGAAACTGGGTCCGTAGAGAAGGGGTTTGACCAAGACCACTGAGCAAGCTGGCCACCAAGCTGAGCCATAAGTCCGAGGTTCCTGATTTTTAGACTAGAACTGAAGACGACTTCAACCACTGCAGTTGATTACCCTCAAAACCTGGAGTCAACCCTGACTCCTGTCATATCTGCATCCTGACCACTTAAGGCCTGGGCTACATCCTCCTCAGCTGCCCCTCCCCGGCCCGGCCCGCACCACGCCTCCTGAGGAGCCTCCCCACACTCTACTTAAAGCTCGCTATCCTTTTAGTTCCTGTCTGGCTCTGCATACACCTTTCCATGGTTCTCAATTCATTCAGAGTAAAAGCCAAAGTCCTTAACTAGGCCTAAATGGCCCTCATGGTCCCCTCAGACGTCACCCCTCACACACGTATTTCCCCTTGGTTCCATCTACCCTGGCCACACCCCTGTGCAATTGCTCAAACACCCCAGGCATGCTTCCACCTGGGGCCTTTGCACTTGCTGTTCCCTCTACCTGGAATGTTCCTTCCCCAGATACCATCCTGGTTCACCCCCTCACCTCCTTTCCAAGGCGTGAGCATCGCCTTGTAATGGGGATCCAGGAGCACTGTATTAAGCCATAAATCCTCAATACTCCCACCACGCAGCCCTTCACTCTTACAGTTTCTCTGTATCAGTTATCACCATCTAGAACGCTGCATTTCTGCTGTGTTATTACATCCAGCTGTCTGTCCCTTACTAGGAATGCAAGTCCCCTACGGGCAGGCATTTCAGTAGGTTTGTTTACTGCTGTACCTTCGGCCTCTAGCCGTTGGGATATGAGAGACACTAAGCCAATGTATGAAGACAATGGATATTAGTCATGAACTAGGCACTGAGGATGCCGTCCTGAGCTCCTGAATTCTACAATCTAGAAGAGAAAGGCACGTCTACAGGCAGTTACAGCCCTGTCCAGAAAGGCCACCTCGGCCACTAGGAGCTTCGATCTTGACCCACTGTGTGACATGTGGTGTTGAGGTGCCTAGGCTGGAAGGTGGGAGGGCAAGAAACACAATCCTGCACCTGGACCTGGTCTGTCCCTAGCTCACTGAGTGACACTGGCAAGTGACGTCCCCACGCACCAAATGAAAGACCCTGTGACTTGTCAGGGACAAACTGAGAGGTGTGCGGCCTGGGTACATGAATCGACAAGGGTACTGGCCTGTGACTGAGGCTCCGGCAAGAGGCAGACTTTGTAGTTGAGCAAGGGCTTTCCAATAGCATTGACAGAGCCTTGAATTCCATTTCTGATTCTTTGCTTTGTGACCTTAAGCAAACCACTTACTCTCTGGAAGCCCTATGTTTCCTCATCTGTAAATAGCTTCTACTTCTGGAAATGGATGTGTTCAATAGAAACTGCATGGTCTGTGTAGTGTGCGGTGCTTGGGAGGCTGGGGCAGGAGACATGGAGTGCTAGACTGGCAGGGTCCGCGTAGACCAGAGGTCAGAACCGTGTCCCCGGGCTTCTGCCAACAAGCCCAAGACCAAAAGGGCCCGAGAACACTTAGTGACAGTACACACGTGAGTGCTCTCTGGGTGGACATGGCTCACAGCATCTGAGTCACCTGAGGAAGCAGTCTGGGTTATTACAGTAGTCTTTCCATAAAGAAGGGGAAACAGAGGCCCAGGGCAGGTAAGCGTTCTATGGCAGGGACGGATGTGGGACCTCACCCTAGCCAGACTAGCTGGGGAGGAGCTGTGACATATAAGGCTGAGGGTGGGGACTAGTCCCTGGTTGACTTGGGGCCAGGAGTAGTCTAGACCATGGAACCCCATCCAGGGCTCACCCACCATCCAAGCAGCTCCCTTACCAAATAAGAGAACCCATCCACCCTATCTACCCATCAGTGTGCAGCGTCTGGTCTATATCTACATCTCTTGCTCAGGAGACCATGGATCAATGAAGGGGCCTCCACAGCCCCAGATCGGCAGAGCAGTTCCACCAACCCAGCATAGATGCCCTTCCCTCCACCGCCCCCAACAGCAGCCAGCAGCTGAATGCAGCCTTTACCCATTCCTGCCCTCCTCCCCTAGCTTCTACAGAGGGTCTCTGTCCCACAGCCACACGGCCCACCCTACACACTGGCCCACAGACCCTTAGCTGTGACCAGCTCAGGCCCACACACCCACCCAGGCAGCCAGCAGCCTCTCCTCCAGGGACAATCTGACTTCAGCTGGCCAGTGGGGGCCAACGGGCCTGGCCGTGCCAGCCAGCTCAGGGAAGGCTAGGGAGAAGGAGGCCCTTGTTCCCTAGACAAAGGGCTGGGCTGGGGGCACTGGCTGCCTCGGGGACCATGCCAGGCCTTCCTAGGGCTCACTCTGGCTATGTTGGCCTCAGCTCTCTGTCCATGAAATGGGTGTGGGGACCCTGCTCCTCCCCTGGGAGCCTCCCAGCAGATGATGAGAGCGGCGAGCGTTCAGATGACAGGGATGAGTGTCAGTGGCCCCTGAGGGAGGCAGTAGGCAGAGGAATTCTTCCCCACTCTCCAGCACCTTGAGATCAGAGCTACTGTGCCCAACAACCCTGTTGGCAAAGCTCCAGCCTCCTCCACCAAGCCCAGGAGGAAAGGTGTGAGCCGAAGGCAGGGACGCAGGGAACCCTGGGTGCGAAGGAGAGACCCTGCGGGTGACAGGCCTCATTCCCCTGCTGACTCGAAGAACTTCCCTTCCGACCCTGTTCCTCCAGGCCTAAAAATTCCCACTGTGTACACACTCAGGAGGGCCTCATCCACAAGCACGGGCTAGAAGCCTCTCCTTGCCCCCAACCCAGGTAATACCTCCTTCTGAGGGGAGGGCCTATGACCCCAGGGTCCCTCTCCCACTGCACCTCAGAACCCGCCAGTTGCTTCTGGCTGCCCAGGTTCCCAACTGACTGCCTCAGCCCAAAGCTGGGACAGTTTAGTCATGACCTGTGTCTAGCTCTCCTAATCTCTGTAAAATGGAACCAATGAGAGTATCTTCCTAGTGGGGCTATTACGAGTCTCTTAAGAGACATGGTGAACGTATGGAACTCACCCTGCAGGCCCTCAGGCATTCAACTAGAGGAGAGGGTCCCTACAGCCTCTGGTCAGGGCTTCCTCCGCCAGTCATTTACACCTGAGTATAAACAAGCTGGCCAGGGCGGGCATCAGGGGGGACATCAGTGGAAAATCTTGGGCCCAGGAAAGAAGGTATCAAAGATACACCATGCAGTAAAAAATGGAAACTACAGAGTAAAATGTTCATCATAAGCCGATCCAGGCAGAAAAGATGGGAAGGAGCAACCCTGACATACACTATAAAGAGAACATTATCACCACTGGTTTTTTAGGGAGGAAATGGCAGCACAGAGGTGAAGTGACTCGTCCAAAGTTGCACAGCTGCTGGCAGTGGGAAGTGCATGGAGGCAGCCCACTTTACAACTCTACCCTGGCACCTTAGGAGTGGTCTCAGGACTGAAGAGATGGCTCAGCGGGTAAGAGCACTAGTTGCACTTTCAGAGGACCTGGGTTTGATTCCCAGCACCCACATGGTGGCTACCAACCGACAGTAACCCCAGTTCCAGGGGAATCCAATGCCTTCTTCTGAGTCTGCAGGAAATACTCAGACGCACAAAATAAAAATAATTAAGCATTTTTAAAAAGAGAGTGATCTCTGGGGGAGGGGACAGGAACCTCCTTGTGTGCTTTCTCCCCATTCAGTGTAACTCTTGTGGTGTGACTCCATGGGGCTGTGTGAGGCAAGCCTCTGGGGTGCTCCTGGGGGTCCAACCTGCTTCCAGTCGTGTCTGAAGAGGTCCCCTCAGCTCATTTTGCCCAGGCTAAGCCCTGCCCTACTTGGGGCAATGGTTGTTAAGCCAGGTGAGGGCCTTGAATGACAGAGGCAGGGGGTGAGGGTCCAGCTCCAGACAGCAACCTGTGAAGGGCATAACTTTCCCTTACTGCCCTAGCTAAGGTGGGTCCCCTCTGATGTTTGTAAGGCCAGAACTGTCCTAAGGACCCCCCCCCCGCCTGTGTGTTGTGTCTCCCGTGTTTTCTTTTGAGACATAATTTCATGCATTGCAGGCTAGTCTGAATTCACTATGTAGCTGAGGATGACTTTGAACTTCTGATCTCCTATTTCTACCTCCCGAGTGCTGAGATTACAGATGTGACCATCTAATGCAGGGCCCTCTACTGAACAAACTACTTCCACAGCCCTGTGAGTTTATTTTGAAAGACAAGGTCTCATTATGTAGTCCAGGCTGGCTTCAAACTCTCCATCCTCCTGCCTCAGTCTCCCACGGGCTAGGATTATAGGTATGCCATCACCATACCTGGCTTGCTGGGGACTTTTCTGCTTTGCAAGTGATTCTTTTAAAAACTGAATCACAGGGGCTGGAGAGATGGCTCATTGGTTAAGAGCACTGGCTGTTCTTGCAGAGGACCCGGGTTTGATTCCCAGCAACCACATGGCAACTAAAAACCATACATAACTCCAGTTCCAGGGGGTCTGACACCCACTTCTTACCTCCACGGGCACCGCATGACACTGGTACACTTACACACATGGAGGCAATACACTCATACACAAAAAATAAAAATAGAATGTTTAAAAACTGGACCATGGCGGCTGGAGATGTAGCTCAGTGTGTACAGCACTCGTCTGGCACACACAGAGCCCTGGGATCAATCCCCAACACTGTATAAACGTGGCCTGGCAGTGCATGAGTGCAACCCCAGCGCTCAGGAAGGCGGAGGCAGGACGATCAGAAGTTCAAAGCCATCCTCAGCTCCATAGGCAACTTGAGGGCAACCTGGGCTACGCGAGGCCTTGTCTCAAAAACAAAAAGCAAAAAAACCTGGATTACAAAGCTGAAAACCCACATATTAATCCTTGATAGGAGTATGGATGTGGTCACCAAAAGCTATCAAGAACTGTGACAGGGCCAGAACTCGACACCACCTAATATCCACCCACCGAGGAGGACAGATTCAAAGCGGCTGGCACAGCCATTCAACCCTTCTCAGCCACCAACCATGGCTCCGAGCACCACCAACCGCTCTCACAGAAATCATGTCACAATAGAAGCCAGACTCAGAAATGCACGCATTACCACCTCTGCTTGTAAGGTTCAAACCAAGCACAGCATACCTACTGGGTGAGAAGTCAGGACCCAGTTAGCCTGGGGCCTGCCTGGGAGGGAGGAGCTGGACAAGGACTGTTCAGGGATTTGCTGCAGGTGTTGGTGAGACAAGGGCGACTTGTTTATGAGCTCTGGCCCAGTATTTTAACTGCATAAGGATGGAAGCAGACCTTAAGCAGTTTTAAAGCAGTAGTAAGCAGATTGCCTTCCACACTCCACAAGGAAGCGAGTCCATGACGTGAAATGCCTGCAGAACCAGGCACCTTCAGAATGGCTGTCAGTTCACTCCTCGGTACAACCTCAAAAGCAATTTAGGGGGCTGGAGAGGATGGTTCAGTGGGCAAAGGCCTCTGTCTTCTGACCTCCACTTATACACTGTGGCACATGCATGTGCGCATATATGTGCAAACAAAATAAGTAAGAACCTAACTGTTTTAAGAAAGCAATTTGGGAATTGGGTGTGGTAGTGCATGCCTTTAGTCCAGAATTCCAGAGGCGGAGGTGGGGGCAGAGGAAGGTATGAGATCGAGGCCAGCCAAGCCTATGTAGAGAGACCTTGTCTCAAAAAATGAACAGACAATAAAAAAAAAGCAATTTGGCAGAGTACCTATAATCTGAGTGCACGGGAGGCTGAGGAAGCAGGATCGTGAGTTTGAGGCAAACCTGGGCTGTATATAACCTCAGTCAAAACACAGACACAGATTCACACAGACACACACACACAAACACTGCTATTTGGCAACTTGTCAAAGCCTTAAAAAATATTCACTAGGTGTCTGGACAGATGGCTGTGGGTAAAGGTACCTGATGCCACGTCTAACTACTTGAGTTTCACTCCCGGGACGCATATGGTGGATAAAGAAAGAATTCCTGCAAGTTGTCCTCTGACCTCCACACATGTGCTACGGCACCCCTGATCCCCCCTTAATAATAAATGAATGGATGAGTGGACACATGCAATAACAATTTTTTTTTAAATCACTAGGGTTGGCGAGATGGCTCAGTGGGCAAAGGCACTTGCTGCACAAGCCTGGTTACCTGTGTTTGCTCCTTGTAAATCACATACAGGCAGAAGGAGAAAAGAGGCTCCTGAAAGTTGTCTTCTGACTGCCACACAGGTGCCACGGAACATGTACCCATACACGCATACTTATCACGCACACACAGAATAATTTGAACAAAATATTTTAGGTTCAAAAACTCACTAGCTCAAGTTAGAGTCAAGTTAGTGCCTGTGTGGACAACGATGCACATGCTGCACATTATGTAGAAGCAGACCTAAACAGTCTCGAGACGTGGTGGCCTGTGCCAGAACTCCTTGCACCCAGAAGTTTAGATGGGAAAATGACTAAACATTTGAGGCAAACGTCATCTACATAATGAGTTCTGGACCAGCCTGGGCTACGAAGGAAGATCCTTTCTCAAAAAAAAAAAAAAAAAAAAAAAAAAGGAAAGTCTGAATGTCCAGTAACAGGATAGTTCAATAAATTATGTGTCCCTCTGCTGCATCTGGGGTAAACAAAATATACAATGCAGTTTTATATAAAATCTACTTATCACCTCTTGCTGGCATGCTGTATTTGCAGTAGATAGCACATAAAAAATAGGCAGAAGGCCAGCATAGTGGTGCATGCCTTTAATTCCAGCACTTGGGAGGCAGAGGCAGGTAGATCTCTTGGATTATGTTCTGTTAACAGTAGTCTTTCACAGTACCAACTAAGTGCCAGATGCTGTTTTAAGTACCTGATTAATGGATGGATTGATTGATTGATTGGAGATGGGGTGTCCTACAGGCCAGGCTAGCCTCCAACTTGCTATGTAGCCAACAGTGACCTCAAACTCCTGATCCTCCTGCTCCGATTACCTCCCAAATGCTGGGATTACAGGCACACGCCACCATACTGGGCTTCAACCTCATTTAATTTTTATAGTTCATTCACAACAAGAGTACATTTACTGCTTCTACTTTGAATTAGGAGACAGAGACAGAGAGGCTGGGACTCAATAAAGCCCACAGAACTGAAGGGGAGGCCAGTCCTGGCAACCTGGCTCTCTGCCCTGATCTGGAGCTGGGAGCCAATCCCCATGTTGTTCTGGGCTAAGGGTAGCAACCTTTGATTTTAGGAATCCTCTTGAAGAACTGCCCCAGCCATCAAAGGGTTGGCAGCTGATTTCTTTCACATAGCCCTGGGCTCGGAAGGTGTCCAGGGACAATGGAACAGTCTGGAATCACCAAACACAGGAGAGTCAGTTATCCTCCTTCAAAGGGCAGAGCCAATTTCCTGCATTCCCAGAAAAGCACATGTCTGGTGGCTGAAACCACATAAGTGTGAGCCCAGCGTTGGGACGCCTGTTTAAATCATTTGTTATGGGCTGGCCTCCGTGGTGGAAAGACATTTCTTTCCATTGGGTCTATTACAACCACTGGTCAGTCATGAGCAAAAAACGTGACACCAGAGGAAGGTCTCCTGAATGGGTGCCCAGACAAGAGAGATGGACCCTAGACCTCCTGGGACTTTAAGCCTTGGGATGGGAGGGAAAGAAGAGTGCAGATTTGGACAGCTGTCTGTCTTCCCTCAGCCACCTTTGCTGCAGGAAGGCCAAATGACAACCTAGAGGCTGAAGATGTGCCTCAGTTTGCATGTGCCTACATGCATGAAGCCCTGGGGTCAAGCACCTCATAAACCAAACGTGACAGTGCACACCTGGAATCCCAGCACTCTCCCAAGGTGGAGACAGAAGGATCAGAAATTCAAGGTCAACCTTGACTACACAATGAGTTCAAGACAAGCCTAGGCTACATGAGACCCTAACTCAAGACAAAGAGACAGACAGACAGACCCCCAGGAGACAGCAGGAACGTCCACACAGTCACCTCATTCCAGGACAAGGCCACTTCATATATGGAAGCAGGCATTAGTAGGGGCGTCACACAGCTCCCAGGGGCCAACAGTCCTCGGCACAAGATGCCGTGGGCTTAGGATCAGAAGGCTTTGGGTTCAAATCACAGCCTGGACCTGAATCAATGCCTGAGTTTCCCTATCAGTCAGTCTGGCTTTGCCAGCTGAAGCCACCTTTCCCACAGAGCTGTACCCCATGAGGAGATGCTGGGTGGGGGGACCACTGCAAAGATGGACGTGTGGGCAGAAAGAAGTCACTGTTCTGGTCATGGTTACCCTGTCTGAACCCATGAGGGAAGTAGGCTGCAAAGCTCCTTATTTCCTCGTGTGTGCATGTACACACATGCGTGCGCAGGTATGTCTGCATGTGTGTGCATGTGCATGCAAAGAGCAGAGATTGACATCAGATGTCTCCCTATGCCACTCTCCGCCTTAGTTTTTGAGACAGGGCCTCTCACTGAACCTGAAGCTCACCTATCGGCTAGGTGTCTCTGTCCTCTCTTCCCCAGCACAGGGGTGACAGATTCATACCACCATACTTGCCACTGGGTGCTGCAGATCCAAACTCAGGTCCACTGCTTGCATGGCAGGGAGCCACCTCAGCACCCCAAGTCTCCCATTTCTGATCATCTTACCTTCCAGTCACTCATCCACTCACATCACCCAACCAGGGCCCCAGGCGGGCACACAGCAGCTTCTGGAAGGCCTCCAGCCAGTTCCTCCCATCACCGGCCCCTCTGTTTCCTCTCCCAACACCTTGAAGCCTTAAAGATTTTCCTTTTCAAAGCTTGTACATCATGTAAGTCACTACGAGGGGTCTGGGAGAGGCAGGGGGAAACAGCACCCAGTTCCTTGGGCTCTTGAGGGGACGGGGTACCTAGCACAGTGCCCAGCACACTGAGACACTTACCAATGCACATTACCTTTGTAGAATCTGGCCACCTCTAGTGGCTCCCTAGAGGTTAGGAAGGGCAGCATTGAGGCATCTGACTGCTTCCCATACAAAAGAGCTTACTGAAGCTACCTCGTACTCAGACAGCTTGTTAGAAAGTCCTTGGTACCAGGGCAGGATGAGGTCAGTGGTATATGCTTTCATATTTTTTATACTTTTGGAAAAAAGGTATTTTTCTTGACGTATGTGTGTGCGCCTGCTTGTCTGTGTGTACCACATGCATGCAGGTGTCCACAGAGGCCAGAAAGGGGTGTTAGAGTCTCTGGAGCTGGAGTTAACAGGCCGTTGTAAGCTGCCTTTAGGTCTTTCTCCTTTCTATTGATCCCTAACTGATCCAAGCAAAATGATGTGGGGCCAGTGAGATGGCTCAGCACGTAAAGGTACTTGCTGCCAAGCCTGGTGAACTAAGTTCAGTCCCCAGGACACACATGGTAGAAGAATCAACTCTTGTAAGTTGTCCTCTGACCCCCAGGCTCACGCTGCTGTAACTCACTCACCTCCCTGCTAAATAAATAAATGGAATTTTTAAAAATATTGATTTGCTGCATGCAGCTCATAAATGTTTACATTGTGCAGTCCCATGCAGTCACCACTGCAGGGGAGATGGAGGGCATCTCCAGGCCCTGAGGGCTCCCCCAAGACTCCATCCTGAAAGCCTTTCCTGGCTGACCCTACGATATCTAGGCAGAGAGTCACAGGTCTCCAAGACACTCAGGGGCTGTCACAAAAGTCATGGCTAGGGATCCACAATGTGTGTGTGTGTGCACGTGGGAGGTGCACGTGTGTATGCATGTTCGCATGTGTGTGGGCACATCTGTGTGTATGCAGATGCACATGCACACGTGTGCCAAGCATGTGGAGGTCAGAGGCTGACACCAGAGGTCTTCCTCAACTGTGCTCTACCGCATTCACTGAGGCAGGCTCTCGCTGATAGGGGCCAGGCTGGCCAGGCTAGCTTGCTCCAGGAATCCTGTCTCTGTCTTCCAAATTCTGGAATAGATTCTAGACAGTCCACACACGCACACACCCAGCACGTACATGGGTTCCTGGGATCCAAACTCCAGTCCGTACGCTTGTGTGACAAGCAATTTATCCCGAGTCATCTCCCCAGACTGTTTTGTTTGGATTTTTAGGTGCAGGGGATTGAACCTAGAGCTTCCCACATCCCCAACAAGCACTTCACCATGAGCCACATCCCCAACCCTCTTTTTGCTTTTTATTCTGAGACAGAATCTCTCTAAGTTGATCTTCCTGTCTCATCTCCTGAGTAGCTGGGATTTAACAAGCCTGGGCCAGCAGGCCTGGCCAGAGGTCTGTGTTTGAAGCCCTGAGCATCGTCGGGGGGGAAGGAAAGGGAGCGGAGGTTAGGGCAGCCCACGAGCTACTGGCCAGCTTTGTAGCCTCCAGTTCCCACAACTCAGGCTCATCAACCCCAGGCCCAGCTCACATCCCACAGGAAAGGGTGGGAGCTACCACCTCCTGCCTGACCAGCCCGTCCGTCAGGGACAAGCCAGGCAACTGGGAACAGGAGCAGCTTCAAAGGCAACCCAGACCAAAGAGGCGCCTATGCGGTCCCACAGGGATCAGATGCACCTTGCGTGAGCAGGCACTGAAAATGGGAGGATAAAGAGGAAGGAGAGAATGTGTAGTAAGCCCAGGAAGGGGCGATCAGGAAGGTCCTGGGGGCGGGGTGGCTCCATCCTTGTGATGCACTGGGTTTCCCTCAGCAGGCAAACCACCTTTCCTGTGAGTTGGAGTGGGGCCAGGAGGCTGAACCTCCTCTTTTCTTTGCTCTGCTGCACTCGGGGTGTTCTGCCCATTCCAGTGTCTTGCCTGTGTCCTCTATGTTTTGTTCTCTTGTTTCCTGGAAACCTATCCCCAGCTACAAGGAAGCTTCCAGAAAAAACACCTTTCACATTTTCTAGATTATTACCACTCCCCGCACCCCCACTCTCCCAGGAAGATGTGGAGTTCTCATCGGTGCTTGTTTAATAATCCTGCACATGTGCACAAAGTCCCCTCCAAACACTCTCCAGTCCCTACTGCATGCCAGGCATCACACTTGACACGTGGCCCATGTCAGATCTTGTGAACACCCATGAAATTCTCATAAGACAAAAAGAAACTGAGGTTCAAAAGGGATAAGTAAGCTGGGGGCTATGAGGGCAGTGAGGGGTGTGGGCCACCCACAGCTCCAGCAGACAAACCAGGCACCACAGGACAGTTTCCCCACTGCCCTGCCCACTCAGTCACGCATGCCACCCTCAGCCAATCCTACACCAAGTTCCCACAGAGGCCTTTGCACCCACTTCTCTGGCCCTCCCAGATGTCATCAGACATAGGCTGAACCCACCTAGAGGTATTTTTCCGCAGACCGGCCAAGAGGATCCATCTCTCTTGCTCTCACCAAGGCAGTTAATGCCTGGGGAAGCACATGAGGCTGTCAGACAGTACGGGATTACATGGACCAGAGACTCGGAGCCACATAAGTGGTTGGAGCCTGGTGGGGTCAGGGAGGGGAATTCAGTTCTCAGATGACTTCTCAGATAGGCAAGGGACCTGAGGGCAGAAGGGGGACCTCCAGGACCAGGAACACAGGTACTCTACGCCCCCTTTGAGCCACCCCAGCCACCTGTCCTTGCAGTGGAAGAACAGCTGTGTTCATAGTGACAGGTCACAAAGGCTTTACCAACATTTGTCCAAGGCCACAGTAGGGATGGAAGATATGAACTGGGCAAGACCACCCCCAGCTGTGATTCTGGGCAAGTCCTGCTGACCCTGAGCTTTGGATCCCTGTGTGTATGGCTAAGCAAGGCCCTTCACAGGCTCCTTCTGGCCCTGTCTGGTATAGAGAAGGTTCTAGTACATGGATGTATGCAAAGCTAGGTCCCCATGTGGTGGGTGGGCACGTAGGGCTGCCCTCTACTGTCATCTCCCAATGCTCTAGAACCCCTTTTCCAGAGCTATCAGGGCCTTGGGAACCTATCCTGTTTTCTATGCTTCAGGAGAGAAGAATCTACCCTGCCCTAGCTTCTTGGGGCCCCTACCTGGGGCCAGGAAGTCTTGTCAGATTCAAAGCCACTTCTGGCACTTGGTGGGTCTGAGTCCCAAGTCCACACCCAGCTGCAGGTCCAGGCTCCCTGACGTTGTCTTCCCGAGCCCGCCTCTCACAGCCCTCAGGGTCACTGTCGTCCCCATCATGCTCCTCAGGGTCACCGTCATCCCCATCATGCTCCTCAGGGTCACTGTCGTCCCCATCGTGCTCCCTGAACCAGATGGAGTTTTCTGAGCACCCAGCCCTACCAGCGGCCAGCTCCTACCCTGTTCCTGGGGTGCTGTTCCTCTCTCCCAGGTCTTCAGTCCCCACCCTTACCCTATTCCCTACAGTCTCCCCCAGCTGACTGACTGAGGAACCACTGCCCTAATCCGTCAGTGTTTCAGAAACAGCCTCTTTACTGCAGCAGCCAAGCTCTGCCAAGTGACAAAAAGACAGGAGAGGGGAAGGGAAGGACGGAGGAGCGTCTATGAGCAGACAGAGGTAGGCAGCTACAGGACACGAACTACCCACGTCAGTCATTTCACACACTGAGAGCTAACAGTCTACCGGTGTCACATGCTGCTGCTTTAATCCTCTGAACAATCCCTCTGACCCGTGACAGGTACCAATACATCCCTCATTTTACAGGCGGGACAGTGGAGAGAGAGAGGCTGAAATCATGCCCAAGCTCACACAGCTGGTAGGTAGTGGAACTGGAGCACCTGGTCTCTGAATCTCTGTGCCCAGCTGCAGTCTGCATATGCACGTACCACCTCACGTTTGGAAAGTGTCTGAAGAGGCAGGTGGGGACAGAATACCCCCCTCCCAGCTTCATCTCCTGGAACGGCTCTCATTCAGTCAAAGGCTGTTGTCCCACCAGGATCACCCGCTGCAGTACAGTCCCCAACAGCTGCATGGGATCCTGGCCTCCAGATGTTTTGTGGTCTTAGTTGCCCCCCGAGTTCAGGGAAGCATGCATAAGCTCTGACCCCATCACACCTGAAGTCAAATGTGTCTATGCCTCTTAGTGGCCGTATGATGACAAGCAGGTTCATAACCTCTCAGAGCCTCAGTTTCCCCGTTTGTAAACAAACGGCCTGATGGTATCTTCCTCAGAGTGTGAGGGCGTAAAAAAGAGCTGAGAGCGAGATGTGCCTGGCATGGAGGGCACTATCTGAGGGCACCAGCTCCCTGTCTGGATGTCCCTATCCATCAGCTAGAGTTTAGATCCAGGCAGGGGCCCGTTTATTTTTATGTCCTTACTACTCAAAGCATGATCCAATGAGAGGGGAGCTGTAATCCCAGCATTTGTGAGGCAGAGGTAGAGGAGGAATTCAAGATCATCCTCAACTATACAGCAAAAGTGAGGGCAGCCTAGGCCACACGAGATCCTATCTATGCACGTGCACGCGTGCGCGCATGAACACACACACAGCACAATCTAAAAGCATCACGGTCCTGGATGCAGATTAAAAAGGTAAACTCCTGGCCCCAGACCCCTGGAGTCAGAATATGCATTTTAATAACTCTTCCATTGGGAGTGGTGGTGTTTGCCTTTAATCCCAGCACTGGGGAGGCAGAGGAAGGTGGATGTTTGTGAGATTGAGTCCAGCTGGTTTATATAGAGCATTCTAGGTAATCTGTGGCTACAAGGAGAACCTGTCTCAAACACTCAAAAGAACAACAAAACTCTCCCCAGGTCTGTAGGCACAGTAGACAGAGGCTTCACATGTTGCCTTCTGCAGAGTTGACCGCCTGGCTCCAAGCGTGAAAACTGGAGGAGAGAAGGGAGAGAGTGGATGGGGTGGTGTGGGCCTCGCAGGGGACTGTAAAGGATAAGTCTCACTTGAGCAAACAGTCCCAAGTCTCAGGCCCAAAAGCCAAAGTGCAGGTCAGAGTGGAGTTTGGGGCGGCTGGTCAGAGTGGAGTTCGGGGTGGCAGGTCAGAGTGGAGTTTGGGGTGGCAGGTCAGAGTGGAGTTTTGGGGCAGCAGGTCAGAGTGGAGTTTTGGGGTGGCAGGCTGCTCCACCCCAGGGTTGGGCCCAGTATGCAAGGCACCCACAGCGGTGTTTGTGAGTTAGCAGAACAGAAGTTGGGATATTTCAACGGAGATTCAGACAGGGCAGATAGTCACACTACTCACAACACCACTGCATCCACTGACATTGTCACGTGAACATTATCCCAGGTCTCTGCCTCCCAAAAACACAGCTGAAGACCAAAGACTGAGGACAGGGGACGCCTAGACACACAGCCGCAGGGTGCTGAGGCCCTGAAGCAGGCCTAGGAGCCCTCTCTTTCCTCCACATCGCCTTTGTTCCCTGACACCTGCCTATAACCCAACCTCACCTGAGCAACAAGAAACCCAAGTCCCAATTCCCTGAGGTGGGCAAGGAGCCACGTTTTCACTGGTCCTCTGTCTGATGGACCCTCTTCCCAGCATATGGAAAGACATCACATCACGTTGCTGGGGATGAACAGCAGAGGGTACTCTAACCTTGGGGTCCCTTGAGAGACAGCTACAAACAGCAGATGCGTACAGGGCGCGCGCGCGCACACACACACACACACACACGGCAAAGAGCCTCAGGAGAGGCCCTTGTCCACTTATCCACGGATGGACAAGTGCCGCTCTTCTCTCCAGCACCCCCATCTCCACTTCCCCATCCCACGCCCCACTGACCTCGTTCACCAGTGCAGACTGGACTGCTGGGGCCCCCAGGCTCATATGGGCGCCACAGAAACCCCCAAATATGAGGCCAGAACCCCAAGCAGGCCCAGCATGACCAAGAAAGAGCCACTGACTATGGGGGTCAGTTCAGACTGTTGCAGACTGTGTGGCTTTACAGGTTCTGGAAAGGCCCTTTGCCCCCAAATATATACCCTCCCGGTCCGGAAATCCCTCCCACCCCTCTGAGTCACTGCCGGGAGAAGCTCCCACCTGAAACTCCTCAGCTCTCACTCTGGGAACAACAGCTGACAGCTGGCCTGGGAGTGGCAAAAGAGGTAGAGGAGGGCGGCGCGGGGCAGCATCGCCTGCCAGCCCCACAGGGAGGGGCGCTTGGGCTTCCCGACACCCGCCCCAGGCTGGTTCTCTTGAAGCTGCACCTCTCAGCCAGGAAGGAAGTCCAGCCAGGGAGTTCTCAGCATCACCTTCACACAGGCCAGGGGAAATCAAGTCCACCCCACTGTCCACTCGGGAACACAAAGTGCAGGAGCCCAGGAGGGGGCAGGAGCCCCAAGAAAGGGGAGGTGGGGGCCTGAAGCGGGAATTAACCAGGTTCTAAAATAGCACAGTTGGTTCTGCCTCGCTTCACCCAGCGCAGTGTCTGTCAGCTTCTGCTTTCGATTTGACTCAAGCCTGGTGGGGGCAGGATGGCGTGGCCAGCATGGGCTGAGGCCACCGGACAACCACAGGCAGTGGCCCAGAACCCCCAGTGAAGAGGCCTTTCTCCCATCACTCTACACCACCTTCTCTGGACCTGCCCAAGAAAGAGTGGGCTCAGGGAAGAGACAACGGGGTACCAAGGCCAGGGGCCTGCCTTGCCAGAGTGCTATACCAGGCTAGCCCACCTCAGGCTCCCCAGGAATATCAGCTGCCAGACCCAGAACTCAGTCTTGCACCTGCCCTGCCTGGAAACACTCGGTGACCTCTCCACCACACTGACCAAGGAAGCCAGAGAACACTTGCCCCAAAAGCCACCCTCTGCTCCCACTGAGGTGAAAGGACCTTCTAGGTCAACATTCCAACCCTCCAACCACCTGCAGCCATCTCCCCACCTGCAACAATTTCCCCGGGGCCACATTTAGGTATGAAGGAAACATGGAAGTCTCTTATTTATTGTTTTTCTTCTTGCAAAATTTTTCTACCTGTTGTTGGTCCTTAAACACCATAAGAAGCCTTTTGCCGTTCCCAGGCCAGCCACAGGAATGGAGTTCCCTGGCCCGTGTGTTGGGGTGGGGGTGGGGTGGCTCTGCTATCCCCCCATAATTATCCTTATCTCCATGGCCTCTGCCTCCTCCAGGGCTCTGAGCCATTCCATCTTCGCCCACAGGGATGAGACTACCCCAGCAGCAATTCCAAGATTGGAAGATGCTTGAGCCCAAACCTGAGAAAGGACAGGAAAGCCACACCCACCACAAGCCTCACCTTACTCTCCGTGCAAATGCTCAGTCCCCTGCCAGACTGCACACGACACCTGGGCCAGAAGACATTTACCCTTCTGTGCTAGCAGGTTAGGGGAGGTGCAGTGGGTATGTATTCTGCCCACAGGATGGGGAGCAGGCACTCCTGAAAAGCGGAGAGAATGCCAGCAGTGATGTGGTGGGCCACACCAGGACCAATCATCAAGGTGGAGAGCTCCATGACGAGTGACTGCTGGAGAGGAAGGTCAAAGCCACACAGGCTCACGGGGTGCCTGCCCAGTGGGAGTGCGCGGTGAGTGCGTATCCTGCCCCTGCCTGGTTTCTGTCTTTCCCCAGCTTCTTGTGCTAGCTTGTGCTGGGTGTGGTAGGGCACACATTTAGTCCCAGCACTCAGGAGGCAGAAGCAGGCGGATGTTTGTGATTTCAAGGCCAGCCTGGTCTACATAGTGAGTTCCACATCAGCTAAGGCTATAGGGAGACCCTGTCTCAAAAAGACCAAAAAAAAAAAAAAAAAAAAAAAAAGATTTATTTTTATTTTACGTGCGTGTGTTTGCATGAATCTCGTGCGGGGGCGGGTGTCCATGGAGGCCAGAAGAGGGTGTTGGATCCCCTGGAGTTGGAGTTCCAGGCAATTGTGAGCCACCTGACCAGGATGCTAGGAATCAAACTTGGGGCTTTTGGAAAAGTAGCAAGTGATCTTAATCACTGAGTTATCTCACCAGCCCTGCTAGGGGTTTTCTGTCACAGAATCTCAAGTAGCCCTGGCTGGCCTCAAACTGGCCATGCAGCTGAGGATGGCCCTTAACTTCTGATCTTCCTGCCTCCACATCCTGAGTGCTGGGATTACAGATTTGAGGAGACCGTTGGCAAGGTTAGTCTTACGTGGTGCTGGGGATGAGACCCACGCCTTCATGTAGCCTGTTAGACAAGCACTCTACCAACTAAGTCACACCCCTTTTTAACTATTAACCCACTCTCTCTTTTAATTCTCTTTGCCTGAGCCCCACTAGGTAGAACTGACAGTGTGAATCTGGCAAGTCTGGGGTGGGCAGAGGTGGATCCAGAGATGAGGCCTGTCTCTGTGAAGCAGGCATGCAGAGCCTTCACAGACAAACAGAGGTTTCCTTGCAAAAGTGACACACACACCCCCATTACTGTGTTCCATGAATCGCACACACAGAGAGAGGACGCCAGAAAGCTCACTCCCCAATGACTAGTGGACAGCCACAAGGCAGCCACGAGGCACAGGGAAGAGGAAGGAGCAGCCAGAGAAAGAACGGAAGTCAGAATGACTCCTGCAATCAGTCTTGGGAAGCTGGATTAAGAGGGGACCCACGGTGACCGGCTCTGTGCCGCCCAGCATGTCCATATCTCTCAAGAAAATGTGCCACCCAAGGGTCTTTTGCCTAGTAAGGCTTGGAAGATCCAGCTAGTGTGGGGAAGGTGGTAAGCATGGCATCTGTGTACCAGGGGAATCGTGCCAGCTTCCTCTTGCAGTCCATGTCACCTAGTAGATTCCCCTTAAGTATCTACTGAACAGAAACTGTGGCATGGTAACCAGCACCATGAGAAGGAGCTGCCAGGAAAAGCCTCTTGGTCACAGGTCAAAGGAGGCTCTGGGAAGAGGGCTGGGCCAACCATCAGGTTGCATTTGGTGAGTCCAGGGACCTAGCCACATTCTCTGGCCACACATGGCCACAAGCCTGTCTACCTGAGCACTGCCATATGCCAGCCCTGCATTGGGTCAGAGGTAATACCATTAGCATCCTGTTCTCCCGGATCTCCACATACCCTAGCCCAAAACCCCAGCCCCTTAGCTGGGTATCTCTAGAGTGTGAGGCCAAGGACATACCTGCTCTGTAACATGCATCTCATCAGCTTCCTCCCCTCCTGGGACTCACAGACCAGACCCTGGGTGCTCCTGGAGAAATCTCCCTAATAAACTATTTACAGCCACATTCTTAGGTCAGCCAGCAGGAATTGTGATCTGAAAGTCAGCCACTAACTCTCAAACTTAGAAGAACCAGTCCATAGACAGGTCAGAGTAATGGGAGCTAACAGCAAAGTAGGTAAGAGCCTGTCACTGGCGGAGACTGACAGAGCCCGATGCAGTCGCCAAATGTGTGCTAGAACTTTCCCACCTATGGGTAGGTAAGACTGCCTTCAGAAGCAGAGGTGCAGAGGGGAGAGAAGAAATAAGGGCATTCCAGGGTTGCTAATAGTGGTGGGCGGGAGACAAGTCCATGTGTGTGGGGGGGGGGTTTACAGTGATATACAAGTTCCTGGTGGCAAATACCAGCCGGCTCAGAAGCCATCATTGCCTTCCACCGCTGGGGCTGAACTCCAGCACTCTAGAACTGCTGCTCAACTGATAACACTGATGTTGTATTTCACACCTATAAGTAGGTTTGGGGGGGAGGTGGACTGGAGAGATGGCTCCGCGGTTAAGAGCACTGGCTGCTCTTCTAGAGTACCTGGGTTCATGACAGCTAATAGTCATCTGTAACTCCAGTTCCAGAGAATCCAACACCCTCTTCTGGCCTCTGAAGACATTTAATGACATGGGTGCACTTACATACATGCAGGTAAAACACTCATATATATAAAATAAAAATAAATAAATTAAAAAAAAGAAATAGGCACGGGGCACTAAGGGATGCCATTCTATTCAACACTGAGCATGTGTTTTGAAGCCAGCAGAGCTGAATCTCAGATCACTCAGTAGCTGTGTGAGTTTCATCAGCTTACTTTGTGGGGTCTCAGACCCCTGATGTGTAAAAGGAAGATAACATACATCTTGGAAAGTTTCTGTAAGAACTAAGTATAAAGTATCTAATCCAATGCCAGGTACAGAGTAAATCCTCAATAAACATTTGAGAGATATGTGAAGGACGGGCAGATGGATGGATGTGTAGATGGGTGGGTGGGTGGGGGGGGGGATAGATAAGTGGACAGATGGATACATGGGTGGATAGGTGTAAGTATAGGTGGGAGGTTGATGAATGGATGGATGGGTGGGTGAATGGATGGGTAGATGGGTGGGAGGATGGATGGATAGAGATGTAGATAAATAGGTGGGTGGATGGATGGGAGGGTGGATGGATGGATGGTTAGATGGACTAATGGGTGGGTTGATAAATGGGTATATGGATGAATGATGAAAGGATGAATGGGTAGAAGAGTGAATGGACACACGGAGAGACTGGCGTGATCGTGAATAAAAGAGTAGATGGTACGGATGATGAATATACGCATACATGGACGGAGAGATGGGTGGATGTGAGTTTTTTAATTTTTTAAATTTTATTTAATGTGTGTGTAGACATACTCAAGAGCATGTGCCATGGTGTGAGTTTGGAAGTTGGAGGACTTTGGGGAGTCAGTTCTTGGGATTAAGGTCCTCAGACTTGCACATAGTAATCTTGAACTCCTGATCCTTCTGATGCCACCTAAGTGCTGGGATCACAGGCTTGAGCCCCCACACCCAGCTTTGGATGGACAGTTTTAAGAAGGAAGAGGCACAGCAGTGGCCGGCAGTCTGGGCCACATCTGGCTCCACATCCCTTTCTACTGCATTTACACACAAGAAAACGAGATCCCATCACTACCCAATTTATCTGCATGGGAATAGGCATTTTCATTTATCAGGAAGACAAAGGCAAAGTAGAAGCTTTAATGAGCCACACCCAAGGGGGACAGTCACTCCCCGAAGGATGTACCAGGCTACGTCAGAACAGGGCAGACTCCGGTCCCTTCCATCACACCAGTTCCCACTATGTGATCATACAATGCCAGGAACCTCCTTTGCTCAAAGCACTACTCAACTCCTACCCTAGGGAAGGTGGGCCAGGAGCCAGACAGAGGAAGAAGAAATCAGATAAGAGCAGGAAAGAATGCCAGGCATGGGTACAACTCCGCTAGGGAGGAGGAGGAAGGAAGAGAAAGAGTTCAAGGTCATCCTTGGGCTACATGAGACCCTCTCTAAAAAAAAGAAGAGGACGAGGAGGAGGAGGAGGAGGAGGAGGAGGAGGAGGAGGAGGAGGAGGAGGCAGTGAAATGGCTCAGCAGGTAAAGATGCTTGCTGCAAAGTCTGATGACCTGAGTTCAGTGCTTGAAACCCATGTGATGGGAGGAGAGAACCGGCTCCCAGAAGTCGTCCTCTGACCTCCTCGTGTGCACTGTGGCACACATGCCCCCACCCACAAAAATACATAAATATACTTTTTAAAATGTAAGAAAGAAAAAAAGGACGAAGAGAACAGGTTGGGGTGACTGAGGAGAGGAGTTCACGGAGCACAGGCACCTGGGCAGGGCAGTGTGAGGTCCTGAGATGAGGTGAACTTCACACAAGGAGGAGGAGGGGAAGGAGGAGGAAGAGGAAAGAAGGGGAGGAAGGGGCAAATGGAAGGATCTGCTGTCTCAAGTAGAGGACGAAAATAACCCTGAAAGACCAAGGGACAGAAACAAAATGGACCAAGCCAACAGAGAAAGGTCCATAACCCTCCACGTCTCCCACTGCCCTCTTGAAAGAACCCAGACTCCGAATGGGCCCTCAAGGTGTCTAGCCTTCTCCTATCTCTGCCCCAGACACAACTAACTCTCTCCCCCAATTCCTCTTCCCTATGTTGTTCAGTTTCCTCATCTCTGGAAGGTCTGTGGCAGGACCTCCTCCTCCTCCAGAAAGCCCACCCTGATTTTACTCCCCTCTAATTACAATCTGCTCCAAGCTAAGGTCTGTGCCTGGCACAGGAATATAGGAATGCCTAAGAGCCCCTTCAAGGGCTGGGAGAGTGGTGGCTTAGTTGTAGAAATTTTGCATAATATGTGTGAGGTCCCAGGTTCAATCCCTAGCACGACAAAAATAAAAGCAAACCAAAAAAGGAAGACGGCTCCTGTCCTCGTTTGGAAAAGCATTAGTAACTGATATCATGCAATACTTAAAATTTTTTCTATAATTAAAAAAATGGGAGGGGGGATAACTGGAGAAATGGCTCAGTGGTTAAGAGGACTGGCTGCTCTCACAGAGGTCCCAGATTCGATTCCCAGGACCCACATGGTGGCTAACAACCATCCATAACTCCAGTTCCAGGGCTCCAATACCCTCTGGTCAGAGGACAATTTGAGGGAGTAGGTTCTCTCTTTCAACCATGTGGGTTCCAGGGAGTAAACTCAGGTCGGGTGTGGCAGTGAGCACCTATCGCGCTGGTCCGTGCTGGACTTCTACCGCACAGTCACGGTTGCCTCTACCACTAAGCCTGGTAGGCAGCACTTCACCACTTGCTGGGAATGGTTTTAAGGGCTCCATCGTGCATCCTTCAGGGGACCCCCTCAGTAAGACCAGGAAGTAGGGGATTCAAAGGAGAAGCTGAAACACCCAAAACTTTGCATCCTGTTTTGTTGTTTTTTTAATATTTTATTATTATTTTATGTGTATGAGTGTATTGCCTGAATGTATGTAAGTGCACTGCCCGCAGAGGTCAGAAGAAGGCTTCAGATCCCCTATAACTGGAGTCACAGACAGTTGTTAGCTGCCATGTGGGTGCTGGGAACTGAACCCAGGTCCTTTGGAAGAGCAGTCCGTGATTTTAATGGCTAAGCCATCTCTCTAGTCCCTGCGTTCAATTTTCTAGCTAGCGTGTGAGCCCTCTGAGGTCTGTCCTAGGGTTTCTCTGCCTCAGCACCTCCCTCAGGCCTCTGGATAGCGGCCACCTGATCCCACTTTGGAGCTCTGCCTGCCACGTTCACATACTCAGAGGTTGGCATATCCACAGCTGTGCCGTCAGGGGAAGACGTGCTCGCCGGGTGGTGGGAAAGGTGCACAGCTGAGTCTGAGCAGCTTGGGGGAGGAGGCTGCAGGGTGGTTCAAGGAAGCCAGGCTGGGGCCCTTCCAGCTTGTCTTCCCCACCTGTCCCATGCTCCGGCCCTGGCATTTCACAATCTTGTAGTCACTGAGGAACGGCCTGTCCCTTTGCTAGGGGCCTGGGGTGAAGGCAGAAGTGAGACCCTCCCTGACTAATGCTGGGTTTCCTGTGGCAGGGTCCTCCGACACAGAGGCTCCCTCAGACTGGAAACCTGAGGAGGTGGGGAGAGTCGGGCCAGACTCTCAGAATAGAAGCATCTAGAGGCAGCATGCCCTGCTTCCCAGGGGAACCTGGCCAGCAAAAGGGACTCCAGGCCAGCCTGTGGAGATCAGGAGAGGGGGCGAGGCCCAGCCCTGGCTACACCTCGGCTCTGTATTCCTTAGCTGCAAAGCACAGGAGAGACACAACACAGAAGAGTGGGGACACTGAGGCAGGGCCTGCCCTCCAGCTTTGGAGACTTGCTCTGACTGCTCACTAGCCAGCACTACCCTTGACTTTACACAAGCACATGGAAATTCCAGATGCTCTTATACTGGGGTTCCCTTACGCCAGGGGGAAGAACTTTCCAGCAAGAAGCCTCTTTGCTCTCCCAACTCGGCTCTGGAGAAGAGAGGCCATGCAATTCAGGAGCCAAGCCAGGAGGCAGGGAACGGCAGTAAGTGGCTCCGCACGCCACCTTGGGTCTCAGCCCTAGTGCTTCCTTAACTAGCTGAGAGGCCTCAGCAAGATCCAGACACTCTTCCTTGCCTCAGTTTCCCACTCCCATCTCACAGCTGATGGCTTCTCAAGTGTCCCAGAGGGCCTAGCCCTACCCCACCTTTCTCCCGTAATCACCAGTCCCCCGCCCTCTTTCCTTCTCACTGGGGTCTGAGGGCTCAGGCCCTGTGGGGGCTGCTGAGAAGACCAGAGAGCCACTGCTGTTGATAGAGCCAGTGCCAGGTCCGTGACGCAGGCCTGAGGCCCAGGCACACAATGGGGCTGTGTGTGCACCCAGCGTTACCCTGGAGCGGAGCTGGGCAGCCTGGCATCTGGGCTCAGGCCAAGAATTCATTTCCCCGGAGGGAGCCTCCCACCTCTCTCAGCGGAAGAGCTGGAGCAGGGGGTACAAGAGTGGGCCAGCACCCTCTACCCTCAGTGCGGGGAGAAAACCGCAAGCCGGCTGGGGGCAGGCACTGGGGAATGGAGACTCCCGAGTTGACCTGCTGGCTGCTTGCTCATGTGTGAGGGACTACTACATAATCTGGGGTTGCAGCCTCTCCGATGGCCAGAGGAAGGGTAAAGGCTGAGGTGGAAGGGGAGGCGGCCGGTGGAAGAAGGAACAACAGAGTAGCCTGGTTCCAGACACAGGGCCTTGATCCTCTCTCCACAGCTAGTCCAGGTGTGGACTCCAGCTGTACAGGTTTTCTGAGGCACCCAGGACTTCTGGCCATCCAGTCTGTACCAGTACCCTAGGGTGCCCCAGGGGAGTTGCTGGCACCCTCCTTGGGGGGATGAATCACCAGCTGGCTGCAGCCAGGATGGCAGGCGGACGGTGGGCAGGTGGAACTGCCCGCTCCCCT
Organism: Eospalax fontanierii; assembly: GCA_035773235.1. Taxonomy (NCBI): domain Eukaryota; kingdom Metazoa; phylum Chordata; class Mammalia; order Rodentia; family Spalacidae; genus Eospalax; species Eospalax fontanierii. The sequence goes on from CM069549.1 coordinate 8,999,494, forward strand.
TCCTGGCCCGGCTTCTGAGGCTGGAAAACCGCTCGACTGGTATCAGATACTGACCACAGTGTCCCGGACCGGACCTTGGCAGGTCACTTCCTCTGGGGCTGGGATTGTCTGGTCCCTAGATTCTAGAGCTCCATGCCCTGCTGGTCCTCACATTGCCTCAGCTGCAAGCTGCTGTACCCCAGACGGGGGCACTGAGCCACAGGGAAAGGAAACAAGCAGATCGTGGAGGAAGCGGGGAGAGAGGATGTGAGGCCTGTGTGCAGTGGGAAAGGGGAGAGGCCCAGTTACCTACGCCTCAGGCTGTGGCCAAAATGGGGAGGGCCCTTTCATTGAAGCCACCTCCAGTCTCCTCAGAGCTGGGGAAGCGCCTGGCGACAGGAGCTCCCTGCCTTGCTCCCTCTGGGGCTCTACGACAGGTTCAACATACTCCTTCACACAAACAAGGGGCCCCTGCGGGCTGCTGCCCACACTCCCCAAAGGTCATACACACAAGTCACAGTGACACCCTCACCAAGCAGATACAGTTGGATGACCACCCATCCCCTGGTGGCCAAAGACTCCTCTCCCCAATCAAGCAACAGTAGTTCACAGGACAGCTTGTCAGCGCCACATGGTACACATGTGACTGGTGTGTGTGTGTGTGTGTGTGCACATATGCTTAGAGGGGGTACTTGCACCATGCCCACTTCTACCCTGAGAAATCACTCCTGTGCCCTGAGGACAGAGACTACAAGGCCAGAAGGGCCTAGTGGACCTCAACCCTTCATCCTTAGTTTACAGATGCGCAAACAGATGGCTGGGTAGAGCCTGCATTCAACAACTGAGTCTAGAACCCAGAGCTGGGGTAGCACAAGGCTAGTTCGACAAAGTAGGGGCCAAGAAAGCAGAGAGATGGAGAGGCCACGTTGTTGGAGTCCCACTCGCTGGGACGTCATGCTGGGGCCATTCCACATCCCACATCCTTCTGCACACCGTGCACACACCAGCACTTCAGTGGGAGCCTTTCTGCCCTGTGAGGCCCAGCTCTGGGGTGACTTTAGCATACTCCAGGGCCTGGGAAGAAGTTAGGTTCTGCTCTAAGTTTCTCCCTAGAGCAACCCCTCTCTGTGCCCCACACTCTGAGGGGCCCACAGCATCCACAGAGCCTGGGCAGTTGGCACCTTCCTGAATCAGAACCCAGGGGAAGTGCAAGGAACATCAGAAGACAAAGGCCTAGGAAGTCACCCAGCAGGTAGCCCCAGGTGGAGAGAACCTCATTTTTGGACAACACATATGAACCCTTATACTAATGCAATACTGGGGAGCAGGGAGGGGCGCCCATACCCCAGATAGTCACCAGGGTATCTTGAGGGCTCTCAAGACCACAGCTTTGATCAAGACACGCTTTGAAATTTTCAAAGAACAATAAAAATAAAATAAATATTTTTAAAAGGACCACGGTTTTCTCTAGCTCCCTGACCTAACAGACACTCGGAGGAACAGGGTGAGATATATGCTGTGCAGTTCTGGAAGGGCAGGGCCACAGCCCCTGGCTCCAAATGCCAGCCAAAGCAGGGGGCTCCTTGCACTCCTGTGTGAGAGGGCACATAGCCAGAGTCCTCTCCCAAGCAGTCTCACAGACTCAGGCCCACGCACACTTGTGTCCTGTGGCCCAGGTATTATACACTGGATCTTGCATGTAAGGCAGTGGATGGTCAGGAAGACTCAGTGACCCAACCATGAGTAACAAGCCCAGATTCCCATTCACCTGCATGCTCTTGACCCCTCATCGACTCTATGCCCATGGCATGATGCCTGGGTGCAATGGTTTCCTCCGACCCCATCCTAGACATCATCCGATCCAGAGAAAAGTCAGGAAGCCATCGACTCAGCCGACAGGGCTTCTCAGAAATAACAGCACTACCTCTCCTGACACCATCACACTCCCATCACAGGCCCTTCTTATTTACGGACGTCATGCAGGGTTATCTTGCTTAATCCTCACAACACTACACTCCCATCCTATAGATGAGGAAACTGAGGCACAGAAAGGTTGAAGAGTTGCCCAAAGTCACACAGCAAGGAAGTAGCAAAGCCACGTCCACCTAACCCTGCGCTTCACTCTTCCTGTAATATCTGCCGCCTTCTCCCTTGGTGGGTGGCTGGGGCCCGCCTCCCACCTGAGACCCCTCTCTGCAGGGGTCAGAGGCCAACTAGACCTCCTACAGACTGCCTGGGAAAACCTACGTGCTGACCCTCAGCCTATGCTTTGTAGATAACGGCCACACCCACGCCACTCCCAACATGGCCCCTTCCACAGTGCTGGAACACAACGAGATGGCACGATGAGATGGCCGGAGAGCCGGCAACTTGGGCATGAAGAGGATGCCTGCTTCATGCCCAGCTTCAAGTGCTGGCAGGTGCCAGACGTAGGAGACTGCCCCTGCCCCGCTTAGCCCCCAGAAGCGTTCACTGGGGTCGCCCAGCTCACCCCACTCCCTCAGCACTGGCTGCACCAGATGTTGGCAACACTTGGAACAAGGGCTAAAAATAGACCGCATAATGAGTCAGTGCTAAGAATAAGTGGGCAAACAGCCCTCCGGGAGAGGACACTGCCAGGAAGGCACCACCTCCTGTCCTTCACTGGAGTCCTGCATCACCCACAGACAGCCTACACAGAGGAGCCCTCCCCCAGCACCTGTGTGGCTGGACAAGGTGTGCCCACATGCACCCCAGCACGGGCCACCGGTCAGCCGCCCTGAATAAAGGTGGGGATAACACAGGAATCGGGTCCTGCAGAGACGCTCGAAGCAGAAGGAAACGGAGGAGCCAAGACACACTTCTCCCTTTGCTCTAACACCAAGTCTCAGCAAGGCCCAGGCCCCTGGCTGGACAATCTGCTCACCTGTGAAATGTGTCTCTAGAGCCAGCCACAATGGCCTCCTTCTGATCATCAGGGAATGGAGACCAGAGAGGGGCAGCAATATACGACACGGCAGGCATCATCACACAGCAGATGAATCCAGAGGAGTCTTAGCCGTCTGGACCCTATGGCTGCGGTCTCCTTCCATGTACTCATGGGCCCCCAAAATAATAAGGCTTGTTTGATTCATGTGTACCTCATGAGAGCTAACAGAGCATGCTCACTCTGCAGCAATGCAGGCAGACAGGGTGATGGGCTTTATTACACAAGGGAGGGTCCACAGGGCCAGGAAATGGAAGTGACCTGCTCAGGGCCCGCGGCCAGAAGAAAGTCTTAGTGCCCATGCCAGTCTTTGAAGTGTCTCCAAGGAACCACACAAGACACACTCTCATGTTGGAAGAGGGTGGGGCAGGGAGCAAGGGGCAGAGCCCTGGGTGCACTCGAGCTGCTCTAAGAGACAAAGAAGAGAGAACAGGGCCCAGGCAGGCCTCAGTCACTAGTCAAGAGTCCTGGCCTAGCCGCAGTGACATCACAGGTAAACCACAGGCAGGCCTCACTCTGGGTGCCATCTAGAAGATGGAGCTTTAGCCATTAGGACTGTGATGCCCTAAGGCACACTAGAGACATAATCCATACCAGCAGGGCTAGGAAGACGGCTGTGAAAGCCGAAGAACCAAAGTTCAACCACCAAAACCCCCACGAAGAGGCAGGAGGCGGTGCGAGCGCCTGTGATTGCCGCACGGGCAGGAGGAGGACCCCTAGGGCTTGCTGGCTGCCAGCTCCAGGTTCAGCAAGAGAGCCTGTCTGAGAGGAATTCGGTAGAGCTTAATAGTACCGGACACCGCACATCCTCCTCCGGCCTCCACACACGCACAGCTATGCCACCTGCACACACATGTACACACACACCGCATACACACTCGTGCACATGCACATAAAAATTAATTTTTAAAAATGAGTGTTAGCACATCAGAGGCTCTGACGTCTGGCAAGGTGCTCCCTCCCCCTCCCCCTGCTTTATTTTCAGACTCTCAGGCACGCAGGTAAGACCTCTATCACTGAGTTATAACCCAGGCCTCATTTTGCTTTTAAAAAATTGCTGTTATGTATGTATAGATACAACTGATGTGGTGATATATGGGTACATCGGAGAATCATTCAACCAGGTGATTAGCATATGCAATACCTCAACTATTTATCCTTAATGGTGGTGAGGGTGCTTGTTCTCAGCAATTTTGAAGTAAGACGTGAATATTTACTGTGCTGTGCAGTATGTGCCAAAGAAAAGAACCTGTGTCCTCTGCCTCACTGTGCCTTCCCCCTTCAACCCTCGTCTCCCCATTTCCCCAGCCCCATTTAACTCTCACATCTGCTCGCTCACCAGAGCCACGACAGAAACCATCTTGGGAAAGTCCCGGGCAGATGTGGGGTTGTCAGTTCAAATGCCTGCAGTGATCAGCAGAAGCCATGACAGCCTATCCAAGGGCAGTTGCCAGTCCTGCAAAGTTCTAGGTCAGCCCTGGGAGTTGCAGTGGCTAGCTCTTCCGTCCCACAGCGACCTCCCTCCTAGCCCACCTGGGAACTTTGATGGCTACCTAGAGGGCCAAGGAAAGATGAGCTATGTGACACTGGCTCCCAGGAGGACCTGGTCCAGGAGACCGAGCCCAGGGTCCCACAAGGGGTTATCAGTGCAGGCAGGAGAGATGGGGAAGTGGGTCCCATTTACTGGACCCATATGTACAACCTGCAGGCCTTGGCTTATGTAATTTTCACAGTCATACAGTAGGCAGCCAATGTATGCAGCTTTTCATTAAGCAGCACACTGTACTGTGCAGCTCATGCCAGAGTCTCTGTGCTCTGTGCTCAGAGGCTGGAAGCCACCCACAGCTTCCTGGAAATTGGCTGCTACCAGTCAGTCCTTGGGCACTGCCCCCCGCCCCCAGCAACATAAACCTTAAGCCGGGTCTCCTTGGAGACTCAATGTTGGAAAGACTGGGAGGCTGGGGGCTGCCAGACCTGCTCTCACCCTGTCAAGCCTTTGCAGGCCACCTCCACTCAAAGTCAGGGATATCCCCAGCCCGCCATGGGTCACAGGCTTCTCCCCATGGCTCCTCCCACTACCCTCGGTCACAGGGTGGGGAGGCAGGAGAGTGTTCTCCAGACTGGCAGCTGATCTACTCATGATCTTCCCCAGCCCTACCAGACTTAGAGACCACAACAGCAATTGGACCATCCACGCCGCGTCACGAGATGGGAATCTCCATCAGCAGGCTGATGGTTCATGGGTTAGGATGCCCACTCTACAAGACACTGAGTTGGTCAAGCATTTGCCAGACCTGGGCCCTAAAAAGTAAGAAGACTTCTGGCTCCTGAAGCAGTGCTTGGGGATGAGGGCCAGGTCACAAGCCAGGCCCACCCATCAGAGCCAGCTGGGGCAGCAGAAGGCAGGAGAAAGTTCAGGAGGTTACAGAGCCACAGCAAGAGGAAGAAAGGGCTGAACCCTGCATCTCACCCACAGTCACTGCAGAGGGAGGGAGCATCATAAACCTGAGTCCTCCTCAACCCTATCCTGCCATCCTAGAGAGCTGGAAACCACCCTTCCAGTACCCCCAGACAATACCCAACACTATGCTCTAATTCACGTGGCTCCTCCTGCCAGACCTGGACTTGCAGTCTTCCACTAATCAGGAACCATCTCCAGGTGCTCTCTGGTCCCTGGACCACAAGCCAACCACGGTACTGTCCCATCTTGCCACTCCTACCCTTCACTCTGAATCCCAAGGAAGCCCTCCCTGAGCCCCCTGCCCTCCGCCTGTGCTTGTGAAGAACTAGGCCCAGACACACACACCCCCATATGGCTGGGTTTTAAGACAGATACCTCAGGCCCAGGAGAGACTGGGCCTTATACTCGGTAGGCACTGCATAAACCCTGCACAGGAAGGAGAGCGCCTCTAAGAAAGTAGTCCCAAAGTTTTTAACTATGACTCATACAAAGATGTATTTCATTTGACCTTGGAGACACACAAAACAAAGTACTCTCCAAAATAGCAGTCACTGATGCTGTGCAATACACTTGGACATTTTCCATTCTATTCTGTGCATGTGTATGGGGTGTGTGTGTGTGTGTGAGCAAAGGGGGGGAGGGGTGGGCATGCCCGTGCACATGTGGAGGCCAGGGGAGAATACTGGGCATCCTGCTCTAGCACGCTCTATCTTATTCCCTTGAAACAGGGTCTCTCGCTGAACCTAAATTTCGTTGCTTCAGCTGCTGGCTAAGCTCCTGATCCTCCAGTTCTGCTGAAGGCACAGGCATGTGCGGCCACGCCTGGCTTTTACGTGCGTGCTGCAGATTTGAACTCAGGCCAGTCTGCTTGCACCTACTCTCCCCAACCCTGTTTTATTCCTTTTTAGTTTTAAAGAATGTCCATGGAGGGATGGAGACATGGCTCAGCAGTTAAAAGTGCAAGCTGCTCTTTCCGAGGATACCAGTTTGTTTAGGGCACCCATGGGGGGCTCACAATTGCCTATAACTATGACTTCAGAGGATCCAATGTCGTCTTCTGGTCTCCAAGGGCACCTGTCCTCACATGGCATACATTCACACACACACACACACACAAATTTTTTTAAAAACCTTTTAAAAAATGGTTCATGGAGACCACTGTACTGATTTCACAGCCAGATTAGGGTCCAATTAGTGAACTGGTCCACTAATTTTTTTGGTTCACAGAACCCAAAAACTTCATTCAAGACTATCTGTACAGCCTCAACTCCAGGCCTAGCACACGACCCACTGGCAACAGGTACCCAACAATGGCATCTTTTATCAGACACTCTGAGCCAAGCCTGTGCTAGACAGAAGACGTTGCTGCGCCTTCTCACCTCACTCACCCCATCACTCTAGCAGGTAGGAACTGTTATGATCCTTATTTACAGCATGAGGAAACTGAGACTCGGGGTCACACAAGGAAGTGGCTCACTCAGTGAGGATCAAGCCAGGTCTTTCAGAATGTATAGCCAGCCATGGATAACACGACTCATCATCAAAAATATTGCCTTGCCAGGAGTGCATGCCTTTAATCCTAGCAGGAGGCAGAGGCAGGAAGATCTCTGTTGAGTTCAAGTCCAGCCTGGTCTACATAGTGAGTTCCAAGTCAGTGGGGGCTACAGGGAGATCCTGTCTCAAAAAGACAGTAATATATATATCCTCGAGGGCTGGGGTTGTATAGCTTTAGTGGTATGGCACTGGCAAGGCCTGGATTCAATTCCCAGCAGAACAATAATAAAATAATCTCCTTACCATTTTGCCATATGCATAGGAACACCCCACTGGCAGGGAAGACATGTTAACTAACCAATGCACAGCGTGTTCTCATTGGCTGCTTCTATTTATAAGTTCTTTCTGTCTTAAAAAAATCTTTTTAAAATTTTATATGTGTGTTTTGTCTTCATGTATATAAGTATATCCATGTGTGCAATGCCTGTGGAGGCCGGAAGAGGTGTTGGAGCCCCTGGAACTGGAGTTATAGATGGTTGCTAGCTGCCCTGGTGCTGGGAGTGCCCCAGTGCTCTTAACAATCCCTCTAGTCCCACTTTCTGTCTTTTAATACTCAGGATGAGCCCATGAGATGGGGACTACACATGTCAACTCCATTTTACAGATGTGGAAACTGAGGCAGCCAGGGCAAACTGCCAGGATCACATACCTAGAAGGCTGAAGGATCAATATTCAAATGCTGATACATGCTCCCAGCCATTGATGGAAATGGGATTTGCTGTGGGCTGGGGTGCTCAGCTAAACACACCATACCTACAAAACTTTCTTGTCAGAACCTTGAAACAAGCCTGTGGAGGTGGGGAGACTCAGACATGACTGGCTGACTCCTACTTCCTATGCTTCCCCCCATCCTCTGTCCCTAAATATGCCTGGGAACCTTCCCCACAACAGGACCGCCCCCAATCTCTTCTGCCTTCAGTCCAGCCTGGAAGCTGAGGCAGGAGGATGGAGAGGAATCTGAGATACATAGTGAGACCATGTTTCAAAGAAAAAGACCCCCTGAGTCAGTGTAGCAAGAAGAGCCTATCCCCTCTGAAGATGTGGCACAGGTATACACACACAAATACATTCACACCCACACACCCCACAGACACACATACACCACACACATATACACACCACACACAACACACACACGTACCATACCACACACCTATACACACTACACATACATACCACACATACACGCACACACCACACACCTATACACACTACACATACATAGCACACATATACACCACACACACACACACATGCACCACATGCACACACCACACACTCACACAGTGTGTAACACTTGCATGGGCCTGGAAGAGGGTAACCCTTGGAAGGAGGCCAGCTGGGATGCTCAGTGCCTGGGGGGTGGAGCCCAGCCCCCCCAGCCCTGTGCCCCCCAGCCCTGTGTGCCCCCCCAACCCTGTGCCCCCCCCAGCCCTAGTCCATTTCCTCATTTTCCCAGTTCTGTTTCTCACCCAGCCCCCTACACCTCAGCAGAGGAAGTTTCACAATCCCCTGGGAGCTGCAAGTGTGGCCCAGGATTACTCACTGTGTGGGGGAAGCGCCAGCCTCTCACACAGCCGTCCCACAAGTCTACCGCAGTCTGACCTGCTCCCATCTCCCAGCCCCAGACATCAGGGAACCCAGAGAGAGACACAGAAGGGCAAGACCCAGGACAGGCCAACCAAAAGCCATGCTTCTCCCAGGAGCTCCTAGATGGCCCCACAGTTTACTGGCTTCCCCATGGCCACACACCTGTGACCCTGTCACCTTGGCTTTGGGTCTCCAGGTACCACCAGTTCAAGCCTCTCTTGAAATGGGAGACCAAATGTCACCCACCGGGCTCTGGGAAGATCTCTGACCTTGTAGGAAACTGTTCTTGCTACACAGGTGATTTCTCTGGTTCCTGGGCCACTCCTCTAACAGCCTGTCAAAGAGGTGTGACCCTGTGCTCTCTGGTGCTTCTTTCTGATGGTGAAGGGGTTCCCACTTTGATAGGTACTCTATGTCCAGGACAGGCAGCCACTGGGCTGTTATTAGCCATCTACATCTCAGAGTGGAGGAGCTCATGGCACTTTCAGGACAGCACGTTTCAGAAAGTGTGTAGCGGAGGAGAATGGACAGACAGACAGGCCTTGACTCCCGGAAAAGGCAGAGAGCCCAGTGAGATGAGGGAAGCCCCCAAATGGGGAGGCCAGAGAGACCCACCAAGACTGACTGCCTGGACCAGTAACCTGGAAGGAACAAGGAGGACGGACAGAAGCCTGCGGGACGTGCAGAATCCCCAGCACGGCCCCAGATAAGGTACACGCTAGCCACCTCTTATCACCTCCACGGCCCTGGACTCCCAGCTAAGGACAAAGTCAAAAGCAGTTCTGTCTGGGCCCCAGGGCTCTCAGAGAGCCCCTTATTTCTGTAACCCTCATCAAAAGCCTGGGGCCCTCAAGGCAGTTCCCTATAACCTCTGGAGCAAGAGGCTCCAAGGCCCAGGCTCATTTCATCAGCTAATGCCTCCAGCTCAGGGGCAGTCAGGGAGGAAGGGAGAGTGCTGGGAAGCCCTGCCTGCTGGCAGGGGGTGGGGGTGAGGTGTTGGGGGGGCTGAGATGGGGGCACGGGACAAGGGGGGGCGAGACACACACTGGTCTCAGTGCCTTATCACTTCTCCGATGCCTGAACACCTATTCTGATGACAGACCCATAAAGGGGAGAGGCAGCAACCCTGCCACCCCCATTTTTCAGATGGAGAAACCGAAGCACAAAACACTCAAGTGACTTTTCTGAGGCCATGCAGCAAGCTTGACAAATCTGTTTCCTGCCTCTTTCCTATGATCAGTTTCTCAATCTGAGTACCACTGACACCTGGGGCCAGGCCAGTCTTTGCTGTGGGGAACACCTTGTCCACCTTAGGATGCTTAGTGATACCCTTAGCTACTGTCATCATCAGACACGGCCAAATATTGCCCCCAGTTGCGAACTACTGCCTAAAGGCAGCTAAAAGGCAGGCAAGGGACCCCTGCTGAGGGCTCTGGCGCAGACTCTCCTCCCCTGCCAGAAGAGTGGAGGCTATCCTGTAAGCTGCATACCCTCTGGAAAGAGGTTCCCACCACAGCAGGCACTGTCCTCTCAAGACCAAGTGTCCCCCTCCCACTCAAGCAATGTACCGGCCTTCCAATAATACAGAGAAAGGAGGAAGGAAGGAAGGAAGGAAGGAAGGAAGGGAGGGAGGGAGGGAGGGAGGGAGGGAGGGAGGGAGGGAGGGAGGGAGGGAGAGAGGAAGGGAGAGATGAAGGGAACCCTAGTAAATGCCCTGTCTTCAGAATTTGCTTATAGTCAGTCATTCCATTATGTGCTTGGGGGACTGGCTCCAGGGCCCCTTTGGGTGCTAAAATCCATAGGAGTCTAGTGTTGCTTATACATGGCCCATCAACGAACATCCCCCACATACTTTCAATCATCTCTAGGAAACTTTAACACTTAACATGATATAAATACTATGTACACAGCTCTTAAACTGTACTGTTTGGAAGTAATGGCAAGAAAAAAAGTGCATATGTTTTTCTCAAGCATTAATTTTTTTGTGTTGTTTTATGTGTATGAGTGTTTTGCCTGTGTGTATGTAAGCACACCCATGTTGTAGAGGCCAGAAGAGGGTGGCAGATCCCCTGAAACTGGAGTTATAGATGTTGTTAACTGTCATATGGGTGCTAGAAACTGAACCTGGATCTTCTGCAAGAGCAGCTACTGCTCTTAAGCTCTGAGTCATCTCTCTAACCCCCTTTATCAAATGTTTTATGTGTATGTGCACACCCCCAAAGCCACAGGAGAGCATTGAATCCCTGGAACTAGAACAACAGGAGGTTGTGAGCCACCCAACGTGGGTGTTGGGAACCAAACTCTGATCCTTTGCAAGAACAGCAAGGGCTCTTAACTGCTGAGCCATCGCTCTAGTCTCTTTTTCAAATATTTTTGCCCTGAGGTTGGCTGACTCCTCAATGGGGTCTCAATGGGGTAAAGGGTCCACTGTAAACACCAAATACATAAAATGTATACATTACATAGGTAAAAATAGATTTACAGAAAAGGATGAATCTGGGTGTGATGGCACACATCTTTAATATCTTTAATACCAGCAGAAGCAGAAGCAGGTGGAGCTCTGTGAGTTCAAAGGCCAGCCTGGTCTACATTGTGAGTGCCAGCACAGCCAAATCTACATAATGAGGCCCTGTCTAAAACTAAAAAATACAAAGATGAAGGTGGCAATGTTAATTACACCTGTGAGGACATACTGCTACACACCAGTAGAAAGTAGTTAACAGTTTTGAGTCTAACACCACCACATCCTGACAAGATTCCAAAGCAAAGGGAGCTCAGCGGAATCACCAGGGAGGAACAACTTGGTACAACCAGTTAAAACAACAAGTAAGACGGCACTATGCAGGGCTCAGGCAACCCACTGCAGTCACACACACTGTGAAGAGATCTGCGTACCGATGCCTTATGAAGCACACGTGAGGATATTCTGAAAGTGCTGTTCCTGGAAGCCAAACCGGGAAAGCCACCCAAATGCCAACAGGTATCGGGATGGCTACTGCGTGGCGGTGGAAAAACACAATGCTATACACAGGCTAACGTCTCAGATAGACCCTGAAATGGGTGAGGCACTACACAGGCATGGACATCTCTAGTGTTACAAAGTCAGGCAAAGGGCGGAGTAACTACATCAGGCCAAGCCCCAAATACCCACTTCATTGTACCCTGGGTCATTCCTCTAAGTGTCCCATGGTTGAACTTGGAAGGCTCACTCTGAGTCATCCTCTGAACACGTGGAAAGAAACAAGGTAGAGAAAGAAAAAATGTGGATGGAGGGAGTAGAAGCCAGAGAACAGGAGAGAGACAGACATGGGGTCCACGGTTCCAGGTTCTGTGGAACTAAGACGCTGAGGGGTAGGGAGCAAAAAAACGGGGAAAGAGTGATGGAGGGAAGAGAGAGATGTGCTGTCCCTGGGCTCCGAGTGTGCATGCCCCTCGATCCCCAAGGCTTCCAAGCAGCAGGTGAGTAGCCCAGGGGCCTCCCCTCTCCTCTAGAACTCCTTCCTGGAAGGAAGGACTCTGTCCAGGAAGAAAGCCTCCTAGGTTTGCAGAGGATCCAGGTGAGAAGAACTTTCTAGGAGGAAGAAAGCCTCCTGGGCCTGCAGTGGTGATCCCCAGGTAAAACACCCCAGGGTGCAGCAGAGCAGTCCTTCCTGGGGTCCAGGTGGCGGAAAGGCCTGAGAGCCTACCCCAGAGTCAAGAAGGCTGGGTTGCGTATTTCTTTCTGTCTGCCTTTCTCTGTCCTCTGCTGAGAATCCCAGCAAAGTTTTCGTTCCCACTCCGCTACCTGACCAGCATAGAGTGGGGTACCCACAAGGTGCCCGGTACTTCTCTGGTGGCATTCACGGTGCTGATGACCATGGGCTGCTCGTTTGTTGGATTCTTAGTCCCCAACCTCCTCTGCTCCACAACATACAGACAGTGCCAGCCAGCTGCTAAGGCTCTAATCAGTCTCCCGGCAGAGCAGGCCAGCACCGCCCTGCGGGGACAGCTGAGCACACCTGGCTAGAGCCAGGGGATGAGTAACAGTGAGGGTGGACAGTATAGTGTGTCACCTCCTGGCTACTCCACATCCCTTGGGGACCACGGAGGGCTGAACAGGTGCTGTCCTCAAGTTGATTGTAAACAATCCAGAGGACAGGCTGTGACTTCCCTTGGCACACAAGTTGGGGCCCCACACCACAGACCCACTGGTGGAAGGAACTGAGGTGCTATAGGAGGTGCTGGCAACTTTTCAGGGGTGGGAGGGTAGGCAGAGGACTATCAGCCAGAGGGGCTGGGCTTCACCCCTGCAGTGGGAAAGGAGGCGCAGGGCAGAGGTAGAGACAGAAGGCTCAAGTCCCTGCTGAGCTGTCTATAAGGTCCTGGTATCAGATGGTAAAACATCTTCAGGGTAGGAACCATGAAGAAACCATCTTTTAGGCCCTGGTTTCTTGTGGGGGAGCATTTGTGCTCAGGCCTTCACTCCACACCCTCTCCAGAAGCTCCCTATACAGCATGGACCAAAACACATCAATCCCGGGAGGGGCTAAGATCAGAACTTCAATCATTCGACGTCTCGGTCCACAAGGCCACCCCTCCAACCCAGCTCTCCTTACCTCTCTCCCATTTCTAAGGCCCCTCTACTCCTCTATCCCCAGAGGCCTGGAGAAAGTCCCCAGTTCTCCTAAGGACAAAGTACCCTGAAAGCTCATGAGTCATATACCTGTAATCCCAGCAGTGCGGGAGATGAGGCTAAGGCAGAAAGATGGTAAGTTCAAGGCCAGCCTGAGCTACATAACAGGCTCTATTATGAACTGGACTATACAGTACGACTCTGTCTCAAAATAAATGAGGAAGAAAAAAAAAGGCAGACGGTGCATGCCTGTAATCTCAGCACTGAGGAGACGGCAGCAAGGGGCAGGAATTTCAGATTATCCTCGACTGCACAGTGGGTCTAAGGACAGCATGGGCACCTGGGCTACATGAGACCCTGTCTCCCCAGCCCCCAAAATAAGGCAAACACATGGGCAGGTATGCAAAAGCACTTGCTGCTGAGCCTTATGACCTGAGTTTGATTCCTGGAACCCACACCCAGGTGGAAGGAGAGAGAATCAACTCTACAGAGCTCCACACACATGCCCCACCATATACTTTATTCACAATATATTTTTTTCAGACAGGGTCTTTCTGTACCCCCAGGTGGCCTAGAACTTGCTTGCAGTCCACGCTAGCCTCGATCTCACAGAGATCAGCCTGCCTCTACCTTCCAAGTACTGGGATTAAAGGCATGTGACACATGTGGTTTCACAATAATAATTTTACTTATATTTATATATTTTATTATTTTTATTTTTTGTGTACGAGTGTATTGCCTGCATGTGTGTAAATACAACCATGTCATGCAATGCCCACAGAGGTCAGAAGAGGGTGTTAGATCCCCTGGAATTGGAGTTACAGATGGTTGTTAGCTGCCATGTAGATGCTGGGAATTGAACCCAAGTCCTCTACAAGAGCAGCCAGTGCTCTTAACTGCTGAGCCACCTCTCCAGTTCCCCCTCCACAATAATAATTTTAAAAAGAAAAATGATTCAGTGATCAAACGCTTGCCCTCTGTGGGGTGAATGAGGTAATGGGTGTTAAGAGCTTCACTTCACATGAGGCCCATCGAATGCCAGCTCCCTTACTCCAGCAACAGTGCATGCTGACCACCCTGGCAGCAACGTCCACCCTGCCATGAGCTCTGATGACCCTTCAGTCTCTGCTGACCTCTGTCCACCTCACTCTGCCTTAAGCAAGCAGCAAGTATTTCTATTTTAAAATGTTTTATTTATTATTTTTATTTTATGTGCATGAGTGTTACCTGCATGTATGTAAGTGCACCCATGTCATGCAATGCCCACTGAAGTCAGAAGAGGGTGTCAGATTTCCTGGAAATAGAGTTATGGACAGTAGTTAGCTGCCTGATGTGGGTGCTGGGAATCAAACCCAGATCCTCTACAAGAGCAGCCAGTGCTCTTAACCAGCTCAGCAGCACATATTTCTTAAGCACTTGTGCCAGAGTGGAACCGAGAAGCAGACAGCTGAAAGATGCTCATCTTCCTGGGATGCTATGACTTAGATCTGGCTGGAGGGTCCTTCGTGGCTTGAAATTTAATCCCCATTGATCACAATGGAGATAAAGATGCTAGAAAGAACCCAGCTATGGTGTTCAGAGGCCGGGCCTTTGGGTAGTTATCGATTAGATGAAGCCATCAGGATGAAATGCCCAAGACTGAATTCCAGTGGCTTTATAAGGAAAAAGGGGCTGAGACAGCTGAATTAGTAAAGTGCTTTCCATACAGGCATGAAGACCCAAATCTGGATTCCCAGACCCATGTAAAAAGCCAGGAGTGGCAGAACGTACAACTCCATGCTAGGGGAGAGGACACATGCAAATCCCAGAAGTTCACTGGCCATTCAGCCTAGCTAAATCTATGAGCTTCAGGTTCAGGAAGAGACTTGTCTCAAAAAAAAAAAAAATAGTCAAGAATAGGGACACACACCTTTAATTCCAGCACTCAGTGGGGAGAAGCAGGTGATCTCTGTGAGATGGAGGCCAGCCTGGTCTATATAGGAAGTTCCAGGCTAGCTGGGGCTATAGGGAGACCCTGTCTCAATAAATAAATAATAAATAAATAAATAATAAATAGTGTCAAGTGTTAGAGGAAAAGACACTTGACATTGACCACACACACACACACACACACACCACAGCAGTTGTATCAGATGTGGTTCTTTCCCTTCAACAAGAATCATGAGCTAAAACCAAACCCTTCTTATTCATAGTTATCAACTCAACTCTCTGATATTCTTTTTAAGATATTTTTTATTTTTAATTTTAATTTTATGTATATAAGTGTTTTTTCTCTATGTGTATATGTAAGTACACCATGTGTGTGAAGTGGCCTTGGAGGCCAGAAGATGGGTGCCAAGGAGATACCCTAGAACTGGAGTTAAGGATGGTTGTTAGTTGCCATGTAGATGCTGGGAAGTGAACTTAGGTCCTCTGGAAAAGTAGAAAATGCTTTTAATTACCGGGTCATCTCTTCAGCCCAGATTCATTCATTTTTATTCTATGCGAATGAGTGTTTGCCTGTTTATGTGTTACATGCATCATGTGTGTGCAGTGCCTACAGAGACCAGAAGAGGGCATCAGAATCTCTGGAGCTATAGCTACAGTCACTTGTGAGTTGCCATGTTGGTGCTAGGAACTGAATCTGGTCCTCTCCAATAACAGCAAGTGCTCTTAACCACTATACCATCTCTCTAGCCCAACTCCCTGGTATTCTATTGTAGGAACCCAAAGCAAACTAATACACAAGAGCTGAGGACGGAAGTGGGGGCATAGAAATGGTCTCAGAAACAGACCCTGCTCTGGAGGTCTGCCTTGAAAAATGACACCAGCCAAAAGGTCCAAAGTAGTCTAAGACATCACCATTAGAATACATGAACAGCTGTAAATCACAAGGCCCCAAGTGTGTTCTAGGGACCAACAACATTGGATTCTCCTGAAAACTTGCCAGAAATTCAAATTCCAAGCCAACTATGAAGGTACATGCCTATAATCCTAGAACTCAGGAGGCAGAGGCAGGAGGATCACAGCTTTGAGGCTAGCCTGGGCTATACAGAGTGAGACCTTGTCTCAAAAGCAGGGTGGGGCTAAGAGGTCAGCTCAGTGAATAAAATGCTTGCCTTGTAAACATGAGGACCTGAGTGTGATCCCTAGGACCCACGTAAAAATGTGGGGTACAATGGCTCACGGTTGTACTCGCAGAGCTGAGGAGACTGAGACAGCAGGGTCCTGGGGCTCACTGGCTAGATTTAGCCCAATTGGTGAGCTCCGGGCCAATAAGGATTCTGTCTGAAAGGAGGTTCTGAGGATGACACCCCAAGATTGTCCTCTAATATCCACACACATGTGAAAACATGAGCATACCTACATACACACACACACAAACACATACATTTTTTTAAAAATCTTGATTAAAAAAAATTTCAAACTCCAGACCTCATAATATTATTGAATATTATTGAATATCATTGAATATTAGAGGGCAAAGCATGGCAGGGTTAGCTGAGATTCAACGACTCCCTGGGGATTTCTGGGACCCAGTCTGTGCAAGGGCCACTGCCCTACAGAAAGGGTGTTGGAACCCTCTGGGGACCGTTTTCATACCGATGCTCAGGTCCTGTCCCCACACACGGGGAGGCAGTGGAATTTTGTAAGAACTCAGGTGATCAGAACAGCCAGCCAGGACTGCAATGAGATGGAAAGGTCCCCTGGCGTCCTTGAAAGGTGTGGCTTCACTGAGAGAAAGATCTGGCTAGAGAAGGGAGCAAGGAAAGCGTGCCAGGAGAAAGCACTTGGGTTGAGACAAGAGCCTGTGGCCCACAGCTTCTTAGACAGGGAGTCTGTTGGAGTTCCGGATTGTGCTCCATAGCATCAAGTCTTACTTTGAGATGGCCATTGTATGCATAATTGCCAACAATATAACCCCCCGCCCCAAACTGGGGGCATAGCATGTGAATGGCCAGACCTCATTTCTTCTCTTCCTTCTGCCGGCACTTAAGACCCAGGACCACGATGGAGGTGCAGCTCAGTGGCCCAGCACTTGCCTAGCGTAAGCAAAGCTCTGGGCTTGATACTCAGCACTGAGGGGGTGGGAGGGGAGATCCAGGACAGGAATCAATGATAACTCTGCCTCCTGCTCCTTCCTGTCCGGCTGCCCTCTGATCTCACCCACTGTCTGCCCATCCCACAGCAGAGCACTTCCTGTGGGTGTGATGATAAGTCTCAGGTCCTCCCCTATCGCGGGGATGTTTATCTCTGCCCTAGTGCTATCACAGCAGCCTTGGGGATCAGTGCCTCTAGCGCAGAGTGGAAGAAGAAAGCGAGCGGCCGCGGGGGAGGGGAGAGTCGTGGCTGAGGCTGGAGTGGGGAAGATGCACCACAGGGAAATCCAGGGCAGGGCAGGGGTGCTAGAGCTCTGCCAAATCTGCACTAATTAAATGAGAATGGGCTGGGATGGGAGAGGTTTATCACTAGAGTGGTGGGAACTGTGGTCACTGAGTCTGCAAAGCCCTTGAGAAACTGTATTTGAGGTCATCAGACACACAGGGTCACCTTTTGGAAATCCCTCCCTTTCTCCCTTCCTTTTTTGGTTTTTTGAGACAGGCTTTCCTGTATCACAGGCTAGCCTCAAACTCATATTAGAATAGAGGATAACCCTGAACTTCAGATTCTCCTATTTCCTGGGGATTCCAGGAGTATGCTACCACACCCTGTTGATCTGGTCCTGGGACGGAACCCTGACTGTGTGCATGCAAGGCACTCCATCGACTGAGCTACATACACTCCCAGCCCTTCTACCGTTCTTTTTCCTCTCCTGGAGCACTCTATGCCTCTGTTTCCTCACTTGACGATGAGATATAAAAATCAAGAAGCTACAGAGTTGATTACATGCTGTTCCAAGTACTGAGTGCACTCTGGGCCTCACCACACTTGGCTTTCATTCTTAGGAAAATGCTAGTAGAGTGTGCACTTTTTAGGCACAGAAACTGAGGTATACTTAGGCTAAACAGCTTTCCCATGGTCCCACGGTGCTAAGTGGCAGAGGTGGGACTCCACACCAGGCAGCCTGGTCCCAGTGCCCACGGTGACAACATTCATCCAGACAAGGCTGCACAGGGCTGAATACATGGTATCTATGGTTAAGTCTCCACAAACAAGGACACCAGGGCCTGACTCCACCAGCCGGCCAAGTTTTCCACAACCCACCACCCTCTCTGAAGCCCAGTGTCCTGGTGCTCTGTAAAAGGTCTTCATGGGAGAGGCCTTACAGGTGATTACAGAAACAGGGAAACTGAGGCTGACCTGAGCCACATAGCTAGTCAGAGGCAGTGTGGGTCTCATGACCTGGTGACTTTCTCAACCAGAGGTCACTGTCCTTCCTCCACATCCAATGAAACAAATGCTTACTGCAGGTGTCCCTCAAGCACTTGGGAGAGCTGCCCCCTGCTCAGCCTGCTGAGCTTTCCAAAGAGGCCTATAGGGTTTGTCTAAATCGACCTCTCCTGGCCAGGCATCACAGGTCTCCAGAGTACCTGGGTCAGCAGCTCAGAAAGAGGCCAGGTGTAGTTCCAGGCCAAGGGACCCTGGACAGGGAAAAGAAAGTCCCAAACTAACACATACCCACCCCCAACCTTTAAAGGGAACTTCTGAAAAACACTAAAGAGGTCTTCAGAGGTTTAAGACATGAGACTCCCAGCTAGGAGTCAGCTGGGCCTGGGTTAGAACTCCAGCCCTCCACTTCCAAGCTGTTGATATTTAGCAATTTGCTTAACTTCTATGAATCATTATAATGAAAACAAGAATTCCTACCTTGATTCAAAGAGTTAACACACATTCAATGCTGGCAGCTATTGTTTGGGACTAAGTTTTATTAGGGTCCCCTTCCAGTACAGCACTTGAATATTCTAATACAGTGAGTGCTGTTGTTCTTGTTTCTCTGTCACAGACAGGCTTCTACACCATTCATCCAGAGAGGACTAGATTCTGTAATCTCACAACCACACACACAAACTGGCATCCATTACACCAACCTCACTCAGACCTGGCTCCAAAGAGCAACACCACGTACTCACCAGGTACCTGACTCTGTTCTGCCCTTAATCCTCCCAGCAGCTTGCCTGGTGACTTTGGGTCTATTCCTTCCTTTCACAGAACATGCTTGGAGATCGACTATACCCTGGGAGAGGGACACTGCTGGCAGCTCTGGGAACCTGAACTCCCTCCCTGCCCCCCACCAGAGGAGGCCTGAGCTCTATGGCAACCCCAAGCTGGGCCCCAAGTGTCCACTGCCCTCCATCCCCAGGACAAAGGCCTAACCTGGCTTTCATGCCAGCTGTGGTTGGGGAAACCCCTGCTGCCTGCAGAAACCAAGTTGACTTTGAAAAGGAAGAGACAGAAGCCAAGGGGGGTGGGGGGGTGGCTGGGCCACTCCCTGTGGGGGCAGGTGCTAAGTAACTCTATAAACCCTGGCTAATGATGCAATTACAGCCATAAACAGAGCCCAGGAGGGTTCAGGGCCAGAAGTCAGACCCTCAAAGGGCAGCTAGGCAGAGGGGTGAGGTCCTCTCCCATCTACTTACCAGCATCCAGGAAATGGGCTGGAGAGGGGTCACTGGTGATGGGATGGATGTGGGCATGGGCACCCCACCGGTGCCTGAATGGGCTCTTGCCTGCCTCTCAGGCCCACTCCCTGCCCACCTCTGACTGTGAGTCACCAGGCCATCAGCCCTCAAAGCACAGTTGGCTCTCTGTGGACTCGATGCTCACCCTAGATGTCCCTTGTTCCATTCCCTGTACCTTTTCCATGGGACCTGGAACCAAGAAACCTGGGTCTCCTTTTGGCTCCCACCTCCCAAGTGAAGGACACATTAGCACTGGCTGTACCAGGCCTTGTAAAGTCCAAGCAATAATATCTCCTCTCTGAGGAGCTGAACACAGAGTCACCCCAAACAGACCTGAACTTCATTACACTCTCTACTTCCCAGCTCTCCTGTACCAACAACCAGGAGGCAGGCCGAAAGAAGAAAGTCAAAGGTGTTGTGGGGGAAACTGAGGCACAGTAAAAGCCTACCCTCAGACCATCAAGAAGGGCTAGATATGCAACAGTCCTTCCACAAGTGTCTCCTGGCAGATCGGTAACTATGACTGGTGGTCTCTCTCCAAACTGGGCTCTGCGCAAGGGCAGGGCTTGTAGGGCTGGCTCCCGGTTTGGGCACAAGCTGGTTGGGAGGGACAGGACCAAGACGCCAGGCCTCAGCATTCCAATCTGCCAGCATCTGCACCTGGCTGCCCTAGAGGAAACCGGAGACCGGCCCCCACCTCACCCCCAACAGCCCAAGTGCCAGCAGAATCTGGGCCAGCGCGGGTGCAGGGGCTTGAGGCCATGTCCCAGGGGCCTGCTTCTCCGCTGCATCAAGCAAGCCCTCACTCCTGGTTGGAGGTGGGGTAGGCGGTGATGAACCCACACTAGTCTAGTAAACTGTGGGCTCAAGTTTAGTCCACACCGAGCCATCCCCAGCTCAACAGGCGAGAGAGAGCTCGACGGCTGGAGCCGACCGAGGTTAGGGAAGGGCGCCGCGGTGAGGGACAGGCGGAGAATGGAGGGCGGGGGCCCGGGCAGAGCCAGCGCTGGCGCAGACCAGCCCCGCCCGGGCGCCCTCCCTTCCTCCCCTGGGCGCGGGGCTGGGGCGCGCCAGGCGGCTGCAGCGCGAACCTGCTCGCGCAGCCCAGAGCAGCTCGGGGCAGCCGTGCGTGAAGCCAGAACCCCGCGCCGGGGCGGGGATGGAGGGGCGGGGACCCAGGTGGCATCGGCCGGCTCCCTCGAAAGAGGCGATGGGGTCTGGAGTGGGAGAGAGACAAGGGCCATGATCCGGCGGAGCGGGCTAGCCTGGGTTAGGCGGCGCGGAACTGGGGTGGACAGGGGAAAAATGATGTGTTTTCCGGGATTCAGGACCCAGACGGGAACCCAGAGGGGGTCTCGGGGCTTAGGGAGGCGGGCAGACGGCTGGGAGCCTAGGACAGGAGAAAGGGGGTGCGCAGAGAGTACGATCCAGAGTTGGGGTTCACTAGGATGATGAGATAATGCAAGTGGAGAGGCTTGCCAGGGGCATCGGGGGTCGAAAGCCGGGGTGGCTTCTCCTGGAGACCCAGGAGGTGGAAAGCCATCCGAGGGAGGGGAGGAGGGGGACGTCCACCCGCCCCCCTGCAGCCCAGCCCCCGGGGCGTGGCGCCTCTCGGCCCTCCCACTCCCCGGGACCATCCAGGCTGGGCCTGGCCCCGCCGGCCTCGGCCCCCGCACACCTCCTGGGGCCTCTGGCTCCCTCCCCCGCACCTCCCGCCCCCGCAGCATCGGGGGATGGGGAGAGAGCGCAGGGCCTGGGCGTCTCTCAAAACTTCTTGCAAGTTCTCTCGCGCCTCCCGCCCCTGCTGCGTTCAGCTTCCCGGGCCGGGAAGGCCCGTGCCCGCCCCGGCCCCTCCCGCCCCGGTTACATAAGGTCGTCGAGCAGCCGCCCCCGGCCCGGCCAGAAAGGAGGGGTCCGTGGGGCTCCCCGGATCGCGCGCTGCACCACTCGGGCTACGCGCCGGGCACTCGGGGCTAGACCTGCTGCGGGCGGGTGGCGGCGCGGTGCACTCCATCCCGCTCCAGTCCGCACCCCCCACCCACCCACCTGTCTCCAGCACCCACAGGAGCGGAGCTGCGGAGCTAGGACGGGGATCCCCAGCACCCCCCATGCATCCTTCGCCCCCTAGTCCCGCTCACCTCGCTCTGAAGGTCAATCTGTCCGCCGCCGGCGCCCTGCGGTTCCGGCAACTTGTCCCAAGTTTGGGTGCCCGACCCGCGAGCTTCGCCCGCCGCCCGCTCTCGGGCTCCTTGGGCTACGCGCCACCAGCGAGGCCCGCCCCGTCCGCCCTTCCCACCGCCGACGGCGCCGTCGCCGTTCCCTGGGTCCCGCCCGCAGCCGCCGCCTCCGCTGTCACCTAGCCCCGCGTCCGGCGCCCGGGCTCCGGCTGTCACTCCGCACCCACTTCCCGCTGTGTCCGGCAGAGGGCAGCACCCGCCCCCAGCGGACCGCCCCGCTCCGCCCCCCCCAGTAGGCCTACCGCGGTGCCCTCTGGGAAACGTAGTTTTCCCGCTGTAGCGCCGCGGGGCACGCTGGGATTCGCAGTCCCACTCTGTGGGCCAAGGTGCACAAGTAGTAAGTAGACCTTTGGTTTAGGATTTGTGACCCACTTCTGCCCTTTCAGATTTTCTCTGTTTTTTCAATCGAGGATGCCTGGAACTAGGCCCCACTGCATTATTACATTGTGTCCTGTCTGATCCAAAAGGAAGGGCTGTTTTTCCAGAAATGAAGAAAAGGTATAGGTTCTGAGATGTATACTGTTGTTATGGAAATCAATACATGGTAAAACCCAGTTTCTCTCCTGGTTTGTGTCAAAGGTGATGCAGCAGAGGTGATGCTGCCAGAATTGCCAGCAGCAGCCTGACATGTACTCAGGTAAAACTGGCCCCTTGACTTCTTTGCAATAAAGAAAAGAAAAGAAAAAAGAATTTCAGAACCAGCCAGTACGAAGCAGAGTTGGAGTTTAATAAAAAGATTTTTTTTTTTAAATCAGGCTTTCACTATGTGGCCCTGACTGGCCTGGAATTCGTATGTAGACCAGGCTGGCCTGGAACTCAGAGATCTGCCTGCCTCTGCCTCCCAAGCGCTGGTACTAAAGACATGTGACCCCATGCCTGGTGAGGCGAAAAGATATTTTTAAATGCAGATTAAGAACAGAGGTTCAGAGAGAGGTCCTTTGGGAAAGAGTAGGCTCACCTGAGAACTTGGGTGTGGGCTTCTCAAAAGACATTCATTTCTTTACCATAAGCAGTGTGTATTTATTTATTTAGGATTTTGGTGAGTTCTGAAGTTATCTTCATAGTATTGCTAAGACACTTTAATGAGATCACAGGATGGGATAGTTCTTGAGGTATGCCTGATGGTATCGGGATTGATAAGGTAAAACTCTAGATCGTGCAAGTGTTACGATATCTTTACTGTAAACAAAATAGTCTTGCTTATGAGATTCCCAGAAAATGCCTGGGAGAGAAGTGAGGTTACACTCCAGGCCACATATGCTTAGGCCTGGCTTATTGATATTTTATCATTCTTAAAGAAATATTGTCTCAGCTGGGTGTTGTGGTGCACACCTCCAGCACTCTGAAGGCAAGAGGCAGGTGGATCTCTGTGAGATCAAGGCCACCTTGGTCTATATAGTGAGTTCCAGGCCAGCTGGGAACACAGGGAGACCCTGTGTCAAAAAGGCCAAAAGAAAAAAGAGAGATTGTCTCTCTGTCATCATTCTTCTCAGTGAATGTTAATTGTGCTGGAATTTTTTTTTTCAAGTTGGTGAGGATCAACCAGATTCTGGAGTGAAGGGCTCTTTTTCTCTCACATTCCCATATTTCTCTCTGTCTTTCTATCCTTTCTACCAGGGGGTGCATGATCTGAATCTTGCCTTTTAAAAAATATTTTTATTACTTTTATGAGTATGAATGTATTGCGTGCATGAAAGTAGGTGTACCCAGTGTTGTGCAGTGCCGGAGGAAGTCAGAAGAGGGCATCCTCCTGGAACTGGAGCTACAGATGGTAGTTAGCTACCATGTGGGTGACTAAGAATCCAACAAGCGTCCTCTGCAAGAGCAGCCAGTGCTCTTAACCGATGAACCATCTCTCCAGCCCCATCTTGCTTTTTTATCCCTGCCCCTGAGTATAAGAGGCAAGGTTGGAACCACCCTGGTGAAATGTGGCGTTTGCTCTGCTGGCCCTGATATAGGTTCTCCATTTACGTGAAACTTCCTGGTGCCCATCGCCATCACCTTTTACAGGTCAGCATTTTTCGTCTCCTCTGTTTCCCTTCCTCCTGACAGAAGTGAGGGATGCTGAGCCATCCTATTTTGCTTTCCTTCCCTCCGCCCCTTTCCCCGCCACCTTCTCCTCCTCCTCCTCCCTCCCATTCTGCTTCCTGGTCACCCTTTCTTCTCCTTCTCCCTTTATCATGTTGCACCATTTCTGGGGTTTCTCTAGGAAGCTTCTAAGGAACAAGAATGACGTCTAGTGAGACAGACCTCTTGCTGAGCTTGCTGTAGCAAGTCAACTTGATTTCCATGTAACTCAAATAGCTACTGCCCTTGTCCATGGCTGAGGGACAGACCTCCATCAAATTACAAAGTCTAGGACAGGAGGCTGAGTAAAAAATAAAATCATCCTAACCCAGCCTCAACCTTCTGAAGCCTTTCTGGAAATATTTTAATTATTTTCATTTTATGTGTATGAGTGTATTGCCTGCATGTACGTGTCAGAAGAGGGCGTTGGATTCCCCTGGAACTAGATGATTGTTAGCCAGTATGTGAGTGCTGGGAATCAAACCCTGGTCTTCTGCAAGAGCAGCCAGGGCTCTTAACACTGAGCCATCTCTCCAGTCCCATCTGGAAATATTTTATCTAGCAGCATCCTGCTTCCTTAAGGACCCACCATTGTTACCAATGCACAGAGGCACCAGCATCCTTTAGAAGATTCTACTCAAAATCGATTAACAGATGAGGAGACAAACCCTTCATTCTGGATTGTACCAGCCCTTTAGTCACAATATACCTGTAGCCCTGACACCAGTGGGGGAGTTTGGGGAAGTGGGACAACAGACCATTTCCTCTTTGTCTATCACATAGAGCTCTTCCCAACCCCCACTACCCCTGCTCTCTCCCTCTTCAGAGGAAGCTGTGAATAAAGTCCAAGCTCAGAGATACTGGCTTATCCCCAAACCTGGCCTCAGGCTCTGCTTCCCTTAAAATCTCAGTGACCCACTGGGAAACCTTGTGGCCACTGAGGTCAATCAGAGTGAAACTTGCCCTGATTCATTCTCACAATTCCCTGAGACTCAGAGTACCTGACAGGCCCAGCTCCCCGAGCTTCACCCCCATACAAAAAAAACCAATAGGCTAGTTACTGTAGAGGACTATTTATTACTAGAGAAAGTCTAGGGTACAAGAAAGGAAGTTTAAATGCAGAAAGGAAGGAGAGAGGGAGCCCAAGATGGAGGGTCGAGAGGAAGAAGGGTACAGCGGTATGTATACAGGTAGCAAGTCTAGACAGAAGTGGCAAAGCCCACCCTGTTGTTGCCCATGTCAAAGATGGCATAGTAGGACCTAAGGAAGACATCTCCAAGGATCCACATGGGCTGGCCGCTCTCAGAGGTCAGAAGAGTGCTCTCAAGGCCCACCATGCAGATGCCACTGTCCTGTTCAACAGAGAGACAGAATTCACTCACCTGCTCTTGTGTGGCCTGGGCACGTGCAAGCCCTGAGCCTTGTGTGACTCAAAGACTGCTCAGAGGGCTCATAGGATAACTGAGCCCCTCCATCCCAAAGCATAGGCTCCTTAGAGGGATTTCTCCAATAATATGAATTTGGGCCCTCTTGAGGGTGGGGGTCTTCTCATCCCACAATCACACACACACACACACACACACACACACACACACACACACACACCTTTCTTCTGATCTTCTACAGATCAGTCTGGTAGTTAAGCCTTGAAGCCTGACCAACTTGGAGTCAACCCTTAGCTTCACCCTCATTAGCTGTGTAGCCTTGGATCAGTCACTGAACCCTCAGAACCTCCAGGTTTTCATTTGTAAAGAGAAATGAATGTCTCCCTCACCTAATGCTGTGGCAATAAAATGAGACAGCATAGACCAAGTACAATTGCTAAATGTAGTAAAGGCTCAACAAAGAGCCCAGTGCCGGTCTCCATCAACTGATGATCACAGATAATGGATGGCACTCTTCCAGGTGGGGAAATTGCAGTCGGAGCTACAATGGATTGCAGAACGGCACAAGGCAAGCTTACCTGGATGATATAGGAAGACGGCTTCAGAGGGAACTGCACACCATTGAGGACAAAACTGAAAGTGGGCAGGCTGCTGATGGTGTCACAGCTCACAAAATACTGCGGAGGAACAGGGTCTAGGTTACGCCCGCGAGAGATCTTCCCGCCGCCTACTACTTTAGCATCCTACACCCAAGGCCGCATCCTCCGTCTGGTTTGGACTAGAGGACACAACTCCAAGGGAAATTTTACTTTGATAACCCCAGTGTCCCACGGGAGGATTAGCATAGAGTGGGGGACAATCAGGGAGACCTGAGGAGTCCCCTACTTCAGAGTTTCCCTCCTGCGCGTACTCCCCCTCTCTGGCCTTTCTCTGCACATATCCTTTAACATATACATCTGTGGAAAGTGTAGTCATGGGTCCCTCCGAAGTTAGTGAACATGGGTTTATTACGAAAACCCTTTGCTAGGCTCAGGACAGGGGGAGCAGGCGAGCATGGTCTGGCAGAAGTGGGACAGGTAGGGCATAAAGGGCTGGCCCGTGTCACTCTCTCACTTGGCGCCATCCTCCAGTTAGTCTGCTCTAACCCGGAGCCCAGAAGGTGTTTACTCCGTATCCCAGGGTTACAACAGCTCAGAAGACATTCCTATCTCCAATAACCTCTCCTAATTCCCTCAGCTCCAGCCTCTAGGCAGCTCTACCGTCCAGAATTCAGCTATCCTTGTGTTTCCAACAGGAAACCACAAGCCCCACCTGGCCCTCCCTGAGGAAGGGGGACCTCCCCCCACCAAGCACACCTCTCCATATTCTTCCTGGGCCCCGATGAACTGCAGAAGTTCACTCAGGTACTGTGAGGGCATGGTGAGCAGGGAGGTGCCTGTGTCCACAATGCCTTGGCAGCCCTGGGAGCACCAGCCGGAGATCTGGCCGTCGATGAGGAAGCTGAATGGCGAGGAGACAATCAGAGTGAGCTTCCCTGGACAGGGACATAGGCAGCTGCCATACGGAGACAAGGTGTCTCCTATCATCCCGGAGTTTATCCAAGGCCATCTTAATGACCACTGAATCTACTAAGTTTTCAAGGAAAGTTCTAAAAGT
Source organism: Eospalax fontanierii (assembly GCA_035773235.1). Lineage (NCBI taxonomy): Eukaryota > Metazoa > Chordata > Mammalia > Rodentia > Spalacidae > Eospalax > Eospalax fontanierii. The sequence goes on from CM069549.1 coordinate 9,026,599, forward strand.
ACAGAAAGCCAGAGCCATTGATTCGCTGCAAGGACTTTGAAACGCATTTGATTGCTAATGCGTGCTGTTGGACTACAGGGCCTCTCAAGTTTGGGATTCCATGTTCTTCCCTCCCTGTCTGGCCCCAACCCCTCTTCTCTAGGTTTAGCTGTGCTGTGATGCTCCTGCAGAGGCCAGTTGTGACTTAGGGGGAGGTTATGTCTCAGGGATCCTTCCACAGCCAATCTCCACTAGGGGTCCCTGGATATATGCATGGTAGATGGTGTCTTGAGCCCAAAGAAGGCCACAACCCTAAGACCCCACCACAGACTCACTCTTCAATGTCAATCTGCCAGTAGAGCTCTTGGGTAACAGGGACCCAGGTAATCTCCCCAGTGTACAGGTTTTCATCCACACCTCCAAAGACGATCTGTCCACCGTCAGATCCCTGCTGGCTGTGGGAGACAAGAAGGGCCAGTCAGGGAGTGAACAGACAAGAGATTCCGTGCTGAGCAGCTGCCTTCAAAGAAAAGCACCTCCTTCCCTGGCTCCAGACTGGGGCTCCCTGAGGACAGGCCATGTCTCCTCAGACTGGGGCTCCCTGAGGACAGGCCATGTCTCCCCAGACTGGGGCTCTCTGAGGACAGGCCATGTCTCCCCAGACTGGGGCTCCCTGAGGACAGGCCATGTCTCCTCAGACTGGGGCTCCCTGAGGACAGGCCATGTCTCCCCAGACTGGGGCTCCCTGAGGACAGGCCATGTCTCCCCAGACTGGGGCTCCCTGAGGACAGGCCATGTCTCCCCAGACTGGGGATCCCTGAGAACAGGCCATGTCTCCCGAGACTGGGGCTCCCTGAAGATGGAGTGTGGAACTCAGGCTCCCTGTGGAGGCCTCTTGGAATGATGCTGTCCCACGGAGCGTTGCCTTTGGAGGACCTTCTGCTTTGTGGACTCCATCCATACTACACTGTTGGGCACAATGCAGGGTGGGCCTAGCTAGGCCACCTGCCAGGAGGAATGGAGGAATGGCTCTCATGGGTGTGGTGCTCCACACCGGTTGGTTGTGAAGCCAGTTTCTGCCCAGCACCTGGAGAGAACCTCATCCACCTGGGAACAAACTGCAGTTGGCTGTGGTCAGGACCCTACCCCCTAAGGCTATTGGCTAACAAGACCTGTAAGACTCTCTGCTCTTTCTTGAATAAATGAGTTTGCAGCAGACCACCACCTCTGGCTTTCCACTCAATTCCTGGAGGCGGTGTCTTGATTCCATACCTGCTCAGCCCCAACCCCACCTGGCCCTGAGTGCTGGGACCCCTGACACTACACTGTCTTCTGTTTTGTTTTGTCTTTACTTCAACCAGTGGTGGAACCTGTCACCAGAAGCCCTGCCCAAGCCCAACTTGTTACTTTTCTGTTGGAATGAGAGAGAAGCAGGGCTTTGGCAGAAGAGAGGGAAAGATTTTCTATGTTGTTTCAGTAGCCTTCCTGGCTGATAGCCCGAGTACAGAGTACAGGACTGGGTGGAGCTCCTACAGAGTAACTGTAAACAGAAGAGAAAAGTAAGTTCACAACACTGTTAACACAGCGAAGGTGCTGGATGTGAGATTCAGGCCCAGACGGCGCCTGTTTATGTTCACTGGAAAAGTAACAACTGTCTTAAAAGTCAATTCTGGGCCTAGACCAAAAAACTCCAAGACCAGTTGGAACAGTAGATCAAAGGAGAGATTACAGAAGGAATACAGAATGGAAAACTGTGGTCAGATTGGGACTTCACTGGGTGAGCACAGGAGGCTCACCCAGGAAGTCTTAGAATGACAGCTGAGGCTCTCAGAGTTTAGCAGAAAACAGGCAGACTGTCTAGGCCAAGGAACACAAGGAAAAACTGGATGGGTTGGTGAGATGGCTCATCAGGTAAAGGGGCTTGCTGCCAAGCCTGACGACCCAAGTTTGATTCCAGGGACCCACATGGGGAAAGGAGAAAACTGACTCCTGCAAGTTGTCCTTTGATCTCCACAAGTGGGCTGTGGGATGCGCCTGCCACCCGACCCTCACCAACACAAATAAAGAAATGTTTTCTAAAAATGGAGCAAGACTCAGCCTGGTGGCGCATACCTTTAATCCCAACACTTGGGAGGTGGAAGCAGGGGGATCTCTATGAGTTCAAGCCCAACCTGGTCTACATAGTGAGTTCCAGGCTAGCCAGTACCGTTAGATCAAAAAACGAAAACAAACAAGCAAAAAAAAAAAAAAGATGCAATGGACAGCAAACAGATACAAGGGTGAGGTGGGTGGGAGACAAAGTTCAGGAGTCTGGGAAAGAAAGTTCTGGGGCAGGTGTGGCTGAAGCTATAACCCTCAAACGGTTGAACCTCAGCTGAGTGGCAAAAGGAGAGAATTTAAAGCTGCTCACCTGCCAAGGTAGACACCAAAGAGGGGCTGGGAGAGGGCTCCCTCGTTCAGCATGCCCTGCAGGGCCGTGGTAGCACCCCCTGCGGACAGACCGGGGTAGGCCAGGCCCATGATGCCATCGAATTCAGCGTAGACAAAGTCGGTACCGGGTTCAGTCTCACTCAGGCCAAACTCCTGGTTGGGGACCTTGATGCCTTGGACCTGGAGGGAGAGTTAAAGAGAGGGTGGGTGAAGTCAGACTGTGCCCAGCTCCCCGAGGCCCTTCTCCTCAGAGGCCTCTGTGTTCATGCTTCACCTCAGCTCCTCTCTGCTTTTTGCTAACTCTGACAAGAGCCACCTTCGCTGCAGCACTCTCCCCACCCCAACCATCTCTCTCTCTCTCTCTCTCTCTCTCTCTCTCTCTCTCTCTCTCTCTCTCTCTCTCTCTGAAGAGCTAAGGCCACATCCAACAGGTTCCTCCTGGCTTTCCCAGCCCCTGACACAGGATGAGCCTTAGTGAGTGTCAGCCCTGTTGTGCAGACTTCCTGTCCCAGGCTCCAGCGCACAGCTTTTCCATCAGGTTTCAGGGGCTCCACATCCCTCACCCAGGAGTCGGGGAGCTTCACTCACAGTCAGGGTGTCATAGCCGAAGAAGCCAGTGAGGCTGCCGGTGCCGTACTGCAGGGAGAAGGTCTTCTTCTTGGTGTAGTAGGTGGAAGACTTCCTGGGGTTGAAGCGGGAATGTGTGGCTGCAAAGCAAGGCAGGATGTGGAGGTCGGGCTTGTGAGTTGAGGGCTTCCCACTCTCAAATCTGGGGTGAGTCTTCCCTCTTCAACCTCCCACTCAGCCTGGAGTTTCAGAATCCCCTACCTAAGCCACCAAGTCATGGTGTAGCCAGCCAAAGCTCCCAGGATCAGCATCAAAGACCCATGAAAGCTGGCCAGCTGTGGCCCTAAAAGCCCCTCTGACTTATAGGGACTGTCTCAGGACTGTGGCCTTCCTGGTAGCAAGGTTGCTTAAACTCTACCTCTGTGGTCCAGAAGACCCCAGGCACACAGACTACTGAGTGACAATTCATCAGCAAAGAAGTGAATGGGCCTACAGGCATCCTTCATCCCTTAGCCTCCACCCGTTAAGAAGCTGATCATACCGAGATCTTGAGGTGGCACGGACTATATAGCCAAAGAGAGATCCCTTAGACCAAAGATGTCAGGACCCAAGCCCCAAGGCTTTGTCAGGGACCAAAGAAGCTAAGTACCATCTGTTGTCCAAAGTACTGCAGGACAGGACTGTTCCCAGTACTGTTCCATCCTTTAGACACACGGGATGAGTGAAGTGGAATAGAAAAGTCTAACTGACTGGCAATAGCTTTTCCCAAGTAATCCAAACATGGGGGATGAATTAAAATGGAGGGGTGAGGTGGGCTGGCACAGATGAAGAGGCGCATAGTGCTCAGGAGGGAAGGCGAAGCGGCCACCCAGCTGCAGGACCGTCCTCTTTCCCTTAGCTTGGATATGCCACATGTCCACACAGTTCCTCGGCCCTCTCTAGGAGTGACGGTCTCCTGGCATCCCCTCCCCACCCCGGGAGGTGTCTCAGTCCCTTTCCCTGTTCACCCAGCACTTACTGCAGGCCTCACTCTTGCAGTAGATAGAAGGTACCCACAAGTTGGAGGAGCCAGTATCAAAAAGGACCAGGAAGTTCTGAGGTGGAGTTCCAATGCTGATCTCGCCAAAGTAGGCAGCCTGGGAGAGAGTCACAGAGTAAGTTGTTCAGCTCTGAGGGATCCAGGGCCTCAGCTTCTCCACCGGTGAGCAGTGAAGGATCCAGCTGCTGCCCACCTGCCCACACCAAAAACGCCAGCCCAAGTCTTCCGTCTACACCTGCCTAAACTCACAGATGCCCAGTTTGGGCTCCTCCAGGGCAGCCACAACGCCCTCTTGTGGGCACAACTGTGAGATCAACGGGAGCTCTTCTCTGTTCTCTGCCTGGACAGTCACCCACAGCAGACTTGGAAAAGGGAGTGAGCCCCAGGATGGGAGGGCAGGGAGCCCTCAGCTTTGGCAGCAGGGACACAGACACCCCGAACAAGTTAGGACTTACGTCCATATAGGCTATGGGCTCATAGAGCACGCTGAAGTCGCCGAAGTTGCCAAAGCGGTACTTCTGGCCAGGGTCCTGCTTGTGGTTCTTCAGGAACTCCTTGAGCAGGCCTTTTTCCCTCATGGTCTCACGGATGGTCTTCATCTTCTTCAGGGGGATCCTGCAGAAAGCTAGGGGTCAGGCCAGGGCCCTGCCTCCTTCCTCCTCCCAGCTCTACCTCAGTCTCTGCCCTGTCCCACACATGCCTGTTGCTTGTGTCCTTTTCTGTCTCCTATCTCTGTTTCTAATGTTCCTCTCTTTCTCCCTCTGCCTTTTTCTCCTCGTTTCCTTGAGCTCTGAAAATTCCCCTCAGTGCTTGCTCCAAGATTCAGAAAACAGTCAACTTTCCCCATACCTGTCCTTACCCCAGCTGGAGGGTCCTCCTGTTGCCCCGGCCCCCTGAACTCACATACCCTGTGACTCCCCGACCCCCGAAGGAAGGGGGGGGGGGACTTGGGACATTACTCTGTTAGAATCTATGCTTTTTTTTTTTTTGAGACTGGGTCTCATATAGCCCAGGCTGGCCTTGAACTCACTATATAGTCAAGGTTAACTTTTAATTTCTGATCCTTCTGCCTCTACCTCCCAAGTGCTGGGATTACAGGTGTGCACCATCATGCCTGATTTATGGGGTGCTGGCGATCAAACCCAGGCATTGTGCATGCTGGACAAACATTCTACCAACTGAGTCACATCCTCGCCCCAAATTGGTGTCTTTTAAAAGGTGCTAGAGAAGGAAAGTTCACCCCCAAAATCCCTCCCTATGGTGGCCCTGTGGCACCAGGTGATGTGACAGAGCCTGAGGAAGGGGTATGGTGCCTGTTCTTCCTCCTGTTAACTCTGTGACCCAGGGCATCACCACACTTCTCAGAACACCGGTCCATGGAGTAAGTGGCTGGAGTTGGAACTTATGAATCATGGTTTCTGCCCATGTCACCACAGGCACAATCACCCAGTGACAGGCTCTTTCTCTAAGATCTGCTAGCTGCCATTGCCCAGGGATGTCTGTGCATCCACCCAGGCCTTGCTCCAGGACCCAGAATTCCTGTTTATTTTTACTTCTTTCTCTGTCTTAATCCCCATTTCCTTAGAGCTCTACGTTCTCCAGAAATTCTCTGCTAACCCCCTTCCCATGAGCTATACCAACCACCTCTACCAAGTTCGCACAGCAGAAGGTTCTGATAGGAGCCGGATCTTCACCTATTAAGTGACTAGGTAACCCGCCTGACAAGATGGCTCAGCAGGTGACGGCACTTGCCACCAAACCCGATGACTCTGAGTTAGATCCCTTCAGCCCACATAGTTGTAAGAAAGAACTTCCTCCTAGAATTTGTCCTTTGCTCTCCACATGTGTGTGGTAGCACACACACCTACACAGACTAAATAAATAAAAGTAAAGAATAAAATGAGGATCTTAATATAAAAACAAATTTCCAGGTATGAAAGTATGTGTACACGCAAGTTCACATGTGTTATCTGTAACGTGTGAATCCCCCTATGTACGGTATCTCTCAGTTACTACTGATACCTAATACAACCTCAATGCTTCATCAATAATTGACTGTACTGAGAGAATAATGTCAAGAAAGAAAAGTCATGAGCAGTACGTATCTAATTTTCTTCAAAATGTTTTCGGTTTGCCACTGATTGACTACGTAGATGCAGATAGCCTGGCTGTCCCCCTAATGGCAGGGAGGCAACATGGCAGGCTGGGCACCCTTCTGATGTCCTTGCAAGCCCTGCCTTGTGCGCCACCATGAGTTCCTGTCATACCTTAGCCTCTAGAGATTTCCATGTCCTCCTGTTTCTGCTAACGTGACTTTTGTGTCTGCTGGCAAACTGAAGATCCGTGGGGAACTTCTAGAAAGGAATTGTAGTCCTTATCCAGAAAGCACGGGTCCTTTGTGCCTGGGGGCAGTGGTTGGCCTTACTCTCTCTGTTTCAGGTCTGTAAGTTTCCCTTTGACTAGACGTTTCCTGAAGGCAGGGCTGTACCACTGACTCCATCTCTGACTCCCGAGTAACCCTCACTCTGACAGCCTTCCCTTCCAGCAGCAATCCCATCCTAGAGGAAAGCGGCCATTGCCTGGCCCAGGTGCCCCTCGCAGGGTTCCGGGATCCCACCTAAGCCTCCTGCACCTACAGCTGGTCCCCTGTCTCACCTGAGCAGCTCTGCCTCCAAGAGCGGGAGGCAGAGCAAGGCCACCACCATCCACTTCATGATGCCGATGCGCAGCTGGTCGCAGAGGAGAAGCTACTCTGGGTTCGACCGTTGCGGTGGACTGGAGACCTGAGCTGTACTCCTTCCTTTTATACCCCAGGACCTAACCCAGACTCTGCCTCCCAAGCGCTGGGTAAGCATGACCCCCGAGTCAGGGTGTCCCTTGGACTCCATGTATCAAGGTTTCTGTGTATTTTTCCTTCTGGAGCATGGCCATTACACTTTTCATCCTGTTGACTTTTTAATTCAAGCAGGGAAGGCCAGGAATGACAAGAGATAAGAGGGAACAAAGTGGCCTCAAGGTGGAGTGGCAAAGATGACGTCTTCTCCGGGAACCAGAGGTGTGATGTGGGCATTTTGGGGCAAGGGCCTGAGTGAGGGGCAGAGGACCCAATGGCAGGATTCCTCAACTTGAGCTCCAGTGGCATTTGGTAGCAAACAATCCATTGTCATGCCTACTGTTTTGTGCATCATAGGGTACCAAGCACGGTCTCTTCCCACTAGATGCCGGGAACAGCGTCCCAGCTGTGGCCACCCAGATGTCTCCAGGTATTGTCAGTTTCTCCTTGGGAACAAAGTCCTTGAAAACTGCTGATGTAGCTAAACTGAACCACTTAGAGGTCAAACAAAAGTTCTACCTTCAGCACCCCTTAAAGCCTTGGGAAATGGAGTTTGGGGTATCTGGGGAATCAGAGACTAGGACCTAGTCTATGGTTATGATCATGGTGTCAGGGAGGCTGGTGGTGATGACAGGGGCTGTGTGGGCAGCCCTGATACTTGGGCTAGGGTGCTGGTGGCTGAAGAAGTAGTGTGTAGTGACTTCAGAAGTTTTCAGGGTGAAATCCTATCTTAATGTTGTGTGTGTATACAACACACTCACAGAGGAAATCATACCAGTTCTGGCTGGGCCTCTTGCATGAACTAGAACAGATGCCCATGGGGCTGGAGAGATGGCTCAGCGGTTAAGACTATTTAGACTGCTCTTGCAGAGGACCTGGGTTCAGTTCCCAGCACCCACATGGCAGCTAACAAGAGTCCACAACTCCAGTTCCAGGGAATCTGACACTCTCTTTCGATCTCCATGGGCATTGCACAACATGTATGTATTTACCTACATACAGGTGAAACACTTCATACACATAAAATAAAAATAAATAAGAACAGATGCCCAGAGCAGGGTATGGGAAGAGAGGCCACAGTCACCCCTTGCTGTTTTCTTCGTTGTCTCTTCTCTCACTCCAGCACCCCAACTGCCACCTGCCCTTTATTTTGGGGGCAAGGTGTTGAGACTGAATCTAGACCTCATACATGCTAAGTACTCTACTACTGAGATACATCCCAGTCTATTTTGTGTATGTTTGTGCATGTGGCATATTCATATGTGTACATGTGTATGCACTGCAAGTGCATTTGCCTGCATAGGTACACATGGAAGCCAGAGGCTGATGTCAGGGTGTCTTCCTTAATCGCTACTCCACTTTTAAAAAATAATTTTATTACACTTTTATCTAGTGTGTGTGTGTGTGTGTGTGTGTGTGTCCACATGCACAGGATGTGAGGTGGAGGTCAGAGAACAACTTGCAGAATTCAGTTCTCTCCTCCCACTATGTGGGTCCCTGGGATAAACTCAAGTCATCAGGTTTGGCAGCAAGCACCTTGCCCACTGAGCCATCTCACTGGACAAGGTGGAGTTATATTTTGAGACAGGCTCTCTAATTGAACTCGGGCCTCTCTTTTTCCACTAGACTGACTGACTGGCAAGTTCCTGGGATCCACCTGCCTCTGCCTGCCAGTGTTTAAGGCACCCGGTTTTTGTTGTTGTGTTTCAGACAGGGTCTTCCTGTAGCTGCAGTTGACCTGGAACTTGATATGTAGACTAGGCTGGCCTTGGTCTCACAGAGATTTGCCTGCCTCTATCTCCCAAGTTCTGGAGGTAAAGGGGTATGCCACCACACCTGACTTACACCCAGCCTTTTATATGGACACCAAAGATCCAGAATCAAGCCCTCATGGCTGTACAGCAAGCATTTGCATGCTGAGCCATCTGCCTAGTCCCTCAGCCAACTTTTTACTTTAATTCAATTCAATTAGATTGTTAAGCATCAGACTCCTGGAGGCCTACCAAGTCAGAAAAAGCTCCTTGAAGGCCCAGGTTGGAGTGTCCAGTAGGTCTCACAAAATTTAGGACACACTATGGATTTGGCAAGATTGAATAGGCTGGCCTGGAACTCACAGAGATTCACCTGCCTCTGCCTCCTGAGTGTTGGAATTAAAGGCCCCTTATTTTTATTTTTATTTTATTTGGAGATAAGTTCTCACACTATAGCTCAGGTTGGTTTGGAAACCACTATGTAGCCCAGGTTGGCCTGAAATTCTTGCCCTTGCCTCCCAAGTATAGGTATTATAAGTGTGAGCCACTTGTGCCTGGCTCTTACTTTTTATTTTTGAGACATGTTCTTGCTCAGTTGCCCAAGACTAGCCTTAACTCACTCTGTAGCCCAGGCAGGCCTTGAACATGTCATCCTCTTCCCTTAGATCCAAGTTGCTGGGATTACAGACCTATAAAATCAGGCCAGACACGTCTGCCTTAGTTCTCCTAAAATTCCTTTATCTCCTCCACTGCTCTCTCTGGAGCCCTTGCTCCCTCCACTACTCAACCCTTCTTCTGTCCTCAGTCACTTTCTCATGGCTTGAAGTAGCTGAGCTTTCAACCTGGCCCAGTAAAGCTCTCCACTGGGGGGCGAGTGGAAAAAGTCCCCTGCCAGCAGCCTGTCTGTCACCTTGTTCACTATACTCAGGATTCCAACAGATTTATCAGACCCTTGTGTCCCAGGGGAAAGGCCAGCGCAGGTCTGCCAGCCACCATGCCATGCATCCAGTGGGGATTTTCCACTCTGGCCACCGTTAGCCAGCACCCAGCCAGAGCTCTGGGGCCTCCCCAGGCCCTGTGATGAGGGACGGAATGAAGGGGACAGCGGGGTCCCTGCCTGCTTGTGCTTTGAGACCAGCTCATCTCTCCTAACTCCCTTTAGTCTCTGAGACCCACAGGAGCCTGGATGGGAGGGGGTCAAGGTAAGGAATGAGGGATCCCTAGACTTGAAGAGCAGAAAAAAGAAAGTTACAGAGTCTTTAGAATCTTGTGAAATTCGTGGAATGTCCTACTTTTGTGAGGGCTGTGGACTCCCCAACCTGGGCCTCCAAGAAGCTTGTCCTGACTTGCTAGGACTCCAGGAGTCTAGTGCTTATCAGGCAAGCCTTAGCCAGGCCTCAATCACATCACATCTACACATCACGTTCCTGACCTGCAGCAGGCCAGGACATCCTAGCTCTACTGACAGGCCCTGGGGTCAACAGCCCCTGGATGCCCAAGCTGACCCTCTGCCAGTTCTGTCAGTCACTTCAGAGTTCACAGATATCCTAAGTCTTCTCCTGTTCCTGGCTGTCCACTACCTAGGAAGTCCACTTTTCTACATGAAGTCTGCAGACCTGAGGACACCCCACAAATCACATGAAGACTGCTTCCTCTGTATGGTATAGTACTGAGTACTGACCCACTGGTTCTGGTCCAAAGTCATCTTCCACGCCTACATACTGTACACCCTGCCAGTGTCTCCCAGCTGGCATACTGGGTGTCCTGCAGTCTGGGATGAAGTTATTTAAGGTACCTTTTTCATTTTTAAGATTACATCAATTGATTGATTGATTGATTGATTGTGCTTGGGTATGTGCGTGTTTGTATATCCATGGCACACACGTGGAAGTCAGAGGATAACACTCAGGAATCAGTTCTCTCCTTCCATCAGGCTTGGCAACAAGCACTTTTACCCACTGAGCCATTTTGCTGGCCCCTTCTGGGGTGCATCTTGCTTTTCCAAAGTTCTCAGAGTGCAGAAACTGAGCAATCACACCCCAGTAACTACCCCTGGGCTCCAGAAATCACAATTGATAGAGCCCACCAGATTGTTCTCAATAGAGCTTAGCTAGCCCCACACCCAGTGGTCGGGTTTCCAGCCCTTGCCCCTACCGCCCAGCCAGCACTCTGAAACCTCCTTGCTTTCTCCTGAGCAGCCACCTTTAAAAATTGCATCGCCTCTCAAGATCAGTACAAAGGCCTCTCTTCCCTGCCTTGCACATCTATTCTGAAACTACAGTGGAAACCTTTTATTTTTTTTTCTCCATATGGCATTTATTTCCTATCGTAGTGACTTTCCGTATTCTATACTATATCCTTTTCTACAACCTGCACCTCAGATGGGGTCTCTGCCTGCACATAGTTCCTTAAACCATATGAAGAAGGAGGATCTGCAAAGTCAACAGGGAAGGAGCAGTGTCTCCAGAAGAGGACAACCGCAGCTCAGCCTTCATCTGTGGCAGATATCGCTGATCAATCCTGTCGCTCTTGGCAGACATCACTAATCAATCATGTTACTCTTTCCTACAGGGCTCAGACAAGGCCTTAGACTCCTTCCCAGTCTAGTGTTTCATGTAACCTTTCTCTCTTGTCAAGTCCCAAGTCCCTGTGTATGAATGTGTGTGTGTGTGTGTGTGTGTGTGTGTGTGTGTGTGTGTGTGTGTGTCTGCTGAGGTCAGGCATCAAATCCCATGGAGCTGATGTTACAGGTGGTTGTGAGCTGCCCAGCCTGGGTAAACTCTGATCCTCTGGAAAGAGCAGCAACCACTCTTAACCACTGAGCCCCATCCATTTTGTTTGTTTGTTTGTTTATTTATTTGAGACAGGGTCTCCCTATGTCCCTAGCTGGCCTGAAACTCACTCTGTAAGCCAGGTAGGCTAGCCTTGATCTCACAGAGCTTTTCCTTCTTCTGCCTCCCAAGTACTAGGAGTAAAGGCGTGCACCACCAAACCCTGCTATTGAATTTTTGGTGACAGATTTTCTCACTGAACCTGAAGCTCACTGTTTCAATTAGACCAGCTGACCAGCAAGCTCTTGGGAATTCTCCTGTCTCCACCCCAACACTGACATCGATTGCAGCTATGCACCACCATGCTTGGCTTTTACATGGGTTCTGGGAATACAAACTCAAGTTCTCTGACCCATCACATCCCCGGCTTCCAAGTCCTTTAATGGGAAGGCATTTTAATTTAATTTTTGATTGTTTGGGGGGAGGGCTGGGGGAGTCTTTTTAAGACTGGGTCTCCCTGTGTAGTCCAGACTAGCCTTGAACTCACAGAGATCATCCTGCCTCTGCCTCCCAAGTGCTGGGATTAAAGGCAGGCATCACCATGCCCGGTGAGAAGGCATTTTTAAAAAAATTCTGAATACTGGGGGGGTCAAAAAGATGGTTCAGCTGATAAAGGCACCTGCTGCCAAGACTAATGACCTGAGTTTGATCCTGGGACCCACATGGTGGAAGGCCAGAACTGACTCCTGCAAGTTGTCCTCGGACCTCCACATGCCTGCTGTAGCAGACATGCAACATATATAAATAAAAAAATAGTAAAACTATAAAAAAGATCTTGAAAAAACTCAGAATATTAAATGTCAGTAACAATTTTATACATAGTCCACTCTTTACAAAAATTAAGGAGGGGCTGGGGTGTTGCTCAGTGGTAGAGTGCTTGCCTAGCATGCACAAGAATCTGGATTCAGTCCCCAGTATCACCAAAAAAAAAAAAAAGATTAAAAAAAAAATCAAGGCCAGTTAAAAGTACAAATGTTTGCCCCCTTCTAAGTTATCTAAGGTCCTTACCATAAACACTTAGAGTTTAACCTAACAACACTCCTATGCCAAGACAGCTTTCTGATCTCTTTTTATCGTGTCCGACTGCCACATAAACATATTTCCATGCATTAAGATAGGTGGCATGCTTATCGCCTTTGCAGGCTGCGTGGTGCTCTGTCATCCTGGAGGCCGGGAGTATTTGGCCTCGTTCATTTGGGTTCCTTCCAGGTTCCCAATACTATCAATAGCACGCAGGCTCCCATACTAGAACTCATCCACGGAGCTCAAGTAGTGAGTTTCCCATGGCCAGAGGCATGCAAGCAGAGGCTGGAGGTGCTTTCTCAGGTGTGCAGAGAGCAGGGTCTTTGGGGTGGGTGTGAGATTGGGCTAGGAATCTGACTTTTTCCTGTGTATTCAGATGCCTAAGCTTATACTCTTTAAAAATCTTTTCTTTGGGCCAGGCATAGTGGTACCATTAATCCCAGCACTCAGCAGACAGAGACAGGCAGATCTCTGTGAGATCAAGGTCATCCTGGTCTACAGGGAGATCCTGTCCCAAAAAAATAAAAAGAAAAACAAAATCCCCCCAAAACAAAATTAAAAAACAAAAAAACAAAAACTTTTCTTTGGGTCTGGAGAGATGGCTCAGTGGTTAAGAGTACTGGTTGCTCTTGCAGAGGACCTGGGTTCAGTTCTGGGAACCTGCATAGTGGCTAACAACCATCTGTAACTCCAGTTCCAGGAGATCCAACCTTCATCTGACTTCTGGGGGTATTTTATGACACAAGTGCACTTACATACACAAAGGCAAAACACTCTCATACAGAAATAAAAATAAATAAAAAGATTTTTAAAAGCAAAAAAAAAAACAAAAACAAAAAAAAACCTATCTTTGGCAACTAACTCTCAGTGTGAATTGTTAGCTAGTTTGGAGTATTCTCTTGGATATTTACTTTCTCTTTAAGTGTAGAAAGCTGTTTTTGTTTTCTTTTGTTTTTGCTTTCATTTATTTTTTTGAGACAGGGACTCACTATGTAGCCCAGGATAGCTTTAAACACATCAAAAGTTCTGCGTGTTCCTCTCAAAGTACTAGGATTACAGGCATGAGACACTGCAACGTTTTTGGTGGTGGTGGTGGTAGTTTTGATTTTGTTTTTAATTTAAAAAATTACATTAATGAATTTATGTGTGTGTATGTATGTGTGTGTGGTCTATGTGTATTTGTGTGTGGGGATGCTCACCATGGCCTACATGTGGACATCAGATGATAACTTCAGGGAGTTGATTCTCTCCTCCTATCACATAGCTCCTGGGGATCAAACATGGGTCTTCAGATTTGGTGTCAAGCACCTTTGTCCCCTGAGCTGCTTCACTGGCCCAAGGATTTTGGTGGTTTTTGTTTTGTTTTTTGACAGGGTCTCCCATAGCCCCAGTCATCCTGGAACTTACTAAGTAAACCAGGCTGGCCTCAGTCTTACAAAGATCCGCCTGCTTCTGCCTCCCATATGCTGGAATCATAGGCATGCGCCACCATGCCCAGCTTTCAGCCAATAATGTTAAGATGCATAAATGGTTTTCGGTCTTAGCAGCCATCACAGGTGTGTGTGTGGGGGGTGATTTCCGATTTCTATCATGCCTTCTGCATTTACTAAGAAGAATTCCACTGTAAGCAAGAGCTGGACCTGAGGGTTGAGAATAGGCTCTTCCTGCCCTGCCAAACATTCCATCACTGAGGGTGGGCCAGGCAGGATGCTTTTGTATCTGTTTAATCACATGACCCTCACAACCACCCACAGACAATTCACCTTATCCGTCTATGGAGAAGTCGATTTTATCTGTTTCTATCTCAAACATCTGGAAAGAAATCCCTGTGTGTCAGTGGATACATAGAAAGACTGGTTGTCTTTTTCCTCTGGTCTATTAATTAACCTCTGCTTCCTTGTAGATTGCTTGTTTGTCTGGCTTTAGTGAGGGATGCTCTGGGTAGATGGAGGAGCAGGACATAGAACCAGTCAGCTGCAGGAAGGGAAAGACGAGATGGGACTCCGGATCAAGTAGAATCAGGGATCAATTCTACCAGGATGCTTCTCTATATCCCATTCTACTTTGTACCTTTCTGTCCCCAGAGCAAACATTCCCCTCTCCTCTTTCTGTGTCTGTCTCCGACAGGGTTTGCTGTGTAGCCCAGGCTAGCCTTGAACTCATGATTCTGCTGTTTTGGCCTCCTAAACAATGAAATTGCAGGCATGTACCAACCTGCCTGGCTTCAAATGGCTTTCTCTATGTAATTTCCCAGCAGCACCTGAGTTTTTCATTTCCAGAAAGAGAATGAGATCACAATTCCTAGGAACATTCTCCTGGGTCAGGTGCCTACTCATGGACCTAGTAACTGTGGCCAACAGATAAGAACTTTTGAGATCTTAGCCATTCCCCCAGGAAACATTCTGGGGAGTAGACAAGAGTACTAGGAAGTTAATTCCTTGAGAGAAGAAAGTCTCCAGGAGAAGAAGCAAGGGGTTAGGGAGCCGGGGCCAGCAATGTCAGAGATGCCCACGTGTCTGTAGGGCACATAGACCCGGCATAAACCTCACTTGCTCTCTGTGCCTGTGAAGGGATGTGATACATAACCTGCCATTAGCTTGACTTTTAGAAAACCAATCTCTCCATTTATCTGTTCTTAGATCTCAAGGAGCCACTTTCCCTTTCTCTGTCTAGGGATCCTTGTCTATAAAATGAGATGATAAAATCCACCCTGCTGGGTGGTGACTCAGCAGTTAAGAGCACTGAATGCTCTTGCAGAGGACCCGGGTTCAATTCCCAGCACCCACATGGCGGCTAAAAGTTACCTGTAACTCCACTTCCGGGGGATCCAACACCCTCTTCTGACCTCCGAGAGCACTGCATGACACAGGTGCACAGACCTACATGCAGGCCATACACTCATACACATAAAATAAAAATCACAAATGAAATATTTTTAAAACCATATTATTAAAGGAATATGGGCTTAGATGACAGAGCAGTTGCCTAGCAGACTTGAGGTTCTGGGTTCCATTCCCAACACTTCCAAGAAAACAAAGTCAGAAGTAGAAGAGGAAAACAGAAAGAAGAAACACCTGTCCTCAGAGAACCCTAAGCAAGGTGGGCCCAGACCCTATTCTCAGAGCTGTTGGGGACACTGCACAGCCACCCACAAAATATGGCCCCTGGTGGCAGAGACAGAGAAGCCTTCGGGTGACATAAACTCAAACATTTCTCCAGTGCATAGTCACACACCTATGACACCTTTTACCACAGCCACATTAGACACAAGACCAGAGAAAGGTTCTTCACTACTGAGGAACCACGCCCCAATGCTCTTCCTCCTAAGAGCTTGTCACTGGGCTGGACAGCGAGGGCCACAGTGCCAGCAAGCATTAGACAGGCCCAGGAGGATGGGGCAGTTTCCAGAAACATCCAGCCTATCCTCTGGCCCAGGCATTTCTGGAGGGGGAGGGGTGTCATGGACAGGTGACACAGCTCAGCTGCATTCATGTGGAAGATTCCATGTCCATGGCTCTGTCCACACTTTGACTCAGGGAACATCTCTGAGCTTCCTTCCTCAACACTGGTCCTCTAAAGATGGAGCTTTGTGTGATTCAGGAAGCTGGGCGGGAACCTGGCATGCCCTCTCCTCCCACCCCTCAGATCTGGGTAGTCAGATTAGTGCCAGCACAGACAGACAACAATCAGGAAAGCGGCATCTTTGAATTACTGAGAGTTGGCGCCCCTGAATGGACATGCACATTCATCTCCTGACCCCCTCATTCAACCACCTGTTTTGTCCCAGAGGCCGGAGTCCCACAGTTTTCTTTTAAAAAATATTTTATTTATTTTTATTTTATATGTAGTGTATGAGTATACTGCCTGCATTTGTGTTGTGCATCTGTGTTGTGCACTGCCCGAGGAGGTCAGAAGAAAGTGTCAGATCCCTGGTTGTTAGCCGCCATGTGGGTGCTGGGAATCGAACCCAGGTCCTCTGCAAGAGTAGCCAGTGCCCCTAACTGCTGAACCATCTCTCCAGCCCCAGTCTTTTTTCTGAATTTTTGTAAAGTCGGTCTATTTATTTATTTGTGGTAGAGGGCATGTGTACATGCCGCAGCATGTGTGTGGAGGTCAGAGGACAACTTGTAGCCGTCGATTCTCTCCTCCCACCTTTACGTGGGGCCAGAGTATTGAGCTCAGGTGTGTAGGTTTAGCAGCGAGGATGAGGCCCTCAGGGTCCAGCAGTGGGAAGCTGATACCATGGATCTTGGCAGTGGGAGTGAGCAGACCGCTGTTGCATACAGGGAGAAACAGTGAGAAACAAAGAGACAAGTGTCGGAATCCACTCCCTAGGGCTCCCAGAAGGGAGGTGGTCATGTCCAGCCATCTTGTCAGCTACCTGTGGTGGCACGTGCTGGTAATCCCTGCACTCAGGACACAGAGGCAGGGACATCAGAAGCTCAGGGTCATCCTCTGTTACATAATGAGTTCAAGGCCACATGACACCCTGCACTTGAATTCCTCCTACTCAATCCCTCAACTTCTTAGCTTTCGCCTCTCTCTGCCATCACAGCAAACATATCCTCTGCCCGGATTAGCCCCAGAGAAGACACTGTGACAGAGTCAGCACTAGGGTCATTTTGGACAGAAAGTTCCAGAGGTTGTTTCAAGGGAAGCCTGTGAGGGAGCGGGGCCAGGGCAGGGCAGCAGTTGCTTCTGGTTGTGGCATCTGACAAGGAAGCCACATGTGAACCTGCAAATGCCAGGATCTGGAAGGTGCCTCTAGGCCTCTAGGGTCAGTGCCTCTGGGCTCCCCAGTACCAGTAGGTGGGGGAGACTCCCAATTCTTCTTGGACACCCCTGCCCTGGAGCAGCCTACAGAGAAACAGGGTGATGAGGGCTTATGATCAGTTCCTGCCCTTTGTCAGGTCTGCCCCAAACTGGAGAGGGAGGCTGCGCCAGCCAGGCCATCAACCCCGGGAAGCAGGGGGTCAGGCACCGTGGCCTTTGAGGAAACAGGAACAGGTCTGCAGAGCTGGGGAAAGACCCAGGCAGGAAGGGGAAGGTGTGGTGGGGGTAGGGTACAGAAAGCAGCTCTGGGAGGGCTGTTGGGGGACAGGAGACATGAGTACCCCGAGGAAAGGCTGCAAGTTAAAAGAACGTGTGGTCCTCAGTCTGAGACCTGGGACTGGGTGGGGCTCAGGAGCCGCAGTATGGGGCCTCGTAGTGTTCAGGGTGGTCTAAGGCTGGACAGGAGGTAAGTCTGATGTCAGAGCCTCCCACCCAGCTGAGTCCATTTCCCCAGCTCCTCGTGTATCTCATCCATTACGGAGGACACCTTGTCCCTCTGCCCAACTCCCAGAACGCCCTGATGTCCTGTGCACAGAGCCTTTCAAAAGGATGGGTTTCCCTCCATTGGTGGGTCATGAAGTAAGCCTACTAATGAGCCTCTCTCCTCTCTCTCTCCCTCCCTCTCTCCCTCCCTCCTTTCTACCTTTTCTCCTTTCCTTCTTCTTACCCTCCTTCCTTAAAAACTTTTTTAATGTATTTGTATTTTATGTGTATGAGTGTATCACCTGCATGTGTGTGTGCCACGAGCATGCAATGCCCACGGAGACCAGAAGAGGGCCCCTGGAGCCCCTGGAACTGGAGTTACTGAGTTGTTAGCTACCACTTGGGTGCTGGGAACTGAACTGCAAGAGTACTTAGTGCTGAATTATGAAGAAGAAGAAGAAGAAGAGGAGGAGGAGGAGGAGGAGGAGGAGGAGGAGGAGGAGGAGGAGGAGGAGGAAGAGGAAGAGGAAGAGGAAGAGGAAGAAGAAGAAGAAGAAACAAAAACAGGGTCTTCTGCAGCCCAGGCTAGCCTTGTACTCCATTATACAGCCAAGAACGACCTTGAACTCCCGGTCCTCCCATCTCCCCTGCAACCCCCACCAGGTGCTAGGATTACAGACATGAACCACCACACCTCGTTTTTGTGGTACTGGGAATTGAATACCAGGCTTTCTGCATGCCAAGCAAGCACTGTACTGACTAAGCTATATTCCCAGCCTGAGAGTTTCTGTTTAATGCAGTAAACTAGAAAATGGGGATAGCTGGGGGCTCAGACACTAAGGCTGTGTTTGGTGGGATTAGTGATGGTGTAGGAGGATGGGCCCTCCCCAGTCCACTCAGCAACACGCCCTTGAACAAATGTACACGACACCCACACACACACATGAAAGCTCAAATGCGGGCTCACATCCATCCATGGGCCTGCAGTCCTCTCCATCAAAGGCCTGTGCTGCAGCAACTCAGCCCTCAGCCTTGTGTCCAGGTGGCCCTACTGCTTGGACTCTGTCGTGGCGTCTTCATTGGATGCTAGTCTGGCTGAGGATATATTTGTGCGGGGAAAAAGAAGACTTGTTTGCCAAGCCAGGCTTCCTCAAAGTAGGGGACAAAGACCTCCCTGGGGTTTGTTTGCTTGTTTGTTTGAGACAAGGTCTACCTGTAGCCTCAACTGGCCTAGAACTCGTTGTATAAACCAAGCTGGCCTTGACCTCTCAGAGATCTGCCTCCCTCTGCCTTCCCAGCGCTGTGATTAAGGCATGTAATGCTGTGTCTGGCCTTTCTTGTGTGTGTGTGTGTGTGTGTGTGTGTGTGTGTGTTTATTGCATTTGATTATGTGTGTACGTATGTGGAGTTCAGAGGACAACTTAGTGGATTTGGTCCCCTCCTTCCATCACGTGGGGCTCAGGGATCAAACTCAGATTGTCAGGCTCAGCAGCAGGTGCCTTTACGCACTGAGCCATCTCGCTGGCCCCCTGTGGGCCTTCCCCTCTTCTTCCTCTTCTTCATCCCAGGTGGTGAAGACAAGCAGGCTTGTTCAGGCCTGTTGCCCTGCTCTCCTTAGGCCCTGACAGTCCCAGGACTTCCTGCCACCTCTAGGACTCAGGAGTGATCAGGAAAACAGCTATGTGGTGGTTAGAGCAGAAATTAGTGCAAGCCAGCGGGACGGTCAGTCTGCCCTGTGCCCACTCACGGATCTCCACAGTCTTCCTCCTTTTCAGCTTCAGAAAGCCTGGTCCGATGGACACGGGGTCTGTGACTTTCAGGAGTTCCCTCTCTCCCAGTCTTGACTGGACTCCCCGTCAAGGGCCTAGGTCTGCTCCAGGTAACCCGGACTCACGCATTCGCATTCTCCGTGGTCCTAGGAGCCCCTGCAGCAGGAGACAGTGAGGGGGAAGCCCTGGAGAGTGGTTGTTTGAACCAAGCAGACCTGGCCCAGCCTGGGTGTCCTTAGGTGATGTAGGTGACGGGAATCAGAGTTTGGAGATTGGGGGGCAGGGAAGAGAGAGTCCTGTGTCAGGCTCGGATACATCAAAGTCCAAAGAATCTAATCAACGAGCTCTGGATAAGGAGCAGGATCCGGACCTGACCCCAAAGCCCCAAGCCAAACACTGATAGCTCAGGAGGCTCTGGGCCCAGCCGTCAACTCTCTACGCATGCCCTTAGTGAAGCTTCAGTTGGGATTGTACTTCTGGGTCCTGGAGCTGAGGGCAGCTGCTCAGACCCTGCCAGGCCTATTTGGGTTTGAAGGGGTATGCCAGGCTCTTTCTAAGTTCAGGGATTTTTGTGGAGGACACCTGGGACACAGCGGGGCTCCTAGGGGAAGGACAGGAAGCGTGGGATAGGAAACTTCCCAAGATGCCTTTGACGAGAATGGGGAGCCACACAACTGAAACCTGGAGACTCTAGCTCTGTGTGACCATTGTAGAGGGTAGAAAACTGAGGTCTAGAGTAGATGAGAGACCTGTGGCCTCAGAGGGTCTTTATGTGCCCCACAGTGAGAGTGAACAGGAAGGATCCAGAGGTCTCAGGTGATCCTCAAAGACACTTTGTCTGAAACCTTCTGCCGGCCAGGAAATTCTGAGAGGATTGCCAGAATGACTCTGCTTTCTGTCAAGCGCAGGGCCGGTTCTCCAACCTTTCTAGAGTCTGGGCAGCTGAGGCTGCGATTCTGACGGTCCAGGTGACTCTCTGAAGGCCCCATCTGGATTCACATGCAAGACAGTGTCACTACTACCAGGGCCGAGGCCCCAACAACTGTCCTGCAGGGAATCTGCCTCCTGTGAGCCGAGCCTCTACGTCGGTGTTTCTGGAGGCTGCTCAGCTCCCAAAGCCCTGGGAGTCACTGGGGCTCACCACCTGGTTCCCCCGCAGAGACCAGAGGTCAGACTGCGTGTGCAGGCTACTGAGAGGAGGCCTCCCTCCACAATGTCAGCGTCAGCTCCTAGAAAGGAGAAGGGGTGGGGTGCTCTGTTCCAAATCACTGAGTTGTCAGAAGACCCTGCACAGCTGCAGGTGACTGAGCTGGCTCCAGCAGCAGGTCGCACTGTCGAGGAGCTGTCCTCTAGGCCTCCAGCTGGGAATCTGCTTTCCCAGTTCAGGAAGCGAAGACAGCTTCTTCCAGTCCAAGCCTCCGAGCCCTCTGGATCCCTCCTCCCCTTCACCCACATTCTGCTTCTCACAGCAGTACCCCATTGGATCTACCACTAGAACACATCTCAAATCTGGGGGGTTTGTACAATCAACATCCCGTTTCCACAGTTCTGGAGGCTGCGGGACAAGAGGCCAGCTGACCTGGAATCTGTAAAGTTACTTCCAGAGCTGTAGACAGCCATCTTCCCCTCCATCCTGACATGGTAGACAGCAGAGAGAGGCTCTTAGCAGAGCACTACCCCCACTCAAAAGAGTCCCACTCATGTGACTAATCATCTCCCAACAGCCTTATTCCTTAGATCATCATAACTGAGGTTAGGATGTCAGCATGTGAAATTTGGGGCCACAGATGTTTAGTTTATAGCAACTCTCAACTTCTGACCTCTTATGACTCCTGCCTTAGCCCCTGTCCTCTACCTACAGCCAGAGTCATTCTGTCACACCCTATATTACAAGGAATCTGCACCTTACTGCTTTTAGATAAGGTCTGTCTGCTTGGTGTCCTAGACCATCTCCTGTTTCACCCACAGCCTCTGTCTGCCTTACCCAGCAACAGCTGCCCTAGTCTTTTCTGATTCTTTGTTTTTTTGTTTTTCTATGAACTTATCAAGTCTGCCCCTCCCATCCCTACCCCAGGGCCTTTGCACCTGCTGTTCCCTCTACTTAGAACTTCCTTCTCTCAGCTGTCCCTCTGTCTTTGTCTTGCTTTTAACATCTCTGCTTCAATCTCACCTCCCAGGTCGTTGATATGCTTGGTGGAATGCAAGGTCAGGAAGGCAGGATCTCATCTGTCCCTATCATGGCTGGATCCCCAGCACAGTCCCTAGCACATTAACAGGTAGGTGGTCAATAAATACTTTGTTGGATAAGTGGATGAACATTTGTGCCTGTCTGAACCCCAAGCCTCCTTACCACCACAGCCTGGCCCCTGCAGGCCTCTCACAGGTACACAGCCTGCTGCTCCATAATCCACAAAGCAAAGGCACATCCACCTTCCTGGCCCACCCTAAGCTATACCTCCCAAGCTCTCCCTCCTTTGCTCCCAAACAGCCCAGGCTCGCTTTCCAGCAGGCCAATTACTAGACCCACATCTTCCTTTCCTTCCCCTAAACTCATCTTCACGGCCTACTTCCTTCAAAAAACTTCCCAATATCAGCTAGCTATTGCTATGACAACCATAAGGCTAAGCTCTGGCTATCAATTAACTACTGAGAATTTTATGGGCATTTTCTTTCTTTTTTGTGTATTTGTATGTGTTTGTGTGCAAGTGTGTGTGTGTGTGTGTGTGTGTGTGTGTGTGTGTGTGTGTGTGTAGGCCAGAGGTCTATGTCTGATGTCTTCCTCAATGTCTTCTCTACTTTCTAAGATGGGCTCTCTCACTGAACTCTGGAGCTTTCTAATTCAGCAAGCCCAGCTGCCCAGCAAGCCCCAGACATCTTTCTGTCCTGCCACCCCAGCACTGGGATAACAGGAGCCTGGCACTGCACCTGGCTTTTTATGTAAGTGCCAGGGATTTGAACTCAGGTCTTCATGCTTATGTAGCAAGCAGTATTGAGACAGCAGCTCTAAAGTCCTCCTGTGCTTTGTCTTATTTCACTCAAAGCAACTTTCTGTGTATAATCTGTTCTCCATTAGAGATGAAGAAACAGCTTCAGAGTGGTTGAGAGATCTGCCTGAGATCACACAGCTATCAGAGGTATAAGTACATGTCCCATGATCCTATCTTTTTTAAGTTTCATTTCCCCCAACTAGAATGAAAGCTTTGGGGAGTTAGGGCTTTATTAGGGTTCAGCTCACACAATCCAGATTTTTGTATCCTGGACGCATTATGTTCAGTGTTTACTTGGGAAATCAAGACCGTTGTACCTGTTTACACTGGGCGCCCCTCCTCCCTATGTATCAGTTTGTTGATATGTTCCTAAGCAAAGAGCGACAAGCAGCCTCCAGGAACACCTGGTACCTCTTCCCCACCCCCATCCTTAGTTTGATGCCCTCCGGCTGAAGAGTCACCCTTCCCATCTCCTTCTAGTACCGCCCGGCTGTCCCAGCCTGGTGTGCACAGTCCAGAGGAGACAAGCGATTTCATCTCTTACATTCCTTCTCCAGGGAGTCAAGTCTCCAGTCTCCATCTCTCCCTGCCTCACTCTTGTGGGGAACTCTCTCACCTCAAGGGAAACTGGAATAAGCTGAGGGGAAGCAGGTGGGAGGAGGTGACAGGGAGGGTGGTCCGGGGGCCAGAGCTCCCGGGGGGGGGGCTGAAGGGTCATCCACCTACGTCACAGGTCCAGTGGGCTGAGCTCCACACCCTGCACTCCACAACAGCAGTCACGTAATAATCCCTTAGGGACAGCATAACGACACCCCATGCCTGGCACAGGAGTGATGCCCTCGATGCTCCCAGCTTCTCTCCATGCATAGCTCTGCCAGCAGTGTCCACCCTGGAGAAGCGGGGCTCATGGTTTACCTAGGAAGCAAGACGAGAGGCCAGAACACACCCCGCTGACCAGCGTGGCTTCCTGCACACTTCCAGCACAGAGTGAAGCTTTTAGAAACACTAGTGAGGCTGGGCATACTTAACCAAACCTTCATGACTCAGCCCCAGTGAGAATCCTCTTCTCAGCCCTTCTTCCGGACACCCTAGCCCCTGGTCCCCAGTCCCCCATCACTCCATGTCCACAGCCAAGATCCGGTACCAGTCAGTCCCAAAACAGACCCAGACAACCAGGAAAGAACAGGACTTGGATGAGTGTTTGGTTTGTCAAACCAAGGTCTACCATGAGGACAAGTTATACAGCAGGTATGCATAAGAGAAAACACTCAGTGGTTCCAGGTCAAGTTTAAGATCTTAAGAAATGTCAAAGAACTGAATGCTAACTCAGGGTACATTAGCAGAAATACAAAGTCTGGTATAGGGAGATGCCGGGCCGAGGGTAGGTGCAGGTCAGGGGTGGGGATCACCTTCCGCCCTGGGCCAAACACGAGCTGCGAGAGGTAAGCGCTGAGAATCAAACAGAAGTCGTCATTTACCACTTGCAGAGCACTAACTGTGCACAGGAGCCATGGCTCATGTTGGGTGGACATTCTTATTTGACTCTTGCTGTAACTCCCTGACGGGGGACTGTTATTATCCCTACCCTACTGTGACAGATGAAGAAACTAAGGCCAAGTGGTGCCACCAAGTCTCTAGGCTCAGCACCCTGGGAGGAGAGGCCAGCCTTGGTCACATCCGTGTGCAGAATTAGTACCTGGTGGAGGACATGGCTGGGGAGGAAGGTAGGTTTCTGAGATAGTGACCCTGTCCCTGGGAGAGTATGAACACACTGAATAAACATCTGGCGGAGACCCATGGAGGGTCCACAGGAGCTGGGGCTCTGTCCCCATGTGATGATGAATCTTGTCCGTTTGACAGGATCTAGAATCATCTAGGAGAGAAACCTCTGGGCATGGCTATGTGGGAGTTTCTAGACTTGTTTAACTGAGATGGGAAGCCCCGCCATAAACGTGGACAGCACCATGCCATGGGCTGGGAGGCCGGAATGAATGAAAGGCAGGCTGCACAGCAGTGTTCCCATCTCTCTGCTTCCTGCCCACGGTGGCAATGTGAGCAACTGCCTCGGCCTGCCGCTGTCACTCGGGCTTTCCAAGAGGGGCTGCACCTCAAACTGTGAGTCATGATAAACCCTTAGGTTGCCTTTGCCCGGTATTTTGTCATATTCACTAATACACCCAGGTTGTGATACTGCATGACCCCATTTACCTGGGCTTGTCACCTCAGGCCTGCATGACTTTTCTGGAGATCCAGAGGCCTCTATCATGACCCTTTCACCCCAGTAGGATTCTGCTTTAAGACCCTTGTCAGAACACTGAGCACTTGAAATCCTTCAACCTAACCTGACCTGGGAAGTCCTCCCACAAAGAGGAGAAATCGGGCAGGTGAGGTCAAGCCTCCCACTTACGGCCCCCTGCCCCGTTCATGTATAGGAGCTGTTTCTGAGGATGTACAACAGTGGAGGAGCAGGGTGGAGCAGGCTGGACAGGCTCGGGAGGATCAGGGTCACCCAGTAGTTAAGCAGGCAAGGCCCTGCCTGGATTTCAAAAGGACTCCCAAGTGGGTGCACTGGAATGTGAGTCTGCTGAGCCATTTGGGCAGAGAAAGCAGTCCTCAGTCTCTGCCACTGCCCACCTGAGGGCATCCAGCCCCTCAGACCAGGCCCGGAGCAGGGGTGGAGTGGTGGCAGGGACACAGGACAGGCGGCCAGCCCCACTGTAAGCCACTAATTAACTCACAGCCTGAGGCAAATCTCTTCACCTCCTGGCCTGTTTCCTCTTCTGCACAGGGTGATAACAAACCTGCCCAGTGAGGCCTGACAGAGATAAACGGTCTCTGCCTTTGTGGAAAGCCGCCTATGTATATATCCTGGTAAAGTGACATTACACAGGGGTGGGTTTGGGGAGGGCCTCTCCCGGTCTGACCTGAAATGTCACTCCCAGACAGGATGCTGGATCCTGTCTTTTCCTGAGGGTGGCCCAGGGGGCCCGCCAGCACCCGCTCAGTGGCTGATGCTGGCTGGTGATCTTTGAACAGGGCTGATTCCATCTGAGCCCCAGTCCTGGCTTCATCCGACCCCAACACAGGGGCAGCTGTTGCCCTCCCAGGCACTGTGTCCATCTGCCCCTTCTCTCCAGGAAACTGTCAACTCATGCCCCACCCTCTCCCAGTGAAAGGAAAATTCCTGCAGTAGACCCAGAGGGTCAGAGGCAGAGGGAATGGCGAAGGCTGAGGGCTCCCCTGAGCAGAGGGCCAATTCCTTGGGGCCTCTGTCTTGGACTCCCTCCCCAAGGCAACAGAAGCTTGGCAGAGGGGACCCTGGATATCAGGGCAGCTTCTGCCTCCAGAAGCGTAAGGATGTGTCTAGAGACGCCATAAGCAAGAGGATCTTAAGAGCAGCTGCTGTTTGTCGTTTTCCTCAGGAGCTGTTGGGTTCTTTCATTTTGAGATAAGGTTTGTGTAGCCCTGGTTGGCCTGGAACTTGCTATGTGAACCAGGCTAGCCTTGAATTCACAGAATCCACCTGCCTCTACCTCCCAAGTGCAATGGAATTCTGTTCATCATCTAGCTGGCTACCTCTCACACTAGCCCCATGCCTTCCAGGGGCAAAGAACAAGGCTCACTTGGGGCAAATGAAGGTTTAACACTGCAGAGACAGGGGCAGGACCAGTCAGTCACAGAACTGAGTCTCTTGCCTGAAGCCAACCCCTGGCCAACCCCCGCAAGTGCCTGTACAGAGTATTAGTATAGAGGAGCCCAGGGGATTGGGGGTGTAGCTCAGCAGGAGAGAGCTTGCTTAACACGTGTGAGGCCCTGGGTTTCATCCTCAGCACACCACGGGAGAGAAAGAGAAACTGGCCAGTTTGTCATTCTGCATGGACCCATGACTTTCAAGTGTGGTCAGAGCCCCAGACCTGACAGCCATACCTGACCCCACCACTTGACCCTCTTGTGTACAGGCACAACCCTCGTGGTAATCACAGAAATGGGGTAGTAGTGTTTCAGGACATGGGAGAAGTGGGCTACCTGGGGAAGTGCAGAGGCTGGAACCACCCTGTGACAGTGCAGAAAAGGCACAGTGAATCTGTCCTGCAGCAGGTGATCCCTCCAGTTCAGAGATCAAAAGGACAAACAGAAAGGGAAGAACGATTTGCTCCTGGGTGAGGCAGCTGCCCTCAGATCCTGCTGGGCCCCACTGAGGGGGCTGGTCAGTCCTGCTATGGCCAATTCTCTTTGCCATTTCAGAAAATAAGTGTAGGTACCACCCAAGGTCTAGGGTGCTTCCACTGCCCCCATGGGGAAGAGAGCCAGTGTGCTTACTGCACAGAGCTAGGACACAGAAAGTGCCCAAACGGACGGCCTGTCCCTGTCGGGCAAAGCAGCTCTCGTTCCTACTTGGGCCTCAGTGCTTACCACAGGGTCCTTTAAATCACCCGTACAGAGGCTTAGAAACAGCGTGTCAGATGACAGGAGGCAGAAAGAGCATGCGGAGGAGGAATGGGTGCCACACGAGGGCACTGCGTGGGCCTGAATGCAGACCTGGGGCTGAACAGGAGCTCTGGTAGGGTGTCCACTGGTCCCTGAGGTAAGACAGAGGCCCCTGGGTGGCCCATCTTGGGGTGGTTCTCTGAGATAGTCCCATACTGCAAGCCAGAAACCTAGTTACACACTGTATGGATTTCTTTCTGCTATTCCTGGGATTTCTAGCAAAATCTGGTGTAAAGATTCTGGCCTGGACCCAGTTGTGCTAGCGTGGTTGAAGAGAACTGGCTACTTACTACAGCAAGAGAGAGCAGTAGCCCCGGGACCTGCCTGTCGGGCTTCGGAGGAGAACCCTCTGAAAGGCCCCCCACCCTGTCCAATGCTATGGTACTTTCCCCATGTCCCCTTCTGCATCTGGACAGCAGCAGTCCCGTCCCTTTCTTCAACAGATCATCCAACCCTGAAGACTTCACGCTATGAGTCATGGTTTCTTGGAGGAGAAAAAGAGCCCATCAGACTTATCACAAAGAGTCATAACCACCCTGATTTTGCAGGGTCTGCTCTCTGCCTACTCCAGACCCCTGCCAGGAAAGACTGCACAAAAAGATGCCACCCACTGAACCAGAATTTAAAAATAATTATATTAATAATAAATATGTTAAATTACATTCAAAACAATAAATAGAAAAATAAACTGATAAATAAAATCAACAAGTACAAAATGTTTCCAAATTCCAACCAAAAAAAAAGAAAACAAAAACAAACCACATGGACAGCTGACAGACAGAGACACAAGACAGATGGACAGAAGGGGAGGGTGTGAAATGCATCTGTGGGAACCTTTCACAGTTTACGCCCTGGCTCCCTCCTGGCGCTCACCCTCTCCGCTCCCGGCTTGGGGACCTGGACACTCAGTGGCTGACATCTTTGGGGACTCCAGCAGTGCAGGGAAGCGTCTGGTCCACTCCAGTGCCTTCTGCGAAGCAGCCCGGAGTGCCGGGCTGGCAGCGCACGGCAGAGGCGGCGGAAAACCAGGTCTACAGAGGCAGGTCGGTGCTGTTGTGCCGTGTCTTCCTGACAGCGCCGTCATCGCGGGGCAGGGCCCTCTGCAGGTTGGACATGGCCACGGTCTTCTTGAGGTCAATCACGGCATAGGAGTCTGAGCTGCGGGCAGGGGTGGGCCCGGTGGCTCCAGACACTGTAGGGTTCTGAGGCCCCTTGGGGCGGTCAGTGCCCCAGCCCTTCAGCTCCACCTGGATATAGTTGAGCTGCCTTGGGGGTTCGGGGCCCGGCCGGCGGAAATCAAAGTTGAAGACTCTCGGGGAGCCTCTGCGGCGGGTCAGTGGGACAGGGAAGGCGCCGTGGCTACGGCTGGTGGCGCGTGTGCTGGTGGGTTTCTGTAAGGGCGTCTCATCCTCCTCCCCATCGGGGAAGCCGTTGGAGGAGGGTGTGAGGCCATCCCTGGAGTCCCCATCGTCCCCAGCCTCTCCGCCCAGCTGCTGAACTTGGCTCTCCCACACCGGGGGCAGTGGGGGCAGGTTCTCATAGTGCAGCAGGGCGGCCCGGCGGTGGGCCAGGCCGCTCCAGCCTGGCTCCTCTGGGCTCAGTCTCCAGCCAGCCCCTCGCCGCAGCCCGCTTACATTCTCACAGCCACCGACATTCTCGTAAGTGCATTTGGGTTGGGCTGGGCACTCAGAAGGACCCTCGTTGTTATTGTTGTGGGGAGGGTCGTGCAGGCTGGGGCAGAGGCTCTGGCACTTCATCACCTGTCGCCGAGCAGGAGTGGGGCCCAGCACGAACTTCACCTGGCCTGGCTGTAAGAACACCTGTGGGTCCCGCTGGTCGGGGCCCCGAGGCTGTGCCGGGAAGGGTGCCCTGCTCTCAGGCAGCGGCTGCAGGCAGTGCCGACTCCTGCGGTGGTCCTCCTCACCCGTTGGTGTGTTGACATAGGTGTGGGACTGCAAGGGGAAGATGCCAAGTGAAGCAAGTTGCTTCGAGGACTGGGAAGAGGAGGAGGGCAGAGCCAAGACCAGGGACGAAAGCTGGGCTTTCTTCTGCTTCTCCAGACCTCCCAGGCCCACTGTCTCCTCTCTGGGGTAGGAAAGTACCCTACTGAGTTTCCCCCACTTCCCACAGCCTGTCCATCCTGTGCCTACCTAGGGCGACTGGGCAAAGGCTGGCCAGATATATACACACCTGCTCGTCGGAGGCGATGAGGGCATGGGTGGACTCTTCCCCAAGGGATGGGTGTCGCAAGCTGCTCGTCGAAGGTCTCCGAGGAGCAGAGAATCGCAGGCCCTCTCCAGGGCAGCCAGGAAAGCCATTGGAGAAACTGGAGATGGTGTAGCCTAGAGCTGGGTCCAGGGGAGGCAGCCCAGGTGAGGGGGGCTGGAACCACCCGAAAATCACTTGCATCTCATGCACGGTGCATGGGGCAGACAGCCCTCCGACCACAGGGGAGGCGCTCCCCTGCGGCTGTCTTAACTGGCAGCCCTGCCTTCCCCTTCCCCTCACTAGCTCGAACCCTGCCTTGTCTCTTCCCACCAGCCTGGCCGGCCTCCTCCTCTCATCACAGCCTTCCCTCAAACACCGAAGAAACGCCTGTCAGCCTGGACCAGGGCCTCAGTCTAGCTCTGCCAGTGAGCACAGGGAAGTCCCGCAAACACAGGGGCAGTGTCTGTCCTTCTGCCCCTCACAGGCCATTGCAGGCAGTACAGAGCAGTGAGTGGTAGTGTGCTCCGGCCATGACCAACCAGCAGAAACAGGGGGAACCTCACAAGAGTCATGGCCAGAGATGCCTGCACCAACAGCCAGGAGAGGTGTATGTATGTGACACAGGAGAAGGAAGGAAGCAAAAAACTCCAGACTGCCGTTTCCATGGCAACCCACCGTCTTCCTGTCTGCTCCCCAATCATTAGTTGATACAAGGCCCAGGACTCTGGAACTCCAGCTTGAGTCATCTGATTGGCCCAGCCCAGTCTGATCCCTCCTCAGGAGCGGTGTTGATGATGGGTGAATGTCTGGGGAGGCTGGCTCCACCTGGCAGTCCCCTATCCGCTAGTTTGACTTAGGTTTCCCAGACTCGTGCTCCCTGGACCTGTGCTCATGTGTACATACTGGGGTACCCAGGGCAGAGGTCTCCTCACCAGTGGGCTGCAGAGGGCCCCGAGGGAGGTCAAGCTCTGGGGGGTGGCTATTTCGGGTGACGATGACTGGTTCTTCCATCACGTTGATACTGTTGCGTTGCATCAAGTCCTGAAGCAGGTTGAAGATCTCCTCTGCCCGGGAACACTTGAATGCAAAGATCCCTAGAGAAGGAGGGAAGAAATGAGGCTCCTCTGACCTCTGGCTGCATAGGGAAGAACCAATGAGCTCATCAGACACACAAAGGACAGGACTGTCCCTGAACTCCAGTCCCATGCCAGTAAAGGGTAGGAGCGCCTCTCCTTTCCTGAGCGTTCTTCCTGGGAACCAGCTCCTACACTACCCATTACCATCGTCCAGAGACCCAGTACTTCAGCCATATTCCCCAAGGCCAAATCATCTGCATAAGATGGGGCTCAGGGGTAAGGGGGACTGTGGGTTAGTATTACAGTGACTATTACCCCTCACAAGCCGCCAATCCCCTGCTCCCCAGGAAAAAAAAGTTTCATCCAGGGTCCAGCCAACTCTACCTAATAGCCCTGAGAGGACAGGTGGGTATGACCTGTTCACAGCTTGTTCACAGAATATTTAGCCCAGATCCCGGCTACAAAGTGAAAGCCTCCAGTGTATAGGTCTCTAACCTCACAGAGCTTGAACTGTGGTGCAAAAAGAAAAGACGGGCCAAGTTGAAGGGAGAAGTTGTAAGGCAGTCCTGCGGCTCCTGGGTGGGGTCAGCCTCCCGGCCCTGAGACATCAATACCATCCTGAAAACGGTAGGACTGGGCTGAGCTAAGGGACCTAAGGGATCTGGAGATGGCTGCCTGGGATTCTTTATTGGGACTTGGGATTCCAGAGACACTATGTGGGGCATCAGTGTGAGTACATTCACAATAAAGATAAGTTTATTCAGGTGTCCAACCATGTATTCAGTTAAGTCACCAGGATCAAGCTAGCCTGAACCCTACCTCAAAAGAAACTAGGGGAGGGGTTAGAGCTCAGTGTTAGAATGTTTACCCTGGGCATGTATAAGGCCCTGGATTCAATCACTAGTACAACACACAGACACAAATGCAGGATGAAAAACTGGGATACAATTAAACTGGACATGGACAATTACTATTATATTGCTAAGTTACACTATCGTATTACCATGAATACAACTAGTCACAGGATAACTGGGGTTTGCAGGAATGGGATGGGAAGGATAGAGGGCCAGAAAGGGGGCTAGTCTGGCAGGATGGGTAAATGGGCTAGAAAAGACAGGAAAGCCAGAAGTGGGGACACGCTGGTAATTCAGCACTTGGGAGGCTGAGGCAGAAGGATCACCATGAGTTTGAGGTGAGCCAGGGCTACAAACTGAGTTTTGAAGCCAGCCTTGGCCATATATAGAGATCACCTCAAAAGGAAAAAAAGTAAAAAGAGAAAAGGGAAGAGAAAATGAAGGAAGGAAGGGATATGGCACATTCCACTGCCCACAGGTGACAGGGACAAAGATCAGGCTCTTGAAGGTTAATCTATACATGAGAGACCAAAGCTTCCCACTTCCCGCTTCCTACCTGGCCAGATCTCACTCCCAAGCCACTCAGCTGGCAGTGGCCAGCCTCCCACCTGACCCTTTCCACTATTCGTGGTGTCCAGGGTATGCGACCTGGCAGCCCAGAAATGGTGTTTTCCTACTGCAGGGACAAGAGGGATCCTGAAACCATGAGGACGGAGGGAAGAGTTGTTTATTTTTGCTCGGTAGGCTCTGGCCTAGGAGTACTGGCTCTTCCCATGGACTGTGTAACAAGTGTCCCTTCAAAGGGACCCAGGAGGAGCAGCAATGACAGAAGAGAAAAGGGCACTGGTTTGGGAGTCCACATAATTCTGTACTGTTAGGTTGTATGCCCTCGGCTAAGGCGAAGTCTCTGAGCAACACTGCCAAGTCTGAGGGCCAGGGAGGGTGATAAGGCCTGTCCTCCAATTCCACAGCAAACTCTCTAGGACCTGCCTGGGGTGCAGGCCCTTGTCCTGAAGGCAGGGCTGGTACTCACCCTGGCCTGTCTGACAGCGGCGGCCACTCTCAAAAGAGAAGAGATTGGAGTCATAGCCATAGCGCCGCAGACAGAGGTAGGGCCAGTGGACGGAGTCCCGCCGCTGCAGGTGCAGCACCAGCTCGCTCTGTGTCAGTTCCATCACCCCTGAGCCCAGTTCCACCCCTTCATCATCCACATTTGTCACCTGTAGGGAACGGGAGGACAGAGAATCCAGGAAGTGTCTGCAAGTTTCCCCGAGCCACTGGGGGTGTCACGCTGGAGATCCGGAGTCAGTGTGCTATAGACACTACTGAATGCCACCAGATTCCCCTGGGACACACAGAGCAGTGCCATGTACCATGACAGCTTTCCTGTGGGCCTCAGTGCTGTTACTGGAACAGATAGGGAGGAGGTGCTTGTGGATCTCCAAGACCAGGCAGTCAGAGGACAGTTCAATGACTTCAGAGGTCATTGGCCTAATATTCAAGGGCTAGAGATCAACGAAGAGGGCTCCAACTCTCAATTCAAAATCAGAAGACTCAGGACGTCAGGCCCAAGGCAGAACAGATACAGCCTCCACTTCCCCAACTGTGCACTTTGCTGAGGGTTCCCTCTCCCGGTGGGCAGAAGAAACACAGGCCTGAACATATCCCAGTGTGGGAAGACACTCCCACAGGGTGTACACAGGGTTGGGGAAACAGAGAACACCAATACAGTGCTTCTTGGTTTTCTTTAAACTACAACTATTAATTCATGATTGCAGTTTTCTTATTTTCTCCAAAAAAGATGTATATAAAGTTACAAAAATACACTGCCAGGAGTGAACACTCTGGTGCTACCTCACTGAATTTCATCATTCTTAGTAGTATCAAGAGGAAAAAAAAAGCGCTGGAGAGATGCAGCAGTTAAGAGTCTGGGTTGCTTTTGCAGAGGACCTGGGTTCAGTTCCCACACGGCAGCTAACAACTGTCCGCACCTCCAGTTCCAGGGGATCAGACGCCTTCTTTTGGCCTCTGCAGGCACTGCATGCATATGGTACACTTGCATGAAGGCAAAACACATATTTTAAAAAGATGCTGGGGCTGGAGATGGCTCAGAGGTTAAGAGCACTGGCTGTTCTTGAAAAGGACATGAATTCAGTTCTAGAACTCATATAGCAGCTAATGACCACCTGTAACTCCAGTTCCAGGGTATGATGATCTTTTTTGACCTCCTCATACAGACATGCAGGCAATACACTCATAAATATAAAATAAAAAAAAAATAAATGCTTTTTGAAAGACCCTTTAAAGAAGGGGGTGCGCTGGAAAGATGGCTCAGCAATGAAGAGTGCAAGGTGCTCTTGCACAGAATTCAAGTTCAGTTCCCAGCATCCATATGGTGGCTCACAGACACCTGAACTCCAATTTCAGGGGCTCCACACTCTCTTCAGGACTCCTCAGGCATCTACACTCACATGTGCACACATATACAAACATATATTCAAACATAAATAAAAATCAATCTTTTTTTAAGGCAAAAAAAAAGGCTTGAGATTCTTTTCTTTCCTTGGGCTACTCGGGGGCCATGAACACAAGGAACCTTAACAAGCGACAACCACAGCCTGTCATTTCCCTTTCCAGAGGTACTAGAGGCCTAAGCCCACGAGGCCACTGGAACTCAGGCAGGGGGGAGGAAGCTCTGGGTACCTTGAACTTGGTGGGGTGATTGTCTGGCACGCTGTCTCTGTTCAGGCAGCTACAGCAGCTCCCCATGGTGTCAGAGCAGCCAGCCTGCCCTAGAGGAAAACACAAAGATGAGGTGGTCACCAGCAGCAGCTCCAAAAAGCACTGCTCTGAGAACACTGGTCTGTGAGCATGTCCTCTGTCTGAGAGATTGCATGACACAGACACCTGCTCAGGGCGTTCTCTCAATCCTCAGCCAAACACGCTTGGGATAAACATTAATTCAAATTAGAATAGGTTAAGGATTCCTGCTGATTGGGGTGGGGGGTGGGGTGACAGCTTCTCAAGGTGACATTCCAGCTGGACCCTGGAAAGCGTGCAGGATTTTGACCTGTGGAGTGATAGGGAAGGAGACCTGGGCTGGAAAACAGCATGGATTACAGCTGCCTCGGGGTTTGTTCCCAGCACCAGGTCCTCATTTGGATCCAGCAACAGTGTCATTTGGGAGTCCCAAT
Organism: Eospalax fontanierii; assembly: GCA_035773235.1. Taxonomy (NCBI): domain Eukaryota; kingdom Metazoa; phylum Chordata; class Mammalia; order Rodentia; family Spalacidae; genus Eospalax; species Eospalax fontanierii. Next base: position 9,060,884 of record CM069549.1, read on the forward strand.
GACTTGTCTCTTTCTCTTTTTCAATTTTCATCTTACACATTCTGTTTCTTACATGTTTTCTTTTTTCTTCCCTCACCCCCATCTCAAACATTCACCTGAAATCTCCCCTCCCCACTCTTTTTGAAAAGACAAGGTCTCCCACACCCTCAGACAGTCTAAAACTCACTATATAGACTAGGCTGGCCTCAATCTCAAGAGAGATCCACCTGCCTCAACCCAGGGCCACCAGGTCCAGCATCTGGAAACTGTCTTTTTGATGTTGTCTTCAAGTGAACACGATGATCATAAAACACATTTAAAAGACTGAACATTCATGAGGTCAGCCTGGTTGACATAGAGAGTTCAAGGCCAGTAGGGGCTACACGGCAACCTTAACTCAAAAAAAGATTGAACATTCAGTGATTTTTCCCCCCCTCTTTGAGACAGGATCTCACTATGGAGCCCTGACTAGCCTGGAACTTTCAGAGATTCTTTGCTCCCAAGTGCTGGAATCAGAAACAGATTGGACATTCTAAACAGCAGAGTTCTCATAGCCTTGGTTGGATATTTCTTCATTGGAAAACATATCCTGCAGCTAAGCTTATGGCTCAGTGGTGAAGGTGAGTGCTTTGTATGAGGCTCTGGATTCAATTTCCAGCAAGTCAAAACAAAAACAAGCAAAAAATGCTGGGGTTTCCCTCCAAAGGCCACAGAGGAGATAAGAGATCGTATCTTTTCCTTGGCTTTCCCCTCCAGGGTACTGTTAACTGGATAATAATCACAACAGACATGTCTATGCCTCAGAATGGAGAGGACATGCATGACCCCAGAGAACAAGAGCCTTAAGGATCAACCCCAACCAGAAGTTCTGTTGTTTTGGTTTTAGAGCGTGGAATTCAGCCCAGGTCTCCATGCTTGCTACATAAGCTCTCTGCCACTCAGCTACATTTCTAGCCTCTAACCAGAAGTTTTAAGAGGTTATACCTTGCTACAAAAAAATAAAATAAAATAAAATAAAAGAGTTTGTAGATCAGCTATCCTTCTCTGAGATGCTTTTGTAGAACCATCAGTAATCCACTGACCTGCTCCCTACATACCTCCCAATTTGAGAAACTCCAGAAAACTGACACCTATACACAGTTCTTACCTCACCCAGGCCATGGGGAGCTGACCATGGGAGGGGCATGAGGAAGGATTCCCACTTTATTCCCCCCGTCCTTGGTGGGGTGTCATGGCAAATAGTCTGCAGAGAAGTCACCTGGATTCCTGTGGGTCACAACTGGGGCTTCACCTAGCACAGGAGATAGAGACCATGGCATTAATGGAAACCTAGTCTCACTCCTAACTTTTCATGAAATGGACTTGCTATATCAGTATATCCCACCTGGATTTACCTGCTCCAGGTCCTACTGGGTCAAAATCAAACAAGACCATGGGCAAAAAGATCACAAATCTGAAGACCCATAGCAGGGAGACTCCCCTGGTACCAATGACTTTGAACTCTGAGATGCCCAGCACCTTTAATTCAAAGTCACCTTTAGATTCCCTCTGAATCCTATTACAAGCAACATTCAAAACACCACTTCACCCTTGCAGAGAATTTTAACTATACAAAGTTTTCTTTCACAAAAGAAAAAAAAAAGGAAAAAAATATATACATATATACATGCAAAGAGGATCAGTTTAGGTTTCAGGAAACCAATAATCTGGGCTGTTTTGGTGCTATGGAGCATCTGGGGAAAATGTGCCACCCACCCCCCGACCCACCCCCAAGTCCTTGGTGTTTTGGGGGACACATCTGTCAAACTATGGGAATTCTAGTTGAAGTGACTTCTCAAGGTAAGTATGTAAGACTACCATCACTAAAGCTGAGTTTCCTCTTCCAACACAGCTCACATTGGAAGCCGGACAGACTTTTTGTTCCTTAATGTCAAAAAGGCCCAGTCATAACAATTAGCCAAAATTTAGAGTTATCTGAACCCTAGGTAGAAAAATCAACAAACCAGGATTCTGAGGAAGTCCAAGAACACCTTTGAAATCCTTCTTGTTCCAGGAAAATACTACTTCCCAGTGTCCCCTGGAACCTACATCCTTGCAAACTCATAGGTGAAAGAACCCCACACTGGGCCTGCTTATTCTCTGGAAGATGGGTGCAGAGTAATGACAGGTTACCTGGGAAACTACTAAGACTTAAATTAACAACAGGGGTTTGGGAAAGGGGTCTGAAGCAAGAACTACAGGATGCAAGATGGGGGAGGGGCTGCACCTTCCCGTCTCTCTTTGAGGACTCAGACTCATCCCACTTGGGTGGGATTGGTGGGAGGGTTCCCTCGGGTCTGGGGTAGTGGGATTAGGGACCGGAACTAGATGGGGCTGTGAGGACTGGAAATGTATACGAAGCCTTGGGAAAACGTGGGAAAGAATTCTGGATTCGAGCATTGGGCAAAAGAACGAAAAGGATCAAGGAATTTCAGGACGGTGACGGCGACGGCCTTTGGAGCACTGACGAGAGAGCAGTGGGTCTGTAGGCGGTTCTGGGGTTGGAGAGTGAACCAGGGGGTTCCGAGAGCTCCAGGAGACCCGAAGGTGTGCCCGGGGGAAGGGGGAGAGGGTGGGGTCTGGGAAGTGAGGCTGTCAGGGGGAATTTCTATACACCCAAAAGGACACAGATCGCGGCCGAGCGTCCAGCCTGGATCCCCGCCCCCAGCCCCCGGACTCCACCGCCCGCCCGCCCGCCCGCCCGCCCGGGACTTCCTAAGTGGGAGCGGAGACTGGCGCGGCGCGACGCGGCCTCGGTGGAGCCGCCTCGTCCCCGCCCCGCCGCGCCCCGACTCACATTGCCCCGCGGCCCGGGCGGCGCCGGGCCCCGCTCCCGGGTCCCGCTGCAGCAGCCGCCGCCCGCCCGGAGCAAGGCCTCCCCGCCCCGCCCCGCCCCGCGCCCGCGGGGTCGGAGGTCACGGGCTGCACCAACGAGACGCTGCGGGCGGGCCGACCCGAGTGGGGGCGACGGGCGCGCAGCCTAGAAGGTCCGTTTGGAGGACTTTGCAGTCGAAAGCAGAGAGCATGCGCAGACGCCAGAGGGCGCTCCGGGCCGGAGACTGGAATTCCTGACCGGAGAGGCGCGGGGCGGGGCCTGGGGCGAGGCGGGGCCTGGCGGAGCCGTCTTGGAAGAAATCTGTCCTGCAGAACGGAATGCGCTCTGAGCGGGAAGGGCCTGGAAGAGGGGAAGAGGCAAAGGGGAGCGAGCTGGAGGGAAGTCCACGGAGGGTGCAGGGCTGAGGCCGGAGGGATGACCGAGGGGACCCGAACAGGAGCTGTGGACGCTGCCATCCGGCGGGAGGCGGAAGCTCCGGAGTATTCACGGCTCGCATAGTGTAAAGCCCACGAATGGCAGGGACAGTGCATCTGGGCTCTTTCCACCCTGAGATCCCCGAGCCCTCTTCTGAATCCGCAGTCCCTGCTGGTTCCAAGTATCTCTGTGTCCGGGCGGGGCGTGGGGCTGCTGGGGGCGTGGCAACCTGGGCGGGCACCGAGGCCTCGGGGCGGGGTCCCAGCGGTGGAGCGGTCCCCTCCCTTAGCCAGCAGCTACACCGGGACCCCAAGCAGACTCGGAAATCACACACTGAGCCTCCGTCCTGCGGGTGAACCCGCAAAGTCCTAGGATAACTTTGGGACTCTTGTCGCGAGACCACTTGGTGAGACTGGACCTTCCCCTGCCTCTCCCCTCTTGTTGGTTCAGGGGCACTTTCCCAGCTCTCCAGTCCTCTGGGCCTCCCCTGGGCTCAACGCTCCAAGAACAGATGTGGGTTGGGGAGGTCGAACCCCTGAGCTGGTTACACCTGCGGTAAGGTAGGAGGGTTCGGCCCTGTTCTTACCTGAAAGGGGAGAGGAAGGAGAATAATGGAGCAAATCAGCATGTTAGTAAGATGGGGTCCAGTGGTAGGTGGAGGTGAAGTAAGGTCGCCCTGAGTTGGGGGAGAGGTCTGACTTCTGATAGTTATTTCTTCGTCAGACAGTTCCATTTAAACTAAAGGTAACCTGAGAGAGGGGGCACGAGATGCCTGCTCCTTCCTTGTTGCCTGGAGCCTGGGGTGTGGCTACTCTTGACCCTGAGTATGAACAGCCCATCTGGCCACCTTCCACAGGAAACCTGACCTGAGAGACATAACAGGAAGGAAGCGGGTGGGGGTGGAGCCAGGAAGGAGGAAAGGGAGGCCCAGGGGATAGTTTGGAACTGGGAGGCATGATAACAGTTAGGGTCCAAACCTGAGACACACCCCAAAGTCCAGTGCTTTGCGGTAGTCCTCCTGGGCCCAGCAGCTGTCTGTCAGACTCCACCCTAGGTCTCAGAGGCTACCTCCTCTTATCCTTAGTTAGCCTTCAGTGATCTTGGATCTGTTCATTAATCAGCCCGTTTCAACTGGAAATGGGTTAAGAGAAACTAAAATAGGAATATTGTGAGAACAGACCATAGTATGTAAAATTCTAGAATATTCCCGGGCACAGAGTAAAGTTTGCTTAACTTGCCCCCCTCCCATGTGGGTACATTAACCCAGAGCGCTGGACCTGTTCTCTCTGGTTTAATCTTTTTGTCTTGCTCACTAGCCTATCAGCTCCTTAAGGGCAGGGTCCATCTCTCCTCCACTTCAGTAGTTAGTCCCACCTCAAAGACACTGTGGTCCTAAGCAAGACCTGTGGAAACTGTCGGAGTGGCATATCCCTTTAGTCCCTGCACTTGGGAGGCGGAGGCAGGCAGATCTCTGTGAGTTCAAGGCCAGCCTGGTCTACATAGTAAGTTCCAGGGAGAAACTATCTCAAAAAAAAAAAAAAAAGCAAAGGCTTGTGGAAACTGAGGCTAAATGATGACTAATGTTAATATTATCCATTAAAATTGCTGGTATAGGGGCTGGAGAGATGGCTCAGTTCAGGACCTGGGTTCAGTTCCCAGCGCTGACCTCCATATGGGCATTGCACAACGTGGGTGCACTTATATGCATGCAGGCAATAGACTCATACACATAAAATTAAAAATAAATAAACAATAATTTATATTTAAATTGCTGGTATAAAGTTGAGTGTATAGTGGTGGAGCGTACCTGTGACCCTAGCACTTCAGAAGTGGAGGCTGGAGGGTCAGCATTCAAGGCCTTGGCCTTATGAGACTCTCTCAAAACAAGAACAAAACACAAAAAAAAGTGCTGATGGTGTAGCTCAGTGGAAGAAGGCTTTTCTGGTTTGTGAGAGGCCCTGGGTTCTGAGAGGGGAGGGGAAGGAAGGGGAGGGGAGGGGAGGGAAGGGGAGGAACAGAACTAAGTCTTGGGTGTGTGACTATGCCTCTTTTGAAAGCTCAGGGAAGGGAGGGGTCAGAGAAGCTGAAAGTTTCCTGGTGAGGCCTTCAACCAGGCCCAAAACTACATAGGAGGAAAAGTGTGGTCTGGTTAGGGTATGATAAGGCAGGTTTCTGCTGGAGGGTGGACTGAGGAACAGAGGGAATTAAAACTGGTAAGGGTTTAATCCCAGTATTCGGGAGGCACAGGTAAGCAGTTCTTGGTGAGATTGAGGCCAGCCCAGTCTCAACTCACCAAACATAATGAGTTTCAGGCCAGCTGGGGTTACAAGGAGACCCTGTCTCAAATCAGGGGAAAAAAAAGAAACTGGTGAGTAAGGAGAGGTCTGGCCTGCCGGAAGTCTGATCAGGGCACTGCGGCCTCCTCCCCTGCTCCACCCCAGCCTCAAAAGACCTCAGAATGTGAATTTCAGGAACTCTGGCTAAAAGAGCTGGCCTTGCCGCTTACTGTTTGACCTTGGGTATGTATACCAGTGCTCACTGATCCTCCTTAGTCTGGCCATCTGTAACATGGGGATATTGTCACCTCAGTCACCTGGCTGTTGGGACTGTGAGACAGTCCTTTCCAGGTGTGCTGGAAAGCCTCAGTGAACTAGGTGCTCTTGTTTTAGGGCAAACTTGTCAACAATGTCAGTGTGGAACTCTGGCTGGCCTCGTCAACAGGACAGTTTCATCTCCAGGGAGCCAGATCCATCAGTCAACTCAGATAGTGACCCAGGCCGCTGGCCAGTGGAAGACAATGAGGATACCTCTGTTCAGGTAGTAAGAGTTCTGCTCTTCCTGAGACCAACTCAGTCCTCTGGGCTCAGTCCTTTTCTGACTGGGAAATAATTTGCCTTTTCTTTCTTCCTTTCTCCCTCATCCCTTTCCTGTCTGTCTGCCTCTCTCTTTCTCTCTCTCTCTCTCTCTCTCTCTCTCTCACACACACACACACACACACACACACACACACGGTCTTACTATGTAGCCCTTGAACTGCAGACTCCTGCCTCAGTCTCTCAAGTAGCCAGGATTACAGGAGGTACACTCCACCCTACTCCAGCTATGCCTGACTTCTTGTGCCTCTTTTCTCAGGCATTCCTGTCTCCACAACCTCTGCAGGACATGGGGTTTAATGATAAATTCATTCCCGTGAACGTATACTACCCCTCCCAGGTCTGTGTCGTTAGAGCAGACAGGAGGGACTTTGGCCACAGGGAGTAATGGGGTGGCTCCAAGTATACAGAAAGGCATTTGGGGGTTCCTTCCCAGCAGACCACAGACTCAGGAGACCACTGGCTGTCCTTGGTCTCTGACGGACTGGAAGGGTTCCCTTCTACATGGAGAGGGGTGCTTGGAAGTTGCTCTAGATCAGAGGAGAGGCAGCAAGGACAAGGGAAGAAAGACTAGGAAGGGAAAACCTAGCCCCTCCTCCCTCCTGTGTCTCTACACAGGCTCCTGCGGACCTGATTTTGAGCCTGCCTCACCTGGACGCCAGCCAAGCTGCCAACTGGCTTGGGCTTCGGACCCTGCTGCAGCAGCTCCCTCCACAGGACAGTGACGTGGGTCTTACTCTACATCTCCTCTCTCCTGCCTCTTTTCACCCCATTTGTCTTGGTCTAGAGTCAAGAGAAGGAGTAAAGCCCAGCTCTGCCACTAGCTAGAGGAAGTCATTCCCAGTAGGCAGAGTTTTCACATCTAATAATGGGTTCAGTAATATCTGCTCTGCCTACCACAGTGCTTAACAGGAGCAGATGAGAACATGAATGTGAACAGCTTTTGAAACCAAGAATGGAATGCACAGATGTAGAGATATGGTTGTTCAGTATTTATTGAGGCCCACCATGCCTAGCCTGAAGGCTTACAGTTCAGTAGGGGAGACCAGGCAGGTGCAGAGTAGAGAAAACACAGAATCGGAACTAACAGTAAGTTCTTTCTCACTGGGAGCAAGAGTCAAGATATTTAATGCTAAGCCCTGTTGGGCCTTTGAGCGATGACGATCCCAGCAGAGTGAACCTGAGGCATTCTTTGTACCCTCTTTCCTTTCCTCAGAGTACCCATGTTATGATCTCCCAGGGGTCTTCCTTTTTCTGACCCAGCACCTAGGCTTTCTAGAATTTTCTAATCCTAGTGTTACTCTTAACTTGAGCTCTGAACCTGTGGGACCCTTCCTAGTCATAGTTAAGGCCTATTTCTGTAGGAGCGATACTGCCTGGCCTTGGGGGAGGAAGAACTGGTTGAACTGCGGCTCTTCTGTGCCCAGAGGCAGCAGAAATCTCTGGGCCAGGGGGTGGCCCGCCTGCTACCTCCCAAGCTGGAAGGACAGACCTGTGAAAAGGTAGGGTGTCCCTATCCCTAAATTTCCCCTTCCTCCACCCTTTCCCCTCTCACTTCTGGAGAAGAGGCATTTTTGGAGTCTAATGGACAGTTTCAGGACTGGAGATTTGACAGACATTAGGTAGGAAAGAAAAGGTGTTGGGAGTTCTTGGTGGAGGATGCCAGGCGGGTGGGGGCATGCCGGACAAATGAGAGAACAGTCAGGGTGGAGACTGTGGTGGGAGAGCCGTGAAGGAAGCTAAGGAGATGGTTGGGATTCTGACCAGCCCAGTGCTTTGCTTGGCAGTGCAAGGAGCTGTTGAAGCCAGGCGAGTACGGAGTGTTCGCAGCCAGGGCTGGTGAGCGGTGCTGCTGGCATAGGCCCTGCTTTGCCTGCCGGGTCTGTGGCCAGGCTCTGATACATCTCATTTACTTCTACCATGATGGGCATCTCTATTGTGGCCGTCACCATGCTGAGCTGCTACGGCCTCGCTGCCCGGCCTGTGACCAGGTAGAGAGGAGGGAAAGCACTGGGAGTTCTGTCCAGCAGTGCAGGGTCAGGGATCACCTTCCTAGGCTGCAGGCTCTTCTGGCACTGGGAACCACCAGGACCACCTTCTCCCCTTGTGTTCTCACTTGACCTGTGGACTTGTGGAACCTGCTGCATTTATCTATGCCCTCCCCAAGTACAATTAGAGGGCCTCAAATGAGTTTGGACTCAAGAGTATTTCTCTGGAGCAGGGACTAATAGATGTTCATCTCACTCACTATGCCAGTTCCTCAGTGCTGTGCTTGACCACGGTAGGAAGACCCCCATGTCTGCATGAAAGACAGTTCTGAATGCTGGGATGGGAGTCCAGGAGGCTCTTGACTGTGCCACCTGCTACGTAGAGGATCCTGTTAAAGCTAATCAGTCCTCCCTGAGTCCAAGAGTGATAAAGTAGATCAAACCAGAATGTCGGTGGACTTGTTTTAGTGTTAATCAGTATAAGGCGTGGTTATTGGATTAATGAATGAATGAATGAATGAATGAATCAATGAACCGTTGTTTTCCTCTCCCATTCCCAGCTGATCTTCTCCCAACGCTGCACCGAGGCAGAGGGACGGCGCTGGCATGAGAACCACTTCTGCTGCCAGGACTGCGCAGGGCCCCTGGGTGGGGGACGTTATGCCCTGCCGGGGGGCAGCCCATGCTGCCCCAATTGCTTGGAGAACCGCTACGGGAATGCAGGGGCACTGGAAGGGCGAGCGTCCCTTGGTAAGGGAGGGGAAGGTGCAGGTCTAAAGGGGAAGGCGGCTTAGGCTAGGCACAGGGGTGGGGTACGTCCTGGATCCAGACCCTCGCCCCAGCCTCACACCAGTCCACCCCTCCCAGCAGCGCCCCATCCTCCCACTACAACCCCCAGACCCTTGCGTGGGGGCCCACAGTTCTCACCGTGCGTCCCAGGCCTGAGTGCTTCACGGGCCTCCTGAACCCACCCAGAGCCGCGGTCCGGGCTGCAGCGCGGGACTCGCTCTCGGGCGGGGGATGCGGCCGCCCACTGGTGGACAGAGGCGGGGGCCCCTGGGGTGGACTCGCAGCGGCAGCGCGCACGGCCTGGGGCGGGGCGGGAGGCGGCGCGCAACCTCAGCCCGCTTCCATGGGTCGCCCAGCCAGGCGCTTGCCGAGGGGCTTGAGGGCTCTGAGATGAAATGATCATTTCTGACCCGGCTCGGAATAGGGGAAGGAGGACCCGATCAAACTGAAGGATGGGACGGCGCCACATCGGATGCCGAGGCCATCTCTGGAGCAGCGCTTCCCGCGGCTGTCCCGAGCTCCAACCAGGAAACCTCCAGTGAGCCGCCCAAAGGGCGGGGCCAAGGCCGCCTGGAGGCGCCCGGTAATCCCGAAGGGGATGGCCTCTGCCCCACCTGCTCCTCCTCCTCCGAGTCGGAACCCGAAGGCTTTTTCCTCGGCCAACGCCTTCCGGGTCCTTGGAAGACCCCCGAAAACCTCCATGCAGATGACAGCGATGCCTCCAGGAAGCACTGCACCATTTGTTAGTGGCGCAGAGATGTGGGTTGTGTGTCGGGTGGGAGGATCTGTAAAGTGGGAGAGCAGAGCTGTGCTCCCTGCATTAAAGCAAACAACCCAGACTGAAGGGAAAGGCAGCTTGGACAGACTGGTGCGTCGGCGCGGCGCGCTCCGGGTCTCGAGGGAAACTTTCGTGGGCATTTCACTCCGCTGATGAGCTAGCTATTCTTGTCCCCAGCACCTTGCTCCTTAGCCAACGAAGTGATCAGCGGTACCCGCGAGTAACCCAGAGGGATGGGGAGGTGGGACGCCTTCGCCGCGACCCGCCCCTCGCGGAACCGGTGTACTCGCTGGGGGCCGGCCTTCCTCTTGGAGGGCGGAACCACGGGCCTGCGGCTCCACCTCCTGCCAGCCGGAGGAATTACAAGGCCGGAAGTTGCGCGATCTGCCGGCGCGGGCCGGGAAGGTGCTGTTATGGCGTCCAGCGGGGTCACTGTGAGCGCTGCGGGGCCGACCAACGAAGCCGCTGAGATTCCGGACAATGTGGGCGACTGGCTCCGTGGCGTCTACCGCTTCGCTACCGACAGGAATGACTTCCGGAGGTAACCGAGTCCGAAGCCACTCTGGTCCTCAGAAACTATTCCCCCTCCAAGCTAGGCCGGTGCCCTGGGTTTTAATCGCGTTGGCAGCTGTAGTGGCCCCGGGTGTTCTTTTTTGAGGTTGTAGGCTGGGAGAATTCCCTGGTGGCAGAAGTTACCTGTCACATGACTCCCGGTATAGTACGTCATCCCGGACTGGAGAGATGGCGCTTACCGCCAAGCCGGACCCGAGTTGGATCCCTAGGACCCACATGGTTGTCTTTCGACCTGCGCGTTGTGGTAGGTGCTCCCACACATAAAGACACAAATAGGCAAACGTAAAAAGTATTTTTTCAAAGCCATCTTGACCTAGGGGACGGGGGGGGAAAAGGAGACGCTAACGCTTGGACATTTTTGGCTGTGTTCATTTGGTCTTTTGCGTTTGGCCATGATCTTTTTGGGAACAGAAGTGAACTCTAAATTCCTATGTTGTGCCTACTGGACAACGTACCATTTAGCAACCTCTATCAATACCTCAGGAAGGTGGTGATCATGTGAAACGTCCCACGACATTTTCCATTAGCTATATAAGAGACTCAGTGAGTTCAGAGTTGATGAAATATATTCTCTATCCAGGAACTTGATCCTCAACTTGGGACTCTTTGCTGCGGGAGTTTGGCTGGCCAGGAACTTGAGTGACATTGATTTGATGGCACCTCAGCCAGGGGTGTAGGCAAGTAAGCTCTTAACCTTACCTTTCTGCCTGTCCTAGGAGTCCTGTAAGTTCAGAGCATCGGTAATTTATCAGCTGTTCAGGACATGTAGGAAAGAGGCTTAGGGTAAAAATCCTTGCTTTTGTGATTCTAGCTGTTTAAAGGATCTGACTCAGTTTTCTTCCTATGCTTTTCTCTTTCTAATACCTAACCTGTTATCTGGTTGCAGATAAATGGAATCTCTGTGTACCCAGACTTTCCAAAAACAGCCTTCGGTCTGTGACCACCACAAGATAATACCTGGATGGCAGCTGAAGTGATTCAGATGGGCACCTTCTCTCCCTGCCTGAACTCCAGTCCTCTGTCAGCAGTCAGCTAGCTTTCACCTCTGCAAAGCTGTATACATAGTTCTAAGGTTTCAGAGCGTGGTCTTTGTGCTTGTCCTGTGGAGTACTAAAGGTGTTCTGACATTTGAAATAAAAGAGTTTGCACAAGGACAGATGTTTTATTATTTTAATAAGAAATTTCTTACAAAAACAAGGTGTAAAAAGTCAATTTACAAAAATCAAAAACATGATTTATATTTCACACTCAAGAGACAGGAACAAACCCCAAACATGGATTGTAATACAGGTGTTTTACCTCATTTAAAAAAAAAAAAGAAAAAGAAAGCAGTGGAAACTGCAACCACATACTACACATGGATGCTAATGTCCCAGGAAGCTTATTTTTGAGGAACTCCCATTGTTGAACAGTCCTGGGGGAAGAAGCCATTTGGTGTTGCATAGCATTTTAGTGCACCATGTAGGTTCTCCAGGCACCAGAGAGGCATTGTTGTTGGGGTAGAAATGAGATTTGGTGGCAGAAAGGGCAGTGATGTTCAGTGGAGGTAAGCTTGTTAATGGGGACTAGTGGTACTGCTAAGGAAGCTATTTCCTTTACTTCTCACCCTAAATAAAATAGATACTAGTGCCACTCTCTAAAGGTGGTGGTGGTGGGGTCCTTGGAGGTGGATATGTAAAGAGCTGGCATGGAAAGACTCATGTGGCTACAGAGTGAGGTGGAGCTAGAGATAGTTTCCCCTTGCAATTTTTTTTCTGGTCAATTTACTAGGCATTGTTTAAAACACCGTCTTATGTGCCAGGACTCCTGTGGAATTGGTATGTCATTAAAAGGCAAGAATTAGAAGAGATGTCAGTGTAACTGCACCACAGGGGCATAACTGTCAGAACTTCCAGCAGTTGTTTACCAAAACACAATTTTCCTTAATCTCATTTAAAAAGTTCTTTGGGCCAGGTATAGTGGCACATGCCTTGAATCCCAGCACTGGAGTGGCAGCAACATGCGAATTTCTGAGTTCCAGGTCAGCCTGGTCTACATAGCTAGTTCCAGGCCAGCTGGGGCTACAGGGTGACCATGTCCTCAAAACGATCCCCACCCCCCAAAAAAAAGTTCATTGGGAGCTGAGGGTGTCACTCATTGCAAAGAGCTTGCTTTATACTCATGAAACTGCATTTGATCCCCCAGCACCCAATAAATGCATTAAAAAAGGTTATTGGAGATTAAAAGAAAAAAATTTTTTGAGGCAGAGTCTCATGTAGCCCAGGCTGGCCTCAAGCTTACTATATAGTCAAGGATGACCTTGAACTCTTGGTCTTCCTGCTTCTAACTACTACTGTTGGGGTGAGAGGTTACAGGCTTGTTACCATGCCTGGTTTTTATGTGATCCTGAGATCAAATTCTGGGCTTTATTCATAGCCAGGATATATATCCTCAATAATTAATAAAAGGGGGTGGGGATTACCATTCTCCTGAACATTGATCAGGTAAAGTCTATTTGATGGATAGATACGAGTTTGTATGAATTCAGGCCTAGAATCTATCCTGAGATCACAGATGCTTAGAGGTTTACCTTATTAAGAGGAAGCCGTGTCATGACTATGAAGACAGGGCTTAGGTTTGAAGTCATCACCCCTCCAAAGGGTGACTGGGAGATAGCCACAGAATAGATGCTGAACCCCCCACAGATGCTGGCCACTGCTAAGATAGGAAACACCAGCACCTGCTGTTCTTTGGAGGAATGAAACATTCTTAAAGTATGCTGTCTGCTCTGAAAATTGAACAGTTCTATTTGCTAAAAAGTTTTACAGTTGGAAATCAGAACCTAGAAATAATTAAGAAATGGCAGTTTTCAAAAGCATAATTCAAATTTCATGTTACTGTTGGTTGGTTTTTAAAGCCATAATGCTGGTTAGGCAAAATTTCATTTAAACTGGTGTAGCTGTGCTGGAGCTGGAACCCAGGACCTCAAGCATGCTAGGTGTTCTGTCATTGAGCCATTTCCTCAGTAGTTAGTTGTATTTTAAATGGAACATGTTCTAAATATGGACAAAGCTCACAGAAGTGACCACCTGCTTCACAGCTACTAAGCCATGGTGTAGTAAAGCAACGTGTGGGTAACCAAGTACCCCGTGTTAAAGTCACAGCCCTGGACTGAGAGAACAGATACTAAACCTATAAAAAAAGAAACTAAGCTCATATTAAAATAAAATAAGCTCCTATTTCAAAGGCGCTTTTTGGCTTTTTGTACTGACTTTTCAAATATTGAACCATTTGGGAGAGGCATACTTACCTGATTAAAAACTAAGTGACAGTGGAAAATTTTACCCAGAAGATAAAACTCTTCACTTAATTAGTTCAGTAACTAGGCTGAGGGACCCAGTTATCGAGTGTGCTTTGAAGGGTGAGCCTTTAAACATCCTTTGGTGAAGTCTCACAAGCTCAGTAGAAACTTTAAAGTTGGAGTGAAAGAATCAGGTTGTGAACTGCCCTTAATGAGCAGACTGGGTCTCACCACCTTCCTTGCTACTCGGCACCATCCTAGTCAGCACCTGCCCAGGAAATGGTGTGTGGGATGGGGACAGGGACATCATTCATTTTGCATATTACACAGTGCTCTGGTTTGTCTTAAAATCTAAAGGTTTACATGGGGTTGTTTTCTGCCCCTCTTCCTGATAGTTTGTGCAAAATGCTCCAGAATTGATGAAGTACCACTTGAAGAGAATCATTTTGACCTCTGCCAGCTTTGACCTCTGCCAAGGGTTGTCCAGCATCAGTCATGGTTTTGATGAAGGCTTTCTGAACATTTGTGCTCTGCCACCTAGCTGGAAAAATTACCCTTCCACCTGAGCTCCAACCCCGGACAGGGATTGTAGGGTGCAGGAAAGGGCAGCCTTGTGGTTTGGAAAGGCCAGAGTTATGTGTGGAGTAGATAAGGGTGATGAACAGTGGTTACAGTGACCGCCTTGAAAGACAGCCATCTGATGATCACAAATACAATCTGACGTTACATTAAACTTCTAGGACTTGCTGGTAAGAACAACTTGTACTTTATACACAAGAGACAGGAATGCTTAAAAAAAAATCTGTGATACCAAATGTCCTTTAAATACTACATAGACCCATTTGCCATTTGAAATGACAAGAATCCTTTCCCTTAATTTTTTTAATCTCATGCAAACCATAACTAAGTACAAGGCACCAAATTTTATGAATTGTATAAAATTAGTTCACAAAGCTTTTATCAGTAAGTAAAACAAACTCCGCATCTCCCTCTTTGCCACCCACCCACCTCCCAAGCCCTCCCCCAACCACATTTTCTTTCTGCTCTACTGTTGTCCTCTCAGCTTACTCTAGGGCACTGCCAGCCAGTCCACCTCATTGGTTTTTCCCCTGAACCTGGACAGCGCTGAACTTGTAGCCAGAGTAGGAGCTCATACAATCACTGACTCTAGAAGCCTTGCCACTGAAAACAAAAATAAACTCTGCTATTGAGTCCATAGGACACATCAACACTTCTACAGTTTCCAATCATATTCATGACATTTTAAGAGACATCTGGAAGTTCTTTTTTGTGTGGCACTGTCCTCCCATCTTAGCCAGAGGGGTTGGACTGAAGTGTGCAAGAGCTTTGCCTGCCATTTAATTAGAGCTTCAGTTCCTGGCTGCCAAGGGCTTTCCTAGTATATTCTGCACTAGCATGGGTGCCGAGCTTAGAGGCAACCGAAGGTGTGAGGCCAGGCTAGACTGAGGTAAGAAAGCATTTTTGAGGGCTGGGGTGCATTCATCTTGGCTGGCTACAGCAGTAAGTAAACATACCAGCCAATTACAAAGGGTTCTTGGAATGAGACTGTTATGTATGTGCCCTGGGAGGGAAGCAGGCCCACTGAATCCAGCAAGGGATCTTGCATTTGATTTGGTGGCAGCTAGTCAACTTCTACGTGTTCTTAACTTCTCTTTAGAATGTTTTAATTTGAGGTACAACTGAGACATTTGTCTCCTTGCAGTGTGTCAGTACATTAAAGGCAAAAGGACATTTCCTGCACAGCAGCCCTTATGTGGTAAAAACACTTAAACACTAACTTCCTTACAGTGTCTCATGTTGTTGCTTCTGTCACTGAGGTGTCTGTTTACGACTGCAGGAGCACTTTCATGAGGAGAGCTCATGATGGTTTCAGTTCAACTCATTTTAAGTGATTTTATTAATTTCATACATGGGTGCTCCATTAAGTTAAACACTTACTTTACAAAGTCCCTAGTCTGTTCAACAGTCTTTACAGTATTTGGTATACAACTTTTTTAAAACTAAACTTGAATGTCTTTACAGTTTCCAGTAAGGTTTTGTGTTGATTGGTGCGTGTCCCCTTCGGACAGGCAGATGCTCTGGTAGTTCTCTTTCTAGAATAATATGCACAGGATTCAAAATGAGGCACAATACACAGTTTTGTTTCCTTTCTACTGTCGTTGGCTTGTTATTTTTGTTTTTGAAACAGGGTCTCACAATGTAGCCTCAAACTCATGATCCTCCTGTCCAGCCTGCAGTGGACACACAGGTGGGATCACAGGTGAGTGACACCACACTCGGCTCTATTGTTAATGGGCTTTCCTACTGCCTACTTAGTAATGTGGACCTCAAGAGTACAGTCTCACACCAGAACCTCTGCAGCATGGGCAATTGGGACACTTTAAAACAGTGTCCAGGAGAGGGTGAGCCCAGGCAAGGCTTATTCAAAGAAGCCTGCAGTAGACAATATAATCCAAACAGCATAAAAATGCTATACGCTATCGCTTCCAAATAAAAGCTAAATATTACAGAAACCTCACAGTGTTGGAAGAAAGCAAGTTTAACTGAAAATCTAGTTACTCCAACCCTATCAGGGTGAGCCATTTTCTGACTGAATTTCTTCCATGTCTCAGTGCTGTCTGGCAGGTCCTACAGGACAGTCCTTCTCAAAAGAGGTCAACAACCAATGCTACCGATGTGCCTGGGAAATGTGGCTTATGAACACCGCTAAAGCTATATATAACCTTCCTCCTGCAGCCTCACCTTCCCCACTCCCCGCCCTGTCCCCAAACCCCTTCCGTGTCTTACTCCCTTCAAGTAACAACTGTACCTCTACCTGAATTCAGACATTAACAAGAGATACTCAGTCAATAAAAGAGCATTCATGGGTACAGGCTGTGATGCAATGCAGTGGCCATTGTGATGAGAATGAGGATTTGCCTTCACTCCCATTGAGTCTGAGCGAAATATTGTGCCAGACAGGAAGGAAGGCCCTGCCTGGGCAAGCTCATTCGGTTTAGAAGTGGACCCAGTTTTAAAGAGATGTATTTGCTAGTACCTCTAGGATAGAGTGCTCTTGCTGTACTCCCTCATGGACTGAGGACAGGCAGGCAGAGTAGCGCCTGGACAGCATAGTGGGAAGGGAACAGGCAAGCGCCACAAGCACTAACCTGGACACAAGGGTCAATGCCTAAGCACTGCTTGTAAGAGTTCCCAAACCTTGTAAACACCAATGTTTTAGTGTTCCAGGTACAGGAAAGAAGCTGCATGCTAAGTAAGACCCCAGAGGCACCAGGGCATTTCTGATTAGCCCTGCCCACCCTCACTGTATTCTGAGAAAGCCTCTAATAGCTGACCCACACACCAATCTAAACTAAACCATTGGCTTGCCCTAGACTTGAGTCAGGGATCTGCTACAAAAAAATGGGAAGAGCAAGGAGTACCTTAGCATGTAATGAAAAACACCCACCAGTCTGTTGCTTCCTTATGACTCTCCCTTCTTTAAAAGGAAGGGATGTCCATGCCATGGTCTCAGAAGTTGGGATGATTAAATGGCAGCAGCAGCTAGGGAGAGCATGACCTGGGAAAGCCCTCCCATTTGGCGTGGGGAAATGTGCTCCGTGGCCCCTTGTTCTACCCTCACCTGCTTGCTCCTAAAAAAAGGAGGTTTGTAAGCTGTTGACCCTTGAAGATTACTTCCTTCGTGGAAATAAATTCTGAGACTTCACCTGCTACCTGGGATCCAATTTTCTTACAGCCACCTGTCAGCCCTGGGCCTGCCCTTGTGCTCTGTTCAGTGCACTCTGTTCACACTCCCTACTACACTAGCGCTGTAGGGAGGTCCTGATTAGTAGGGAACTCATGACAGAAGCCATGACTTCTCACCCCTCTCCTCCACCCAGATCCCTCTATTATCCAGAAGCAACTGAAAAAAGAATCTTCATAGAAGTTACTCCTTTAGATTTGTTTTATGAAATGAGGGAATTTCCAAACGTATTCCAAAGTGACTAACAATTTTTTGACAGGACAAGAATCACCTGGCACTGTCTCCTGCAGACCCAGAGAGGCAAACCTAGTCATCTGTTCCTGTGGCAAGCCTTATTTCCTAAGAGGACATCAAGAGATTCAAAGCAGGCCAGTCTTTGATACGTGCCTCCCAGTCAGGGGAATGTCTGTGGTCTGCCTTCATCCGTGTTGCTGGACTGCACCTGAGCTCGGAGTTGGGGTTCTGAGATTCTTGCATTGCCCTGAACTGTTCTTTGAGTGTAAAAAAGAATGTAGGCCTGGGTTTTGCACACTTCCTCGACACTGCATACATTCAGCTTTGAGTCATTGCAGTGGACCCAAAAACCTAGGAAACCAAAGGAGAGAAAGAGAGAATGATGACCTAATTTACATTTCCAATCAGCTGCAAAACCAGGAGAGAAGAGAGGGACAGAGGAGTTCAGAACAGAGCTATCTTTTGATTACTGTGGAGCAGGAAGTCGGGATTCCCTGTAACTACAGGTTTTAGCCCCACCAAACCCATCACAAAGATGCTTGCTTACACTACTGATGGACAAAAAATTTTTGTTCTCCTTTTATAAAACCTGGGCTCTTTCGTCGTCTACCAGAGCCTTCCATAAAGACAGCCAGGATACTAGGGACTAATCAAGGGAAGGGGAGGAGAGAAATAGAAGTAGAGAGGACTCATTTGTTCATAGGCTCTGATGGTCTCGGGGCTGATGGGTTGAAGATCTGGTGCTGCTAAAAACCTGCCTGCATCCCACCTGTCTCAGCACAGTAGCTGGAGGCTCTGTCCTCCTGAAGCTCCTCTGGAGGGACCCTGTTATCCCCACACTTCCCAAGGTAAGGGGAATAGGGCACAGAAAGTGGCCCTAAATGTCCTCAGCTTTACTGTGAGTGAGGCTAGTGAGATTTGTAACATGTCACTAGGAGGTTACAAAACCCTGTTATTTCTCACTGACTAAGAAGGATGCAGAGGTCTGCAGAATTAGCATTACCACAGCCATAGTAATACCATCAATAATCAATACTATAGCTAAGACTGCTCCAACACTGGCTGAGCAACAAGCACTATGTGCCAGGTGTGGATCTAGGTACTTTCATGTGGTTTAGTTCTATTCATTCTTAGAACAACCTTATATTATTGCCTAGTATAATCTAGAATCCCAACTTTCGTAATTCTTTCCATTGCATTAAAAATTATTATTTTTACTTATGTGTATGAGTGTATTGCCTGCATGTAGGTAGGTGCACCCATGTCGTGCAATGCCTATGAAGGTTAGAAGAGGGCATCGGAACCCCTGGAACTGGAGTTACAGACGGTTGTTAGCCACAATGTGGGTGCTAGGAACTGAACCTGCATCCTCTGCAAGAGCAGCTAGTGCTTTTCACCACGAAGCTATCTCTCAGCCCCTCTGTTAAGTTTTAATTGTATGTGATTTACCCCTATGTGACTCAGGGGATGGAAATAAAGGAAAGCAGTAAAATGTGGACAAACCAACCCTTTTCCGTGTCCCCCACCCCACAGAGTAAAGCGCACGCACCTCCCTCTGTGTTGTAGCAATAGGCTGTGTAGTGTCCTGAGCCAAACCCTTTCCCGTGATGCATGACCACTGCGGAGAGATCATAGGCAAAGGTCTCTTTGTCAAGAGAGGAGAGCATGTCCCTGCAGCAGTAAGGTTCCATGGTTAATACCTGGTCAAAGACGACATGGACCCCAATCTTCTCTCGATGATTACGGCCAGACCACCTAGAACATGGATAGGAACTTCTTACTAGAGAAGACTATTACAGAGCTAGCTAAAACAGAGAGCTGAGAAAACATCTTTCACACCCCCAACTAATCAAAGTCCATGTGAACAAATTGCTGTAAATGTTCCATGGAGTATTTGAACCTAGAAATCCCTAAAGAAGCCATTAAGACAACTAACTATCTTTTAATAGTTTACTGCCTGCCCTTTTTTTCACAGATTATACTTCATCCTGAAGATGAATCTGCAATAATAAATACTACCCCTACACACAAACAGGAGAGCTTCAAGCACAGACACTGGGACAGGATGGAAATGAAAAAGGGCCAGAGAGCAGAAACCCGACCAGCTGACTCCATCACCAGCTTGCCTTACTGGACATGAACCACCCAGTCTCCATGGTCCACAGGAACAGGCTTGCCCTCCCAACAACAAAGACAGGTACCCTCTCCAAGACCTGAGGCAGCAATCCTAAAGCTCACCTGAATCTTTTAAGGTGCAGCCGGAGGACCTGAGGTAGTCTGTAGATCATTAACTGCTTTCTAGCTTCACTCAGAACAAGCGGTTTTGGGTTGGATTTTCGACGTTTGCCTGGATGGTTTAGGAAGGTATAAAGACATAGCAGTAAGGAGCCTCATTCTTTCCTGATGACAGTGACTGGCCACTCAATACACGTTCTACTTTTTCCTCAAAATATGGACTTCAGTTTTGTTTATGGCAGTAGTGCAACTACTACCTGCCCCTCATAAGATTTCATTTCCCAGCCCCATGTGCCTGCACGGAGTGGCTGCGGAGTTGTGACTAAGATGAAAGGAGTAGTGTGTCCCTCTGTCCTTCCCACTGTTGGTGACAATTCCTCTGGGACTCTGAGGTAACTTTGAGGATGGGAGCCTTGCACTCAAAGTAAAACAAAAAGGAGCCTCAATCCCTGATGACCATTATCTACCATGCTAACCCTGGGTGTCCTCCAGGTCTCCTTTCTATAACGGAAAAACAATGTAAGTTACTGTTATTCTGGTGACTGTTAAAAGCAGCCAAACCTAAGCTGATAAGTTTGCTTTCAAATTTTTAGCATCAGCAGCTTCCTGAGGTAATTGTGGGTCCCAGACAATATATTCCAGGTGTCAAGCTTTACTGACGGAATACAACTGATGGCTGCTACAATCTCATGCACACAAAGTGGACTACACCTGGGCTCTACGATATTATATACTTCTCACTTAAATTATCATGCATTATAATATAACTTTAAAAAACTTTTATTTTCACTAGACAGGCCAGATTCTATCTCCTGCTCACAGCTAGCTGTATGCCAAAGGAACAAGGTATTGAAAACTCTGAATCTCAGTTCCCTCACCAAATTTTTGTTTTGTTTTGTTTTAAATATTACTCACATTTGAGGCTTAGGAAAATAGTAAAAAGATATGCTAACTAGAGGCTGGAGAGATGGCTCAGTGGTTAGGAGTACTGGCTGCTTTTACAGAGGACCTGGGTTTGGTTCCCAGTAGCACATGGCAGCTTATAACTGTAACTCCAGTTCTAGGGATTTGATGCCCTCTTTAGCCTCTGTGGTCATTGTACCTACTTGGTGCACTTACATACATGGAGGCAAAACACTCCATAGACATAAAAACCTTTTAAAAATGATATAATCACTAAAGAACAAAAATATGGAGAAAGACGTTCTTAGCAAATGTTTAGAAAATAAACTTTGGTAGTTCTGTGTTTTTATGCTATACCTCGTTTTGGAAATGTGTTTCCTGCAGACAAGGTGGGAAGTTCATCTAGTCCAAGAATCAGTGAATGCCCTGACTCTAATTTTGTTTCTAAGGCTTCTGAATTGGGAAATAAACACATTTCTAAATCCTTAGAAGATAAACAACGGAAATAAAACTTTTGTAAATCTCTCAGAAGGTTCTAATTGCAAGTGCTGATTCATTAAAGAGGTAAACAGGTGGGAACACAGAATGTGTGGTCCACTGAGGTGCCTGCTAATTGTCTCTAAGTTGTTGCTGTGAGGGCCTCAGTGTACAAAGAGCATGGCATCTAACTTCAAATCCCAGCTGTAGCACTCATGAAAGGCAGCAAAGCACAGCTCAATATAAGTGAGCTCCAAGACAACAGGACGTCGAGGGTTAACCACTCCTGAGAGACTGCACCAGAGGGAGAGAGGGAGGTGCAGCTGCAGGGCCCTCACCAGCGCAAACACCCACCACACGTGGGGCATACTCAGAAGGAGCATTCAAGGAGGCCCTGGCCCTAGTTATCCACTTTCTGTCAGATTTCTGAAATGACTACAGCTCTGCTTAGGAATCAGGCAGTGTCTGCGCCCCACAGAAGAAGGAGTGTATGAGCTGAGATGGGGACAGTGTAGCGTCGGCCCTTGTTTCCCTCAAATGGAAGTCACAAAGAAAATGAGATTACTGACTCAATTGAGATTGCTTGGTTCTGTCTCCGCTTGATCCAGATGAGGAAGAAGACTGACAATTCTGAGACTGCAAAATGCCAAACCCACGCAGCTCATCCCCCTGCCCAAGCTGGGAGCTGAAATGGGGTCCTCTTCAAGAGCAGTCAGTACTGTTAACCACTGAGCCATCTCTCCAGCCCCACTAAGCTTATTTTTTGTTTGAGACAGGGTCTCCCTGTAGCTCCAGCTGGTCTGGAACTCATTATGTAGACCAAGTTGGCCTGGATCTCACAGAGATCCACTTCCCTTGGCCTCTTAAGTGCTGGAATTAAAGGTGTGCACCACTATACCCAGCACAATCTTATTTTTTAAATGACATTTTTTTCTCTCTCCTTCTCTCCCTCCTTCCCCTATGTGTGTGTGTAGGCCAGAGGAAAACTTGTGTGAGTCACTTCTTTCCTTTAACTATGTAGGTCTTAGGAATCAAACTCAGGTCATCGGGCTCAACAACAGGTGCCTCTATCCACTAGCCATCTTGCTAGTTCCCCAATCTTTTGTTGGTGTGTGTGCAGATGCCTGTGTCCATGTGCATGGGGAGGCCGGAGGGAGACCTAAAGTGTCATTCTCCAGGAGCCACCCATTTTTTTTTTTTAATTTTTAGTTTTTGAGACAAGATCTCTCATTGGCCTAGAACTCTCCCAAGTATGCCAGGCTGCCTAAGAAGTCTCACAGACCCAGTGTTGGCAACAAGCACATGCCACCACACCCAATTCTTTTTACCTATGTTATGGGGCTCTATCTCTCGTCCTCATGCTTGCAAAGCAAGCACTCTACCAATTGAGCCATCTTCCTAGCCCCACTGTACCAATATTTAGCATCAGTTTTGACAGACTTTAAATCTACCAACTCAGTACGAAATCTTTTCTGATACTACAGCCCTCAAATAGCCTGTGATACCTAAGTTTAGATTAAATAAAAACCATCAGACTCTACATTCATGAACTTAAACAGGACTCCTGTAGATTTATAAAACTAAGCACTAAGATTCTTAGAGCTCCTATTTCAGGCCACTTTTGCATTCCCCAAATAACAACTAAAGTCGACCAGGAGGGGTCAAAAGCGGCACAATTCTTGGCCACTGTTTTTAACTTTTTAAAGTATATGTATGTAGATGTAGGTGTCATTGTACATATGTGGAGGTCAGAGGACAACTTTATGTAGTCAGTTCTTTCCAACCACCTTTATGTGAATTCCAGGAATTGAATTCGGGTCTCTAGGCTTGTGGGACAAACATCTTCACTCTCTAAGTCACTTTGCCAGCCCAGACCTGTTTTTAATATGCAAAGTCCACATTACTTATGTCAAAAAACTGTGAAAAATAGGTCTTTAAAAGATGTTTTGGAGCTATCTAGTGTCTTCAGCGTTACCTTTGACTAAAGGGTCAAGAGACGCACCTTAAATTGGCATCCCAGTTGCACTCCCCCACCCCTCCAGACAGCACTCACTGTTACACTGATCACAAGCGTAGATTCTCCCTTCCAAGGCTTCTGTCTCGGTGAACTTGGCCAGCATCTCAGTGAGCAGGCACTCTGTTTGATTCAAAGGGACAAGCCCCTTTTCTATGCAGTGGTAGCGTTCAGGGAATTCCAGGGACAAATCCCAAAAGGGCTCAATGGTATTGGATTTATAATTGCAAGATATACATGTGACCTAGAAAGAAAAGATTAAAGATTATATAATTTCCATGCTTCTCACGTACAATTTTGCTTGCATTATACAAGACTGTACCAAAAACTTCCCTCAAAAAAGGGTAATAAAAAATTAAATATCTAATGAAAAAAATGAAGCATACTTCATGTGGCCTGCCCTTCCTTTCTTCGTTTTCTCCCTCCCTCCCTTCCTCCTTTCCTTCCTTCCTTTCTTTTAGTTTTGAGACATGGTCTCCCTGTAGCCCCGGCTGACCTGGAACTTGTTATGCAGACCAAGCTGGCCTCAAGTTCATGGAGCCCTCACCTGGGATTTAAAGCATGCTCACCATACCTGGCCATGGTGCATATTTCTAACTATGTGACACTGGTTATATAATTGAAAAACCACAAAGTGGGGCTGGAGAGATGCTCAGCAGTTCAGAGCACTGGTTGTTCTTGCAGAAGACCCAGGTTTAGTTCCTAGCACCCAAATGTGGCTCATAACTGTAGGATACTCCAGTTCTAGGGGATCCAGTGCCCTCTTATGGCCTCTGTGGGTATTGTACATATGTAGTACATTTACATACATGCAGGCAAAACATTTATACACATAAAATAAACACAAATAATTTAAAAAAAAGAAAACAGAAAGCCACAAAGCAGGACTGGAGAAGCGGCTCTCCAGTTAGGAGAACTTGCTGCTCCTGTAGAAGACCCATATTTGGTTCCCAGCATCCACGTTGAGTGGCTCACAACTAGCTGTAACTCCAGTTCCAAAGGATCCAATATCCTCTTCTAAGCTCCTCAGGCAGCCACATGGTGTACATATATATATAGGCAAAACACTCGCACATATAAAATAAAATAAATAAAATTCTAAAAAGAGGAGGAGGAAGAAGAACCAGAGAACACCAACTGCTCTCATCTCTCAACAAATGCTGCCCCAGTACAGACTACAAGGTTTCCTGGAGGCATTTCAGAACATATACTGAGAGAATGAGCAGGTCAGTGGAGGCTTCTCTCACCCTCAAATTCCTTTTTCACTTGGTCTCCCAAGCAGCTTTTTTTCTTTCCCTCCTTCCCTTCCTCGCTTTCTCTTTTCTCCCTCTTTCTTATTTCAAAAAAAATTTTTTTGAGGCAGGGTCTCACTATTGTCCTGGAACTTTCCCCATAGGCCAGGCTCGCCTTGAGCTCTGGTTCCTCTTGCCTCAGCCTCCTGAATGTTGGGATGATGACACGTATAGACCATCACATCTGGTTTGCCCTTGTTTCTTACCATAGCCCTATCCTGGTCCCATATCTGCAAAGCCTCAAAGTGCTGATTAGACTTTCTCTTTCACTATAACATTCCAAGATGTACATCATACGCAAAAGAAGAGGAAGGAAGGAAGGAAGGAAGAGAGGGAGGGAGGGAAAGAGGGAGGGAGGGAGGGAGGGAAGAAGGGAGGGAGGGAAGAAGGAAGCGAGGGAGAGAGGAAAGGAAAATGGGAAACAGGAAGGAAGCTTGTTTGGGTCTCTGGCACACTCCCAACAATTTCTCTTCCTTGTAGGTAAAGGAAGAGGTTCTTTCAAACTACTATGGAGCCAGTGAGCTATGCAAACTCTGTCCAGTTTCATAAATTGGACTGATTGAAATTCTGGACAGAAAGAACAGGCAAGTTCACCAACATGGCCATCATAGCGTACCGCACAATGACAAGTCCAAACAGCCACCCTGAAACATGCATAACCACAGAATATACAGGCTATACTAATTAGCTCAGGGGTTCAGAAGCCCAAACTACCTACCATCCAAGCCTCCTTCCTTGCCTTGGGCAGAATAGGGTTGGGATGGGCACATACCTACCTGGCTGAGGAGCTGCCCATGAAATATGGTGTTCACCACCTTTAAGACCTGTTTGGTGAGCTTCCTCTGGGAGAAGGGGATGAGAATCCTCCGCGTGGAGCCCTCAGACTCAAGTTCCTGCTGCACTTTGTGCAGTAGCTCGCAGAGAAATTCTTGCGCATCCTGCTGGTCGTAGCCACGGAAGGCAGGGATCAGGCTCCACACCGAGTGAAGCATGGCGAAGGGCGACACCAGGGCCCACTTCCCAGACCACATGACTCGGAAGAGGGTGTGCAGTTCATGGCACAGGGAAATGTGCTTTGAACTGGGCTCCTTGTTCTGGATGAGCTCCAGGCTCCGGCTGATGGATGCTCCGCTGTTCCAGCAGAGGCCCTGAGGCTCGCACCCCTCTGCTCTGTTGCTCCTCGCTGACAGCGCAGGGGCTGAGCTGCTGGCCGGCCGGCTGGAGAGCTGAGCCTTCCCGTTGGTGGCTTGGGGAAACAGATGCTCGGAGGTGGAGGGGTCGAGGTTTAGGAAACATTCCCGGAACTTCTGGAGGTGGCTGAGCACCTGCAGGATGGAATTCATGTAGCAGGTGTTGCCCAGGTTGCGCAGGCCGGTGACGCCCGGGGCCACGGCAGGCTGGCGGCGCCGCTTGAGGGCCGGAGCCCGACGCGAGGTAGCGAGGGCGGCGGGGCGCGCGGCAGCAGGCCCGGGCGCATGCAGGAGCAGGCGCGCGCTCTTGCGCGGCGGGGCACTGGCCAGCTCCTCCAGCAGACGTCGCTTCACCTCGCGCCGCCGCTGCCGCGCCGCCTCCTTCCTGCGCTCCAGCGCCTCCTCCTGCCGCCGCTGCTCCAGCTTGGCCCGGCCCCGTGAGCTCTTCTCGAACCACAGCCGCAGCGTCCTGGCCAGCAGGCGCTGGCGCCGGTACCACAGAGCCGTGAGCATCTGCGGCTGTCCCTGAGGAGTGCGCTGCAGCGGGACCAGGTCCTCGCCCGACGCCATGGACCGCAGCGTCCGCCCGCGCCTCGCGGGCTGGTCCAGCTTCTGGCCCCGGACCGCCAGCAGGGAGCTTCTCAGCAGCTTCAGGTCCCCCTCGGGGTTGTCATTGAGCACGTAGTCCTTGCACAGGTAGCAGAACACGTAGAGATCCCGGACCTCCATGGCCAGCGGGTGCCCAGTCTCCTCAAAGTGTTTCAGTGCGTGGTCTTCAATGTAGCGGCCGCAGGCCACGTGAGAGCACTTGAGGCAAGCCCACGCAGACTCGGTGGTGGCACACTCCAGACAGCACCACTTCTGAGGGTTCAGGATGGAGTGGTCCTGGGCGAGCCGTAACCGCCCCACATGTTTGCATCTATCCATGTCTTAGCGCAGTCGCCAGTCTCCTAATCTGGCATCGTAAAGAGCCCCCCAAAGAAACAACAAAAAAAGAAAGCAGAATTTCAGCAAAATATTTTCTTAGAAAAGGAGTTACAATTGGCATTTCAGCACAACATATTACTTTTAAACTCAAAACTTGTTCCTTTGAAAGTAGAAACTGGTGTTTCAAGACCTACCAGGAGAGACTAGAGCCTGAAAATAAAACCAGCCTATAGGTACGGCATAAGGGAAGATGAGAAAAAGTTTTTACCAAGTAGCATTTTAATGACACCTAAGGACGCAGACCTTGAGCCTCAATTTAAGTAACATTTTATAGCTGTCTTCTTTTGTTGTCTCATAGAGATCTGCCTACTTCTGCCTCCCAAGGTCTGGCATTAATGGTGTGGCCCACCACACCCTGCATTATATGTATCTTTTTGAAGAGAACATTTACATTTTGTAGGAAGGGTGGGGAAATAGATGAACCTGACCAGGTGATGTGGCTACTAGAATGACAGTGTTTGGCCCAATTACAGAGACAGAAGAAAGCAAGCAACATGTCTGCCACATGACACAGAATCCTTCTTAAAACCGTGATCATACACCAAGCTTGCTTCCCTTCCTCTCTCCTTTTGTTTTGAGACATGGTTTCATTCTCTAGTCCAGACAGGCCTGGTACTTACTATGCGCCTAGGCTGGCCCCAAATTGGCAGCAATTCTCCTGCTTTAGCAACCCAAGTGCTAGGACTACAGGCCTAAGCTACCACACTGGGCTCTAACCTTTTTGATTGCTTGGTTTTTATTTTTGTTTATTTTAGACAAGGACTCACTATGTAACATTGGCTGACCTGGAACTCACTATGTAAAACCAGGCTGGACTCAAACTCACAGATCGCCACCTGTCTCTGCCACTATGCCTACCCCCCACCCCTTTTTTTGGATTTTGGCCTGGAACTCATGTGTAGACCAGCACAGACTAGAACTTACAGAGATTCACCTTCCTCTGCTTCCCAAGTACTGGGATTGATTATAGGCATGCACCACTATGTCTGGCTTCTAATGTTGCTTTTTAATGTTGTTCCTAAGAGAGAAATGTAACCATTTCCACGTATTTCCTCACTGCTGGATAGCTTCAGTTGTCAACTTGACCCTGGGAATAAAAAACCTCAACTGGGGAAATTCCTCTATTGGACTGGCCTGTGGGCATGTCTAGGAGGCATTTTTCTTGGCTGTTGGATGGTGTGAGAGGACCCAGCCCAGTGTGGGTAGTGCCACCCCTGGGCAGGTGGTCCTACATTGTAGGAGAAAGCAGGTTGATTGCAGGCCAGAGGAGCAAGCTGGTAAGCATCTCTCGTGGCCTCTGCTTCACTTTCTGCCTCTAGCCTCCTGCCCTGAGCCCATGCCTATCTTCCCTCCAGTGATGATGAAATAAACTCTTTCCTCCCCAAGTTGCTTTTGGTCATGGTGCTTTATCACAGCAACAGAAAATTGACCAGGACAAAAATGAAAGGGGAAAATATTAAGAAACAGGGAATGGGCGAGTTTCTGTTTTCAAACTACAGTCCCTGAACCCCTACAGCACCCTCCCTCCTTCGTACTCCCGTCCTGATGAATCAGCATCTGCAGCAGGGCACACATTTCTATTTTAAACAAACTCTAGATAAGTCTTTGACACATTAAAACCCTACAACCATTGCATCAATCCAATAAATTACAGATGAAGAACTCAGAAACCAAGGGAAGGCTTTTATTTTCCAAATTCTTCTCAGAACAACATTGCCTGCGATGACTGAACACTCTCTTTGTTTTCACTGCTGTAGTAGCTAGTCACATGTGATTACCAAGCACCTGAAAGGTGGCTAGAGAGACTGAAAGACGGAACTTTTAAATTCATTAAATAATTACAACAGTCACATATGACTAATGACTGGAGTTTTACAGCATTTCAGGTTTAAACAGACTGGGACATGCTATCTTTTTCTTTTTTTTTTTTTAAGTCTTTGTTTGTTTTTGAGAAAGAGTCTCCCTGTAGCCCCAGTTGGCCTAGAACTCTGTATGTAGACCAGGCTAGCCTTGATCTCACAGAGACCCCCCTGCCTTTGCCTTGGGAGTGCTGGGGTTAGAGGTGTGTGCCACTATGCCTGGCTTAGGACAGACTATCTTTAGCTCACTCTACTTTTCTGTTTGTTCTCTTTCCATGAAAAGGTCAGGGCTTGCTGAACCCTATCTGAATGCTCTCCTCTTACAATTCAGAGTCTGATGCCCAGCAAATCCCCATTTTTGTCTTCATGTGTCTTAAGGAAATTAACTGCTACCAGATCCTATTCTATAAAACAGCACAGCTTTATACCCTACAAAGGAGAAACAGCAACATAGCACTAGAAGATCAATATCATAAAACCAGCTCCTGGGCTAGGAAAAAAAAGGGGGGGCTGGATGATCAAAAGTCAAAATAGAGAAGCCTAACAAACAAACAAAAAACCCAACAAACAACAACATGTGCCCTATGGAGATGTGGTAAAGGGAAAGGTGCCCTGGAAAGTCTCCTGATTCTATTTTCTGATCTACAAATCTGCTGATCACGAACATCCTTCCCTGCACAGCCCTTTCCCCATTACACATCTGTTGTGGTGACTCACTAACCTGCCATATGGCAGAGCAAATTCATTCAGAAGAACGCAGGGTTACTTTGCACCTCACCAGTGATCCCAGGTAGGTAAACTAGCTTCTCAAGAGGAAAGCACATCCGATAAGGAAACCTTCCAAAAGTAACAGGAAAGAAAAAAACCACCTTGACCAATCAATACATAGGACAAAGGAAAAGGAATATAACAGGAGACTGGCTCAGGTCCAGAGAAGTGTTATCTCACTTCTCCCATACATACACACTCTGAGCGTTTTATTTTAGAACAGGCCCAAACATGCAGTCTCACAAAGATGAATTCTATTTTGTATTTTTCTGACATGTACATCTTTCTCTTCGTAGTCTCAAAGGTCACGATAATTCTAAATTTCTACATGACACATGCATCACCCAGTGTGACAGGTACTCAATACCTCAAATAGATAAACCTAGAGTAAGAATGGGAAAGAAATGAGTGTGACCTAATATTTCTAATTAAAAAATTTTTAAATCTATCTACCTATCTATTTATTTATTATCTCTTTTCGAGATAGGGTCTCTCTGTAGCTCCAACCTTGCCTGTAGACCAGGGTGGCCTTGATCTCATAGAGATCTGCCTGCCTCTGCCTCCTAGTACTGGAATTAAAGGTGTGCACCACCACACCTGGCCCTATTTTTATGTGTATGAGCATACTGCCTGCATGTGTATAAGTGCACCAGTGTCATGTAATGCCTGAAGAAGACAGAAGGCGTCAGATCCCCTGGAACTGGAGCTAAGGATGGTTGTTAGTTGCCATGTGGGAGCTGCCAGCTAAACCAGGTCCTCTGCAAGAACAGCCAGTGCTCTTAACCGCTAAGCCATCTCTCCAGCCCCCATGTCTAAATATTTCTACAGTGTTAAGATCACCCACATATTTTAAAAATGTCCTGCAAACCCTGGGCCAATGTGCACATGGGAATATAAATCCAACAAAATGTTAGTATTTAGTTTCTGTTTATTTAGGTTTTTTGTTCTTGTTGTTTTGAGACAGAGTCTCACTATGTAGCCTTGGTAGGCCTCACTACATAGACTAGGCTGTCCTTGATCTCATAGAGATTTGCCTGCCTCTGCCTCCCGCTTACTGGAATTAAAGACTTGTGCCACCACGCCTGGCAACATTTAACTTCTTAATCACTATAGTTTGCTTATTTATTTGTTTTTTTCTTCATTTTTGTTTTTTTGAGACAGTTTCACTTTGGCCCAGGTTGGCCTTGAACTTGTGGTACTCCTCTTGCCTTAGCCTCCCAAATGCTGCTCCTACCTGAGTACCATAGTTATATTTTTGAAAAAACAAATCAAGGACTGTGGGTGTAGCTGGGTGGGAGGTGGGGGGGTTGTCTGCTTAGTAATCCTGGGCCCTGGGTTCAATCCCCAGCCATTGTAAATAGTGAGGAGCAAGGAGAAAGCCAAAAACTCTCAATCAGCTGGAGTTAAAATCATAATATTTTTGGAATTGGAATGTTTTCAATTTATTTCCTGTGAGTTATGTGTGTGTGTATTTTGGCTGCAAGTATGTAAGTACCCACGGAGGCCAGAGGAGGACAACTGATGGTTGTTAACTGACATGTGGGTGCTCTTAACCACTGAGCCATCTCTCCAGTCCCAAGCCTACACACTCATACTGCTAAACCATCTCTCTAGCCCCAACATCATTTTTAGTGTCCAGAAGATGAACAAATGTTATAATCATCATTTAGATTAAGGCAGAGGAGATGACACAATGGTTAAGAGCGCTGGCTGTCTTGCAGAGGACCTGGGTTTGGTTCCCAGCACTTATAAAATGGCTAACAACTGTGCTTAACTCCAGTTCCAGGGGATCTAATGCCCTCTTCTGGCCTCCGTGAGTTTGCAGGTGGTGCACTTACATGCAGGCAAAACACTCACACATAAAATAAAAATAAATTTAAATTATGTCTTAATTGGGTTATCTCCATTATTCTCAAACAGAAAATTTCTTTGCAGATCTTAGATATATAACTGCATTATATCTCAACAAAAACCAAATAGTCGACAAAAAGGAGATCCACTGCAGGGAGATCTCTGTTGATCTCCTTCTCTCTATTGGTTTTTCCCCCTCAGTTCTTAACTGAGGACAGTGGAATAATCCTACTTGGTGAGAGCAAATGGCATAAATCTCAGCTTCAGAGAGAGCGGACACTCTGGTGACATGCTGACAGCCTTCATTTACATAAAGAATTCTAATTACGTGGTATCATCAACATCTGTGATTCTGTCACTGCCATATGTGACAGTGCTGGTAGTTTAACCCTTCTACTCACTGAATGTGCCCAGAACTGCATCTCCCACAAAACCCGCAGACTGCTGCTCAAACAGATAGTAAAGACATCTTCATAAGTGTTAAGAGAATTTTATTTTTTTACTAACACTTTATTCCCAAGGCATATGTGAAACTATAATTTAGTATCAATATGTGATTAAGAAAAATATTTTAAGTTGGCCATGGTGGTACATGCTTTTAATCCCAGCACTTGGTAGGCAGAGGTAGATGAATCTCTAAAATTGAGGGAGACCTTGTTTCAAAAAGACAAAAAAAAAAAAGAAGGAAAAAGGAGGTTTAGGGGCTTGGCAATTAGCATATAATATTCTTCCAGAGGACCTGAGTTTGGTTCCAGCACCTAACTCATGACAGCACACCTTCTTCTGGCACTCTCTGGAACCCACATACACATGACATACATTCACACAGACACACACATACACAGAAATAAAAATAAATCTTATGAAAAAATAATGGTTTTAGATGTGCATGATGGTGCATCCCTCTAATCTCAGCACTAGGGAGGCCAAGGCAGGAGGAGCACAGCAAGTTCAAGGCCCACCTGAGTAACAATGAGTCCCTTTCTGACAGGACTGAGGGAAGAAAAGACAGGAAGGCAGGCAGACAAGACCGTAATTACATGACACTAACCTTCTGAACTTTTATATTTATCCCTAAAACAAAACCTAAAAGTAGGACAGACACTGAGAAGGGTGGGTGTAGTGAAGTCAGAAGCCCTAGGCTGAGGGGCACTGTGGGGGCTGGGGGTGAAGGCTGCTGAATGGTCCTGGTCTCCAGGCTGCCAGCTGTACTTCTCTTTGTCTCTCTCTCAATCCTGTTCTCCTTGAACAAGGCTGTGTTTGGGGATATGTCTGTAGGTCAGAGCACAGCTTAGGACCCAGGAGAGGCTGAATGCTCAGATAACTTCAGGAGCTCTGATGAGAACTGGAATGCTGACGGGCAGTGGTTCTTAGCCACAGGTGATGCTCAGTGTGCCAGAGCCCTCACAAGGTGTGCCCTTGTCTCCTGTCAGTAGTCACGTGCTGATAGTCAAGAATGAGTCTCCTGTGTCAAAGCAGATGAAAGGTATGCCAGCCTTTTTGGGTCTCATTTGCATTAGCATATGCTCATCTAGAGACTGGGCCCAGTTCACAGCACTGACTGTTGCTATGGAAGAAGCTATCCTTACCCATGAAGGACAGTGACAAAAGACAGAAATTTAGATACTTGTCAACTTACAGAAAGTAAGTACAAATGCTTTGTACCAAATAGCAACTCTCTTAAGCATACTTAGCCCTAGTCACTCTCTGCTCTGTTGTTTGCCTACTTCCTCTAGCTACAGATACTCTCAAATCTCTTCTGTCTGGAGAGGCAGGGACAGTGACAAGAAAAGGAGACACAAGTTGCACCTGGCTCTAGCCTGTCCAAGACACTATGTGTTCTTTCTCCTTCTTGTGCCTACTTCATCTCTGGCAACAGTAATATGCACATTTGCACTCCCAGTACTCAGGAGACTGGGGCAGGAGGATCTTGAGTTTGGAGCCACCTAGGCTTCACAGGGAATTCCAGGCCAGCATAGGCTATATAATGATACTCTCCCCGCAAAAAGGGGAGAGAACAGTGTAACAGCTTCACTTCCCATACAGCTCACTCCTTGGCTCCTCTATTTCAGAACTACCTTCTCAATGGTCACCAGCAATCGTCTCATATTCATTAGTTTCCTCAGTCTCCATTCACATTCATTTTGTACTTACACTACCCTGTGCATTCTCTCCTGAACCTTAGGCTATAATTTGGGTCTTCTTCCTATCTATACTCATACCTCTGCTTTCAGATATTTCTGTCTTCCTTCACATGTTAGGCTTTCCTTAACGTTGTATCTTCAGCTTTCTTCTCAACAATTATATCTATTTCTTTTTTTAAAAAAAGATTTTATTTATTTTTATTTTGTGTGTTTGAGTGTTTTGCCTCCATATATATAAGTACACCATATGTATGCAATATCTGCAGAAGCCAGAAGACGGTGTCGGATTCCCTGAAACTGGATTTACAGAAAGTTGTTAGCTGCCATGTAGGTGCTGGGGACAGAATCTAGGTCCTCTGCAAGAGTAGCCAGTGTCCTATTTCATCTATTTCTAAGCTTCAGGGGTGGAGAGATGGCTCAGTGGTTAAGAGCACTGGCTGCTCTTGCAGAAGTCCCCAGTTTGATTCTGAGCACCCACATCATTGGTGCTAACCATCATTAACTCCTGTTCCAGGGGATCTGACACCCTCTTCTGGCCTCCATGAGTACTATACACACATGGTACACTTACATACAGGTAAGTGGGAGCTATACACTTTGTTTCATCCAGGGCTCTAGATGAGCACATGATTGATGGGCTAAGAAAATGCCACCAGAAGAACTAAGTTAAACTAGCCAGCCTTTAAGAGACCAGACTTTTGATTCATTAACTCTATTCTTCTAAAGAGGTCTATGCTTAAAACTTAACCCATTATTCAGACTAGTAGACTGAAGGCAAGAGATTAAGTCCAGAGAAATTCTGAACACCCTGGAGGACCAAAGCTGTATACACACACTGGCTTGTGTCCTACTGCAGTCCCTTCCTCCAGCTACCCCAACAACGATAGAAAATGGAACAGAGAACAAGAATGGAATGGCATTAAGAAGAGCTGGAGGGATGGCTCAGTGACTAAGGGTGCTTGCTGTTCTTCTAGGGAACTCCTTTGGTCCCAGCATCCTTGTTAGGCAGCTTACAATGGCCTGTAACTGATTGCCCTCTCTCTTCCTTTTCTCAGACAGGGTCTCCCTGTAGACCCAGCTGACCTGGAATGCTATGTGGACCAGGCTGGCCTTGATCTTTCAAAGATCCGCCCGCCACTGCTTCCGCAGTGCTGGGATGAAAGGTGTGCCACGCACCACCACATCTGGCACTAACAGCCCTCTTCTGGCCTCCACAAACACATAAACACACTTGGCATACCCACATAGAGACACACATACACATAAAAATGGCCTTAAGTAATTACTACTTTGGTGTGATAATAGTAGTTATATTTTTAAAATATTTAAATGGCAGCAATACTGCTGAAGCAGAATATTACAATGTATGGAATACTCTAGGCAGGGCATGTCAGGAAGAGACAAAACAAGACAGTCAAGTTCACATCCAAGGAGGCTGGGTTGATGGGGCATGAAATTATTCTGTTCTCTTAATTTTTGTTGTTTGCTTAAAAAGTTTCCTTAAAGATACATCTAGGGGATGGAGAGATGGCTCAGCAGTTAAGAGCACTGGCTGTTCTTGTAGAGGACTTGGGTTCAATGCCCAGCACTCACATGGTGGCTAACAACCGTCTGTTACTCCAGTTCTAGGGGAATCTGATGCTCTCTTCTGACCTCTGCAGGCATTGCACAATACGGGTGCACTTACACGCATATAGGCAATGTACTCATACACACACAAAAAAATTTTAAGTATTTTTAAGGACAAAAAAAGCAAATGGTATTCTCTCTGACAATAAGTGAGGATACAAGCCATCACACATACTAGCCAGGTTATGAAACACCCTTCATTTCTGTCATTTGACCCTCTTTTACTCTGAAATGCCACCTCTTCTACCTACACTTCCAAAGCAAGTCAAAGCTCACAGAAGCTGCCTGCACATACTTTTCAGTCTGGCCCCACGACTACCTTTTTAGAGTTGGGTGGCCACTTCTTTGGAGATTTCCTCTCAAATTTCTGCCAGTAACCTAATTGGATTTTTCCCCATAATTAAAAAAATTTTTATTACATTTTTATTTCTTCAGTGCGTAAGCATGCATAATATAAACACATGCCACTGTGCATGCATGGAGGTCGGAGAACAACTTGAAGGAGTCAGTTCTCTCCTTCCACCATGTGATTGCTGGGGACTGAACTCAGGTTGTCAGGTTCAACAGCAGGTGTCTTTTATCCACTGAGCCATCTCTCCAGAGCTTCATCTAGAATTTTGTCACCAAAATTTTGGAGCATGAAGCACCCTTGATCAGTCTGCTGAAATGCCTTTGCTTACTTAAACAATTTTTTTATTATTATTTTTATTTTGTGTATATGAGTGTATTACCTGCAAGTGTGTAAGTGCACATGTGTCATGTAATGCCTTTGAAGGACAGAAGAGGGCATGGGGTCCCCTGGAA
The DNA here is from genome assembly GCA_035773235.1 of Eospalax fontanierii. Lineage (NCBI taxonomy): Eukaryota > Metazoa > Chordata > Mammalia > Rodentia > Spalacidae > Eospalax > Eospalax fontanierii. The sequence goes on from CM069549.1 coordinate 9,096,586, forward strand.
CTGGAATTACAGATGGTTGTCAGCCGCCTTGTGGTGTGGGAATTGAACCTGGGTCTTTTGCAAGAGCAATTAGTGCTCTTAACTGTTGAGTCACCTCTCCAGTCCTTCCCTCGCTTATTTTAATGCTCTTCTCTTGGTCTAAAGCTTCTTATGCAGAAAGAGAAGTCCCCACTCTTATCCACCTCTGCTCCTTTCTTCCTACTCTAATCTTCCAGCCTGAAAACAGTTCCTACAGCAGCTCAGGAAGTCTTTCTGTAATGAGCAAACAGTTGCACAATTCCTAAAATCCAAATATCTTTGTTTTTCTGACCCCACTCACATCTGTATTGTTTGGTAAAATGAATACAGTCACAGAGACCCAATGCAATAGTCACAAACAAAAGCCAACAGTTATTTTCCAGCTGGGACTTTGGAGTACATCTTCTCCTGTGAACGATGCTATGAACAGCACTCGTTCTGCTTAAAAGCCTCCCACCCACTCTATGTCTCCAGTACAGGCCTGGGAGGACACCAGTTATTACCACTGTGGAAGCTAACTGCCAAGTGCATTTTGCTGCTTTGTTTTGGGACAGGATCTCACTATGTAGCCCAGGCTGGCCTTGAACTCACAGTGGTTCTCCTACCTCAGTCTCCCGAGCATTGGTATTATTGGCACGTGCCACTACTCCTGGCCCAAATGTATTTTCTCTGAAAAAAATTAATTCAAACTTGCAACTTAAAATGCCAAATTCCTAGCTGTAGCCCAAGCAGCAAAAAGGGCACTCTCTCTCCTTCCATTTTCTCCACATGGCCGAAGAGGGCTTCCACATATGGCCATTTGCATGGAAGACACATGCATATGTTAGGAACTACTGGCAGAAGAAAAAAAGGAAACAATTTCTGTGAACAGCAAATACGCCTGACTAGAATTTATAAAAGGCTCTTCGGGACTAGATGCTAGTGTTGGTTATTTTAGTGGCTGTCCTAAGAAATGGGAACCCCGTCTCCCTGATGTCTGGTTGCTTAAATGTCAGCAGGGCATTTAGTCCTGTGCCTCCCCTTCAGCACATAGAAGCATCTCTGTCAGGACAGAGACCCATCATATTTTGCATGAATGGATCCACAGCTTTTAAGCACTGATTTCAAGAGCAAAGATGACAAATGTCCAAAAACAGGGAGCCAAACACACAGGGCTATTGTTAAACAGGCACTAATGGAGAAAATGGGGAGCCACAAAGAGGCAGTCAGGGTCTTTCATAGGGAATAAATAGAGATAAATCAGAACTGGAGATGTGGCTTGGTTGCTAGAGTGTTCCCATTACATGCACAAAGCCTCAGATTCCACCCTAGCACCACATAAACAAGGTGTGCAATCCCAGCATTTGGGGGGTGATAGCCGGAGAATCAGGGATTCAAAGTCATCCTTGGCTACATAGTGACTTTGAGGCCATTTTGATTACATGAGAATGTCTCAAAAAAAACAAAACTACTGTCTATTTCCAACAAGGGCATGGCACTAAGAGACTCAGTATTTCAGTGGTCTTAAAAGTTCAAGCATAGCTGGGCATGGTGTAGCATGTCTCTAATCCCAGCACTCCAGAGGCAGAGGCAAGTGGATCTCTGTGAGCTCAAGGTCAGCCTGTTCTACATAGCAAGTTTGGGCCAGCTGGAGCTACACGAAAACTTTGTCTCAAAAAGACCAAAATAAATAAATAAATTCAAGCATTAGCAAGTTGCCTGAGGTAAGCACAGGGCACATATAGCTTACCAGGTTTTCATTCTTGAAATGAAAACAAAATTTCAAGACAGGCAGTAATGACACAGTATGTGCAGTGCCTAAGATGTATTTTAGACGTATTAAAGCATCTCAGCAAGAGGCCTTTCTTCATTCCTCCTCTGTATGCTTTGAGTGGCAAAGTGCAGACCTCTTCAGCTTATTGCACAGTGGCAATACTTCTGAGCCTCTGTCAGTCAGGTGTCAATCATCTGACATTTCATATCAACCAAGGCAACAAGGTAATTTCTATTCTTCCCAAGGGCCAGTACTAAAAATTGTCCATAGAAGCAAATTGATGAGCAGACTCTCAAAACACCTTTCCTCACAGAACAACTAATGTTCTCCCTCCCCTCCTTTTAAAGTATTTGTTTTTATGTATACGAGTGTTTGTTTTGCTTGCTGGTACGTGAGTACACCTGTGTGGGCCTGGTGTCCATGGAGGTAGAAGAGGGCCTCAGATCCCCTGTAACTGGAGTTACAGATGATTGTTAGCTGCCATGTGAGTGCTGGGAACTGAACTCAGGTCCTCTAGAAGAGTAGTCAGCACTCTTAACCACTGAACCATCTCTCCAGTCATAACATTTCTCTCTTAACACCCAACCAACTTCTCTGACGGCAGAGAGAGGCAGGAAGAGAAATTAGGGAAGGTGGTGGTGATGAGGTGAGGAAGGCTCACACCAAACGTCCTTATACCCCTTATGCTCTGTAAGTAGCTGAATCTGAACAAAATATTGGCTTGGCCAGCCTTGCCACCTATCTCTGAAAGCAGGCTCCTGGGTGCTATTTGTTTTTACCTCCACAGAGCCTGTGGTCTTACAATAACCGAAAGCTGGTCTTGATTGTATTCAGAGATCATCATCTAAAAAGGCATATACAGTAAGATATTCTTTAAAAATTAGAGAATATGTTAACATCAAAAGTAAGGAAAGTACTATATTTTCAACATAAATTAAAGGATCTATCTAATATTTTCTGAGGTCTTTAAAATTTATTTAATAGCAACACAGAGCAGGGTTAGTAAAAGTCCAATTAAGACATTAAAAGCAAACTCCTTGCATCATAAAACACAGCTGAATTAAAGAAGCGGAATTGGCCTCAGCCCAGTATCCAATGGGGGTACGCACATTGAATACTTACAGGTCCAACAAAATGTGCTGTGTGGCAAAAATATAAAAGGGGCCTTCTTTCAAACAGGGCACAGAAGCATTTCAAAGACGTGGCCTGGGCATGAACTCCCATCCCTTGTATGAGGATAAAGCAGAAGTAGTACTTCTGGGAGCTCAACTACAGTGAGCAGGCACAAGAGGTGAAGAGGGCTGGGCCCTAACCTGTGCAAGAATAAAACAGGCTCAGCACAGAAAGAAGACAGTGCATACATGGGAGAGTCTCCTCAGAGTTTAAGTCCCGCTAATCCTAGCATGGCTGTATTGTTTTAAATGACCAGCCTTCCTGCCCTGCCAGTGAATCCCACTGAATTACGACATCTCAGGGAGCAGTGGTGCGCGCCTTTAATCCCAGCACTCAGGAGGCAGAGGTAGGTTGATCTTTGTGAGTTCTAGGCCAGCTGCGGCTACAGGGAGAACCTGTCTCAAAAAGACACACACACACACACAGAGCGCAACATACCCACTAAGGCAAAATATACCTTATTTATTATGGAACCACATTTAGCCAATCAACTGAGTGCAGGTTCACTTACCAGAGCAAGAAACAGAAAGCAAGAGTTCTGAGGGTCAGGATGCTGCACAGTCAAATATAGACAGTGAAAGAATGTAGAAAAGACGGACAGGTATGAATTGTGGTCTGAGAACTCACAGCTTTAATGTTACAAGACAGTGGTTATGAAAAATAAAAGATATGGGAATGCAAATTATGAGTCTCACTGAATTTTTTCCAATGCCTCTGTTTCCTGTACATACTCATCAAACTCTAAAGTCAGTGGGTTATATTTGTAACAAAGATCAAATAATAAAACAAGCTATATATGTAATTCATTAGCTATAGGGGTTTTGTCTAATTTTGTGTTGAGACAGGGTTACCCAGCATAGCCCCCCCAGACCTGGGCTCCAGTAATCCTCTTGCCTCAGCTTTCTGAGTAGCTGCACTACAGGTGTGTGCCACTGTGTGCCAGGTAAGTACAGAAAGTAACATGAATGCATAGAAGTATTCTAAAGTTAAACCTTCAGCTTATGAATCAGGTTTTGTCTAAGCCTGTTGCCTCTTAGTTTATTTTTTATATATTGATAGGAAGGGACATGGCACATGTGGAGATCAGAGGACAACTCTCCAGAGAATTCTCTCTTACTAAGGGTTCTGGGGATTGAACTCAGGCTATCAGGATTGCTCATTACGTACTTTACCCTGCTGAGCCATCTCGTTGGTCCTCGTTTTTAATTTCTTTTGATGGTACTATGGATCAAACCCAGTATCTTGCACATACGAAGCAAGCACTCTACCACTGAGCTTATTATTTTTAAGTTAATGGTGGCTAACTGCCCATAGCCAAAAATAAATAATAACTTGTTTGAACCATTAAAATTAGCTATAACCAAGTTGTCAAAACATGTATCTTCAGAGCTGGAGAGATGTCTCAGTGATTAGAGCACTGGCTACTCTTGCAGAGGACCCAAGTTCAATTCCCAACACCCACATAGCAGCTAACAACCTGTAACTCCAGTTCCAGAGGATCCAATGCTCTCTTCTTACCTCCATGGGGATTACATGACACAGGTGCACTTACATACATACAGGGAGTACACTAATACACATACACAAATTAAAATAATAAAATATTAAAAACCATATATCTTCACTATATTCTAAGAAGTTACCATAGCTAATAAGAATTAAACTGCTTTGATGGAGCCACAGATTAGAAACATCCTATCTAATATTGGCAGGTGCAGAATAACAGGTACTACACATTTCAGGACACCAAAGCACATTCCCAGGAACCATTTAATGCACTGTTAATTCTAGGAGGTTGGCTTACAGGTCTGCCAGTGAAGAAACTAACCCATAGCTTTGTCTCAGATGTGATCCAGGCTTGAATGGAAATGTGAAGGCAGTACCATTTAAGTGATGATGTTTGAATTAGTTATTTTTCCTGTTGCTTGTGATAAAGTACCCTGGAAAAAGCAACTTAAAGGAAAGGGTTTATTTCAGCTCACAGCTCAAGGATGTAGACCATCATGGAGAAGTCATGTGACAGGAGCTTGAAGCAGCTGGTCACACTGCATTCCCAGCCAAGAAGACAAGAGTGAGCAATGCTTGTGCTCAGCTCTACTGTCTTCCTCTTCCTTCTCTCTTTTTCTACCCTTTTGAGACAGGGTCTCCCTGTAGCCCCAGCTGGCCTGGAACTTACTATTTAGACCAGGTTGGTCTCAGTTTCACAGCTATCTGTCTATCTATGCCTCTTGAGTGCTGGGACTAAAGACATGTGCCACCACGTTCAGCTTTTCTCTCTCCTTTTTATATAGTCCAAGATCCTTGCCCAGAGAATGGTGCTATCAAGTGAGCAAATGTTCCCACCTCAATTAACCTAATCAAGATAATCCCTCATAGGCAGGCCTGGAGGCTTCTCTCCAGGTGGTTCTAGAGCTCACTAAATTGGCAGCTGAGATCAATCATCACAGTGTCATATTAAAAATTAAGGAAGCTGATGGTGTAGCTCAGTAGTACAGTACTTGTGTGTCAGGTGCAAGGTCCCAGGTTCAGTCTTTAGTGTGCATGTACACACAAATTAAGCACTACCACTTTGCATTAATTATGGCAATATCATAAAATGATCCCAAAATAACAGCTAAGGGTTCATTTTTCTGAGAATGAAGAACATAAATCTGTAGTAGTCATTATCATAATCTGCCTTTAAAAAATACCAAAACATTGCCGGGCAAGGTGGCATACACCTTCAGTCCTAGCACTGAGAGGCAGAAGTAGGTGGATCTCTGTGATCTGGAGGCCAGCCTGGTCTACAAAACAAGTTCCAGGCCAGTCAGGGCTACACAGTGAGACAGGGGTCTCAAAACAAAAAGGACAAACACACACAATGTAGATCTGGTATTAACCAGACATCTGAGTGATTTCAGAGTTTTGTGGACCTCCAGACTGATTTAAGGTGACCCAGGAACAACTTCAGACAGCCAGACAGAACATAACTGTGGAGGACTGGCCAGCAATATGTGTGCACGGTTCGAGGGTTTGAGGGTTACTATGCTAATTTGGCAGTGCTCGTCCTAGAAAGTGGAGGGGAGCAGGTCAATCTCACTACATGACACTGAGCCTGATGCTAGCATAGGAGGGCCTGGTGGAATCACCCACTAAAACCATCCAGCACTTACTCCCTCTGCACTTATTCCTTGTGCAGAAAACCAAAATTGATTTTCCTGTAGCGGCCTTCAGGGACAGAATGCAATAACCACCACACTCAAGGATGAGTTTGCTTAACAGTTCTGTTTCTCACTGTAAATGAATCTTCTCTCTGGTGATTCAGACCACGTCAGTCAGTTCCCTAGAAAACTGGTTATCATCTCATCTTCTCACAAAATGAGGTTCTGAACTTTTAGAGTTAAGGTCCAGACCCTAGTTATGACTCCGCCAGGGTAACATCACCTGGGAGCTGAGTAAGAGGCCTGCAGCCAGCTGCATTTTCAGAAGTCGGTAGCTCTCACCTAAGATCGCTCCAAGCAGAACAGAGAAAAATTTGGTTGGGTCCAGATTCTTTTTGGCAGTCATCGTTAACTTCTTTATAAATGGTTAAACTCACTATCAATGATCAAACGCTACATCCCAGAACTGTTTTCTGTTTATATATACGTATATATAATCTTATGACAAGCTGCTCTGACTATAGCTCCACTTTATTATTTTATTTATTACATTTCACTTATTTTGTGTGTATTGGGGGGCACATGTGTACCATGGTACATGTGGTGGTGGCCAGAGGGCAACTTGAAGTTGGTTCTCTCCTTCCACTATGTGGATTCCAGGTATCAGACTCAGGTTGTTAGGACTGATGACAGGTGCCTTAACCCATCGAGCTATTTCCATGGCCCTGTAACCCCATTTCAACTTTTGCTTTTGTTTTTTTGAGACAGGGTCTTCCTATAGCCCCATCTGGCCTGGAACTCACTTAGTAGCCTCAATTTCACATAGATCCATATGCCTCTGTCTCTTGAGTTTGACATTAAAGGCATATGCCACCACATCTGGTCATTTTATTTTTTTATTTTACATGTATGAGTGTTATGCCTACATATATGTAAGTGCACCGTGTCGTGCAGTACCCACAGAAGGCAGAAGAGAGCATTGGATTCCCTGTGACTGGAGTTACCGATGACTGTGAGCTACCATGTGGGTACTAGAACTTATCCAGGTCCACTACAAGCACAGCCAGTGCTCTGCTGAGCCATCTGTCCAGCCCATGAAACCCCATTTAAAATAGAACAGACAGAAGATTCTCCAAAGCTGCACTGTTTGTTCACGGACAAAATTGTGACAGATTTCAAAACTGGCTTTTAAAAAAATGTGATTATCGACGGGCACAAACCTTTAATCCCAGCACTAGGGAGGCAGAAGCAGGCAGATCTCTGAGTTTGAGGCTAGCCTGATCTACCTAGGAAGTTCTAGGCCATCTGGGGGAGATCCTGTCTCAAAAAAAGAAAAAAAGGAAAAGAAAATGTGATTATCAGCAGGGTGAGATGGAGCACTGCCTTAATCCCAGCATTGGTGAGGCAGAGGCAGATCGCTCTTCATGAGTTACAGGCCATTCTGGTGTACACAGTGAGCTCCAGGCCAGTCAGGGCTATATCTTTAAAATAAATATGATTATCCACTATCAGAATTTAGTATTTTGGTTTCTTTGCTTATTAATTTGAGACAGTGTCTTACTATATAGCTCAGGCCTCCCATGTGCTAGAATTCCAAGCGTGCCTGGTTTACTGGCCATTTTTTTCTCTTCTGTAAACTGACAAAGCATACACTCAGCACTGTACCACACAAGAACTTACCAGAAGTAAAAAGAACCAAACTGCCTTGGAGATACTACTGGCTTAATATTAGTAGAAACAAATAGGCATTACATAGCCTAAGAAATCAAGCACCTGCTGGGTTGCCTTTTTCTCACTGAATGATCAACATCATTTGCCAGATGGAGGTAGTGTCAAAACCTTCGTGCCGCCTTGTTTCAGGTGTCCCATGCCACACATGAGAGCTAATGTCCTCACATGGTGTATTTTATGATTTTTATACTTCTAAAAGCTCCAAATCTTATTAGGTTGTTAGCATATCTGTCAGGATTTCCTTGTGTCTTCTGTTCTGTTGGCCCATCTGCCCCGTCCTCTGTGGTCACTACACTGCTCAATGGCAGAGAGGCAAGTCCTGGGAATCTTGCTGGCCTATGGCCACTTTTCCACCAGCTCTTTTTCAAAGTAATTTTGATAATTTTTTCTCCTTAACACATGAAATTGACAATGAGGCTTGTTGAATGTTTTCCAAAATTCTTTGTTTGACAGTTTAATTGGAGCTGGGTGTGGTGGCTCATGTCTATAATCACTGCTCTGGGAAGGCTGAGGCAAAAGGGTCACCTTGAGTTTGAGGCTAGTCTGGGCTACCCAGCTCCAGGGCATCCTGGGCTACTGAGAGTCTTCAAAAAAACAAAAAACAAAAAAACACTGGAGGCTGGAGAGATGGGTCAGCACTGACTGCTCTTGTAGAGGACCCAGGATCTCTTCCAAGTATGCATGGGTACACCTATATATGTGTATGCAACATATAAATACACAGAATAAAAATTTAAAAACACTGCAGAGATGCCAACCTTAGGCCTCTACACGTGTACACGCATACCCCCCCATGTGTGAACATGCATATACATGTGCACATACACCACACATACACATGCAAAAAAACAACCAAAACAAAGTTTGATTAGTATTGCATTAACTTTTTAAAAAATTCTAAAATTTCATTAATTTGTTTTTACATTTATTTGTGTATGCATATGATGTGGAAACTGTACTTCAAATTTTACATATTGATATTTTCCTGGACTAGTAATATTATCTCTTATAATGCTGGACAGTGGTGACAAGACATAGTTTCCAGTCCACCACATAATTTTTAGAGTAAAAAACCTACACACAGGCCTGTGAGATGGTTCAGCAGATAAAAGCGCTTGCCATGCAAGCCTGATGGATGACCTGAGTTCAATCCCTGGAATTCACCATGGAAGGAGAGAGAACTGACTCCCAAAGTTGACTATGACTTCCACATATGCACAATGGCATGCACCTGTGTGCATACAAACACAATAAAAAACCAAGAACCTATACACTATAGTATACACAGCATACTATGTACACTATAATATGCTGGGGCTTTTTTTGACAGGGCCTCCCTAGTCCCAGCCAGCTGGAAGTCACTGTGTGGACCAAACTGGATTCATAGAGATCCATCTGCCTCTACCTGTTGAAGGCTGGTATCAAAGGCATGTGCCACCATGTCCGGTGCGCATACACTATAGTATGTATGCTACAGTTTCCTGTGTATATGCTACCTTTTTTTGGTTGATGGTGGGTGTTTCCTTTGTTCTTTTATTCTTTTTAAAAATTGTGTGTATGTGCACGTGAGCATAGGTGCCCTCGGAGACAAGAGAGACATTGGATTCCCTGTAACTGGAGTTTCCAGGCTATTGTGGGTGTTGGGAACTGAACTCCACACGCAAGTGGAAGCCAGAGGACAACCTCAGGTGTTATTTCTCAAGTTCTATCCATCTTTTTTCTCAGAGACAGTTTCTCACTGGCCTAGAATTTTCCAAGCAGACTAGGCTGGGCTGGCCAGTGAGTGCCCAGGATCCTCCTGTCAACACTTCTCTAGTGCTGGGATTACAAGTGAGCACTACTACATCTGGTCCCCTCTCCCTTTTTTTCAGTTTTTTCCCCGTGGATACGGAGAATTTAAATTCAAGTCTTCATGTTTGCAAGATAAGTACTTTACCAACTGAGCTATCCCTCAGCCCAACCTTTATCTTGTCATATTCTGTGTGTGTTTGCATGTAAACACACAGGCATGCATGCCACAGTATCCATGTGGAGGTCAGAGGAAAACTTGTGGGAGTCAGTTCTCTCTTTCCACCATGTGGGTTCTAGGGATCAAACTCAGGTCATGAGACTAGGCAGCAAGCACCTTTACCTGCTGAGGCATCTTGTCAGCCCATGCCCAGCTTTCATGTGAGTGCTGGGGATCCAAAATCAGGTCCTCATTCTGGTACAACAGACACTTTATTAATTGAACCATCTCTCTAGCCTCCAGAAGAATTTTTTAAACATTTCTTTTAAAAATTATTTTCTTTACTTATTTATATCTACGTGAATATGTGTGTCTGACATGTGTGTGGGGATGCCTAAGGAGGCCAAAAGAGGTGTCAGATACCTTGGGGCTGGAGTTCCAAGTGGTTGTGAACCATCTGTCGTGGGTGCTGGGAGTGAACTCAATTCCTCCGGAAGAGCCCAAAGTGCTCTTAACTGCTGAGACACACTTCCACCCCACCCTCCAAATTTTAAAGGTCTCAAAGAGATATTTTCAGCAAAGTCCATAGCAACGTTATTTAGTTGCTTTACTGTCACAAAATGAAAACAACCAAAATACCTGCTGATGGATGTGGTATATAAATCAAATTTAAAATACTCATATAATGGGATATTATTCAGCCTTAAAAAGAAAGCTGACACATGCTACATGAATGAACCTCTGGAACGTTATGCTAAGTGAGTGAGTCTTGAAAAGTCAAAGATTCCATTTATATGACCCTATGATTTGGATGTTTCCCCCTCAGAATTCACGTGTTGAAAACTTAATCTCCCAAATCATATGTTAATGGCATTGGGTGAAAGAACTTCGGGGAGGTAGTTAGGATTAGATAAGGTCATCAGAGTGGGGCCCTCATGCTGGTATCAGTGACTTTATAGTACACTTGCCCTGTCTGTCTCAACATTCGCTATTCTTGCCATGTTACCAAGCAGGAAGGCAACTCTCACTAAATAGAGACACTAGGTTCTTCAATTTCCTAGCCTCTAGAGCCATGGCAAAATATACCTCTACTCCTAAATAATTACCCCACCTCAGGTATTTTTGTTATACCAATGGAAAACAGACTAATACAAATGACATATCTAAAGAAATTAAGTTAATGGAAACAGAAACTACAACACTGGTTGCTAGGCACAGGCAGAAGGGGCCCAGGGAATTGCTTGATGAATTTAGTGTGTTCAAATCTACAAAGTGAGAAGGTTCTAAAGAGCTACTTCACAGTGGTGCAAATGTACTAAATACTGGTGAACTGTACACCTGAAAATGATTATACTGGAAAGTTTTATGTTATATATAATAAAGAGAGTATGAAAACATTTTAAACAACACAAATAAAATCTTTGACCTGGGCTGGCAAGATAACTCAGTCAGTAGAGTGCTTGTTGTATACGTATGAAGACCTGGGTTTGAATCCCAGAACAGACATAAAGCCAGGAGTGGTGGCATACACGTATAATCCCAGAGCTGCTGTGGCAGAGACAAAAGAATCTCTGGGGCTCACCAGCCAGCCAGCCTCTCTTGTTTAGTGAGCTCCAAGCTAACTAGAGACCTTATCTCAAAAAAACAAGGTACAGAACTGGAGGTTGGTTTCTGGTTTCCACACCCCGCTGCCACACCCCCATACCTCCATGACTTCTGAGTTTACTGTTTCATATGGAAGACAGAAAATAAAAACAGGGGCTGGAGAGCTGGCTCAGCAGTTAAGAGCACTGGCTGCTCTTGCAGAAGACCCAGGTTTGATTCCTAGCACCAACATGGTGGATAACGATCATCTGTAACTCCAGTTCCAGGGGATCTGATACCCTCCTCTGACCTCCTTGGGCACTGTACGACACGGGTGCACTGACATACAAGCAGACGATACACTCATACACAAAAATAAAAATAATAAAATATTTTAAAGAAAAATAAAAACAGAAAATCTGAGCAGGGGCATCTCAGGGTGCTGAAGCAACAGCTAAGAGCTTTACTAAGATGTGATTCAACTAGTATGTTTCTAAACATGATGATAGGATGATGCTATCACTTGGTAGTTCACTTGATCTGAAGGTAATCGATCCTAACCCAAAATGGAATCTAACCCCACAAGTTCTGATAAATAAGTCCCAATCACCAATCTTAAGAACAATAATTTAACTGGCCAGAATGAGATTCTTTTTTAAAATTAATTTTTATTTTATGTGTACCAATATTTTGCCTGCATGAATGTAAGTACACCATGTGTGTGGAATGCCTACAGAGGCCAGGAGAGGCTGTTGGGATTCCCTGGAACTAGAGTTATTGCCAGTCAGCTGATATGTGGGTGCTTGGAACCAGACGTGGGTCCTCTGCAAGAGCATCTGATACTCTTAACTACTGAGCCATCTCTCCAGTCCCACAGGTTAAGATTCTTAATCTGTTTTGTTCTTGGCAAACACTGGTTTTTTATAAAGACATTATATTGCTCCAATATTCTTTGTATTAAAATGTTTTCTCTCATGGTGAAAACAGTAGATTGTAGTGTGTGTGCGTGCATGTGTGTGTGTGTGCACATGTATATTTGAAAGATTCATGAAATAAAAACCATTCAGAAACCACTGTTCCAGATCAAATCCTCTAAGAACAAAGTCTTGGGCATATGTACTTGTCATCATGCTGAAATGAATGTGGCTGTTCTAACAGAAGAACCACTTGTTTCAATTGTGAATTCAACAAGTGCATTTCTTATTGTATCTCATGTTTTTATTTTGTTTAAATATATAGGTGCTTCTTGACTCAAAAAAGAACAAAGCTAGGTTGTTGAGAAGGATCACTGGGTAAAGTTTCGTGCCACCAAGTCTGAATACATGAGTTCAAACCCTGGGATCCACATGGTGGAAAGAGAGAACTGACTCTTATAAGCTGTTCTCTGACCTCCACACATGCATATACATGCACACCCACACCCACAAAAAAACAAATGTAAAGAAAGAGGAAGAAGAGGCCAATGATGATGACATCATCAACAGCAAGGCCTTTGACATCCTTTCCAGCTGCTGATCCTATGAGTCTCTAGAGAGCACAGCTCTCTAGAGAAGAGCTCCCTATGGTAAGTTACAGCACTCGTGTTGGGCTCATCTGCTATAGTTTTCTTTTGTATAGTATCATTTCCTCATTAAAAGTACTTTAAAATTTTTCTGCTCCAAAAATAACTCGATAAAAATAACTCTATAAAATGTTAATGAAGAGAATTTAATCTGTCATTTACAGATAAACTGACAGGCAAGTGGACGTAGTGGTTGAAAGGTCAAGCCATGTTTCCTGGGTTGGAATGCTAGCTCTCTCAGCTGTGTATGAGTGGCAAGTGATCTCTTCAGACCTGTTTGTTCATTCATGAAACAAAAAGAATACTTTTATCAAGTTGTTGTGTGTATTGGTCTTTTTTTATTTTGTGTTTGTTTCTTTTTAGCTATATTTGAGACAGGGTCTCCCTGTAGTACCCGCTGGCCTGGAACTCACTATGTAGACCAGACTGGCCTGCCTCTGCCTTCCAAGTGCTGGTATTAAAGGCATGCACCACCATGCCTGGCGAGTTGTTTTATCTATTAATTAACAGGTAAAAAATGTTTAAAGCAATGTCTGGCATGGTTAGAGCTTAAGCAACAGTACTTATTATATGAAATGGTCCTATGATTTCACCCAGATCACAAGATGTCACTGCTAACAAAGCTGAACCAGTGAGTAGTCAGCTCCCTGCTGAGATCCTCTCAGCAGACCCGCAGAAACTCCCTCTCCACAGGTCAAATTTTATTTAGGTAAGAGACAAGACATTTCTGGGGAAATCACTACTCTGGGCTCTTGCTAGTTCTCTTCAAATGAAACCTATCTGTTTAATTCCACACAACCTGATCATGCCATTGACGTTAAACTGTCTTCTTTCAGAATCCTTTTTGCTTGCACAATGGAGACCTTAAGAATCTGTGAAATTAAAAGCTCTGACACTAGCAGCCTCCCGCCCCAGACACCAAGCATACTTTCTGAAATTCTCTGCTTTGCATGCCCAGGTAGCTGCTGGGTGATAAGTTGAACAGAGATCAGTTAAAGAGAATTTGCAAAAGAAAGACTTTGAAGACACACTAAGTGCACCTTCAAATGATACAACTCGACTGGTGATGCAGAGAATCACAGTGGCAGTCAACCCAGGGGCCTTGGTGAGTACCTGGAGTCTCTTTCTGAAGAGAGGATGGCAGGTGCAAACTGTGCCAAGTGTGAAACATGGAGTCTGTGTGTGCAAATCACAGACCAACATGTACAGCTGGTGGGGATCTGCTGGCTCAACAGCAGCTGCTGGTCAGGGACTGTCATCTTCAACTACAGAAGATCAAGTGTGGCTCTCTACACCTGTATTCTTTGGCTATTTATTATCTTAGTGCTAAGTGGCAGGTGGCCACAGGCATATTTACCCATCTGCCTAAAAAAGAAAAATGGAGAGATCTTACACAAAGGTAGAACACATAAACAGCCTAATAAAATTTGTATTGAGTCAACTGACATGTAATCTCCTCTCAACCCTCCTTGTATCCCACTATAAAAAACCTTTCTAACCTACATGTTCTGGTTAGAAAGGGAAGTCTTATGAAGACTGAAAACAGTTTTGCTTTTCACACTGAATATCCACTCTTCTTGCACAGGGCCATGTGGTTCAGGAGCCACTGGACCTTAGTACCAGTTCAGGTGGGTCTTGAGAATTCTAAGCCATTCTCTGCAAAGTTCTGCCCAACAGAGAGACTAAAGTGACCAAGACCTGGCAATCAAACATATGGGAAGGGTGTGATCCATGTTAGAGGAGAGTTATCATCCAGCGATAGTACCTTGGCTCTCCACATGAGTTGTGACTATTCTGGGTTTTTGTAGGCTGAGTCATTTGGTACGCTGAGCATTTTAAATATTATGAATCCCTGAATCTAGTTTAAGTCCTCCAAAGAATACTGGGTTTTGGAGTTGTTTTAGTAAGCAATCAACCTGGTTGGATTCAGATCATAGTTTCAGCCAATCTTTTGTGGATAAATTTACATATCAGTTTCATATTCAAAGCTTTGCAGAGCTTGTTGGATCTATGTGATATGAGTGCTATATCCTGTTGACAGACTAATACCTGGATAGTGATCCAACCAGTTTCATTCCCAGTCTTTTGAGATCACTGTCTAGGATAAGATCCATGTATGTGCTGCTAGGAGGTGGGCCCAGGAGTTCATAAACACTTTTAAGGGATCTCTTTCCCAAGTTCCTCTCTCTCCATTTTCTTCCAGGTACTTTCTTTGCTCTGCCCTTGGGGTTCCCCTTTCCTGTCTGCCAGCCAGAAGAAGGGGGCTTTAGTTAGCCCCCCTCTCTCTCCCTCTATCTATCTATCTATCAATCAATCAATCATCTGGAGAGGACTGATTCCTGCAAGCTGCAAGTTATCTTCTAACCTCTACATGTGCGTGTGTGTGTGTATGTATATGTACATATATATATATATATATTTTTTTTTTTTTTTTTGAGACAGGGGCTCCCTGTAGCCCCAGCTGGAAATCATTATGTAGACCAGGCTTGTCTTGAACTCACAGAGATTCACCTGTTTTTGTCTCCTCAGTGCTGGGATTAAAGGCATGTGTCACCACATCCAGCCTACAACATTTAATAGTAGTGATTTCATTTTTATAGGAGCAAAGTAGCAGAACAGAGAAAGGGAAAATGTGATAGAATTTGTGTTCTATGCTCATAAGAATATAGTCCCTGCCCTGGAGAGGAAGGTCTCCTCTTTGAATGTCAGGTATCTATGGGCTTCTACTCCTACCACTGCTAAAAACAGCATAAGTGCCTGGGGACTGCAGTACGAGAGTGGAGAAACAGGGCTTTCTCAGAACTAAGGGCTCAGCAGGTAAAGGTGCTTGCCTCTAAGCCTGGCAATATGAGTTTGATCCCTGGATTCCATATATATGGTAGAAGGGGAGGACTGATGCTGCAAGTTGTCTTCTGACCTCTACATGTGCACGTCACACGCCACACACACACACACATACACACACACACAGACTGCACATGTAAAAACAAACAAAAAAATGTAAAAACAAAACCAAAACACTAGAGGTTTCAACCTACAGGTCTCATGACCAGGTGCATGACAGAACCTAGTGCACTTCTGGATCTGGCTGCCCTGAGTCCACACCAGGGAACACTAGAAATAAAAGGAGAGATTCCTAGCTGGATTGATGGTATTTCAAATCCTGCTCTCCTCTTGTCCACCTGCTACTATTACTGGACCCCTCCAGGAACAATTTTTAAAAAATTTTAGATCATATTGCAAAAACATATCATCTTTTGCTGGCTATGGGGACACACACAGCTTTAATTCCAGGCCAGCTTGGTCTACATATCAAGTTCCAGGTCAGCCAAGGCTACATAGACACTTTGTCTCAAAAAATAATAAAAAAGTGATCTTGGTTTTTAATTTTTAAATTTTTTCTACATGCAAGAGTGTTTTGTCTACATGTATGCAAGTGTGCCATGTGCATGTGATGCCATGGAGGCCAGAAGGATCCCATGGAACTGGAGCTTTGGAAGGTTGAGAGTTGTTAGCCTTAGGTGCTAGGAACCAAACCCAGGTCCTCTGTAAGAATAGCCAGTGTTCTTAAGGGCCAAGTTTTAATGTGCTTTATAAAATAAGTAAAAATCCATAAACACATGAATGTATTTTAGGATGAGTTTCATGTAGGCTTTTAAGCTGAAAGTCATTTGGCTTACACAAAATATTAAACTTGCAAGTATTACTGGAATGTGGCAAAAATTGTAAAAAGGGTTACAATTGACAGTCTGAGAAATATTCTCTAGGACAAATGCCACTTTGTTTTTTTTGGGGGGGGTGGGGGGGACTTTGTTTTCAGATAGGGTAACTTTGTACCCTCACCTAACCTGGAATTTGCTAAGTAGACCAGGCTGGCCTTGATCTCGCAAAGATCTTTCTGTCTCTGCCTCCCAAGTCCTAGAATGAAAGATGTGTCCATCGTCCAGCTTATTTTTTATTTTATGCATGTGGTATATGTGCGCATGTGTAAGTAGGTACATGTCAATGCATGCATGCAGAGGCTAGAGGAGGATGTTGGGTCCTGCTCTATCAGTCTCTGTCTTATTCCCTTTGAGACAGCATCTTCCAGTGAACCTGGGGCTAGGCTAAGTGGCCAAAAAGCCTCAGTGATCCTCTTGTCTACAACAGCACAGTGCTGGGGTTACAAGCATGCATGGTCATACCTGGCTTTTTAATGTATGTGCTGGAGATCTGAACTCAGGTCCTCATGCTTGTGAAGCAAGTACTCTTACTGCTGAGATATCTCCCAGCCTCCTACTTTATTTTGTGATATGATTATTACTTTAGCCTATTTCTGTCTTTGAACTTGCTACATAGTCAAGGCCAGCTTGAAATCCAACATCTTCCTGCCTCAGCCTCCTGAGCACCACACTAGACAGCACTATTGATTGCAGTAGTGAAAGAAACATTAAATATTAGTGTTTTCTTTCAAACCCTGTAAAACTTGGAACTTGCTTTATGACAAGGAATCTAATCTTTTGATCCCACTAGACCACAAAAGACTTTTGTTTAAGGAAAGGTCCTGATGCATTCCTGAGCCTGATGGCCTGGAGTGGTAGAGCTCTTCACCCTTGCATTCTTTTGAACTAGCCAACTGGGAAAAGACACAGTTCTCTTGCATTAGCCTTGTGTGTGCTTGCTGGATCTGACTGACCATGTAAAATACCCCTTTGCAAAAGTAAAATCTGCTTTGCTGAGTTACTTTCTCTTTGTCCTGTTTCTTTCCATGTTTCTTCATGCAGTAAGAATGGGGTCCTTGGACCTCAGATTTTATTTCTAACAGTACAGAGAATTGAACCCAGAGCCTTGTACATGCCAGCCAATCACTCTGCCACTTAGCTATATTCCTAGCTTCTAGGTTTGTGTGTGTGTGTGTGTGCGTGTGTGTGTATCTGTTTGTTCTACTCTGAGATAGGGTCTCCCTGTAGCCCCAGTTGGCTGGATTTTGTTATATAGACCAGGTTGGCCTTGATCACATAGAAATTGCCTCTGCCTCCTGAGTGCTGGGATTAAAGTCATGCACGACCACACCCAGCCTCCTAGCTTCTAGTTTTATAACAGCATTAATTTAAATTACAAACCTAGCATAAAACAAATTTTATACAAACTTGCTTATAATATTTGCCTTTTGTTAAATGACTATGTAGTTGGTCCCTCTGGCTAGGACAATCTGCAAAATCCTGTGAAGGAACAGAGACGGGCAGCCAGGAGCCTATAAACAAGTATTCCTCAGGAAGGTGATGGTAAGGGGCTTAGAAAAGAGGACACAAGGGACTGGGGTGTAGGTCAGTGTTAGAACTTGTGCTTCTTGGTATTCAAAAGGTCTTCAGTTTGATCTTTAGTATAAGGAAGGAGAGTTATGAACACATTAGGCAATAAATGAAAAGGCCACTGGTTCTGAAATTATCCTTTTCAAAGTGTGCTTAAATTAGCTAATACTACAGACCTCTCACAGGTGCATTCAACCTTTTGCCATTGATACAATGTTGTCATCTTCAAAGTTCATGTTTCAGAATCATACAATCAAGTCTTTTTTAAAAAATCTGTCTCCTTCCCTCTCTTCCTCCCTCTTCCCCCTCAAACTGGGGAGATTGATCTGTCAGTAAAATACTTGTCTTGCAGAAATGAGAACCTGAGTTTAATCCCCATGGAGCTAGTGAGATGGCTCAGCAGGCAAAGGTATTTGCTGCCAAGCCTGATGACCTGAGGTCAAACCACCAGTAACCAATTATCATGTTTTAAGTTATTTGTTTATGATTTTGTCCTGGCCACATTCAAAGCTTTCCTGGGACTCAGTGGGCCCACTGAATGGACACCTCAGGTAGAGTAAGTGGAATTCTTCCTTGGTATCCCATCTTCTTCATACCCAATATTATCCCATATCTAACTATAATCCCTGGTTTCTTTTATCCATATTATTTAGCTCTAGAATTCTTCTGCCCCAGTCTCTAGAGTACTGGGATATAGGTCTATGCCACCAGACCCATCCCTGATTCAACTTTGAAATCCTTGTGACCTTGGGATAATATCATGTAACCCCAGGCATCATGGAGACCTACATGGCTCATCTGTAAGTAAGGATTTAATGATAGAGGAATCTCATGAAATTATGTTTAGTGCAATGCAAGTCATGATGAGTTTTATATTGACAGAAGCAGCTGCTATGTTATTCAACTGAATTGATGTCCACCAGAAATTTAGCAGTCATCTTAAAGCCTGAAAGTGAAGATGAATGGAAATGTGTGTGTGGTACATAATGTGAGTGGGGCAGTTTTCAGTAACCTAAGGGCCCCGTCCATATGTAGGCCCTATCACTCAGGCATCTTTCCAGCTCTGGTAGAGTCATGTCTGGCCCACCATCCTTCACAATGGGTGTAATCAATATTACCTCTACCCCTGGCCTGTAACCAGAGAGATTTCCATAATAGGATCTAAGCTTACCTGCTCCAACAGCTTTGTTCTCCTAAATGAAGTTGCAGTGTTCATGTTCTGAGATCACTGTCCCCTCAGTGATCAAGACTCCTTCCTCTTGGCCACCTCCAGATCTCATTACTCTCCAAATCCCACAGGTCTTCCTTATGAACCTTGGTTCTCTCTCTCTCCATCATTGCTTTTAGAGAAGAAAGAGGCTTGGAACAGGTGGTTTCTATTGCAGCCCAGGCAGTACTCCTGGTCTCTGGGCCTCCCCGTGCTGGGATTATAGACTAGAACCATCATGTCAGGGTTTTCCTATTATATCTTTTGAGTTTTATTTATTTTTATTTTATGTGTATGAATGTTTTGCCTGCATGCATGTAAGTGCATCTGTGTCATACAATGCCCATGGAGGTCAGAAATGAGTATCAGAGTCCCTGGAATTAGAGTTATGAATGGTTGTTAGCTACCATGTAGGTGCTGGGAATGGAACCCCTTCCTCTACAAGAACAGTCAGTGCTCTTAACCACTGAGCCATCTCTCCAGCCCCTCTGCACCATATCTTAACAATGGCCAGGAAGACCCCCTAATTTCTCTGACCTCAGCTATCTTCATCCTCCTCTTCACAGATTTCTTGTCAGATATACTTGCCACCTCAGTGTTCTTCCCCCTAGAATGTTCTGCCTCCTGCTATGCATAGGGCTTGCTTCACTTTAGATGTGACCTTCTCAGTGGAGCTTTCCTGGCTACCCAGTGGAAAAGCTGCTCTTCGTTTAGCATTTAGTTCTCTTTTAGGCTCATCCCACTTTGCTTTCCTTCCTGACAATGACTACTTTCTAAACAGAGTACATAGATGATAGCTAGCTAGATAGCTAGATAGCTAGATAGCTATTCAGTGACTTCCTCTCCACTAGATTAGATGCTCTAGGATGACAGGGAGCTCTGCCTATTTTGTTACAAAACCTATCCTAACTGTCTGGAACAGCATCAAGCAGAAAACAGGTTATTTTCATAAAAGAATGAACAGGCTGGGATCTGTAATCCCAATTCTTGGGAAGTAGAAAAAGCTCATCTTTGGCTACATATGACTGTCAAACAAACAACAAGCGGCAGGAGAGATGGCTCAGCAGCTAGAGCACTTGCTGCTCTTGCAGAGGATCGGGGTTCATTCAGTTCCCAGCACCCACATGATGGCTAACAATCCAATTCCAGGGGATCTAATGCTCTCTTCTGGCCTCTACAAGTATGAGGCACACATATAGTACACATACATACATGAATGCAGGCAAAACACTCATATAAATAAAATGAAAACGAACTGTTCTTTCTTGTAGCTAGGTATTCCCATACAAGCTGCTTCCTCCCCTGAAACATTTTCATCTGCACACTGGCAACCCACTTGTTCTAAGCCTGACTCCTACTTATTCTTCATTTATATATAGTTTCACTTTCCAAAGTTCCAGGTATCTTCAGTCAGCCAGCACTAACATGTCTTCATGGGCCTCCTCTCCTGATGTATCACCAAGAAGGCAATCATAGCCTAATACTTCATCACAACATCATATCCTTCACCTCATTCATCTCAGTACCCAGGTACTGTTATCACCACAACCAGAAGGGGCTAGACCAGTGCAATGGGATATTCTGGCAGAAAGAAAGCAGCATATTGTTATAATTATTTTTTTATTTTTTTATATTGGTTACTGTTGTCAATCTCATCTTGTGCTGAATATATAAATTAAATTTCATCTCAGTTATGTATATGTAGGAAAGAAAATATAGTAATTAAAAAAAAAAACCCCACAATAAACTTAGCTTTCCAAATCCATGGTTTTCACACCCACAGATTCAATTAACTGTGGACCAAAAACAAATTGCAGGGCTCTTAAGATGGCTCAGTGGGTAAAGGAATCTGTTGCCAAGGCACCTGCTGATCAACTGAGTTCAGTTCCTGAGATCCACGGGATGGAAGGAGAGAACTGACTCCTCCAGGTTGTCCTCTGACCTCCACAGCCATGCTGTGGTACACACACACAATTAAAATATAATTTAAAAACTTGAAAACCCTAATTATAAACTGGACATGGTGGTACACACCTTTAATCTCAGCACTCAGAAGCAGTGGCAGGAGGATCTCTGTGAGTTCAAAGTCAGCCTGGCCTACATATAAAGTTCCAGGCCAGTTGGGGCTACAGAGAGACCCTGTTTAAAAACAACAAACAAAAAAATAAACTGTATCTGTACTGAAAATGTGCAGGCTTTTTTCATTATAAAGCAAAAAACTGTAATTATTTATATAGCATGCATTCATTAGGTGCCAGATGTAATCTAGAGATGATTTAAAGTATTTGGGAAAAGTCAGTGCAGTGGCTGCATAACCTCCAGGAAATCTCTTCAAGATGTGTTTGGTGTATGTTCTGTGTACCTGAGTTGGGGATATGGCTCAGTAGTAAAGCACTTATCTAGCATGTATGAAGCCCCAGTTTCCATCTCTAGCACCAGGAAAGGGGGAAAAAAAAAAAAGAATTCTAATCTAATTAGATTTAACTATCAATTTACAAAAACAGCATAAAGGGACATCACAATTCTTAACTGACACCACTAAAATACAGTAACCAATATTCAGAAAGAAAGAAATTCTACCAGGACAAATGATTTGGTTTCTTTAGTTAACAGGAGAAAAGAAAAAAGAGAAGAATAACTAACTAATTACCATGTTTGAACTATGTTCTTCAGTGGCAGAGCCCAACAAACTTCCGTCCCTTCTCTTGTAAAGAACCCTGATGAAACTCACTGAATCACCAAAAATAACACAGAAACTAAAATCATGCAGGTGGAAATGGGGCTAGTTGGCAGGAGAAAAGGACAAATGGACATGTGAGAGGGACAGGAGGTTAACACCGGAGTGAATATGCCTGAACTATATTATGTATACATATGACAATGTCATAATGAAACCCAGTATTATGTATAATATATGCTAATAAAACATTTTAAAAGTCTATAGCATATTCTGATATGTACCGCATAATTCATTTAACTAGCTCCCTTCAAGAGTAAACCTGTGCTGTTTGCACAGTCATCAAGAACAATACACCATGGATATCACTGACCATACATTGGGACACTTATGTAAGCATGCCTATGGGGTAATTATAGAACACGAACTGCTGTGTCAAGGGATATATTTGTTTAAATTTTGAAAAGATGTTAAACTTTTCTCCAGAAAGATCCCACTGCTTTATACTGCCCCATCATATCCTTCAACAGCAAGATTTGACATCTTCTGTTCTCTAACAATTGGCATCTGTAAATATATTTCAATATGACATTTGAAAAATTACCTTATACATATGACTTGTTCATTTCTGTTTTTTAAATTGTGGTAAATATTGACCTTTTCTCTTTATGTGAACTGTCAATTCACATCTATTTAAATCAGGTTTTTAGAAAAAGAATGTGTTACAATGAAGACAAATAACTTATTTACAAAAGGGGGTCAAAAAGGGGAGGGGTAAGAATGCCCTTAAATTATAGATTTAAAAATACTAAAAATAAGCTTAAAAATAAGACTACAAATTATATACCAGTGAACAATGTGACTTAGTGAACTCAATTTTCTATTAACAGCATATGATGCAATTATAGGACATTCAGATAAATGTCAAAAAAGGAATACAGAAGACATGTCAGATATGCCTATCTTCACATAAGCATGAAATCCATACATTCCAACTTACTAATCTCCCCGTAACTTATATTGCTCGTATACCTTTCCCAGTCCTGGGTTTGCACTCTTGCTTGCCTCACCTGGAAACTATTCAGCAGCCAGAATCTCGTTCATTCATGTTCACTCCACTTCCCTTTCTGCTTCTCTCTTCTCTCTCCCCTTTCCTTTCCCCTCTCATACTGGGGTTGAACCCAGAGCCTTGAGCATGCCAGACAAGAACTCTACCACTGAGCAACACTCCCAGCCCTGTCATTCTCTTAAAATCCTTACTCGTCACAATCAAGTCAGTTACCAAGGCCTACTAATTTTTAAAAAGAGGAGTGTTAGAGATGTGTGTGGTGGCACATACATGTCATCCTAGCTCTGGGGCAGTGGGTGCTGAGGCAAGAAAATCTTGGTCTACATAGTGTGTACCTGTCCCTTCACGGGAGGGGGGGAGTTAGACTCAGCAGTTAGGAACGCTTGCTCTTGCAGAGAACCCAGGTTCAGTTTCCCAGTACTATATGCCAGTTAACAACCATTAGTAATTCCAGTTCAGGAGATCAGATGCCCTCTTCTAAGTTCTGCAAGTACTACATGCATGTGGTGCACTTACATACATGCAAACAAAGCACACACATAAAATAAAAATCTTAAAAAGTGTGTTGCTGGACATGGTAGTGCACACCTTTAATCTCAGTATGCTTGAGGCAGAGATAGGTGAATCTCTGTGTGATCAAGGTCAGCCTGGTCTACATAGCAAGTTCCAGGCCAGACAGGGCTACATTGTGACAGCTTGTCTGACAAAAGAAAGGAGGGAAGGAGGGAGGAAGGGAGAGAGAAAGGATGAATTTATGAGCTGGGGAGATAGCTCATAAATTGGGAAGTACCTGCCTTGCAAGAAGGGCCTGAGTTTGATCCTCAGCACTCATGTAAAAGAAACCAAGAATGTCCTAGTGAGGTATCTCATTAGGTGAAAGTGCTTGCTGCACAAGCCTAATGACCTGAATTCAATCCCTGGAACCCAGAGGAAGGAGAATTGACTTCTAACAGTCACCCTCTTATCTCCACATGGGCACTGTGGCATCCTTGTACTCACAATCAAATACACACACCATACACACACCAATATACATAATTTTAAAAAAGCCAGGTGTGGTGAAGTGTGCTGTAATAACAGTGCTGGGGAAGAGGATAAAGACGGATCCCTAGGGTTCCCAGGCTTAGTCTACTTGATGAGCTCCAGGACAGTGAGAGACCCTGTTTCAAAAGGGTAGACATGGACTGAGGCAATGGCTCAGTGGGTAAAGTGCTTGCTGTGTAAGCATGAAGACCTGAATTCAGATCCCATGTAAAGTTGGGTGCAGCATTGTCTGTCTGTGATGTCAGTGAGAGGGGAGTTAGAGACATTAGAATCCCGGAAGGTTCATGAGGTAGCTAGCCTGGCAAATGCAGTGGTGAGCAATAAAGAGACCCTATCTCAAACAAGGTGTGAGGTAAGGCCCAACACCCAAAGGTATCCTCTGAGTCCGTGCACATACTGCAGCACACATATCTGCACTCACACACAGGATGGACAGAAAATTTGGTGTAGTGCTGCATACTTATAATCCAAACAACTGAGAAGTAGAGGCAGGAGGATCAGGAGTTTGAGGTCTGGGCTACATGAGACTCTGTCTCAAAATAAAAGTTTGGCCGGTCATCTTCCTAGGGCTCCCTCTCAGTGACTACTCCTGAGCCCTGAGCAGTCAAATGCTCTCTATGTCACTCAAGAAGACCAGCATTGCACCTGAACCTTGGACTTTCTGGTTTTTAAGACACTGAGCAAAACTGAGAATGGGCACCTGGTGGGTAGCAATGCTGAGCAGACAACAGTCACTTGATTTTTCTGATTAAAAGGCTCCTTCACACTTTCAATGAAAGAGAAGCCAAATGTCATTTCTTTTTTTTTAAGTTTCTATTAAAGTGGATATAAAACAATATTTTGTTTATTATTTTTATTTTATGTGTACAAGTGTTTTGCTTACATATATGTAAGTACACCATATGTGTGCAGTGACAGAGGCCAGAAGAGGGAGCCAGATCCTCTGGAATTGGAGATATGGACAGTTAGTTATAAGCTGCCATGTGGGTGCTGCGAACTGAACCTAGGTCTTCTGGAAAAGCAGCCAGTGCTCTTAATGGCTAAGCCATCTTTCTAGGCCCTATTAAGGTGAATTTTAGGGTCAAAATAATCTTTAGAGAAAATTTTTGGTTATTCGCATTTTGAATGTCAGTTTCTCTTTCCATTAATATTCTAATGATATCCCAACCGCCTGCACTTAGAAATGGCTCAAGTCAGTGAATGATAAGACAGACATCTAGCCAATGAACAGAATCTGATGGCTGTATTAGTTAACCTTCAAGTCATTAACTGACTCAACCTAATGAGCCAAGTAATCTCTTCCTACATAAAAGTCTCTTTAAAGAAATTACAGGGTCTTGGGAACAACTTATCAGGCAAAGAGAATCTCAGGCACGTTAAGAACATCTCTCTCCAAATAATAAAAACCATTAGGAATTTTAAAACAATTGGTATTTTATTTTCTTTAAACTCTCATGACACAACTGGCACTAACTTTGAAAATAAGATCAAATTAGCCAAAACAGGAATGTTGCATAGACTCATCTTTGTTGCTATGTTTGGGTTCCATGTAAGATATTAAAAATCATTTGGTACATTTAAAAATTTTTTTTTTAATCATAAAATGTAAAGTCACCCTATCCTTGATGCTTTGCAACTGGGAAACAGTTGCAGCAGAGGCCCGGAGTGGTGGTACACACCTCTACAGGATGGTGAGCTCCAGGCCACACACACACACACACACACACACACACACACACACACACACACACACGACAATTCAGATTCTCTTGCACGGGAGGGTGTGTCTGGGGCAACAGACTCAGAGGCAGAAAGAGAAAGAAGCAAGGGTGTGGACCCTAGCCAGTAGAGATTTTTTTTCTTTCGTTTTGTTTACTGTCTTGTTTCCAGCCCCTACTACAGGGCTGGAACATAGTAAATGTTCTGCTAATATAGGAAGAAGGGCGGTTTGAGGGGTGCTTTCCAAAGTTGGAAACATGCCACACAAGGAACACTCTGGCCGTGGCATCTACTACCAGTGAGAAAAGGTTCCTGCTCTCTGGTCTACACTGGGCTCACTGCAAACCCAGACAGGAAGAGCAGTCTCTTTTACATTTTTCTGAAACTTTGTTTAATGCTCCAGATTAATTAGGGAAGAGATGGATTATCTACCTGCTTCTGCATCCAGTGAGGTTCATAAGTCATAGTCTTCTGAAAACTCACTGTATCCTCCTGAGTGCGAAGGTGGAGAAACAAACCATGCTATGGTATTGTTATTAAAACAGTGCCAATCTCAGGCTAGAGGGCTCAGCAGTTAAGAACACTGACTGATCTTGCAAAGGACCGAGGTTCGAATTCTAGCACATTCATGGTGGCTAACAGTTGGATGTAACTCCAGTTTCAGGGGATCCAACATCCTCTTATGATCTCCATGAGCACTGCATGACCCCGGTGCACTTACATACATGCACGCTTAACACTCATACACATAAAATAAAAATAATAAATAAAATCTTTTTTTAAAAATAGTGCCCAATCTCACCAGCCTGTGAAAGTCTAGGTTCCTGGACTGCTGTGGAAGACACTGTTAAAGAGCAGGTCTGCTAAGAGTTATGACGATCAACATTCAGAAGGCATTCTCAAACAATGGAAGGTTGCAGAAGAGATGAGAAGAGAGAAAGCAATGGTCAGGCATGGTG
This sequence comes from Eospalax fontanierii, assembly GCA_035773235.1. NCBI lineage: Eukaryota > Metazoa > Chordata > Mammalia > Rodentia > Spalacidae > Eospalax > Eospalax fontanierii. Next base: position 9,123,460 of record CM069549.1, read on the forward strand.
GCATACACCTTCAATCCCAGCACAAGGGAGGCAGAGGCAGGAAGATCTCTGAGAGTTTGAGACCAGCCTGGTTTACATAGTAAGTTCCAGGCCAGCCAGGGCTATACAGTGAGACCTTGTCACAAAAAAACAAACAGAAAGGAAGCCATCCCATCATTGAATGCCAGGGCAAGGCATTTTAATAGCATACCTGACATTGTAAATAATACTCTTTGTTCTTTAACACTGATTCCAAAAGGAAGGGGCAGAAATGCCATTGCTACTTGAAGAAAAGAAAGCCCAATGCTTCGAGTAGGACAGACCCCAGAACCAAGCCACACCCTATAACTGTCTAGTTCATGTCTGAATGTCAACTGTTAACACATTTATTTTTCAGACCATCACTTATAAATGACATTCTAATCATAAGACCCACCTTCCTCCTAGCTTTTCTTCTCCTGTACAACTTTCTGCTGCCTGTCATTCAAATATTTTATTTATTTTATTTTTATTTTTTATGTGTATGAGTGCATTGCCTGCATGGGGGTAAGTACACCTGTGTTATGCAAAAAAACAATGCATCAGATCCCCTGGAACTGGAGTTACAGACAGTTGTTAGCCCCATGTGCATTCTGGGAACTGAACCCAGGTCCTCTGCAAGAGCAGTCAGTGCTCTTAACTACTGAGCCATCTCTCCAGTCTTCAAATATTATTTAACAGGACAAAAGAGTGATTTCTTATTGCCAATCTGTTCCAAACTGCTGCACCTTCAGTAAGACCACAGCAGACAAAAGAGCATCTACAAATCAATACTACTCTAACTCATTCCATACAGGTCCTGTCCTTTAGTTGCTTCAGGTACTCACCTGCTATAAACAACTCATAACGAAGCAAAACAGTTGTATTCAACTGTGGTAAAACAAACAAAAAAGAATATACAAGGTGAGTCTAGAAAGAATAATTATTCACATTATCATTTGTCCAGCCTGGTGCTACAAGTCTGTAATCCTAGTTACCCAGGAGGATGCCAAGTTCTAAGTCAGCTTGGGTACCTTAGTGAAAGCCTGTCTTCTAAAAAAAAAAAAATTCAGTTAGTTAGCTTTATTTTACATGTGTGAGTGTTTTACTTGCATGTGTATGAGTGTACCACATGTGTGCAATGCTCAAGAATGTCAGAAGAGGGCATCAGATCCCTCAGAAGTGGAATTATGGACAGTTGTTACCTGCTGGTGGATGATGGAAAGAAACTCAGGTCCTCTGCAAGAGCAGCCACTGCTCTTAACCTCTGACCCATCTCTCCAGCCCATGAAACTAAACAAAAAGTAAAGGTGCTGGAGAGATGGCCCAGTGGTTAAGTATGCTTGCTATTCTTCCAGAGGACCCGAGTTTGGTTCCTAGCACCCACATGGGGTGGCTCATAAAGTCTGTATTTCTAGCTCCAGGAGATCTGATGCCCTGGGCCTCAAAGGGCACCCTTTACTCTCATACATGTGGCATACCTTCACACAGACACATACACTAACATCAACAACAACAGAAAGAATGCATAAAGGCACCAGGCCTTGCGTTCAGAGCACAGTTCCCTACCTCACCCCACCCCCACGATATAACTGTAAACGTTCCTTCCCTGTGCAAGCAAAAACAAATTAGCGATGGTGACTTTTCTGAGAAATAGTTTGCCTTCATGCCTTATTTAAATTCACACCTTAGGAAACTCTCTGGAGTTTATTAACTAGACCAGATTCCCTGGGTTAACAGACAGCAGCAGACCTAGATTGGAATCCCAAAGCTGCCATTTGAAATGCAACTTTAGGCAACTAAATATTAATCTGCCTCTTTTCTTAGCTTGATTTCCTTTCCTTTCTTCCCCATGTCAATTTTTTTTCTTCTTGAGATAGAGTTTCATGTAACTTCAGGCTTGCCTTGAACTTGCAATGTAACTGAGGATAGATCTGAACTCCTGATCCTCCAGCCTTTACCTCCCAAGAGCTAAGATTACAGGTGCATATCACCACTCCCAGCTCTCAGTTTTAGGGTTAAGTAGTAACAGCATCTATCTTTGAGTGAATGACAGGATTAAATAACACTGCTTAACACAAAGTAATATATGTTGGATTCTGTTTATTAGCCTATTAAAACAATTTTACTATAGTTAGAACATGTCAAATAACCCATAATAATAGAATACAGTCCTAGGGTAACATATGAGGAAGTTACTAGAAAGAGAGGTTTTTACAGTGTCCTTTTCCAAGATAGGTAATTTCTGTCTGACACAAGAAAGTTCTGAAAACAATGGGAAATGCATCAAAGCCACAATAATACTATGCAAGATGGGGGCTGGAAAGATGGCTCAGAGGTTAAAAACACTGGCTGCTCTTGCAAAGGGCCTGGTTCAGTTCCTAGCATCTGTATGATGGCTAACAACTGTCTATAACTCCAGTTCCAGGGGATCCAATGCCCTCTTCTGACCTTTGTGGGCACTGCACAACATGAGTGAACTTACATACATGCAGGTAATACATTCATACACAGAAAAAAATTAACATAACAAAAATTTTTTAAATACTATGCAAGAGGAGAAAAGAAACTCAAAATTAGGGTGTGGTGGTGCAAAACTGTCACCCCAGCACTCAGCAGGTAGAAGCAGGAGGATCAAAAATTCAAGGTCACCTTCAGCTATACAGTGAAGGCTTGTCTTTAACTAGATAGCCAGACTCTGAACAGAAAAATTTAACATAGCTAACTAAAAACAGAAGTGTGTGCATCCTGCCTCGACAGAGATGTTTTTGTTTTTGAGACAAGATCTCACTATGGAGCTAAGGCTTGACCTCAAACTCATGTACCACCTGCTTCAGCCTCCTGAGTGCTGGGTTACAGGTGTATGCCATCACCAGCTGACACAAGCTGAGGTGACATTATTATATATAGCCTGATGACAGCTGTTTATTCATAGACACCATGAGATATGCAGCAAGAGTTGAAAGTGTGTATTTTTTTTTCACAGAGTTTAGCAATATACTCTAAGAAAAATTAAGTTTGAAGCCAAAATAAAAGCTTTCATGAAAACCCTCTGCCCCCGGCATTAACCTTATTCAGAGACAGTATAAATATTAGAGGTCTCATCACAGAGATCGATGAGCGTGGATAGCTGTTAGAAAAGCATGTTAATTGCCAGACATAAAAATTACAGATCACATTTACCAAACACTGTGTTCCAGACAAATTTTTCATATAAACTAATTAATCCTCAGCAATTACTATGAGCATTTTATTATCACCACCTTAAAGCTGAAGAATGAAGCACACATATCAACTTGCCAAACCAAGGTAATAGCAGTCGTCCAAAAAACAGTCTGGTGTCAAAGCCGATGCTTTTACCCATTAGACAAAAAAGGCTGCATAAATTAACTTATGCGTACATTTTAAGACTCCAACATGGACCTAACATTCAAGTAGGGAGTTCTGGTTATCAATAATATTTGAATTTTTGACACTAAAAAAGCATTTTATATCTCATAAACATAGTCACACTTTTACTGAGCTTTCTGTGGAATTTTATTTGATTATCACCTGACACACATCTGCAGTTACTCAAGTGAACAAGAACCCCATGGTGAGCCTAATATCACAGCAGCTGGCAGTACATGGAGAAAAAGAAGGGGTGGATAATTACTCTTGACAGGCCATGGCAGGCACAGTCGCTAGTCAACCACCAATAAACTTCAAGCCTAGCCAAGACTTATTTTAGTATACTTGCTAGTTTCCAGGTGCCATTTCATCTTTAAATATGACTGTGTCCTCCTCTTAATTTAAGATGGACGTAGGGAATAAAAGTTCAGAACATCAATAACCCCTAACAAGACTGCAAGATCACAGACTGACCACACTATCATGAACGATTTTTGATAAGATTTTACTATAGTTTTATTTCTTACCCACTAAACAAGTTTTTTCCATCCTCTTCCATATTATCACATAATCACTGGCTGGGTTTCCTTTTTTCTGTTACCTACGAGGGGAAACAATCTGTAAGCCTGGGCTGATAAATGCCAAAAAAAAAAAAAAAAAAAAAAAGCAATTTCATGAATTTTATTTATAAATTCAGAAAGGAATCAGCATATTACAACGCACTGAAATCCTGACAAGGTCTCAAAACTGACATAAAAATGTGACTCATTTTTTTCAGCTAAGAGAACCCAAAGAATCAATCATTTACAGGTAGACTAAACTATAAATACAAGTACTAAAGGTCTTCTTTCTGAAAAAATACACTTCTGCAATCGTTTGAAGCTTTGAAGAGCACACATTATCTTTGTATATATATTACCTGAAACTGTCAGCACTGAAAAATCATGCTAACAAAAATACTTGAGTAACAAACGCTAAAGTTATATATGCACAAATGGAATAAATAGTGCAAGAGGGCATGAGATGCTCCTTTGTGCTAATGGGATCATGACCCGTATGTAAGCAGCAAGCATCTATAAAAGCAATATATTCTACATACAAGGATATTACATCAAGTAAAGATGACTAGAGTTTATGATGTGAATACATTACACATGTCATCATTTTCCAGACTTCTACACTTTGTTCAGAATTCAATAAAACATAATTGGTGCATTCGACTGCCATGTACCAGGGTGGCAAATTCTCTATTTTGTCAGTCTAACAGCAAACACAAGAATTCCTCTTGGGAGAAACTTTCTTTGAGAAAACATGCACCCTTGATATGGGCCCCACCTCTCATGTCCAGTACCCTTGGAGTGGGTGGTTCCCTGAAGAATGGCTGTCAGATCCCAGAATGGTTGTCAAGAAAGGGAAATTGCTCTGCATTAGACAAGGGGAAGAATTTGTTGTTTTATCTCTAAAAGGAATGGGGGAGAAGAATGATGAGAGGGAAGGAGAAGAAAAGGAGAGCTAGCATAATAGAGCAAAGCTGGGATTAGGTGGGGGCAAAGCTCTCAGGTCAAGGGACAGGACAGCTGAAAACACTTCAGAATGGGGATGCCTTCCTAGGAAAGTTGTCTGCATTAATGCAAAGCTAAGCTCTCTCCACCTCCATTTTGCTCCCTTTCTTTAGTTAGGTATACAAAACCACAATGCCCTCTATGAATAGAGCCTTTCTGAAAATCAGAGCAGCCAAGTTTCACATCTGGGTGCACTTGGTACAAATCAGTAGCACAAGATAAGAAAATCTGGGTCCACAAAGCAGAAGAGGTTGCAGTCCCATAAGCCTCACAAATATTTTTAGGGAGAGCTTTTAGCTTCTATATATTCTAGGCTAAGGGGTCTGAGACAAGCTGATACTGAAAGGATGGAGTCTTATATTCATAAGATGCCCTTCTTTCCTGTCCAAATGACCCAACTTTCAAAATAAGAACATCTCTGCCCCCTAAAGTTACAGTTAAAACCAAGTAATTTTAATTCTAGATGCTTCCCCAAAGCTAACTGCATTAATCACCTCTATATTAAATATCATGTAGGATGTATAACTACATGGAATTTATGCTTAATATCTTATACTTGATTTTAGTCAAAAGGCCAAGATGCCTTAGAAACAGCTATTTTATGTATATATATGTATGTATGTATGTATGTATTACAGTACTAAGAGACTGAACTACCACTTTTCACATGCTAGACAAGTACTCACTGCTGAGCTATATCCCCAACAGTTTAATAATTTGAAAAATAATTCTTTTTAGCAATTATGATATTAATCTTAGAAACTGAGAAATGATAGTAAATCAAACTATAAATAAGACTCTATACATTCAAATATTTTCTATCTAGGTTCCATTTATATTGATTCAACTACTGCAAGGTACTTAATAATTACAGTAGGAATTAACAAACTATGGATGACACCCCTTTAACTACTCACTGGAAATAATGTCTCCAACAATTCCTAAAGCATTGTTCTGAGCTTACCCACTAGTGAAAAATGATGTACTTTCAGGCTGCCCAGTGCTGTGAGAAAAAAATAAACACCTGAAAACTAATTATCATCATGGTGTCTTCTTACTTCTAGCAGACCTTCCTTACTCCCAAAGCCTGTTTCTGATGGGTTTTACAGCCCTAGGCGTAAGGACTAAATGAGCATGCAAGGAAAACATTACATTGCCTGACATGAAGCCAACCACCATCAAAAACATAGTTTTCTTGGTTTATTTTTAAAGAGTGGGTTTCCTTTATCTACCTTTAGTTTAGAGTAATTCTTAGGGCTTGAAAAGGAGAAAAACAATCCTTGAAAACTTACCCAAATTATTCATACTCTGACAAATAGTAATGATGACGATATGGTAAGGACAGCTGTGGAAACATAGCTTTAACATATGCCACACAGTCATCTGAGTGCTTTCGTATATATATATTAGTAGTTCACTCAGCTTACAAATAGGAGGAAAGGTTATTTTTATTTCCATTTTCAGTTCAATGAAACTGAGATACAACCAGGTTCTACAGATAATTAGTGGCAGGGCTAAGATTCAAACCCAAGTTTCTGTTTTTAATAAATATAAGCACAGGGGCTAGAGAGATGGCTCAGCAAAAAGAGCACTGGCTGCTCTTGCAAAGGAGCTGGGTTTGATTCCCAGCACCCACATGTGGCTAAAAGAAATAAAAAGCTGAAGTGTGGGTCAGTGGTTGCCTAGAATGCACATGGCTTTGGGTTTCATCACCAGTACTACAAAATAAAAATACAGCAAAAAAAAAGTAAAGGAGATAACAACACAGATGGAAGTCAAACTGACAGCAGCAATGCCCTTTTTGTTGAATACTAATATTAACATGGCCAGACTGGAAATACTCAGAGTGGTAAGAATATTTACCACAATGATCTGTTACCGCTTTCTTTCTTTTTTAGTTTATGTGTATGAGTGATACACTTTATGTTAAGTGTACCCATGTCATGCAATGCCCATGGAGGTCAGAGGAGGCGTTGGAGCCTCTGGAACTGGAGTTACAGACTGTTTTTAGCTGCCATGTGGGTGCTGAGATTCCAATTCATGTCTTCAGCAAGAGCAGCCAGTGCTCTAAGTACCAAGTCATCTCCCCAGCCCGTTATCTCTTTCTTTATGTTTGTCTGATACTTGCATTGTTTTTTGCTTTTCAGGAAGAGTCTCACTCTGAGGCTGACCTAGAACTCACTTTGCAGTCCAAGATGACCTCAAAGGAGATCCTTCTATCTCAGCCTACTGAGCTGCTGGGATTACAGGCATGAGTCACCACGCCTAGATAGATCTGCGATCTTAAATACATATGTACAGAGCTGGTGACGTAGTCTAGTAGGTGAAGGTACTTGCTTCCAAGCTGACCTAAGTTTGATCCCCAGGAACTACATGACAGGAGAGAAGAGACCCCCACGAAATGTCCTCTGACTTTCACATGCATGCCATGCCACAAACACACACAAATAAATGCAATAATTTTTAAAATTAATAATAATACTTAATTTTAAAATACACATGTACTTTTGGAGTTGGGAGTATGTTAATTGGTAGAGTGCTTGCTTAGCAAGTACAAAGAAGCCCTTCATTTAATTTCTAGCACTGCATAAAGCAGTGTGGTGGTGCATGCCTGTAATTCCTTGGGAAGTGGAGGAAGGAGGATCAGAGCTTCAAGTGATATAGTGAGTTCAAGGCCAGCTAGGACTACATAAGTCCCTGTCTCAAACCAAACCAAACCAAGGCAAACCAAACCAAAAAATATATGTTATAGAAAGATAGGTAGACAGATATTATACATATGTGTGTATGCTGGTACACATGCATGTATGTGTGTACATGTGTAGGCCAGAAGACAACCTCAAGTATCATGCACCACCCACCTACCTTGAATTTTTTTTTTTTTTGAGACAGGACCTCTGACTGACATGGAGCTTACCAATAACACTAGGCTGGTAGGCCAGTAAGCCCTAGGTAGCTAGGTGCCTATTTCTGCGTCCCCAGTGCTGGAATTACAAGAGTCTGCCATCATGCCTAGCTTTTTCTTATGTGAATTCTGGGAATCAGATTCAGGTCCTAAAAGCATTTTACCAACTCAGCTATCTCTCCAGCTCAATTTATATATATTAAAACATTATTTCAGGGGCTAAATAGATGGCTCAGTGGTTAAGAGCACTGGTTCTTGCAGAGGACCCAGGTTCAGTTCCAAGAACCCACATGGTGGCTAACAACCATCTGTAACGCCAGTTCCAGGAGTTCTAATGCCTTCCTTTGATTTCTGTTGGCATTGTACAACATGGGTGCATTTACATACATGCAAGCAATATATTCATACACATAAAATAAAAATATTTAAAAAATAAAATACAGATTCAAATGTATCATAAATATATTTAAAGTTGACCAAGAAAATACTAATATATTTAAATCAGAAAAAAATCTAGCCAAGATTAGACCTTTCTCAGAAAACTTGGTCATGTGGCACATTCTAAAATACATTTAGTATCCCAAGTTGCTATCTTGTTTTTTCCCAGTAAGCTCCTAGAGGACAGAAATAGCATCTTGTCTTACTATGAACATCTCTGATGTTTAAAAAAGTACCAGTCCTTACCAGGAATACTAAGGAAGGAATAAAGAAGCTGTCTACTAAACACAAGAAATTTCCAAGGAGAGAGATAGTTCAGCAGTTAAGAGCACTGGCTACTCTGGCAGAGGATTCAGGTTTGATTCCCAACACCCACAGGTCAGCTAACAACTGCCTGTAACTCCAGTTCCAGGGAATCTGACACCTTCTTCTGACCTCCACAGGCATTGCATGACACGGGTGCACCTACCTCTATACAGGCATTACACTCATATACATAAAATAAAAATAAATAAAATTTTTAAAAAAGAAAGAAATTTCCAAATCCACCTATTACTTCCATTTCTAAGCTAAGGCGCTAAGACACTAGGCCTATTTTTCCACCACCCAACAACTCTATTCTTTTATTATCAGCAAGGCTTTTTAAAATTAAAGTTCCTTGACTCAGTTGCTTAAAAAAAATCTATTCTAATATATAAACTCACATAACAAAATGTTTCAAGTATACAATTAAGGATTCACATACAAGTAACATCAAAACATATTCCTATGGTACTTTATGGCTTTCATTGTGCTTCTGCACCTAATCCTTGGGTATCTGAACCAGACCCAAGAGTAGGCAGAACCGGAGAGATAATCCAGGAAGCTATCCCCAGGGATGACAGACTGCTTTCAAATGGACATCTCTCTATCGATGCCAAACCTCATTGCTTAAAATCCGAGTTGGATGCTTTTTCTATATTCGGGTAGAGTTTACAAAAATGAGTATTTTAAAATTGGTGTTATAATTTTTGTTTGTTTTTGAGATAAGGTCTCTGCTATTTAGCCCTAGTTGATCTGGAGCTCTCTATGTATACCAGGATAGCCTTGAACTCAGAGATCTGCCTGCCTCTGCCTCCCAAGCGCTGGAATTAAAGGCATGCACCACCATGCCGGCTGATAGGTGATTTTCTAATCAGAAATGATCAATCATATTTAATTGAAGATAAAACATGACAAAAACTTTAGAAGCTAAAGGCAGAGGAAACACACAAAGAAAAATTTTACATGGGTCCTCAGGCAGAGAAGGAAATTTCATAAGAAAATTAAGGAGTGGGGTGGAGAGACAGTTCAGCAGTTAACAGCACTAACTGTTCTTGCAGAGGACCTAGACTTAGTTCCCAGCACCTACATCACAACTCACAACTGTTTGTAAATTCAGTTTCAAGGGATCTGATGCTCTCTTCTGGCTTCTTAGGCACCAGGCACAAGAGCAGCACACCTATGTGCATGCAGGCAAATATATATATATATTAATGAATCTTTAAAAAAAAAAGAAAGTTTAAGGAAACCAAAATCAGGAAATTTCTCTTGACTACTAAGTTAGGAAGCTCAGGATATCTCGGGGAAAGCACACTATATGAGGCACTGGGAAGCATGGGTTCCAGTCACACCTTCACATATGAGCTATGTCTGTCCAGGGCAACTCCAATTTAATGTTCTGAAATTTAGTGCATGTCACCCAAGATAACTAGGAATGTAGAAATAATCATGACATTTTACATTTCAGTGTACAAAAAGGGAACAGTATGAAGAACAGGCTAAGAGGTGCTGATTTCATTATTTTAAGGTTCAGAAACAGCTCTCAAAAATGGCTTACATTTCAATTCAGGGCTTCTGAAGAAACTAAAAACCAGAAAGATGATGAATTCCTGTGAAACACAAAGGGTGCTAGAACTGCATTTATAAGCTCTGACTCAAGATGGCAATAATGCTGCTCCTTTGCTAAATGAACTGGTTTCTTAAAAAGTTTTTTTTGGACACAGGGTATTTAGCCCAAGCTAACCTCAAATTTGTGGTGATCCCCCTGCATCACACTTCTAAATGCTGAGATTACCCAGTTCTTATGAACTATTTTCCCTTCTGTGGTGCTGAGGAAAGAACCCAGAACATTGTAAAGGCTACCCAGCTGCGCTATCACTGAGCTATATGCCCAGCAAAGCTATTTTCTTTAATGTGTTGTGGATAGTGGGGATACTGCTCAGTGGTTAAGCATTTACCTAGCACATATAAGAGCACAGGTTAAATCCCCAGTACTGAATGAATGAATGAATGAATGAATAAAATGCTGGGGAGATGCCTGGCAACCTGAGTTTGATCCCTGGCACATAAACGAAACATTCATATACATAAAATATTTTACAAAACAAAGCAAAACAAAAACATGTAGCATGTACCACTGGTTATTGTAATTCCTTTTTTAATTTTTTTAAGAATTTTTTTGAGGATGGAGTGATAGTTAACAGGTCGAGTCTGTAACTCCAGTTCCAGGGGATCCAACACCCTCTTCTGACCTCCTCAGGTATTACATGGCACAGATTCTCTTACAAATATGCAGGCAATATACTCATACACATAAAAAATAAAAATAGAAGTTTTTTGAAACAGAGTCTCATGTGGCCCTTACTGGCTTTCAACTTACTGTACAACGAAGGATAACCATGAAGTCCCAGTCCTCTGGCTTTTACCTCTTGAGTGCCAGGATTATAGGCATGCACCACCACATTCAGCATGTAAAACTCAGAACCTCATCTTTCCATATGTATTGTTTTATTAGAACAAGGGCTGGAAGGATACCTCAGTTGGTAAAGTATGAAGATCTGAATTCAATCCCAGAACCCATATTTAAGAAGTCCAGATTGTAATCCCAGAGCTGGAAAGACAGACAGGGGGATCTCTGGGGCTCACAGCTAGTCAACCTAGGCCAAACAAGTCCCAAGTCAGTGAGCAACACTGTTTTAGAAAACAAGGTAGACAGGTCCTGAGGAAAGACACTGGAGGTTGTCCTCTGGGCTCCAAACACATGTATACACATGTACATGCTCCATCTCCCACACATAAACACACACAAGAAAGACAGAAATAGAGCAAAACAATTCATACTAAAAGCAGTTTGGGTCAATACAATGAATGCTGTATAAGACACTCAGTGTCTTACTCTAAAATATGGTCAGGCCTCCCATTAGAAATTTTCTTCTCTAAATGCCTACAGGGTTGTTAGGATCTAAAAAGCTTTAAGAATGCTAGGAAGGCTGGGCCTGGTTGCACACATCTTTAATCCCAGCACTCTGAGACAAAAGCAGGCAGAGCTCATCAAGGTCAGTCTGTACACAAAAGGTTCCAGGCCAGCCAGGGCTACATAAAAAGCTCCTGTTTCAAAAAACCAAGAGTCCCAGCAAGATGGCTTACTGGGTAAAAGTACTTGCCATGCAAACATGACAACCCTGAGTTCAAGTTCAAGAATCCACGGTGGAAGAGATCTGACTAACGAAAATTGTCTCCTGACCCCCACATGCATGACATGGAACCAGTTCTCTCCCTCATACATACACACAAAATAATAATCATAAATGTTCATTTTTTTAAAAGGCTTTAGGATCCCATATTTGGGTGTTTTTTTTTTTTTTTTTTTTTTGCTTGAGATAGGATACCATTTAACCCAGACTGGCCTCCAATCTTCCTGCCTTCACCTGCCTCCTAGAGATGGGATTTATAGACATGCACCACCAAGCCCAGTTTATGTAGTGCTAGGGTTCAAATTTAAGCTAGGGCTTCACAGATGCTAGGCAAGCAGTCTACCAATACAGCTACATCCCCAGCCCACCAGAGCCCACCACCTTCACTTTTTATTAGCTTTCATACCTATTGAGAAGCTGTAGCTGTAGTTATAACTCGGTAGTGAAGGATCTGTTCATTTGTAACGGGCACAAGAGCATGAGAGTGAAAAAGTCTTCAATTTAGAGTCAGAGGCTTGAGCTTACAGCCCAGGTTATCTACTTATTAGCTGTGAGACCTTGGGCAAGTCACCTATGACTTCAGACCCCTACACTTCCTTGCCTATAAATGGACGTAACATCAGCTGCACTCCCTTCCAAGGATGCTGTAAAGATCAAGTAAGAAGACGTGTATAAATGTATTGTAAACTGACAATAGCTGTGCATGTGCTATTCTTTCTTTGCTACCAAAGAAAGCAAAGATTTTAGATCATTATCCCAGTGAAAAGAGAAACTGGTATTCAAACATTCCAGGAGTTCTGAGCAAGCTGGGATAAAAGAACCAAATTCCGAGGTCAAATTCAAAGAATTCTGAAATGGGTTTAGCATCTGGTCCTTCATTTTAGTTCAATAATATCTAGTCTTAACTGACAGCTTAGTAGGGACTAAAGGACATAAGATCTTAGCTAGACTGAGAATTCCTTCTTAACAAAAAATAAAATGACTTGAGAGCAATGGCTTACTATGGTTGCATTCTTCCCAGTCATCTTAGCTGAATTCAAAGAAAAGCAATATCAGATCCCATTTAGTATGAAGAACAGCAGCGTCAGCCACCGAAGCCACCTTCCAGGGCATACACCAGAGAGTTCCTACTTCATTACTGCTGCATTCTAATTCTGCTTTTTATATACTCTACATATAACAAATACTATTAACTGGCAAAGCTCAGTCTCCCAACATACATTCACACTTTTTTTAAAACAGCAATTCTGTCATTATCAAGTACTTCTGAGAAATTCTAGACAATTTTGCTAGCACGGAGCAGCAACAATAGAGAAAAACATTCAGGGACATTTACTACATGCCTAATAGACATGGCTGCTGCTATAGGTTGGCTCAGTTCAGTCTCCCAATGAGATGGGTTTCAGGGCATCTTATATAAGGAAGGGTCAGACTGCTTAGTAAATGGCTAGCCCATACACAGCCAAGGAAACAGCAGCATGTAGGGCCAAGATGAGTGCTCTGCTGGTGCACTTCCAGGGACCAGCATTAGTGGTGAGGGACACGAAGCTTATACAACGCTCTTGAGCCTGTGGTAAGATAACCAGCTACTGGCCTTGTCTGAAAAGTTACTGAACCAGGAAACTTCACTCCTTCTTTTACATTTATTTGTTTATTGTGTGTGTGTGTGTGTGTGTGCACGAGCACAGATGTGGACATACATGTGGCGGTCAGAGGACAACCTGAGGGAATCGGTTCTCTTCATCCACCATGTGGGTCTCAGGGGATCTAACTCAGCTCATCAGGCTCAATGGCAAGTACCTTTATCTGCTGAACCATTTTTCTGGTGTAGAATCTGTACACCTACAAAAATCATTTCTAACTTCAGACTCAAACATAAACATTTATCAGTATAGCTAGTTGTTTTCTCAGAAACTCCTGCAAAGGAAATGTGAATTCACTGAACAGAATGAATAACTGTTTATTTAAAAAAAATGTTTCTTGGAGATCATTTCTTCATATATAATTTCTATTTTATGTATATATGAGCGTAATGCCTGAATGGATGTAAGTGTACCCATGTTGTGCAATGTCCCCAGAGGTCAAAAGTGGTTGTCAGGTCCCCTAGAACTGGAGTTAGGAACAGTTGTTAGCTGCCATGTGGGTACTAGAAATCAAACTCAGGTCCTTTGCAAGAGCAGTCAGTGCTCTTAACCATTGAGCCATCTCTCTAGCCCCCCTTGGAGATCATTTCTAAATAAGTGTCAAAAACTACTTGTATTATCTGGGCATTGTGGTAAATGCCTGTATTCCCAGGAAGAGACAGGAAGACTGGGAGACCCAAGTCAGCCTGGTCTACATAGTGAGACCCTGTCTCGAGAACAGATGTACAAACAAAGAAAAAAAATATTCTTAGGTTAAAACACAAGTAATTTTTCTGGGTTTTTTAGAGACAAGGTTTTGCTCTGTAGCCCAGATTAGCCATAAACCTGTGATTCTCCTGCATCAGTACCTCAAGTACTGTGATTACAGGATAGGCATGAACCATCATGCATAGCCAAGTTGAAGCTTTTGTATGTGATATACACGTAGATATATATTTATACATACACACACACACAATTCACATGTATGCTTCTGTGCATACATGCCATGTACAGGTGTATGTACATTGTGTGTATGTGTGTGGAGGTCAGGGATTGATGTCAGGATCCACCTCAATTGCCCTCCATCTTATTTTTGAGATAGGGTCTCTTAGTGAACCTGGAGTTCACCATTTTGCTGGCCCAGCTGGCCAGCAAGCCCCAGAAATTCTCCTGTCTCCACTTCCTCAGTGCTGTGGTTACAGGTGCACACCACCATGCCCAGTTTTATATGGGTTCTGAAGTCAAGTCCTTATGCTTGCATGGCAGGTACTTTACCAAATGAACCATGTCTCCAGCCCCTCAAAGCTTTCTTGACAGTAGTGGTTACTTAGGGTAGGATATAGGAAAGATCTCACAGTGTTTATGTGTGTGTGTGTGTGTGTGTTAATTGGGGCTTAACCCAGGTCTCTGAGCAGGCTAGGCAAGTGCTCTATCACTGAGCTACATTTCTAGCCTCCACGTGGTGATTAAACACACACACACACACACACACACACACACACACACACACACACACACAGAGAGAGAGAGAGAGAGAGAGATTGATTTAAAATATATGTGTTAAAGCTTATTTTCCATGTTTCAGTCTTAAAGTATTTTTTAAAATATATTTCAGGCCGGGCATGGTGGTGCATGTCTTTAATCCCTGTAGAGGCAGGTGGATCTCTGTTTCCAGTAAGCCTAGTCTACACAATGATTTCCAAGTCAGTTATGGCTACTAGGAGACCCTGTCTCAAAAACAAAACAAAACAAAAACCAAAATATATGTCACATGTTTTACGATAAAATTAAAATTATTATATTTGCAAAAAAATATATTGTTTAGACTTAGAAGAAAGAGAGAGTGAAGGGCTGGAGAGATGGCTCAGCAATTAAAAGCAATGGCTGCTCTTGTAGAGGACCCAGGTTCGGTTCCCAGCAACCACGGGGTGGCTAACAACTGTCTATAACTCCAGTGCCAGGGGACTCTAACACCTTCTTCTGACTCCACAGGCATTATATGACATGGATACACTTACACACATGCAGACAATACACTTATACACACAAAATAAAAATAATATTTTTTTAAAAGAGAGTGAAAAGCAATGCTCTGGTTCTAAGTGTCCTTGATTATTTCAGATAATGGTTGCCAGGGCTAGAGATGTGGCTTAGTTGGTAAGTGCTTCCCATCATGCACAAAGTCCTGAGTTCGATCCCCAGAATTTGATAAACTAGGGTTGGGGAATATGCCTATAATTCTAGCACTGTGAGGTAGAGATAGAGATCATTAGTTCCAGACCAGCCTCAGCTCCAGGTCAGCCTAAATTACATGAGACCCTGTTTCTTTTGTTTTGTTTTTTTGAGACAGGGTTTCCCTGCAGCCCCAGCTGGCCTGGAACTTATTATGTAGACCAGGTTGGCCTTGAGCGCACAGAGATCTGTCTGCCTCTACCTCCTGAGTGCTGGGATTAAAGGTATGTGATACCATGCCTAGCTAGAAACCCTGTTTTAAAATAAAACAAACCCAAACCAGATTATGGTTACTGCTTAGTTCAGTTATGAAAATTTTCCACTGAATTACACTCCATACTGAGATATATTTTTCTTTTGTACATTGATAATGATTATGTTATTTGTGTGTATATACATATTTATACATATACATATATATAATGTTGTGTGTGAAAGCGGACATGTACATGTCACAGTACATGTGTAGAGGTCAGAGGGCACTTTGTGGGAGTTGATTCTTTCCTTCAACCATGTGGGTCCTAGGGGTCTAACTCAAGTGGTGAAGCTTGGCAGTAAGTGCCTTTATCCGCTGAGTCATTTCACCAGCCCAATACTGAGGTCCATTTTTCTTTGTGGGTTGGCTGTTATAATGTCATAAACTCATAGGAACATTCCTTTATGGCTACAAAATCTGGAGACTGCAACGTTTCTCAGAGGGCTTTTTTCCCAGTTTTCTCCCTCTCCGGATAAGGGAACATGAGAGCCCTTAGCTTCCAATAACAGGCTTTCCCACTCTGCTCCTGCCTGTTATTCCGTCACCACCATGCCACAAAGGAGGGGCACAGCTTGTTATGCTATTGTCTCATAACAATAAACTAGAGGGAAGGTGAATTTATACCAACCACCAAGACCCAATACGTACCTTCAAAGACACACCCAAAGAGCACAGTGCCCCAAAGAAATGGGCATATAAGTGAAATTATTAAATATAAAAAGAGATTTCTGTCTCCCAGTGATTTTACATACAAATGAAAACAGCTGGAGACGTCTATGCAGACATATAATGAATTCTGTGGAATTCTGGAGCAAATTGTACAAAGCAGAAAAGATAAAAAGGAAGAAGAAAATAAGCCAAAAGATTTATGCAACATGAAGCAAAATGGAAGAAGGGGCCTCAGAAGAAATGAACTGAAAACTGAGTCAAGAGATCACTCCAGGGAGTTCGCGAAAAAAACTTGTATTCTTACACGTATACTAATTTGTCTTACATAATTTTATCTGCTATAATTATAATGAGGAAAGAGTTCCTATTCTTTTCCATAAAGAACTTTTAGAACCCACAGAACAAGGAATAGCAGTAGTAAAAAAGAAGCTCTTTTAATGTTCAATGTAAGTTCTTTAAAACAGTACCTAGACAAATGTGGTGACTCACTACTGTGACCCAGCACTTGTGGGGCTGAGGCAGGAGAACTGCTCTGAGTTCAAGGCCGGCCTCAGCTACATAGTTCTAAACCAGCCTGAGCTACAGAATGTCTCTAACTCCAAAAAGCAAAATAAAGAAAAATAACATGTACACATACACACTTAAAACATTTTAAGTGGCAAAACATAAATTTTCTCAAGCTTTAAAATTCACCAAAATAAAATGGGACCCCAGCAAGAAAGGAAAAAAAAGAACTCCATAAAAGCATATAGTAAATTAATAGGATATTTAGATAGTATAACCTATGGATAGGGGGCTTACAGGAGGGTGAGTATATCTAGCTTAGTGATAGAGCCCTAGCCTAGCATGTACAAGGCCCTCAGTTAAATCTTAGCACCACAAGGAGTCATACGGAGGTTATTTCTCATTAGTTGCGGGAAAGAATACTAGAGAAGAGACTGAGTTCTAGCTCTGGGCAGATGAATGAACATGAGTATGCAGCTTCTACCCTTTGGGCCTCAAGTTTCATATCTATAAATGAAACATTTAATCTTCTCAGTGGCCTAGATTTCTATAACATAAACTTCCTAAATTCTTTCAGAAGTTATTCTCTTATAGCAAGCCCTATGCTAGGCATAACCAAGGTGGTTAGCAGAAGCTAAAATGAACTTCTTATATACAATTCTGCTATGGTAGCAAAATTCTGCAACTGCTACATGCCACCCACTTATTTAGTCTTGTACTGAAACAGGATATCAATGAAATGAGCTTTGATTTTCAGTGAAACGCAGTGGACTGAATGCCTGCCTTAAGCTGTGTCCCAGTAGTCCCAAGTGGCATATAAACACAAATCCTCAAAAAGGGAGCAAGTTAAGCAATATTCTCCCCAACCTCCAATTGCTCAGGAAAAAATTATTTCAAATTAAAATGAGATGAGCATGACCAAACCATTGATTTTATATTGTTTTTGAGTGTGCATGTGTGCATGCCTGTACACTGTGTGCACGTATGCATTGTATGTATGAACGTGGCCAAAGACACATAACAGTGGGTGTGAGGAGATCAGAGGACAAGCTCAGGTTCAGTTCCTCACCTTCCATCTTATTTGAAACACAGACTCTTGGTTATTTTTCTACTCTTCTACCAGGCAACCAGGCCCTGCAGGAGAGTTGGGATCATACATTCTCACAGTATGGATCTGACTTCTTAAAAAAATTTATTTTACAAGATTTACTTTTAAGTATACGAGTGTTTTGACTGCATGTAAGTGTACCATGTGCATGCAATACCTGTGGAGGCCAGAAAAGGATGTCAAATTCCTTGGAACTGGAGTTGGAGACGGTTGTTAGCCACCATGTGGGCACTAGGAACAAAAACCAGATTCTCTGCAAGAGCAGTCAGTGCTTTTAACCACAGAGCCATCTCTCCAGCCCGTGTGTAGCTTTTATGTGGGTTCTAGGGATTTGAATTCAAGTCCTCACTTTGCATAGCAAGCATTTTTACTCATTAAGCCATCTCCTAAGTCCCTTATTTTCAGATGTTTGAGAAAGGTTCTCATGTAAGCCCAGGCTAGACTTGACTTAACTTCTTGCCTCCATCTTATATAGTGCACCCCTACACTAGGCTTCAAACAAAATCGTGGTGGTGGTGGTGGTAGTACTGGGAGTTGAACTGAAGGCTTCCCACAATGCTAAGCAAACACTCTACCACTAAGCTCTATCCCCAGCTCCTTACTTATGCCACTAAGGTAACTACAACAAAAATATATATTTTATGATATACAGTGTAATATGTATCATTATGAAATGGTGAAATCAGGCTAATTAACATATCCATCACATTTCACACCTATCATTTTTATTGTGAACAGAAGAAAGTTATGGAGGCTGACAGCAAATAAATATGTAATTTCATTTAGCAGAACAAAGAAAGCAAAAACTTAAGAGTATTCTTAGGGAAAATTCAGAGAAAACAAAACTGACCTAAGACACAGCAGAAAAATTTAAAATGTCTCTGAAAAGGGGGACATCAGGCAGAATTGAAAGAAGAAGAGTAGACTTCAGCGAAAGTTCTACCCCTAGATTTCACTCTGACTCTCAGTGACCACTGGACAGAGGTTAGAAGGTTAATGGTCCAGAAAGAGGACTGGCTTTAACACAGCTAGGGACAACACAGCAGCGAGAAAGGACTAGGGTTAGAAGAAACTTGCAGCCAGACAATGATGGTTTTGAGGCCAGTTTGAGCTACCTGGGGAGGAAGAGGGCACATCCTGAAAGGTGAGAAATCCTAACTCATTCTCCACTCAGCTCCCCAAATGCTACAGCCAGGCTTATAAACTCTGCCTGGAAAAAAATGCTAACAAATACTGATGCGAGAGGTAACCCCTCCAAGGGGACTGTTCCAAAACGTTGGGTCCCTAGTTAGCAACTTTCACAGTAAAGAGCACCAGCTAACTTTAAGAAGCTGACAGCATGGAAGATGGAGCCTTCAGTCTTGTAGTGGCTCACTCCTGATAAGACAGCACAGCTATGTACTTAAGGCAATTCCCTAAATGAAAGGCCCAAACTGTAAAGCTTTGTTTTGTTTTGTGTTTTGAGACAAGTTCTCCCTGTAACCACAGCTGGCCTGTAACTCCCTATATATACCAGGCTGGCCTGGATCTCAGAGATGAAATCTGCCCACCTCTGCCTCTCCTATGTTGGGATTAAAGGCATGTACCACCATGCCCAGAAAAGTATTTAGGAAAACTAAGGGACCAGGAGAGACGGCTAGGTTCTTACTGATCTTGTAGAGGACCCAAGTTCTATTCCTAACACCATGTTGGTGCCTTACAGCCACCTATAACTCCAGCTCCAGGGGACCCTATGCCTCTGGCCTCTGCAGGCACCTGTACTCACATGCACATACCCACACATACATAATTTAAAAATAAAAACAAATCATTGGGGAGAAAAGAAAACAAAGATGGTACAGGAAGCTGCATAAATGTTTTTGCTTTTGGGACATGGTCTCCTGCAGCTTGACCATAAACTCACTACGTAGGCAAGAATGACCTTAAACTTCTGACCTTCCTACCTCATCTGGGAATCTAACACAAGACTTTAAGGATGCTAGGCAAAGACTCTACCAACTGAATAATATCTTCAGCCCCCAAAACTTATTGATTGCACTTATTGATCAAATGTTGGGCTCTTCATGGATAGTCAGGTGGAATGTATTTATTATTTAACTGGTTTTCTACCATGCAGAACAATGGCACATGGTAAAATAGCCAATTCTGATTTGTTTGAGGCAAGCTGGCTTTAACTGGCTATGTAGTTGGGGATTGTCTTGAACTCCTGACCCTCTTGTTTCTACCTCCTGAGTGCTGGGATCATAGGTATGGGCCACCATCCCTCGTGATTTCTGGTATTTTTTGATAATCTACTGAGTTTTGAACAGTAGAGACTGTTTTTGGTGTTGAATAAATCAAACCAAATTCATTCTGGCAAAACCACTTGTTATTGTTCAGCATTGATGAAGACAGTGAGAAAAGATTTTTAAGCAAGGGAGTTTACAGCATAAACCCTATGGGTCTTTTTTTCTCCCCTTGGTTTTTCAAGACAGGGTCTCACTATGTAACCCTGGCTGGCCTGGAATGCTATGTAGACCAACCTGACCTCCAGCTCCACCTGCTTCTGCCTCCCATGTGCTAGAATTAAAGGAATGAGCCACCACACCTGGCCTACCCTATAGACTTGAAGCAGAATGTTTTAAGGAAAAAATTTTCCTCTTGAATTAGGAAGACAATTATGTTTTAAACTTTACAATGTCTGATTTGCTTGTTTGTTTGGGACAGGTTTTCACTATGTTGCTCAAGATAGCCTTGAAGTAATTCTTAGGTTCATGAGATCCTCCTGGGCCACTGAGATGGGTCATTGGGGGTAGGTACTTGCGATGGTAACCTAGTGACCTGAGTTTAATTCCCCACAATCACAAAAAGGAAGGAGAGAAACAATTCCACAAAGTTGTCCTCTGACCTCTACATGCATGCTGTGGCATCTTGGCCTACATACATATAACGCATACATATATATACAACAACAACAATAATAAGTTTATACACAGAGTTCCTCCCATCTCAGCTTCCCAAGTACCCAAGACTACAAGAATATGCTACCAGAATCCTTTCCCTTTTTAAAGATGATGCAGGCTGGAGAAATGGCTCAGCGGTTTAGAGCACTGACTGCTCTTGCAGAAGACCCCAGCCTGGTTTCCAGCACCCACATGGCAGCTAACAACCATGAACAACTCCAATTCCAGGGAATCCCTCTTCTGGCCTCTGCAGGCACTGCATAACACAAGTGTATTTACATACATGCAAGCCAAAACACTCATATACATAAAAATAAATAAAATTTGCCAGGCATTGTGGCACACACCTTTAGTCCCAGCACTCGGGAGGCAGAGGCAGGCAGATCTCTATGAGTTCAAGGCCAACTTGGTCTACATAGCAAGTTCTAAGCCAGCTGGGGCTACAGGGAGACCCTGTCTCAAAAACAAACAAACAAAAAAAAACAAAACAAAGTTTGATATGATGCATTACTATCTTATGAAATTTAAGAGCTTTTAAAAAAACTTTTAAAATGTTGATTATTTCATGCTGATGGTGACTTTATTTTTTTTTAATGTGCTAAATTAAGCTAAAAGTTAAATATTATCAGTCAAAATTACAACAGGGGACCAAGAGTAGCTCAGTTGTAGAGTGCTTCCCTAGCAACATGTGCAAAGCCCTATAGTTTGATCCCTTAGCACATAGAAGAAAGGGAGGGGAGGGCTTCAAATATATTAAAAACTTAACAGGAAAAATGAATCTACAAAGCTAAAAGAAAGAAGTCAGGGAAGACAATCTGTGAGATCTAAGTCTAAGATGCATTAATAAAGCAAGTTTATTATGGCCAAAAGTGATGAATTTGACTATACGAAATCCAAGCATTTGTATTCAATAAAGAATACCATAGAAAAAATTAATAGATGATGCCCAGGAGATATTCTTACTGCTCAAACCCAACCAAGGATGTGTGTGTATATGTGTATGGATATGGATACGTTAATAAATACTATTATAATTATATGTAATTTCTACTTTTTATAGAAAACAAAGAACATAAAACGGCAATTCATGGAAGGAAAAAAATTAACTGAAATATAAAGAAATGCTCAAACTTATTAGTATTTATACAAGTTAAACTGAGACATTACTAAATGATAAAATTAGAAATGTGGACAAGACCAAGTACTGCGGAGGTGATGGAAACGCCATGCTCATAAGCTGACTCAACATAACTGTATTGATGTCATAATGGTCATCCTGGCTCGGTATCCCTGAAATTCTAAAACATGCCCATATTGAACAGTGTGAGATAGTTACTAGTAGCATTGTTTACAGTAGCCTAGGTACCCATCCCTATGGAGATCTATGCACACCATGGAATACTATGCTATAGTTAGGACCAATTAGCTAAATCTACATCCAGCATAAACAAACTTAAAAGGACCAAGTAACAATGTAAAAACCAAAATAAGGTCCTCTAAGCTTCACACACACACACACACACACTGAATAAATAGATGTAATAAAAATCTTGAAATATTTTGCACTCAGGCATATATTAATTTATTCAATGAAGACTTTTACATACCTCGTATATGGCAAGAACTGTGTTTAACCAGAAACTTTTCCTATTTTTTGAAGTTTTCCTTAAAGATAATCATTTTTGTTTTTTTGAAACAGGGTCTCCCTATAGCCTGAACTGGCTTGGAATTTGCTATGTAAACCAGGCAGGCCTAGATCTCAGAGATCGACCTGCTTCGGCCACTTGAGTGCTAGAATTAAACAAATACACCATCACACAGGGCTTAAAGATATTCTTTAACAAGACATACAAGATGGTGAAGATGATTCAGCAGTTAATAGCACTGTTCTTGCAGAGGAATGAGGTTTGGTTCCCAGCATCCACATGGCAGTTCCAGAGGACCCAATGCCTTTTTCTGACCTTCAAAGACATTGTACAACAGTTTCACTTACATATATGCAGACAAGACACTCATATGCATAAATGAAAATAATTTTTTAATTAATGAAAAAAGACATACAAGAGAAAGTAACATACTAGAATATAGATACTACTGTTAGAAAGTCAGAAACTCACTTTGTGTGTGTGTGCATGTGCGTGTATAGTATATGTACTTACTGTGGATGTGTGCATGTGCACATGCACATGCACACCTGCATGTGGAGGTCAGAGGTCAACATTGGGTGTCTTCCCTTGATTACTTTCCACTATTATTGAGACAGGGTCTCTCACTGAACCTGAAACTCATAATTCTGCTAAGCTGCCTGGCCAATGAGCTTTAGGGATACTATCTCCACTCCCCTCCCTCACAACAACGTAGTTTATGTGGGTTCTGGTGATGGAACTCAGATCTTCATACATGTATGTCAGGCATTTTACAAACTGAGCTATCTCCCTAGCCCAGGAACTCAGCATTCTTAAAAAAATTTTACCCAATGAGAGCTGGGGATTAAACCCAGGGACTTGTGCATGCTAGGTAAACACTGTAGCACTAATTTACATTCCTAATCCTTCAAATATTTTCTATTAAATAGAAATGCACCTTGACAGCTGGCTATGGTGGCTCAAGGCTTTAATGGCAGCACTTTGGGAGGCTGAAGCAGAAAGATCAGGAGGCTACATAGCAAGTTCAAAAACAGTCTGGGATACATGCAAACCTATCTCAAAAAAATGAAGAAAAGAAACATAACTTTAAGTTCTTTAAAAAACAAATCAGGATAGGAAAGAAACTCAAGGGGCTGGAAAGATAGCTCAGTTGTTAAGAGCACTTGTTGCTCTCTCAGAGGACCTGAATTTGGTCCCAGCACCTACATCAGGTGGCTCACAACCACCTGTCATTCCAGTTCCAAGTGATCTAACACCCTCTTCTGACCAGGTATGCACACGGTGCACATACATATGAGCAGGGAAACATTCATACACGTAAATTTAATCTAAAAATAACAACAGGGGCTAGAAAGATGGCTTGGCGGTTAAAAACACTGGCTACTCTTGCAGAAGACCTGTACCTACACGATAGCTCACAACCATCCATAAATCCAGTTCTAGAGGATCCAAAGCCCTCCTCTGGCCTCTGAAGGTTTGTAGGAAGGGGTGCACTTACATACATGCAGGCAACCCCTTATATACATAAAATAAAAATAAATAAAAACAACAATCACAACAAAAGTAACCCTAAAGTCCTAGTGATACTGCCACATCTCAGTCCATGGGTGAGACACCCTTCCTCACACTTTCAATAGTAAAACTACTACATTTTGGAGAATTTTTTTCTACTTTATTGGTTCTATTCAATTTTCCCCAAAAAATATATTTCAACTGCTCAAGAACCTTCTCACAAGATTCCTGTTTTCTCATTACAGCACACTCACCTTCCCTTGAAATGCGCTGTCACAGGCTCTTCTGGCTCTGCCGCCCACTCTGAAGACATAAGACATCCAAGTCCACAGTCGTGTGTTCATTTTCTTAGTTTTGTGTGCTTATTTCTGTATTGTGGGGGAAGGGGGGAAGAACCCCAGGCCTTGCCCATGCTGGAAGTGCTCTGCTGGCTGAATTACACCCCCAGCCTTCAACTCTCATCATTACTGATAACACCTCTAATCAATTCTCTTTGATGATATTTCATATAGTGTTTCTTATTAATCTGATCTTTTTACCTTTTCCACACATTATAAAGCACAAAGTTGCACTGTGTCTAGCCCTGAGCATCCAATAAAATTAAGATATAGGTAGCTGTAATGAACACAGAAAAAGAAACAAACAGTGCTTGTTCAGCTTGCACAAAGGCTTTGGTTTGATCCCTAGCACCCAATAAACTGAATGGGGGGAATATGCTTATAATCCTAGCACTGGGAAGGTTGAGGCAGAAGATCATTAATTAAAGGTCAGTCTCAGCTCTTAGTGAGTCCAAGTCAGCCTAAATTACATGAGACTCTGTTTAAAAAACAAAACAAGAAAACTAGACCATGGTTGTGGAAGATTAGCTCAGTCATCACCATTGGATTCCCATTCAATAGAGATATATTTTTCTTATTTTAAATGTTTATTATTATTGTATGTGTGTAAGAGCACTTGCTGCGGAGCCTGACAACCTGAATTTTATTCCCAGTTTCCACCTAGTGAGCTGAGAACTGATCTTCCACAAGTTGTCCTCTTACCTCCATCGAAAAGCTGTATGGCACATGCATGCAACAACATATACGCTAGAACTGGGGGAAGGGGAGGAAGCACCACTATGGCCAATTTAAATAAATTGGCTGGAGATATAACTCAGCAGTTAAGAGCATTGGTTGTGCTGGATGCGGTGGCGCAAGCCTTTAATCTGAGCACTCAGGAGGCAAAGACAGGCGGATTCTGTGCGTTCAAGACCAGCCTGGTCTACATATCAAGCTCCAGGCCAGCTGGGGCTACAAGGAGAAAGGTGATCTGATGCCCTCTTCTTACCTCTGCAGTTCTGTATGCACTTGGGCACTTACATGCAGGCAAAACACTCATATAGAAAAGATAAAAATTAAAAAGAAATTTTAAAAAGGATAAATGTAAGCAATGACCACCCACAGGGATATTATAGGCAAACAAACTGCTTGCTTGCTTTCATTGTTGTGGTGGTGGTATTTGGGTTGTTTGGATTTATTTATTTATTTATTTATTTATTTATTTATTTATTTATGTCTTTTTGATACAGTGTCTTCCTGCAGCCCCAGCTGGCCTGGAATTTGTTAAGTAGACCAGGCTGGCCTTGAACTCACAGAGATCTGCCTATCTCTGCCTCCTGAGTGCTTAGATTAAAGGCCTGGGTCACCACACTTGGTATATTCTTGTTTATTGTTTGCTTTGTTGTCATCTGTGTTTGTTTTTTGATACAGGATCTTATAGCCCAGGCTGGCCTCAAATTCATTATAAATTATAGCTGAGAATGACCCTGAACCCCTGCTCTTCCTGCTTCCATTTCCCAAGTGCTAGGATTACATCCCCTGCCACCATGCCTGGGTGGATTCTGGTTTATACAAAGAAAACACTGGGGCTGGAGAGATAGCTCAGCAGTTTAGAGCACTAACTGCTCTTGCAGAGAATCCTGGTTCAGTTTCCAACACCTACCTGATAGCTAACTACCATCTGTAACTACAGTTCCAGTGGAGTCAAGGTCCTCTTCTAGCCTCTACAGGCATTGCACAACACCAATGTACATACATACATGTAGGCAAAGCACACTCATACACATAAAAAATTCTTTTTTCAATTAAAAACAAACACTAATAGAGATCCACATACTCTAAGAGCATACACATATATGAAATGACCTCTTACATGAGTGCTGATGTGCCTGCCGTCAAAGGCTGAATGCCTATGATTATAAAGCTATTAGCAATGACGGCTGAAATAAGCAACTCACACATTTTCTTACCTGATTTTCTTCATGACTACCTCTAGGTAACAATTTTTGCCAAGGAGATTCTAATTAGCTCTAACAGGGACTTTGACCTTATTATCCTGATAAATCAGTAATCTATTAATATAAAAATAAGTAGCACAATGTGTCTATCATTCTAGAAGGCTTTTAGTCAAAATTGATAAATCAATAAACCTCTACTTATCCTTGCTTTAATTTTCAAATAAAATTTTCTTAAGGCTATCTCGAAGTGAAGTGCTCTTGCTGTTTTAATACACCTACACCGCCTAAACAAGTGAACACACATGACAGATCCAACACATCCTCCCCATGTCAAACTGAATGAAGGGAGGGAGGGAGCAGGAGGCAGGGCAGAGCAGGACCCCAATGTGAGAAAATGCTAGAACTTAGTTATAATTTATCGTTTGGTCACTCTTGGTTGCCTTTTGAAAAAGCTGATACAAAGGTAGGGCCTGTGTGTCCTTTGGGGAGCTGAGCGGCAGATAAAAGCATCTCCGAACTCAACCACAACAGCGCTGCCCTCCCTCCCCTCACACACTGGCCCAGCAAGAGCGGCACTGCCGGGTGGCTTCTAAAGACAATGCTGGAAGCCCGCTATTCTCACAATGGGTAGGAACAGTGAAGACCAGCTTCCTGGGCTCTAAACTACGCCAGACTGCCCTGCTAATCCTCCCCAAATCCCACAACACAGGGGTGGGGGTGGGGGACAGCATACAAAATGTCAAACTGAACCATGGGCAATAGCTCTAGGTTACAGAAGGTCCTAACATTCCTCTATCTGAGGAGGGCATGATGGAAAGGGGAAGATACATACAAAAACCCTTTCAAAACACACACAAATTAATCTTAACCCTGAGCCTTCTGATGTGCTAACCAACATCTGCCCCCAATCATTTGCCAGCCCTGGCTACATGGAAAGCAGGGAGTAGCAGGCATTTTCACACACTGAGGCTGGGAGAGATGCTACGAGAGTGTAAATTACTAATTAGCTCAAAGGAAGACAAAGAGAGAAAATACCTGTCACAGAATGCTGTTTACAACTTGACATGTAATAAAAACAACCCTGAACATTTCAGGAGCTCCTTACTTTCCAGACTTCTATTAACATGTGAATGGAGAAGTAACAGTATTATAGTCTTTAAAAACTGCCCATGTCTCAGAAACAATAACACATGACTAGAAACAATGCTTTCCAAATAATTTGTAGTTTTCTCGTCCTTATGAAAGGGAAGTGTTTTTAATTATTACAATCAGCTTTTATAAGGAGCTATATCTCATAGTTTTTTTAAGAGCTTAAAGGGGGAAAAAAGAAAAGCAGTTCACAAGTTCTGTATTTTATGTTTGTCAGAATACAACTAATAGCCCTTTGACTTCAATTAGACAAGGCTTTCTGCAGTTTACACCTTTACTGTCTTGAACACTGGAGACTGACTGGAGATGAGAAGGGGTCAGTTAATTTGCTTTTAAGTGACAACAGTGAAAAAGATATAAAACGTAGGTTTAATGGGGGAAGGGAGATGCAATGTTACTACCTCTACAGATCCTCTCATGGTAAGGCAAATCTATTTGTATGAATCCCAATCAACATTCCAGAAGCAGAACACTGTGTACTTTGATCTTTGCCAGCTCCTTGAAGCTATATAAAGATCTTCAAGGTAGGAATTTCACCTCAAATATTTTGTGGTGTGCACAGAATGGTGCTGTGGCTCCTCCTGTTCCTCACATATTCATCATAATGAGACATTAGAAGCCGAGAGTGCACACTTCAAGTACTAAGGGGTTCCCAACATAGTATTTCACGGCACAATTTTTTGTTGATGGGAAGGGCGTAGACATGTCATTCACAGGTGACAGAATCTTTCTCTGAATGTTCTGAAGAAAACAGGCTATATGGGGCTGGAGAGATGGCTCAGCAGTTAATAGCACTGGCTGCTCTTGCAGAGGACTCAGGTTCAATTCCCAGCACTCCCATGGTAGATTACAACCGTCTGTAACTCCAGTTCCAGAAGAGCTGATGCCCTTTTCTCACTTCCACAGGGACTGCACAACACGGTGCACTTACATGCAGGCAATACACTCAAGCACATCAAATAAAAAAAAACAATAAATATTAAAGAAAACAGGCTATATAACCAAAAAGTCCTCCTAAATAATTATTTATTTAGGTTTTTTTGAGACAAGGTTTTAACCATGTAGCCTAAGCTGGACTGGAACTCACAATACTGCGGAGGGTGACTTTGAATTCATGGTAATCCCTCTGCTTTAGCCTCCTGAGTGCTGGGATTACAGGCATGTACCAACACATTCTGGCTTGTAAATCCAATCCTGACATTACTTTGCTTTAAGGGTTTTGACTAAAATAAAGCATGCACCAAACATATTCCCTTACATTTTTATTATTATTATTTGTTTGGGATTTTTTTGAGACAGCGTCTTCCTGGACCCCCAGATGGCCTGCAACTTGTTATGTAGACCAGGCTAGCCTTGATCTCACAGATCCACTTTCCTTTCCAAGGTGCTGGGATTAAAGATATGAGTCACCATGCCCCAGTCCCTCACCTTTTAAAAAATATTTACTTCTTTTTATATTTTATGTGATGAATGTTTGCCTGAATGTATGTGTTCATATTATGTGTTTCCTCAGAGGCCAGAAGAGGACATCAGATCCCTTAAAACTGGAGTTCTAGAGGATTGTAAGCCTCTATAACTTGGGTACTGGGAATTGAATCAGGATCCTCTACAAGAGCAGCAAGTGCTCTTAACTGCTGAGCCATCTCTCTAATCCTCTCCCTTAAAAAAAAATATTTTATTTATTTTAATTATGTATATCAGGTGATATATGCAAGTGTAGGTGCCTTCACAGAGTTACAGACATCTAGAAGCCTCTGGCAGCTGGTGCTGGAAATTGAACTCTGGTCCTCTGCAACAGCAGTAAGTACAGTTAACCACTGAACCATCTCCAGTCCTCTTCCCTTTCCTTTTAAAATGAAGGAGTTCATATGCATTTTCTTTTATTTATTTGTTTAAAAACAGGTCAGAAGAAACGGTAAAGCACATGGGTGACAAATTTGTGTAAGAGTGTACGAAAACCCTTTGCATCATTTCTGTAATTCTCCTCAAGTTTGTTAAACTGCAATAACCAAAGTCACCAAAGTCTGTAGTTCCAGTACTTGGGAGGTGAAGGAGGATGAAGAGTTCAAGGCAAGCTTCAGCTACAGGAGACACCGTCTCAAAAAACAAACAAAAATAGAACATTAACAATGTTTATTGTTAATGTTGTTTCCAATTTCAAGAAATTAGCATAGTTAGCTAATGTATATTTGTTTCTTGTGTGTAAAGATTTTTTTTAAGTCAGGATCATACTATGTAGCTGGCCTGGAACTTGCTTTGTAGACCAGGCTGGCCTCAAATTCTCCTGCCTCGGCCTAAAGGCATACACCACCACACCTGGCTGTATTTAGCTAATGTAAACACTGGTTATTGTTTTGAGGGAAGGCCATA
Organism: Eospalax fontanierii; assembly: GCA_035773235.1. NCBI lineage: Eukaryota > Metazoa > Chordata > Mammalia > Rodentia > Spalacidae > Eospalax > Eospalax fontanierii. The sequence continues at coordinate 9,153,534 of CM069549.1, forward strand.
CTCTGTAGCCCAGGCTGGTCTTAAAACTTGTGGATGATCCTCCTGCCTCAGCCTCCCAAGTGCTAGGATTGCAGGTGTGATCCATCATACTCAGCAAATTACTTTTTTTAATGAGTAAATCGATCTACCTAACCAAATTAAAGCAGAAGTATATTTGGCATATTACTTAGACAAGCATACATAAAAAGGAAACAGAAAAACAAACCAGCAATGGTTCTTATGGATAGCTGTACTGAAATATCACTTCCCTTTTTCCTCCACCAGTAATAATCTTTCAACTGAGGAAATAATCTTTTTCCAACTTCAAAAGTAGGCAAGCAATCTGCAGCACAGTAGGCATTGGTTTGGAGTTATTGGTTTTATAAAAATGGTAGTAAGAAAAAAACTGCACATGAGAACTTGAATCAATCTGTGCATTACATGCAGTACACGCAGTGTTTGCCCTAGGGTCACCACTTGTAAAGAAACAGAAGGGTGGGTGTGGTGGTGCCCACTTGCAGTCCTAACTCTGTAGAGAAGGTAAGAGGATCAGGAATCCAAGCTCAGCCTTCTCCATATATGGAGTTCCAGGCAAGCCTGGGCTACATGAAACCCTATCTCAAGAAAGCAAAGGAAGGAAATGAGGAAGGGAGGCTGGTTTCAGAACAGAAACTACAGTGAGTGATTTAATAAAGAACAAAGAGGACCCACTAAGAGGTAAACTAACCCAGCAGTGACGACCCTGGAGCAGAGCATGCTGGGGAAAAGCCACAAGAGCCAAGTAGAGAAAGCACCAAAGCTGGGACTGTCAGCACCTGGAGGAAGTCTACCTTTGAACTACAATAAGGATTGATGGGAGCAGTGGGGGAAGCTGGAAACATGTCTCAATTCATAGAGTGATCTGGGTTCAGAGCCTTAGCACCCACATAAAAAGTCAGGCACACTGGTACTTTGTAATTCCCGTATCAGAGTCTTACACTCTGCAAAGTACTTACAACAGGATCTGGCACTAGAGGATCATACAACTCACTACATAGTCCAGGCTAGCCTTAAACTCCTGGAAATCTTCCCATCTGTCTCCAGAATGATGAGATCGCAGGTATGTGCTACCACATTGGCTAGAGCTAAGGTCTTATAAAAACCACAATAAGCAGGAGCTTTTTAGTAAAAGATTGAGAGCCAGGAAAAGGAAATAAATACAAGTACAGCATTAAATGTGCAGTGACTAAAGACAGACTCCCCTAAAACAAGAGAATTAAATGTTGGCAGAGATCATTTACAAGGTTGCCCCACTGCCACTGAAGAGTTATAAGAAAATGGGATGAATTTTTATCTACCTGGGACGATTTAGGTGGGATACTGACTGAAGTTGCAGGGTAAATCAGAGGTCCTTTCAAGGTCTCTTCCCATCCAAAGACTCTGAAGTTAACCAGGAGAAAAAAAAAAAATTATTATATACAACCTACTCGTTCAGATCTGAAACTAGATACAAGTTTTATGCTCATCAAATAAGATTATAACCAAAATAGAAGTTAAATTCCACTGACATCTGGGTATGGAGGTTCATACCTATAATCCTAGCACTAGAAGCTGAGGCAGGAGGAATGCCACAAATTCAAGGCTAGTTAAGACCACATAGTGAGTTCCAGACCAGGCTGGGTCATGGGTGTGAGACCTTGTCTCAAGACAAAACAAAAAACAGAAACAAGTCAGCACTTGGAAGGCAGAGGCAGGTAAATCTCTGTGGGTTCAAGGCCAGCCTCATCTACAAAGTGATGAGCTATGGCTATGTAATGAGACCTTATCAAGAGAGAAAGATTGAGATTGATTTCTACTTGATGAACAAAAGAAGATAAGAGCTTAAATTGGAATTTCTACTGATAATATTGTCTGAGTTAAAAGACTATGACTTTTCTGTTTTAGGAATATCAGCTGGGACTTAGCGTATAGCTCAGTGGAGAAATGTTTGCCTAGCATGTGTGCTGCTCTGGGGTTAACTCCCAGCACAGAGAAAGAAGAAAGGGAGAATGGAAGAAAGGAAGTGGAGGAAGGGAAAGAGGAAGGGTAGAGGGAAGAAGGAAGTGGAAAGGAAGAGGAAGAGACAAGAAGAGAGAAGGGAAGATCAATGAGATGCGACCTTCACAGCAGTAATTAATGGTCTGGCACACTAGGTCAGCAGTATAACAATAACAAAAGGCAGGACGCAGATCAGCTCTCTCCTTTGACTGATCTCCTAGTTTATATTTTCATCCACTCACAAACATCATCTTAAAGACAAGTGCATTATAAAAATTGCAATAGCACAGCCAGCCCAAATATACCTACAAAGGAATGTGCCTCATAAACAGGTGTCTCGTGTTAAAGCTACTCTTCATCTGGAAAGTTAACATTTATAGATCAATCTTTTCAAAATTAGCAGCAAAACATGGTAATTAAAAACAAATCTCCATTAGGTTGCTTTTAAAAATCTGCTTACCTTGAAAACCTGCCTAGCAGAATCCAGAAAAAAAAAAATCATAAACTACAAACTAGGCTCACAGTTAACAGTCAATCCAGAGTTAAGGTTTTAAATTACCCATATATATAAATAATATATAATAATATAAATATTAATAACCAATATTTCTGATATTCACAAATCAGAATCAGTCTTGGCTCTTACAAATGCCAGACAAGAACAACCTAAAATCCACACAGCTTTGGAGTAAGGCTCTTCTTTGAGACAACTCGACTCCCAGAGACAGGCATTTGTGTCTTATTCTTTTGTTTGCTTCTTTTTCCTAGTTTTTGTTTGTTTGTGGGGTTTTCTTTCGAGACAAAGTTTCACTACGCAGCCTTGGCTGGCCGAGAACTTTCTATGCAGACCAGACTAGCCTTGAACTTACAAAGACATGTGCTACCACGCCCACTTTTGGGGTTTTGTGCTGTTGTTTTTTTGAGTCAGAGTCTGGTGTAGCCTAGGCTGGCCTCAAACTTATCTATGTAGGCAAGGATGACCCCTCCATCTTGGGAGTGGCAGGATAACAGGCATGCATACCATGTGCTGAAGATGGAACCCAGGGCTTCAAAAATGCTGGGCAAACACTCTACCAACTAAGTTCTATCCCCAGCCCTTAGAATAGGGGTTTCTGAGGTTTGTGGTTTGTAGTCCTAGGGATAGGCCTTGCACAAGATAGATGCTTACATCCCTACACAACTTGGGGGTGGAAAGGGTAATTTCTGTATCTGACAGTATACCAATGAAATAACCTCAAATACGATTCTCAAGAACAGCCTGCAGCCTCATTCTCCCACTCCAAGTAAATCATACACTATCATTCATGCCATCAAATACAAAGCAAATATTAATTCATATTCTTAGCTAAATGTAAATACTTTTGAATGAAAATGATTAAAACATAGTACCAAGAAACAGTAACCTACATTCTGTCCCAAATTTCTCATCTTCCCTTTAATTTCCAAAAGGGTCTTACAGAGCCAGCAAGATGGCTCAGCCTGTAAAGGCACTTGCCACCAAACCTGGCAACCTGAATTCCATGCCTGGGACCTACTCAATAGGAGAGACCCAACTCCCCCAAGTTGTCCTCTAACCTCCACATGTTTTCCCCCCAAACACACACGAATAAATAAATAAATGTAATTTTTTTAATTAGAAAAAACAAAAGGGTCTTACAAGTCAAAAGCTTCTAGAAAATTAATACAGCCTTCTTGATTCACAATCACAAAACACATGGGGCAGAGGAGCTGTCCAAGACTCCAGATTGCAACACTATCTTCCCTAAAAATTTTTTCATAAGTTACTCATAAATTCAGCATGTAATCTAAAAGATGAATCCACCATTCTCACTTCCTCCACAGCTCTACAATTCAACCTTTCTTTACTGCCTTCTATAAAACTGGGGAGTAACCTACCCGCCTATGAAATGTCCCATTCGGAACTAAAAGCAGTTGAGGAACTCAAAGCCCTGATTTAAATCTCTCTGGTAGTAAACTTCCAGGGTTGGTTATTCACCTTTCTCTGAAATGATTTCTCAATATTCTCCAGCCACTGAAAGTAATTAAGCAGAAATCTGGTTGATTAGTAGAAACAAAAAGAGTCTGGTCTGTATCCCAGCCATAAAAAGGAAAATGCTGTGGCTGAGACACATCCTCCTCAGCACTTGTCACACACAAAACTGCTACAACACCCAAACTATCACATCACACAGGCACACTGCAAATAAACACAACCGATTTTCCCATTATCACAACATTAGCCAAATGCAGGTTTTCAGCACCCAGGGCTGACTACTTTATCCCAGAACACAAGAATCAAATCAAATCAAAAGGGGCTCATCTTTTCAAAGTGGACACGAAAGTGGAATTTAAAGCAATCAAAGGTGGGAACTAGATTCAAGATTCCTTGAAGAGAGAGAAAGAGGTTTCTGGAATTTCCTACTCTTAGGGACAAAAGGACTCATAAATCCAATACTCATTTCTCTTAACAAAGAACTCCTTTGCTGCACCCCCACCTGGGCCCCTACTTTTCAGCTTTTACCCGTGTTTCTAGGTCCCCGTGCACTCACCATGGCTCCTCCTCTTCTGCAAAGGCCCCCTAGACTGGATTCTTCACTACAGCATTTGCGCCCTGACCCTTCCAGACCTTCTGGGGCGTCTCATCGCAACACGCACATCCAGTTCCCACCCCTGAGCAGCCCACCCCAGGTCGACATCCATCAGGACTCCCCCGGCTTCCCTCGCTCCCCGTTCCATCCTTTAAACCCTAGGGCCCATGTCTTCCTTGCTCAGCCCGTCTTTTCACTCCACTACCTCCACCTTGTTGAACCTCTTCACTGCACACAATTCCCCCATTACCCTGCCCCAGACCCCCCTCACTCCTTAAACCCTGACCCTAGTCTCCTGTTCAGCTTTTGTATTCAAATCCCAGAATTGTCCTATCAACCCCAGCAGCTCCATCCCCCCCCGACCTTCCACTAACGCTCTGATTTCCCTTCCGCTTCTGGTCCAGGCTCTCACGGCGTCCCTCCCTCACTTGGCAGAATTCACACCCATCGCCCACCTACGACCCGGGTCCCTCTGCTCAGACCGCGCCAGTCCTTCCCACCCCGACAGCACTAGTTCTCACCCTTGTCACGTCTGGCTCTTAATCACTCTCTCTTCCCCCGACTCCCAACTACTACCCCGGCTCTGCCCCTTCCTTGTCCTCCACTTGCAACTCTTGCCCCGGCTCCCCTCACCCCAGCACGCCCACCTGCCCGCCCCCCCGCACCTCACCCTGACCCGGAGCTCGCTCACCTCATGCCTGGCCCGGCTTCCCCACCGCTCTCCCGGCTCTAACCCTTTCTCCTTCTAATCCCCCTCATCTCATGCTCAGCCCGATCCCCCACCCCCCCCCCCCTCTGCCTTCCCCCTCTCTCTCCCGCTTTCACCTCAAAACCCTAGCCGTCGCCCACCCCGCCAAAACGCCGCGCTCGCGCCTCCGCGGTCGCCGCCCGCCGTCCCCGCCCCGGGCGCCCCCCGGCCCGCCGGCGTCGCGGTCCCGCCCCCTGCCGCCGCTCCTCCCGCCCGCCCGGCGCGCGCCGCCTTTGTCGCCCCTCACCCGGTGTGGGAGGGGATTTTTATTTTTTTGCAGGGGAGGGCCGGCGTGGCGGGGCGGCGTGTCCCCGCCTCCGAGTCTCCGCGGCCGCCGAGGGCCCCCCCGCTCCCGCTCCCCCGGAGCCACCTCCCCGGCCCTCCGCCCCCTCCCCGGCCCCCCCTCTCTTTACCGCCATCATCAGCACGCGCGAGCTGTCACCGGGGCGAGAGACGAGCGGGCGGACCCCGCCCCCTGCCCGCTCATTGGCCCTCGCACCGGAGCTCCGCCCCCCGGGCCCCGCAATGCGCCAACAGCGCGGCGCCGGGCCACGACCCTCAGCCCCCCAGCGCCCTCTCCGCGGGTTCGCGCCGCGGGCGGCGAGTTTAGGGTCTGCCGCGACCTCGTGGCCCCGCATGACGGACGGAGGCGCCGAGCGGCTCTGAGAGTCGCGAGGCGAAGTTTGGTTGAGGCCCAGGAGGGTACCGAAGGTTTCCAGACAAAGACTCTTAAAGGTAGAGAGTCTAGCGTCTGGCCCTCCTCCTTAAAGGGCCAGACACTGCCCCGCGCTGTCCCCGTCCCCGGAGCTGCGAAGGAATTCTGCGCCAAGTCCGCCCACCCTTCTGCTCACCTTTAGTATTTCCCACCACTGCAGTGCCTTTCCCACCCCCGCGTCCGTTTCTGGGGTTTTGTTCTGTTTCTGTCGTTCCACAAGCAGCAGCCGCAGCAGCCAACGACCCGTGGGGTTTCCGGAGGCAGCGTTTGCAAAAGTTACTACTGGCGCACACGCGAGCGCGCACGTGTTGGCTTTTGGCACTGATGACCCAGGCGGGAATTCAGCTGTTTTATGGAAATCCTCCTCCTAGGGACAGGATCATCGCTCCAAGTGTGGTCTTGGAAAAAAGTCAAACCCAGTTGGCGGTGGCCCTAAGAGGGATGGAGTCCTCAGAAAGCAGCGACTAACTTCCACCCAACGCTCGTTTCCTAGGCAAGTCTCCTGGGCACTTTGTCCTGACATAACTTGCCAAGGACGGTCCCCCAAATAAGATAAACACTGTTACAACCCATGACTGCGGCAGATAAAGCCATTTTTAGTTAAAAAAAAAAAACAGAAAAATGAATATGTATTATTAGCTACAGTTCAAGGCTTCGCATCTGTAAATGAGAAATGAGGAAACAAAGAAGGCAAAGCCTAGAATGGTAGCACCACCCGTAATCGAAGCTGAGGCAGGTGGATTGCAGTAAGTTCGAAGACTGGACTTAAGAGTGAGTTCAGGGTCAGTTTGGACATATAGCTGAGACCCTGTCTAGAAAAAGCAATGGAACAAACAAAATCCCAAGGAAACTGGCTGCACTTGGCAAAAGACCCAGATTCAATTCCCAGCACCCACCTAGCAGCTAACAACCGTTTGTAACTCCAGTTCCAGGGGAATCCGACGCCCTCCTCAGGCATTGCATGACACAGTGCACTTACATACACGAAGGCAATATATTCATACACATAATTTTTTTTTTAAACCCAAAAGAGGCTGAACATGTATAGCCAGGGGTAGGGGCTTTAGAAAGGACTGGGGCCCTAGATTCATCATTGGAAGTGGGGTTTCTACAATGCCTGAAGCCAAACTCAGTTAACTGTGAAAGGATTTCCAAGGCTTCTACACTTAGGGCTTCTACACTTAGATTTTGTTTTTGAGACAGGGTTTCCTTGTAGCCCAGCTGGCCTATAACTCAATAAACAGACCAGGCTGTCCTCAATCGGAAAGCAATCCGCCTGCCCCTGCTGGGATTAAAGTACAGGTGTGCCACTGTACTTGGTGACACCTTGACATTTTAAGGGTTTACAGAGGACGTGGACTGGTTTGTTCTGATCAGAAACTGTCATGTACCAGAGGTACGGCTGGGAAGATGGCTCTGCAGTTGAGAGCAGTTAAGAGCAGTAGCTGCTCTTGCAGAGGACCAGGGTTTGATTTCCAGCACTCACATGGCCGCTAACAGTTCTCTAGAATTCCTACATGGGAACACTACGTAATGGGTTGTCTTTCCCCCTTATATTATTCAGTGTTCCCTAAAGAGGTTCTTTCTTTCTTTTTTTTCTTTTTTCTTTTTTTTTTTTTGTGAGACAGGGTGTTCCTGTAGTCCCAGCTGGACTGGAACTTGCCATGTAGACCAGACTGACCTTGCACTGAGATCCACCTCCAGAGATATCCCTAAGATTAAAGGTGTGTGTGGTCACCACGCCCACTGTGAGATGCTTTTTGAATGAGAAACTTCTTAAGAGTGTTGTGTTCTCTCTACAAGGAAAATATTCTCAGCACTGTGAGCAGTCATTAGATCTGTGGTTTTCTAACTCGGTGCAGCATGGGAAGTCCTAGGGATCCTGAACACTCTTTCATGGATCTTTGAGATCAAAACTATTCTTTAAAAATACTTTATTATTTTTATTTTATGTGTATGAGTGTATTGCCTGCTTGTGAGTTCACCTGTCATGCAGTGCCCACAGAGATCAGAAGAGGGCATTGGATCCCCAGGAATTGGAGTTGTAGACGGTTGTTAGTCACCATGTGGGTGCTGGGAATCGAACCTGGGTACTTTGCAAGAATAGCCAGTGCTCTTAACCACTGAACCATCTCTCCATCCCCTAAAAAAATCTTTAAAAACAAGACAAAGAACAATAATAATAATACACCTGAACGAAAAATAACCTTCCCTGGACTCTCCCCACACTGCTCACTCTCTATTTCAGAAGCAGTCTTTACACTGAGGAGTAACACCCTGCCACCAAGTGATGACCCCTTAGCCCCCATCTTTTCTTTTTCTTTCTGGTGGTTTTGTTGTTGCTGCTGCTGCTGTTTGAGACAGTCTCATTCTGTAACCCAGGCTAGGCTTCAATTTATGATGATTTTGCCTAAACCTCCCCAGTGCCCAGATTACAGTCATGTGCCACAATACCTAACTCTGCACCTTAAACACCTTAATCAAACATCAACCAGCACTACTTTAAGAGAGCGAGACAGAATCTCCATGCGAACTCTGATATACTTAGAGCAGGCATTGCCAGTCCCACTCCTCAGATACCACCAAGAGGCCAATTTGACTGAAGTCATGCCTAGTACTATGGCTAGCTCCCAGCCAGCTGTCTCCTCAGTGTTCTCATCCCTCCAGCAGGCAGCCCAGGACACCTGTCACCACCACCACAACCCCAACCTTGCTTTGCCTACACAACAAAAAATTTCCAATATTAAATTCAGGCTTCAGGGCAATCTAGGCTACATAAAAGCACTCCCTAAGTGCTGGAAGATGGCTCAGCGGTTATGAGCATTTGCTGCTCTTGTAAAGGACCAGGAGTTTGTTCCTAGCACCCACATGGTAGCTGGCAAGTGTCTGTAACCCCAGTTCCAAGGGATCTGACACCCTCTTCTGGCCTCCATGGGCACTGCATGTACATGGTGCACTTAAATACATAGAGGCACAACACTCATACACATAAAAATTTTAAATTAAGCCAGGTGTGGTGGGGCACACCTTTAGTCCCAGCACTTAGGAGGCAGAGGCAGGTGGATCTTTGTGAGTTCAAGGCCAGCCTGGTCTTGTGAGTTCCAGACCAGCTGGGGCTACAGGGGAACCCTGTCTCAAAAAGACCAAAAGAAAAAAAGAAAAAAAAATGTACTCCCTAAATTCTCTTTACTATTATTGTGTATGTATGTGCATGACGGGGGGATGGCACACATGGCACAAGGCACCTGTGGAGGTCAAAGGACAACTCTGGAGCTGGTTCTGTCCTCTGCCTTTACATCATTCCTCAAACTGAACTGTTCGTTAGGCTTGCCCAGCAGATGCCATTATCTATTAAGTCACCTCGCCTGCCCTAGATTATCTTTTTAAAGGACTCCAAAGAATTAGTCCATAGGATTTATATTAACCTTTTGTGTATATATATATATATATATATATATATATATATATATATATATATAAAACCTTACATATAACCTTTATATAACTTTGTGCATGTGAGAGGGCCTGAGGTGGGTGTATGGGAAAATGAAATAGAATGCAAGAGAGAGTTAAGGATCTTTGCTTAAGGCTGGAGAGATGGCTCAGCAGTTAAGAGCAATGGCTGCTCTTGCAGAGGACTTGATTCCCAGAACCCACATGGCGGCTAACAAGTATCCCTAACTCAAGTTCCAGGGGATCCAACACCTTCTTCTGGCCTCTACACAACATGGGTACACTTACATACATGCAGGCAAAATGCTCAAACACTCATATAAAATAAAAATAGTATTTTTTTTTTTAAAAAAAAAAGCATTGCCTTGGGGCTAGGGAGATGTCTGTCAGTAAAGAGCCTGCTGCACAAGCAGGAGGATCTGAGTTCAATCCTCAGTGCCCACGTAAAAAGGCAGGTCTGCTGTCATACAATTGTAATCTCAGCAGATCTCTGGGGCTTGCTGGCCAGCTCACCTAACCAAACTGGAGATAATCATCCCTTTCTTCCTTAAGTTTATATAAATATTTCCAGTTTTCATGAAGCCTGAACTTTCAAAACATTACGCACTGAAAATTATGTCCTACACAACTCTAGAAAGCCCATTCAGCCTTGCACACAAAAGCGAGATGACACAAGAGCCTTCCCACCAATCACAAGTTCAGCGTTGGCCATTCTGCTAGCAGAGCCATAATTTATTCCATTATTTAGAAAACACCTGGCTCTACCTGCTTCCTTCAGTGGTAAATTTCCTTTACCTGACCCCAGAGACAAGGATGAGCCAAAACACCCACGTGGCAGTCCTTCACACTTGAACTAGTGTTCACCAGGGTTACTGCCAGTCAAATGTGTGCCCAAACGCTGTTCTTGCTGCTTTTAGCTTTTAGGGAAACAAGCTCCTTCTCGTACTGGAGACTAGAGTGCATATTTACCACACTCAACATCTGTGTCTTCAGAACCACAGATGTTCACAATCCTGTGTACACAATGTAGCACTCCATAAAAGATTTGATGCAACCTATAGAAAAGTACAAAGTAGATATAGACCACAAGGCCAAAATAAGCTTGGTACATTTTTATTGTGATACATAAAACACACCTCGATTTTTAAAAGGCAAAAAATAAAATCAACAGTAACAATGAACAATATGGATGACAGATCCTGTAGTTAGGAAAATAGGCTAAGCCTTCCTGACAGTTAAAACATGATCAGTCCCTTGCTCTCACTGCAGAAGTATGCCTTGGAAATGATCTCTGTCCTCAGTAAGGATCGAATCTTTGATGACACCCTACACCATGTGCATTAAGTTTTCTTCAGTCTCTGTATGTATAGCTTAGATGTTATCCTCGCTAACAATTTCTGGAGCAGGGGAGCAGAGGAAGAGCAACAAGGCCAGCTGCGCAGCTTGGAGCCTCATTCCAGACAAGGAGAAAGCTGTGGAACACAGTGCAGAAGACCCTAACTAAACTCCACTGCTGGAGAGGCTCTGATGCTGAGAGGTGCAGAACTGACTTCCCACTCAAAAGTGGCTCTGGGATCAGGCCTTACCAGGTCAATTCATAAACAATGGTCCCAGTTACAGGGAGATAGTAACTGCAAAAGAACTGCCAGGGATGCTCTGGGGTACGTCCACTGAGCTCCATGTAGCAAAGGCCTCAAATTGGGCCTGGCACTCTCTGAGTTTCAACTGGAGTGTGACTGCCCAGAAAAGAGGCTCTATGTCCAGCCTCCCTTTCAGCAAAGTGTCGACACAGTGGTTTGAGCAGCTCTGGCCACATCTTTGAAAAAGAAACTGCACTTCTCTAACTCTTTCCTCAGTGCAACGTGGCCACGGAGCCCATGAGTACGCTTTGAGCCTGTGGGTAAAGACAGCATGCTTGGGGTGACTGAACAAGACATGAGAAGCCTGGTTCCCTGGGACCCTGTAGAGGTTAAGTCTGCCCTGGGCCACCTGTCTACCTCTGACCTATTAGATAGGAGAAAAGTAAATTGTCCAGTGAGAGTCCCTGTGCTTTTGATTCTGTTACAGTAGCTTAGCCTGTGGATTTACATAATTTAAAACAGAAAGCAAAAATGTCAGAAAGAGTTCAAAAGATGCAGTAAGACCCTAAGAGTGTCAGGCCATGAATCACATTGGCCAGTGGGTCAAACAATGAGAGCTATTCAGTCGTGCCACCCCTCCACCTCCAGGAGATGGCCAGCAACACGTCATGCAGAAGAGGGGCTCAGTACAGTTCAGCCACACACACAGTGCAGCGTGGCCACTACAGCTGGGGACACACAGTGCTTCCCTCCAGTGATGGCAGGGACACCCGTGGCCTACCTTTTCCCCACAGCAGGAAAGCCCAAGCTTCTCCAATCTTCACAATTACCATTCTTGAGGACAAGCCAAATCCAGTTAAGGCATGGAGCAAAAAACAGCTGTTACAGGGGTCAGAGGAGGGGAGTCCAGAGCCCCAGGGCCCTAAGTGCGGCACCTGCTCCTCCCGGGCAGTGCCGAGGACAGCCCAGCTGGCAGCTGCCAGTCACTAACGGATCCCAGCTACTGGCACTTGCTGCTGCTTGCGGATCTTGTTGAAGAGTTCCATGTACTGTACCATGGTATCTGCCGGCCCATAGACAGCATCGTGTCTGTTCCCAAACACTGCAGGAGCCCCTGGAGTGTGGCTGCCTAGAAAACTCTGTAGGAACTCAAGCAGCAGGCTCCAGCAGTCACTAGCCACTACACAGGGGCCATACTCCACCTGGGACAGAACAGAGAGCAAGGGTGAGTGAGGACAAGGACAAGGCTTGCTTCTCTCAAATCTCCTGAGCCAAGGACACCTGCCTTGTACCAGTGTTAGCCTGCAGGAAATACACCACCAGGGACTGGACACACCACCATTGTTCCTGCTGGGTCCCTCTGACACTTTCAAACTGGAGTTGTGCCAACCCCCTACCCACCCAGAAGCCTCAGTCAGGCACAGATATAGGCCACTTTTGATTATCTCAGGACTAGGCAGTCCCTGCTATAATAGGTGACAGTTCAAGAGTACTCAGGAAAATTCAAAGATACAGCAACAAAAGGAAGAAAGTATGAAGGGTAGGAGATAGGAGAGGACTCAACGCCCCTGCCTGTGCTTCTCTTCAGGGTCATCTGATTCCCAAGACATACCCGGCCTGGGCTCTGACTGCAAGAATTTCCCAGCCCATGTAGCAAACAAGGGCCAAGAGACAGACAATTCGAGTTTTCTCTCATAATGCTTCACTAGAGATGCCAGGGGTATCACTAGTAACCACAAGGAGAAGCAAGGCAGCAGCTGGTGTGGACCAGAGTGGAAATAGGAAGGACTTCCCCCAAGAGGCTCAGGAGGTCAAAGTTACAAACTGCAAAGTTAGGACACCTCGATCATGGCGATTCCTGAGCAGATACGGTCACAGGGCCCTTTTCTCCACCTGGCGCTCCCCAGACTCACCTCTTCAAGTCTCAACTTTGTGACAGGATCTCACTGTGCAGCTCAAGCTGGCCTCAAACTCACAATCACCCTTCTTCTACCTCCCAAGCACTGAGGCAATAGGCATGCACTGCCACACGGGGCCTCGGGATGCCATAGCACCTATTTTAAGTCCCCGCTAAACACTGCTCTACAAGACATCGCAACCACAGTCGGCAGAGCTCCAGAATCCCCTGAGCCAAGAGCCTCTCTGAAGGTATCTCCCAACTAACTTCAAAAACAGTTGATGGGTTTCAGCTTACCTTGCTTACTAAATAGCAGCTTTTCAAAAGACAGGCTCTTCAAGCTTATGTCTTGCTTTATTATTTTCACCTCAGTTAACTCTGGACACAGGGCAGATTGTGGACTTAGACTTCTCCCAAAGCTAGCTACCACCACACACCCTATATGCCATTTTCAATACACACATATAGGCTCAAAGATGAAGGCATCTCTTAGGCCAATGAGATGAGTTAGTGGATAAAGACACTTGCTGCCAAGTCTGATGAACTAAGTTTAATCGCTAGGACCCATGCTGTAAAACAGACTGTTCTGACCTTCATACGTGTCATGGCATGCACATTCTCTCTGTCTCTCTGTCTCTCTCTCTCTCTCTCACACACACACACACACACACACACACACACTAAATGTAATAAAAAAAATTAGTTAAACAAAAGATGAAGTAGGACGCTGGGGCAGGTGGATCTCTGTGAGATCATGGTTAGCCTGTCTATATATGAGTTCCAAGCCAGCTGGAGCTACAGGGAGACCCTGTTTTTTTTTGGAAAAAAAAGATGAAGACATCTCATATAGACATCCTTTATCATCATGAAAGAAAGCTGACAGATGCCAAAGGAAAGGTATGATCTTTGCTCCACAGCTCTGGAGACCTTTCTTAAAGCATACTGAGAGGCTCCTGTTGTCCTGTCTATTCCAGTCTTTCTTGATGGAGTGCCTGGTCCTTCTACATCACAGCTCCCCTGCTTCCCAACAATGCCTTCAGTTTTCCAGCCAGCCTTCCTAAGCTCTGTACTTACCCTAAACCCACTTCAAGCCTTCCATCCCTAGAGGCTAGAGACTGAATGGCTAAAGAAAAAAGTCTCTAGAGAGCCAGTGGCTCACTCCTATAACTCCAGCACTTGGGAGGCTAAAATGTGAGAACTACATGAGTTCAAGACCAGTTGAGGCTACAGAGTGAAACCTCCACCTCAAAAAATTTTAAAAAGAGCTGAGAATTTAGCTCAGCTGGTAAAGTGCATTTAGGAAGTAGAAGCAAGAAGATCAGGAGTTTATCATCCTTGACTACACACTAAGTTCAAGGCCAGCCTCGGCTACATGAGGCTCTGTCTTAAACAAATCAAGGAAATGAACAAGAGATCCCTGTAGTCAAGGCAGCAGATACTGGGGAGTCAGTCTGAACTGACAAGGGCTGGTGAACCTTCCAGAGCCATTTGGTACAGCCCCACAATATATCCTGCTCATCCTTTACCAAAGACTTACCTCTACGGAAATGCCTCGAGCACTGGGCCCCATTGTGACCGTGCCCACCTTCACCAGGAAGTCACAGTACTGGTAACGGGTGCCCCGGGTCTCAATTTTGCTGGCTTTGGCACTCTGAAAAAATCCCTTGAGCTTCACCATGAGCACATCGAAGTTGGTGTCAGCGATCAGACAAGGGCCATTTTCAAAGAGGGCGAAACAGCTCAGTGGATACTCGGAGTTATGCATCACGTACATCAGCTTCCCAGCCTGACCTGCAAGGGACAAATGTCCCACTCATTATAACTTCTGTCAACACATCTCAGGAAAAAGGCAAGTGCAAACAAAGCCAGCTGACAGTTTGGTGCTCTCCAAGAGGTCTGAGAAGGGAAGGAGTCCCCTAAATGATACCTTTTTCCAGAGAAGCAGGGAGAGAACAGCAGGTCAGACACCAGGCCAACCCATACTCTATGGAAAGCTGGAGGCACCCACGGAAGTCTCCAGGTCTTCACAGCAGTTATATGCTATTTTATTATGGTGACTAAGACCCCTGCAGACAGATACTCGCTTAGGTATTATCCCATGTAATAATTAAAACTAAGGGCTGGTGATGTAGCACAGCCATAAGCAGTTGCTTGGTATGTGAAAAAGGCCCTGAGTTCGAGGACCAGCATCTCAAACACAAAAGTAAAATAGAAGCAACAGCATTTGGCATGTCTCCATACCTTGGCCAGTGCCTCCTGTGACATCCAAATAGTCTCACAGAAAGAAGCATTTGGAATAGAGAGCCTGTGACCATGAGGCTGGAACAAAGGGTAGAATCGAGCTAAAGTAAGTCTTTTCTGCCTCAAGAAGCTGGAACCTCTTGAAGGCAAGAACAAATGTTTGGAAATTTTAAGAAGTCTAGCTGACCTGGGAAGCAAGCCACATTCCATATAGCAAAAAGCTCAGGCTCTAGAATCTGAAAACCTACTTTCAAGCCCCAACTCAACCTTTCCTGTCTGAGAAATGAGTTTACGTGTCGATTACCACTGTTTTGTTTGTTTGTTTTTAAGATTTATTTTTATTATTTCTTCCTCCCCTTCTCTCTCCTCCCCTTTTTTTAAAGACAGGGAGGGTCTCCCTGTCTCCCTGGTTAGCCTGACACGCCCTTTGCATACCAGGCGGGCTTCAATCTCACAGAGGTCCACCTGCTGCAGCCTCCCAAGTGTCGGGATTAAAGGTGTCCACCACCATGCCCAGCCCTGTTTTCATCATTTTTAATTATGTGTACATGGAAGGGGAGATCATATATGCACATGAGTGCAGGTGCCCACAGAGTCCAGAAGAGGGTCTTAGATCCCCTGGAGCTGGAGTTACAAGCAGATGTGAGCTGTCCAATGTGCTCACTCCTCCTCAACTCCTCAAAAGCTATATAAACTTAACCATTGAGCCATTCCACCAACCCCACCAAAACTTTTTTTTTTCACATTTATTTGTATGTGTATAAACATGAGCCACCTTCAACCACATGGGATCAAACTTAGGTCAGTAGTCTTGGTGGCAAGAATCCTATTCACTAAGCCATCTTGCTGGCCTCCCCTCAAAAAAAGACTTTCAAAGAAGGTCCAAAGTTCACAAAATGAAACAAAAGCAGCCAGGTGTGGGGACTCAGGTCTGTAATCCTGGCACGTGAGAGGCTGAGGCAAGAGGGCTACAAAGGAGACTCTACCCAGGACCAAAAACAAAAGCCAGGCATGGTGGCTCATGAGCACTCAGGACGCTTAAAACAGCAGGAGTGCCTTAAGCCTGAGGCCAGCCTGGGCTACACACAAGATCCTGTCCAAAAAAAAAAAAATAGAGGAAGCTGGGGAGACAGCTCAGTGGGTAACAGCACTTGCTCTGCAAGCAGGGAAACCTGAGCTCAAATCCTCAGCACTGGGGTAAAAAGCTCATCATGACTGCATTGGGAAGCAGAGGACAGGTGGGTCGTGAGAGCTTGCTGTTCAATCAGCTAGCCAAACTGGCAAGCTTCCAGTTCAGTAAGAGACTCTATCTCATGGAGACAACAGAAGAAGCCACCCAACATCCTGCAGGCACGTATTGGAACTCACACATTCGTATGTACTACACATGCACAAAAATTAAAAACCAAATAAATAGGGTATTAGAAAAGTTGGTAGAGTGTTTGCCTATAATGCATGAGGACCTGGGTTCTATTCCCAGTACCACATAAACCGAGTGTGGTGATATATACCTATAATCCCATCCCTGGTGAGGTGGAGGCAGGAGGATCAGAAATTCAAGGTCATCCTCAGCTACAAAGCTAGCCTGCGCTATACAAGGCCTTTTGTCAATTCAAAATAAATTGTTACAAAGAGTGATTATTGGAAAAAGAGCAAAAGTCTTTTGGGAAAGACCTCAAGGCAGGAAGGATCAAGGTGAGGAAGAGTCAGTGGGAAAACGTGAAAATCAGGGCTTGAGGCAGCAGTCCTGTGACTTTCCTAGTAATGCACAGCCCCCCTCTGCTGCCACCTCCTGACCAAGGCAGGCACTGCATAGAACACTGACTCCCACCCTTCCTGCATGTGCTGCCAATTCACACCTTTAGTCGCCTTTTAAGTCCAGTTCATAACATATCAGTCCTCAGACAGTCGCTCAAAGCTGACCTCAGTCTGTTCTCAGGTCTACTACTGTAATTACATGCCTGGTTCATACCATATCTATCTGCACTGCCTTGGAAAGATTTTATTTTTTTAATATTTATTATTTTTTTATTTGTGTGTATGAGTATATCGCCTGCACCTGTGTTGTGCAATGCCCACGGAGGTCAGAAAAGAGCATCAGTTTCCCCTGGAACTGGAGTTATGGATGGTTATTAGCTGTTATGTGGGCACTGGGAATTGAACCTGGGTCCTCAGAAAGAACAGCTCTTAACAACACTGAGCCATCTCTCCAGTCCCAGAAATATTTTTAAAGCAAGCGAGTTTTTTTGTTGTTTGTTTTTTAATGAAGGAAGCACTTCTGGTTGCTACTGGCCAGTTTCTGTTTCCTGTGACAGTTTCTTACTCTCTAGCCCAGGCTGCCCTCGAACTTCAAATCCTGCTTCAGTCTCCTGAATGCCAGGAACAGGTACGCACCACTCTTTTCTGTTTGTTTCTGAAACAAGGTCTCACTATGTAGTACTGGCTGGCCTGGAATTAGGCAGACCAGGCTGCCTCAAAATCATAGATATCTATCTGCCTCTGCCTCTGCCCCCTTAATGCTGAGATTAAAGGGTGCCCCACCATGCCCGGCTGATTGTACTTTTTTTTTTTTTTTAATCTCATCAACAGTTCTTTCAGATTTGCATGACCATATGAAACAAGCAGAATCAGTAGTACCCTCTTTTACAGAGGAGGACTACGAAGCTAAGGCTCCAAGAACGACTAGCAGCTCAGTACTCCTGGGAATTTGATAGGAAGGCAATACTTAAGCCAGGGTCATCTGGGGTGGTAATGCATGTTTAGAATCCCAGCACACAGGAAGAGCACCCATGAGTTCAAGGCCAGTGGGGGCTATATATATGAAAGAAAGTGAGAGAGAAAGAGAGAGAGAAAAGAGAGAGAGAGAGAGAGAGAGAAAGAGAGAGAGAGAGAGATTTAAACTACAGCGTGCTGCCCATTATGCCTTTTGGTTTGGGTTATTTTGTTTTGTTTTGTTGGAGACAGGGGTTTTTGTCAGCCAGCCTGAAACTATGTAGACAAGGCTAATCTCAATATCACAGAGATCTGCCTGCCTCTACCTCCTGAGTGCTGGAGTTAAAGGTGTATACTCCCATGTTTGGCTTGGTTTTTGTTTTTGTTTTTGAGGTAGGGTTGCGTGTATTCCAGGCTGTTTTCAAACTCAAGGATGACCTTGAAATCATGATTCTGCTGTCTACACCTTTCAAATTCCTAAAAAATAGCAAAACCTGCTTTTGCCATTTTTTTTTCCTTCCTCTATAAAAAATTTATTTATTTGATGCAGGGTTTCACTGTAGCCCAAGCTGACCTATAACTCACTCTGTCACCCAGACTGGCCTGAACTGACCCAAATCATCCTACCTTAGCTTCCCAAATGCTGGGATTACAAGCCTAAACCAGGAAGGTGTGAGCTAGGGCTTGAAGCCAACCATTCAGGCACCTCCTTCTCTTCAGTCATTAGGGTAGGGCCCTGAGCAGTGCCTTAATGAGCCTTCCAAGAGACGGTGACACTGGTTAAAGTGAGAGCCAGAGTTCTAAAGGCACAGAGCAGTGGGCGGCAGATCTGGGCACTCCGTAGCTCTTGCTCTTTCTTCTTTACAGCACTATCTGCCACAATTATGCTAGCTCCTAACCATATTGTAGCCCCCTCCCCTTATTTTCAGTTCTGGGCACTGAAGTCAAGGCCTTATATATGCAAGGCAAGCACTACCAGATCCCCAGCTACATTGTAGATTCTTAAAATAAGAGCCTGAGCCAAGTGGACTTGGGCATGTCTATAGATCCTATCCTCCACAAGGAGGCTGTGGCAGAAGAATCACTGTAAGTTTGAGGCTAGCCTGGGTTACATAGTGAGTTCCAGGCCAGCCAAGGCTACAAACAAACAAGTTAAGAGCCTAATCTGGAGAGCAGAAACCATGGTTGGTAGTTTTTCCAGAAGCAACAAGCTATATGTAGAAATTCTATATTTCTATAGAAATTTTTATAGAAAAAGGTTTTCTTTTCCAAATGTTTTCATCATCCTTAGCTCTGATTCTTCCATTCTTCCTACTGAAGGCACAACAAACAACACTGAAGTTCATCAAAGATGAAGTTCAATACAACTCTTAGTTCCCATTTATTAACCATTACATGGCAACGTCAGTTTTACCCATTTTGTATGTGGTAGCTTATGTAATTAGCACAACACCCAACAGTAGGTACATTATCTTCATTTTATTGGTAAGAGAATTTATTAGAAATAGTCTAGAAAACAGCCCATTCCAGATAGTTTCAGTAGAGGGAATTGAGAAGGAACCAGGTACCAGAGCTAGGAGAACAGGAAAACAAAACAGGATGATGAGATGACACAAAACTTGGTAATGAGGAAGCCCCTACAAACCTAGTGCCAGAAGAGAAGAGGGAGCTGTTCCCAGAGCCAGGGTGAGGGCCGCATGGCAGGAGACAAACCACTGGGAACAGGTGTGGCTAGAGACACTGCCCAGAGGAGGAGGAGGGGATACTAGGGTCTCCTTTCTCTCAGCCTCTCACTGACCAAAAGTGTCCAGAAGAGGTGGAAAATGCAGCTGACAGGGAAACAAGGAATAATCTGAGAGAAATATGCAAATGACTGACCTGGAATAGTCATACACTGTTTATGGGACTTGTATACAATCACTCAGTTAGTGTATAGTCGAGCTAGGACTGCAGACTGTTTCCATGATTATAACATCAGTATTAGGAATCTGTCCAAGCTTAAGGTGCTTTAGAGACAAAGCTAAGAGAACCAGGGCCCCTAACTGACATTAAAACCTTATTTCCTCCCTACATCACCTCCACAAGGTGATTTATTATTCAAGGTTATGCTAATTAGGTAGCCAAGGCTATTAGCTAGGTGTGGGAATCAGGAAGCCTTTACACAGAAGGTTCTAGAAGGATGATATATGCAGGACCAAAACATGTACCTTTGGCAACCATCAACCTTCTGAGAAACTTCTTTAAGAGTTCAACTGCATGAATGAAAAAAAAAACACACAAAAATTCTTGTAAGGCAGAGGCAGGTGGATATCTGTGAGTTCAAGGCCAGTCTGGTCTATGTGAGTTCCAGGTCAGCTGGGGTTACATGGAGACCCTGTCTCAAAAAGAGCATTGGCTGCTCTTGCAGAAGACCCAGGTTCGATTCCCAGCACCCACACAATGGCTAACAACCCTCTGTAACTCCAGTTTCAGAGGATCCAATGCCCTCTTCTGTCCTCCCCAGGCACTGCATGACACAGGTGCACTTACACACATGTAGGGATAACACTCATACACATAAAATAAAAATAAATAAAAATTTTTTTAGTGTCTTGGTTCTAGTATCATGAGCACATGCATATATCTAAATTCATCAGGATGTATAAGTTAAATGTGTACAGTTGTTTATATGTTAATTATACCTCAATAAGTTTTTTGTTTTTTTTAAGTTCAAACTGCAGCCAAGCATGGTCGCACACCTATAAAACCAGTACTTCAGGCTGAAGTTGAGGACTGCTCTGAGTTCAAGGAAAACCTGGAGTCCATAAGGAATACTAGGCAGGCCAGGGCAAGGCTCTATATTGCCTTGAGTTCAAGGCCACCCTCAGCTACAAAATGAGATCCAAACCAACCTGGGCTACAGTGTGAGATCCTTTCTCAAAATAACTCAAATAAATAAGTTCAATCTGCAAACAGACTGACATATCCAGTCTAAGAGATGATAGACCAAGAATGAATGAATTCAGAAACACATGCTGCCATGTTGAAGAATACTACCCTTAACACAAAAGCAAATGGATGTCAATGAACATGTGTGTGAAACTCCCAAGACAGGCTCCAGCCATCCCCCAAAACTGTCTACCGACCTTGGCTGCCCAGAGTGGAGGCAGCTGTGTGGTAAGTCTCACAGTCCACAGAAAACGTCCCTTGTTTCTCTGCCCCAAGCATCTCTAATTTCCGAGTGAGGAGCTCCACAGTCTGCTGGACGCTCTTGCCCTCAGCCACAGGCATCTGGGACACACTGGAAAACAAAGTACCAAGTCAGCAGTGTCAAGTGACACCCATGGGCTGGCCAAGCCACTCTCCCCTCCACAGAATGACAGCTCAACAGGCCCCGAGCTACTTTAGACAACACTAACTCTGGTCACCACACCTTAAACCTAAGGAAGTAGTAGCCCACGGTCCCCAACACAGTCCCCATCACACTAGCATTCCCCAAGTAAAGCATGTGTACCAATGCTCAGGTGAAGATTCTAAGTGCTTCACAGACCCAAAATGTGGGTGGCACCATTCCATGGGGTGGGGTCCTAGACTAATAAAGAGAAAGAGTTGAGCAAGAAACCTCCCCCATTCCCACTTCCTTACTGTGGATGCAGTGTGACACACTCCTGCTATCAAGCCTTCTGGGTCATGACAGTGAGCCTCAAATAGTGAGCCAAAATAGACCCTTCCTTCCTTAAGTCACTTCTGTCCCATACTGTCATAGCAAGGAGAAAGGTAACTCACACAGTGAGAAATGGATTCCTTTGCCATTCTTTCAGTTCTGACTCTATTAAGGAAAAAGTCAGTTTGGGGTTGGCATGTTTTTACCAACTCTTTGAACTGTCCTGCACAGTAGTCTCGAGCCTTAAGAGGCTGGAGGACAATGTTCTGGACAATGCTAATATAAAACATTTCCACCATCACAGAAAGTTCCATTTAACAACCCTAGGAATAAAGAGAAAGCAAGCCTCGGACTTAAAACCCTTGGAGGTGAGAGGCAAGAGTCTTTGCAAGAATTTCTTATTCCTCATGTGGTGTGTTTCATCCTTGGAGTGGTAAGTAATAACTGCCAAGCACCAGCTCTGTGCCAGGCAGTGTCCAAAGACCTTCAGATGAATTAACTGACTCTCCTGACCCATGAAAGTGCTATCCTTTATCAACTTATTGCAAATGGGAAACTGAAATGCAAAGGTTAAACGACTTGCAAAATGGTTAACGGACAGCATAGCCAAGATTCAGGCAACCTGGCTCCCACCTTTATGCTCTTTAACCATGCCACTAGACTGCCTCTCTAGGGATGTAGTGACCTGCTAAAACACTTCTAAAGAAAATGAGACTAACTGTTGGCTTGTGGGAGACAAGGTCTCACATGGCAGTCAAAGTCAATCTGGACGTCACTATGTAGTCCAAGCTGGCCTCACACTCTCAGCAACTCTCAGGCCTCAGCCTCTCAGGGGCTGGGATTACAGGAGTGAGTCACCACACCTGGCCAGGACCCATTTCTTTATCAGAGAACAAATAATAGCACAAATGATATTTCTATAAAAATCATGAAAGTCACCCATGACTGAACTGTGGAAACACTGCATTACTTTATGATCAACCAACTGGATACATCTATTATGGTAGAACTCTGCTGTTACTGAAAACTGTACCCTTATAAGGAAAAAGCATCAGTAAGTGATGCCGATGATGTCCCTTATTTTAAAACAGAAAAAGAATCTAAACTGACACTGAACAGAACAGAAATCCTGGGATTCTGAGAAAACCGAAGGGGTGCTAATAGACAAGCAGTTCTTTCCAAGGGGCTACCTTCTCTGCAGAAAGAACCACCGGGAGCTGGGCAGGCATGGTGGGGGACTCCTGTAATCCCAGCACAAGAAGGCAGAGGCAGATAGAGCACAAGTTCCAGGTCAGCTCTTACTACATAGCCCCTAAATACAGGAATAAGGAGGATGTTCAGGGGGATTTAATGGCTCCACGCCTCTGTGCTGTGCTCTTTCATCTCCACTGCTGACAAATATGCCTTACAGTAGAGGCCTGAGATGAGGCTCATGATGTCGCTCGTGGGAGTAACTAAAATACCTGCAAGAGCCTAGACTACCAGAACTATTTCTGCCACACAACTTTTCATGGGAACAACAAACAAACAAACAAAAAATATGGGCCCTGACTTCACAGGGCTTCTGTAACTGGAAAGATGTCCACAACTAGCAAGATTTGAAAAAGTGCTGAGACCTAGCACTTTGAAACTAATGTCCACAAAAGCACTAGGCCTTGTGTACTCAACACCTCTTCTTCTCTAAGTGAGATTTAAAACGTCAAAAGTTTTTTTTTTTTTAAGTCAAGCTAGGCACTCAGGAGGAAGAGGCAGGCAGATTTTTGTGAGACCAAGGTCAGCCTGATAATCCCAGGCTAGCTGGGATTACAGGGAGAACCTATCTCAAAAAAAAAAAAAAAAAAAAAAGAAAAAAGAAAAAAAAAGTTAAAATTAGCCCAAACATGTAATTAAACACTGTTGGAAGTGGGTCCTGAATAGTTAATATGCCTAGAACATCAATCTAATTCCTATTAGCTGCTTTTCTCTCTAAACCCAATCTTTTAACTTTATTAAAAATTATATGTATGTGTGCGGGTATGTGCTTGTGAGTGCGGGTGTCTTTTAAGGCCAGAGGCTTCATATCCCCTGGAGCTGGAGCTACAGGAGATTGTGACTGGGTGCTGGGAACCAAACTCCCACCTCGTCTTAGGCAAGAGCATTATGAGTGGTCTTGACAGCTGAGTCATCTCTCCAGACCCATAGACCCTAATATCTTTATGTTGGTGGTGTTTTCTTTTTTAAGAGAGTCTCACTATGTAACCGCAGCTGGCCTGGAACTCACTATGTAGTCCAGGCTGGCCTCGATCGCACAGAGTTCACCTGCCTCTGCTTCCCAAATGCTGGGATTAAGGGTGTGCGCCACCAATGCCCGGCTAGACCCAGTATCTTAAAGAAATCCAATTAAAGCCAGGCTAATCTTGTGTGTGCTGATTCAGGAGGGAATCAAGTGAAAATGCAAAAAACTTTCTCCTCGATGCCTATCCCTCGCCTTTACCCTTGTCTGCAAGTGATTTCTAGCCCGCAGAGCTTATTTCTAACCTTTCGGTACTCGTGACAAACCACGGCCCCATAGACAGGAAGATGTACCAAGAAAAGGCGAAAGAGGTTCTCCAACTCCAGATGGGTTCCTGGGATGAAACCCTCGCCCTGCCGCCTTCCAGGAAGAAGGGGTCGCCTGCGAAGGAACAAACCCCACAGTGTCCCCCTACAGTTGTCTCAGCAGGCGGGAACCGAAGACCTCGGTCCCGATCCTCTTTCTGGAGCCACTGCAGGTTCACAAGACACTTCACGACCCCACGCTGCACCCCACAGAAGCCCTAGCAGTCCTACCAAGTCACTCCCATGGCGTGTTGTCACAGGGTGGCACCCCCAAACAGCCGAACAGAGAGCTCTCCCTCGATTCCCTAAGAGCTGCAGCTCCCCAACGCAGGTTACCGTCCCCAAAGGAGCTCCGGAAATACGTGCTTACGGACACGCCCACAGGAAAGGGGGAGTGCCCGGACACTCCCGGATGACGTCTGTAGTGATGTCATCCACCTGGTTCCACCCACCTCGCCAGGCTTGCAACTCCTATTTGACTGGACACGCTAAGCCTACATTCGTGAATTCTGGAAAGCGTGGTTCGAACCTCCATCAGTTAGAGAAGCCGACGTCAGAGACAATAAGATTATCTGAGAGTCTCGGGAATCCGGGTCCGGGGTGGAAGGCTCATGCGGCACTTTCGGCCTCCGAACTCTAGGGGCGCTGTGATCTCTTAGCGACCTCTTGGGCACCGGAACCCAGGCGCAAGCGCAGTTTGGCCTTTTCGCCGGTTCCCCACGTGTGATCCTGGTCTGCAAGTTTTTCGAGAAAAATGCCCAAATTCAAGGCGGCCCGTGGGGCCGGGAATCAGGAGAAGCATGCACCTCTGGCCGAGCAGATTCTGGCTGGGGACGCGGTGCGGGCAAGCACCCGGGAGAAGAGGCGGGGACGTGGGATCGAAGAGGAGGAATATGTGGGACCCCGCTTGAGCCGACGGATTCTGCAGCAAGCCCGGCAGCAGCAGGAGGAGCTGGAGACTGAGCACGGCGCTGGGGACCGGCCGTCCAAACCGCGGGAGCGTGCCACGCGGCTAGGTGAGAGACAGCGGGTGGGGTTCGAGAGGACCGCGGTGGGTTGGGCCAGCTGTCAGTGCATCAGGAGACGAAATCGGAATTAAAAGGAGGCCACCTTACATCCTTACATGGTCCTCCACGCCCACTCCTGGCTTCAGAGTCCTCCAGGTCAGGCCAGCAGGAAGTGATCGCTCGCACCCAATTCTAACATTTATTCCCTTGGTTTGCGAAGTGTTTATGGGGTACCGACGTAGTGCTTTGAACTATGCTGAGTTTGAGGAATTTGGATACAGAAATAGACAAGACATTCGTGCTTTATGCTAGGACCGGAAGTTTAGCCCAAGACCGAGAGCATTAAATGGATAGAATATAGTCTTATTTTGGCTAAGCATTGTAATGCTTGCCTGTAATCCCTGCACGGGGAGGCTAAAGCGAAAGGATCAGAAAGGAATTTGACACCAGCCAGGGCTACATAACATGACCCTGTCTCCAAAACAAAACAAAAAAGAATATATTCCATGATAAAGTGTTTTTTTATTTTATGTGTGTGTTATGCCTGCATGTATGTAACTAGACCCGTGTAAAGCAATGCCTGCGGAGGACAGAAGAGGGCGTCGGAACCCTTGGAACTAAAGCTGAAGTTGCTAGCCACCATGTGGGTGCTGGGATTCAAAGCCCAGTGTTCTGCAAGAATAGCCAGTGCTCTTAACGGCAGAGCCATCTTTCCAGCCCCAAGTGTTTCTATTTTGAGTGTATTACCTGCATGGTATGTAAGTCCACCCATGTTGTGCAATACCTTCAGGAGTCAGAAGATGGCCTTGGATTCCCCTGGAACTGGAGTTATGGACCGTTGCTAGCTGCTTTATGGGTGCTACCAGCCAGTGCTCTAAATCATTGAGCCATTTCTCCAGGCCTGATACAGTGTTCTTGAGTGGGGGAGGGAGGGAGCTGCAGTGATGGCACAATCCCAGCCCTCGGGATTAATCCAGGCAGAGGCAAGTGGATCTCTGTAAATTTGAGGACAGTCTGGTCTACACAGTGAGTTCCAGGCCAGCCAGGGCTAGATAATGAGACTCTGTCTTAAAAAAATGTATTAAGCTTGCAGTTCAGGAATCCCAGGTTTCAGACCCAGGCTGAGGTCTGAAAAGCAAATGGGAAGTGTTCTAATGAGAAGTGGAGGACAGTATTGTTTAAGGGCTAAAATGGGACAGAGGTGAATTGAAAAGTCAGAAACCTCCAGGTCAGGCCGACAGGAAGTAATCATTCACACCGTCTTATTTGTCCTAAAAGCAGTGTTTGACGTACTTCTAGATAGCTTCCTAATAACTGTAGGTTTTCCTGCTTTTGGGGTTTTTGTTTGTTCATTGTTTTCAAGTAGGATCTCATGAGGTCTAGGATGATTTCCATCCTAGTTTGCTTTTCTATTGCTGTGATATAAACACTGACCAAAACTAACTTGTGAGGAGGTTTTATTTTATCTTACATCTCCCAAGTCACAGTTCATCACTGAAGGGAGTTGGGGCAGGCACACAGGGCAGGAATTTGACCAGGGGCTGAAGCACAGACCATGGAAGACTGACCTGCAACCCAGGACCACCTGCCAGGAATGGCACTGTCCCCAGTGGACTGGGCCTTCCCACTTGACTCAGTGATCAAGAAAATGCTCCGCAGACATGGCTACAGACCAGTCTAATGGAGACAATTCCTCAATTGAGGGTCCTTCTATCCAGGTGTGTCAGGTTGACAACTGAAACTATGTAGCACAACCTCAAGTACACTGAGTAAGCAGAGAGGACCTTGAACTCCTGATCTTGCCTCTGCTTCCCAAGCGGTGGGATTACTAGCATTCAACACCACACCTAGTCCTTTAAATTTTTTTTTTTTTTTAATTATGAAATAAGGTCTTCCTAAGTTGAAGTTACTCATGCTGGCCTTGAACTCACTCTGTAACCAAGGCAGGCCTTAAACTTTCAGTCCTCCTGCTTTAGCTTCTCAAGCAGCTAGAAATACAGGTATTTGCATGACTCCCTCTCTCCAGCTTCTTTACATTTACTGTCACCTGATTTCTCCATACTTTTGCTGGCTCTTCTTTTGCTTCAACCTCATATTAAAATGCCACAGGATTCAGTCCTCACAGCTCTTCAGATGTCTCCTGTTCTGTGTTACTATCTGCAAGTTCCAGTTTAAAGCCATCCATTTGATGACAACTCCTCACTTCATCTCCCAGGCCTAGCTCTTCCATGAAACCCAGATCCTTATAGCCTTATATCCAACTGCCTGCCTGACATCTGTAAATTGAAAACTAATATTTATCTCAAATTTAACATGTCCAAAACAGACATAGTGACCTTCTCCCCAAACCTGCTCTTCTACCTGTCTTCATCAGGTCTATTAGCACAGTAGCTTTCCATTTGCTCCAGGCAAAGACCTTGGGCTCCTCACCCACTCCACATCTGATTTGTCAGTAAATCCTGGTAACTTGTGTCTTCAAAATATGCCTAGAACTGGGGGCTGGAGAGATGTCTCAGCAGATAGGAGAGGTGACTCAACAGCACTGGCTGCTCTTGCAGAGGACCTAGGTTCAAACCCCGGTACCACCATGGTGGTCAGCATTCATAACTCCAGTTCCAGGGGATCCAACGCCCTCTTCTGGCCTCTGCAGGCATTACACACATTGGTGTACTTATGTACATGCAGGCAAAACACTCATACCCATACAACTTGAAATTTTTTAAATTAAAATACACGCGCACACACACACACACTCCTCCAGAATCAGACCACTTTCTATCATTTTAGAACGTTGTTCTTCAAGCGGTCACAGTCTCTTACCTGCATTATCGCAGTAGCATCGTGGTTTTATTGTATAACCTCTCAGGGCCACTCTATCTAGAAATGAACAGTGCCCTTTTTGGTCTACCTGTGTTGCCAGTCTGACCACAGGCTGTGAATATAGCTCAATTGGTAGAGTGCATGCTTTGAAAGCACGAGGGTCTGGGTTCAGTCCCCAGCAGTTTGTAATCCCAGCCCTGGGGAGATGAAGATGAACAGTTCACTCAGGCACACTGGCTAGCCAGCATGTGTCACAGTGTGGAGATCAGAGGACAGTGTTCAGAAATTGGCTCTGTCCTTCAACCATGTGTGATCTGGGGATTGAACTCAGGTCATCAGGCTTGGCAGCAAACACCTTAATCTATTAAGCCATCTCACCAGTCCCACTTGTTTTCTTTTAACCCAGTATATGTTTTTGTATTATATTTATTTCCCAGATTTGAGCCTCAGTACCACCAAAAAAGAAAGGAGGGGAAAGGCATATTTATTTATGTTTTTCTCAATCTACTCGATTGTAACTTTATGGGCAAGAAAGACTTCCTGTTACTCCCAGCACCTATAACAGTGTCTCACGTAGAGTAAACACTAAGTGCTTAGTGTTTACAGTATGATAGGTGACTGAATGCTGGGGAGGAAACGAGGAAGGGAGCTTGCAAAAGTCCTGGAGGCTGAGCGCCTCATTTTCAAGATCTCTCCCTACAGCTAGGAGCTGTTTCTTTACTCAGTAAACTTTGTTTGCCCTTCAAAGGCAAAGTCTTGAGGACCATACCAGGACTTAAATAAAGCCTGTTGGAGAATTTTGAGGACAAAACTTATCAAACCACATAGGTGTGTTTCTGGAAGTTCTGTGTGGCTGCAGAGTGGAGAATTGAGTTGGCGGGAAGCCATGTGAGAAATGTGGAGAGTGTTAGGAGAGTGTTGGGTTGGTCCCATCCACAGTCCAGAGGTGGTACAGATACGGACCCGACAAGTAGAATCATAAAATTATATAAACAATGGGATATGGGGGCTGAGGACAAGGTAGGACTCTCTCCCAGGTTTCTCATTAAGTGGATGACTTCCAGAATTCTGCAAGTTTGAAGTGCCTGTGGGTCATTCAAGGGTGGCTGAACAGAAGGCACCTGGAATTAAGGTCTGGAGCTAAGAAGAAAGGGCTACCTACAATGTAGGATTATTGGCTTGTGGGGAGAAAATGGCCACCTCCTTCCCTGGTTTAACTTTATCACACACCACCTCTGTTCTTTGAGGCCTCTAGTGCTGGAAGTTGAACCCAAGAATTCATACTGTGCATATACACTCCTGAGCTAACTCCACAGTCCACTTCTGTTCCAAATGACCTGTTCTTATGC
The DNA here is from genome assembly GCA_035773235.1 of Eospalax fontanierii. Lineage (NCBI taxonomy): Eukaryota > Metazoa > Chordata > Mammalia > Rodentia > Spalacidae > Eospalax > Eospalax fontanierii. Next base: position 9,182,859 of record CM069549.1, read on the forward strand.
AGTATTTTAACTCACTTGGATTATTGGACTCCTTTCCAGGGGTCTGTCCAGCTATGTATAGCCTTTCCAAACTCAGTAGTTCAAACCTGGGCATGATGATATATGCTTATAATCCCAGCACTTAGGTGACAGAAAGAAGCAGGAGAATCTGAAAGTCAAAGCTGTCCTTGACTGTATAATGTGTCTGAGGCCAGCCTGGGCTACATGAGGCCTTGTTTGTTTGTTTGTGAGTGATTAAGATCTCACATTGTAGCCCTAGCTGGCCCGGAACTCACAGAGGTCTGCCTGCCTCTGCCTCCCAAGTGCTAGAATTGAAAGTATACGTCACTACACCTGGCTGAGATCCTATCTTTTAAAAAAGGAAAAGAAAGCGGGGGTGATGGCAGCTAGTACTTTAAATGTATTGAGCTTAAGAGTCTGAACTGACTATTTCGCAGGGCCGTCCTCTTTTCCTGTCTGCCCCTGTGGCCCTGTTTCTGGTCCTAGCTCCTTAATGCTCAGCCTAAACTATGATAACAAAGTCCTTTTTCCAGGATACAGAACCCACTCTTGCTCCCAGACTGCCCACCCACAGTCTGACCACGCTCCATACTCATAGTCTAAGTGCCTGTGGCATGTACTGTCTCTGGCATGGTTTTAGCATGTGATCCAGCCCTCCTATGTGAATAGTGAAAAATGTGCATTTGGGACCCAAAGTGCCTGCCATGGGCAAACCAACTTTTCTGTCCCCATTTGAACTGGGTGTAGTGATAGTAACCACTTGTTGAGGTTATCCAGGCTCCCCACACACATACAGTACAAAAGAGATGCTGCTCCATCACCAAGGGTGTCACGTTAACCATTACTTACCAGCATTGCAGTCTCTGTTTTCTAGTGTTGCACGTCACTTCTCATGCAGGATTCTAGTCCCCTGGAGAGAGGAAGTTAGTGTCTGCTGCTTCTTTGTACATATCAGTACCTCTCACCAGTACTCCTGCCTTGCAGTATATGGCTGAAGTGAACCAGAATCAGAAGCCCAACCTCCCTTGCCTTGTTCATCCATTTCATTTTCCCTATTCTAGGGCCAGGAATACCGCAGGATGGATCTGATGAGGAGGACGAGGAGTGGCCCACCCTGGAGAAGGCCGCCAAAATGACTGCCGTGGACCACCAAGCAGAAGTGATTGTAGACCCTGAGGATGAACGTGCCATTGAAATGTTCATGAACAAGAATCCTCCTGTCAGGTAGGGCTAGAGAACTGTGGCAGTGAATCCTAGTAGAAGGTTCTCACAGGCAAATAAGTTCCCTGGTCCACTTCTTTTGGTCCCCTGTCTTTGGACAGTACCTGAGCATTGCTAGATGTGGGACATCACCAACCTATCCTCGAAAGTACATTCTGAGTGGGAATGACCAAAACTCAAAATAAACCCTTCTCTTCTATCCAGCTGTTCTACAACTGCTTGGGTTACCTGGGGAAATACCCTCAACTGCCTGGGTTACTCGGCCCCAAGTCTTTTTTTTATATCCAGGGATCCATTCTGCATTTTTGTTTGTTGGTGTTGGTTGGGGGTTTTTTTGTAGTGGTAAGTTCATTTCTCATGAAAAATTTTCTGGTTTCTTTAGCTTCGGTTAAAACAGGACTTTCAACTTCAGCCCTGTGGATATTTGACCTGGATAAGTCTTTTTTTCCATGTTTAGGTTAGAGCACAAGGATGTTTATCAGGTGTCTCTTGACATTTGCCCTCTAGATATCAGCAGTGCTATTCTCTCTAGTTGTAATAAGGAAAAACGACTCCAGACATTGCCAGATGTCCCCAGAGGGGCAGAACTGCTTCTGGTTAAAACCATTAATTTATCCCCATCTGTTGAAGGTGCTACCTCCAAAACATGCATTTAGGCTGCCCCTGGTCAAATTCCTAAACTGATGTAGTCTACCCAGGGGAGGACAGTAAGTCTAGGGCAAAGGGCCCTCAACCAGTTCATCTTGATTCAGTGATGTTTACACGTCCTCCATTCTTCAGTGTGCTGTGGGCTAATACAGCTCTCATCACTAATGCTGTGTAATGACCAAAGAGCAGAATAATTAGTTCTGGGACTGCTCGAGTGCACAGAATGAAGAATCCAGCTCCTCTCCCAGATAGCTCTCTGACAGCTACTGGAGGTCACCAAGTGTGTACTTGGGCCATGCACCTGTCCCCCAGTGAGCCTCTTGCGTTCTCAGGCGGTACCTGGTAAGTCCTTCACGGATAATTCTGATGAGTTTAGCAGAATGGTTCTCCAGTTTGCAATAAGTAAAAAACGGACGCTTGGCATTCTGAGTCCTAACAGCTGGTGTCCTCAGAAAGCAGGCCCAGGTCCTTGGAAACTCGGCAGTCAGGCCATGTGAGCTAGGAGCACATTGAAAGGTACTGTAAAGTTCCCAGGCTGCAAGCTGAAAGACCTGAATTTCATCTTTTCATTCAAGGCCTCAGGTGAATTGTTAACTTCTCTGAGTCTTAGTCCCCAAGTCTGTGTCAGGGGGATAAAAGCACCTCGGATCCGGATCACAGACCATATGACACAAGATCTGGAGAGTCTCAAATGCACTGCTGCCTGGCACTCGGAAAAAGAGGGCAAATTTTTTTTCTGCCTTCTGGTCCTGGGGGTGGAACCCAGGTCCTTCATATATGCCAGGCAAGTGCTCTGTGACTGACATCCCCAACCCAGGAGCAGTTTTAATTTAATGGAGAAGGTTGGTTTGTTTTTTGTGTTTTTTTGAGTCAGGTTCTCTCTGTAGCCCCATCTGGCCTGGAACTCATAGACCAGGCTGACTTTGATTTCACAGGGATTTACCTGCCTCTGTTGGGATTAAAGGCACGCACTACCACACTTGGATGATTTATTTATGTGTTTGAGTGTTTTGTCTGCATGTGTATAATGCACCACATGTGCATAGTACCTGCAGAAGCCAGAAGAGGGCATTGGATTTCCTGGAACTGGAGTTATAGCCAGTTATGAGCTGCCGTCCAGATGTTGGGAACCAAACCTGGGTACTCTGTAAGAGTAGCCAGTGCTTTTAACTACTACCTGAGGATCAATGGTCTCTGAAGACACTGTTTGCAGACTACAGCTTAAAAGGATGGTAATTTTGAATCTCTTTGATATCATCTGTTTGAAGAGGCTGGTGAGATAACAGAGTAATGTACTTGTACTCAAGCTTAAATGTTTGATCCCTAGAACTCACTTAAAGATGGAAGGAAAGGACCTTTGCTATAGCATTGTCTTCTGACTTCTACATGTGTACACACATGCACACCATAATAATAATGATAATACAAAGTTTTTAAAAATTTGGGGGCTGGAAAGATGACTCCACAGTTAAGAGCACTGGCTGTTCTTGCAGAGGGCCTGGGTTTGGTTCCCAGCACCCACATGTCGGCTCATAGGATCCGTAACTTCAGTTCCAAGGGATCCTGCACCCTCTTCTGGCCTCTGTAGGCATTGCATGCAAGCAAAACACCCATAAAACAAATCAGAGTCCAGATTCTTAACCTCCACATACAACATCCAGTTTTATCCTAAATGCAGTGACTTTCAGATCCTTTGCTCTGCAGTAATTTATGGCATGGATGGGCAGAGAGGAGCTGAGGATGCGTATCCCAGCAAGACCACCATTTGTCACACTCAGGACGACTGTGATGGGAGTTCAGAACTTCCTAGGGAGGGACCCCAGCTCTCCATCCTTCCTTCCCTTACTCCTTCCCCTCCCCATAGGCGTACCCTGGCTGACATCATCATGGAGAAGTTGACTGAGAAGCAGACGGAGGTAGAGACTGTCATGTCAGAGGTGTCAGGCTTCCCTATGCCACAGCTGGACCCCCGGGTCCTGGAGGTCTACAGAGGGGTCCGGGAGGTAAGAGCTGAGAGGGCAGATGTGGTGGGATCCCCTCAGAGAGGAAATGGACTCCTAGTAAGGCGTGGTAGCCAAGAGTGGGCCTGAGGCAGAGCTGGTGGACTCAGCTTCTTGCTCTGCCTGTGACGACCCCTGATAGGTCACTAAACTCTGGTCATCTGCAGAAAGATTATAGTAATAACACATCCATATGGGGTTGTTGAGAAGATGACTGAGACAGCATGAAAAGCAGAGGGACAAGGAACCGGAAGCTGGTCCATGGCTGTTAATGACAGTGATTTTGCCTCCCTCATCCCCAGGTGTTATCTAAGTACCGAAGTGGGAAGCTGCCCAAGGCTTTTAAGATCATCCCTGCACTCTCTAACTGGGAGCAAATCCTCTATGTCACAGAGCCTGAGGCCTGGACTGCGGCTGCCATGTACCAAGCCACCAGGTAGCCTTGATGGGTTAGGGCGGCTGATCCACTGTGGTGCAGGGCGTGGGATGTGCAGACTCTGCCCGCCGTTGCTGTTACATGGAGCTGTTGCCCGAAGCCCTCCCCAGGCTTCTTCCTGTCATTTCCTTAGCTTTCCCTCTGTCATTTTTTAGGGCCATGTCCGACTTCTGGAGTTGTGGTGGGTTATAGCTTCCAGGACACAACCCCAGTGTGACAGAGTAGCTAAGAAGTCTGTGACTCTCTGAACAAACTCAGAACCCTCGTGACAGAGGGTTGAGAGGAGCCGTGATGGGAAGAAGAGAGCAAGTAGCTGAATAGCCAGAAAAGCCTGGACAGGGGAATTAGCTCAGGGTGCAATGCTTGAATAAACACAGGCAAGGCCCTGGATTCAAACACCAGCATTTTAAGAAAAGCACCAAACAGCATGTACTCTATTTTGGATACAACCTATTGCCATCCTCTCCTTTAAGTTGACTTGGGTGTGGTGTGTACACAGTTCCCATATACCCTTCTCTGAAAGGAGGTCTCTGTATCCTACTGTCAGATCTCTTGCATGCATCATCCACAGGGGTACTAAAAGAGCCAGGGCCAGACTCTCGTGTGACTTGGAACTTCAACCCCACTAGGATTTTTGCCTCTAACCTGAAGGAACGCATGGCTCAGCGCTTCTACAATCTTGTCCTGCTCCCCCGGGTACGAGATGATATTGCCGAATACAAACGACTCAACTTTCACCTCTACATGGCACTCAAGAAGGCCCTGTTCAAGCCTGGAGCCTGGTTTAAAGGTAGACACCTAGAGGCAGGGAGGAAGGAAGGACCTGTGTTCCTGCAAGAGATAGGCAGGCCTGACTAGGGATGGCCAGAGTCCATTGGTGGTCCTTAGGTTGGGGGTACTTGCTGCTTGCTCTACCTCCTTTTTCTCACCCCAGACTAAATGTAACTGCATGTGGCTCTCCCCAGGAATCCTGATCCCACTGTGCGAATCCGGCACTTGTACCCTCCGAGAAGCCATCATTGTGGGTAGCATCATCAGCAAGTGCTCTATTCCTGTGCTGCACTCCAGGTAGTGTTGGTAGGATGGAGGAGAACTGATCAGCGGATGGTAGAGGTGCCAGAACTCGGGGGGGGGGGGGGAGCAGAGTGGAGAAGGAGCTAAGGTGACCCTCGGTTTGTGGCTTAAGCCAGTAGGTGTATCATGACTCCAGTAGGCTCTACGTTCTACAAGAACCGGATCTCAGGACATGGTAGATACTAGGTGCTCAAGAAGTAGTTGGATGAAGGAATGAATGAATAGGTACCTGGGAAGAAAGTCAGTAAAGGGTGGAGATGGCAAGACATTCGAGCATACGTTGTAGTTGAATAAAGGGACTGTTTGCTGACCAAGCCCAAGGCAGAGGTGTGGGGTGAATGTGTAGAGACAGTAACAAGAATCCAGGAGTATAACTAGATGTGAAACCTGTGGTGGTCGCTCAGGAACGCCAGTACGTAAGGGTCAGTGGGGGAAGGAGAACCACTCCAGCACCTCCCTGCTGGCCCCTCAACCCCATGACCTCACTTCCACTTCCCACCAGCGCGGCCATGCTAAAGATTGCAGAGATGGAGTACAGCGGTGCCAACAGCATCTTCTTGCGCCTGCTGCTGGATAAGAAGTATGCATTGCCCTACCGGGTGCTGGATGCCCTGGTTTTCCACTTCCTGGGCTTCCGGACAGAGGAACGCCAGCTGCCCGTGCTCTGGCACCAGTGCCTCCTGACTCTGGTGCAGCGCTACAAGGCCGACTTAGCCACAGATCAGAAGGAAGCCCTGCTTGAACTGCTCCGGCTGCAGCCCCACCCACAGCTGTCTCCTGAAATCAGGCGTGAGCTTCAGAGTGCTGTCCCCAGAGATGTAGAAGATGTTCCTATCACCATGGGATGAGAACAGTCACCTGCCTTGGTCCAACCTGCATGGAAGGATCCCAAGACCCTTGTTGGTAACAAAAATGACAGAAGACCTAGACTAGGGACCTGAGGGGCTATTGGGGCATCTGTGGCTTCAGTCCCAGGCAGAGAGGACTGAGTGGCTGGCTCTTTCTTACATTCTAGGCCTTTGTTCCTGCTCACTTCTGAAAGCTCACTGGAGTTACCCCACTTCTTATCCAGTACTCTCACACCCAGTTGGCTCTTGATATGAGGGTTCTATCTATTGTGTCGGGGGTGTGGGTAAAACAAAGGCAGGTATTTATTGAACCTCTGTTTTGGTGTAATCTATGGAGACCTTTCCTCCCTCAGCAGCTAGAGGCACAAGTGAGTCTTCTGCCCCATCTCAGGAGTGGGTTCTTACTAGACTTACACAAAGCCATGCCCTTTAATCTACAGGGTTGTCTCTCTCTAGACTCTACGTTCCTTGTTCTTGAGTGGTATGGGGATGTGCTCTTGACACATGTTTATGAGCTACTTTAGGAGAATGCCAGCTTCTGTTGCCATGTAAAGGCATATAGCTGAAGACTATATAACAAAAGAAAGTCATCCATCAAGGATAAAGAGACAGCAAGGTCAGGAAAAGGATTGGGTTCAGGAATAAATTCCAGCTCAGCACCAGACATGTTCTCTTCCTAGCTGTCTGACCAACGAGAACTTTAGGCAAGTGGTTGGCAAACTAGGGCCCAATGCCTGTGTTTGTATAGCTGGTGAACAAAGAAGGGTCCTCACATTTTTTAATAACTTGGGGAAAGTTAAAAGGACAGCATTTTATGATGTGAGAATTATATGACAATTTTTTAAGGAAGTCCTGAATATTTTGCTAAGTTTTAAAAGCTTTGTGAGTGACAAAGACAGGCGTGGTGCTTCAGAAAGAAGTTAATCCTTCATTGCTTGATTATCGGTGTAGAAGTTGTAAGAGATCTCTATATATTTTAAAGTGCTTCATGAATTCATACTCTGGCCCTGGACTTGGAAAACTGTCACCATCTTCATCCTCACCAAAGTGACTCTTAATGATGTTCGTTCAGAGCAGTTTGGCCAATGTGATGGTTCTTTCGCAGCTGTAAGGCTTCAGTTTTACCAAGACTGCCAACTTCTATCAGAACACACAGGCTTTTCTTCTCACTCAGTTTATCTGCTTCCTGGAGGAAATTAGAGACAGTGTCAGGGATGGTGCTAATGATCCTCATGTCTGAGGCAGTGAACTATTCATTAGTGGCTCTAAGACTGTGGATGAGCTGCCATAGCTGGTCCATAGAAGCCCCTTTTGTGAATTTAGGAACAGTCCACATAGCCTCTTTCTGAACTTAGAATTAATTCTGTACTTTTTAGCAATGCCACTAAAGAAGGCTGCTGGATCGTGGGGCCCAAGTGGCCTCCTAGATAGATGACATTGAAATGCCTGAGGAGCCAGGCAGCATCTTTAGCATGCTGGCATTGATGGCCCTCTAGGTCTGGTCCTGCAAAGAAGGTGTCTAGATACTGAGTTCCAAGAGGGTCATGAGTTCTACCAGCCTGGGCAGGATCCCCATGTCACCACTTAGGTAGTGTGCTTCTCAAACAGCCTTTGGTGAGGTAAGACATAACCAAGCCCCACCCAGTTGCGTGATCTGTGGCCACATTTGTACCACGACAGCAGAGTCCCAGTGACATCCCACTCACCCTGATGTTTGCCTCTGGAAAAGTGCAACAGTGAAAACCATCTCAATGACCAGTGCTCCACAGCTCTACCCACCCTCCCAGCTCTTAACAGTTCCCCTCCCACAAGGCTTGCCACAGCTTTCCACCCCTGGGAATGCCTCCTCACTGCTACCATGGGGAAAAAGTGACATCTGAGGTCCACCTCCACAAAAACTGCCCCTTCTTTCCACCCTGCAGTACTGAGGATGCAATCCAGGGCCTTCATTCTAGGGGAAGTCCCACTGAGCCACACCCTACCCGACAAGTCAATTCGAGACAGGATTTTGTCATGTAACCAAGACTGGTCTAAAACTGCCTCAGCTGCTTGGCACAGTGAGGTCTCCATGCGGAGGGTGCATCAAATCGATGTGTGCCCATGCGCCCAATGCCCACAGAAGCCAGAAGAGGGCGGCAGATCCCCTGGAACCAGGGTTAGTTGTTAGCAGTTATATATGGGTGCTGGGAACTGAACCCAGGTCATCTGCAAGAACAGTCCGTGCTTTTTAACTATAAGCCATCCCTCCAGCCCCGTGCATCAATTTTTTATTGTATGCCAATGTCTTAGTTTGGTTTCTGTTGCTATGATAAACAACTCTGACCCAGAGCAACTTGGGTAGAAAAGGGTTTATTTCATCACACAAGTTACAGTCCATCCTTGAGGGAAGCCAAGGCAGGAACTGAAGCAGAGCCCATGGTAGAATGTTCACGGGCTTATTTGGCTACACTTCTTATACAGCCCGGGCCCACCTGCCTAGGGATGGCACCTCCCATATCAATCAGCAACCAAGAAAATGCTTCATGCTTCATGCGCCAATCCAACAGAAGAGATTTCTCCATTGACGTTCCTTCTTACCAGGTGACTAGTTTGTATCAAGTCCACAAAAACTAACCAGCACATCCATCAAGTCCCCTTTTCCCATAAACCCTCTGGGTGTGTTCCATTTTGGTAGCACAGTCATCTATAGGAATGCTCAGGCCATACATAAAGGATTACAGATTAGAGACCCTCTGGCGCACAGAGCCTAAGTACTTCTGTGTTTCTGACTTCTTCAGTCTACCTCCTCTCCTCTTACCCACAACACCAGGGAATCCAAGAACCAAAGGCAGTTTTATTCCAGAATCTTTATTAAGGCAGCATGATGGTCCTGGGCCACCAGCCCAAACCTTGTGGCCTTGGGAAAGACCTGTGTCAACAGGGCTTACCCCCTCTCCAGTCTCAGTCACCTCCAGAGCATCTACCTCTGCTTCACCCTCTGCTGGAAGATGAGGCACAGGAGAGAGAGGCATGGCCCCATCCCAGGCTATAGCAGCTCCTGGGCCACAAAGCGGTAGCAGAGGGGAGGGAAACAGCAACCGCCAGGGTTACCACCACTTGTGGGAACATACAGGCCCCACTGTACCCTCTATAGTTGTACTCAAAGCAATTAATAAATTAAAATGACCTCATCTTTCAGCACCATACCCCTCAATCACACAAAAGCTAAGATGAAAGCAAAGCAAGTTTATAATTCTTGCCCCTCTGACCAAGGCCGAGGCCCTTCCCTCTAGGAGCAGCTGGGAGCACGGATTACACAGGGGCCACTGAAGTGTGCTAAGGGGAGCCATCGAGGCCAGTTCCCCTCAGAAGCGTCTATCAGGATGCTGAAGGACCCGAATCCAAATGCAAATAACCCTAGGAGGGGCAACACCTTTGGAAGGCACTGGGGCATTTTGGCAATTGAGAAGATGAGGGTCCCAGAGAGAGGGGACCCCAAAAGGAATGCTGGTGCATGGGTTTTACCTGTTTCAATTTGCCTGACCAACCTGGCCCAGTCCCAACTAGAGACAGAGGAGCCAAGCTGGTCAGATTGGGGAGGAAGAGGAGATGACTGGCCATGCAGACACCCACATGGCCAGCCAACCCCTTAGTGCACACTGCGGGGATAGGCAAGACCTGGCCCCTTGGGCTTTTGTGAGGGGGAAAAGAGCCCCCCTCAGGCTTTAGATGTGGCGTGGATTGTTCCTAGAGGCGGGGAGAGGGTGGCAGTGGCCCCTCCTCTACAGGTGGATGGCTGTGACATCTGTCGGAGTGCTGGTCTGGCTGGACCCCTGGCTGCTAGAGCCCCGGGGAGCTTTGGGCACTGGGCTGGGGGAAGTCTGGGCAGCTTCCCTGAGGCTCTCCCTGAGCGCAGCTTCAATCTGCTCCTGGCAGGCCCGCAGGCAGTCCTGAGAAGAACAAGATCAGTGAGGAACAGCTCTCCCCGGGGCACTGGCAGCAGGCAGGTGCAAGGGAAAGGACACCCCTTGCACACAGGGAAGTCTGGGGAGGTTAGGCCACAGCCCAGCCCAGGAATCGGGTCTTCAGTTCTCAGAAACTGGCAAGAGGATGTGGCAAGAGGGTGTGAGAGCAGCCCTGCGTCCGACACCAAATCCCCCAACCCCAGGCCCAGCAGGCCACTTGGCAAGAGCCGGGCATCCAGAGCCAGGATCCCTCACCCCACCCAGTGCGCTCCAGGACGAAGCAGGAGATGAAAGGCCACAGAAGCAGGCAGGGGTATAAAACTGGGAGTTGGGTGAGGTGGATGCCTCCCTCTCCTGGAGACTCAGCGAACAGCAGTGTTTTCTGTGAAGGGAGCCTTAAGACTCACCACTTCTGTGCCAGTGATCCCTGCCAGCAGCTCAGTGAGCTCATCCCCAGATAAGGAGCAGGCACCCAGACCTTGCACTGCAGCTCCAATGCTGCCTGTGGCGATCATGGATGGAGGATACATGGCAAAGGTATAATCTTGAAAAGAAGGAGAGGGAGGGAGTCATGAGGATAGCCATCATGTACTTTCTACTTGTTACAATGTACCAGCAAATGAATACAGCAGGGGCATGCTGGGAAACCCCAGTGGTGGGTGAGGTAACACATGGCCAAGGGAAGGAGGCAGATCCTAGGGAGGGAAGAGTGGGGTTGGGTTTGGGGTATTATGTGTGTGTGGTGCGTTTGCAGTACTGGGACTGCAACTGGGGCTTGAGTATACTAGGCAAGCACACTATTACTGAGCTACATCTCCAGCCTTCTCTGACATCTGGGTGAACAGCAAAATGTCCATCTATCTAGGATGGACTTGATCAGAAACTAGAGAATGCCTAACATCCTTTCTGGGGGGAAACCATTATACCCTGGGCAAGTTACTTCTCACTCTATCCTCAATGTCTCACCTATATTCTGAGGTCCCTAAGATCCCATGTAGCTCTTAGTATTGAAACTGGGGATTCAAAAAGGATACAAATCGCATGAATGGATTTTGAAACAGGTATAAACTACAGCCTCCTAGTTAGTGCTAATCCAAATCTGGTTTTTCTTAGATGGGCAAAAAATTTGTGCAAAGGCTCTTACCTGTAGCACAGAGGGCCAGAAAAGTCTGGGCATGTTTTTTGACCAGGGCCTGTCGGTCACTGGGCAGAGAAAGCCGGTGCAGAATCAAGGCCAGGAAATCGTGTGCAATCACAGCAGCCAGGTCCCACTTGAGCTTCCCCAGGACCAGCACCTCCCATTCCTGGGGATTGAGGAATAAAGAGAGAGTCAGCGGCTAGAAAGGGGGTGAGAGTAATCTAGAAGGCTCACAAGGAGGGAAGCAAACCTCTGAAGCTCAAGATACCTTCTGGTTTAGGAGCTAGCACTGCAGAATGCAGGGTTTGGGGCTAGGGCACCTACCTCGAGCATCTATCACTCACTTACTGGTGCTGGGACATGAATTATCCCTTCTAATTCTGAGCTCATCAGCCTTCCATAAACTTGAGGCTGCTCTGGGTTGAAGCACTCTCCAGATTCCAAGGACTTGAGAATGAGGCTATCACTATTACTCTCCCTGTCCCCAGCCCTGCATCTCAGACAAGTTTTTAAAGAAACAGAAATGAGCATGAGCTACTCCTATGACAAAGCCATTGAGTGTCCCCTCCTGAGGTTCCTTAAAGGGAAGCTTACCCAATACAACCCACATCCCCTTAGTGGGACATCAGGGGTGGGGCTTGTCAAGAGATGGGGGCCAAGTGCAAGAGTCTAAATCCAGATGACCCCAGAGGAACCAAGCCCTGTTTTCACCTGCCCAAGCCTACATAACCATTCCGAGGTCTTGGAGGGAGGCTGGGGGGGGGGGGTCTCACCCCAACCCACATGTCTGGGGTGCTTCAGATGGGGTTCCCAGACCTGGACCCATTTCTGAGTTGCACACATGAGGATTTCTTCACTGTTTTATCTCAGGAAGGAACTCGTGGGTTTGACTCCTCATTGAGGTAGAAAGAGCAGCCCCACCCAGCCTCTTCCAGGCCCTAGCAACAGCTGTCCCTCCTTAGTCCTTCCACTGTGTCAGCTCCTGGCTTCCCAGAGGACCCCACAGAAACAGCCTGGGCTAGAGCCAAGACTACGGAAGATAAGCTGGGTTCAGTTCCCACAACTTATCCTCACAAGGGTAATCCAAAAGCAGCCAGCCTCCGAGGGAGCACCCAGGATGCAACTAGGCCGTGTGTGCGGGTCCTGTTTGAGGGAAGCTGGCCACCCTCCCCTGTATCCAGGCAAACTGGGAATCCCAGCCAGACTTCCAAGTGACTGGCAGTGTATCTCATCCTTGGCTTTTAAGATACGAGGGGCTGCTCAGTGCAATGCAGAGCAAGATTTATCCCTCCTTTACTGGGCCTCAACCTTGTCTGCTTGTGAAAGGATTCAGGCTATTGGAGTTCTCCTTGGTCCTTTGTAATTCTGATCTAGAATCTAGCCATCTGCACTCCCCAATCAGGCAAAAGTACTTTTTCCCTATTCTAAAACACTCCCCACACACAGGCATGTAGCCTATCCCAGTCTTTTCACAAAAAAAAGTTTCCCTAGCCCTGGAAACTAGGTACCAGGATTCATCACAAAGAGCAGAGGGGCCTCCCAGATTCCCAACTCTGGCCTCCGACTCCCATCCGTGAGAGCTGCTTGGCAGGAAGAGGAATCCAGTTCCCCGACTCGCAGCAGTCAGGGGCCCCAGTACCCCAGCTTCCCAACCAGCCAATCACATCAGCCTGCCTGCTGCCCTCCTCCCTAGGAGATGGGGCCCGGAGACTCCTCTCAGGGTCAGGGAAGGCTTGGCCCAACACAGAACAAGGTGGAAGGAGGTGCCAGCTCACCCACCCTCTCCCCCAGACCCTGTGGGAGATGATGTTCATGCCCCCTTCCAGACCGAAGCAGCTCCTCCACCTCCTCCCTAGACACCCCCTGGGCAGAACTCAGACTCTTGCCCGGCCTAGAGGAGCCCAGACCAAGTTCCCAGCAAGAGGCCCCAAGGAGCCACTTCCCAAACCACAGGAGTGACAGCAGCTCCCCACTGGGTTGTGAAAGCCCTTGGTCTGAGTGGGAGGGCCAGGGGACCGGCATCATTATCACATCGGAAGCAGCTGCTGCCCAGCTCCCTGTCTGTCTCAGCTCTGGCCTTTGGCTGCGAGGCAAGGGAAAGACTTCCACAGGCCCGGAGCAGCTGCTCTACTTTTTCAGACCGAAGACAAGGAAGAGAGGATTAGGAAGTTTGGGACTAGAGGAAAGAGGGTAGATGAAAACACCTCAGCACTTCCTCCCAGCAATCAGGGCCTGGCTTTAATCAGCTCTGGGAGGCTTTTCCATCACAAAGTCCACACAGGGATAAAGACTCAAGCAAGGCAGCCCCCTCCCCCACGTGAAGCACATTCCACTCTGGTGGGGGTGTGCAGGCATGCCCTGCCGCTGCCAATAAATAACTCACGGTGGCTGTGTAAACCCAGAGGCAAGCACTAGTGTGTAGACATGCAGCTAGACTTGTTGCTATCTGGGGGTAAGATGAGGGAGTGGCACCCCGCTGCGGCCAGAGGAAGGGGGTTCGGTTTAGTTTAAGCCTGCAGCTCAGGCCCCTCCATCACACCACAATGCCCGAGTCTTTGTCCCACCCTAGCTCTTTTCCAAAATGCTATCCTGAGGCAGAGGGAGGGCTGCAGGGTGAGCGAGTGAGTTTGGCTTTTTTGTTTGTTTGTTTTTTTGTTTAGTGCATAGGTAGATTCCTTGTTGAGAGTCTGGGAAAGGAGGTTCCACACGCACCCGCAGCTGCCAGGGAGCCACCGCTTGGTCCGTATAGATGCAAAGCTTCTCGATAGTCAGGGGCGTGGTCTCCCGCAACTTGGAGGCCAGCAAAAGGCAGACAGTACCAAGGAGCTGTAACTGCGCCTTCCTGGTGGGGACGCACGACAGGTAGCGATCCAGGTAGTTCATGGCCAGGGGGAAGACATCCTCCTCGCAGCGCTGTTCCTCACACACCTGAGGGACGGTGCACTAATCATTGCTACGGAAGGACCAAGTGAAACACCCAACAGCATGGGGGAGGGGGTGAGGAGCAAAAAAGACGGGAGAGGGGGGCAAACTTACAGTGACAAGGATCAATAACAGGAGGATGCGCCCTCCCCAAGGTGACTCCCCCACTTCCTCTGCAGAGCCTCCTCCCCACCCCCGGAGTTGGGGGGAGGGTGTAAAGGAGAGGAGCCCTACCTCACTTAGGATTTCAGGCTCCCTTCCCCCACGGTGAACGGAAGGGGGACGGAAGGGTCACTTAGAGAGAATTGGGACCTTACCCTCATTACCACCACCCACTGCACACACCCAAGGGGAAGGGAGGGGACTCCAGCGGCGATCTCCCGCACTTTTCCTCTCCCTGTGGGCCGGAACCAAGCGTGCGCGCCACCCCCAACAGCTTCCCCCGCCAGAACCCCGCGACAGACACAGGAACCAGCTCTGGGGCGGGGGCGGCCGAGCCCAGGGTTTTCCAAGCGCACTCTCCAGAGAACACCGGGCGGGGGAGGAAGCAGGGACGGCGGAGAGAAGCCCGGGGAGTGGGGGTGTGGAAAAGGTGGCCCTTGGCCCGCTTTCCCGGCCCGAAGTAAAGCTTAGTTAAGTAAGGTGCCAAGTGCCTGGCAGTCCCAGAAAGAGCCGATCAGGATTGGGGAAGGGAGAAAAGACAGTACGGAGGCAGCTGGCTAGGGTGCCGGGGAGAAAGCGCAGGCCCCGAGAGTCTGGGCCACCAAAGCATCTTGCAGACTGTGGTCGAGATCGTGAGGTTCCCGACAGGGCAATCTGGATGTGTCCAGAGCCGGAGGGATGAAGGCGGGGGGAGAGCAACGGGGTCGGGGTAGAAGAGGGGACCGGTCCCGGCTGTACCTCCAGCATCCAGTATGCCAGCATCTTCCGCATGTGCGGCTTGATCTCCTTCTGCACGCACTGGAAGTAGGAGGCTCGGGGCACGTAGCGCTCCTCCAGGCGGAGCAAGCTCTGCAGGACACGCTGGTCCCCGAGCAGCCGCGGGTCCGGCCCGGCCCGGGGCGCATGACGGGTGCCCTCGCAACACAGCAACTCCATACTGGGGCAGCACACGGGCGAGAGCGAGTGCGCGGACTCCGCGAGTCAGAGGAGAGGCGCCGGGCGGGAGGGAGAGCGCGGGGTGCGGGCGGGTCTGGCGCTGGCGCTGGCACTGTGCGGAGAAGCCCCAGCCCGCCCGCCACCCGCGCGCGCCGCTTCCCTGACAGGCGCCCCGCCCCTCGCGACGATGTAGCAACCGTGGAATGCTTGGACGTCGCAACGTTCCAAAGGGGCGGGGCCTCCGCGCGCGGACGGAAAGGGCTGGCGGGTGTTGTCACCACCCTCCCCGCCGCCCCATTGGTCCGGCGGGCTCTGGCCCCGCAGGCTTCCGGGCCCTCGGGGCCCTCTTGAGCAGCAGGGTGGAGAGAACTTTCTGGGAGGGTGCCTTCCCCATCAATGGGCCCTCCCAGGACTATAGCCACCCAGGAAAGTACTTGTTATTCATTCATTCTTGTATTCATCTCACTAAACTAGGCCCTTGCTCTAGGGAATGTGGTAATAGCTAGCTTTCAGAGTGACTGCTGTTCTGAAGAACAAAATGTGTGTGACTTAGAAGTTTTCACCAAAGCTCTGAGATAGGTCTTTGAAATATAGAAATTTATTACTATTATTATTATATTACTGTTGCCAGGCCTGATGGGGCGTAAATTTAATTCCAGGACCTTGGAGGCAGAAGCCGGCGGAGTTCAAGGCCAGCTTTGTCTATATGTGTGTAGAGTTCCAGGCAGCCAGGGCTTCATAGTGAGACTCTGTTTCAAAACAAAAATTAGCACGTGTGTGTGTGTGTGTGTGCGCGCGTGCGTGCGCGCGCGCGCAAGTCGCGCGTGTGAAGGTCAGAGAGAGGGCAACTTTGTAGAGTCAGTTTGCCCCTTTCACCTTTACAGGGGTTCCGGGGATTCATTGAGTTAGGTCTTACACTGTACAGGTCACGAAACTGAGGCGCAGCAACTGCAACAATCTTACTGTTGGTCTAACGTAGACATAGTATCAAGAAGCTGGCCATCTTGCTCCAGAACCTTGTCTGCTTAAACGAATTCCTCAGACCAGCAACAGTATCACCTGGGAGCTGCCTAGAAGCGCAGTTTCTGAGCCCAAGAGAGGATTCAGTGGATAAAAAGATCCTGCCGCCAGGCCTGACACCCCGAGTTCAATCTCCGGGACCCACAAAGTGGAAGGAGACAATCTCAACTCCCAAAGATTGCCCTCTGACCCTCACACCCACGCTGTAGCAACACCCCACAAGCCCCCCTGCCACACACACTAAAAAAAAATCTTTTTAAAGAAATGTAGTTTCTAAGGTCTGTTTTTTTAAAGACAGGGTCCGCCTGTAGCCCCTTGGCATTGAAGTCTATGTAGATTGAGTTGGCCTCGATCTCACAGCTCCACCTGCCTCTGGCTCTCCATAACTGTGATTAAAAGCAGGCACTAAGCTGCACTCAAGGTCTTGAGTAGCTCTGATGAAAATCAGCATATAAAAAGCCTTGCAAAGCCTGGGTGTGGTGGTACTGTGCTATAATCCCTGAACTGGAGAAGTGGTGGTTAGAAGTTCAGAAATTCAAGGTCACACTCCATTACACAGCTACTTGCAATCCAGGCTGGGCTCCATGAAACTGTCTCAATAATACCAAAAAATGTCATATACCTTAATGCAGACACACCCATATACACACAGGGGAGGAAAAAAAAGAAAAGCTGGGATATATCTCAGTTGGTAGAGTGTTTGCCTAGCATGCCCAATGCCCAAGGTTCAATTCCTAGTATTGCATAAATTAAGAATGGTGTCCCACACCTGTAATTCCAGCACTTGGGAGGTAGAGAGGGAGGAACAGAAGTCATCTTCGGAGCCTAGTGAGTTTGGGACCAGCCTGGGCTATTGAGATACTATCTCAAAAACAAACAAAAAAAGATCAGATTTGGTGACTTATGTTTATAATGCAAGGATTTGGGAGGCCAAGGCCAGAGGACTGAGGCTTTTACAGACCAGCCTAGACTAGAATGAGACTTTGTCTCAAAACTAAACAAAATCTCAGTTTATTGTAGAAGAACTGGGCAAGGTGGCACATGCCTATAATCCCAGCACTTTTGAGGATGAGGCAGGAGGATTGTAGAGAATTCTAGGCCACCCAAGGCCATATCAAAAGACTCAAAAAAAAAGGAAAGTAGAAAGAAAGGAAGGAAGGGAGGGAGGGAGGGAGAAAGGAAGGAGGAAGGAGAGAAAGAGGAAAGAAAGGAGGGAGAGAAAAGACTCAAAAAAAAAAGGAAAGTAGAAAGAAAGTAAGGAAGGGAGGGAGGGAGGGAGAAAGGAAGGAGGAAGGAGAGAAAGAGGAAAGAAAGGAGGGAGAGAAAAGAAAGATAAATGTAGTGGAGATAACAACCAAGAAGTCAAGACTTCACTTCTGGCTAAATTGACTGTGCAGTTCTAGTTTCTGTCTGGGGAAATTACCGGTGGCGAACTGTTCCTCTCTGAAGGAGTTTCTCTGGTGTGAGTTTCTTTGGTGTTCACACTGTATAGACCTAATCATCACCATTTCTCCTGCCTCTCAAACTTTGGGTTGCTTGCTTTGGAGTTCCCCCTGAAGCTGGATTCCACATAGCTAAGAGGCAGACCACAAAACTGCACAGAACTCTGCAGCAGGTCAAAATGAGAGGCGGCCTTGGGGACTCCTGTCTCTCCTGGGGGCCTGGAAACATGGGACTCACCAAGGGAGAATAACTAGAGAAATAACACTTTTTTTTTGTCTTTTTGAGACAGGGTCTCCCTGTTGCCCCTGCTGTTCTGGAACTCTCTACCTAGACTATGCTGGCCTGCGTCTGCCTCCCAAGTGCTGGGATTGAAGGTGTGCGACATGATGTTCGGCCGAGAAATAACACTTTTATAGAGGATGCAAGTTCTATGCTCTTTCTTGATGACTTGTTCATTACTGCTTTGGGTTTTTTGTTTTTTGTTTTGAGACAAAGTCTCACCTGTAGCCCTGACTAGTCTTAAACTCCTATAGTTCAGGCTGGCCTCAAATTCATGCCAATCATCCTGTCTTGGTCTCTGGAATGCTGGGATTACAGACACGAACCACTATACTTGGCTGTTGCTTTTGTAATATGATAAATTTTATTACAGTTTTCAAATGAAGAAAACATTCTTTTGTAGGAAAGTTAAAAGGACATAATAATCACTTGTAATTTCACCACCTGAGATAACCCTTTAAAATGTTCACTCACTCTGATGGCAGAGGCCAACTCCTAGGCAGGAAAATCATAAGTTCAGGGCCAGCCTACACTACAGAGTGAATTCAAGATTACTCTGGGCAATTTAGAGAGATCATCTTTAGTCTAGTGTGATGGTGCATTCCTTTAACCCCAGTACTCACGAGACAGAGGCAGATGGTGCTTTATGAGTTCTAGGCCAGTCAGTACTGATATATAGTGAAACCCTTTTGCAAAATTGAAAAAAAGAGAGAGAGAGAGAGACTATCTTTTAAGAGAATTAACAAGAGCTGGGCATGGTGGTGCACACCTTTAATCCCAACACTTGAGAGGCAGAGGCAGGCAGATCTCTGTGAGTTTGAGGGCAGCCTGGTCTACATAATGAGTTTCAGGCTAGCCAGGGCCACACAGTGAGACCCTATCTCAACCATCTCCACCAAAAAAAAATAACAAGAAGACTGGGGATATAGCTTAATGGTAGAGTTCTTGCAAGGTAGTGTATATGCAAGGACCTAGCTTCAATCCCTAGTACCAAATATATATAATTCCATCAGTGTTTAGCACTGGGCATGATAATATATGCCTACCCTGTAATCTCAGTACTGGGGAAGCTGAGTCAGGAAGATCAGGAAATAGGGTCCAGCCTAGGCAACATAGTGAGACTTTGTCTTTAAAAAAAATAATAAAAAGGCCAGGTCTAGTGATAATGTGCCATTGTTCCCAGCCCTCCGGAGGCAAAGGCAGCTCTGTGAGTTCCAGGCCAGCCTGGTCTACACACTGAGTTCCAGGCCAGCTGAAATTACAGGGAGACCCTGTCTCAAAAAGACCAAGAAAAAAAGAGAGAGAGAGAGAGAGAAAGAGAGATGAGAACTGAGGGTAGATCTGCCATAGAACACTTGAATACTTGTTCAGCTTAGATCAGGCCCTGTATTCAACCCTCTACACTGCAAATTACATACATACATGCATTACATACATGCATGCATACTTACATATACATACACACACACAAAGTAAAATGTAATTTTTAAAACATTTTAATACAACGAAAACTGGGCAGGGCTCTATCCCGGGCCCCTGTTCCCCTCCACCCCATCTCACCTCATGTCCTACACCTGAAGTATCTGTCCTCAATGCTCATCTTACTTCTTCATTTTTCCATGCAGCTCTAGCTCAGATCTGACCTCCTCCAGGCAGCTTTCCCAGAACACCCAGCTACAGGAAGTGGCCTCCAGGCTACCACAGGACCCTGCACAGGTGCTGTGTTTGGCTGTCTGGTACTGGCCCTGCTGTCTCCTTTCAGCCTGTGTGAGCACTAGGAAAGAGGAGGGTGATTTAGAGGCAGTAAGCCCATCTACATGCTAAACACCAAGCAAGGGGTCAGGATCCACCACTGTACCCTCAGATGGGAAGACAGAGGCCCCAGTGGATCAATTCAGTCCCTGAAGGTCATCTCCCCAAAGAGTAGGATTTCTTTGTTGAGTCTCATGTAGTCCAGGCTGGAATTGAACTTGCTATATAGTTGAGGGTGGACCTGATCTTCCTGCCTCTACCTACCAAATGCTGCAATTACAGGTGTGTACTGTCACACCCATACACTTTCTATATTTACTTACTTTTGTTTTGTTTTGTTTTGTTTTTAAGACAGGGACTCCTATAGCCCCAGCTGGCCTGGAACCTGCTATGCAGACCATGTTGACCTCTATCTCACAAAGATCCACCTGCCTCTATCTCCAGAGTGCTGGGATACATATGCACCAACACAACCAGATATTCCAAATGTCCTCTCCTTAAGGACAGGGATTATGTCCCATATACCCATGTGTCCTCTGCAGGATCTAACATATTTTTTTGTTGTTTGTTTAGTCTTTTTGAGACAGGGTCTCCCTGTAGTCCAAGCTGTCCTGGAACTAGCTATATAGATTGGGCTGGCTTTGAACTCATAGAGGTCCGCCTGCCTCTGCCTCCCAAGTGCTGGGTTTAATGGACTGCACCACCACCCCTAGCTTGGATCTAGAATCTTTTTTAAAGTGTTTTTTGTTTTGTTTTTTTTTTTAATTTTATGTGTATGAGTGTTTTGCTTGCATGTATGTATATGCACCACACACGTGCTTGGTGTCTGAATTGGTGTCTGAAGAGGCTAGAGGAGGGTATTGGATCCCCTGGAACTGGAATTATGGACAGTTGTGAGCTGCCATGTGGGTACTAGGAACTGAACTCAGATCCTCTGCAAGAGCAGCCATTGCCTTAACCCCTGAGTCCTCCCCACTTTTGTAATGTGAGTTCTGAGGTCCTTGCTGTGACATCCAACAACATAGCAGGCCTTTATGTACACTCAGTATGACCCAGAACTGAATATACTTGGGATGTATTAAATCACCTTATCTTCATAACATCAAGGGTATGTTACTATTAGTTTGCCCCTTTAGAATGGGGCCTGGGAAGAGGGGGTAACTTATACTCAGGGTGAGTGGCTAAGTAACTAGCGCAAGATCACACTGTAAATGATGGAGGCAGGCTGAAACCCATACAGTCTGGCTTCCCAGTTCATGCCCTTGTGTGTATGTGTGAGTGTTGCTGTGATTCAAAGCCAGGACCTTGTACATGCCAGGCAAGTATGCTGCCATTAAACTATATTTCTAGCCCCCAGGGCTCATTTTTATTTTAAAGCTTGAGGAACATTTTATTAGAGTCTGAGAAAGGAAAAAATAAAAATTAAAAAGACAAAACAAAACACAGGGGCAGGCAAGTATAAATCCTGGCGGCTGCCTGGAGGAGGGAGATGGAGAAGAGAGAGAAAGCCAAGCCTTTTGAGTTAGAGTAAGCAATGGAAACCTGTAAGCAGCTGTAGAAAAGAGGGCAGGCAGTGTCTTCAGAGAAAGCAGGGAGCAAGATAAGGGTCAAGGTGAACAGGCTTAGGGTTTTGGTCAGTACCCAAAGAAGAGAACACGACAGAGAAGAAAGAGAAGTGAACACATTTTTAGTTGGAACTCAGAAAAGTGGGCAGCCTTAGCAGGGAAGATCTGAAGGCTACAGCCTGCCCCGGGCTCTTAAATATGTCACGCTGTGGTTTTTGTGATGCCCCATGGGTAGATGTGGATTTATTCGTTGTTGAGCTATTAATTGAGGAAACTAGCACCCAGAGACAGTCCCATCCTAGAAGCTCGGGTGCAAGCCTGCAGCCTGGGGGTACAGGGTGGGAGTGCAGGGTGAACAGAGCTTTATCACAGTGCCTCTGCCATGTCTCCACTTAAGATAGCCTTTCCAGAGCCTCTCTGTCTTGGGGCCTTCAGGGCCAAAGAGCAGGCTAGCTGCATGAAGATTGGTTACTGAGGGGGCAGGTGGCTCGAACTTCAGTATCGATGTCCCTCAAAGGAACAGAACTAAGAAGACAAAGTGACCAAGCAAAATCAGGACTGGGAATATAGCTCAGTGAGTAGAGGGTTTGCCTAGCAAGCGCAATCCCCGGCAACACAGAAAACCAGTAGTGGTGGGGGTACCTGGTGTGCACTAGCAATTTCAGCACTTACTAGGTGGAGGCAGGAGGATCAGAAGTTCAAGTCCATCCTGGATACATGAGACCCTGTGTTTAAAAAAAAAACAAAACAAAACAAAATACACAATGACTGGGTGAATAAATCAAGGCGCTCCAGGCCAGGTGCATTCAATTACAAAGAGTTACTCAATGAAATACCAAATTAGAGGAGAGCTGGAATGGAATGTCACAGGCCAGAGGGAAAGCCCGAGGAGGAAGGACTCAGTACTTTCTTCCTCCTCTCAGGCCTTCAGCTCCGGACCTGTGGAATACCTCCACCTGAGAGCTGGAAGGGGGGGAATCAGGTGACCGGTGAGGCCCGGCCCATCACCCCCACGTACTACACCCTAGGTATTATTTTGAAAACCGATGAGATGACAGGGAGAGCCAAGCCAGATTTGGGGCTGGGATGAGGGGGTACCCCCACCCCAAACAGGAAAATACACAAGGCTCTCAGTTCAAAACCTGGGTCCACATCTTATGACATTGAGGAATGACTCAAACAGTGCTCTCGTCTGCTCTTTTTACCTAAAGACACTAATGGTCCTTACCCTACAGCCTTCTGAGGACCAAACTGCTAAATGCATCTTGCATGTCTGGGACAAGAACTACAAGGGTGATAGTTTCTAAACCAAGCATGGCAGCATGTACCTACAATCCCAGCACTCAGGAGGCTGAGGTAGGAGGATTACTGTAGATTTGTGGCCAACCTGGACTATAGAGTGAGACCTTGTATTCCTAATTCTCTTCCAAAAGAGGTAGTTTCTATAGTAATAAGTATGATTAGTCCCTCTTTCAAAAGTAACTTTTCCTGGGTAAAGGTCAAGAGTAAAGCACTTGCCCGGAATTCATGGGGCCCCTAGGTTCAATCTTCAGAACCACAGGAAGGAAAAAAAAAGTTAGCTGTGATTGTGGGACTTAAAAGCCAATCTTCTTGCTGGGTGTGGTGGTGCACACCTTTAATCCCAGTACTTGTGAGGCAGATCTCTGTGCCTTTAGGCCAGCAGTCTGGTCTACATCTCAGGATCCAAACCAGCCAGGACTGCTTAGAAAGACCCTTTTTCAAACACACACCACAGAGAAGCAGTAAGGCTTGAACTTCCATTCCCCTCCTTGGGTGACCCCAGAGAACCCCACTTATAGCACCCCAGCTCCTTCCCTGTGAAGAGAACCCAGATACTGTAGGCACTTCGGGTGACCTGTTAGGAAGTCAGACCAACAAGGTACGGAGGTTAGTCTGCTAAGGGGCTTCTGTAAATGAGGCAGAGAAGGAAGGAAATTTCTTTGCAGCTCTGTAGGATAATAGAGTAAAAGTAAAATATGCCAATAATTATGGAACACTATGTGCCAGGTACCAGTCTAAAGAGTCTAAAACAGGAAAGCTCATCTGTTGAATCCGAACGATATCAAACTTGGAACAAAGTGTTACTATCATCTCATTTTATAGAGAGGTTAAGCAATTTACCCATTTGTCAAACAGCTATAGGCTTTGAGGCCAGCGTGGGATCAAACCCAAGGTCTCATACCAATACTAACAAGCTACATTCCTATCCCAAAGCTGCTGTGAAGTCCTGACTGCCCTTGATCTCACAAAGATCCACCTACCTCTGCCTCCCAAGCGCTGGGATCAAAGGCGTGCGACACCCTGCTGGGCCCAGGGCCACAGTTTTTACCACTGTGCTGTGGTATCTGGAGCAGCTAAGGCCTTGTGGCAGTGAAGAGAGGAGCCAGACAACACTTGAGGGTGACCAGGGTAAATCTCTCTCCCTGGTCACATGGTTGAGCTACTGATTAATCCTGAACCTACTTCTGGACTTTTGGGGGTTTCGTTGTTATTATTTGTTTTTAACATTTTATTTATTATTTTTATTTTATGAATATGAGTGTATTGCCTACATGTATGCAAGTGCACTCATGTGTGCAATGTACAGTGCTCATGGAGGTCAGAAGAGGGGGTCAGATCCCCTGGAACTGGTGATATGGATGGTTGTTAGCTGCCATGTGGGTGCTGGGATTTGAACCTAAGACTTCTGGAAGAGCAGCCAGTGCTCTTAACCACTGAGCCATCTCTTTAGCCCTTCTGGACTTTTTATATGTGAAATAATGTATGATCCTTATTGGTTAAGTGACTTCAACTGCAAGTTCTTTTCTCCTCTACCACCTAGACAATGACATAGCCTTCAACAGCAGAGAGGCGGAGTCCTACCAGACATTCAAGACGGAAGTCATGCCAGCACCAACACACACACTAAATTTTTAAATTCTTAATTTATTAAAAATTAGTCAATGGGGGACTAAAAGATAGCTCAGAGGTTACAAATACAAACTGCCCTCACAACTGCTCACCCCAGCAGCCACAGAAGGCTGCTCGTAATCACCAGTGATTCTGGCCTCTTGGGCACCTGCACTCACATCTACAAACCCACCTGGAAGGCACTAATTAAAAGTGAAATAAATCTTCTCGAAAAATAGTCACTTAAGAGACTGGAGAGATGGCTCAGAGGTTAAAAGAGGTTCTGCTCTTCCAGAGGACTTGAGTTCTGTTCCCAGAGCATGAGTCGAGCAATTCACAACCATGTGTAATACTAGATCCAGGCAATCTGCTGACATCCTTTGCTGATCCCCTTGGGCCCCTATATACATATGCATATACACTTATTGATACACATTACACATAAATGAAAATAAAATCTTCAACTAAAAAATGTCACTTCAGGGCTGGAGAGATGGCTCAGCAGTTAACAGCACTGGCCGCTCTTCCAGGTTCAGTTCCCAGCACTCACACGGCAGCTAACAACTGTTTGTAACTCCAGTTTCAGGGAATCTGACAACCTCTTCTGACCTCCTTGAGCACTGTACAACATGGGTGCATTTACATACATGTAGGCATTACACTCATACACATAGAATAAAAACAATAAATATTTTTTTAAATAGCCACTTAATAAAATGCACTCACTCAGCCTCTGTTCATAACTCAGGAATCACTACCAAGTACAAGAAATGTGGGCTGGAGAGATAGCTCAGTGGTAAGGAGTGCTTACCACTCTTGCAGAGGATCCAAGTTCAGTTCCCAGCACCTACATCAGGAGGCTTATAGCTTCCTAGAACTCCAGTTTCAGGAGATCTGACAGCCTCTGGCTTCCCTGGGCATCTACAACCACACGATGCACATAAACTCAAGCAGCATATATACATATCCACAAATAAAAAATAATAATTCTTTTAAAGATTCAAGAAAAGGTAAGTGCTGAGCTTAAGCCAGCCAACCTCCCTCTTTAGAGCCATCATTTGGATAGATGTAATTAGTAAATCTGTGTCGGCATCTCAGCGGATAACCTCAGATGTGCACTAGGACTTTCAAGAACTAGAGATAGCCCAGGAAGGGTAAGGTCACATCAGTCTCAGAGAGTCCCCATTTAGCAGCAGCACACAGTGCACTGGCCTGGAGACATTCCCCAGGCAGAGCCTAGGGCCATGACCCCCACTTCAAGGAAGCATCTCAGGCATACCCAGGTAACCTGTCTCAACTCATTTTTAAACTCTTTCTATTTCTCTCTCTCTCTCTCTCTCTCTCTCTCTTTCTTTGGGGGGGTGTATATGTAGGCATGTGTGTCCCACAGCTCACATGGAGAAGTCAGAGGGCAACCTCGTGCTGGCCCTCCCCTCCCATTTTGTTTGAAACAGAGTCTCTCTTGTTCATACACCCCAGTCTAGAGCCTAGAGCCTAGAGGCTAGATCCCAGAATTCATTCACCTGCTTCTACCCCCTTCATCTCTCCATGGGAGCATTGGGATCACAGATGCACATTACCACATCCAGGTTTAGGTGGGCTCTGGAGATCCAAACTGAGTTCCTTGTGCCTGCATGCCATCTCCCCAGCCCTGAACTTCTTTGTTTGTTTGCTTGTTTTATATTGTTGGTTTTTCATTTATTTTTAAAAAATGTTTTTTTTTGTATATAGTGTCTCCTGTAGCCCCAATGGGCCTAGAACTATGAAGACCAGGTTAGGCTTGAATTCACAGACATTCACCTGCCTCTGTCGCCTGAGTGCTGGGATTAAAGGTGTGCACCACCATGCTTTGCCCCCTCAATTCACTTTCTTAATATTTTATCATTTTGTTAATTTTATGTGTATGACTGTACTGCTTGCATGTAAGTATACCTGTGTCATGAAATGCCTGAGGAGGTCAGAGAAGGCATTGGATTCTCCTGAAACCAGAGGTACACAAGGTTGTTAGCAACCATGTGAGTGCTGGGAATGGAACCCAGGTCTCCTGCAAGAGCAGCCAGTATTTTTAACCACTAAGCCATCTCTCCAAGCTCCGCAACCCCAATTCATTTTTACAATAACAATAATTCCAAAACCCAATAAGAAGCCGGACATCAGAAAAATACGCAACAGCCTGAGCAAAGCAGAGATGGATGGGCACTTCCTCAATCCGACACTGGGAATCTACTAAAGCCATAGAGCAAGATCTCATTTAACTAGAATACATCAGAAACACTGAACATTCCAGGCCAATTGACAGAACTTCCATGGCCTTAGCAAAGGCTGAGAATGACCAAGGTATACTGGAAATCACAAGACCATTTGTTTTCAGTGTTCTGAAGATAGGACTCCATCTTTCCACCCTTCCATCAACTCATGCGTTTCTTCAGTCCTCTGACTTTAAACCCTGGTACCATCTTGGATTCCTTCCTTTCTTTGACTACCTGATCCAGTCTGTTAGGGAGTGTAACAAAATCACTGCCTAAAATCTCTTAAATCCTACTTTTCCTGTTCATCTATTTGTTTGTTTATTTTGAAACAGGATCTCCTGCCTCTACCTCCCAAGTGCTGGGATTAGGATATGCATTACCATATCCAGCTGTCCACTAGACTCTAAGCAGATTTCTCAAAACTTACCATCAAATAAACAGCAGAGAAAAGGGAATGCATTTGAGGAAGCCAATACCATGGTTAAATCTTGCCCACTGGTATTTTCAAGTCTTTATATTCTATATATACATTAAATATGATATATATGTGTGTGTTCTATACATACATTTGGGATTCTGGTCCAACCCTAATTGCTACAACATGTAAGTAATGGCTTCTAGGGGCTGGAGAGATGGTTCAGCAGTTAAGAGAACAGGCTACTCTTGCAGAGCTCGGTTTCCAGCACCCACATGGTGGCTAACAACCATCTGCAACTCCAGGTCAAGGGGATCTGATGCCCACTTCTGGCTTCTGCAGGCATTGCATGCACATAGTAGGCAAAACAGTCATACACATAAATTTTTTTAGAAAATATGACTTCTAACAAAAAACTTAATAAAATTCTCTTTCAAAAATTTTTATTCCATTTATTTATATGTATATGTCATGGGGTGGGGGAGAACACAGGCCACAGTGTTGTGTAGAGGTCCAAGGACAGTTTGCAAGAATTTGTTCTCCTTGCCTTCTTCCACGTGGGTTCCTTTACCTGCTGAGCCATCTTGGTGCTTACTGTTGAAGAAACATGAACTCCAGGCCATATACGTCATCAAAGAGACAGAGGACCCTAGTTTGAAAGGCTGGGCCCCCTGTGCTTTTGCAATAATCTCAAAAGCACCCCAACTTCACATTGCTCCCAGAAAGATCCTGATCGATGGCCCAAGGCCATCAGATTAATCTCTCTGAGACACTCCTTTCATCTCCAGTCCAAGGCCCTCCTTATCAGGTGAAATTTAAAAGTCAACCAGCCCGGCTTTGAAAGTTCTCTTCTGAGAGGCCCCAGCTGCCCCATCCAATTTTATCTCCTCCCCAGCACTCCAGCCCACCTAGGGCTTATCACTCACCACTGGCTTCCTCCTCCTTTCTCCAGCCTCAGCCCCTTCCTGAAAGCCTTGCTGGTCCAGAACTTCCAGAAGCTTTCCGGGCTGTAGGATGAAAGATCAGGGGCAACCAGTTAATAAGTTTTCTAAATTATTCTCATTGTTTACTGTAATAAATCCTCTTTTCCCACAAAGATTCAATACCTTCGGGGGGGTGGGAGACAGTTGCAAAATTGCTTAGTCTGCCAAAAGAGGTATTCTGCCTAAAGATGGGTGCTATGGTTACTGGTAATGCCCCTGCTTACCTGGTTCTCCCTCCATCTGGTTTCAGTCATTCATACTTGGAAAATCCAATTTAAGACTCTCATACCATAGGGTTTAATTTTTGTTTGTATATTTTGAAAGCAAAAAGAAAAGAGTTTTTAGAAAAAAAAATCTAGAAACCAAGGAGATGGCTCAGAAGGTAAAAGCACTTGCTGCCAAGCCCGACCACCTGAGTTCAATCCCTGGGTCCCACAGGATGGAAGGAGAGAATCGACCCTGCGAGTTAGTATCCTCTGATCTCCACAGGCACGCTGTAGCACTCATGAACCCACCCAGTACACACACAGAATGGATGGACGGATGAATAAATAAATAAATAAAATTTAAAGAAAAAGAAAAGATCCACACTTCCCCCAAACTCACTAGCTACTGCAAAGGACTTATTCAGGAAAGGAAAGTGAATTTTATTCATCCTTGAACTCATTCTACAAGTCTTTGTTGAGACTCTGTGAAACTCAAGATCATCCTGAGTCATGAACAAGGCAAAGACAAATAAAAGCTGTTTTGCTGTATGTGTTTTAAACAAAGCTTCAAGTAACCCAGGCTAGCCTCAAACTCTATGCAGCTGAGAATGACCCTGAATTCCAGATCCTCTTCCTGCTCTCATTGCCCAAGTTCTGGGATTATAGGGGAGAGGGGGGGGGAGGGGGGAGGGGGAGGAAGAAGAAGGAGGAGAAGGAGGAAGAGGAAGAGGAGGAGGAGAAGAGGAGATGATGATGATGATGATGATGATGATGATGATGATGATGATGACAATATTCTTGCTCTGGGCTGCAGGCATACCAGCACACCCAGCTTAGTACTTTTATCTTAAAGAGAAAACATTGTCCTGGATGGATTAAGATACACTGCTTTCTTTCTTAATAATTTACTTTCATTTTTTTGAGATAGAGTCTCATTTTGTAGCCTAGGCTGACACCTGAATACTGGGATAACAGACTATACCACCATGTTCAGCCTTTATTTTTTATTTTATTTATTATTTATAGGCATGGCTTTATTTATTTATTTATTTATTTATTTATTTATTTATTTATTAGTAGGGTCTCACTATGCAGCTCTGGCTACTCTGGAACACATATATGTAAACCAAGCTGGCCTCAAACTCACAGAGATTCCCCTGTTGTCTGCCTCCTGAGTGCCGGGATCATAGGGGAGTATGAACTCTCTCGCCTGGCTCATTTAAAAATATTTTATTTATTATTTTATGTGTATGAGTATATTGTCTGCATATAGGTAGGTGTACCTGTATCATGCAATGCCATCGGAGGTCAGAAGAAGGTATGGCAGCCCCTGGAATTGCAGTTACAGATGGTTGTTAACCACCATGTGGGTGCTGGGAATCGAACATGGGTCCTCTGCAAGAACAGCCCATGTTCTTAACCTCTGGGCTATCTCCCAGCCCCTCATTTAAAAATTTGTATGACATTTTGTTGATTCATTTGTTTGTATGTGTGCGGCATGCATGTGCCAGTGGAGGTCAAATGGTAACGTGTGGGATTCAGTTCCTTCCTTCTACCCTGTGGGTCCTGGATCTCAAACTCAGATCTACCGGTTTGGCAGCAAGTGCCAATAAGCCATCTTATCCAACGGGGTCTCTCTCTCTCTCTCTCTCTCTCTCTCACCTTTTGAGGTAGAGGTGGTTTTCTTTCTTTCTTAAGCCTTATTAACCTTTTTTACCTAGTGTGATGGAGTCTTACTATATAGCCCATGTGGCTGCAAACTTGTGATTGTCCTGTTCCAGTCTCCCACTAAGATTACAAGTGTACACCACCTCGCTCAGCTGCTATTCCATTATTTTTATTTTTATTTTTTAATAGTGTGTGTGTATGTGTATGTGTGTACATGCACGTGCTTGTGGTGCATATGGTGTACATATGAGTGCAATATGCATATGGAGGTCAAAGGATAACTTTGGGGAATCAGTTCTCTCCTTCCACCATGGGTTCTGAGGATTTGAACTCAGGTCCTCAGGCTTAGCAACAAGTGTCTTTACCTCCTGAGTCATTTTGCCACCCTCCTGCCCCAATTCTTTTTTTTTTTTTTCTTTTAAAGAAAAATAAAAAGGAACATCTCAAAATAAAAAGTAAAAAGCGGACTAGGGATTTAGTTCAGTGCTGGAATGCTTGCCTAGCATATACAAGGTTCTCATATTCAGTCCCCCAATATGGCAAACAAACAAACAAAAACACAATATAAAAATGCAGTGCCAATATCTGCTACAACCTGCATGAACCCCAGATCAGAGAAACTAGACTCGAAAGCCACATGCTGTATGAGTCCATTTATGCGAAATACACAGAATAGGAAAATCTGTAGACCCAGGCCTGGTGGTATAAGCTCAGCACCCGGGGGAAGATCAAGAGTTCAAGAGCTTCCTCAGCTAGGAAGAAGTTCCAGGACACCCTGGGCTACCTAGGGACGTACCATCTAAAGAAGGGAAAATTTGGGACTGGAGAGATAGCTTGGTGGTTAAGAGTGTGTAATGCACCTGTAGGGAAGCTGTACCCTTTAAATTACAACACTCAGGCAGAGGCAGATGGATCTTTGTGAGATGGAGTTCAGCCTGGTATACATAGGGGCCAGTTGGGGACGTGGGGAGTCTCTGTCTCAAACAGACACAAAACAAAAAATAGCTATAATGTTCTTTCAGAGGACCTGAGTTCAAGTCCCACATCAGGCAATTTTCAGCAGCCTGTATCTACAACACTGCACTCACATGCAACACTCCCTTGACCACACAGACACATAATTTATAAATAAATAAAAATAAATAAATAAATTTTTTTTAAAAAAAAGAAAGTAAAATCTGTAGGCACAGAAAGTAGATTTGTAGACCTGCTGGCCAAGCAGCCCGGACAAAAACAATGGACTTCGGATTCAGAGAGAGCCTGTCTCAAGGTGACAGAGCATGCAACAAGTGTGTGAGCACCAGAGCACATACATGAACACACATACATACATACATACCACACACAAACACTCCACACACACACACTACACAAAAAAATCAAAAGGGGTTTTCAGTCTGGATAAGAGATTTTTGATCTCTAGGACTGTATGATAGAGACGCTGGGTCAGACAGACTCAGCTCTCAATCTCTTCCTTCTTCATGTGCGACCTGGAGGAAATCATCCCATTCCTTACCTGCAAACTAGGGTAGTAATGACTATGCCAGAGAGTTGTAAGAGTCCCCAACTACCCCATGCAGATACTTACACCAGCAAAAATAGAATACAGAGACCAGCGAGATGGCTAGGTAGGTAAAGGCTCTTACTGTGTAAACCTGACAACCTGAGTTCGATCCCCAGAACCCATGTAAAGGCAGAAAGACAGAGTTGACTCCACAAAGTTGTCCTCTGACCTCCACATGAGTGCCACAATCCTGACACACCTTTTACCCACACACAATAATGATAAATAAAATTTTAGAAGTGGCGAGATGGCTCATTGGCCACCAAAACTGATAACCCAAGTTAGATCCCTTGGACCTACATGATGGGAAGAGACAGATAACTCCAGCAAGTGGTCCTTGGACCTCCACAGTTTGTGTGTACACACACATGTGCATACAAATAAATGTAATAAAAATTTTTAATGAGATATAGAATGGATGGATGGATGGACAGAGTGATGGGGAAGTGGATGAAACATGTCTGAAGTAACTCAAGATTCAGAGAGCAAATTAGACCCCTTCCTTGAAATGAGTGCTCCATGCAAAGCAGAAGACCAAGGCCACATTGCTACCCACTCTTCCTGCCCCTTCAGGCTCCTCGCTGGTGTGCTGACCCTCTAGTGCACATCCATGGACAATGATGGGGACAGATCAACAGCCCCACTCTCATGAGTTTCTCTTTGGCAGCAGATGGCTGAGCACATGGCATGGAGGAGGACAGCCACAGAAAGATCGTGGAAGCCAGCCCAGGCTGAGCAAAAGCATCCGGCCTCTGAGCAGATAACTGAGCGAGGTCAGCTCTGTTCTCCCCTTGACATGAGGTCACCATTGCTGACATCAAGTGCCGAGAGATGCCAAAGAGTCCCAGAAATGCCCTGACCAACATTCTCCACTATTTTTTTCCCCCTGAGGTAGAGTCTCATGTAGCTCAGGCTGGGGTTGAACCTGCTACATAGGCAAGGATGACCCTGAATGCCTGATCCTCTTGTCTCTATCCCCCAAGTGCTGGGATTAGAGGCATGGGCCGCTGTGCCCTGCCATTCACATCTTTCGCCTCCTCTACCTACTTGTCCTCCACTAGCCTATGTGAAGCCAAAGCCCTGTTGTCTCCTTGAACACGGCCCCTCATTCATGAATCCTCCACTTTCATGTTTCCCCAGCTCAAATCTCCACTCCGAACTCGCAGCTGACATCCCCGTATGGATGACACACTGACGCCCTGTACTCTAGATGCTCCAGACCCATCGTTGGTATTTGTGTCCATTAACCTGGATTTGCTCAGTCACCCAAGCTATAAATGTCCGTATTTTTCCTCAACTCCGACATCAATCTATTAGGCAAGTCCAGTCTCTACTGTTTCTGAAATGCCTCAGGAATCTCGTCTTTCTACTTGCTGCACAGGCATTCCTATCTAACACTAGGACTGGTGCAGTAGTCTCTCTGTCTCCAGACTCTAACCTATGCTCCCCACAACTGTCATTACAATCTTTCAAAACTTTCAGGAATGTACATGTGCATTCTTTGCTTCTTAAAAACCTTGGAACCTTTATGTCTACAGGATAAAATCCAGACTTCACAAGGTTTTGGAGTCACCTAACTCTACCCTGAAATATGCGAAGCAGGCTATTAGAACAAAAAAGAAAGCGCTTTATGGAGCTGTGATCTGAGGCCACATTCTCTCTTGCATTCACTTTCTCTATACAGAAACACCTAGACTCAGGCAGGGTCAGTGAATGCACCCTGCATTGATACATTTGTGTTGACTCAATGCCCTTATCCCATCTCCCTCTTTCTGGAAATGCTCCATACCCTTCAAGGCCAGCTCAAAGGCCTTTTGCAAAGAGCCTCAGTTCTCCCTACTGAAACTGGAAGGAGGAGGTGAGGTGAGACACTGTGGTTACCCACAGAGACCTCCCTAATGACTGACCAGTGAGCAGGGAGCTTGACTGATAAACACCTACATTTCAGAGCCGCGTTCTCAGCTTTGCCGGAGCATGCTCGCCGAGACTGGAGAGGGCAGACACAATTGTCTCTGATAAAGGTCACAGAAACAGATACACTGAACAAAAAGGGCAGAGTGGACTAGTGATCTTGAATCCTCCTAGGTGACCAGCCTATGCTTGTCTTGACCTGGAAGGCTAAACCACAAGAAGAGGGCAGGGTGGCAACCTTCCAGACAGAACTAGACAGGGGCAGAGCAGGGGCTGGCCTGGGAAGCAGCGCCCATCACCAAGGGGTTTCCAGGTGAGAGAATGTGAACAGTGACTCAAAAGTTGTGTTTGTTTTGTTTTGGGTTTTTGGTGGGGTCAGGTCTCACTGAGCAGCCTAGGCTGTCCTTGAATTCACTATGTAGCCTAAGATGGCCTCAAACATACAACAATCCTCTCTTGCTTCAGATTCTTGAGTGTTGAGATTCCAGGGATGTATCATCATGGTTTTGTTTTGTTTGAGATAGTCTCATGTAGCCCAGGCTAGCCTTCTTGAATTCTTGATCCTTCCACCTCTATCTCCCAAGTGCTAAGGTTGTAGATATACATCATTATGCCCAGGTTGAAGCCTTTTTGGAAACTGACACATACTGGCCAGGTATGGCAGTACACATTTTTAATCCCAGAAGCAGAGGCGGACAGATCTCTGTGAGTTTGAGGCCAGCCTGGTCTATAAGTGAGTTCCAAGTCAGCCAGGGCTACAGAGTGAGATCCTGTCACAAAACAAACAAACAAATAAATAAATGTACAATATTACCATGCATGCATGCAACTACATGAATAAGTTCCACTGTTCTATGCTAGAACGTGGGACAGTAAAAGTTAATAATTTGCAGTATATTTTAAACTTGTTAAAGGGTTTTAATCAGGACCAGAAACTGAATACTATATACATTTAGGGTCTGAAGATGTGTAAGTAGCTAGCAGTTAAGAGGTTCTTGCAGGGGGCTGGAGAGATGGCTCACAAGTGAAGAGCACTGGCTGCTCTTCCAGAGAACCAGAGTTCAGTTCCCGTACCCACAACTGACTGTAACTCCAACTCCAGTGGGATCTGACACCTCTGCTGTCTGTTTGTGCACATATCCACACACAGATACACGTACACGTACATACACATAATAAAAATGAAATCTTTAAACAACGAAAAATAAGTTCTTGCCACAATATCATAAGACATTCCAAGACTGACGATAGTCTGGGCCTATATTTTAAACTTGGAGGCTGAAATAGGAGGACCAATAATGCAAGACCAGCCTGGGCTAAACAGCAAGACTCTGTTTCAAAACAAACAATAAGAGCTAGGCATGGCCGCACAGGCCTTTAATTCTAACACAAGAGAGGCATCTAACACAAGAGAGGCAGAAGCAGGCAAGTCTCAGTGAGTTCCAGGCTAGCAGAGGCTACAGAGAGACCCTGTCTCAACAAGACAAAAACAAAACAAAACGGTAACAGTCAGCGAGGAAACTTCTTTTCTTTGTATTTGTTTAATTATGTATGGTGTGTCTGTGTGTGTACAGCTCAGAGCAGACTCGAAGGACTTCCTTCCTTCCTTTCTTCCTTCCTTCCTCCCCCTCCTTCCTTCCTTCTTTCTTTCTTTCTTTCTTTCTTTCTTTCTTCTGTTTAGCTTTCAGGTCCATCAGGCTGCCAGCAAACACCCTTTACCAGCCAACCCATCTTACTGGCCTCAGTCAGGAAACTTCTAAGCCCCCGGCTGGAAGGTGAACTCGATCCATTATGAGGACATTTTTCACTGGTTCACAATTGGTCTTAACATTGAGTCTGGACCTTTGAAGTCCTGGGCACAGAGAGCTGAGGCCTGGGGCAGACACTGGCATCTAAGGAACATGGAAGAGTTAGAAATCAGCAAACATCTACTTTGAAGGGGCGGGTGGAGAAGACGGTATCACAGAAGTTACCAGATAGTGGGGAGGTCAGGGGAAAGAGTTAACATTAGATCACAAGATCACCCCTTGCTGGGCAGGACCCTTCCTTCCAATAATCTCTGGGTTCTAGTTGGACTGACTTGTCCAGCAGGCTCATCCCCAGGACACATTCTTCTTTTAGATATGCTAACGCAGGCCAAAGGGTAAAGGTCGAGGCTTGCTCAGCCTCAAAGCCTTTGTGTCTCTTTCAATCGGGTTGCATATCTTTGCTCTGACCCATTATGTACCGATTTTATAGTTCACATCCGAGCTAATCTTCATTTCAGTTTCTGGGAAGATTCCACCAGACTGACTTCCTGCGGTGTGAGATGTGGTAAAATAAGGAAGTAGAGGCAGATCTGGATTCAAATAGGGACTCTGCTGGGTAACCTTGGCCTTAGCTTTTTGCTTCATTGTTCTTGCCTATAAAGCAGGGATAGTCTAAATTGCCTGGTGGGTGGATGAGAGAGAATATCCAGTTTATGGTGTGTACTGTTAATATTGTGTTTACTGCTCCTCCGGGTGTGGTGGCACAGGACACCAGTTATGGTGGCTGAGTAGGATGGTGAATTTTAAGACAGCTCTGGGCTACAGAGTGAGACTCTATTTTAAAAAGTTTGCGGGGGGTGGGGGGAGTGCTAGGGGGGTGGGGGAGGGGGGAGGCTGGAGAGGTGGCTCAGCAGTTAAGAACACTGGCTGCTCTTGAATAGGCCCCAGGTTTGGTTTCCAGTACCCACGTGGTAGCTAACAACCATCTGCAACTGCAGTTTCAGAAGATCCTTTTCTGACCTCCACATGTACATGATGAACTTTATGCACATGTAGGCAAAACATTCTTACACACAAAATATTTTCTTTTATTTTAAAAAAGAACAAAATAATAATTCTGTTCTTCACCCATAAAAAGTATTCTGAATCTTAACCCTAGGTGATAGACTGATTTATAATACTGGCCCTCTTGCATGCTAAGGAAACACTCTAACCCTTTATCTCTTCAAAAAGTATCATGAGAAAGTCTTTTGTATGCCGGGCATAGTGGTCTACACCTTTAATCCCAGCACTCAGGATGCAGAGGCAGGTAGATCTCTGTGACTGAGGCCAACTGGTCTACACAGCAGGTTCCAGGCCAGCTGGGGCTACAGGGAGGCGCTATCATAAAAAGACCAAAAAACATTTTTGTGGTTGTGGGTGTTTTTATGCTATGTGTGTGTATGATGTGTGCATATGTGTAAATGTGTGTGCACCAGTGGGTATACTCATGCTTGGGGAGCCCAGAGGAAAGACTTCGGATGTTTTCTTCTAACACGCTCTGCCTTATTCCCTTTATACAGGGTCTCTCACTAAACCCGAAGCTGGCTATTTTGTCTGGGCTGGCTACCAAATCGGCTCCCAGTCTCTGATCCTCAATATTGAAGCTCTAAGCAGATGTAGGCATACCTGGATTTTTATGTTTGAAATCAGCCTGGGCTACATGAAACTCTATCTCAAAAGATAAAAACAAACAAACAAGTCAAATCCAGAATTACTACACAGGATCAGCAAAGCTGTTTCTTTGTGGGTGCCTTATCTATCCCATACTGGAAACTCTCAGAGGGTCAGCCCCTCATAGGGTGGATATAATTATTCCCAAATCAACAATCTATTGAGTCAGGCTTCTTCATCTATAACAATAATCTCATTATCAAAGGGCAACTCAAGCTTCCTAATTTATTAATGTATTCCCTCATTTGCAGTTGGCCCCTAAGCCCTCCATAGCGTGAATAATTGAGAATTCACAAAAATTCTGGGTCTGGACTAGGACAAATGAAAAGACATCCGGGCACAGTAGCTTGAGCCTGTAACCACAGTCTCTGGGAGGTGGAGGCAGTAGAACCAGGAGTTCGAGGTCATCCTCAGCTATATAGAAATTCAAGGACAGCCTGGGCTACAAGTGACCCAATCTACAAAAAGAAAGAAAAGTTGGGCATGGTGGCACACACCTGTAATGTCACCATTCAGGAGGCTGGGGCTAGAGGATCTCCCCAAGGCAGCTTGGCTATGGACCCCAGTGAGAGAAAGAGAGAGAGACGAGAGAGAGAGAGAGAGAGAGAGAGAGAGAGAGAGAGAGACCATTCGACTCAAGTCTCCTCCAGGAACTTACAGTTCCATAATTAATAATAACAGTTATTATTAATAATAATAATAATAATTAATAATAACAGTTCCATAAAATTCATCTGCACCAGCTTTATTCTAAGCACTTTTATTTTTATCACTTTCTATAGATGTGTGTGTGTTCTTGTCTGAGGGGGGAGTGTAAATGTGTGTGTGTTCTTGTCTGAGGTGAG
The DNA here is from genome assembly GCA_035773235.1 of Eospalax fontanierii. Classification (NCBI taxonomy): domain Eukaryota; kingdom Metazoa; phylum Chordata; class Mammalia; order Rodentia; family Spalacidae; genus Eospalax; species Eospalax fontanierii. Next base: position 9,220,459 of record CM069549.1, read on the forward strand.
GTATACCTGTGTGCGTGTGAAAGCCAGAGGGCAATCTTAAACATCTCTTCTCAAACAACATTCACTTTTTTCTCTTTTTGAGACAGAGTCTCTCACTACCTGGAACTTGTCCTGGAACGAGGCTGGCTGGCAAGGGAGCCCCTGGGATCAGTCTGTCTTTGCCCTATCCCGGTGCTGGGTTTAGAGCTCATGACACTCCCCCTAGCTTTTTCACATGGGTTTTGGGAATCAAATTTAGGTCCTCATGTTTTTAAGGCAAGCAATTTACCAACTGGCCCAGCATATCTATCTATCTATCTATCTATCTATCTATCTATCTATCTATCTATCATCTATTATCTATCTATGTATCATCTATCTGTCTGTCTATCATCTACCTATATCTATTTATCATCTATCATCTGTCTATCTATCATCTATCTATCTATCTCATATATATCAAATGTATTTTTTATTATCCTTTGGGGTTTTTTTTTATTCTAACTATGCAGCCCTGGCCTGGAGCTCACTGTGTAGACCAGGCTGGCCTCTAACTCACAGAGATCCATCTTCCTCTGCCTCCTGAGGGCTGAGGTTAAAGGTGTGTGCCACCTCAGCCATCACAAATGTATTTTAATGTTTATTTTCTTCCTCTTTCTCCCTTCCTCCTTTCTCTTTCCCTTCCTCCCTCCCTTCTTTTTCTTTCCAGCTTCTTACTAGGTAGCACTAGCTGGGCTCAACTTTACTATGTAGACTAGACTTGCCTCACACTCACAGAGATCCACCTCTTCCTTTGTGGAGTGCTGGGATTAAAGATTTGCACCACGCCCTGTTCAGCAATACATATATTTTTTATATTTTAAAGTTGGGTAAGAGAATATTAATGTATTTAAATCAGAAAATAAATGTATCCAACATTAGAACTTTCTTAGCAAACAGCTCTTAGATGATTTCTTAAAGTACTCAAATGGATTGCTATCCCCACTCTGTAGATGAGTAAACTGAGGCACAGAGAGGCAAGGTAACAGGGTGGTAAGAAGTGGAGGTAGAATTTGAACCCAGATAATTTGGGTCCAAACTTTGGATTTAATGACCACATTAAGTGGATCCCAGCAGCCCAGAATCAGGGACAGGATGTGGAGGAAGGAAGCCTGGTGCTGTCCCTAAGCCCAGCGAGGAACCAGAGGAGGCAGCAGACTGAGGGATGCAGCTGACCACAGGCTGCAGATTTCCTGGATTCCCTGGCAGAGGAATGCAAGCCATGAAAGGGAAATTCCTTCCGGAAAAGAACACATTTCTGAGGGATTTGTGTTTTTGTTACCTCATCTCTGATTTCAGACCCCTGGTGTGTTCGCTGAGTCAAGGACAACATCTTGAAAGAGATACTAGGCAGAGGCTGGTGTCAGTCTCTCTCCCGGTGACACTGGTCACCGAAGGGGCCAAGCACTTCCTGCCCTGGAGGTCTGGCCACCAGACGGCAAAACTTGCACTGGCCAAGAAGCTGCAACCTCCACTGTCCATCTTCCTCAGCCTCCCCTCTGGCTCACCATTAATAAATAACAACATGAACGAGCTCCAAGACAGAAATTTAAGTACTTAAGCAATTCATTTGCAGATCCCTTATTGAAGGCTTTGGAAGGAGACGCCCCAGGATTTGATTTCCAGCCCCACCGCTTATGATCCGGGTGGAGGGACTGAGCCTCGGCTGCTTCATCTGTGGAGCGAGGCTGCATTTCATTTCAGCCTACAAGCATGAGCAAGTGTTGAGTGAGGTGTACAGAGCTTGGCCTATGGTGGGCATTCCATGGACTGGCTGCTACTGTGTGCCCAGAGCACTGTCAGGGGATGCACATCAAGGACACACCTGGGCCCTCTGGGAGCTCCAGGAGGGAAAATCATTGAATCACTGCCATGAGCTGACTGATGCAGGACAGGGTGGTTCTTAAAGGTACAGAGGCAGATGGGGAGGGGCTCAGGAGGATCTCTAGGCAGTTAAATAAAGGTTGCTGAGGGAGTAGGAGACATTCTCTTCGATGGTGTAGCCACTGGTAAGGATGTGCATGGTCCTATAAGTAACCCATTATCCATGTTCTATAAGCAAGTCTAATGAAACACACACACACACAAACACACACACATACAATAAATAAGTAAATCGAAAAATTTTTAAATTTAAAAGTCAGAGATTTCCCAGATATGGTAGTCACTCCTATAATCCCAGCACTCAGGATGCTGACGGAGGATTGCTGTGAGTTTAAGGCCAGCCTGAGCTACATAGGGAGACCCTGTCTCATAAAGATAAAAATAAATGAATAAACAAATATCAATGATCAGAGATTAATTTTAAAGAAGAGTTTATCTATCCTTTCTTTTTCTTTTTAAGACAAGATCTCATTCTGTAGGCCAGACTGGCCTGGAACTCACTTAAAGCCCAGGCTATCCCCAAACTGTCACTGATCCACTTGCCTTAGCCTCCCAAGTGCTGGGTTTACAGGTGTAAGCTGCCATGCCTTGTTGGTGCTTTCTCCCCATGCCCCTCCCCTTTTTTTTTCCAAATAGGGTCTCTCTCACTGTATAACCCTGGCTGGCCTGGCACCCACTGTGTGAACTAGGCTGTACTCCAGCTCACAGAGATCTGCCTGCCTCTGCACCCCTCCCACCCCACGTCCCACCCCCAGTGCTGGGATTAAAGGTATGCACCACACCCAGTTTGTCAGTCTTTTTTCTTAATGTAAACCATTTTCCATCTGTTTGATGTGCTAGAAGAGAAATAGCACTGGAAAAGATTACTTCTTGTTGATTTGACCAAAAATGCTGATATTAAACAAGATAATATTTGGGGCTGGAGAGATGGCTCAGCGGTTAAGCATACTGGCTGTTCTTGCAGAAGATCCGGGTTTGAATCACAACACCCACATGGTAGCTAACAACCATCTGTAACTCCAGTTCCAGAAGATCTGAAGCCTTCTTCTGACCTCCTCAGGCATGGCAGGACATGGGTGTACTTACATACATGCATGCAATGCACACACATACACATAAAATAAAAATAAAGCAAAAAGATTTTTTTAAAGAAGATAACATTTAGTTGACAGCAAATGGTGTGAAGTATTCCCAATTCAGGGATTTTTAAAATATATTTTTCTAGATGAATCACTATGCCAGAGAAAATATGAAATACCTCCAAGTCATATGTAGAAATTTTGATGGAGGTTTTCCCAAAGTTGACAGTAATCCATATATACATATATATATATATTGACCCAGGGGCTCACTATGCAACTCTGGTTGGCCTGGAACTCACCACACACATGTAGACCAGGCTGACCTTAAACTCACAGATATCCTAATGCCTCTGCCTTCTGAGTACTGAGATTAAAGGCATGAGCTACCAGCCCCAGAAAGCCCAAAACAAAAAAATATTTAGGAGACAGTCAATGCCTCACTCTGTAACCCAGGCTGGCCTTAAACTCCAGGCTATCCTCCTGTCTCAGGCTCCAAGTGCTGGAATTAAAGGCATGCACGACTATGCCTAATACTAGATATCTTTTAAAATTTTTCTTTATGGAAAGTATTATAAAATCACTATCATGTGAAGATTATGAAAAGAAGATGCAGCCTGGTGGATGGAAAAGAACCAGGCATGACGATCTATGTCTGTAATACCACTACTGGAAAGACAGCCACAGGAGGATCAGAAGTTCGAGGTCATCCTTGACTATATATTAAGGATTGAGGCCAGTCTGAGACACATGAGTCTTTGTCTCCAAGAAAAGAAATAAATAGGCTCACACTTGGTGGTGTACAGCTATAATGCTAGTACTCCAGCAGAGGAAGCAGAGGGATCTAGGAGTTCAAGGTCACACTTAGTTTTCTAGTGAGTTTAGAGGCAGCCTAGAATAGGTAAGACACAGTCTCAAAAAAAGAAAAAAACAAACAACCTAAAAACCCCATATAAATCCCAGTACTGAGGAGGAGGCAGAGGCAGATGGATCTCTTGTGAGATGGAGGCCAGCCTAGTCTACATGGCGAGTTCCAGGCCAATGGGGCTACAGGGAGACTCCTCTCAAAACAAAACAAAAACAGACCCTGGATAGACGACAGAATAACATCTGAAAGAATGTGATCCTTGATGTCCAATCTGGGCCAGAATCACAAATCTGTCTCTTGAAGGCTGTGTGATCTGTGGTCTGAGAGAAGTTACTTCATCTGCCCGAACCTTGGTTTTTCCTTCTGTTTAAATCTTGCAGGATCATCTTGAGGAGCCAGGAGATGCTATGAGTGACGTGCTTGTCACATGGTCACCTCAGCAAGCTTGTGGTGGAGAGACACCCAGACTGAAAGCATTCGCTCAGGGTCATGGCCCTGAAGGAATGACCTTCAGGAAGAAATCAGAATTCTAAGCTTACGCTAACAATTTCCTAAGCGTTCTCATTTGCCTATTGCTTTCAAGACAGGAAGTGCATCCTTGCATTGTTTGTGTGTGTGCACGAGTGCATTAGAGTGCCTTATCTGAGTGTGCACACACATTTGTGGGGCTCTAAGTACCTGTACATGCTCAGTGGAGGCCAGAGGAGGACACTGAAAGGCTTCCTCTGTTGCTCTCCGCCTTTTTGTTTGTTTGATTTTTAAATTTTATTTATTTATTTATTTATGAGACAGGGTTTCCTTTTAGCCCCAGCTGGCCTAGAATTCACTGGGTAGTCCAGGCTGGCCTCTCTCTCACAGAGATCCACCTGCCTCTGCCTCTCAAATGCCAGGATTAAAGGTGTGTGTCATATGCCCCACTATCTTGTGTTTTTCTTTCCACAGGCTACCTCACTAATAATTTAGGCTAGGTGGGATGGCCAGTAACTTTCAGGGACCTGACAGTCTCTGCCTCCCCAGTACTGTGGTTACAGACAGTTCCAGGCTAGCCTGGGCTAGATAAAGATACTCTGTCTCCAAAGAGAAGTAAAATAAAAGGGGTCAGTGAGATGGCTCAGAGAGTAAAAACATTTTCTTTGAAAGTCTGACAACCTGAATTTGACAGCCAGACTCCTTGGTGAAAGGAAAGAACTGACTCCTCAGACCTCTATGAGCATGCCATGGCACATACCACCCTACAGCCACACAGACACAACACAGAGACTCCCAAGTAACAAAATAAGGTAGAAAGGAACTTCCAGGGTTCTTTGCAGCTCCTGCTTTTGTAAATGAGCTTACTCAACCCATGTGTGATTCCTGTGGGTTTGAGGGCCTTTCCAGAGCTCCGGGCTCCCTTGCTTACTCAACACCATGAAGGTTCTCAACTACATATGACAATTCCTATAATGTGGTCAGGGAGTTTAGACAACCCTGACTCTGAATCCCAGGTCTATAGACTCTACGGATGTGGCTTGAGTAAGTCCGTGGCCCCTAGAGGTTTCTTCCTAACTCCTCTGTAAAATGCTGGCTGGGGTTGGCAAATAGCTCAGTGGGTAAAGGTCTGGTCAAGCCTGATGACATGCCAAGCCTGGTGACCCGAGTTTGAGCCATGGAACCGACATGGTTGAGAGGAGAGAACTGATTCCGGAGAGCTGCCCTCTGATCTCCACAGATAAAAAATAAATGTAATATTTTATTTCAATGCTGGCTGTATAACATCCCCATCACATAACACTATTGTGAAGATAGAAGACAGCAGGAGGCGGGGTCAGGAAGTGCTCAGTACCGAACTGACAGGCTCATAAACCAATGAAAAAATCACAGGCATGACTGTATCCAATGACCTGAGGCCTTCTTGTTAGTTTGTACCTGAGATGTAGATCTGTGTGTGTGTGGGTGTGTGTGTGTGTGGGTGTGTGTGTGTCCGTGTCTGTGTCTGTGTCTGTGTGTATATATGCATGTAAGCCAGAGGTTGCTGTCCAGTGTCTTCCTATACGGTCTTCCCAGATCACTCTCCACCTCATCTTTTGAGACACCAACTGGATACACTCGCTGTCAGCAATTGTATCTGGGGCTAGACCTGTCTCCACCTTCCCCTGTGCTGGGTTACAGAGACCACGCCCTACTACTTTATGTGGGCACTAGTGATCAAATTCAGGGCCTCAAGCTTGGATGGCAGAGCATTTTACCCCTCTTCCCAGGCTTCCAAGAGAAGCCCCCTCTTCCCAGCCCCTGGGATGTAGAACATTAAAGGGAATTACTTCAAAGGGGGACTGAGCTGAGAGGAAAGAGGCAGGGGCGTGGGGCGGATGGTCAGTGAGACTCCAGATGGCTGCACATGGTGAGAAGGGCCCCATCCCGCCCTGCCCTATATACCCACATGTGTCTGGGCCATGTCAGTGAGATGTTAGGCTGGAAAATGCTAGAGAATGCTACAATACCCAGAGAGGGGATTACAAATACTTCTGAAATGCATCCCAAATCTTCTATCTCAGCAGCCTATGCCAAATCCCTGTTGAACAGCACAGCGTCTGTTCTTCCTTCTCTCCACCGTTACTAATCAGAACTTCCTTTCCTGCTCAGGCAGTCCACTGGGGGCCTCCAATTCCAGCCTCTCAAAGCTGTCCTAAGCCTTTAAACAAAGAAGTAAACTGATAAACCAAACCACATTCCTACCATTTTCTCTGTCTTTATAAATCTTGGCATTTACTTTTAAAAGTTGAAAGACATAGAAAGAACCAAGATGTCCAAGTGTAGAATTCATTAAATAAATTAATCTTATAACAGCATACTCTAATTGAATACTATACCACTGTATATCTTGTAAACTGTAAACTACTTTTTAATTTAATTTAATTTATTGTTGTGGTATGTGTGTGTGTGTGTGTGTGCATGACTGCATGTATGTGCTCATGGATGGGAAGGCAGAGAACAACCTTGGATGTCTCCCTGAGGAATGCCATCCACCCCCTTTTAGGCAGGGTCTGTCATTGGCTTGGAGCTCACTAGTTAGCTAGACTATTTGGCCAGTGAGCCATCCTCCAGTCCTGGAAGCCGCAACACTGAGATTTCAGGCCCACACCATTAGGTAAGACTTTTTCACGGGGGTGCTGGGACTGAACTCAGGTCTTCCTGCTGGCATAGTAAGCACTTCACTGACTGAGCTATCTCCAGAGCCCCTAACCCCAACTTTTTTTTTCTGACTTTGAACTTCTTATCCTCTTGTCTCCATCTCCCAAGTGCTGAGATTACAAGTGAGCACTACCATCTGCTTTATGTGGTACTGAGGAAGCAAGCCAGGTCTTCACTCAGCTGACAAGCACTCAAACAATGACCTTGGATACTACTAATTTCATAGTATTATATACTTTGAACCAATGCTAAAAGTAACCTGGGGGTGGAGCTCAACGGTAGAATATATGATCATAATTCATGAGGTCCTGGGTTCAATCCAAAATTGAATGGATGGATGGATGGATGGAGAGATGATGGATGGATGGATGGATGGAGGTGATTGACAGATGAGTGGATGGCTGATGGATAAGTGATAAATAAAAGTTTCCATGGATATAGTATAAAGTGGTGGTTACCAATGCAAGCACTGGACCTGGGCTTGGTCTGATTCCCAGATGTCTGAGGTGCCAGCCATGTGAGCCTGATGAGTGTCTCTCTTCCTTAGTTTCTCACCAGAAAAATGAAAACAATAATAGAACACTTCATTCCACAGGCAGACTCCCTGCCTGATTTATTCGTTTTATTTTGTTTTGGTTCTGGTGCTGGGAAAGGAACCCAGGGCCTCACACATGCTAGGCAGGTCTTCTACCACCAAGGCACATCCCAATCCCCCCTGCCTGATTTAAAATGAGGTTCTGTTATTTTTTAACAGCTGCACAATCTGGGAGAGTTGTACAGACCCATTCCTCCCCACCGCGGCCTATTTTCTCATCTATAAACAAGATTTGAGGATGAGAATTTCTTTTATGTGTGTGTATGTGTGCATATATCATATGTATGTGGGTACCCATGGAGGTCAGATTCCCTGGAGTAGGAGTTACAGGTGGTTGTAAGCTACCCAACATGGGTGCTGGGAATCAAACCTGGGTCCTCTGGAAGAACAGCAGTGCTCTGAACCCCTGAGCCATCTCTCCAGCACCCTACCTCTTCTTTTATTTGTTTTGTTTTGTTTGTTTTTAGGGTCTCATGTAGCCATGCACTGTCCTTAAATTTGCTGTGTAGCCAAAGATGACCTTGAATTCCTGATCCTCCTGTCTCTACCTCCCCATTCCTGGGATTTCAAATCTGAGTCACCACTCACCAATCCCAGCTCCCTCTCTTTTTTGAGACAGGGTCTCACTGTGTGGCCCTGGCTGGCCTCTAACTTACAGAGATCTGCGTGCCTCTGCTTCCCAGGTGCTGGGATTAATGGCATGTGACACCATGTCTAGCTTTCCCTCTTCTAAGGGTTCACTTTGGTTTGGTGGGAAAACGATTAGCAGAACTCAGTGTGCCATATGTGTTGGTGACATGTGCGCAGCCCATCAACTTGATGGAAAACTCATCACCTGTTCACAGAGGATTCCTGAGAGCAGGTCTCCAGTGCCCATGTTACTATTCAACAACAGCCCAAGTTAAGCAGAATCACGGAGAGGCAGCCACCTGCTGAACGACACAACATGGTTCACTTCCCATCACAGGTCTTCCTCTTCGTAAACTCTGGCACTATTAGCAATGGGACCCTGAAAAGGGTTTGAGGGACAAGGATGGCTGGGTGGCCAATCTTTGGTGTTTCACCTGAGCCTAACTGCCAAATTTTAGGGGAAGGGGGTTGAGACAATGTCTCCCGTAGCCCAAGTTTGCTTATGTATTAAGCCTTAAATTTGCTATGTATCAAGGATGACCCTGAACCTCCTGATCCTCCTGATCCTTCTGCCTCTCCTTCTCAAGTGCTGTGCCCTGTCTCAGCCTCAGAGGCCTGTGTCATCACACTTGGTCTAACTGTGAATTTCTCAGTTTTCTGCTTAGAATAGAAATAGGGAATAGTTCATCTGACACATTATACTTTTATTTTGTCTATTATTTTAATTTTACGGGTATGAGTGCATTGCCTGCATGTAAGTGCACCCATGTCATGCATGGGTGTCAGAGACCCTGGAAACGGAGTTACAGATGGTTATTAGCCACCATGTGGGTGCTGTGAATTGAATCCTGGTCCTCTGCAAGAGTTATCAGTGCTTTAACCGCTGAGCCAGTTCTCCAGCCCTATTTATTTATTTTTGTTTTATGTGTGTGAGTGTTTTACCTGAATGTATGTATATGCACCATGTACATGAAGTGCCCACGGACCAGAAAAGAGCATCAGATTCCCTGGAACTGGATTTCAGATGGTTGTTAGCTGCCATGTGGATGCTGGGAACTGAACTCAGGTCCAGTTGAGAGCAGTCAGTGCTCTTAACTGCTGAGCCACCTCTCCAGTCCCTGTTTATTTAGTGTTTCAAGACTGGATTTCAATATGTAGCTCTGTTTGGCCAGGAACTGACTATGGAAATCAGGCTGGTCTCAGGGCTAGGATTAAAGGCATGCACCACTATGTCGAGCCCAATTAGACTTTCTTAATATTGTGTGTATATGTGTGTCTGTGTGCAAGAAATGCACAGATTCATGTAGACCATGGTGAGTCTATGGTAAAGATTAGAGGGCAACTTTTTGGAGTTAGTTGACTCCTTCCACCATGTAGGTTCTGAGCATCAAACTTATGTTTCCAGGCTTGAGATGCAAGTGCCTTTTTCCCTTGAACCATCCGTCTCATCAGTCTCCAGCCCACACTATACTTTCTGAAGTTTAAACATATATGATCATTATAATTTACATCTATAATGCCCAATAATTTATTATTAGTAGTAATGTCTTACTTTCTACTTTTTGAGGTAGGGTCTCCTCATGCTGCCCGTGCTGGTCTTGAACTCTGAGATTTACGCCATCCTCTCACATCAGCCTTCTCTGTACTGGGTCTTAAATACCTTAGAAAATACTTTCAGTCAGGTGTGATGGCACACATCTTTAATCCCAGTACTTGAGAGGCTGAGGCAGGCAGATCTCTCTGAGTTCAAGGCCAGCTTGGTCTACATAGCAAGTTCCAGGCCAGCTGGGGCTATAGGCAGACCCTGTCTCACAAAGGACCAAAATGAAAAAAGAAAAGAAAGAAAGTACTTTCAAGTACTTTCTGCATTGTGGTAGCACAGATCTTTAACACTGGAACTCAAAAGGCAGAGGCAGGCAGATCTCTGTGAGTTTGAGGCCAGTCTGGATTACATAACAAGTTCCAGGCCAGTCAAGGCTACATAGTATGTCATGGAAGGAAGGAAGGAAGGAAGGAAGGAAGGAAGGAAGGAAGGAAGGAAGGAAGGAAGGAAGGAAAGAAGGAAGGAAGGAAGGAAGGGAGAGAGGGGGAGGGAGAGACGGAGGGAGGGACAGAAGGAGGAAGGAAGGAGAGAGAGAGAGAGAAAGAGAAAAAGAAAGGAACAAAGAAAACAATGTCTAACTGAAAGCACCAGGTACAGTGGCTCTTGTCTGTAATCCCAGCACTGAAAGGCTGACACAAGACTCCTGTGTTCAAGCTTGAGTCTAGCCTGGGTTCCACAGCGAGTTCCAAGTCAGCCTGGGTTACAGAGTGAGACCTTGTCTCAAAATATCCCCCAAAGCTTCTCTCTGCTTCATGCATGTGCTTCAGGATGGGAGCTTTCAGCTTTCTGCTCTGGCAGCCTCTGATATGTCTCCCCACTATGACAGGCTCTTATCCCTCTGGAACCCTAGCCAAAGAAACTCTTTCTCCTATTGAAAAAAATACAAATATTTTTAGAAAGAAAAAAAGAGACAAAATAAATAAAAAGGACAAAAAAAATGTAAATACATTTTAGAAAGGAGGAGGACTGGAGATCTAGCTGGAGATCTAGCTGATGGGAGAGTGCTTGCCAGATGAAGCCCTGGGCTCTATCCCCAGCCAAGTGCTGGAACTACAGGCATGGGCCACCACACCAGACATGCCCACTAATTTGAATGTGAGAATGCTTGAGGTTGCCTGTTGTTCAGGACGAGAGGACAGCAGTCCCTAAAACAGACTGATTCATGCTAGGCCAGTATATGCAAAGAACTCAGCCAGAAGAAGCAACAAGTTTGCCATGATCAGTCAGCTCTCTCTGCAAGTCCCACCCACCCAGTTCTTGTTTGCAGGTGACTCAATGAGACCAGAGGTCCAGCCTGTGGCCCTGAACTAAGACACTTTCAGAGAACCTCTTTAGACCTAATCAAATTATTCACCTTCCCCATAACCTAGTTCCCAGAAATTTACATTTCAAAGACCAAGAAAATTTCCCCCAAAATTTTGGAGACCAGAAAGTAAGGTTATTAGGGAAAGAACCTGTAGTCTATATATAGATAACCGTATTTCATAAAATAAAGAGTACCTGAACACTAGCCTTTAGTGAGAACTTAGAACAAAGGATAAACACACTAAATAGAATGAATTATATTATATATATATGGCTTGCAGAGTAAAAGCATATGCCACCTTGACAGCCTGAGTACGATCCCCCGAACCTGTGATGTAAGGAGAGACAATGGGCTTCTGAAAGTTGTCCTCTGACTTCCCCATATGCACCATGGCATATGTGTGCCTTTACACCAACTCATCTCACAGACAGACAGACAGACAGACAGACACACACGATAACAACCTCAGACAGGGAATAGTGGCCTGTGATCTCAGCCCCTGGGAGACAGAGGCAGAAGAATCAGGAGATTCTTTTTTGCAATTAAATTTTAAAAATATTTTATGTATTATTTTTATTTTATGTATTACCTGCATGTGTGTAAGTGTAAACCATGTCGTGCAATATCCACAGAGGTCAGACAAGGGAGTCAGATCCCCTGGAACTGGAGTTATGGATGGCTGTTAGCTGTCATGCAGGTGCTGGGACTCGAACCTGGGTCTTCTACAAGAACAATCAGTACTCTTTACCACTAAGCCATTTTTCCAGCCTCATTAAACATTTTAATACGTGTACTATCAAACTATAGGGTATAAAAATCGTAAAAATTCAATTTAAAAATATTTTATATTTTAAATTTCTACGTATGAGTGTTTTGCCTGCATTTTAAGTACACCCATGTTGTGCAGTGCTCACAGAGGTCAGAAGGGGGCGTTAGATCCCCTGGAACTGGAGTTATGGACAGTTGCTAGCTGCCATGTGGGTGCTGGGGATTGAACCTGGGTCTTGTGTAAGAAAGAGCAGACAGTGCTTGTAACTGCTAAGCCATCTCTCCAGTCTCTAAAATTTTTTCAAAAAAAGAAAAAAATTCATTACGTGTGTATGATGTGTGTATGTGGGCATACGCATGCTATGGCACTTGAGCATGATGGTTTGTCTGTGTGTAGAGGTCAGAGGACAACTTTCTAGAGTGGGTTTTTCTTTCTACCTTAACATGGATTCTGGGAATGGAACTCAGGCTGTCAGACTTGCAAGTCACTTTGACCTACTAAGCCATCTCTCTAGACTGAACATCAGAAATTTCAAGGTCATTCTTGGCTATATAGCAAATTCAAGGTCAGCCCAGGCAACATGGGACCTTGTCTCAAAAAAACAAAAAGCCCAAGAAGCTTATGTATATCTGGTTCACCGAAAATTAATTTATTGCTTTTTTTTTTTTTTTTTTGAGACAGGGTCTCCCAGTAGCCCCAGCTGGAACTTGCTATATGTAAACTAGGCTGGCCTTGAACTTACAGAGATCCTCCTGCTGCGTCTGCCTCCTGAATGCTAGGATTAAAGACGTGTGCCACCACACCCAGCCCAAAAACTAATTTAAAATGATGGCTTTATCCCAGCTCCTTAAATGGTTCATGCCACCCTTGTTCAAACTTCTTCAAGGAGGGAGAAGAGTTCACAAATTTGTGTGCGTGCACCCACGTGGTATACTGGTACGCTGTGCGTGCAGGTGCGCGCACCCATGTGGAAGCCAGAAGAGGATGTTGGGTGTCTTCCTCTATTGCTCCCTGCTTTACTCCCTTGAGAGGAGTCTTTCACTGAACCTGGAGCTAGCGGTTTTTTGTTTTGTTTTACTAGGCTGGCTAGCCAGTGAACCCCATCAATTCTCCTATTTCTATAAGTACGTTGGGGGCAGGGGGTGGGAATGCATGCCATGGTATATGTGGAAGTCAGAGGACAACTTGTGGGAGTTAGTTCTTTACAATAGTTATCAAATCCTTCCAGTGTCTGTGCATCCTGGCTCATGCTTATGAACCCAGAGCTGGAGGCAGGACTATTATGTTTTCCAGGACAGCCTAGGCTACCACGTGAAAACCTCTCTCTAAACCAAACTTTAGGGGCTGGAGAGATGGCTCAGAGGTTAAGAGCACTGGTTGCTCTTGCAGAAGACCCGGGTTCTGTTCCCAGCACACACATGGTGGCTAGCAATCATTTGTAACTCCAGTTTCAGGGGATCCAACAACTTCTGACCTCTTCAGGCATTGCATGACATGGGTGCACTTACACACACACAGGCAATACACTCATACACACAAAATAAATAAATAAATATTAAAGGAAGACATGAAGCTAGGAGAGTGACAGTTGGAAAGACGAAGGGATTTCTAGGATTATTAGGGGGACAAGGGAGGGCAATGGGGGTGACTATAATAAAAAAATTGTACAGGGTTGGAGAGATGACTCAGTGGTTAAGAGGACTGTCTGCTCTTGCAGAGGACCCTGATTCGATTCCCAGCACCCATATAGCAACTAACAACCATTCATAACTCCAGTTTCAGGGGTTCTGGCATTGCATGACATGGGTGCACTTTATATACATGCAGGAAATACATTCATACACATAAAAAAGATAATAAATAAAAAATGTTTTAAATATTATATATACATGTCAGGAATGGTGGCATAACCCTTTAGTCCCAGCACTTGAAAGGCAGAAGCAGGTGAATCTATATGAATCCAGGCCAGCCTGCTCTACAATGAGTTCCAGGCCAGCAGGGGCAACAGAGAGACCCTGTTTCAAAATAAAAACAGAAACAAAACAAAATATCATATATACATATGTATGAAAATGTCACAATGAAACCCACCTTGAATAATTAATATATACTAATAAAGTATTTAAATAAATCCCATAGTTAATATCCCACCTAAGGATGAGAAACTTAAAGAGTTTTTCTACCAAGGTTCAGGAACAAGAGGATATCTTCTTTCACCACTCCCTCTCAGTATCATAATCAAGGCAATAAAAGGCAAGAATAAAAGGCAAGAAAATGAAATAAAAAGTATATACACTAGAAAGGAAGAAATAAAATTCTCTTTGAACTACCAATGCAGAAAATTGGAAAGAAGAGACAAAAATACTTCTGGAATTAATAAACAATCACAAGCAACTCTGGAGAATATAAAGTTAACATAGAATGCCAGGCCTTATAACAGAAGCTTGTCACTCCAGCATTCAGGAGGAAGATGGGGGAGGGTCACAGCAGATTCAAGGCCAGTCTGGAATTAGCATGATGGCATACATCTGAGTTCCCAACACTGGAGATGCTGAGGGAGAAGGATTGCCTCTTTAGAGTCAGCCTGGGCTTTGGAGAGGCCTTTATGCACTAAGCCATCTTGCTAACCTTTTTTGTTATTCTGAGACAGAGTCTTACGTAGCTCTCTATCTGTCTTCAAATTCACAATGTAGTAGAGGCTGGCTTTGAACTGATCTTCCTGATCTTCCTACCTCTACCTTCAAATGCTGGGACTAAAGGCATGTGCTGCCATATTTGGTGTGCCCAGAAATTTATTGATCACATGTCTGCCACATTTTGCCAGTATTCCTCTTTGTCTCTTTTCCTGCCCATGTGGAAAGCTGTCTTCCCTGAGGGAGGTTGGTAGCCTAACCTTCCACTGATACCCTCTCTTCATGGGGCTCATCTCTTCCTCCTGACAAGTAGAACTTTGTCAAAACTTTGTTAAAGGGCAGGGCCCAGTCATATAATACCTCTTTATGCAGTGGTAACCTTTGCACTATCAGAAGTAGCTTATCAGATTAACTAGTTGCCACTTTAACGGACATACAGAATCTGACCCTGGGACAGAGACTTGGGAAAACTAATGTGGGACAGAGAGGGGGTGGGACAGTAAAGATACGGCAGAAGGGAGTCACAGATAGCTCTGGCTTTACAAAGGCAGCTTGGGAGTGGGAAACAGGCAAAGGACTTGGGACCAGTTTGGAGCAAACCAAGTTTGGATAGTCATTAAAGGAAATTTTACTTACTTTACCAAATAGCTTAAAGACAAAATAAAAAATGTCAGGACACTCCAGCTGGACCTGGCTGAGCATTACCCAGAACAGCTCCATGAGAATGTAGGGGTCAGAGAGAGCTACCTTCTTACCTGTCATTTTTCCATTTCAGGCAACCTCTCCTGTCCCTGATGAGTGATGAGAACAGCCACAAGTCTATCACACTCGTACCATATCCAGTACTGGTCTGTGCTATCTATCATTTATATCTATCTATCTATCTATCTATCTATCTATCTATCTATCTATCATCTATCTATCTATCTATCTATCTATCTATCTATCTTTTAGACAGGGTAGCCCAGGCTCGCCTCAAACTCCATATATGCCCAGGGATGACTTTGAAATTCTTTAATGTGTTTGAGTGTATTGTCTACATGTATGTAAGTGCACCTGTGTCATGCAATGCCTACAGAGGTCAGAAAAGGGTGTTGAATCCCCTGCAATTAGAGTTACAGGTGACTGTGAACTGCCTTGTGGGTGCTGAGAACCAAACCCAGGTCCTCTTCAAGAGTAGCCAGTGTTCTGAGCCATCTCTCCAGATCATACTTTGAAATTCTGCTTCTTCTGCCTCCGTCTTTCTAGCGCCGGGATTAAAGATGTGTCCCAAGCCTGGTTTACATGGTGCTACAGGCCCACGGAAGGGTCCGCACAGGGTGCTGGCTAACTGCTGTACTATTTGTGCTACATCCCTGCCCCCCGCCCCTCCCACTCGGTCTGTTTCCTTTTCTCCCCCTCTTTGTTTTGTTTTGTTTCGTTTCAGACAAGGTCTTTCTATGTAGACCAGGCTGGCCTCTCTCTCACAGAGATCCACCTGCCTCTGCCTTCCAAGTGCTGAGATTAAAGGTGTGCACCCCAACCCATGGCTCCCTTACCTTTTAATTTTTTTTGGTTTTTGAGACAGGGTCTCCCTGTAGCCCCAGATGGCCTGAATCTCACTATGCAGACCAGGTTGGTCTTGATCTCCCAGAGAACCACCTGCTTCTGCCTCCTGAATGTTGAGATAAAGGCCTATAATGCTATGACTGGCTTCCTCCACCTATTTCTGATACAAAGTCTTGCTATGCAGTCCAAGATGGCTTTGAAACTACTATGTAGCCCAGGCTGGGCTTGGATTCATAATTCTTCTACTTCAGCCTCCCCGCATACTGGGATTACAAGCATGCACTACAGTGCCTGACTTGATCTATGCTTTTTATTGTATCAGCATGCTTAATCAAAAATCTATGAAGAAGGGCTAAAGAGATGACTCAGAGGTTAAGAGTACTGGCTGCTCTTGCAGAGGACCCGGGTTCGATTCCCAGCACCCACACGGTGGCCAACAACCCTCGGCATCAGTAACTCCCTCTTCTTGCCTCCCCAGGTATTGCGTGCACAAAGTGCTCTTACACATACACAGGAAAAACACTTAAGTGTATTAAAAAAAATCCTTGATGAAACTGGAGAGAAGTAGCTTGCCCAAGATCCCATAGCTACAAGGGTCCAGACTAGACTGTGAACCCATCACAATTCAGGCTATTCCTCGCCATGGCTCCTGAAGTCTTAAAGGGATCCAATGAGATCTCTTCCAGCTCGAGTTGCCTTGAGGCCCCTGTTTAGTCCTGTCACTTTTTCTTCCCTGTTACACAGTGGGAAGCCTGCAGGACTAGGTGATTTTTTAGCTTATCTTTAGTGACAATTCAGCTGTATTTTTGTTAAAGTAAACCCTCACATTCCGGGTGCCTGCCACCAAACCCGATGACCTGAGTTCAATTCCCAAGACCCAAAAAATAGTAGAGAACTGACTCCTAAAAGTTGTCCTCTGTCTTCCATGCCTGTGTACATTATTTAATGTACGCATTTAAATAAATACTTAAAAAAAAGGGGGGGGGGCTAGCAAGATGGTTCAGCAGGTAAAGTAAAACCCTACCTAACAGAGCATTTGGTGCCCCCTCTTCCCTTCCTGGTCAGCCCCACCCAATTGTTTAATTTAGCTTTGCAAATAACTTCTAAGCAACTCCCAGGGGGGTGAGAATTTAAAAAAATATTTGTGCCAAGATTTAGTGTAGATGCCAAAATATACTTCTGCTTGGCTGGAAGTTATTGTTTATTTGTTTGAGCCTGCATCTCATGTAGCCCAGGCTAGCTTTGAACTCACTATGTTGCTGAGAATGACCTTGAATTCCTGATCCTCCCGAGTCCACCTCCCAAGTGCTGGCATTACAGGAGTAGACCACTATGTCCAGCTTTGGGAAGGAAGTTATAAAAGTTAAAAAGACAGCAGAAAAATTATAGTCTCATGGGGCAAAACTGACCCCAGAGGACCTTTGAGGTAAAGCCAAAGGTCTGTCCCAAGCATTGATAAGCCAAAGAAGGATAGTGTCCAAAGTCAAAGACCTCTTCTAAGACAGCCATGACAGAGGCTGGTCAGAGGCCTACTGATCCCACTCCCTCTTCCAGGATGCATGAGGAAACTACATTTCCCAGCTTCCCCTGCAGCAAACCGTGGACCATGTCGCTGGGGTCAGCCACTGGAACGTGGGCAGCAGTGATGTTGCCACTGGCCCTCACCTTCTGTCAGCTCAGGCGAGAGCATTCTGAGGTAGTGAATAGAGAGGACTCGGGCACTGTACCATTACAGGATATAAGGAGCCTGGATTCCAGAGAAATTGCTCAGAGGAGATGAAGAGAAAAAACTGTTTAATTTCAGATAACCTAGTCTACTGTGCTGAGTCCGTGAGGCTGGTGGTTCTGGTATGTTTGGCAAAAATGGAGGACGTGCCCTGACACAGTGCCTCCTTCAAGCACGGCACTTCTTTCCTTTATCGTTGTTACTCATTTGTTCTTTTGAGACAGGGTCTCACATACATAGCAGACTGGCCTGGAACTCACTATGTAAACCAGGCTTGTCTCAGTCTCAGGGATTCGCGTGCTTCTGCCTCTGAAGTGGGCCACCATCATGCCCAGCTTCCATATAATGTTTTTGGATCATATTCACCCCATTACTCTCTCTCGTCCCCTTAAAGGGACGATCCTGATGATCCCCTTCCTCTTCCCAACTAGGCCTCATTCTACTTTCTCCTTCCCACCTTTTTATACTTACAGATGCATGGACAACTTATCAGTGGCTACAGCACTGAATAAGCAAATCTCCTTCCCCTGCCGACCAGGAAGGGGCAGAGCTTTGTGACCCCTTCTCTTCCACAAGAGATTTTATGGGACCAGCGGCTATGAAAGGATGGTTCCTCACAGGCAGGACTTATGGTCCATTATTCAGGTGCTATAGAAAGTGAAATGCGCTGGGTGTGGTATTGCAGGCCTTTGATCCCAGCACTCAGGAGGCAGAGGCAGGCGGATCTCTGTGAGTTCAAGGCCAGCCAGGGCTAGGATGCAAAACCCAGCTGGGTATCTGATGCTTATAATTGATGCTTGGCTCATGCTTGTAATTCCAGCATTTAGGATGCTGAGGCAGGAGAAATTTAGAAAGCTCCAGGCCAGTACCAGCTACATAGTGAAAGTCTGAAGAAGGAAGAAAGGGAGGGAAGGAGGAAGGGAGAGAGGGAAGGAGGGAGGGAGGGAGGGTAAAGGAGAAGGGAAGAAGGGAGAAAGAAAGCCAAAAGAAGGAGGAAAAGAAAGTACAGATTGTTCTAAATGGATGATATCCCAGGGTCCAACTCTGCCCCTGTTTTAAATAAGGACTCTGAGCTGAAGTAATAGGTTAGAGGTGATCTGGGATGTTGGGAAATTATCAACTATCAACATTTGTCATTCTAACAGAAGCAATCTTCAAGATCAATATCCTTGCAGCTGTGCCCTGTACTGAGCTGTTAGCTGTTGTTGTTGCAGTTTCAAAGATGAGGAAACTGGTTTACAGAGGTTAAGGAATTTGCCTATGGCCATGCACTGCTAAGTTAAATAGCTAGACTTCAGATAAAAATAAGAGTAATACAGGCTGAGAAGATGGCTCAGTGGGTTAAAGTGCTTGTTATGCAATCGTGAGGACCTGAGCTTGAATCTCTGGAATCCCCATAAATGCTGAGCACAGCTATGTGGTAGTTCAGGTCTTTGATCCCAGCACTAGGGAGGCTGAGGCAGGAGAATCTCTGTGAGGCCAGACTGGTCTACATAGCAAGTTCCAGACCAGTCAGAATCACACAGTGAGGCCCTGTCAAAACAAAGGAATGGAGACAGGCAAAAATACACAGAAACTGACATGGTAGCATACAGGTATTATCCCAGCATGCCTAGCTGGAGAACAGAAAGGAGAGAATTGCTGGAGACACAAGAGGCAGACAGTGTGGTAAACAGAGCAGCACATAAAAAGAGACCCTGCCTCAAACAAGGTGGAAAGTGAGGACTGACACCTTAGGCTGTCTGCACACCTCCACACGTGGGCTATGGCATGTGTGGCCATACTCAGTACACATGAACACATATACACATCACACACATATACTGTAAAGATAATGACAGTAGGCTGGGCATGGTGGGGCAGGCCTTTAATCCCAGCACTCAGGAGGCAGAGGCAGGCATGTTTCTGTGAGATCAAGGCCAGCTGGGTCTGGGCCATGGAGTGAGTGCTAGGACAGCCTGGGCTACAGTGAGACCCTGACTCAAAAGCAACAAGAACAACAACAAAAGAAAGAAAATATCAGAGATTAAAAACTATGGGACAACCAGGTATAGTACAAAGTCTGTAGTCTCAGCGATTCAGGAGGCTGAGGCCAGTTTAGGCAATACAGTGATACCTGGTTCACAAATAAATAAAAACAAATAAATACAATAAAACTGAAGTATCTACACTAAGACCCTGCCGTCCTACTCCTAGGTATCTACCTAGCAGAAACCTTAAATGTATAAGAGGCCTGCCTCCGGGGCCTACAAGATGGCTCATATGATAAAGGTGCTTGCTGCCAAACCTAGTGACCTGAGTTCTATCCTAAGGACTCATGCTGTGGAAGGAGAGAACCAATTCCCACAAGTGAGTGGTCTTCTGACTTCCACACATTCATTTTGGCACACCCACACTCACACTCACACAATTTAAATAAATAAATGCAAAAAAAGAAAAAAAGAAACAAAAAGACTCACACAAGGATGTTCGTGGATGTCGAGAGCCAAAACTTGGAAGCAATTCAAATGTCTGTCAACACGAGGGAAGGATAAACAAACACTGTATATACAGCCATACACTGGAATGTAACTTGGCCCGAGAAAGGAACAAATCGCTACCGTACACCACGTACAGAGTGAACAAAACTGAACTCAGAAGAAAATATACTGCCGGATCCTGTTGAGCTGAAATTCTGCACAAACAGAGTTCAAATTCTGGAGGTAAAGAGGAAAATGATCCAAAATGGGCCCCCTAGAACTTTCTGGGATGCTGGAAACATTCCACAGTTTGATCTGAGTGATGGTAACATGGCTTTTTAAATTTGTCAGGACTCACAGGACTATAGGTCTGTGTGTTTTACAGGAAGGAGAGGGGATAAAGGGAAACACCAGGAGCTACAAAATAACACTTAGGGGCATGTATGGTCATAGGGCATATATTAGAAAAGAGCAAAAAATCCAAAATTGGGGCTGGGGATGCAACTCAGTGGTAGCAGATGTAAGGCCCTGGGTTCCAATCTCAACACTGGAGAGAAAAGCAAAACAAAACAAACACTCCGGAACTGATACATCAAGCACAGAATTAAGGAAGTTAAAGATGAATGAATGAATGACATTGCACCGCAGGCATGGTTGCAGGTGACACAGTCCCAGCAACCTGGGAGGCTATATTGCAGAGGATCACATGACTCCAGGAGTTCAAGACAAGCCTGAGTAACAAAGGAAGACCTTGTCTTAGCAAAAATAAAAATAGGGCCAAGCATGTTGGTGCACGCCTTTGGTTCTTTCTAGCACTAGACGTAAAGGCAGGTGGATCTCTGTGAGTTCAAGCCCAGCCTGGTCCACATAGCAAGTTCTAGGCCAGCTGGAGCCACATAGTTAGACCCCATCTTAAAAGAAAAGTCAGACGTAGCGCTGGAAATGTAACTGTCAGTAGAGTACTTGCTTAGCATGCACAGCGATGGGTTTGAACTCCCACACCAAATAAAAAGTGTAGAGGTCAAAGGGCTCGAGAAATGGCTCAGCGATTAAGAGTACTGGCTATTTTTTGCAAAAGAC
This sequence comes from Eospalax fontanierii, assembly GCA_035773235.1. Taxonomy (NCBI): domain Eukaryota; kingdom Metazoa; phylum Chordata; class Mammalia; order Rodentia; family Spalacidae; genus Eospalax; species Eospalax fontanierii. The sequence goes on from CM069549.1 coordinate 9,241,825, forward strand.
CTGAGCTCAATTCCCAGCATCCACAGTGCAGCTAACAACCTTCTGTAACTCCAGTTCCGGTGATCTGACCCTCTTTTCTGACCTCTGAGGGCACTGCACAACCTGGGTGCACTTCCATACCTGCAGGCAATACACTCAAATGCCTTAAATAAAAATAACAAATAACATTTTAAAAAGTGCAGAGGTCAGAGGATGATTTTCCCGAGTCTGTTCTTTCTTCTATCTTGAGGGTCCCAGGGATCAAACTCAGGAGGTCAGGCCTAGAGGCAGTTGCCTTTACCTGCTGAGTCATCTTTTAGACCCACACCTGTTTTTTAAGCAGTCTTAGGGATGAAACCCAGGGCCTCACACATGCTAAGACAAGCATTCTATCAACTGAGCTACATCTCCAGCTCTTCCTTTTGTACTGAGAGACACGTTTCCCATAGTTGTTGAGGCTGTCCTTGAACTCACTCTGTAACCCAAGTGGGCCTTGAAATTGGGGTTTTCCTGTCTCAATTTTCCCAGTAAATGGGATGACAGGCCTGCATCACCAGCCTAACTAAGGTGTCTTAAAGAAAACAGCAAACGGGGAGGAGGCTGGGATTCCACAGTTTGATGAATGGGCTGGTAGATGACCCTGAGGGTGCAAGTCCGACAGGTCCAATTAAAGTCAGGACAAGGTTTTCCTCAAGGACTGAGAAGAGGCTGCTGGAGCTCAGGAAGACCAGTGACAATGACCTTTAGGAATGCAGTTTTTATAGACTAGAAAGAGGCAGAGCTTGAATGCTAGTAGTTCAATGGTGAATGAATAAATAACCCCACACTGGAAACCACCCAAATGCATAACAATCAGGGCCTGGCTAACTGACCATATTACCATTCACAGAAGAAATGATGCTGTGTCCATACACAGACGGGCTTCCCAAATCAGGTGACGCAAAGCATTTCAAGACACAGAATGGCATTTGTACAGATTACAATTATGAAAGCAGGCTCATGCGCTGCGAGCCTCAGCGAGACGGAGGAAGATGTGCTACTGCTTGCAGAGGCTGGGCTAAGCCTCCACATCTTCTTTTTTTGGAAGGGTTGTGGTCAGCGAACAAAGACATGCGAGGTTTCTTTAAAGTAAAAAGGATAGCTGGTAAAGTCATGGAGACATCCAGTGCAGGCTGCTCAGAGAAGACACCTCCCAGGGATGGGAAGAACTGAGGAGGACGACAGAGCCTCCATGTGGGTGCTGGGAACTGAACCTGGGTCCTCTAGAAGAACAGCAAGTGCTCTTGACCCCTGAGCCACCTCTCCAGCCCCTTTTGGGATTTATTTATCTTTGTTTTAGGTATATGTATGCTTTGCCTATATGTATGTATGTGCAGAACATATGTGCAATGCCTATGGAGGTCAGAAGATAGCATCAGATCTCCTGAAACTGGAGTTATAGAAGGCTGTTAGCTGCCATATGGGTGCTGGGAACCAAACCCAGGTCTTCTGCAAGAGGAGCCAGTGTTCTTAACCCATCTTGACACCTAGATAGTTGTCCCCTATCTTTTTTTTATTTGATTAAATCTGTTCATTGATGATTTCATACATAAGCACATACACACACACACACACACACACACACACACATATATATATATATATTTTTTTTTTTTTTTTTTTTTTTAAATGAAACAAAGTCTCACCTTGTAGCCCAGGCTGACCTGGAATTTAAAGCCATCCTCCTGCCTCAGCTTCTCCAGTGCTGGGATTATAGACCCAGCCAACATTCCTGGTTGCTGTTTTTTGTGTATGAGTGAATTGTATTCCCTGCATGTGTGTAAGTGCACCCATGTCATACAATGCCAGAAGAGGCCAGAAGAGGGCATCAGATTCCCCTGGAACTGGAGTTACTGACAGTTGTTAGCTGCCTTTTGATGCTGGGAATTGAACCTGTGTCCTCTGCAAGAGCTGTGGATGCTCTTAACTGCTGAGCCATCTCTCCAGCCCCCAGGCTGCTGTCTTAAATTGCAAAGTAAGATAAGCTTCTTAAAAATGATCTTAAGAAACTGGGTATGGATATACATGCCTTTGATCCTAGCACTAAGGAGCCAGAGGCAGGTGAGACTAAGGCCAGCCCCTTCTACATAGTGAATTTCAGGCCAGATGGGGCTACAGGGAGACTCTGCTTCAAAAAACACCCAAAAAGAAAAAAAAAAAAAAAAATCTTACAGAAAATAACAGTACAGGGTGGGTAGCCTATACTCCTAGCACATAAGAAACAGAAGCAGGAGAATTCCTGTGAGTATGTAGCTTAGTATGTAGCCCCAGGTTTGATCCCTAGAATCACATAAACCAGAGGTGCCTGTACTGTAATCTTAGCGCTAGAGAGGCTGAGGCAGGGGATTATAAATTCAACATCATTCTCATCTATGTATTGAGTTCAAGGCCAGCCCGGGCTCAATGAAACTCTGACTATTAAAAAATTAAACAAAACAAAAACCCACAAAGAAAACTGAAAATAAATGCTCCTGAAGGAACCCATGCTTTCTGAATACTAAGCCAGCACTCTGCCACAACTACACACCTAAAATCTCTTATTCTGTTGACCCTGTTTAATTCTCTCAGCAGAGCCCTGGGTGGTAGTTCTGAAGGAACCCCACGAGGCCTTTTGTCTCTGTACTTGTAAATACTTGTGTGTGTATTCATTTTTAATTTTCTAGTTGTAATTCTTACAAAAAGCAGGTACATTTTCTACTTGGCCTTGTGTAGTTTCACCATAATACATCACAGTGGATCCCTCCCAAGTCACTGCAGCTGGATTAGCCTCCTGCCTTTGACTCGCTGCCCCAAATTCTGTAGCTTCCCATGATTGAAAGTGTCTTTATGTGCTGAGCCTTCTCATGCAGCCCAAGTTGAGCTTAAACTCACTATGTAGACAAGGCTAGCCTTGAACTCTTTTAAGCTTTTATTTGTTTATTTAGCTTGTTTGTTTTGGTTTTGTTTTTTTTTTTTACTTATTTATTGGCAGTGTGTCCCTATAGGCCCAGCTGGCCTGGAACTTGCTATGCAGACCAGGCTGGCTTCAACTCACAAAGAGCTGGTCCTTTCCTCTGCCTCAGGAGTACTGGGTGTCACCATGCCTGGCCTTAGCCCTGAACTCTTTTTTTTTTTTTTGGTCTTTTTGACTTATTTACTTATTTATTGGCAGTGTGTCCCTATAGGCCCAGCTGGCCTGGAACTTGCTATGCAGACCAGGCTGGCTTCAACTCACAAAGAGCTGGTCCTTTCCTCTGCCTCAGGAGTACTGGGTGTCACCATGCCTGGCCTTAGCCCTGAACTCTTTTTTTTTTTTTTTTGGTCTTTTTGAGACAGGGTCTCCCTGTAGCTCCAGCTGGCCTGGAACTTACCATGTAGACCAGGCTGGCCTTGATCTCAGAGATCCACCTGCCTCTGCCTCCTGAGTGCTGGGATTAAAAGCCTGTACCACCATGCCTGGCAGACTTGAACTCTTGATCTTCCTGCACCAACATAGCCTGGCTCTGCTTCTCTTAAGCCAGATCTCCCTCCAGGTACAAACAGGACACACAGAACTGCAGGAGGGCAGAGCTGTGTGTGACTCTGGGCACTACTGGTGTCCCCAAGAGTAGCATCCACTACTAACTAGGGACAACCTCAACATGCAAATGACCAAGCCCCACCTCAGTCCCACTGAATCACAATCTCAATCAGGCTTTTAAGCCCTCCAGGCCATGCAGCTTGAGGCTCAACTTTGAGAACCTTTGCTCTGAGTCCGATTCCCTCACCCTTCACCCAAGTGCCCATTCTCTTAGGAGACAAGGGGTCAGCCCTGAAGGGATGGTTAGTCAGCTTCATCAGTGATCTTTAGTATGCATGCACTACAGGGACATAGGCTTGGCCTAGTGTGCACAGGCCAAGTCTGGGACATAGGCTGTCTCCTGAACAGCCATTCTTCCCTCCCTGACACATTCTTAAGTCCCCATCCCCTGTAAGTAAAACCAATGGAATAGTGGCTGCAGAATGCACAGCCACCCGCTTTCCCTTCGAGTTCCCAAGTTCCCTCCCCTGGGGCGCTGCCCTTGTCAGGGTGGAGGACAGATGGGGGAGGGCAGATTTTGACTGAGGGGGAGGAAATGGGATGTGGCTAGGGTGGGGAAGAGAACGCGAGGGAGGGAGGGAGGGAGAGAGGGAGGGAACTAATGTCCTCATTTCACCCAGCTGGTTCCCAGGCACCTGCTCTGCTAAGGAGGAAAGGCACCCAGCCCCACAGCAAATGAAACCCAGCCCCTCCCCATACACAGGGGCCCCTTCCCACACAGCCCAACTGACAGGAAAACTGTGAATGACTTCAGGTGGCTGAAGGAGGGCTGGTCGAGACAGCTGGGCTCCTTGGGGGCTGGAGCAACTGTCTTCAGTCACCCCAGGCTCTCTCCAGCTCTGTCAGGCAAAGCTGCCTAGGGCTGTGTGGGCTGGAACCTGCCTATCTCTTTCACATACTGAACCTGACTTGGCTGCCATTCTTAGGTGGTGCCTGGTTGTTAAGCCTTAGCACATCCCACAACAATCTTCATAGCCTCCTTCTTTTCTAATAGATTTTATTTAGAGCGGTTTTAGGCACTGTGAAATGGAGTAGAAACCTTAAAATTCCCTCCTGGCTTGTCCTCCAAGGAAACACTGCAGCAGAAGCCTGTGAGGTGGCTCAGTGGGGAAAGGCGCTTGTAGACAAGCCTGATGACCTGGGTTCATTCCTGGGACCCACGTGGTGGAAGAAGAGAAAAAATTCCTGCAAGATGTCCTCTTACTTCCACATAAGTGCTGTGGTATGCAGGGATGTGTGCAAGGGTGAGGCCCCTCCCACACACGTGTAATAAAACGTTTAAAAAGATAAAAGAAAAAAAAGAAATTGAAAAAGAAACACTTCAACAGTTCATCAATGGTGTCAACCGATCAATCAATGTATTGTGTTTAAGTATCCAATGCTGGTTATTTCTATTTTGTATATATGCACAGGTTCACGTGTATGTGGGTGCACACATTTGCGCAGGTGTGTTGAGGTCAGAGGTCAACTTTGGCTGTCTTTCCTCAGGAACCATGAACCATATTTCTGAGCCAGGGTCTCTCACTGGAACCTGGGCTTCACAGATTAGTATAGACTGGCTGGGCATGTGCAGCAAACCCAAGGATCCTCCTGTCTCTGCCTCCCTAGCCAGTGTGCACGCCACGCCTGGCTTTATTACTAGGGTGCCAGGATTGGAATGATTGTGCAGCACTTTACTGACTGAGCGTCGACCAAGGCTGATTGAATATTTGTGACACACTCGCCCAGATGTTGACATACTGGGCACTGCAGGGCCTCCCTTTTGTTGGTGTAAGCCTCTAGGACTAGAGAAGTCCTCTGGGAAGGGAGAAGGCAGTGGCCACAAAGGACTTGTATCTTTCTGTGACGGTTCTGAAGGTGAAAGGACATCACTGGCCTGAAGGGCACCAGAAGGCCTCCTTCTGCAGAGGTAGACAGTGGAAGATGCCTCAGTGGAAACTGAGGCTGTGGGGGACTCGGGGGTGCTCACAAGTCTGAAGATCTCAAGGAGAGATCACTGAGTGTGCTGTTCACTGGGGCCAAGACACCTTGCACAGTAACTCAGAGCAAGGAGGAAGTAAGTCAGGAGCAAGTCACAGGACGATCTTGCTGGGAGACCTTGAGCAAGATTTGCTTTCAGGTCCTCTGCTCCTCTGCTGTCAAAGGGGAACACAGCCCTCCTTATCTGTTTATTTGGTGGGTTTGGGGGTTTTTTGTTTGTTTTAGATTTTTGCCTCATGTATGTAAGTACACCACATGTGTGCAGTGCTCACTGTAGCCAGAAGAGGATGTCGGATCCCCTAGAACTAGAGTTAGGGATGGTTGTTAGCTGCCATGTAGGTGCTGGGAACTGACCTGGATCCTCTGCAAGAGCAGCCGGTGCTCTTAAGCACTGAGCCATCTCTCTAACCAATTTTTTTTTTTTGAGACAATTTCACTAGTATCCTTGAACTCAGAAATCCTCTCCGCTTCCTGAGAAGTGGGATTAAAAGAATGTGCTGGTAAAGATTTATTTATTTTTGTTTTATGTCTGTGAATGTTTTGTCTGCATGTATATATGTGTGCTTGGTGCTCTCCAAGGCACTGGATCTCCTGGAACTGGAGTTATAGGCAGTTATGTGTCACCATGTGGGTGCTGGGAACCAAACTGGTGTTCTGCAAGAGCAGTCTGTGCTCTTAACAGCTAAGTCATCTCTCCAGCCCCGGGTTTGTTCTTTTTAAGACTGGAACTTGATAAATAACCCAGGCTGGCCTGAACTCTTTGAAAGCTTCTAGCCTCTCCTCCCAAATGCTGAGATTACAGGTATGGGCCACCATGCTCAGCTTCATGCAGGATTTCAAAATTGTGATTCGCATATAATTAGTGCCAGGTAAATGAAGGTTAATGTTGCTGTCATTGTGGGGAAGGAAGAAGCCTAAGAGGCAGTGAGGAGGGAAAGGCAGAAGCAGAGTGGGTCTGGGAGAGAAAGTAGACTTTCTTCCAGAAGGGTGACTCCCCTGGAAAGTTAGCATGTTTGAAGCAGAGGGACCACAGTCATGGAAACGCAGGATCACGCTGGAAAAATGAGGTGCTGGGAGGGGATACGTTATAGATGGCTGCCCAAAAGCTACCCTGAGTTCTATCCCTAGAGTCTTGAAATGTGACCTTATTTGTAAAGCAGGGACTTTGCAGATGTCTCAGTTGAGATGAGCTGGTGCGGGAACAGGAAGGGCCTAGATCTGATACAACCAGTGCAAGACACAGAGGGAAGATGATTCCCAAAGATGGAGGCAGAGATTGCAGCCATCCAGCTACAAGCCCAGGGGCACCTGGGGCTCCCAGAAGATGGAAGAGACAAGAAGGTTGCTGTTCTGGAAGCATCTCAAGAGATAGGCACCCTCCTAACTAACACTGTGCTATTAGGCTCTGGCCTCCTGAAGAGAGAGAATGCACTTCTGTTGTCTGAAGCCACCATGCAGCTCGTGGGTACCTGTGTTATGGGTATCCTAAGAAATAAACACAGGGATATATACCTTCCCTGTGATGATTGGCCGGACCACAGAAGCATCTTGGGAAATCACACTGGATAAATAAACCAAACTGGATTCACAGCAAAATCTTCCCAAATTAGCTCACTGCTTCAAAATTCTTTGCCTAGGGGCCAAAGATGTAGCTCAGTTAATAAAGCACTTGTCTAGTGAGTCCTAGATTTGATTCCCAGGACCATATAAACCCTGTGTGGTGACATATACCTATAATCCCAGCACTGAGGAGATAGAGGAAGAAGGAACAGAGGTCCAAGGCTATCCTCAGCTTCATGGCAAGTTTGAGAGCAATCTTGTCTTTAAAAAAAAAAAAAAGTTCTTGGACTGGGTGTGGTAGCACGCCTTTAATCTCAGGACTCAGAATGCAGCTGCAGGTAGATCTCCGTGAGACACAGGTCAGCCTGATCTACATTGCAAGTTCCAGGCCAGCTGAGGCTACACGGGTTCAATTCCTAGCATTCACATGGTGGCTAGCAACTGTCTGTAACTCCAACACCCTCTTCTGACCTGGGAGACACAGGTGCACTTACACACACGTAGGCAATACACTCACACACATAAAATAAAAATAATATAGCAAATGTTTAAAACCAAACAAACTTCAGAACCACTCTAGGTTTAAGAAGTAGAAACAAAACAAACAAACACAACTCACGACCTGGAGTTTTAATTAGATGACATATGGATGTTAACGTTCTGGTTTTTATCATTCTATCAGGGTTAAGTAGAAAAAGACTTTGTTCTAGCAGTTTATATTAAACAATGTGTATATATACACACATGTGCGTATTAGAATGATAAAGCAAATGTAATTTGGGCTGAAGAGATGGCTCAGTAGGTAAGTCACTTGCCAAGTGTGAGGAAGACCTGAGTTTGGATTCCCGGACAACAATTAAGGCCAAACGTATGCTTGTATCTCTGAGTTCCTGAGGCAAGACAGGGAGTGGAAGCAGGAACATCCTCAGAAGCCTGAAGACCAGCTGGCCTGGTGTACATAGTAGTGAACAAAACACAATCACAAAACAAGGCCAAAGAAGACTCACACCAACATGCACGCTGTGACTCATGACTACCATCTCCCAAATCTGGGTGATTATGGGGCAATTTTTTAAAGATTTATTTTATTTTAAATTATATATTCCTGTGTGTCTGCCAACAGGAAGCATGCAGAGCTGGAATTAGAGAAAGTTGTGATCCTCGAACCTGGATCCTCTGGAAGAACAATATGGGCTTTTAACCACTGAGCCATCTCTTCAGCTCCTATAGGGGAATTTTTTTTTTAATACAGTTCTTTTTTTTTTTTTTTTTTTTGGTCTTTTTGAGACAGGGCCTCCCTGTTGTCCCAGCTGGCCTAGAACTCACTATATAGACCAGTCTGGCCTTGAACTCACAGAGTTCCGCCTGCTTCTGCCTTCTGAATGCTGGGATTAAAGGTGTGCCCCAACAGGCATGATCCATTCATTTTTTCTTATAATTTTTCAAAGTTTCTACAATAAGCTCCTCCCTTCCCCCCATCCCTCACTCCCTCTGAAACACAATCTCATTGTGTAGTCCAGACTTGCCCAGAACTCTTCATCTTCCTGCCTCAGCCTCCGGGTGCTGAAATGACAGATGTGCGTCACCATGCCCAGCTAAGTATTGTGTTATTTTAACACACATCTGTAATGACAACACTCAGGAGGCAGAGGGAGGACTGTGAATTCAAGGTCAGCCTGGGCTACATAGTGCATGCCAGACCAGCTGTGGCTACATGGCTAAACACTATGCGGAGGGGCATGGCAGCAAGATGGCTAACCCACCTATTCTATGGAAGATGGTACCATCATGATTTCTACATTACAGATGAGGAAACGAGGTTCAAAGAGGTTAAAGAAATTGGTTGAAGGTCACATACTTAGCATGGGTCTGAGCAGGGTCTTGAGCTCCGATGACTTCACCGGCTCTATTCTGCTACATAAACACAAAGCACTGCCATGCAAGAGTGATGATATCCAGTGGGCAGGGCTGTGATGAGGAGGGAATGGAGCTGGCAGAGTGCTGTGTAGAGGAGCATCATGTACATGCCCTCATCAAATTCTTCAATTACCCTAAGGAAATCATAGTATTTTCTGAACATTTTTTTGAGACGGTGTCCCTGTAGCTCCAGATGGCCTAGAACTTGCTATGTAGACCTGGGGACCCAACTCAGGTCTTCAGGCCTTCAAAGAAATCCTTCTGCCTGTATAACCATCCTGCTAGCCTCAAACACGTTCTGAATTATGTGCATAGTGTAAAATGATTGAATCAAGTTACCTCTTAACTCACATATATTTTTCTGGTTAAAAACATGTAAAACCTACTCTTAAACTGATATGGTGCTACATACCTATAATTCTGGCACTCAAGAGCAGAGGCAAGAGGATCCAGGCCCATTCAGGGATGGTTTGAGGTACATATTGAATACCAGCCTAGTCAGTCTACACAGCCAGGCTCTGTCTCAAAACAATAACATCAACAAAATGAATAAACATAACATAAAAATAAACTCATTAATTAAAATAAAAGAAATTCTTGGACTGGAGGGATGGCTCAGCAGCTAAGAGCACTTGAACAGACCCAAGTTCAGTTCCTAGCACCCATGTTGGATAGCTCACAACTACCTGTAACTCCAGTTCCAGGGATCTGATGTCCTCTTCTAGACTCAGAGGGCACACACACACACACACACACACACACACACACACACAAGTGCATACATGCATACAGACACATATACACATAAATAAAATTTAAAAATATAATTTTGCTAAGCATTGTGGCATACATGGCTTTAACCCCAGCAATCAGAAGATAGAGACAGTGAATCTCTGTAAGTCTGAGCACAGCCTGGTCTAAATAGGGTGTACCAGGCCTGCCAAGGTTACATAATGAGATCCCGCCTAAATAAGTAAATAAATAAATCCTTTCAAAATTAAAAATACATACAATCTGTTTTTAGCAGTTTTCAAGTATACCACTCACTATTACTAACCGCCCTTGTTCTGTTGTGCAAGAGCCCTTTGAGATTCATTCCTCCTGTCCAACTGAAATGTTGTATCCTCTGACAGTGTAAAAACAGTTTCAATTCTGTGTTATAAGCTAGGAAAGCGAAACCCAGGAGTTCAGTAATCTCTCTTCCCTCCAGTGTCCACTCTGACATGAAGACATAGAGAGTTCCTATTTGCTGACAGGAAGTATGTAGTGACTGGAGAGTCAAAACACTTATTCAAGTTGCTTGTACATGTTAAACGATTAATGAAAGTTATTCCATTCTTGGGGCTGGAGAGATGGTTCAGTTGTTAAGAGCACTGACAGGACCCAGGTTTGATTCCCAGCACCCACATGGCAGCTAACAACTGTCCACAACTCCAGTTCCAGGGGATCTGATGCCTTTTTCTGACCTCCTTGGGCACCATTCAACAAGGGTGTACCTGCCTACATGCAAACAATACACTCATACACATAAGATAAAAATAATAAATAAAATATTTTTTAAGTTATTCCATTCTTTCTTAAAATTTTATTCTTTTATCTCTGTGTGTGTGTGTGTGTGTGTGTGTGTGTGTGTGTGTGTGTGTGTGTACAGGAACACTCATGCTGTGGCGCATATGTGGATATAAGTCAGGATAACTAACTTTGAAGACTTAGTTCTATCTTTCCACCCTGGGTTCCGAGGATGGAACTCAGGTTGTCAGGCTCGTGTGACTAGGGCTTTTACCTACTGAATCATTTTGCTGGTCCATTGAAAGTTGTTCTAAAGTTCGCTTTTTTTTTGGACAGGACCTTAGGGAGCCCAGGTTGGCCTTGAACTCCTGATCCACTTTCCAAGGACATGCACCATCTTGGCTGAGCTTTTGTTTTTGCTTTGTTTTGATAACAATGTGAGGACTCAAATCTAGGGCCTTCTGCATGGTGGGCAAGCACTTTACCACCGATCTATGTCCCCAAATCCCCAAAGTTGACCTATCTCAAGGACAACGTGTTGACTTACTGAGAGTCTAAAGAAAAGAATTAATACCATGCGATGCCATCAGGAAGTGATAGATGACACATGGGGCCACAGTGCAGATGCCATGGGCAGGGGCTGGAAGGGAAGAGAGCTGCACCCAGGCAGAGGAAGGTGGGACACGCCCTGGCAGAGCAGAGGGGTGAGGTCTGTTTCCGTTCCTCACCAGGCTCTCCAACAAGGCACCTGCTCCTCCTCTGCAGCTTTCTACCTCTGTCCTTTACTGTGTCTTCCAGGAGCCTCCACCTACCCTGAGTCCCCTGCCTCAGCTGTCAGCCTAATCAGAACCCCACAGCCTCTAGAGCAGGGAGTGGGTGCCCCTGGCACTTGGGCCTAGGAGGGGCCCCTGATAAACAGCTGGAGCCCTTGTTTGAAGAATCTGTCATCTCCAAAGGAAAAAAACAGAAACAAACCACCAGAGCCGGGGAAGAGGAGGGTCGGGCTGACAGGGCTGATAATGAGTCACATTGTGGCTGGCAGCCCTCCATACAGTCCTCCAGCCTCTGCATCTAGAGCTCCTTCAAAATCTATTGCTAACATGTCTGGTCTTCACAAAGCCCTCCCTGACAGCACCCCCCGTCACCCCAGTCCCTGAAGCATTCATTATACCAACACAGAATTATCACAGCTAGGCAGGACATGAGTGGGCATTGATCAGGTATAAGAAGCCTGAACAGCCAGTGAGGGTTAGGTAATTTGTCTCCTGAGCCCAGCACAGAACTTCGGAAATCATGTGAGGATTGAGTAAAATATGGGGTGGGGGATCCATGAGCATTAAAAAACATCTATATACTGGGTAGAGTGTGGTGGGGCACACATTTAAAGCCAGTACAGAGGCCGAGGCAGGCAGGTCTCTGTGAGACAGAGGCCAGTCTGGTCTACATAGTGAGTTCCAGACTAGCGTGGACTACAGGGAGACCCTGCCTCAAAAAAAAAAAAAAAAAAAAATCTATATATTGGGACTGAAGAGATGGTTCATGGGGTAAAATGCTTGCTATTCAAATGTGAAGACCTGAGTTCAAATTTTTAGCATGCATGTAAAAAGCCCAGGGGTGTAGGATCTATAACCCCAGAATCGGGGGAACAGACACAGAAGGATCCCATAGGCTTGCTGTTCAACCAGTCTAGTTAAAAAAAAGGAAGACATTATTAAAGGAAGACATTCAATTTGGCCCCCACATGCAAGGGCACGCATGTTGACACACATCTACACACATGCATATAACACATACATAAAACCTATATACTGACATAAAGAAAACAGTTTATTACAGTGTCATATAGATAGAAACCGAAGCCTGGGAATTTTCTTTTTTTTTTTTCAAAATATTAATCAGGGGCTGGAGAGATGACTCAGGGGTTAAGGACACTTGCTACTCTTGCAGAGGACCTAGGTTTATTTCCCAGTCCCCACATGGTGGTACACTTACATATATGCAGGTAAAACATTCACACACAAAAATATAAATAAATTAATTAAAATACCAAAATATGAATAAACCTCTTTATACACTACCGATAACATGTTCACTAGGACATCTAGCTCCGATTCACTTAAGATCTAAAAATACCATTTTACTTTACATTTACAGATTCCCCAAACAAAACTTGAAAAGGCTCTTCTCACTAGCTTTTTAAAAATATTATAGCTAGATATTAAATGTGAAGGGTTTAGTTCTATATGCCTCCCTTCAGTACTGGGGAATGGACTCTGGTCTGATACTAGGCCATTGGTCTACCACTGATCTGTATCCCTAGCCCTTAGTTTTATTTATTTATTTATTTATTTATATGCATTGGAAGTTTTTTTCTTTTCATTACATTTGTATTGATTTTGTGTTCATGTTTGTGCATGCACATGTGGTCACCCACACATAAGGGTGCGTGTGTGTTGTGTGTATAGGTCAAGGGACAACTTACAAGAGTTGGTTTTGTCCTTCTACCATGTGGGTCCCAGGATCAAACTCAGGTGGTCAGGCTTGGTTGGCAAGCATCCTTGCCCACTGAGCCATCTCACCACCCCCTTGTAAGCCCTTAGTTTTCTGAGACAAGATCTTGCTGTGTAGTTCAGGCTACCTAGAATATAGCTCACAGGTAGAACACTCGCCTGGTATATGTAAGACCCTGGGTTCAATGACTGTACTGGAAAAAAAGCAAACCCTCAAGGACTCATGCATGAGTTCTGAAGCCCTACCCACCTGCACCCAAGGCGTCTTGGCTGTCCTTATCGTCCTTTGTTCCCTTGTGTTGAGCAGGTCCCCAGTGGGACTTTGTCCATAGCTCTGCCTACTTCAAGCTTCTACCCACCATCTCCCCCCAGGTGAAGCAGGCATTTACTCAGTGTGTGGAGTTAGAGCAGGCTTCCCTGGCGTTGTCAGGACAGTCACATTTCCCACCTTATCTTCCAGTTCTTTCCACCTGCTCTTCTTCCAAAGGCCACTCATCCTCCAAGAAGCCTCGCCTACCCCTCCTTCCCTGCTCTCCCTGCAGCACTGGGAACCGGAACCCCAAGACCTCATGGGCACCATCTACTCTCCTCACTGTTGCCCCTCACTCATTTATTGCCGGATCTCCCCCAGATCTATCAGGGGGATTTTCAGTCGTGGACTGTGGTGGAATGTCTGGAAGGGTGGGCTGAGCCCAGATCCTAGGGGCATAGTACCTGGAAGAGACGGACTCAGCTGAGAGGCTCTGGGAGGCGTCTGGTGGTTTCTGAGCTGTGGAAATGCTCAGTGGCCCTGGCAGTGCTCCCGGCAGGTGGAGGTGGGTTGACAAGCACTGGAGCATGGAGAAGGGAAGAAGCCCAGAAGGAAGCTGTTCCCCTGTTGAACCATGCACCTCTAACTGTCCTGTTTTGGTGGAGTCGTCCCCCACTGGTCCCTCCACCCTCTTCTCCAGCACCACTGTAGACTGAACTTCCGGCCTCAAGCATGCTACCCTAAGCTATATAATGTCCCCCTTTAGTTTTTTATTTTATTTTATTTTTTACTAAACTGCCCAGACTGGTCTTGAACCTGAGATTCTCCTGCATCAGCCTCCCAGTTTGGTTGGGGTTACTGGCTTGTACCACTGGACTTGGTTCTAGTATTGGGTGTTTACTTATTCTGTGTGTGTATGGTGCATACATGTGAGCGAGGTCAGAGTAGGATACGTCAAGTGTCTCCTTCTCTGTCTAACTTGTTCAGATAGGCTGGCTAACCAGCAAGCTCTTGGGACCTGCCTATCTCTACGTCCCACCACCTCCAACAACGCTGGGGTTTCAGGCATATGCATGCCTGGTTTTTCTTTACCTGGGTGCTGGAGATTTGAACTCAAGTCCTGGTGCTTGCAGAGTAAGTTCTCTTACCCACACAGCCATCTCCTCCCTTGGTTTCGGTTCCTTCACACACTGTCTTGCTGTGTAGTTCAGGCTGGCCTTGAACTCAAAGTCCTCCTGCTCCTGTTTCCTTACTGCTTTATGATTATAAACACGTGTTACCATACCTGCCCCCGTTATTATGTTCTGCCTTTCCTTTTTTTTAAAGACAGAGTCTTGATATGTAGACTTCGTTGGTACTTCACAGTGATCCTCCTGCCTCTGTCTCACAAACGCTGGGATTACAGATGTGTAATCTGTAACTAAGCCTGGCCCCATTACTATCTTTTTACTTTTTAAAGTTTATTTTATTAATTATCATTATTATTGTGTGTGTGAGAGAGATGTGCATATATGGACACGTGGCTAACATGGTGCGAGTACAGAGGTCAAAGGGCAACTTTGTGAAGTCAGTTCTCTCCTAAGGTTACATAGGCTCTGGGGATTAAACTCAGGTCATTAGACTTGCAACAAATGTCTTCACCTAGTGAGCCATCTCAATGGACTGTCCATTCTATTAATTATTTCAGTTTTATGTGTATGAGTATACTGCCTGCATGTATGTAAGTGCACTTGTGCTTGCAGTGCCCACAGAGGTCAGAAGATAGGTCAAATTCCCCAGGAACTGCAGTTATGGATGGTTGTTAGCCACCATTTGGATGCTGGAAATCAAACCCAGGTTCTCTGCAAGAATAGCCATTGCTCTTAACCTCTGAGCCATCTCTCCAGCCCCCTGGACTGCCATTCATTATTGAAGGAAGAAAGTAATGGGTATTGAGCTTTGACTGTATGCAGATCAATCTACCCCCATTAGATACGAAAACAGGCCTGTCCTTATTTGCAGATAAGACTCTCGAGTGCCACAGGCTCTCACTGGCCCTCTGCCATCTTGTTAGTAAACATCTACAGAGTCCAATTCAAGCTGTGGAATCCAAAGCCAAGCACCTCCTGCCCATCTCACATTGATGGCTTGGTATACACTACAAGAGTGAACGACGGAATGAACGAACAAACAACCTGATCTTAGGCTAGCAGAGAAAACCACTCAGTACATACACAAAGGGTCAAGGTGGGGAGGAACTGTAAGAGTAAATGGAAAATAAAACAAGCAATCGTTTTGTCACCACTTCCTCTGGTGCTGGGTCACGGTTGTTAACGGTGTGCAGCAGGCGCATACAGTCTGGCATACTCGAATCCACCCAGACACACGAAGAGCTATTTATTTACTTCCTCTGTGAGGGGTAAATAAAGATCAAGCCAAAACAGGCTCCCCTAAACCGCTGGGGGGGTCTTCCCCAGGTGTTGGTGCAAACCTTGTCCTAGAGAAGTCACAGGTGGCCGCCTGCTTGTGGCATCCCTACCTCCTTTTATGTATGTGTGGCTCTGGCTCACCAAGGGGGCCCCGTGTGCGGTGGGGGAGCAAGCAAGGGGTGGGAGGCAGGGCGAGGCGGCTTCATCCCTCCTCTGGTGCGAATGATAGAATCGGCTCGCCTTACTCCACCGGAGGAAAGAATGGCCAAGTGGTCTGGGCACCATCAGAGGAAATGGAGTCCCCTGCTGGGTCAGGCAGTCAATCCGCCATTGGTAAATTTGGGGAAAACAGAGGGAGGCGAAGGGTCCTCTGGCAGCAGGCTGGCAGAAAACGTGTGCCACAGTTGGTTTTATGCACTGCTGGGTACTGAAACCAGGGCCTTAGGACATGATGACATGTTGGGCCAACAGTCTACCATCCCCAGCTAGACTTTGTTGTTATTATTTTCATTTTATGTGCGTGAGTATATTACCTACATGTAAGTGCACCTGTGTTGTGAAATGCCTGTGGAGGTCAGAAGAGGGAACTGGAGTTATGGATGGTTGTTAGCCATCCTGTAGGTATTGGGAACTGAACCAGAGTCCTCTGCAAGGACAGTCAGTGCTCTAAATCACTGAGCCATTTCTCCAGCCCCCTAAACTTTTTTATTTTTATTTTTTGAAGCAGTGTCCCATGGAGTCAAGGTTGGCCTTGAACTCTTGATCCTTCTGCCTCTCCTCCTGAGTGCTAGAATAGCAAGCAAGCATGCATCACCAAGCCTCACTGCTGTTCATCTTTTTTCCTTCTTTAAAGACTTATTTTATTATTTTTAACTGGGGGGAGGGGTGCTGGTGCCTGTAGAGGTCAGAGGTGTTGGATCCCCTCGGACCTGTAGTTACATGCAGTAACTACATGGTGTGGGTGCTGGGAACTGAACTCACAACCTTTGGAAGAGCACCACCTGTTCTTAACCCTTGAGCCATCTCTCCAGGCCCTCTGCTCATCTTCTTTATTCAGAGATTCCTATCTGTGAGTTCACCTACTCATAAAATGCAGTGGTAACACCAAAATCAATACTGAAGCCACTTTATAGTCATTTGAAGACATGTACAGAATTGCCAAAAGGTTTGAGTCACCCAACACACACGTTCCCAGCTGAGGTTAGACAAGGGGCTGCTGTGCTGGCTTCTTTCAGTTTTCGTACTGTAAGCAAGTGTCCTGTTTGCAGTCTAATTAATGCTTTATTTTATGCATTTCTGACCTTTCAAAATGTATCTATTAAAAAAAGTAATAAGGAAAAATAAAGTTTAAAAAGTTATTTGTTCAAAATGATACCCCAAAGCAAGATATGGTGGCTCACCCCTATAATCTCAGCACTTGAAAGATGGAGGATCGGAGATGGAGGTCATCCTTGCTACACATATAGTCAGTTCAAAGTCATTCTGATCTATATGAGACTCTTTCAAAGAAAAGAAAACAAAAATAAATAAAGTGGCCTCCAAAGAAATCAATAATCAATAACCGGAAAAAGAAAAGTAAAAAATAATTAAACAGAACCAAAGAAGTGACTCAGTGGTTAAGAGCACTGGCTGCTCTTACAGAAGACCCAAGTTCAGTCCCCTGCACCCATGTCAACTGGCTTACAAACAACTGGAACTCCAGCACTAGGGGATCCAATGCCCTCTTCTTGATTCTGAGGGCACCCAAACACACGTGTAAATGAACACATGCACAGACATACACACATAGACACAAATAAAAATAGTAAAATAAATCATCATAATAATTAATAATAAAATGGTCTTCCAAGCATAGGGCTGATGTGCTTTCTACTGTTCCTGCTCTGTTTCGTAATTTTGTTTTATTTATTATTAGTGTGTGTGTGGATATAATGTATGTATGTGAGTGCAGGCACATGCATCGACGGGGTTGCGTATATGTAAGTGTGTGTGTGTCTGTGTGTTCTTTCCTTCCTGAGGATAAAATTCAGATCATCAAGCTTGTGTGGCAAGCCCCTTGACCGGCTGAGTCATCTCAACCACCATTATCTACTGTTTCTATTTCTACATGCAAGATGTATATATCTTTTTTTTTTTTTTCTTTTTTGGTCTTTTTGAGACAGGGTCTCCCTGTAGCCCCAGCTGGCCCGGAACTCACTATGTAGAACAGGCCGGCCTTGAACTCACAGAGATCCACCTGCCTTCATCTCCCGAGTGCTAGGATTAAAGGTGTGCACCCCCCCCCTTCCGGCTGCAAGGCACATATATATCTTATAGAGAAAAATAACCAGGTGAGTTTGTTCCAGCAGGATTATATTACTGTTGGCCATGAGTTCAATGTTAATGAGTCGACAATATATTTTAAACAAGGTGTTTAAACAAAAACACACAGAAACCAAGGTTACATATTGATCACTTGATAAAGATGCTATGACAAGTGGTTCCTGTGAGCTCACGGGAACCTAACTGTGTGCTCCCCAGGATCAAAGTTCAGTAATTCACAGTGACCGTGCAGAACATGACCACTGCAAATACTGAGGACTGACTGTACGTAAATATTGTAATAGCCCTGCTGGCCAGAGGTCTCAGAAGGTATAGGTGCCCGCCACCAAACCCAAAGACCTGAGTTTGATACCCAGGCCCCACATGGTAGAAAGAAAGAACCAACTCTTGAAAGATGTTCCCTGACCTCCACATGTGTGCCCTGGTGCTCATGTGCACGCGTGCACACACACACACACACACACACACACACACAATAAATGTAATCATTTTAAAAATATATTATAATAACTGGACAGCTCGATGTCCACCTGCTTCTTCACATGTATACATCATCTGCTAGATAGAAAATCCAATACTGAAGTCAAAAATATGGATGCGAACAGGACCCCAGCCTCCAACTGACCATCCTTGCTGTAGAGATGGAGATATGACTCTGAAGGTTTTATGGAGTGATTTTGTCTGGATCCTTGGATTTATAAACTAGCACTAGGCCTAATGGCAAATACTTTTCTGTAACAATAGGTTAATACTTATATAAGAGTTTTTCTAGGGGCCAGGCCCTGATCCACATGTTCTGTGGACCTGCAGCTTCCTAATGGTATATGTAATTCTCCTAATGTTCCTGTAAGGTAGATACTATTATCATCCCCATTTTACAGACAAAGGCACTGAGGCACAGAAAAGCAGAGGAGTTAAGAATTCACTGGGGATGCTGGATTTGGTGGCACGTGCCTTTAATTCCAGCACTCAAAAGAGTGGATGTCTGTGAGTTCCAGGCTGGTCCGGTTTACTTAGTGGAATCCTGTCTCAAAAAAAAAAAAAAAAAAAGAAAGAAAGTGATAGAAGAAGACACCTAGCATTGACCTTTGGTCTCCACATGTGTACATATGTGCATACATGCACATCACACACACACACACACACACACACGGCTAGCATTTGCCCAGCACTCTACCAACCTAGCTCTATCTCCAGTCCAGAAAGCAATATTAGAAAGATCCCACTTGGTTCACATGCCTGGTGTGTGACAGAGACAGAGGAGGAGCCTGGGGACAGTCCTCGTGAGCCATGTTAGTGGCATTCAGCAAGAGAGATTGAAATAGCACTGACAGGTTGAAGTCTAGGCAGGAGGCAGGCAGGGCCTGAAGGAGGCCACGCTAGGGGAATCAAGTGAAGGTTGTGTAAGAGGGGCCAAGGCGTTCAGACGGAGGAGGGTCTGGAATGTACGGAGAGAGGAAATGGTGCTGGGGCGATTTCCGAGGAGGTGAAGTCATGGGGCCTCTCTTCCAGCAAAGTCAACAGGGGCCCAGGAAGCTGAGGCCCAGAGGCCCAGAGGCCCAGAAATGTTTCCATAGATTTCCATTTCCTACCGGAACACAGAGGTGCAGTCAAGGACACTGAGTCACAGGTCACGGGAATGAGGGACACTCACAACCTGGGACAAAAGAAATTGGAGGCGAGAAAGAGAGGGCATCTTCCCTTCAGAAATCAGGTTCCACGCATGATGTGAGAGAAGCAACAGTTACGTTAGGACCACAGCCCACACTGTGCCCCAAGACGACGGCCATCCAACTCCCAGCTAACGGCCTGCAACAGCCTTTCCTGGCCTCCCTTTCTGCCTCTGGATCTCACAGGTCTCGGAGCTGTGATGGCCTGTTCTGTCCTCTCCTGGGAAGCAGAACAGCCCTTGACAAACCTAGGAGCTCATAAATTCCATGCCGGTCTGGCTTTCCCTTTCCTCCCACACCCATGGTAGGTATTCAGTAAACCGGAGCATTAATGACACCGTGCCAATCCCAGGACGTGGCCTGCTGCCAGCTAGCCACATGGAGATTTCCTCTACCAAGTGTTCTCATGTGACAGTCTTACACTCCTTGCCTCAACTCTGTTTCCTTTCTGTCAGAACTGCCAAGGTTTGGAATTCTTTTTCTGTCTGACCCTCTCAGCCTCCATCTCATTCAGCTTCTCAGCAGCCTCACACAGGTGTAGGGACTTGAACTCTTCTAACCCACCAGAGAATCATGCCCCCTCAGAGCAGCGAATACAGCAGTCCTCTATGAAGCCCATTCTAGTGCTCCTTCTCAATCAAGGGCTATGCAACCACTTGCCAAGGGACCTCGGGTCAGGATGAGAGAGCATCAAACCCTTTGACCTTTGGCCAGAGAGAAGTCGGTCCAGGAAAAAGGGGCATCAGTCAGCAGCCTCTGATCCTGACCTAGGCCTTGCAGAGAGAAAAGTCTATCTAGGAAGATTGTCCTGCCAGAGGGTCCACACAGGAAACGCATTCTCACCCACACGCCCTGGGTTCCTCTATTCTGATGCTGTGGCAAACTCTTGCCTTAAATCCCATTTCCTCCCCTTGCACCTTACTCCTAGAAACCCCAGTACCTCTCTCTCCCAAGCTCCTTGGCAGCTAAGTAAGGCAGGTCTATGTGATACTTATGACATTGAGGCCAGTCTGGGTTGCATGAGAACCCTTCAGGGGGAGGGATGCATGATCTAGGTCATATCTTGAAAAGAAAGGGTAGGATCTGTGAAATGGCTCAATGGGCAAAGATGCTTGCTGTGTAAGCCTGTTGACCTGAGTTCGATTCCTGGAACCTGAGTAAAGATGGAAGGAGAGAGTCAACTCCACAGAGCTGTTCTCTGATCTCTACACATTCACTGTGGCATGCATGCCTCCCCACCACAATAATAATAAATAAATAATTTTTTAGAGAAAGAAGAGGTTGGAGAGATGGCTTAAGAGCACTGTCTGCTCGTCTAGAGGACCCTGGTTCAGTTCCCAGTACTCAACTAACTCCAATAACTCAGTAACTGCAGTTCCAAGGGATCCGATGCCTTCTTCTGGCCTCCGTGGGCATTGCACACATATGATGTACCTACAAACATGTACTCAAAACACCGATACACATACTAATTTTTAAGAGCAGGAAAGAAAGCAAAGCATGTTGTGCATGCCTTTAATCGCAGGGCTCGGGAGGCAGAGACAGTCAGTTCTCTGTGAGATGGAGGCCAGCCTGGTCTACGTGTCAAGTTCCAGGTCACTGGACCTACAGGGAGCCCCTATCTCAATAAAAGGCCCCAGGGGCAAAGAGTATCTTTTCTCTCTCTTCTCCTTTCTCTGCTCTTGGCCTTCTCACTGGCTCATGATGGGCTCAGGCCATGCTGAGGGTGCTGGCTTCCATATCCCAGGGCAAGGAGAAGCAATGGGCTCCCAGCACCTTCAAAGGGGCAATTAATCTTCGGCAGTTGTTATAGTAGCCTAGCCATCCCTAATGCCATGCCAATCTCTTCATTTACTTATTTATTTTTGTCCTGAGGATTAAACCTAGGACCTCATACATACTAAGCACACACTCTAGCACTGAGTTTGAGCACCCTGCCCTCAGTCCATTCTTTGGTGTCAAGATGATGATAGTTAACCAGTTTGTGGAAGGACCTTCCTCTTTATACATATCCCTAACCCTTCATCTCCCAAGTCTCTGACACTACCAGGTTGGCCTCCCAAGGGTGAGAGAGTACATTCCAGGCCGACAAGGCACCCTGTCCATCTTCACCCCAGCAAACATCAAATTGAGACCAAATGTGAATCTCTCCCTATATATTATGGTGTCAGTCCCCAAACTGACCATTTATCAAGCGATTTGTGTCCTGTCTGCTGACAGGCACAGGATACCATACAGAGTGCTTTCTCATGGGAAGGTGGTGAAATACTGGGGAGAATGTGTAGACTTCAGATTTGAGCTTGAGAGTGCTCACCAGTAATCCTGAGGAGAGTTCTGAGCTTCTCTAAGCCTCAGTTCCCTCCTTTGTAAAATAGACATAAAAGTGACTGTTCACAGGTTTGCAGAGAGAATAAAGAATTAAGAGGACTCACTGTTGACTAGGGATATGGCTCAGTTGGTAGGGTACTAGTCTAGCATGCACAAAGCACTGGGTTTAATCCTCAGTATTGTATAAGCCGAGTGTGGTGAAGAATGCCTGAAATTCCAGCACTTGGGAGGTGGAGGCAGGAGGATCAGAAGGTCAAGGTTTTCCTTGACCACATAGAGAGTTCGAGACCAGCCTAAGGTACATGAGAAGCTGTCTCATTTTGAACCACCACAACAACAAAAATCAGAGAATACGTATTGTTCAGCAGTTAGCAGCAAAGCCTGGCAGGTATTAGGTGCTCATTAAACCACAGGTATGGGACTGTAACAGGCACAGCTGGACACTCCCCAGTGGAAGGTGGCCAGGAAGAGAGTAGAAGAGAGAGTTGGAGAGAGGAAACGGCAGTCAGAAAGAGAAAGGCGAGGCTGGGGGTGACATCAGGGGAGGGGAGGGCAGGGGAGAAAAGAGACTGCTTAGCGATGCCCATGCCGGGCATGAGAGAAGGTGGGGGCAATAGCTGTGGACTCTATCAGCACCCTGCAGCTCATACAATCCCTGTGCCCATCTCATGCTTGTCCCCGTCTGAGAGCCTCTGCCCGGGATGGCCACCCTCACCTCCACAGCCCTCGTTGCTATACTGTCATCTGCTGTTTTACGCATTTTCTTCCTGCCTGCCTGAGATGGCAGAAGGGGCTGCCCTCCACAGCAGCTTCTCCACCCCTGGGACTGCCAGGGTTGATGGGAAAGGTCTCAGGCTCTGGAGACAGGCAGGCTGAGCTCTGTCCCTACGTTCAAGCCCTGGAGGGCTGAGTGACCTCAGCAAGTTAAATGATTCATCTAAAGCATCATATCCCCGTCTGTGCAGTGGGAATAACAGGACTGTTGACATGAGGAAAGGAGGTCAGTGTACTGGTATACAGCAAGTGCTCAATACATGCCAGTTACTACCAGGGTTAGTTTCCTGTCCCGGATCTGCTGCAGTCACTCAAGGCCCCTATCTTCTAGGCTTAATGTTCTTTCAGTACCATTTTAAGAAACTCAATTTTATTTTTTATTTACTTTTGGTCTTTCTGAGACAGGGTCTCCTTGTAGCCCCAGGCCTAGAATTCACTGCGTAGACCAGGCGGGCCTTGAACTCACAAGAGGTTCGCTGCCTCTTTCTCTTGGGTGCTGGGACTAAAGGCATGCTCAGTTTTTGAATAGAGAGCCTTGCAAATTAAGTGGCTGGTCCTGGCTATCCTGCGCATTCTTTTCTTTTTTTTTATCTGCAGGCTGAGGGTGAGGATGGCTATATAAACTAGGACTATGGAGAGTCTCAGGGGCCTCCAGGGCTCAGGTGAGTATGGAGCATGAGAGTGTGCCATGTGGCCAAGCAGCCAGAGACCAGAAGGCTAGTGAGAACTTCCTATGTCTTCTCACTGGGCATTGGACAAGGGGAAGTGTGCTTAACTTCTATTAGCCATCCTCCCACAACAGCAAAGATGCCTGATCTATCTCAGGACAAACACCAACCTTGCTGACCCCCCTTGGACATCCAGGCTTTGGAATATAGAGATCACTGTAGTTCTTCAGGATAAGGCAGTCACCCCGCTGAAGCCCTGCACTGCTCCAATTGGAACTGGTTATGGAAGTATCACAGAAAGAATGGGGTGTTAATTACTACTCAGGGCGGCTTGAGGGGGGAACGCCGGGGTGGGGGGACGATGGGAGGGGGTCAACACACGACTTGCCTGGTCTTGGCTAAGGAGACTATCAGCTCTTGGATCTCCTTATACTTTAACTCCCAGACAAGCATGTATCAAGAAAGGAGTCAGGGGTATTTGGGGCACTGACAGGAAGCCTGGGAAGATGTGGAGCCTCGTATAAGTCCCTGGAATGGGGTATCCTTAAGCACCCATGCTGAGGCATGAGCTCCCATAAGCTAGCTCAGGAGGCCCCTCTTAGACCCGCTGTCTGTCTCCCCTCAATCTTGTGTGTTCCTGGTGAGCAGGGACCACCCACAGTGAACTGGCCAGATGTCTCCAGGCCCAGTCTACAAGGCCAATGCAAACTCTTTTCTACCGCTGGACCCCAGGTTCTGCCTCAGCCTCTCCACTGGCTATCATAGTCTGGATATATCATGGCCCTGACTCTGTTCCCAGGCCTTCGTAGATGGCCCAGGGGAGAGTCTGAGGGTGGCCTGGCCTGGCAGGTGGAGCCCGGTCCTGAAGAGGCGCCCCCTTATTCCATCTCCGGCCACCTGTCCTGAGTCCTCACTCCTTCCAGACAGCTGGAGAATAGCCCCAAGAGCCTCTGGTTAAGGGGGGCTGACATGGGAACACTGCTCTAAGGGAGCGGAGCCAAGGCCAAGGGGAGGCCCCTGGAGCTGGTGGAGAATGCTTGGGTGGGGGCGGGGTGCACCGGGGAGAAGCGGGGATTGGGGTGGGATCACAGAACGGAATTTGGAGCTCATTCTCCCGGGGGCACAGCTGTTTATTTTGATCTCCCTTGTCAGCTGCTGCGTGTTTCTGATCTCAGGGCTCAATCCAGAGCCCGCCTCCTCCTCTGTTGCTGAGCTGGGCAGGCAGACGCTGCAGGATGCAGCCCAGCTTCCTGCTCCCACAGCCTTAGTCTCCTCCCACCCACGCTGCTCCAGGCTGCTGGGAGACCTGGGGAAGCGTAGGCTGTCCCTCCTCAGACCCACTCGGTGCCTCCTCTGTGGGTAACTAGGGCTCATAAAGGAGTGAACTTGCCCCTCACCTCACTCCACCCACCCCCATGATAACCTGAGCTGGTCTCCCAGAATTGCCTGAATAGCTAGGTCACAGTTTAGTTAGTGCAACCGGACTTGAAGGGCTGGCAGATAATGCTGGCTCAGTTGAGCACTGAGTTCAGAGTCCACACCAGGCCCTGAGCCTTACTGGACCCTGCTTTGCCTGCTTTACTCTTGGCTCTTACTGCCTCCAAGGAGAAGCCACAAAATAGAAATGCTGTTTTTCCATAAGTGCGTGGAAACACATCTCATGATGTGTTTTCTATTTTTCATATTATAGAACTGAAACCATTTTTTTTTTTTTGAGACAGGGTTTCATATAGCCCAGGCTGGCCTCAAACTCGGTCTGTACTTGAGGATGACCCTGAACTTCTGATCCTCTTTTCTTTACCTTGTAAGTGCTGGGATTATAGGTGTGTGCTACCATGCTCTGTTTACATAGTGGCAGTGCCGGTGGCCAAACCCAGGGCTTCATGCACTCTGCGCCACAACCCTAGTCATCCCTAGTCATAGAACTGGAACCTTTTTTTTTTTTTTTAGGAAAAAAATATAGGGGAAAAATATCCAAAAAATAACAAACCCACCCTTAGTTCCACTACTTCCCCTGCCCCCCCCCCAAAAAAATCAGGATTTTGTTATATATTCTTTCAGTCTTTTCTCTCCATGTATGTGGCATGTCTAATATGTTGGGAGGGGGCTCTTGGGAAGACAGAATCTCATAGGTAAAGCTCCTCAAATTCACTATTTAGTTGAGGCTAGCTTTGAACTCCTGACTCTCCTGACTCTACTTCTCAAATTCTGGGATTATGAGGAGTTTATGAAGTGTAGGTACCGTACCCAGGGCTTCCAGCATGCTAGGCAAACACTGGACCAGCTGAGCTTCCTCCCTAGCCTCCTCCCTTCTTTTTTATTTTTAAACTATTTCTATTTTATATGTATGAGTGCACACCCTGCACGTGTGTAAGTGCACCTGTGTCCTGCAATGCCTGAGGAGGTCAGAAGAGAGCGATCAGATTCCCTGCAACTGCAGTTATAGACAGTTGTTAGCTGCCATGTGGGTGCTGGGAATCAAACCCTGGTCCTCTGTAAGAAGAGTCAGTTCTCTTAACCTCTAGGCCATCTCTCCAGCCCCGCCTCCCCTCTTCTTAAAAATATATTTATTTAGTTTAGGTCTATGTGTGCGTACCATCTGTGTACCTGAGTGTATGTATGTGTACCACATGCATGCAGGCAGCTGAGCTGCCATGTGTGTGCTGAGAACTGAACCTGGGTCCTCTGGAAGAGAAGCAAATACTCTTAACAGCTGAGCCATCTCTCCAGCCCCACTCTCCCTTTAAAATTCTACATATATGTATATATATATATATAATTTTTTATTTTATGTGTATGAATGTATTACCCGCATGTGTATAAGTGCACCTGCAATGATGGTGCATAGAAGAGAAGAGGTTGTTGGAGCCCCTGGAACTGGAGTTCTCCTGGAACTGGAGTTACTGACTGTTGTTAGCTGCCGTGTGGGTGCTGGGAATTGAACCTGGGCCCTCTGTAAGAGCAGCCAGTGCTCTTAACCACTGAGCCATCTCTCCAGCCCCTGTTCTTTTATTTTTTTTAAGATAGGGTCTCACTATGCAGCTCAGGTTGACCGCAAACTCAGAGTCTGCCTCTGCCTCCCGAGTGTTGGGATTAAAGGTGTGTGCTATTATGACTGGTCCAGGCTTTTCTTTCTTTTCCATCTTTCCTTCCTTCCATCCCCTCCTCTCTCCCTCTCTTCCTTTTCTTTTTGGTTCTGGGGGTAGAATCTAGGTCTTTGCACACGTACAAGTACTCTTATCACTGAGCTACATCCCAGCCTAAAAACTGCTTTCTGATGGGAGAATTTTCCACCAGCACAAACATGTCCCTTCAGATTCTCCACAGGGTCTCCCCAACACCTGTAAGTGGGTTTTCTTTCCATCTGCTTCTATTCTGTCATCTCGGCTGCTGAGGCTCCAGTCCCCCTCTGACTGCACTGCCACTTGCTCTTGGGGGAATTCTCTTCCTTATCATAAACACAAAAGCCAGATCCTGACCTGTACCACAAATACCTATCCATCCCCACCAGACCCAGCCTAGCTGAGGTGACAGCTGCTCCCATCTCCCTGTATGTGCTCTCGGGCATTTCCGTTTCTGTACATTTCCAAGGCTCATTCTCCAGCCTTCCTGAAGGATCTCTGAGTTCTCAACTAATTCTCTTTATCTTAGAAGGTCTGTTCCCAAGGCTATCAGAACTTTGAGTTACAGCTTGACAACCTCCCCCCTCCCCTCACTTAGTGTCTTTCCAATTTGCAAGTCAGTCAAGTTCTTCCAGCTCCTCTTGAAATCACAATGGTAATTTAAAAATATATATCTTATCAGGGAGCTGGAGAGATGGCTCAGTGTTAAGTGCACTGGCTGCTTTTGCAGCGACCGGGAATTCAGTTCCTAGCACCCACATGGCAGCTCATAACCATCCTTAACTCCAGCTTCAGGGGATCTGACATCTTCTGGCCTTGACAGGCAATGCACATATGGGTGCACTTCCACACATATAGACAAAACACTCATAAACATGAGATAAAAATAAATTTTAAAATTATCATCATTGTGTCCGTGTTAATATTCAATTGGACATGTATATGGAGTAGATATGGAGGTCAGAGGACAACTTTCAGGAGTGGTTCTCTCCTTCTACTGTAGGTTCTGGAGATCACACTCAGGTAGTCAAGGCCTGTACTGAGCCACCTCACCGGCCCTGAAGCTAATCTTGACCAGTATGCTTGACAAATAAAGCAATATACTAGATTTTGAAAATTACCTCGGCGGTGCCAAGGTAAAGTACAGTACAGTACCAGTTATTTGGTTTTTAAAAATATTGTATCTATTACTTTCATGTGTATGAGTGTATTGCCTGCCTGTATGTCAGTGCATCCCTGTTGTGCAAAGCCTGTGGAGGTCAGAAGTTGGATCACCAGGAACTGGAATTACAACAGTTATTAGCTATCATGTGTGTGCTGGAATTGAACCCAGGTCCTCTGCAAGAGAAGCCAGTGCTCTTAACCATGAAGCTGTCTCTCCAGTGCTTCCTTTAAAAAAATATTTTTTTTGTTTTTATATACACAGCTGTGTGTTTCTGTATGTGTGTAGACAAAATGGGTTAAAATAGAAATATTTCTAAGGTTTTTATTGTATTTTTGTTGTTGTTCTAAAAGAAGGTCTCATGTAGCCCAGGCTGGCTTCAAACTTACCTCACAGGCGAGGCCAACCTTGAATTCTTGAACTTCCTGCCTCTACCTCCCAAGTGCTGGGATTACAGGTGTGTACTACCAGGCCCAGTTTAATATTTCTAGTTTGGGAAAACATTTCCAGGCTGGGAATGAGGCTCAGTTGGTAGAGTGATTGTCTAGAGCAAAGCCCTCAATTCACTTAGCAGCACCATAAAAAACAGGGTGTGGACACATGCCTGTCACCACAACCCCTGGAGGTGGAGGTAGGAAGATCAGAAATTCAGAGTCATCCTTGCTCCAAAATGAGTCCGAGATCAGCCTAAGCTACATGAGACCTGTCTCCACTAAACAAACAACAACAAAAACTCATTTCCCAAATTGAAATTTTTATATTTTATTTATTTTTCTGTATATGAATGTATTGCCCACATGTATATAAGTGCACCCGTGTTGTATAATGCCTGTGGAGGTCGGAAGAGGGTGTTGGAGATTCCCCTGGAACTGGAGTTGTGGAGCTTGTTAGCCACTTCGTGGGTGCTTGGAACCAAACTGGTTGCTGGCCACCATGTGGGTATTGGGAACCGAACCTGGGTCCTCTGCAAGAGCAGCGGGTGTTCTTAATCACTGAGTCATCTCTCCAGGCCCGCTAACTGAATTTAAGTTACTTGAGAATAAAAACAAGACCACATCTCTTACAGACTCTTTTTTATAATGTTCCAAAACCTTTAGTTTAACTTAGTTTTTTGAGACAGGGTCTCATTAAAGTTGCCCAGGCTGGTTCTAAACTCGCTCTGTGGCCCAGGCAGGCCTTGAACTTTCAATTCTTTTGTCTGGGCCTTTTAAGTAACTGGGATTACAGGTCTGCATCACAAGTCTCTGCTAAATTGTCCTTGATTCTTCTCACTCACTCAGAAGCTGGAGGGAGCACGAAGCCTGGCAGGGGAGAAGGAATGCGAACAGCACAGCAAGCACTGCGTGGCCGCATACTTCATCGCAGAAGAATGCAGGGTGCCTCAGGGGGAGAGAGGATGGATCTTCCCACCTCCCCACCAGTTACTGAGTTCTGTGGCTTCTCCCTTCAAAAGCGCTTGCCAGCCTGCTGTGGTGGATGCATGCCATTAATCCCAGTAATCAGGAAGCAGAAGCCAGAAGCTCTTGGTGAGTCTGAGGCCAGCCTGGTCTACATAGTAAATTCCAGGCCAGCCAGAGTTACACAGCAGACAGTGAGATCTTGTCTCAAAAAATAAGAAAACCCACTTGCCAAATTGTCACCTTGTTTCCATTTCTTAGGATGTCATGCTAGGTCTTGACTCTTTCAGGAATATGTTAGTACCTCGAAGACACACCTCTGGATGTGAATGTGAGAGTGTTTCAGGGAGGTTTAAGACCTACCATCCATGTGAGTGGTGCCATCCCATGGGCAGGGGTCCTGGACCTTTGTATTTAAAGGGAAAAAGGAAGACGCCAGCTAAGCATGAGTATTCATCTCTCTCCTTCTGGATGCAGATGCAGTGTGACCAGCTGTGGGGCAGCCTCCTGCTCTTCCCCGCCAGGAGAGCAGGCATCAAAAATAACCCCTTCCTTCCTTCCTTAACTCGCTTTTGTCCATATTTTATCCCAGCAATGAGAAAAGCAATCAATGCACTCCACGTACAACCCTTTTCTTAATCTTGAGGAGGTTCTCCCCTCACCAATTCTATTTTTCTATTCCAGCCCCAGAAATTGTCTTGAAACCACTCTGATCATGGGATGTCCTTAATAATGGCTCCCCAGTACCTGCTAAGACCAAACCTGGCCGGAACCCAGCTTCTTCACTACTCCCCCAAACATTCTTCCCACCTTTTTTGTATTGTTTTGTTTTGTGAGACAGGGTCTCATATATTCCTGGCTGGCCTTCAACTTACTATGAAGACCAGGCTGGCCGTAGACTATCAGAGATCCACCTACTCTGATTCCCAAGTGCTGGGATTACAGATGTATACCACCATACCCAGCCTTAAATGAAAAAAAAAATTTTTTTACTTCTTTAAATTGAAATTTTTATCTGTATGAGTGTTTTGTCTTTATGTAAGTGCACCTCTGTTGTACAATGCCTGTGGAGGCCAAAAGAAGGCATCCAATCCCCCTGGAAACGGAGTTACATATGACTGTTAGCCGCATGTGGGTGCTGGAAACCACCATACCCAGGTCCTCTGCAAGAGCAGCCAGTATGCTTAGCCATCGAGCCATCTCTCCTGCTCATGCTCCATTAGAACAGCTGTCCTTTGGCCCAATCCATAGGTCTTAGGTCTTCTTTTTCCAATGACATATCTGAGGCTAGATTTTTATTATATACATTAAACAAAACCACACAGTGAAACAGATCGGAGCGGAAGCCCACATGTCAATCCAGCTGTCTTCTATTAAATTAGACACATAAAGAGAATTGCAAAATATAAACCAAGGCCATATTTCTCATTAATTTTTTTTTGAAAAACACAGTTATCATTGTTATTAAAAAAATACGATTATACTAACATGCAATGAATTACTCTCATTTTTAAGGAATTAAAAACATTTACATTTTTTCTCATAATCAGCTGGGTGTGGCAGTACACATCTATAATCCCAGTAAGTGGGAAACCAAGGCAGGAAGATAGCTACAAGTTCAAACCAGCCTGGGCTACACAGCGAGGGTTATGCCCCTCTCTCTCTCTCTCTCTCTCTCTCTCTCTCTCTCTCTCTCCATATATATGTATATAATATATAAAAAATTTTCATCTTCAGCTTTTTATTCTAAATTCTGTATCAAACAGGGCATGGTGCTGCATGCCTTTAGTCCCATCACTTGGGAGGCAAAGGCAGGCAGATCTCTGTGAGATGGAGGCCGCCAGCCTGGTCTACATAGTGCGTTGCAGTCCAGCTGCCAGCTGGGACTACAGGGAGACCCTCTCTCACAAACAAACAAACAAACAAAAGTTCAATGTCAATAGTTCACAAAAATAAAAGTCCTTTGGAATTCCAATAATCTTTACATATGTTAAGTAATGTTGAGGCCATAAAGTTTGAAAAGTGCTATGTCAGACCTCACAAATCCATTTCAGCAGGCACTTGGTCTCTGCAGAATACCAGCCGAGCACCAGCATTCATCTGGCTCTCTCTTTGTTCCCCAATTATGGATGCCCTTCCCTGTGATTTACCTCTCTGCCTCAGTGTGTTGATGGTTTTTTTTCAGAGTAATAAAATAGTAGGAAGTGCTCATATTCTGAATCATTGTTGGCAGGGTATGGTGACGCCTATGTGTAATCCCAGCACTGGGAAGGCAGAGGAAGAAGAATCCCGAGTTCCAGGCCAGTTAGGACTATATACACAGTGAGATTCGGTCTCAAAACGATAGCTAGCATAGCAGCACACACTTGTGATCCAGCGCTCAAAAATCAAAGGCAAGAGTTCAAGGCAAATATTGGCTATATAGTGAGTTCAGCGTTACTCTGGGCTATGTGAGACTATCACACAAATACATACACACACAGAGACTGAGAGAGAGAGAGAGAGAAATAAAGAGAGAGAAACAGAGACAGAGAGGAAACCTGATATGTGCAAGGCCTTGGTTCAAACCTCAGACACTGAGGGAGGAAAGTCATTGTTGCTATAGAAATACTAATGATTACACAATGTCACACAAAGAGAGTAAGAAATGAGATCAGCCAGGTGGGGTAGCACATGCCTTTAGTCACAGCACTTGGGGGGCAGAAGCAGGCAGATCTCTGAGTTCCAAGTCATCCAGGGCTACCTAAGAGACCCTATCTTAAAACAAAAACCACAAAACAAACAGGAACAAAGAACTGAGCCTAATAATTGTCATAGAAATAACAGAGAAAAGTGATTTTTTTTTTTTTTTACTATAATACAGCTCTTAATAAAAATTTGGAACACTCAGAAAACTGATTTTAATTTGTATCTTGTTAATTTTCTTTTTGGTCTTTTTTGAAACAGGGTCTCCCTTGTAGCCCCAGCTGGCCTGGAACTCACTAAGTAGACCAGGCTGGCCTCACAGGGCCATCGCCTACCTCTGCCTCTGCCTCCTGAATGCTGGGATAAGAAGAGTCATACCCTTTTCTGGCCTCCTTGGGTACTGCACACTTGTGGTACATTTACATACATGCAGGCAAAACATTCAGATAAACTAAACAAAATATTTAACAACATGCTGGGCATGGTGCCACACGCCTTTAATCCTAGCCTACAGATGCTAGAAAAGGGCATCAGATCCTTCTGGAACTGGAGTTATAAAAGGTTGTTAGCTGCCATGTGGGTGCTGGGAACCTAAACCAGGTCTTCTTCAAGAGCAGCTGGTGCTCTTGATCTCTGAGCCATCTCTCCAGCCCCTTATTGTTTTTTTGAGACAAGGTAGGCGAGACTGGTCTTGAACCCCTGATTCTTGTGCCTTCACCTCTTAAGAGCTGAGTTTGCAGGGGTTAAAGGTACTTAACACTACACCTAGCTTTCTTTTTACTTCAGCCTTCCATTCAAAAACTGTTATTTCACGACTAGATGTGGTGGTACACGTCTGTCACCCCAACATTTGGGAGACTGAGACAGGAGTACCTCCATGAGTCTGAGATCGGCCTAGGCTATGTAGTGATACTGTCTCAAAAAACTATTCTTGCATAATTTCTTACCAAATCCTCTTCTTGGGGCTGCAGAGTGTGGCTCAGTGGTAGAGCACTTGCCCAGCATGGGTCAGGCACAGGGTCTGACTGCCTGCTACGGGAAGGGGATCACTGCCTCAGCACGGAATACAAAAACAAAACCTCTTTTATTTCCTCACACAACACCTTTGAGAGGAAATTCCTGGTTAACTTAAGATTGTCCAAAAGTAACCAACCCTTCCTCTAAATTCCCATAAGACTGTCACACAAACCTTTCTGGTAGCTTAGCTGGCCCACAAGGGCATGCATACTGAATTCCTTAGTGGGCACACTGAAAGTTGCAAATGTGATTGGAGGAGACAACAGTCAACCACAGAAACCCACATACTGTTGGTGTTCTGTGGCTCCTGGTCCCAAGCGCAACGTAAGGCTCAACTGAAGACACAGTTGTATATCCCAACAAAATTCTTAGAACACATAAAACCAAATGGATGCTTCAAATAGATGCTGTTGAACAACTGACTACAAGAAGATAGGTGAGCCCTCTGCCTATGCAGTCCTGTACTCTGGGCAGGGCTGCCACCCATTTCTACATGAACTGTGCAGAGACCTCAGGTCTTCCTCCAAGGCCAAATCACTGGTCCAGCTTTGGAACCCAGTTTAACCATGAGCTGGAGTCGTGCCCTTGGCTATTGCCCTGGTGCCACACCCCTGCCAAAGCCATGGTGGGGGAAGGGCAAGGAAAAAGAACATGAACGTTGGAGGGGGACGTTTGTACCTTCACTGAAGCTGGGTGGCTGTGGTCAGGCTGATTCATCCAGCACTCCACAGATAGGTCAGAGCCCCAGCCCCACCTAGCACAGCACACATCCACCACCACCCACTCCTGCTTCCTGGGTCCGCTTGACACCTGACCTGACTGCTGAGGCAGGGCTGGGTCATTCTGACTTATTCTCTTCTATCTGGTTTGACTTGGTGGATGACACTGGGGCTCTGGCCAGGTTGTACTCTGGGATGCTATGGCCCTCTGGGGTGTGGGGACAGCATTCAAGTCTATACTATCACATCTCTAGGTGCACAGACGGGTTCAGAATGCCCTGGCATCTCGGGGTGGTGGGATACAGGCATCTATGCCATCACACCTCCAGGCACATTCACGTGTCACTCAGAGTTAGGACAGAAGTCCTAAACCTTTGCTCTACTAGTCCAGAGACGACGTACAGGACACTGCTTCAGTAAGTAATCTGGTGTCATCTCACACTCCCCCTGGTGCATGGGTGAACGTGCATGCATGCTACATGTGCACAGTACATATGTGAAGTCTGTCTCAGCCCACCAGGCTCTCAAGTAACCAGCGGTGTTACTTCTGTGCTTCAGTTTCTTCATGTGTAAAATAAGAAAACCTCATAGGATTCTGTTTTGTTATGTGTGCATGTGGGTATGCATGTGGAGCACACAGGACAATCCTGTGTGTCATTCCCGGGAGGCCATCTTACCTCCTTCGAATCAGGGTCTCTCACTGTCCCGGAGCTCACCAATTAGGCTAGACTGGCTGGCCAGTGAGCCCCAGGGATCATTCTGTCCCCAGCACTTGCTGCCATGTAAGGTGTTTTTCACATGGGTTCTGAGGATCAAACCAAGATCTTCATACGTGTGAGGAAAGTACTTTGTTGACTGAGCCATCTTCCAGAATTTTTATTTTCTTTTTTAAGTGAATTTTATATTTATTTATTATTTATCTATTGTATGTGTATCAGAGCACAACTTGAGGGAGTCGGGACTCTCTTTCATTTATTTATTTGTTATTTCTATTTTATGTGTATGAGTGTAATGCCTGCATGTATGTAGGTGCACCTGTGTTGTGCAATGCCCTCAGAGGTCAAAAGAGGGTGTCAGATCCCCTGGAACTGGAGTTACAGATGGTTGTTAGCTGCCATGTGGGTCCTTGGAATTGAACCCAGGTCTTTTGCAAGAGCAGTCAGTGCTCTTAACCACTGAGCCATCTCTCCAGCCCGTTCTTTATTTTATGTGTACAAATAATATTGCCTACATGTATGTAAGTGCATTTATGTTGTGTAATACCCATGTTGGTCAGAAGAGGGCATTGGATCCCTGAAACTGGAGTGACAGATGGTTAGCTGCCATGTGGGTGATGGGAAAAGAACCTGGGTCCTCTGCAAGAGCAGCCAGTGCTCTTAACTGCTGAGCCATCTCCAGACCCTGGTTCTCTCTTTCTACCTTATAGATTCCATGGATTGAACTTAGGTCATCAGGCATGTGTTTACTCATTGAGTCACCTCACTAGCTTCTTTATTTTCTTTTTTGAGACAGGGTCACTTGTATCCCAGGCTGGTCTCCAGTCCAAAGATGACTTTGAACTCCTAATCCTCCTGCCTCTAATTCCTGAGTGCTGGAATTACAGGCATATGCTACCATGTCCAGTTTTATGTGGTGCTAGGAACTGAACCCAGAGCGTCCTTACTCTAGCAACTGAGCTACATTTCCCAGCTCTTCACAGGATTCTTGTGAAGAATAAGCAAGAAATGAATCAATAATATTCATATTTACTATAAATTTAATTACAGTGGTGTATAGCATATGAATGCACTCAGAATGCATCAATGTGTACAAAGGTTTGCTGTCATCACCAACATACTCCATGTGTCTGGGAAGGTTCTGAGAAAACCTGCATAGGGCCGGTAAGATGGCTCAGTGGGTAATAGCACTTGCTGCCAATTCTGACAACCTGAGTTTGACCCTTGAAACCAATATGGTCGAAGGAGAGAATTAGCTCCTCAAAGCTGTCCTTTCACCTCCACAAGCATTCACGTGACACGTTCACCTACCCCATACTGCGCCACACAAAATAAAGATACCAAAAAAGATTCCCCACAAAGACCACCCAATAAATGACGCATAGCAGCTGTGTCACATGAAAGACTTTCTGAGGGCCACCCAGAGGCACCAAGTTCAAGTCTAGTGGTTATATGGAGTTTGGAAATTAGAGCCCGAGTCCCTGGCCAAGGCCAAAACAGACTATGTCCTTGATGATCAAGAGGTCTGAGAGGAAAATTCAGCTGTTCTTACAGGCATAAGCCAAGTCAAGTCAAAGAAAAGATGGATGCTGCCCTTAGGGCCGGGAGGTACGAGACCAGAAGAGAGGGAAGGATGGAGGGAGGACCTAGAAAAGTCAGAATGTTCTATGCCCTGGCTCATGCCTTAACACCCCAAAATCCTTTTCACTATGCTGAAAACAGACTCCCAAGTTGGTGGGTCTGTGGGGGGACACGACTTAGGAAGAGAGATGGAGCTGACAGGAAAGAAAAGGCGGCCTTGAACTTCTGGGTCAGCTGCTGGGAGGCAACAGAATTCCCCCTCCAGCACCCCAGCCAACTTGGAGCTATTCACTTGATAGAGAAGGATCAACACTCCCCTGGGTCTTATTCAAAGTAGATTCCAAGAGCTTAGCAAGCTTCACAAACTAGGGTTTAGGAAAGATCCTGTGACATCAGACAGATGCCTTCATGGGGACAAGCAGATGGGGCCCACAGGTGCCGCATTCCCCCTCTCCCTGGCAGGTCCTCTCCCCTTCCATCTGGAGCTGAAGTTGTAGCTCAAGGTCTGCATCTGTCTGAGGCTGCAGCCCTGACTTCCTTTCCCAGAACTCCAGGAGCCCAGGGGAGGGGCGGGGAGGATGGAGGGGGAATGGACAGAGAACAAGAGGGAGGGTGAGTTGGAGCAGAAAACGCTGGGGCCAGAACTGGGAGCTGCTGGGACTGCCCCAACTTCAAGGACTCCGTCCAACTCTCCACAGGCCAGAACTTGTGGGTCTATTTTTATTCTGGATGAAAAAGGGTGATGGGGCCGGGGCTGGGGCTACGTTGGTGAACGCTTGCCTGGCATCCATGAAGTCCTAGGTTCGATTCCCAACACTTCATAAAATGGGTGTGGCGGTATACCACACCTGCAATCCAAGCACGTGGGAGGTGGCAGTCTGAGGAGCAGAAATTCAAGGCCTTCCTTAGCTATACAGGGGATTAGAGGACAGCCTGGGCTAGGTGAGACCTTCTCTTTTAAAAAACACAAAAGAAACACAAGCCTTTAATCCTAGGCAAGGGAAGCAGAGATAGGCAGATCTTTGTGAGATGGAGGCCAGTCTGATGTACATAGTGAATTCCAGGCTAGTTGGGGCTACAGGAAGAGCCTGTCTCAAAAAACCCAAACAAACAAACACAAAAGAAGTAAAGTAGAGCCACAGTGAAGGAAGAAACCAAACTCCGACCCCACAGAGTGCAGACCTGGAGATGGGAAGGCATTCTGCCGTTCCCACGAGAGCTGACAGCAGCTGTCATAAGGACTTAGAGCCTGCCTGGTACTCAACAGGGCTTGGTATTATCTTATAGCCTGCAATACCCTGTGCCTCAGTTTCCTCATCTGTAAAGGCATGATAAAGCCTGCCTTGCTGGAGATGCCGCTCAGCGGTAGAGTGCTTGCCTAGCGTGTGCAAGGCCTGGGTTTGAGCCTTAGCCTATAGTAAGCATTTAGATAATATTAGCTCTTGCTAAACCTCACAACAACCTGGGGAGGGAGGGGCGACAGAGGAAGAAAACAGAGCCAGGTGCTAGCAAGAACAAAGCGGGGTGGCTTGTCCACAAACACAACATCGCCCCACATCACCAGAGAGCGAAGGTTAGTGGTGAACTACCTCTGCAGCCCAGTCAGCCTTCAGGCTGAGCTGTGTAAATGAGAGAAAAGCAGTTCAACCATGCTGTACCACAGTGGGCTCACCTGGAAGATGGCTTCCCTGCTTCCTAAGGCTCTTTGGGGAATCTTCTGTTTGCTTTGTTTTTTTTGTTTGAGACGGGGTCCTTACATAGCCCTGGCTGGTCTGGAGCTTGCTTTGTAGACCAGGCTGGTCTTGATCTCACAGAGATCCTCCTTCCTCTGCCTCCTTGTGCTTGGATTAAAGGTGTGAGTCAACATACCCTACTCCAATACGGATGCTTTTTAAGGGTCAAGAGGGGCAGCAAACTCAGTGAAGGAGGAACCAGAATCTCCTTCCTGCCCTGCATTTCTAGACCCAGGGCTCAGCCTCTGCTTTCTAATCTCAGGAGAGGTTGTTAGGGAGCGACCTGGTGGGAGAACTGGTCCCGTAGCTGAGGGCTAATAGTTCCAGAGACATGGGGCTTTTGAGGTCCCTTACAGGCAATGATATAGGTGTGTCACCCTTGAAGGGTGGGAGCCGCCATTCCATTCCACATTAGTTTCCCTAGCTATCTCCTTGACACTAAAGAACCCTCTCTGGTAAGGGCAAAGGAAGGTCAGGAGGGTCCCTGTCTGGGAAAAGGAACCCATTCTTCCAGGCTTGCACATTTTATGAAGACTCTGTTGGACCAGTTCTCTGGATCCTGATGTGTAAACAGCTGGGAATGGGGTGGGGACCCAGGAAACCAGCAGGCGCCTGCAGGACCAGGTGGCGTCCTTCACCCCATCCAGGGCCCCTGAGGCAACACTCTTGGCAAGAGCTCCACCTGGTGGACAGACAGCGAATACCATGGGCCAGGGATGGTGGCCTGCCAAAAGATGACTGAAGGGGCCTCAGTGAGTAATCTGCAGTTTCCAGGCGGAGAGGGCCTGGAGGTCCTTTTAGTGACAGTCTGGCAGAGGCACTTAGCGCATGCACTCTAGGCTCCTGTAGATGAGGCTCACGTTATGAGACAGGGATTACAGTTACTTGTTAGAAAGTTACCTAGGTTTTGCTACGTGTATGCTGTCCTGACCTCCCCCTTGCCTGTAATCCCAGAAGTAGAGACAGGAGGGTTCCTGCGAGTTCCAGGACAGCTTGGTCTACATATGGGGTATCAGGGCTACAGAATGAGATACTATATCAAACAAACAACAACAACAACAATAACAAGGCTAGAGAGAAGACTTAGGGGTTAAGAACATCAGCTGCCCTTGCAGAGGACCTGGGTTCAGCTCCCAGCACCCACATGGTGGCTAACAACTGTCAGTAACTCCAGGCTCTGAGGACCCAACATCCTGCACTGGCTCTGTATGCACACTACATGCAGGAGTGTGCTTTTACATATTCAGGCAAGCCATTCATATATGTAAAATTAAAATAAATTTAAAACTGGAGGGGAAGGGCTGGTGAGATGGTTCAGTTCCAGGGGATTTGACAGTCTCTTCTAGCCTTCATCAGTATTGCATGACATGGGTACACTTACATACATGCAGGCAAAACACTCAAACACTTAAAATAAAAATAAAGCAATCACAAATTTTTAAATTAAAAATAATAAACTGGGACTGGAGAGATGGTTCAGCAGTTAAGAGCACTGGCTACTCTTGCAGGGGACCCAAGTTTGACTCCCAGCACCCACATGGCAGCTCACAACTATCTATAACTCCAGTTCCAGGGGAGTCCTATGACCTCTCCTGGCTTTCATTGGCATCAGGTGTGCACGTGGTACACATACATATATGCAGACAAACACACATATGAAATTAAGTAAATAAATAAGAGAATGCAGGTCAAACATTTAGGAGTTCCTGGGACCATCACTCAGCCCCCTAGGTGGCCTTTAGAGTCACCTTCCTCTAAGTTGAAAGACCCTTGGGAGTGCTCTGGGGAAGAAAAGGGTGAAGGTAGAGAGTAGAAAAGGAAGCTTTCCGGAATAAATCTTTCCCAGCTAGTACACTGAACCCCAAACCCACTGCAAATGGGTGTTCAGGGCAGCCCACAGTACTCAGATAGGCATCGACAGCTCTTTGAAGCTCAGAGGATTTAAAATTTAAATGTCTTTGTGCAAGATAAACACACCTACCACTCAGCTGGGAAAGGGAAACTTGGCAGAGGCCCCAGAACTTTCCCCACCCCCAGCCCTCCCCAAACTTCCTCTTGTGGTTTCTCAAGGGTACAGCCTGTTCTTCAGAGACAGGCGAGGGCAGAGGACAGAGAACATGCCAAGGGTTCCACTGCACCCCACCCTAGAAGCAGGAAGGTGTGGGGGTGGGCGGAGGAGCCCTGTGTCTACACTGTTTAAAACATTCCCATTCTGCTCACCTGCTATCAGGTGCCCTCCTCCCTCCCTCCCTCCCTCCCACCCTCCCCAGCATCAACACCCATCTTCTCCACAGACACTCCTTTGTTTTTTGTTTTTTTTTTCAATATTCATTATTTTTATTTTATGTGTATGAGTGTTTTGCCTGCCTGTATGTGAATGTACCATGTGCATGCAGTGCCTGAGGAGGCCAGAAGAGGGCGTCACATCTACTAGAACTGGAATAGAGGACAAGTGTCAGCTGCCATGTGGTGCTGGGACCTCTGCTAGAGCAGTAAGTGCTCTTAACTGCTAGGTCACTCTCAAGCCCCCATGAGTTGGTTTTGGATGGTAAGCATAAAGACCTACCTACCTTAGGACATTCCCAAACCAGCGCAGAGAGCCCTTTGGAGAAAGGAGGCAGGACAAAAAAATGGCTGGAATTCAAGGAAGTTGCCCTGTGACCTAACTCACCTCACAGGCACTGGGAGAAACGAGGGCAGGCAAACACAAAGGTGCTGTTTTTCAAGCAGCAGCTGAGAGGATGTGAGGGGACAGCACCTTAAGCTTCTCCTGACCCAGGCCATCATCTTACTCAGCTACCAAGCTGTAATGTTCCTCCTGAGATCTAGAATGTGTCTGTCTTAAATTTAAATGTGTAGAAGACAAAGCCGGGTGTGGTGGCACATGTCTGTAATCCTAGTATTCTTTGGAGGTGAAGGCTGGAGAAATCAGAAGTTCAAAGTCATCCTCAGCTACAGAGCAAATTTCAGGCCAACCTGGGTTACATGAGACTCTGTCTCAAACAAAAACAAAACAGAAAAAGCAGCGTTGAGGAACTGGTTACACTAGTGAGTAAAGTGCTTGCTATGCAAGCATGAGGACCAGAGTTCAGATCCCTAACACTCGGGTAACAGCTAGGCGAGGCACTGCATGTCTGTAATTCCAGCACTGGGAGGGGCGGGGTGACAGGAGATAGAGGCTGGCAGAGCTTGGGGGCTTGCTGGCCAGCCAGTCTAACCAACTGGAAAACTCAAGGTTCAAAGGGAGACCCTGTCTCAAAAAATAAGGTGAGCTGAGTGTGGTGGCCCATGCTTTTAATCCCAATACTCGAGAGGCAGAGGCAGGTGGATACTTGTGAGTTTGAGGCCAGCCTGGTCCACACAGTGAGTTCTATGCCAGCCAGGGCTATATAGTGAAATCCTGTCTAATCATCATCATCCTCATCCTCATCCTCATCACCATGTGCAGGTCTAGTTAAGAGCACTTGCTGCTCTTGAAGAGGACCCATGTTCAATTCAGGGAAATTCACAACGGGCTGTAACTCCAGCTCCAGGGGATCCAGTCCCTCTGATCTCCACTGGCACCTGCTCTCACACGCACATACCCATACACAGGCACACACACACTTTTGAAAAATTACAAAATTAATCTAAGACATAAGGTGGAGAGTGAAGAAGGAAGAGGCCCAAAGTTGACCTCTGGCCTCCACAAACGCAGGTTTTGGAGAACACACCCCAAACACATGTGTACATGAACAACACACACACACACACACACACGAGGCACAAGCCAGGTGTCTTGGTTTCCCACATCCTCAGATTCTCTTAGTTCACATCCATGTTGAAGTCTTTGCTCCATTTAACACTGATTTACTCCCTGAGCCTCTCTGTACTCCCCTCTTTCTCATGGTGAATCAGCCTTACCCAGGGCACGAGAGCACACATGCACACATACACATGCACACACATACA
The DNA here is from genome assembly GCA_035773235.1 of Eospalax fontanierii. Taxonomy (NCBI): domain Eukaryota; kingdom Metazoa; phylum Chordata; class Mammalia; order Rodentia; family Spalacidae; genus Eospalax; species Eospalax fontanierii. The sequence continues at coordinate 9,283,381 of CM069549.1, forward strand.
CCCCACTCATGAAAGGATACCAGTTCTATGCCTACTCCGTAACTCTGAGCAGGCCTAGGGGGACACTGTGTAAACAGTACAGTCATCCAGGCTCTTCAGGCTGTCACTCGGACCTGCTGTGTTGCCTGAGACATAGGACGTGCAGGGCCACAGACTCCGTTTAAGAAGTACCACAGTTCTAACTCAAGTGCACATTTGACATGGTCAGTTAAAAAGGTAAGTTGATTTGGTGGTTAAGATCAGGGCGCTTGACCTGAATGTGATGATACAAGCCTACCCATAATCCTAGCATTTGGGAGGTTGATTCGGGAGAACTGGGAGTTCTGGTCCAGCTTGGCTAGTTGGGGGTGGGACAGGGGCTCCCAAGACAAATAAGCTCCACCTCTGACATTCATTTTTTGTTTCCTCTTTAAAGAGATCACCTTACCTCCCGTGTTCAAGTTTTCTCACTTACAAAATGGAGGTAATAATAGTGACTATTTCACATTTGCTATTGGGGTGTTAAGTGAAATGCTACATCCAAATCACTTAGACAACACCTGAAAGTGCTAAGTAGCTTCTTGGAAGCATCTCAAGCCCTTGAGTAAGGACGGAAGGAAAAATCTGCAGAAAACAGTGGGCATCATATCTCCACCCGGGACTGGTCCTAAAGGACACAGAGGTGGTGGACAGTCGGCAAGGGCTTGTTAAAGAAACAGTCTAAGGGTCTAGGATGGAGAGTGGGTGTCCACTACGGTATGGACTGTCCTATTATCCCCACATGGACCCTCTCGGCTGCATCTAATTGGGACTTTATGGGAACTCAGGAACTAGCTCAGCAACTCGACTTTCCAGGAATTCAACCTGTTTAATCCTACCTCCTTATGCCTGGATGGGCAGTAAAAGGCAGCAGTAACTGTTGCCCAGTTACCAGTTATCCCAGTACCTAACAACACCACTGGGGTTCAGTCTCACTCTGGGGAAGAAGTAGCCCGAAGATTTCCCATCAACTTCTCTCTGCTGGTGAACTATTGCTTCTCCAGAACCCAACTCAGATGTCCTCTTCCCAGGCTCCCCAGCCAAAGTCCTTGGCACCCCATCTCTGTTGCACTTAGACCCACACTGGCAGCAGATTAGTAAATTCCCAGCATCCTTAGCATCTCAAACAATACCAAGCACACAGTCCGCGCTAAACCAATGCAAATGAATATGGTGTCCTCGGCAACAGCAGCCTACTTCAGCTGTTCCTCTTCTTTAATGCTTTAAGCAAGATAACATCACCTGATTCACATGAGACAGCACTCTGGGACAGACGCATAGGGTCCTTAGGTCAAGATTCATTCTTGAGCCCTGACTGGCCCAAGCACCACAGGCTCTCTAGTTACTAAAGTCTCCCCTACAACCCCCAAGGCTGATGTAGGCTGCATAATGCACATCAGCTGGAGGGAGGCTGTAAGCATGTTTTAGGGGGTTCAGGACCTTTGGGAACTTCTCTACCCTTCAAGTTCTGGGCAAAATAATGCACTCAAAGGAAGAGTGAGCTAAGCTTTGGGGGCCAAAGAGGAGGTGAGAGTATTGTGGTGACCCCCTGAACCCACCCATCTTGGATCCCCAACTCTAGGTCTCCAGCCTGAGCCTTGTGGAACACCCCAGAGAAAGCAGGCGACGCTAACTTCACATCTATTCGGGCTTCTCCAGTTCCCAAGCTTACCTGTTGGCAGATGAATCCCCCGGGAACTCCTATGGTGGCAGAAGACGCTCTTCCGTCTCTGGGCATCTGTCTTTGGGCAGTGGGGGTGGTCACAACCACCAGCCGCGGACAGGGGCGTGCACTTCCCTTGCCGTGCCGGGCACCCAAACAGAGCCAGTGTCCACCCCCGCGGGGGCGGTGTGTTTACAAAGTCTGCGCAGAGCGATCACGAGTTGAAAGCTGGGCAGGAAGTGGGGACAAGGGGGCGGGTGAGACAAAGGGGCTGGGTGCTCTGTTCTGTAAGGTCTGGTCTCCGACACCCCCGACACCTCCTCTGGCTCGGATTCCCCACCACACCCCAGGTCTGCAGACCCTAGACCTTAGCCCCATGAGAGGGGGTGTGGCCCCGTGGGACTCAGGTGTGCACATTTCAGACTGATGCAGTCTGGATGTCACTGACTCGTGCACAATACCCAGGAAGTAAACAACAGCAAGTATATGTTCTTAACTCTTAGTACACGCCAGGCACTGTGGCACATCTTTATCACACACACAGAGCTATCACATCAAAAGGACACACTGAGGTCAGGTAATGTGGCCAGAGTTCTACAGCTAGGAGCAACTGCCATTAAGATTTAAACCCAGCCACTGCATCCAACCAGGCACCCCCAAACCAGGATGAATAGAGTGGTGAGGTCTCCCCCTGAAGAATCTCCAGACCAGAGGGGTTGACAGGCAAGTGGGGCATTGACAGCTGTGGGGCCATCATCACAAAATCACCAGGTTAGACGCCTCAGAGTTACCTAAAATTACCTGCTTATGAGAATCATCTGAGAGCTTGCTAACACTACCAAAGCCAGGGCTAGGGTTGTAGCTCCCTTGGCAAACTGCGTGCCTACCCGGAACCAAGCCCTGGATTCAACTGCTGGTACTGCATAAACTGTGAAAAGTGATAAAGACCGTAATCCTAACTCTTGGAGGAGGTGGAATGAGGAGGTAGGATGATCAGGAGTTCAGGGTTATCCTTGGCTATAAGGAGAATTCGGGGCCAGTCTCGGATACATGAGATTCTGTCCCACACAAAACAAAATAATCAAGGGGCTGGAGAGATGGCACAGCTGTTAAAGAGCACTGTCTGCCCTTGCAGAGGATTCGGGTTCGATTCCCAGCACCTACATGGTGGCTAACACCCAGTTCCAGGGAATCTGACACCCTCTTCTGATCTCCATGGGCATTCTGACACAGGTGCATTTACACACATACAGGCAATACACTCATATGAATAAAATATTTAAAAAAAAACTACCCCACCTTCCCCCAACAACCAAGACCCCCTCTCCCAGGTAGATCACTGGAACTGGGATCACTGGACTGGGCTGACCCACCTGGGTGAGGCTAATAATCGTGTACATTTGGAAAACCCTGAGACTATAGACGACCTCGAGGGTCCTTTCAAAAGTGTTCTCTGAGAGATTACTTCATATCAATAGCTCTCTCTCTTTCCGACAGGGAAGGTCTTGCTATGGAGTCTGGGCTGGCCTTGCACTCGTTCCGTAGTACAAGCTAGCCTCGAACTCCTGATACTTCTGCTTGCTGTGTGTTGGCAACTGGGGCCTGGCCAAAACAGATTTATTTTTTAAAGAAATATTTTATTATTTTTATTTTATGTGTATGAGTGTATTGCCTGTGTGTATGTAAGTGCGCTTGTACCATGTAGTGCCCGGGGAGGTGAGAAGGGGCGATCAGATCCCCTGGAACTGGAGTTACAGGTGGTTGTTAGCCGACATGTAGGTGCTAGAAATAAAATCTGGGTCCTCTGCAAGAGCAGCCAGTGCTCTTTACCGCTGAGCCATCTCCCCAGCCTCCAAAATGGGTTTCTTTTAACTCAGTGAAACCGAAGTGTGTTTCCCTAGTCCTAGTCCTTTCCTAAATCCACTGGAAGCCCCCACGAACGCTTGGCTTGCAAAAAAATGAAGTGAGCTGAGGTCCACCTACCGAGGTTCCCACTTTGCCCAACTTCGGGTGGGGCACGCGCGGTCCCGCCCTTCCCTGCCCCCCCCGCGACTACAAGTCCCATCGTGCTTCGCGCACACGCACAATACGCCAGAGCAAGATGGCTGACACTGCGGCCGGGGCCAGCGGCTCCGGAACGGTAAGGGAAGGGGAGGCGCCGCGCTAAAGCCGCGAGAGTTTGGGTATTCTGGAACTTTCCCATGGACTAGTCCACAAGCCCATAGTCAGAAATCCAGGCCCACTCCGAGCTCTGGGTGGAGAAGAGTCCTAATGGCCACTGGCGCCCCCAGCTCTTTGGGACCTGGCGGCGGCCTCCTAAGTTGGTGGACCTGGGGCTTGATTGGCTTGTTCCGGTTGAGGGGCGGGAATCCGGAACAGCTTCTGATTGGTCTGAGGAGGCTGTTCTCATTCTCTCATTGGCCAAGCCAAAGTTGGGAGGGATTCCGGTTTCAAAATATTTACCTTTCCTGCAAGTCTGTACAGTTACTCTTTGCCCTCCTCTCCTCCGCATCCTGTGATCTAATTGTCCTTGTTAATGAAATGATGTGGAGATGGAACAAGAGACAGTTTTATTCGTTGAATCCCATCGTGTGTGTATATATTCTGGTAATTTGCTAAAGAAGGAAGGGAAGGGGGCTGGAGAGATGGCTTACTTAAGGTATTGACTGCTTGCTGCTTTTGGAAGGATCCGAATTCATTCCGAGGGCTTGCAACCTCCTGTAACTCCAGCTCCACAGGACCTGACGTGGACTTTGGGCCTGGATGGGGGGATACATGCACATAAACACACACGCACGAAACTTTAAAACATTCTTTTTTTAGTTTATGTAATGTAAGTAAGTTTAGCATGTATGTAAGTGCACCTTTATGTGCAGTATCCATGGAGGTCCGAAGAGGGTGTCAGATCCCATGGAACTGGAGTTAAGGATGGTTGTTAGCTGCCATGTGGGGAGTGAGAATTGAACCCCAGTCCTCTGCAAGAACAGTGAGCCCCCTTAACCTCTGAGCCCTCCAGCCCCATAAAATTAAATCTTAATTTTTTTTTTAGCAAAGCAAAGCACTTTTGTTTGCTATTGATGGTGTGTAAACTCAGGTTTCATCTGGTTTTGTGGTTAAAAGCCTCCTTTCTCTCTGTGCTCCTGATTCACAGAGATCAGGAAGTAAACAGTCCACCAACCCTGCTGATAACTACCATCTGGCCCGAAGGAGAACACTGCAAGTAGTTGTGAGCTCCTTGCTGACTGAGGCAGGATTTGAAAGTGCTGAGAAAGCATCTGTGGAAACCCTGACAGAGATGCTGCAGAGCTGTGAGTACCAAGGAACCCTGGGTCCTCTCTAAGCCAACCTTAGCATCAGCCTTCAGCCTGTGCTGTGATGATGTTAGAGAAGACTTAGGAAAAGAGAACAAGTTAAATAGGCGTAGGGGTGTCACCACTGCCACAGAAGAGCAGGTGGCAATCACTGAACCTCAGTTTCGTTTGTGAAATAAAGGAATAATTTGTTTAGGAGTCATGAGATGTGAATGTAAAATTCCTAGTATTTGGGGAGGTTTTAAGCTCTTGGTCAGTAGGCATCCTTAGTGCTGTTTTATCTGTTCCCCAAAAACTTACACTTTTGTTTGAGAGTCTGGACTAATTCTGAAATAGAATTCTGGTTGTACAATCAAATGCTATATTATGTGATTTAGAAAAACGACGGTGACTGAGTTTTGTTTTGTTTTGTTTTTTTTAAAGTACTTTTAAGAGTATGGTGGTACCTACCTGTGAACTCATCACTCCAGTGGTGAAGATAGGAAGGTCAGAAGTTCAAGGTCATCCTGGGATACATGAGACCCTATCTGAAAAAAAAAAAAAGGAGAAAATCTTGAGATTTAGAAGCCTTGTATTTCCTTGATTCAAACTTGTCTTTATAAGGGTTATGAGAGAGGATGGTATTTGAGATCAATTCGTATGAAAGGAAGTAGGGGGAAAGTTTGGGCAGAGAGGTACTGGAACTTCAATATAAACCCAATAAAACTGGCCAGTTTACCTTGGAGCAGTCATTGCCCATGAAGCTGAAAAAAGCCCTGTCTTTATGCTTAGGTATTCTGTTGTTGTTTTAGGACTTGAACTTGGCCTTGGGTATGCTAGGCAAGCAATCTAGCTCTCAGCTACACCCAGGCCTGTATACAGTATGTAAGCTGCCTTAAAGAATATACTATGTTTTTATTAAAAAAGAAAAAAATAGGCTAGGCAAGGTAATATAGGCCTTTAATCCCAGCATTCAGCATCTCTGTGAGACTGAGGCCAGCCTGGTCAGCATAGAGAGTTCCAGGCCAATTAGGGTTATAGGGAGACCCTGTCTCAAGAAGAAAATAATGATAATAATATTCCCAGAACACTTTCCTTCACCTCCCCAGCTCACTCAGAGCCCCGCTTCATAAACTCCATTTCAAATACTGCCTCCTTTTTCTTTTTTTAAAAAATTTTGTTTTTTTTTAGATTTGTCTGTTTATTGTGTCTATGGGGAGGGGTCGCACACCACAGGGCACGTGTGAAAGTCAGAGGGGCTTGCAGGAGCTGGTTCCCTCATTCTATCATGTGTGTTTCAAGGATCAAACTCCGACCTTCAGTCTTGGTTGCAAGTGTCTTTACCCACTGAGTCATCTCACCAGCTCCCGCCCATTTTCTTGAAGGGCTGTTTGAGGCTCAGCTTCAGGCAGAGGAAACAAAAAATGCCCATTGTGGCACGAGACTTTTGTGTGTGTGTCTGTGTGTGTATACGTTTGAGAGGTGCACAGCAGCATTGTCATTGTGGCCATCTTCAGTATCGTGAAGTACGTTCATAGTGTTGTGCAGCTGGCAGCATCCTCCAGTTCAAGAAGCTCTGGACCCATGAACAGTAACTCGATTGCATACTTCTCCCACCCCGATAACCTCTAACTCACTTTCTGTCTCTGTGAGTTTGCTCCTTTTTTCCTTTTCTTTCCTATAAAACGCAACTTTTTTAAAATCGCATTTATTTATTTGTGTGTGGGGTGAGTTTGCTTTTTTTCCTCTGAAGTTTGTGTACCTCCTTTTTACGTAACCTTGTTACCAAAAAGTTACTTTTCTGTTTTGAGATCATTTAACACTGTCTCAGCTTGTTCATACTGTAAACAAGCTTCCTAGGTCTTGGGCTTGTCTTAGAAGCTAAACATACAGCCTTACATTATCCTCGTGACCATTTTGCCCTTGATCCAGAATAATGTATGTATATGTATGTTGTGAGACTGTCAAGCCCTGCAAACAGGATTGTCCAGTTTGTGTCGCAAACAACCATTTGTGGTTATGTATGCTGTTCCAGGTCATTAAGGGTCAGAAGTGAGGAAATTCTCTTTCCCCATGTGATGCTGGATTTACAGCTTCAACAAAGAGAGCAGGGATTTTGCTTGGGAGCTCAGTCCCGGGAGAACTCTAAAGGAATAAGTTCTCAGAACAGTTGGGCCCCACTATTGATTTAAGGATGCTGAGAGTCAGGCTGCCTTTGTTCAGGCACCATCAAAATGAGGCATCTCACGGCTGGGCTCGGATAAATGGAATCTGAAAATACTGTCTTCTTTGTGTCTGACTTGCTTTACTTGCCATGATGTTTCAGAGTTTATCTATGTTGTGGATTTCATTCCTTTGAAGACTTTCATTCCTTTGAAGGCTAAATAAGCATCCCATTGTATAACCCAGTGTGGCGGTGCACACTTGTAATCCCAGTGCTTGGGAGTGAGGGAGGGAGAAGGAGAGGTTCAAGGCCGGTCTCTACTGCTTATCAAGTTACGAGAGCTGTCTCAAAAAAAATAAAACAGACAAAAATACTCCATTGTGGGCTGGAGAGATGGCTCAGTGGTTAAGAACCTTGTTGCTCTTCCAGAGGACCCAGGGTCAGTTCCCAGCAACCATCTCCCGTAGCTCATAGTTACTGTAACTCCGGTTCCTGAGGAATTCAGGATATCTCCGGCCTCCTCAGGCACCTGTACTCACATGCGTATACCCACACAGAGACACACGTACATACCCATAATTAAAAGTTAAAAATAAATAAATAAATAGGAACTGGAGAGATGGCTCAGCAGTTAAGAGCACTGACTGCTCTTGCAGAGGACCCAGGTTTGGTTTCCAGCACCCACATGGAGGCTGACAACCATCTGTAACTCCGGTTCCAGGGGATCTGATTCCGTTTTCTGTCCTCCGCGGGTGTTACACATGCGGGTGTTACACGACATGTGTGTATCTACATACGTGGGGGAAACACTTACACACATAAAATAATTTTTTAAAAATATTTTCATTTATTATTTTTGTTTTATGTGTATGAGTGTATCGCCTGCATATATATAAGTGCACCCATGTCATACAATGCCTGTAGACCTCAGAGGAGGGGGTTGGGTCCACTGGAGCTGGAGTTACAGATGTTCGTTAGCCATCGTGTGGGTGCTGGGAACCAAACCTGGGTACTCGGCAAGTGCAGGCAGTGCTCTAGACCACTGATCCGTCTTTTCAGCCCCAATCTTTTTTTTTTTTTTAAATTAAAAAAAAAAAAATCTTCAGTTCCATTGTCTGTGGCTACCAGTTGTTTACCCCTCATCTGTGAGTGAACAGAAGTATAGGTCCACCTTCTGACCCTTGTGGCTAGTACTGTTATGAATGTGTACGAGAACATGTGTGAGCCCTGCCTGCAGTTCACGGGTATGTGCTGAGATGGAGCTACTGGCTCTCGCGGGAATGCTTGATCTGTCAAGGCACTGAGAAGAAGACCTCATGCCTTTGATTCCCACACAGACATCTCAGAAATCGGGAGGAGCGCCAAGTCGTACTGTGAGCACACGGCCAGGACCCAGCCCACACTGTCGGATATCGTGGTCACGCTGGTTGAGATGGGTGAGTACCTCCCATTTCCAGTTCTTCCACACCACTGGGTCAGGGTCATGAGAGAGGGAGGGGTCCCTAGAAGTCATGGTATCTGCTGAACATTCTTGCCCTCATGTTTTCCTCTGACCCCATCTCAGAGCTCTCCAAAGCCTGGAGCTGCTTTATTTTCTGTTTTTTGTTTTGAGACAGGGTCTCCCTGTAGCCCCAGCTGGCCTCAATCTCACAGAGCTCTACCTGCCTCTGCCTCCCGAGTGCTGGGATTAAAGGTGTGCACCACCATGCCCAGCACTTTTTTTTCGAGCTTCTTTTGAGAGGCAGTGTAGTGGTTGAGTTGGGAGTTCAAGCCTCTTTTCAACACTGTTAGCTCCCCTTTCTGCATTCAGTATCCAGTGGCCTGGGCAGTGATTTCTTTTCTTGTCTCAGGTTTCAATGTGGACACTCTCCCCGCTTATGCTAAACGATCTCAGAGGATGGTCATCACTGCACGTAAGTGACTTTGAACTCAGGGACTTCGGATATGTTCAGTTCTGAATCGTAGTGTGAATCAGCCAGTGACTGGGGCACGTATCAGATGGTAGCTCTTTCCTATCTGCAGGCAGGCTCCCTTCTGGTCTGTGGGGTACACTAAGTACCTGCAGTGTAGTCTTTATCTGGGCTGCAGCGTTAGAACTGGAAATCCGGGCACCAGGAAGCTAGACCAGTTCTGGGTGGTTGCTGCTGGTCCTTTCTGCCTTAGCCCTGAGAAGTGGATGACGTGGCTTTTGGAAGCTATGAGAGTTGTTGCTTCCTTAAATTGATGTTGATAAACTGTGACTGTGGGCCATTCATGGCCCAGTGCTTGCTTTTGGAAAAACAGTTATCAAAGTCTGAAAGTTTGCTATGTGGTGTGGCCTGTGTCTATAATCCTAATATTCATGAGACAGAGGAAGAAGGATCCAGAGTTCTAGTGCAGCCTGAACTCCTTAATCTAAGTTAGCCTGGGCTACAGTGAGACTGGATCTCAAAATACAAACAAGCAAGCAAAAGAAGTCTAAAATATTTGCTCTGTAACTCTTGAGTAAAAAGTTTAATTCTGCCTTATATGAAGCTGGGTCATTCAAGCTATACAGGAGTAAGTACTTTAATCTTTAGAACTCAGGGGGAGAAATGCTGGTTTTGTTTCTTAAAGTCACTCTTTGGCACTGGGATCTTTAAGGGTTACTTGTGTTATTGTTTGTTTGTTTTGGGGGGACAGGGTCTCTCTGTAGCTCCAGCCGACTTGAAACTCAGTATATAGACCAGGCTTGCCTCAATGTCACAGAGATCCAACTGCCTCTGTCTTCCTTGTGCTGGGACCAAAGGAATGTGCCACCATGCCCAGCGCATTGGCGTCTTTAAAATTTTGTTTTTAATACGCTGTGTGCATGCACATATATGTACACAGTGCCATGACAAGCATGTGAGGGTCAGAGGACAACTTTGTGAAGTTGGCTCTCTCCCTCTACCATGTGGGTGCAGAGATTGAACTCAGGTCAGCAGGCTTGATAGCAAATGCTTTTACCCACTGACCCACCTCGCCAGCCCACATTGGCATTATTTTAAGATTTCCCTTCTCAGAAGCAATGGAAAGTGCTATTTTTATTCCTCTTTTGTACTTGTTAAGCCCACACTTGCCCCAGTTCCATGTATTTGTTATTTGGGGTTTCTGAACAACGTGTGTGTGTTTGCTAAGGACTGAACCAAGGAACTACTGCCTGTTAAGCATACCACTGAGCCTAGTATGCTGGTGCCTCCTAGTGACACCAGGGTGTCTGAAAAGAGAATCAGTCAGGTCATTTAACTTCCTTAATGGGCATAGCCACCTTCTCATTTACATAAGAGGCTCCCAGGCACATTGTTACAGATTGAAATGTCAAGCAGAGCTGGTCATTGTGTGGGTGACCAGAGAAGGCTATCAGATGCTTTTTGTCAATAGAAATTTGAAATGTTTGATTATGGTCTAGTGAGAAAAGGAGGGTTTGGACAGGGACCAACATTGGAAGAAAGTAAGAGTCGGAGAAATAACCTGTTGTGATTCCATTGCAGCTCCAGTGACTAATCAGCCGGTGACCCCCAAGGCCCTCACTGCAGGGCAGAACCGACCCCACCCACCACACATCCCCAGCCATTTTCCTGAGTTTCCTGATCCCCACACCTACATCAAAACTCCGGTGAGTGGTGAAGCCAGCAGGGGGCTGTGAGTAAAACAGTTCATCACCGCTGACCTCCATACGAGAGCCCAGAGGCTGCGGACAAAAGGGTCACTTGGATCTCACTGTGTCTTTCTCCGCTGAGAAGCTATCTTGTCAGGGAGTGTAGTGGCTTACTCTCTTACCCCAGCACTTGGAAAGCTAAGGCAGAAGAGTTACCATGAGTTTGAGACCAGTTTGAGATACAGAGTGAGATTCTGTCTTAGACAGTTTGACAAGTGAGAGTTATGATCTCAAAGTTGCTGCCAGAAATATAGTTAAAAAGAAATTGCTTGGCTCACAGGAACACAAAAGTACTTAGCCACATAAAAACAAAACCAAGGGGCTGGGGAGACGGCGGAGAGGTTAAGAGCACTTACTGCACCTCCAGAGGACCCAGATTTGGTTCTCAGAACCCATGTGGCAGCTGACACCCATCCTTAACTCCATTTTCAGGGAATTTGACTCCTTCTTCTGGCCTCTGTGGGCATTGCACAACACAAGTGCACTTACATAAGTGCAGGCAAAACACTCATAAACTAAAAATAAAATTAAAAAACCACTGAAGGATAACTCATAACATGTTACAGTGATTCTTGGTGAGACGACGGGTAGCTGTGATCTTATGGGTAGACTTTTTTGCCCTTTCCAACTTTCCCATAATACAAAAGTTATATTGAAATCTTGGAGAAAGTTACCTGAAATACATGTAAGAGTCTCTTGAAATGAACCTGACTGTAATGAGTTGTAGGTCTGATGCTGAGAAGTCCCACTGCCCCTGGTGTGCTTGGTCAGCAATCTCACCTTCCCTTGACTTGAGGAGACTCCATAGGTACAGCGCTCCACATTCCTTCCTCCCTGCTCCGCAGCCAAGTAGTAATGGCTGTGATGTGGACTGTGGGACTTGCCCTGGGGCTGCCATACAGAGTGCTACAAACTAGGTGACTTAGAACAATAGAAGTTTATTATTTCTTAGTTGTAGGGGCCAGAAGTTCAAAGTCAAGGTGTTGGCAGGGCCATGCTCCTTTGAAATTGTAGGGAATCCTTTCCCCAGCCTAGCTTCTGAGGTCATTCCATATTTTCTGGCGTTTCTTGGCTTGCAGGACCAGCACTCCAGTCTTCTTTCTCTCTTCACTGGTGTGTTGGCTCTCTGTCTCTGTCTTCACATAAGGACACCAGTGTATTATTATAGTATGACAACCGTAGTCTCTTAAGTTTTGTTTTTAAAGATTTTCATTTTTGTTTTTGTGTAGGTGTATCTGTATGTGAGTATGCACCTGTGGAGGCCAGAAGAGGTGTCAGATCCCTTAGAGCTGGAGTTACAGATGACTGTGTTCTTACTGTGTAAAAGAATTAGCAATGTCATAGAATGAATTGTGTCCCCCCAAAATTCCTTTGAGATAGGCTAAAGTTCTAACTCCTAGCACCTCACAGCACGACCTTGCTTGGGAACAGGGTCACTGTAGACATGAAGGGTTAAGATGTGGCTCGTGACAGCCACACCTGGCAGTCTCTATTTCTTGAGGGGATATTTTGAACCACTGTGTTTGTTTAGAGAGGATGGATGCAAAACAAAGGATGGTACAATCTACAGATTCACGTGGGCAGCCACTTATTTACTGTAGGAGATCACATTTACTGATGGACCCAGAAGACCCTGTTGAGCCTCCTTGGGGGTAGGGTTGGGGGGCTCCCAGCCTTCCCTGAGGATGTGTATCTTATACCTGGCACCAGCTGTCATGGGAATTGAGCAAAGGCTCAGTCAACTCTATAGTAAATATTTGCATGTTTCTTAATGAGTGTTTATCTACTGAAATGATTTTCTTTCTTCTCTGCTGCTCCTCAGATAGCTCAACTCTGAATAATGGTGGTAGATTACGTTGGCATGTGTGTGTGTATGTGTGTGTGTGTTGGGGGATTTAGTAGCAGCAAGGCAGGGACCTGAGGAGAACAGAAGGCTGCATCACTCAGCCTAGTACCTTGGCTGTTCTCATCCTAGACGTACCGGGAGCCTGTGTCTGACTACCAGGTCCTAAGGGAGAAGGCTGCTTCCCAGAGGCGCGACGTGGAGCGGGCCCTCACCCGTTTCATGGCCAAGACAGGCGAGACTCAGAGTCTTTTCAAGGATGATGTCAGCACATTTCCATGTGAGAGTCACTTCCTCTGGGAACCCTGTTTTGCCACCCGAGATCACAGTCACTTGTCTTTTCCTCTAGTGCAGTTTATTCTTCAGCTCTCTGGTTTTTTCATAAGTCTTAAGAGCCTGTTTCTAGGTGATGGCTCCAAAACAGAAGTGGCTTCCATTGGATTGGCTGTTTGAGACCATGAGTTTAGGTTACCCCAAGGGTGGCTTAGGCTCCCACAGGAGAAGTGGCAGCCCGGGTTGAAGGAGGGACACTCACATCTGGAGCCAGTTGCCTGTCACCATGTTCATTCATGGTTGCGTCTCATTTAGATGTTGTATCTCATTGGCTGTTTTGACCAAGTATTCATCCTCATGGGGGCCTTGGGTTACACAGAGTGAGTGGGGAGATTGGTTCATCCATTCAGCAAGCCCCTGTTGGATGCCAGCCCTGTTCTGGCCCCGGAGTCATTGCAGCCAACAGTCACCAAGAGTCAGACCGTGCTAATCATTCCCTGTTGGTTACCTCATTCGGCCTCTCAGGAGTCTTGAGTTAACAACAGTTAGCTTTACTTTTGCAGAAAACAAAGGCTCATAGGAAAGAAGTGCAGTACCTACCCGAAGGTCACGGCCTCTGGGTAGCATTCAGCCCTTGCTCCTCTGACTGCCCACAGTGGAGTCGTGTGACGGTGCAGTCATGCCTCTCCCAATTCCCCAGTGATTGCCGCCAGGCCTTTCACCATCCCCTACCTGACGGCCCTGCTTCCCTCTGAGTTGGAGATGCAGCAGATGGAAGAGACGGACTCTTCGGAGCAGGATGAGCAGACAGACACAGAGAACCTTGCTCTTCATATCAGTACGGTGGGTCCTCTCCTTCCGCCTGCCTCAGAGTACCCCAGAGTAGCCTGTTCCATCCCGCCCCTGGGAATTGGACATGGACTACCCCAGGTCTCTGGATGTTTATTGGGGTTTGCAATGATGGACCTGTGGAGATCCAGGTGTGACCTGATCTGTGGACTGAGAGACACATCCGTGTCCTGGAGATTCACTCACTCATTCAGTAAATATCGAATGAACAGGGCCAGGGCCAGGTAGAAAGCAGTAGAAAGCAAAACAGACAAAATCCCCTCGGAGCTGAGATTAGAATTGGGCCTGGGGCTGAGGAGTTGTGGAGTTACAGGGTGACATTTAGTAAATAGGAAGGACCCAGGTTTGCACAGGTCTCACATGCTTTCCAGGCAGTAGTCATGCGAGGCAGCCCGTGGCTCACTGCCTTTCCCCACGGGGGCATCAGGCTGCGCAGCCATGCACTCTCCTATGTGGAGTACGACCTTCAAGAAAATGTTCTAGCCACAGTTTAGCCATTTGGACTTAATATTCTGTTAGACCGGGGATGTAGTCTGCTAGAAAATACAGAGTGTACGGGAAAGGTGTGTGGGGACAGTTCTGCCTGCGCCGTCAGCCGCTTGTCCACAGCGCGCCTGTCTCAGAAGTCTCCAGCGTACTCTCTAGAGACGTTAGATTTTTGTTGCTGTTTTAAACACAGAAACAAATCAGAAATGGCTTCTTACTCTATTCCCTTATTTCAGTGCCCATTCGGTGCCCACTCTACCGTACCATAAAGAGCTGCTTCAGCTCACAGCTTCATGGTGCCTCATTTATGCTTGCAGCAATTTAGGCCCCTGTGACCCGTTAGGTAATTTTCTGCCCTTAGCATTGTTACAGCGAATTAAATAGCATCTATGTTTTTGTTCTTGCTTTTTGAGACAGGGTTTCCCTGTGGCACCAGCTGGCCTGGAACTCATTATGTAGACCAGGCTAGCCTTGAGCTCACAGAGATCTGCCTGCCTCTTCCTCCTGAGTGCTGGGATTAAAGACATGCTACCATGCCTGATTTTTTAAAATATATTTTTTTCCTCTTTTAGTTATTATTTTTATTTTATATGTATGAGTGTTTTGCAGAGGCCAGAAGAGGGCTTTCGATCCCCTGGAACTGGAATTATGCATGGTTGTGAGCCATCATATGGGTGCTAGGAACTGAACTTGGGTCCTCTGCAAGAGCAGCCAGTGCCCTTAACTACTGAGTCAAATCTCCAGTCCCTTGTTTTATTTTTTGAGATGAGTTCTTATGTAGCTCAGGCTGGCCTCAAGCTCATGTGTAGCCCAGGTATGTCTTGAATTCTGTTCCTGCTTCCACATTCCAGGTACTGGGATTATAGGAGTGCTCTGCTGGCTGGCTAAACCAATTTGAAAACTTTCTTTTATCTGTGACAACATTGTGTCTCAGGGACTATTCTAGGGGACACTTTGTTTAACCTAATTCTAGTTTCTCCATGTCCTTGAACATAAAGGAACTGTTAGTTTTAAACCAGTGTATAATTTTTCTTCCGTACATTTGAGTTAGCCGCCTTGTGCAGGCAATGGAGACATTTGATTTGACCCTTTTATAAAAACTGTACCAATCATCTACTCAGCAAATATTTATTTTGCCTTGAATATGTGCCAGATATGGTTCTGGCTGCTTGGGACAAAGCAATGAGCCAACAGACAAAACCTCCACCTTTTGAGAGCCAGTGTGTGGCAGTGGGAGAATGAAAATAAACATAGTCTGTGAACGGCTCATCACGCAAGGTATTCAAGGCAAGGTATTCAAGACGAAGGTGCTGTGACCAGAGCAGCAGGCTGTGAGGCAGAGGCTCCGATTATAGGGCACGGGATGGAGCACTGAGAAGGGTGCGTCGGAGCAGAGACTTGAAAGAGACGAGGGTGAGCCATGTCTCTGTCTAGGGAAGAACGGCCTTGCAGAGGGAATGGCCAGTGCAGAGGCCTCAGGGACAGCCAGGAAGTCGGGGAGAAACCGGAAGAGAAAAGGGAGGGTTGATCTGATAGGACCTTGTTGGCTGTTTGAAGAGCGAGTGAGGGGAGTTGCAGGTGGGCCTGGAGCCAGGTAGGGATTTTTCTGAGTTTCAGAAGCTTCACTGATGGCTGTGGTGGGAGTGGCCTGAGAGGGAGCTGTGTTAGGTCTGTCACGTAGAGGGCAGAGGTGGGCGTGGCTCCTCCCCAGGTGGTTGCGGTAGAGGTAGAGGAGGTGGTCTGACTGACATTGGAGTGATGACAGACCGGGAGCAGGCGTGACTGCAGAGCTGCTGGTTCCGACCTGAAGGACCGCTTTACTGTCACCGTGATGGGAAGGCTGGGGAAGGGCCGGTCAGCTCCTTAGGAGGGCTGGGGCACATCTTGTATGAAGTGCCTACCCCTGTCTGAAAAAAAAGAATCAGCAGGATAGTGTGGGTATGTAGTTGAACTTAGAAGCCATTCAGAGTCTTCACGCTCAGCAAGCCCGAGACTGGGGTCCACACTTGAGGCAGCTCTCCTTTGAAAGGAACCTGCCGTTCATTTCGGACCTTCTGGGCACAGTATCAAGCCTTTTATCTGTTGCGTCTTCAGCCACTCCTGGTTGGGATCTGAAGCCTCTTTCAAAACCTATGCTGGAGAGGAACCTCGGCCGCCTCTCCACCGTGGAGCCCTTGGTGCACCGCCAGGGGGTGCTGCCTGGCCGGCTTTGGACCACTCGGCATGAGCTGCCAGGTTGGGGTTTTGACGTGGTATTTCATATCCTCATCCTGCTGCTGCTTCTCTAAGGAATATGGAAAATAAGAAATTAAAATAAACAAACACAGAATATGGGAAATAAAGGAGAGTATACATTTTAGTAAGGAAAGGAAAACCAGTTACCCATGTTTCCAGGAGACTTTCTACATTAAAATTTTGAATTTTAAACTAAAAAATTAATTGGGATCATGTTGAATATATTTAAACTGAATATTTCTCCAAAATAAAACTGTGCTAAATAATTAACCGATAAAGAACCTGATTGACAGATCACAGTTAGACATCATTGATGATACCACATGTTGGTATCCACAGGCTCTGCTTTGCCTTGCTGGACTTCACCTCAGGATGCCAGACAGTTCTGGCATAGGCTAGAATATCATTATTGGTTCCTTATTCCAGGTACCAGTAATGAGAGATTTGGAGAGAATGTGTTAGGATTTGTGTTACTTTGGGTCTAGGAGACAGATTCATTTTGCATGTGATTTCTAGCCCTGTGTCTCTGGGTCCTGCCAGACACCCTCGGTCATCTCCCTTCGTTGTCTCGTTGGGCAGAACCTCCTCACTGAAACATCTAAATTTTAGCCCTGACTCTCAGGTCTCCATTCTTTCATGTGCCCACCTTGTAAAGAGGCCAAAGACCTTGAATATTCCACTTTGTCCAGGCTAATGGCTTCCTCCTCTTGTAGCCAGACGCTGCCTGGGTCTCATTGAGTCCGGGGTAGAGATAGTGACAGGGAAAGATGGTGGCTCCCTGGCATCTAATTTCTCCGTAAAAGAAACACTTCTTGTAACGGGCACAGTTGCTTTCTCTATGCCGTTGGTGTTTTGCTTTATTTCGGCTTTTGCTCAAAGGATGATTCTGGAGCCGAGAAGGAGAACACTTCTGTCCTGCACCAGAACCCTGCCTTGTCGGGCAGCCGGAACGGGGAGGAGAGCCTCATTGATAACCCCTACCTGCGGCCTGTGAAGAAGCCCAAGATTCGCAGGAAGAAGTGAGTTAGAGGTTGGGGTGCAGAGAGCCTGCTCCAGCCAGCTTATCTGTTCCTTGGCAGAAAGGCTCGCCGCTGGCTTATGAGCCTTGGGCAGCACTTCTTGGGCAAGAGAAAGTGTTCTCCCTGCCTCTCCTTCTGTGGCTCTCACCACACCTGCTGCACTGGAGTGTCCTGAGGTCAAGGCAACCCTCCCAGCCCAGAGCTGGCCTCCCCTGGGAGAGCAGGATTGCCCCAGGGCACGCTCCATGGTTCTTCTTCTTTCTAGGTCACTCTCATGAGCCAAGAAAGAAGCCTGGCCTGTAAGGGACGCAGTGAACACCTTCCTGGGGAATGGAAGCACTGGAGGGCATGATGAGAGGGTGGTCCTTACGGCCCTGCCAGGCTGCAGGGCACGAGCAGCTTGATTTTAGCGGCAAACCTTCTATTCAGAGTTCCTGTCCTGCCTGGATATTTGGGTTGAGGAGGAAACCATGCTAAAGGATTAAGTCATCCACTGGCCACCCTGTTGCAAACCCAGGCAGGGGGACTGCTGGTGACTTCATTGATTATCACAGGACTTGATTCCTTTGAAACCTGGAGGACCAGGGAAGGTAGCAGGAAAGAAAAGGTTCTCTGCTCTTCTGTATCCTGCCAGGAAGACAACATAGTGTGTTTTTCAGGCTGTCTGGATCCCCTGGTTGATTGGAGAATCATGACACAGATTTATCAACCCAGAACCTCATTCTTCTCACCTGGCCTCTCAGTTCCCTTTTGAGTTAATGGAAAGTGATTTTGTATCTCTCATCATGTTGGAAACAGTCCCACAGCTTTGATCTGGAGCTGGCAGGCCTCAGGAGTGCATGTGTTAACGTAGTAGGCAGTGACTGTCAGGGTGTTGCTAGTTCTCTGGCCAGTATTTGATAAAAGCTCCCACATCAGGGTCATTGCCTATTGTGTGTATGGAATATGTGCTCGGTAACTTAAGACTTGCCCCCTTCTAGAAAGCAGGCTTCCTTGACACGAGCCTGGACTGTAGTTGGTTATTCAGGGACTTGATGAAGGAGCCTTGGATTTTATGCAGCAGGAAGAGGACTGAGTGGGTGGGAGTGGGGTTTGGAGCACTGGGCCTGGCTTTGAATTCTAGAAGGTGAAGAACCCAGCTGGTCTCCTGGAAGGCTGCGTTTCCAGTCCTGGTGTTCAGGAAGCAAGTCTACATCTGACTTCCTGGGAGAGAAGACTTCATCCCTCACCCACCCTGTCAACCGAGACACAAACGTCCAAGGAAGCTGATATCCTTTGACTGGTCTTGGAAGGATTAGAAAACCAAATCCAAGGAGAAAACTGGCAGGGACACCTGGAAGTTGACATAAGATGAACAAGTTGTTCCTTGGGTTGGAATGCTGAGGCCTGTATTTAACTTACTTCTGACTGACTACATACATTGACTGCATGGTGGTGTGTCCTCCTCATGCTTCTCCTCCTGCCTTTCTGTCTTCCTTTTCCTCTGTCTGTTTCTCTCCATCTCCTCTCCCTGACTGTCCCTGTCTCTCCCTCCTGCCCTTTCTAGTTTTTTTTGAAACGGAATCTCACTCTGTAGCCCAACTAGCCTCAGACTCCCAGCGATCCTCCCCGATGCTGGGATTACAAGTGTGAGCCATCACACCTGGCCTCCAAGGTCAGCTCCTGATCCCTCGATGAACCTGGACACTTGTTGGCTTGGTAAGGAGACTCTATTCCTCTGGCCTCACCATTCTCTAGGGTGCTTAGTGCCCCAACCTGTAAAAGAGCTGTTTATCTGGAATCAAAGAGGGGACAATCATGAGAAAAGGAGATTCCACAACTGTGGACCAAACAGGAGTGTTTGTATGGTGACTTGAAACTGTTCCCAGTAAATCAGGTGATGCTTGTGGGAACTCTGGGAGCTTGTGATACACTGGCCACTCATGGCCTGATCAGCTGAAATACGGTTCCAGGGCTAGGCTCCAGGAGGCTCAGCTTGCTGTTAGCCACTGGTTCTGGGAGCAGGCCTCCCAGTCAGGATGTCTGTACTTCCTCCATCATCATCACTGTCCGCACCAGCACCTGTTGAGAATGCTGTGCCAAGGGGCAAGGTGGGGTGGGAGGAGAGCCACTGCTGCCTGTGGTCTCTCAGAACTCACTGCTGTGATTCTCTGCTGGAAAGGAGACACTGGAAGAGGGACAGATTAACTGTGTTGTGTTGAAGTTGCATAATTCTCAATGTACATGTATAAATTTCTATTTTTTTATAAGTTGGGGGGGCTTCTTTGAGGGAAAAATAAACAGTTAAAAGTGTGATTTATGGAAAACCCCCATAATAAAAGTTCATAATAAAAACTTTGTAAATAAACAGAACCATATGCTTTGAACTTTGTGCTAGAAAATTACACAGTGCCAGGAGCGGCGTGCATGCCTAAAACCCCAGCAGAGGCAGGCCGGTCTGTGTGTTTAAGGCTAACCTGGTCTATACAGTGAGTTCCAGGCCAGCTGGGGCTACAGAGAGACCCCGTCTCAACCTTCCACCCACAAAAAAAAAAAAAAAAAAAAAAAAAAAAAATTACAGGCATGAGTTAAGGCTATTTATAAACAAGGCTTGGAGGTGGAGAAATGGCTCAGTGGTTAAGAGCACTTGCTGCTTTTAACTTGCTTTTCCAGGACCCAACACCTGCGTCAAGTAACTTACAGTTGTATATAACTCCAGTTCCAGGGGGATATATAACAACATATTGAAAGAGAATGTCCCTCACAGGCTCCAAGTATTTGAATACTTGGCCCCAGTTAGTGGCACTGTTTGAGGCCTAACAGGTTTGGCCCTGTTGGAGGAAGCTTGTCACGGGTAGGCTTTTGAGAGTTCACAGCATTGCCCAATTTCCAATTCGTCCGCCTTCTGTGCCTGCCTGAAGATGTGCACACTCTGCTTTCTGCTCGCTCCAGCTACCTCCTGCTGCCCTGCTTCCTGCCGTGATGACTCTTACCGTCTGGAACCGTAAGCCCGATAAACTCTTCTGTCGGTTGCCTTAGTCATGTTGTGTTTATCACAGCAACACAGAAGTAACTAATACACCTGCTCAACCAACATTTAACGTTTTGCCAGTCCATCTAATCCATTTTCCCTCTATTCTTTCTCCTTGTAATAATTTTTTTGTTTTATATTGTTACTAGGGATGAAATCTAGGGCTTAGTGCTTTGTGCATAGCTTGTGAACATGTGTACACACATGCTCTGCCACACCCTAGACACCTATAATTGGAAAAAAATTTCAGTCCTGCATCACTTAATCTATAAATATGACAGTGTGCAGCTCTAATGAATCTTTACATTTTAATTTTGAAGTAATTACGTAGCTGCGTGTGGTGGGGCAGGCCTGTGATACAGCGTTTGGGGGGTAGAAGCAGGAAGGGCCAGAGTTGAAGGCTTAGGAGTTACATAGTGAGTTACATAGGAGTAACTTAGGAGTTACATAGTGGACAGCCTGTGCCACATGAGACCCTTTCTTAAGGAAATAATTTACAGATTGACACGATTGCAGAAGAGCAGAAATCCTAAAGTCTTTTTTTTTTGGTGTTTTGAGACAAGGTTCCCCTGTAGCCCCAGCTGGCCTTGGAACTCACTATCGAATCCAGGCTGGCCACAGACTCACAGATGCACCAGTCTCTGTCTTGCAACTGCTGGGATTAAAGACGTGCACCACTGCAGCCCAATCTGTCCGTTCTTGCCCTTGCAGTAAGGCTTGACGGTCCTCCCCGTGACCTCCGACCCCAAGTCCAACTGCACAGCCTGGCGGGTGGCAACCCTGTCACTTCCTTGTTCTTTTCAGTCACTTATTTTCCTTTCATTTATTTAACAAGTATGGATCTAGTGTCTTCTCTGTATGCCAGGCACAGTGCCAGCTCTAAGGGTACAGTGGTGAACAAGACGGGCATTGTCCCTGCTTCCGGGGAGTTCCCTTTTAGTGGAGAGACACAAAAGAAAAGCAAACTCACAGCAGTACAGGCTGTGGAGGTGTGCTGGATAGCTTCAGTTGTCAACTTGACACACCTGGGTAGAGGGACCCTCAACTGAGGAATTTCCTCCATTGGCTTGGCCTGTGGCCATGTCTGTGAGCCATCTTCTTGATTACTGAATGATCTGGGAGGGCCCAGCCGACTGTGGGCAGTGTCCATGCTTGGGCAAGATGGTCCTGTGTTGTATATGAATTTATTTTTATTTTTTTATGTGTATCAGTGTATTGCCTGCATGTATGCAAGTGCACCCATGTTCTACAATGCCAGCGGAGCTCAGAAGAGGGCGTCAGATCCACTGGAACTGGAGTTACAGACAGTTGTTAGCTGCCACAGGGGTGCTAGGAACTGAATCTGGGTCCTCTGCAAGAGCAGCCAGTGCTCTTAACCTTGAGCCATCTCTCGTGTGCCCTGTGCTGTATGTGAAAGCAGGTTGAGCACAGGCCAGGGGAGTAAGCCAGTAAGCAGCACTCCTCCATGGCCTGAGCTCCTACCTTGGCTTCCCTCCACGATGAACTGTAAGCTGAAGGTGGAATAAACCCTTTCCTCCCCAGCTGGTTTTCTTCAGTATTTTCATCACAGCAATAGAAAGTAACTAGGATGGAGGGAGGTGCTGCACAGGGCGTGGGCAAGGGTTTCCCGCCCTTCTAGTCCCTTCAAACAGCACCCAGACCTGTAGTTCAGTCCTAATGTCTGCTGGTCTTTCCAGCCACTCAGCCTCTGCCCCATTACATCCACCTTCCTTTCTCCAATCACTCATTCAGCAAACAGCCACTGAGCTGCTGCTCTGGGTGACCTGACGATGGTGATACAGGACAGAGTGGACCCAGGTTCCTGTCTCCTGTGTGTCTGAGGACAGACAGCTCACAGCACACGCATGGAATGTCAGTCAGCTGGTGGCTTTTGGGCTCCAAAAGGGAAGCAGGGGTTTTTGTGGATAATTTGGAGCCAGAGAGGACAAGGACCAGGGGAACCACAAGGGATAGTGTGCAGTCTGGGCTAGTAGCAGCAAGGGGAGCAGACAGTCGCCAGGTCTTGCCCAGTCCATGTGAGAATCTCTAGGCAGAGCTGATGCTTGGGTCCAGAAGCCCAGTCTGCTGCTGCAGCCTTGTGGGGAGGGGCCAACCCAAGAAATGAAGCCTCTGCCCTCCCTCTTCCATGGTCTCTAAGAAGGATCCTGGGGTCTGTTGGTGCAGACCATCCGAGTTGCCACCCTCTAGGGCAGAGCTCAAGATGACTCTGGAGGGGCAGACGCAAGCTTCACTTGTCACAAAACAGGGGCAGCATGGGGCTGGTGAGATGGCTCAGCATTAATCAGAGGACCTGGGTTCAGACCCCAGCACCCACATAGCAGTTAACAATAACTCCATCCATAACTCCAGTTACACCCTCTTCTGGCCTCCACAGATATTACATGCACATTGTGGATTCAATGCAGGCAAAACCCCTCATTCATATAAAATACAATAAATCTTTGTTTAAACGCACAGTAGGAGCAGAAGTTACTAAAGGAGTTGGGATTTAAAAGTGGAGGGTGGCTGGACATGTCGGGGCACGCCTTTAATCCCAGAGTCCTGGAGGCAGAGGCAAGTGGATCTCTGTGAGGTCGAGGCCAGCCTGGCCTACATAGTGAGCTCCAGGCCAGCTGGGCTACCGGGAGACTCTTGTCTCAAAACCTCAAAACAAAAACCCAAACAACAACAAAAAGCGGTGGGAAAGGGACGTTCTAGTTGAGTAGAGCCTGGAAATGCAGCCGTCTTTGTGGAAAACGATTTCTGGGAAAAGGAGCAACAGCCTGTGGTCAGAGGCAGGAGAGTACTTGCACATACACAGTAAGCAAGAGAGGGTGGGAGGGGCAAGGAAGGCGGGGTCTCCTCAGACAACACCTCTCGAAAGGGCTTGGGGTGCTGTTCATGGAAGGGCGGGTAGGGTCGGGAGTGTCGTTGGGAGCACGCTGGCTGGAGAGGGTGTAGGAGACACTTTCAGTCAGTTCCATACATTAGCGTTTACCAATTACGGTTCAACAAGGTGGCAGCTAGCCACCCAGACACTGAGGGGTGAACTATCCTGGCCTCAGAGAGCCAGGGTGTCCCTGTACCTAGTAAAGAAACACAAGCCTGCAGACACCTGGGTGACACCCTCTCCTGGCAGCAGCTGTGCTGTCAAGGAGACAGATAAGCACACAGGAACCGAGACAGAGAATGGTGTGAGTGGAGCAGGGCCTGCGGCCTGAGGCCTGCACAGAAATCCCAGCAGGGTGGGGTGGCCATGGAGGCCTCAGAACAGGTGAGTCAGCAGAGGGAGGGCACGTGGGGTGTGGCATGATGAAGCCAGCCTGAGAGGCCTCGGCCTCAGTCCTGCCCAGCCCTGAGGTTCCTGTATCCCGCTCCTAGCATCTCTGTGGAGGCCAGTGTGGTGTCAGCTGTAACCAGCCTTCGCCCTTGTCAGGCCAGATTGCACTGAGCTAGGAAGGGGAGCTGGGATGTTTCTGTGAGCCCTAAATCAGCAGTGACCCAGGAAAGGGGTCACTGGAGCTGATGGGCCTTCCCCCACCTTTGGTGGGTGTCCCGTGGGTGCAGCTTGACGTCAGATTGAGGACTACCTTTCCTATCACACTCCTTTATCGTGTGGGGTCTCCACAGTCTTCCTGTTATGGAACTGGGCCTGGAACCCGAGCCTTGTCGCTCATTTGCCACAGTGTCTGAGGCCCAGAATTTCTAATTTATTTCTTTTGGGGTTCATTTTATGTTCCTCCGTGAATTTTCCTTAGCCACTGATAGCAGGATTATCATTCTTCTGTCTCACACAGGTTCAACCTGAAGCAAGTGTTTAATTCTCTGAACATCAGTGGCCATTGTCTAGCTGCAAGTGTGGGCAGCTGGCCTGCCTGGAAAGATTTGCCAATGGACCCTCCTGACCCTGGAAACAAATCCAAGGTATTTCTCTTCTCGGTGCTTATGGCTCAGGGTCATCTCTACTTTATGTTTAACTTATTTTTTTCTGCTTTGTAAAAGTTACTTAACTATGAATAAATAACATATGTAGATATATAAAATTTAAAGAACAGAAAGATACATGATGTGTCCTCTTCCTCCCATTTTCTGGACTCTCCAGACCCTTGTCCTTGGAGGCTACTCCTGAGTCAGTGTGGTTATGTACTGTGTATACCGAATGCAAATCAGTCCCCTCCCCCTTTAATGCCAGGGTAGATGCTGTAGAGATGCCACGCTCTCCCCCAGTGGTCAAGGTGTCTTCCGTGGAAATAATGAAGTTTCTTTCTGACTCGTGGATGTCTGATGCTGCGACAGAGAGGCCTTTGTCCTCATGCATCGTTCTAGGTCCTTTCCTCCTGCTTTTTCATACACTGAACACATGTCACTTGCTACATGTGCCTAACTATGTCACCCAGCTCTCTGAATCTGTACCAGTGTGTACTTGCACTGAGTGCCTGCTTCCTTACCATGACAGTGTCTCGGGACTTGTGGAACTCTGGTGGTCCGAGAGGCAGAAAATGGCATCTCACGGTGCTTTCCTCTGAGTGGAGTTGACTGCTCCTATTCTTTCAATTGTAACAAACAAATGTGTTCAAATGCTGGATGGGGACAGAGTCACCGTGGTGTTGACGACACTTGTGGAGGTGTGTTGGGATACTTGGCATCTCAGAAGAGGGGGACAGTCTCTTTCTCGGCTGGTGACAATTAAGCTGGACATTTTAGTTGACCAAATAAAACAAAGGCAGGGAGGAAGAACATTCTAGACAGAGGAGAGATTGTACTGTACAAGGGAGAATTGAGTATAGAAAGGAGGACTGGAGACAGACCCAGGGCCTTCTGGCCTTACCTAGGAGTTTTTCTTTTTGAGACAGGGTCTCCATGTAAACCCCAGCTGAACTGGAACTCACTATGTAGACCAGGCTGGCTTTGAAATTCCAGAGATCTGCTTGCCTCTTTCTCCTGAGTGCTGAGATTAAAGGTGTGTGCCACCACACCCAGCAGCAGTTTGCCTTTTGATCAGAAACCAAGATATACTTTGTTTTGGCTCTCAGGCCTCACTGTCAGCTCATAAGGGTGGAGCAATTATCTGCATTTATACATGTATCATCCCATTTCTTAGTAGAACGATTATTTTCGTTGCTTAATAGAAGAGGAAACAGGCTTTGAAGCTAAGTACCTTGAATGAGGTCATGTTCACTAAGTGAGGAAGGCCCCTTCAGGGGCAAGCTCCTATACTAATGTTTCTTCAGAGTGTCCTGTCCTTTGTCAGGGAAGCTGAGCTGCCCACAGGCATTACTGTCCATCACTTTGATCTTTGAATATGTTCCATGACCTTGACCTAAGCATACCCCAAAATATGTCTTTTATTTCCTCCTCCTTTTGGAGAGAGGACTAAGACAAGGTCTCACTAAGTAACTTAGGTTATCCTTGAACTCACTATGTAGCCTAGCCTGGCCTCAAACTTGAAGCAGTCTTTCCACCTCAGTCTCCTAGATGCTGGGATTATAGACATATACTTTATTTTATTGATTTATTGATTGTTTTTTTGATACAGGATCTCCCTATAGTCCCAGTTGTCTTGGAACTTGCTCTGTAGACCAGGCTGGCCTTTAACTCACAGAGATCTGCCTGCCTCTGCCTCCCGAGTGTTGGGATTAAAGGCATGCACCGCCATGCCTGGCTTATTATTTTTAAAATATTTTATTTATTATTTTTATTCTATGTGTATAAGTGTATTGCCTGCATGTGCGTAAGTGCACCTTTGTTGTGCAATGCCCATAGAGATCAGAAGAGAGCATCAGAACTGGAGAACTGGAGTTACCGTTGGTTGTTAGCTACCTTATGGACACTGGGAATTGAACCTGGGTTCTCTGCAAGAGCAGTCAGTGGTCTTAACCACTGAGTCATCTTTCCAGCCCTTCTTTATTTTTTTGAGACAGGGTCTCAGAGTTTGTAGCTCTGGTTAGCCTGGAACTGACTATGTAGATCAGGCTATCGTCAAACTCACAGAGCTTCATAAATGCTAGGATTAAAGGTGTGTGCCTCCAGGGCCTGCTTATCTTCTTGAATTATGACCTTAAATTGAGCACACTCAGGAATGTATTGCTTAACTCCTAGGTACCCCAAGATGGCTTTGAACTCACAGCAATCCCCCTGCCTCAGTCTCCTGCAGACATTGACTTCTGTCATACTTCTCTGTCCAGAACTTACTCTTTCTTGGAAATTATTCCCTCTACATAAAGAACATCTTCATTTGGTTCTTGTGACTTGTTTTTTATGCTTCTTCTTAATTTATTAACAGGTCTCTATTTTCAGAAACTCAGAATATTTTTAGCAAATAACGCTGCAATGGTATGTCACTTTTCTAGTGAGTCTGGAAGCCAGCTTCCTACCCTATACTGTATGTAAATGATAGTGTTCATTAGTTTTATTATTAGTGTGTCTGCATGTATCTGTGAAGACCAAGAGAGGGCCTTGGATCCCTTGGAGCTGAGTTACAGGCATTTGTGAGTTGCCTGACATGGGTGCTGGTATTTGAACTCTGTTCCTTATGATAGAGCGGAGGCAGCTCAGTGGTAGAACACTTATCTAGCATGCACAAAGCCCTGGGTTCCATCTCTAGCATCACCAAGCAAACAATCACCCTGAGAATGGCCCAGTCCCTTCTGCTGCAAGGGGACAGGGAGAGATGGCACCAGTTTGAGCGAGAAAGTAAGTCCTCACCAGACACTGGGTCCGCTTGAATCTTGGGCTTCTCAGCGTCCAGAACTGTGAGAATCAAATTCTCTTGTCCACAAATGCTGGAGGTAGGGGCATTTGATGTCTGAGTGCCTGAGACAGTGGCCACTGACAGATACCTTCTCTGGGTGTGTCGCTTTAGCCTCCCTCACAGAGGAAAACAAGAGCTGTTTCCCTCACTGCAGCCAACGCTGTGTGTTTCCATCTCCTGCCAATCTGATATGTGAAAAATGCTATTTCAAAATGGCTTTCTTTTGTGCTTTTAGAATGATGGAGAGAGGCTTTCCCATGGTGTGATTTTTGAAATATTGTCCCTAGCATGACAATGCTGCTGAAGAGTCAGCCACGCTGGCCTCATATTCTACTATGGCTTTCCCCAAAGTCCCTGGAGTGTCTGGCACCAGGCGTCCTTCCAACCGGGCATTGCCCTGAATTGAACGTGTGAAACCGTGGCTTCTGAAACTCACTTTTTCTAGGAGGGAAAGCTCTCCCACTGCTCCCCAGTCTGTGTCACCCCCTCT
Source organism: Eospalax fontanierii (assembly GCA_035773235.1). Lineage (NCBI taxonomy): Eukaryota > Metazoa > Chordata > Mammalia > Rodentia > Spalacidae > Eospalax > Eospalax fontanierii. Next base: position 9,311,130 of record CM069549.1, read on the forward strand.
CCAGGGCCCGTGACAATCCAGAGAACGAGAAAGGTGGTTTTCCTTCCTTACCTTCCTTGGGCCATTTTGGAGAAATGTTTAGACTTTGTCCTAAGTCACCAAGCAATCCTCAAGGAGGTGGTCTCCATGGGACAGTGGCCAAGGTTAAAAAAGGTGGGGTGTGAGCTGGAGAGATGGCTCAGTGGTTAAGAGTACTTGCTCTTCCAAAGGACCCAAGTTCCATTCCTTTCCCAGCACCCACATCAGATGGCTCCCAATCTCTTGTAACTCCACTTCAAGGGGATCTGATGCACTCTTTTGGTCTGTGGTATTAACCATACGCATGTGCAAATAACCCCCACCAGACACAAACATACGCATAATTAAAATAAGTCTTAAGCCGAGCATGGTGGCTCATACCTTTAGTCCCAGCACTTGGGCGACAGAGGCAGAGGAATCTCTGTGAGACTGAGGCCAGCCTGGTCTACATAGTGAGTTCCAGGCCAGTTGGAGCTACAGGGAGACTCTATCTCTTAAAATAAAAACAAAAAATAAATAAAATATTTTAAAAAGGACATTTATTGTATTAGTTCCTTTTCTGTTGCTGTGATAAAACACCATGATGAATGCAACTTATAGAAAAAAGTTTCTTAGGTTTATGGTTGCAGTGGGATAAGAGTCCATGACAGAAGGCAGCTGGAGCCGAGAGCTGAGCACTCACATCTTCAGCAGGCACAGGAAGCAGAGAGACAAACTGAAATGGGCAAGGCTATGAACTCTCAAAGTCCACCCCCAGTGACATGCTTCCTCCAGCAAGCCCACACCTTCTAAACTTCCCCAGACAGCGTCACCAGCTGGGGTGAAGCCTGTGACCTTGTCATTCGAATGGCCACACTCCTGTTACACAGGTCTAGGTTTTGCCCCAGCTATTGCAGGAGGCTGCCCCCAGGGCCAGCCAGAGACAGTGTGTGGGCTGTCCCCTGGAAGATCAGTCAGTCATTCAGGCAAAACAGAGAAAATGGCCCTGTCCAAAGGAGGTTGTGTCCCGACACTGGTTGAGATTCACAGTGCGTCTCCCAAGGCAGCTCAGCGGGGACCAGCAGGTGCCCAGGGGCCCCCAGATCAGCAGCATTTCACACTGAGCGCCTTATTATGGAAGTTTTTTTCTCGTGTGTGAGTGTGTATTTTCACTGGTGCCACGGCACATAGAGGTCAGAGGACAACTTGAGGTGTCAGTCCTCACCTTTCACCTTATTTGAGACAGGGTCTTGTGTTTGCCGCTGTACACCAGACTGATCCTCGAGCTTGGGGATAGACTGCATACTTCATGATCCTTGAAGGATACATCTTATCCCAAGTGGGCATAAGGGACAATCACACAGCTTCGGGTGGCTGTTAGCCACCATGTAGGTGCTACAAATGAAACTCAAATGTCCTCTGCAAGAACAGCCAGTGCTCTGAACTGCTGAGCCATTTCTCCAATCCCTTTCCAGTAAATCTTATGCCAACAGCATGGCTAGAGGTGTTTTGGTAACCTGAAATGCCAGGTCTTACCAGGTGAACTACCTCATACGGTCAGTCATATCCCATTACCATGTGTCTATGGGAGTCAGTGGAGATGGGCGGTGCTGAGCCAGTGCATTAATAAAACCAGAAGGAGCTGTGTCTCAGACCTCCGACCCAGGGTCGAGCGTCTTTGAGTAGAGTCACCAAATGTATTACATTTATTTCTTTATTTGCATGTGTGTGCATGTGTGTGTGCATGTGTGTGTGTGTGTGTTTGTTTGTTGCACAGGTCACGGCACATATGTGGAGGTCAGAGACAACTTGTGCGAGTCACTTCTCCCCTCCCATGAGTGGCAGGGATCAAATCAGGTTGTTAGGCTTACTGTCAAGAGCCTTCGCCCACAGAACCATCTCACTGGCCCTGGAACCCAGAGCTGCTCTGTGTACTGTGGATCACTTAGTAGCATCCTTGGACTCTATGTAGTGAATGCTTGTAGGCCTCCCCTACATGTGTCAACCAAATGTCATCTTCAGACATCGTCACAGGTCTTACCTGGGACAAGAGCAACTGAACTAAGATGAAACACCAGGGCTGCATGTTCACATGCAGCTAGAGGCTGCTGGAAATGAACTGGGAGCAGCAGAGACTTTTTACCCTTAAGCTAGAATAGATTTTCATTGCTTCAACCTCTGTTTCATTTCTCTGAAGCTGGACCACAGGAATGTGTCGGAAGAGTGTTTCGAAATACTGCAGAGTCCCAGAACTTGACTACCTCCACAGGAATCCTGCCTCTGCCCCTTGCTAGCTCTGCGACCTTGGACCAGATTTCATCATCACTTGTAACAAAGACAGCTATCTCTTGGGGTTGTCAGGAGGACCACATGAAAGACGTAGGCGCGAAGCTCTCAGAACAGTTCCTGGCATTGACCAGATGCAGATGTCACAAGAGCAGCTCTTCCAGAGGTGGTGTGTACAGGAAGTCTCTTGGAAGCGCCCTGAGGCCACACACCTGTCAGGAAGGAGGGGGGAGGGTGGGTGAAGGTCTTCCTACACTTGCAGGGGATGGGGTCCTGGGCTGCCATGACCTTCCAGAGCTGCCCTGACTCAGGTGAGTGACTGGCCAGAGTATGGAATGTGGGCTGCTGCTAGGAATGGACTTGACCTTGGGTGAGCTGTCTTTTCTCAATGAAGTTCCTAGAAAGAGACTAGCTGAGATCAGCGGGATACTTCTGACCTCTGGGGATTTGAGAGCTTCAGTTCTGAAGAGTGGCTGGCTGGCTGGAGATGTAGTTCAGTGGTGGTAGAGCACTTGCCCGCCATCCAGCTCACAAGGCCCTGGGTTCTATCCAGCAACAGAGAGAAAGAGAGAGAGAGAAGGAGAGAGAGAGAGAATGAACTATACAGCCTCTACTATGTGAACTGGTGAGGCCGTTATGAGACTAGACTCAGAAGCAAGTCTCTGAATACTGTAGTTATCAGAGAATACTTGATTGGCTTTTAATCCTAATACTGTGGAGTAGAGGCAGGCAGATCTCTGGAGTTCAAGGCCAGCCTGATTTACATAGTGAATTCCAAGGCAAATTAGTGAGATCCTGTCCCCAAAAAAGTGGGGAGGGTTGCTGAAGAAATGGCTCAGCAATTAAGAGCACTGGCTACTCTCGCAGAGGATCAAGGTTTGGTTCCCAGCACCCATATAGCAGTTAAAAGCCACCCATAACTCCAGTTCCAGGGAATCTGACACCATCTTCTCGCTTCTACAGGCATCGCACACACATAGCGCACTTATATACATGTAGGCAAAACACTCATACACATAAAATAATAAACAAACAAATATATTTTAAAGAGAAAACAAAACAAACGGACTTACTCTTGGACTAACAGCAACCCCTGACCTTCTCCACGCTGTTCCCAAGCCATCTCTTCTCTTCCCTCTGTCCTCCTTGGAACAGGTGTCTTCACACCCACACCCACACCCACCATGCTGCGGCCTTAGAGGTAGAGAACTGCAGGCGTTGGCTCCTGGACACCCTCCAGCTTTGTGACTTGAAGGCTCATTTGTGCTGTACAGACTGGTTTCCTCACAGGGCTCTGAGAGTGAGTACGCAGAGGGCTGTGATTGAACAGGATATTGTACAGACAGTTCTCAAAGTGAAGTTCCTGCTCCACCCTCCAGCCCCCCATCAGAGAACCTGTTAGAAATTCGAAGACTTCAGCCCCATCCAAACCCACCAAACTGGGAACTCTGGGAATGAGCTGCAGGAACCTGTCCTCCAGTGGCTTCCAATATCACAACAGCCCTTAGCTGAGCCTGGATCCCCAGAGAAAGAAAGTCAGTTGACATCCAGTCTAAATCTTAACTGCCAGGAAAGTCTCGGCACCCTGGCACCTGTGAGCACAGCGCCATCTGCTGGCTGAAGCCAGCTGTATGCACAAGCAAGGATATATAAGGTGCAGCTGGATACCAGAGCAAAGTTTAAATACCACGCTGTCTCCTCCTCCCCTCTGACCCAGTTAGGTGAAAGGGAATGTCAAGACTGTCAAGGGCAACTTTAAATGACCAAGAGATGTCACCAAAACACCACAGCAGAGTGGCTGTGTCAGTCACAAGTACCATTTGCTAAGTGTAACAAATACATAAAATGCTGACCCTCTGTCACCTGCCCAGCCCAGCTCTTGGCCCAAAGCTGCCATCTGCTCTGTCCCTTCACAGAGCCTGGGTCCTTGCCCCACCTCCTTTGCTCACCTTCCTGACTAAAAGCCACCACAGAGGCCCCAAAGCAGGTCTGTAGCACCTGGCAACCCAGGGCCTTTCTAATGATACAAGTAGGCCTTGGTAACAATGGTCACCCATCCCCAACAGCTGACTAATGGTGGGACGCCAGCACTGCCTTTGACTGCAGAGATGAAAAGGGCCACAACTGCCTGAGGGTAGGCAGGTGGGGCAGCAGGTCAGAACAAGCCTGCCTGACAGCTCAGCCCTCACTCCTCCAGCTCCAAAGTCACCTCTGTCCTGCTGGGTTTAATCTCTAGTATCGCAAAAATAAAACTAATAAACACATAAAACATTAGAGCTGGGTGTGGTGGCACCCAGCACTCGGGAGGTGGAGGCAGGAGGACCAGGAGTTCAAGTCATTTTCTGCTACATACTGAGTTCATGGACAGCCTGAGCTACATGAGACCCTGAGCTTAAAAAAGGGATGTGGGGGGCTGGGGAGAGGTGGCTCAGTGGTTAAGAGTCCTGGCTGCTCTTGCAGAGGATCAGGGTTCAGTTCCCAGCACCCACATGGCAGCTTGCAACTGTCTTTAACTCCAGTTCCAGGGGATCAGGTGCCCTCTTCTGACCTCTGCAGACACTGCATGACACAGGTTCACTTAAATATATGCAGGCAATATATATATATATATATATATGGCTGGAGAGATAGCTTAGCGGTTAAGAAAACTGGCTGCTCTTGCAGAGGACCCAGATTCAGTTCCCATCAACCACGTGTTGGCTAGTAACTGTCTGGAACTTCACAAACAGCTTTAGGAGTATTGTTAGCAGGTCCAGAAGAAACTGAGGTTCAGAGAGCCAGAAATTTGCTTAATTAAGGATATTATGTGTGTTTTCTTCTTTTCTTCTTTTTAAATTACCAGGCTTTGTCCCTGCACCTTCTCCTTGGGGGATTCAGAGGACAAGAATTTCTGAGAGTCATAAGAGAAAGCTGGTGCTCAATGCTTGGTACTGTCCAGCTGAGCCCTTCTAGCGTCCCATCCCTCCCAGTCATCAATCCACAGCCACAGAAAAGGGGCCAGTCCAAATTGGCCTGTTTATTTCCCATGCCAAGTGAGACCAAGCCCTTCTCCACTCACCCCTGAGTGTGCCACAGCTGGGAGGCCACGCCCATTGCTCAAGCCTTGATGCCACAGATAAATGAGTAAATTCTTTTATAAAACACCGCAGGGAAAATACAGATCCACAGAGCTAGTATTGGTGTTGGTGGGGTTGGCTTCCTGAACCCAGGTAACCGACCATCCTGCCTTGGTCATCTGGATGTCTAGCCACCCGTAAACTTGCTTTCCCTAAAATAGGTCACCTGCTGTCCCAAACACCAAGTATTTGGTCTGGTACCAGAGATCGCAGATGCCCAACATGTTGCTCCCACAGAACACTGTTTCCGTTCCCCCTGCTTCTCGAGGTGGACCACCCCTCTGTCCCTCCTTCTTGCCTGCCTTGGCCTGGTCCCAGAAATTCAGCCAGTCTCCCTGCAGACAGGAAAGTGAGCCCAAAGACTACAGTTCCTGATACGTCTGACAACCACATACTATGTAAACCAGGGCTTAGGAGTTGAATTTACCAGGAAACAGACACAGCCCTTGCCTGCCCTGGCAAAGGGTCACCCCGCTGCCAGTCCCTTGCTCTGGACTGGCCCCTCCTGCTACTCAACCTTCTGAACCCCACTTCCATGTTGGCAGACGCATCTCAGAACTCTCTCCTCATCGACGCTGTCTGTCAGTCTTCAGGACCTTCCAGCTTCTTAGATACACATTTTAAGGCCTCAGTAATATTTGTGATTTGTAGTACTAGTGTGTGTGTCCCATGAGACCTGAACATTGTAGGGTGTCCTGTTGAGTCCTAGACCTCATGGCTCCTTGGGCCCAACCCCCCCAGAACCAGAAGTTTCATAGGTCGGAATGGAGAAGCAAGTCTTATCCTGTGTCTCCCTATGCTCTCTCTAGGACTCTCTGTAATTAAGTGTCAAGGTCAGGGAAATGAACCCATCCTTGGCCTTGGCCAGTGCATAGTTCTGTTCCAGAACCTTCTCCTCCGTTGTGCAATGTACAGTATCAGTGTGTATCTAAGTGGCTAGGAAGCCCAGGTTCTACTTGTTCCTGGTAACAGTGTCCTCAGCCCTTTCTGAGGGTCAGACAGGCAAACTGCCACCCCACGGGCTCCATCAGACCTGGCACCTGTCCTTTGAACCTGCTTAGTAGGGCATGCTTATACAACGGCTTTCAATAAAACGTGCTAGATTCCACAGTACCAGATAGTGAAACAGTGTCAGGGCCAAGAAGGAGCCTCCTCTCCTTGCCCTTCACATCCCCACCTGACAACAGTCCACAGCTGGGCAGTGCTTTTGGAAACAGACATCTCTCCATGTCTGTTTCCTTCCTCAGGCCACTGTAGTTCACACATCCGCCTGTCTATCTTGAGAACAAAGGTTTCCTGTGACTGAGCTGGGACCTGTGACACCTGCTGCGACCCTCCCACCCTCCCACAAAAACAACTGCCCTGATCCAACCCCTAGGAGTCAGCTGAGGGAATCTCCGCTCAGGATGTGGCTTTCCGGTGGGTCCCAGAGTAGGCATAGGAGATGGGGTGTCGGGTCCCAGGCCTCACGGTGAAAGTATTGATAGGGTTTCCGTAGTGGGAGGTGCTGTGGGAAGACCTGGGAGAGAAGAGTGGTGATGGTTCTTACGCAGCTGGTTTGGGTCCCACCTTCTCCATCCCACACCCCTACACCCCGGCGGCAGAGGGTGAAAACGGGCCTCCAGGACGGGCTTCTCAATCTTAGATTGGCTGCACAGGCCAGACAACACGCCTGGTACTTCCACTCAAGAGTCCTTTGCTTCCTGCCCAGCTCTGGATCCTTCTCTCCACCCTGAGGACCACTAGCTCTCCCTTTACCCTGTGCTTAGCTGGAAGCCCTGGAACTCTAGAGTGCAAAGGGCAGAGGAGACGTGATGGGGAGTAAGCAAATCGGCCCACAAATCCCTCTCCAGGTATTTGGGCCTTCCTCCCCCTTCTCTCTTAGCAAGTTACAATCGATGGCTGTGGCCTCTCCAGCAACAATGTGTTCTGAGGGCAGAGCATCCAAGGACGTCCTGGTGTCCCGTCCTGGAATCCCTGGATCATGCAGACCCGCGCTTACCTGCCGGCGATGCCGTTGCTGCCACCTCCGCCGGGTGCTTGGTACTTGGTTTCCGCCGCGGCCCGGGCGCCGCCTTCCAGCGACAGCCTTCGCGCGTGCAGGCCGCCAGGGGGCGCGCGGCCCGAAGCGTTGACCCGCCGCATCTCCGGGCCTCCGGGCTGCGGGCCGAGGCAGTTGGGGGAGCTCAGGCTGCGGCCGGTGGCGCCGCGGGGCGACTCCCCGACGTACAGACGCTTCTTGATGAGGGAGCGGCCGCTCCCGGAGAAGCGATCCAGGCCCCCGGGTCCCGGGTAGTGCGCGCCGGAAAAGCGAGAGAAGCCGCGAGCCGGAGGGGCCGCGGGGCCCGCACTCAGGGGCTGCCCCAAGTTTGAGAAGTGGTTCCTGGGGGGGGACCCCCGGCGGCCCCGATGCTGCAGGGCGGGGACGGGGGGCTCAGGGTCGTTGCTGAACTCCGGCGGCGGCGGGATAATCTCAAAGCCGAACTCCTCCTCCTCTGCCTCCTCCCTCTTATAGGAAGGGGAAGGCGGAGAAGAGAAGGACTTGGGGAGCACTCGGCCCTGCGGGAGGCTGGAGGGGGCAGGTCTTTCCCAGGCCACAGGGGCTGCGGGCTCTGCCTTCCTCCACGCGTGCCGGTGGGCTGGCTCTGGGCCCTGTGCATCTCTTCCAGGCTGGGTCTTCCAAGAACCAGGTCCAGTGGGCCGCACTGAGGTCAGCGGAGGGTCCTTCTCCACCTCACTGGGTACTTTAGGGACCACAAGGAAGGAGTTGGGCCGGCTAGCGTTGTAAAAGATGCTGTCAGAACTGACCTCTGGTTGGTTGCTATGACCGTGGAGACTCCCCGGCAAGGAGGACCGCCCCGGGCCAGTCCCTCCAGGCCTGGTTTTCTGTGCCCTCTGCCTGGCCGCCAGGAGTAGGGCCATGGGGGAACCTTGCTCCACTAACTCCCCAGTCACAGGGTGTCTGAGGAGCTGGTCAGCAGGCTGGTCTGGGGCAAGAGGTTTGGCTGGCTGGCCTTGGGGCTCCTTCGCCTCCACATGTCCCCCTGATCCTGGGGCCTCTCCTCTGGCCACCGTAGGCATCACTACAGCCACCTCTCGACTGGGGCTGTTCTGGCTGCGATGGGGCTTGTAGATATATGGTACCTCGTCTCCACCAGGGGCCGTCTTTGGTGGGAGGACTGGAGGTGAACGTGCTACCCCTGTGGATAGCCAGGTGGCCCCTCGGCTTTCCATCTTCACCCTCTGCCCACCAGGGAGGACTTCCTTCTCTATCCTCAGCTGAGATGATGGGATGGCCAGCTCAGGTGTGGTCTGCCCAGATGTGGCCTTGGGTGGTGTGGTCTGCCCAGATGTGGCCTTGGGTGGTGTGGTCTGCCCAGATGTGGCCTTGGGTGGTGTGGTCTGCCCAGATGTGGCCTTGGGTGGTGTGATCTGCCCAGATGTGGCCTTGGGTGTTGTGGTTTGCCCAGATGTGGCCTTGGGTGGTGTGGTGTGTCCAGATATGGCCTTGGGTGGTGTAGCCTGTCTAGATGTGGCTTTAGGTGGTGTGGTCTGTCCAGATGTGGCCTTGAACTGGAGTGCTGCAGCTGGCTGAGGGGTGGCAGATAGCTGGGATGGATTCTTGGTGACAGGCTTAGGGAATCTGCCATTATCAGTCCCATTTTCAAAGATTCTGCCCCCTTCCAGTCGGGGTTTGGGAGGCAGCGATGCTATGCTGGGCTTGGCATCTTTCTCTGCCAATGAGGAGAACCGAGCCTCTAGCTCACTCCGGATCTGCTTGACACTGGGGGCTGGAGTGTCCTGGGAGATGTAGTCCACAGGGGGGAGGGTCAGGCTGCTGGAGGCTGGTCTCTCTGGCAGGTTAGTACTGAGGGGACCCTTTTCAGGAGCATGTGTTGGGATCTTCTCAGGCAAGCTTGGGGGAGCTGCTTCCTCCTGCAGGCTTGGACCCTTCTTGTCCTCCTTGTCCTTTGAGGCCACCATAGGAACTGGCCTTTGGTTGGATGATTGGTCCTCTTTCCGGGACCCACAGAGATAGGCTGCCAGCTCACTTCGAAGCTTATCCATCTGCCTGGGGTCCCTCCAGTCTACAGGTTCTGGGGAGGCTGTGTCCTCCAGGCTGGGAAGGTTGGGTACAGGTTTGAGAGCAAGCAAGCCAGATTTGGGCGTCTTCATAAATCCAGCAGATGGAGGGGCTGCCTGCTCAGCAGAAGGCAAAGGAGCAGCAGCTGGGGGCAGGGGGGGTGCTGGGGGAGGGAGTGGAGGGGTGTGTGCAGGCAGGGGAGGGGGCGGGGGTAGGGTCTCAGATTGTCCATTTGTCTGTGGCTCAGACTGCCTGAGCCTCGGACTTCCTGGTGTCTCAGGCCTAGGCTCCCTAGGGTGCTCTGGCTCCAGGAACCTGTCTGGGTAGACTTGAGATGCAGGGCGGATGTGGAAGCTGGGAGGCAATGGGAGGCGGCTAGGGGCCTTCTTGGAGGTCTCCTCTGCCTCTGGGGGAGCCCCTGGTGCCTCCTGAACTGGGATAGATGAGGTCCTGACTGGGGTTGGAGGAGGCACCTTGAATGACCTGGGGAAGGTCAGGTGGGGCTCTGGGCTAGGCCCTAGGGAGCGTCCCTGTAGCTCAGCAGGGCTCCTAGGGGGACTGGCTCTGGGGGCTTCCGGCTGGCCACTGAGTGCCACCTCTGATTTCCACTTGGTGATCCCCCGTGGCGGAAAGAGACGGATCCCCATCGTGTGAGGAGAGACTGGGGGTGGAAGGTCTTGAAAAGCCGATGGTGGGGCAGGGGGGATGAAGTCAGGAGGGGTGGGCGTGGAGGGGGGGGAAAGAGTGGACGAGGGAGATAGCGCATCCACTACTGGGGGTGGAGGTGGGGCCGTGCTGGGTGGGGGTGGGGGCTCGAGCAGCAAGGGAGGAGGAAGGGGAGGAGCAGGGGGAGGGGGAGGGGGAGCCGTTGTAGGGGGAGGGGGAGGAGGGGACTCTCCTGGAGGCTGTGAAGTATCCTGGGGTGGCCCTGGGGCTGGGCCTGGAGGAGGTGGAGGGATGGTTGGGTCAAGACCATAGTGCCCAGGCCGCAGGTCACCCACAGAGCTGTACAGTCGGAGGTTGCCATTGACTAGGGAGCTGGTACCTGAAAGAAGGGGAGGGAGAGGTGAGGGGGGCCAGGGACCAACTGGATCCATCTCTTTCTCCCTCCCTCCGTCCTTCCGTTCCTCAGTATTAATTAATTAATGTGCTTATTTTTATTTAGTGTGTGCATGTGCCACAGCATGCGAGTGGAGGTCAGAGGGCCATGTGTGGGAGTCAGTTCTCTCTTTCTACTATGTGAGTTCTGGGGGGGTGGAACTCAGGTCTTCGGGCATGGCAGCAAGCACCTTTACCCACTGAACTGTCCTGCCCACCTGGAGCTGAACTCTTTACCTAGCACAAGGCTGAGCATCAACCAAGAGAAACACTGGCTCTTTCCAGTCTTTCCTCTCAAATACCAAATGGGGGAACAGCCATGTCTCCCGTGTTCTTTGCTGTTCTGGGCCCCTTCTTACTGGGTAGGCTCTGGAACAGCCCTTGGTGATTATACTAAATCACATGAGCCCATAGAACTGGCTTGTCCCAGTGTTGGCCTCATTGGGGGCACTTCATAAATGATAACCGTTTGTCTACTGCTACTTAATGTTGGGTATGGTGACTTAGGCCTGTAATCTAAACACTTGGAAAGCTGAGGCAGGAGAACTGCCATAAGCTCAAGGCCAGCCTGGGCTACAAAAGGAACCAAGTGAGGTGGCATATGTCTTTAATCCTAGCACTGGGAAGGCAGAGGTGGGCATATCCATGTAAGTTTGAGGCCAACTGGTTTACCTAGAGTTCCATGCTAGCCAGAGCTACATAGGGAAACTTTGTATCAAAAACTCAAAAAAAGCCATAAGAAAACTACCACTTATAAAAGCTTCTTAAAGTATACACATATATATTATAA